>OY770262.1:244616139-245950061 GCA_963669355.1 Chorisops tibialis
GCTGTTGTCTATTTAACAATATTTCATTCGTTTCTACAAGTTTGGGTTTTTATGGAGGGAAGGAGGAGGGGTAATAGTAAGGGTGGGTGGATGTTAATAGCTTTTTAATTAATTGCTTGAATCACGTCCAATATTCTCTGTGTAGAATGTGTTTCATAGACGAAGTTGCATAGAATTTTCATAAAATTCGGTGTATTTTACATTCACGAAACCGAACATTTGTATAGGAGGGGGTAGAGTAGGTAGGGGAATCGTAAATTTTGATATGCAGTTTTATTTCGCTTCTCTTTTAAGGTGCTTTTATAAAATTTCAAGTTCATAGCTTTTAGTTTGTTGGCTATTAGATGATTTATGAAATTGGTCGAAATCATAGTTTTGTATGGGAGGGGGTAGAAGGGCAAGCGCGATTTGAAAATTTTGAAAGCAATTTCATTTGAATTATTTTTATAAGTTTCAATGCAAAATTTGAAATTGATAACTTTTAAGAGTTAGCTGATAACTTATTTCATAAAAATGCTCGAAAAAATAATTTTGTATGGGAGGGGGTAGAGGAGGTAGGGGAATCGTAAGACTTGTGATGCAATTTTCTTTCTTTTTAGTTGTAAGGTGCTCGTACAAAATTTCAAGTTCATAGCTTGCAAATTGTTTGTTATTAGTTGATTTAATGAAATTGGTCGAAATCATACTTTTGTATGGGAGGGGGTAGAAGGGTAAGCGCGATTTCAAAACTTTTAACGTAATTTCATTTCAATTATTTTTGTAAGTTCTTATGCAAAATTTCAAATTGATAGCTTTTAATAGTTAGGTGGTAATTGATTTCTTGAAAATGGTCGAAAAAATAATTTTGTATGGGAGGGGGTAGAAGTTTTAGGGGTAGTAGTTTTAACGATTTTCGACCAGTTAATAATTCATTCTTTTAGGGATTTTTTTTAAATGCATTTCGCAAATTTTCAAGTTTCTACCTTAAAATTTCATTCAAAAATTTTCAGCTTATGTGTTTTTTCATTTCACATGAAACACCTTGTGCACGTTAGACCAGGGGGTCGGTGCATAACAATTGTAGAATTTTTATTATTTTTTTATGTATGTACAATAAATTGATATATTGACCTGCAAAATTTAGACTCTGTATCTTTTACCAGAGCCCTAAAAAAATTACTCAAAATTTTCAACATTTTTGCTTTCCACCTCCCTCCCCTTACACCCCCTTACTTAATTTTTTTACCAAAATTAAAAACTATATAGTTCTATGATCTGACAAATTTTTGATGTGATATCTGCGCTGAATTTTGAGATATAATGGTTTAAAATTTTGGAAAGTTCAATGCTCCCCATTTTCCCCCACTACTATTTAGTCCAAATATTATATTTTTTTTGTATTTCTTTAGTATAACTTAATATAAGTACCAAGTTTCAATTGCATAGCTCAACAAATAGCCGAGATATTGATTTTTAAGTGTTTTTCTTTGCACCCCCCCTGACTCTCCCCCTTACAATAATTAGCCTCTACGTAAGCTGATTCCAGTGAATCTGTATGCCACCTTGATGGTCTAAAATTATAAATTTTTTATGCTAAGTAATTTCGAAGATATAATCATTTGAAAAAAAAATTCGGCCGACAATTGGTTTTTAGCCCCCCCTTTTTGCACCCCAATGGATAAAAAAATTAGATTAATTTTAAAAGTTGTCCCATAAACCCTTTTATATGTATATTGATTTTTAGCTTCCTAGCTGTAACCATGTTTGAGATATTTGAATTCTTAGTTTTCGGTTTAAGTGCTCCCCCCGCCTTCCCCTGAACCCTTACACCTCCAAAAATGAGTGTCCTTCTGAGATCCGCAACTACCTATAATCCCTCCAAAAATGAGCTTTCTATCTCGAAGGGCTTGGGAGTTAATGTGCTCTGAGCGTACACACCGGCGTACGGCGGACGGCGTACAGACAGACGGATTTTTTTTTTTTTGCATTTTTAGGCTAATTTAGTCACGAAACGCGAAAAAACAAAATTTCAGGGTAGCAAATTTTTTTTTTTTCCCAAGTCGATCACAATACTTTATTATTAAAATAATAAAGTAAAATTCACAAATTTTTCGAAATGTCAATTTGATACGTTTAGGTTCGTAGTTATTTTTTTATTTTTTCATATTACTGCTTCCGAGTCGTTTGAAGTTTCGCTGTCCTTGTCTGGTATTGCAATTAACTCTGCCCCGCACTGAATTGTCCTTTGCTAAAGTAATTAGCTTATACCAGTGATACAAAGCGCAGCTAAATTATTAATTAGGTTTAAATTATCGTTAAACGACTATGTGTCATACGCTGATTTAGCTAATTAAACACTAAATTACCAAAATATTCATCACTTTTTTTTTACAGAATAACCTGTGTTATAGGCAGTTTCGGCCTTTATGTGCAATGCACAAACACAGTCATGGAAAAAAGGAATGGGATGAGGAAGGTAGAGGAAGAGGAGTGAGAACGACCGTAACGAGTGGAGAAGCTGGAATATTTGTCAGTTGTACTGGCGCTATTGACAAACATTTGCAGATGTTATAGGGGACAGAATGATAGAAAGCGAACATAAACCATCTACTGAGTATCTAGGCCTTCTTGAAGTGGAACTGTTTCACTTTTACACCGTTTGCCGATTTTATTTCGAATAATTTTTCATCGCCAGTAGCAACTGAAAAATTCATGCTTCAAAAATCCCGTCTGGAGTGGGAATCGAACCCACGACCTTATGACTGAGAAGCAAGCACGCTGCCCACTACGCCACGGAATCCTCAATATCAGCTAAATGATCTCAGATAAATTTTCTCATTTCTCGCATAATTCAGGCTATAATGATGAAATGTCTAATACATTTCATCATGATGAAATGTCTAATACATTTCATCATTATAGTTGCCCATTTCATGTGTGTATTTTCATGCTACAAAGAAGAAGATGAAGAGTTATTTTCTGACAGCACTGACCTTGAAGCTTGACTTATTGGCCCAGCTATGAAAGGTAGCTTGCAAACGACTCCCATACGGGACTAGGGATTCTTTTTTTCTTTTGGGCCCTCTTCTTAATTAGCAAAGTACTGTGTGTCACCACTCTACTAACGATTAAGACGAGCTAAATTACGAATAGTTAAATTTTAATTAAGACCGTGGTATTAGACACGAACCAAAAGTAATATCAAATTGAAAATTCAAGCTTGCTGAAATAATACATAAAACTCATGTGAACTGAAAATCACTTTATTGCTGACTGAATATATGTATTAGCAACCAAGAGAGAATATAAATTGTGATATTTTTTCTGTTAAAGTTTCAAGCCAAGTCAAGCTTGGATACAATTTTCGAAAATTTCCGAATTAAAAAGGATACGCACTTGAGTGAAAACCTTTAAAGGCCTCCTTTTAATATATCCTCCTTGGTCGACACTCTTTATCGATTTATATTTGAAATAAAAAAAAAACAAATTGATTCGCACATCGAAAAATATTAAATTGGGCTTATGTCAAGGAGGATATATAATAAGGAGTGATTATGAGCATGCTTTGCCTTGTAAGAAAATGGGAATGAAAGTATTTCAATCCTTTACTGGCGAAATGCTCGAAAAAAAAATCGATGCGCTAGCTTTGTCTGGCACACTTAAAAATATTAGAACGAACTCTTTCCCACGTTAAATTGTTCGAAAAAATTGTCAAATTTTCGAAAGAATTGTTTCGCTATCCTTGTTTGGCATTCTTAAACCCAAAGAAACTATCTCTGTCCCGCGTTAAATTGTCCGTTGCTAAAGTGTTTAGCTTAGACATGAACTAAAAACTAATAAAAATTTAAAAAATAAAGATTTCTGAAATAAAACAACAAACTCAATTCTACTGAAAATTATCTTATTGCTGACTGAATATTAGCAACCAAGAAAGAATACAAATTATGGTATTTTTTTTGTAAAAGTTTGAAGCCAAGTTAGCTTGGACACAATTTTCGAAAATTTCCGAATCAAAAAGCATTCCCACATGAGACAGCCTATCAGGCACTTCGTTTTATATATCCTTCTTGGTTTATGTATGCCAAACAAGGATAGCGAAACAATTCTTTCGAAAATTTGACAATTGGTTCGAACAATTTAATGTGGGAAAGAGTTAGTTGCAATATAGGTATATTTATACAATATATGCCAGACTAAGATAGCGAAACGATTTTTTTTCGAAAAGTTTCGAGCATTTCGCCGGTAAGGGAGGGAAATACTTTCCTTCCCATTTTTTTACACGGCAAAACATGCTCACAGTCACTCCTTATTATATATCCTTCTTGGTGTTACATGAATGTTGACCTGGCATCGTAGTGTGGTGTATTGGAATTGAAATTATCAGTTTATTCCTCAACTGGCCATAATCTACAAATATAATTGTAGTGTCTGTTTGTTATTTGTTTATAAATGGCTATAAATAAGTTTTTTGCTTCATTTTAGCAATAACTAAGCAGAATCAAACGTTTTTAAAAAATGTCTCTGTCTGTCTGTCTTTCCGGCTGTCTCTGTCTGTCTGTCTTTCCGGCTTTCACGCAAAAACGGCTGCACCGATTGCAATGAAACTTTCACAGATTATTAGGTCTGCCTCTGGGAGTAATCTGCTTTAGGTGTTATTTTTCTCCCCTCACGCCTTCTACCCCCTCCGATACAAAGTGACTTATTTTCAAAAACTTATAATAATCAAATTTTCATGGAAACTATTAAAGCTATTAATTTGAAATTTAAAATATATTATTTCCATTATAAATGCAATCTTCAAGTATATAAATAGTTTGAATCCCCCAACTCCTTCCACCACCTCCCATACAAACTAAACTTTTTCATGAAATACTATACTCCAATTTTCTCAGTACGTATAACTTTGATCGAGCTAAGATTTTGTATTAAATCCTTAATTAGCATTGTTATTAATGTCAGGAAAAAACTAGCCAATTAGGTATACTCCTTCGATCATACGATCTGACACAAATTCACGACTTAGGGAAATTCGATTTTCTTGAAAAGTGTGAATGTTACTGTTCTGAAATATAAAATATATCAATTCAATAATAATTGTAGTTGCTTCTCAAAAAATAACTAAAAACCATCCACTCCTTGCACCACCTCCTATACAAACTGCACTTTTTCATGAAATATTCTAAATCAATTTTCTCAGTACGTATAGCTTTGATCGAGCTAAAATTTTGTACTAAATCTTTAATTAGCATAATTATTATTATCTGGAAAAATTAAACGATTAGCTTTACTCCTTCTACCCCCTTCCATATAATGTGGCACAATTCCACGACTTTGCAAAAACTCGATTTTCTTGAAAAGTGTGAATCTAACTGATCTAAAATTTAAAACACATCAATTGCATGGTGATTATAATTGTTTCTAGAAAAATTACTAAAAACCCTCCACTCCTTCTACCACCTCCCATACAAACTGCACTTTTTCATGAAATACTCTAAACCGATTTTCTCGGTACATATAACTTTGATCGAGTTAAATTTTTCTGATGAATCCCTAATTAGTATTATTATTATTATCGGGATTAACCGATTACCTCCACTCCTTCTACCCCCTTCCTACAATATGACACAATTTCACGACTTTGCAAAAAATTGATTTTCTTGAAAAGTGTGAATCTAACAGATCTAAAATTTAAAAGATATCAATTGCCTGGTGATGATAGTGGTATCTAGAAAAATTACCAAAAACCCCATATATGGTTCTGACTCAAACAAAATGCAAAACATTTTGTTCAAAGAGCCATTAAAGTAAGCGGATTATATATCCCATATAATGTATTACTAACTACATTCCCAAAAATTGCTTATTAATGCGATTTTTATGCGGACGAAGTCGCGGGCGTTTGCTAGTTAATAATAAAATCTTGCAACACAAAGTGTCCAAAAGTGACGTTGCCATTTGAAGTAGTTTCCATAAAATCACAGAAAATTTCTTTTGAAATTAAGAATCTTAAGAACAGAAAATCTTAAGAAATTATTCGAATATAAAACATAACTATGTAACTTTATGGGAAACTTGAAAAACAGTATATTTTCGATGACATTTGCAGTTTTTTTTTTTTACAGAAAAGCACGTAACAGGATTCCTCAAACTTTAGTGTTTATTACAAAATCCACTACGATACCTTACATTGAAGTGTTCACGCGGTAGATTTTAAAATACAAGACACTACGCTCCACGTGAATGCGCTATATTAGTCGAAGTACACTGCGGAGCATTTATCGTGCTCAAATTTTGTACTTAATTCTTAATTAGAATTGTTATTGAGATCGGAAAAAATTAACTGATTAGCTTTCCTGTCTCTACCCCCTCCCATACATTTGCTACGGTTTTTTTTTTGACAGAACAGTACAGCAGGATTCCTCAAACCTTACTGTTTTTGACGTAGTACAAAATCCACAACGATATACTACATTGAAGTGTTCACGTGGTAAATTTGAAAATGCACTGCACTACGCTCCACGTGAATGCGGTATATATGTATGAATCGAAGCACACTGCGAGGCATAACTATAAACGCAGTCAGTCCCCTCCCCTACCTTCCCAATTTCATTCCTTCCCTCCACGACTGTGTTTGTGCAATGCACATAAAGGCCGAAATTGTCATTCAGTAAAAAAAATGCTCATTTTTGCAATTTATTTAGTGAACTACCGTTATTTTTTAATTGTTTATGTGAGATTAGAGAGCAAGAGTAGCAAACAAAAACAATTAGCAACAACTGATCGCTACAATTACCGTTAGTTTAACTTTGCCCAAATTTAGCCGGGGCATAACTACAAACGCAAGCAAATAATTTCATAAAACCTTTATTGCGTATCACTTCAAATAATCTACTTGGCATACATTTTATTAAATTTTATATTGTTTTTTCATCAATAGCAAGCATTAATAACAGCTAGGGTATAGCCTAGTAGGTAGTGTGTTGGTCTTGTAATACGAAGGTCGTGAGTTCAAATCCCGGTCGGCGCAATATATAATTCCGCCACATTGCCTGCTTGGATATACCTTGGTCACCTCAATCTAAGAAAATGAAAAATTCGTAGAAAGAGTGTTGTGCGAAGGGCAAACAACCCTTCCACAATAAGTAATGAAAAATGTTAAGGAACCTAAATATCAGGAGGCCAAGGTCCGATTTTGGCTGTAGCGCCATTGTAAAAGTAGAAGGACTGGCTGTGGGTGAATTCTACAGCCCCCATCCCACAGGGTGATAGTTGCAGGAATTGGTAAAACCTCACCTCATCCTACAACTACCCCCTTGCGGCGTAGTTTCCATAAAATCACAGAAAATTTCTTTTAAAATTAACAATCCTAAGAACAGAAAATCTTAAGAAATTATTCGAATATAAAACATAACTAACTTTATCGCAAGCTTGAAAAACAGTGTATCTTCGATGACATTTGCAAAGTTTGTTTTTTTTTTTGATAGAAGAGCATGTAACAGGTTCCTCAAATTTTAGTGTTTCTGTAGTAGTACAAAATCTAAAACGATACACTACATTGAAGTATTCACGCGGTAGATTTTTAATACACTGCACTACGCTCCACGTGAATGCGGTATATATGTACATATGAATCGAAGCATAACTATAAACACAGTCAGTCCCCTTCCGCTACCTTCCAAATTCCATTCCTTCCCTCCACGACTGTGTTTGTGCATTGCACATAAAGTCGGAAATTGCCTATAACACAGGCCATTCTGTAAAAAAATGCTCGTTTTTGCAATTTATTTAGTGAAATACCGTTATTTTTTAATTGTTTATGTGAGATTAGAGAGAAAGAGTAGCAAACAAAAACAATTAGCAAAAACTGATCGCTGTAATTACCGTTAGTTTAACTTTGCTCAAATTAAGCCGGGGCATAACTAAAAACGCAAGCAAATAATTTCATAAATAAAATAAAAAAAACACAATGGTAAATTCGAATATTTGGTTGGACCACCTTTTTTGCTTATGACTTCAAATAACCTGTTTGGCATATGTACATTTTATTAAATTGGTTATTGTTTTTTCATCAATAGCAAGCATTGGTAACAGCCAAGCATTAATAACAGCCATTTTCAACTGTTGAATATTTTCATAATGCCTGTTTTCTATATAAAACTCCCTTGCTAGGATTCCCCAAATGTTTTCTATTGGATTAAGGTATGGTAAGCAAGCGGATCTGACACCACTTGCACGCTATGATCCTGCAACAAGGATTAAGTGACACGGCTCACAAGTATGCTGGCGTTGTTCAATTGAAAAAAACAATACTCAGCGCCTATGGGTCTCATTTTTCTCGCCAGAAAAAATGGTCTTGAGAAAGAAATAACAGTTAAAATGTGCATAAAAAGTTAGTGTTTACCATTTTACCTCAAAGAAGTTGGTTCGCATATTTGTTCTAGCCTTGCTGGATTATGACGTCCTAAAGGACGTTTTGCCGATTTCAGCTTTTGGCGAAAAATGGGCTTAGAACTCCTTAACACCCTGTGGACTGTCCATTTTAACACATCTAATTCGAAATCCTGAGCGATTTGGGCAGCGGTCTTCATGGAGTTGCTAGCATTTTGAATTATCCGATGCTTATTTCGATTTGACAGTTTGGTCTACCTCTTCTACGTTTCCATAATTTTCAGGATTTTGTAGCATATTTCGAATGGCAACGTCATACCGATTGAGCTGTTTAGCAATTGCTCAAGCCTTCTTCAAAGAATGCAAGAATTTGGCGTATTTCCAAATCTGTAAGCACTTTTCTGCGCGGCATTTTAATAATAAACAACATCAACAACGATCTTAATAATTTTTGAATAAATTTGACTTGTTTTCAACAGTTGATAGCACAAACTAATGAAAATCTACCTACTGCGTTTATAATTATGCTCCGGCTAAAATTCAGCAAAATTAAACTAATGGTAATTATAGCGATCAGTTGTCGCTAATTGTTTTTGTTTGCTACTCTTGCTCTCTAATCTCTCATAATCAATTAAGAAATAATGATATTTCACTACATAAATTGCAAAAATTAGCATTTTTTGACTGCGTTTATAGTTATGCTCCGCAATGTATTTACATTCAATACCTACTGTCAAAAAATCATATGATAAATTAATTATTTTATTTGTCATTGTTGTCAGGCGTGTGCCGAATACGATCTAATTTATTGTTAATTGATTTCAAAACGCTATGTGTCAGTAGTACACAAATTAAGAATATATTAATAATTTAATTATTGCGTATTTAGAGTGCTAAGTTTTCTAGATATGCCTTAAATTTCAAACTTGGATATTTTTATTTACCTCAAAACTAACCAGTTTCGGTTTACTCAATCACTAAAATCTTGTAGTAAGAACCAAATAAGTACTAGATAAAAGCTTTTAAGAAATTTTTTTATTTACGAAGGCAGGTCAAAATTTCGCAGAATGAAGGGGATGGGCAAGGTTGGAGGGAAATACTTTTATCTGGAAGTATTTTAACACTCAATACAGGTATAAATACAGTTTCTGTTCGTCGAATCGCCAAATCAACAAGTCAATCGGAAAGAAAACGCTAACTATGTACATTATAATTGAGTCCGTGTTGTCATAAAATTCCTTACCAAGCAAGGAAATCATTTTAGAACAAATGTCACCTGTTTAGGGAACTCTTGCCCTCGTAAAACGATGATTTATAAGTGACCCCGCAAGGGGGTAGTTGTAGTATGAGGTTTTACCAATTCCTGCAACTATCTTTGGAGTTAGCGACTCCACGGACCTGAGCTAACTATCGCCCTCTGGGATGGGGGCTGTAGAATTCACCCACAGCCAGTCCTGCTTGCCCTAAAAATGGCAAATGGACACTCACTGGATCATGGGCTTATCACCCGTGATCTTAAGACCTAAATGATACGAGAAACAGATACATCGCCTCGGATACGGACTGATTCTACGGTAACGACTTTTGGCATTCGAAAACGGACTATGATTGGCTTCTGGAACGTTCGAACATTGAATGACGAGGGAAGAGCTGGGGTTACTCGGTCCTTGCACCGCCAATCGGTGATCGACCGTGAAATGGAGCACTATAACATCCAAGTCTTGGGCTTGAGCGAGGTCAGGTGGACAGGATCAGGAGAAGAACGAACCCCTAGCGAAAACACTATTCTGTACATTGGCCCTGAAAGTGAAGCCAGAAATGGCGTGTCCTTACGCCGAGAGCGAGAAACAGACCAATTGAGAAATATCGATGACAATCTTGCGAGCAATAAAACAAGACAAGCCTACAAAGTAGTGAAAAGCCTAAGACGTGGATATCAGCCTAAGACAACCCTCTGTAAAGACAGAAATGGCACTATCATCGCCGAGGATAATCAGATTAAGGAAAGGTGGGCGTCATACTTTAAAGAACTCCTTAATCCCGCACACGGCTCCCGAACATCGGAGCTGATAGGTCTCCAAACCTCCGACGAATGTCCACTGGATCCTCCAACGTTGGAAGAAGTCGAATTTGCCATCAGAAGCCAGAAAAGCAATAAAGCGCCGGGCATCGACGAAATTCCAGCGGAATTAATTAAATATGGCGGAAGCTGCACCCGAAATGCCATCCATAAAGTGATTCAGTACATCTGGAATCAGGAGCAAATACCGGAGGAGTGGTGCCAATGCATTATTTGCCCTATCCACAAAAAGGGAGACAAACTGCAGTGCGAAAACTACAGAGGAATCTCACTACTTTGCACGTCATATAAGATACTGACAAAAATATTAGAAAATAAGATTAAAATTTACGCTGACAATGTGATTGGGGAGTACCAAGGCGGTTTTAGAGCTGGTCGATCAACGACTGATCAACTTTTTACGGTCAAGCAAGTGCTTGAAAAATGCTGGGAATTCAACATCGACGTTCACCAGGTTTTTGTGGACTTTAAACAAGCATACGACAGTATTGATCGAAACGTACTGTACAAAATAATGCTGCATTTTGGCATCCCAGCAAAACTAGTCCGACTGACCAAAATGACGATGACATCAACAACATCACAAGTCAGAGTCAACAACCAACTAACTGATGCCTTTGACACAAATGTCGGACTAAAACAGGGTGATGGGCTGGCCCCTCTGCTTTTTAACCTAGCTTTAGAATACGTCATCAGAAAGTTACCCGTTGACACAAGAGGTACGCTGCTTTATAAATCCAGCCAGATAGTGGGTTATGCGGACGATATCAACATATTATCACGCTCTTTCACATCCGCAAAAGAAATTCTACTAAGCCTCGATCAAGCAGCAAAAGAAGTTGGCTTGAAAATTAATGAAACAAAAACGAAAACAATGACACAAACAAGGAAAAGGACCCCCAATAGACAAAACATTACAATTGACGAATATAATTTGGAAAATGTGGACGAATTCATATATTTAGGCACAAAATTGACAAAGAGTGGAAATGAAACGAATGAAATAAAAAGACGAATCCAGCTCGCAAATAAAACGTATTATTCAGTCTTAGCTATTCTTAAGGCCAGCTGCGTACACAGGAAGACCAAACTCCAAGTTTACAAATCAATAGTAAGACCTGTGCTTTGCTACGGATGCGAAACATGGACCCTTACACAAGCATCCGCAAATATGTTGAACGCTTTCGAAAGACGGGTCCTGAGACGAATAATTGGAGCGAAACGTGATAGTGACCGATGGCGAATTAGATACAACAGTGAGCTGTATGATATATTCGACGAACCGGAGGTTTCCACTATCATCAGACTGCGGAAGCTGCAATGGGCTGGCCATGTACAAAGGATGGACGAAACTCGAATACCTAAAAAGGTATTCGAGGGAAAAACGGAGGGCCGGAGGCCAGTGGGAAAACCCAGGAAACGCTGGTCCGACTCTGTTGACGAAGACTGTTCATCGCTGCTCGGATTTCAAAATTGGAGGACGCGGTCACTGGACCGAGATCGATGGAGACTTCGGTTACGGGAAGCCAAGGCCCGAAAGGGGCTGTAGCGCTGCGACGACGACGACGACGACGAGAAACAGTCTCATTAGCTGGGAACCAATCTCGGATAGGATTATCGTCGTCAGGCTCAGGACCAGTGTCAGAAACGTCACAATTCTGCAGTGCTACGCACCAACTAATACCGCAACATCTGGTGACAAAGAGGAGTTTTATAGCCAACTGAGTGCCACCTTCGAACGTGTTCCAAGAGGTGATATTATTATCATCTCGGGAGATATGAACGCCCAGGTTGGATCAGACAACACTGGACTAGAACACGTCATGGGGAGGCATGGTGACCCTTGGGTCGACGCTTCACGACCTTGGATTAAGAGACCCGAAAACGGCGAATTATTTGTGGAGTTCTGCAGTACTCGGCAAATGGTCATCGGAGGGACCCTTTTTTCACACAAGAGTCATCATAAAACATCTTGGGTTTCCCCTGACGGTGTTACTCAGAACCAGATCGACCATTTGGCTATAAGTCGCCGATGGAGAAGATGTAGCGCAAGTTTAATGTGGATAAACTCAGAGATCCCAACAAAAAACTCGAATACACCACCATTCTACGCGAAAAGTCATCCACATTGGGTGAACATGAAATGCGCACACTGGACGCCAATTGGGAGGCAACCAGAAACACTTTTCTAACTAGTGCTGAAGAATCTGTGGGATATGCGCAAAGCGGTGAGAAACCCTGGATGTCGCAAGACACATGGGACAAGGTTGACAATCGGAAAAAAGCCAAATTGGCAATCATCTCTCAACCCGATGTCAACCAACGAACGCCCGACTTGAGGCAGAACTACCGCGATGCTCATATACAGCTTAAAAAGGCTGTTAGACGCGACAAGAGAAAGGCCATTGAAGATCTGGCAAACAAGGCAGAATCTGCGGCTTACCTTGGGGATATGGGTTCACTATTTAAAATCATGAAACAGTTGACGAACAGGAATTTCACCGCCAACCACCTGGTGAGAGATGTCAACGGAACTATCCTTAATATGAGTGAACACCAGTTGCGACGATGGAAGGAATACTTCTCTGATATTTTAAACATCTTGTCAGATGAAGATATTCCGGAAACAGAACAACTTCCAAACATCCAACCGCAACAATCCTCTATTAGGGACGATCCCCCAGATAAGGAAGAGATAGTTTCCGCCATTCGGTCAATGGCGGGAAGGAAAGCTCCAGGTATAGACGGACTACCAACCGAACTCCTCAAAGCGGACCCGGAAATAACAGCCGATATACTCCTCCCACTCTTCACTAAGGTGTGGAATGATGGAAGATATCCGACTGAATGGAAGGAGGGCGTCATTGTGAAAATTGCGAAGAAGGGCGACCTTCGGGATTGTGGCAATTGGCGTGGTATATGTCTACTTACTGCCGTATCAAAAATTATGGCTCAGGTAATTCTCAATAGGATTAGTGATGTCGTCGAGAGCACTCTCGAAGTTTATCAGGCTGGATTCCGTAAAGGGTCGTCTTGTACCGACCACACAAATACCCTAAGGATAATATTAGAGCAGTCAGCCGAAATGGGTTCGCCACTACATCTCATGTTTGTGGACTTCGAGAAGGCTTTCGACAGCGTTAAGCGAGATTACATATGGAATGCTTTGCGTAGGAGAGGTATTCTAAATAAGGTCATAGCTATGATTAAAGAATCCTACGAAGATGCAAGGTGTCGCGTGTTGCATAGAGGAGAGCTGTCCGAGAGCTTTCCTGTGCGAACGGGTGTCAGACAAGGCTGCATATTATCACCAGCCCTGTTTCTGGTGGTAATAAATGACATCTTGAAAGCTGCACTGGAAGGTGGGGAAGGTAAAGGTCTTCAATGGAGACTATTTAACATCTTAAGTCACCTTGATTATGCTGATGACGTGTGTTTGCTGGCACATACCCGTTCGGACTTAGAGTCAAATGTTCGCTCGTTGCATTCTAAATGCAAAGAGGCGGGACTGAAAATAAATGTGCATAAAACCAAGTACATGCACATGGGTTCGAACGCAAGCACACCGATTGTTCTTAATGGACAGGATGTGGAAGAGGTGCAAGATTTTTGCTATCTCGGAAGCATTGTCAGCATGGACGGCGGAGCCGAAAAGGATGTTGAGGCTCGGCTAAATAAAGCTCGTCAGGCCTTCGGTATCCTTTCCCCTTTCTGGAGGTTAAGAGAGATCTCCCTTCGCACGAAGCTGCGAGTTTTTGACGCATGCGTCAAATCCGTGTTGTTATATGGTTGTACTACGTGGAAAGTGACCGTTCGACTTACCAAGAAACTACAGACTTTCGTAAACCAATGCCTCCGACGCATTTTAGGAATATTCTGGCCAGAAGTGATCTCCAACGACGAACTTTGGAGTACAACTCGCCAGACTAAAATAGGTATTGAGATTCAACGGCGAAAGTGGCAGTGGATCGGTCATACTTTGAGGAAACCAGAGCAAAACATCGCAAAACAGGCTCTGGATTATAACCCTCAAGGAAGACGTCGGGTTGGTCGACCATGTAACACATGGAAGCGAGCAGTTGAGCAGGAGGCCAGAGGAATAAACAAGTCCTGGCAACAGCTTAAAGCCGATGCGCAGGATCGCGCCTTGTGGAAGAGAGTTGTTTCTGTCCTATGCCCCTATAGGGGGTCTTAACAGGAATTTGATTGAACACTCGGGCTGACCGATTGAGGCCACTTTCTCAAAAATCGTCGAAAAAGTGGAGAAACTTGTTCTCGAAGATGCTCGTGTAAAGAAGAAACAAATCACAAAAATGGTTGGAGCATCAGATACAACCAATTTGAATATCGTCCATAATCATTTCGGTATAAGGTCACCGCAAGATGGGTACCGAGACTGCTCTCAGCGGTTCAGAAAAAGAAGCGCGTCGAGTTTTCATACGACTTATGGATCTCTGTACTGAGAACAGGGATGACATGTTGAGCCTGAACTAAAGCAGGAGTCGATGTAGTGGCTGGTAAAGGCGATTCACCCTCAAGAAGATCAAGGTCTCGCAATCCGCCGAAAAATTATAGCCATTTTTTTTTTGGGATTCAGAGGGGGTTTTGATAATCGACTATAAAGAAAAACGGCAGCATATCATAGGATAATACTACACCAACCTGCTATAAAAATTAAAGGATGCCATCAAAGAAAATAGATGAGGAAAGTGGACTCGTTATAGTCCAGATCTGAGGCCGTCCGATTACTATTTGTTTCCAAAACTGCAGAAAGAACTTCGGGGAAGAAAATTTACCAACGATGAAGAAGTGAAGTCGGCAATTTCAGCCTATTTTGAAGGACTTGATAAAATATTTTTCTTGAAAGGAATTAGGAATAAACTTTGTGGGGATATGGTAAATGTATTAGGCTTAAAAGAGAAAAAAGAGGAAAAGGAAAATTAATAACTTGTTTAATTTTACCCCCTTTCCTGTCATTCCACGAAATTTTTTACCACCCCTCGTAAGTCATATTTTTAACCAAGAAATGTTAAAGTGGCTTACTATTGTCCAAATTTATCGCACCCAAATTTCTTCTTTACATATTTAATGAAATAAAGTCAATATAACAATTTATGTTTTTCTTTTTCAGGTCTTGGATGGGTCGGCTGGAGAAATGATACGCTAGGAATGTCTGGAAAACCAGTTGTTATTGTTTTTGAATTTGATTCAGTTCGAAATTTTAGTGCAATCATACTACATACGAACAATATGTTTTCAAAGGATGTACAGGTATGTAAACAAAAGATAATTTCGAGATGTCAATTAGTGAAACCAATTTGCACGGAAAGGTTGAAGTAGATAGAGTGATGAGCGTCTTGGTTCTAGGGGCGGGCTATTACCAATTATTTAAAACTTAACTGCGACTATTTGCCATAAGCTCAAGCTTTAAGATTAAATATTCTATTCGTTTTTTTTTACGACGATGGTAGAAGGGGTGTATGGATGTTAATTATATTTTAATTGAACCTTTGAATCATGATTGGTGACATGCGATACGTTAAATAACCTTTAAAAAAGCTTAATAGCCGGTCAGCTTCGATCTGGAATGAGATTTGGCATTGAAACCCGATTTGCTACGTTTACATGCAATGCAGTAAATTTTTTGCATTATCCTTGCATATGCCAGAATTTAAAAACTTGCATATTTCGTATAATTTTATGGATATACATATGTATGTATGAAAAATATATTAATACTCAAATCAATCAAATTCGTGTTAAGATCCCCTATAGGGGCATATGATAGAAACAACTCCCTTCGATAAGGCGCGATCCTGAGCATTGGCCTTAAGCTGTTGCCAGGACTTGTTTATTCCTCTGGCCTCCTGCTCAACTGCTCGGTTTCATGTGCTACATGGTCGACCAAACCCACGTCTTCCTTGAGGATTATAATCCAGAGCCTGTTTTGCGATATTTTGCTCTGGTTTCCTCAAAGTATGACCGATCCACTGCCACTTTCGCCGTTGAATCTCAATACCTATTTTAGTCTGGCGAATTGTACTCCAAAGTTCGTCGTTGGAGATCACTTCTAGCCAGAATATTCCTAAAATTAATCGGAGGCATTGGTTTATGAAAGTTTGTAGTTCCTTGTTCAGTCCAACGGTTACTTTCCACGTAGTACAACCATATAACAACACGGATTTGACGCATGCGTCAAAAACTCGCAGGTTCGTATGAAGAGAGATCTCTCTTAACCTCCAGAAAGGGGGAAGGATACCGAAGGCCTGATGGGCCTTATTTAGATGAGCCTCAATATCCTTTTCGACTCTGCCGTCCATGCTACCAGTGCTTCCGAGATAACAAAACTCTTGTTCGTTAATAACAATTGGTGTACCTGCGCTCGAACCCATGTGCATATACTTGGTTTTACGCACATTTATTTTCAGTCCCGCCTCTTTGCATTTCGAATGCAATGAGCGAACATTTGACTCTAAGTCCGAACGGTTATGTGCAAGCAAACACATGTCATCAGCATAATCAAGATGACTTAAAATGTTAAATAGTTCTCATTGAAGAACTTTACCTTCCCCACCTTCCAGTGCAGCTTTCAAGATGTCATTTATTATCACCAGAAATAGGGCTGGTGATAATATGCAGCCTTGTCTGACATCCGTTCGCACAGGAAAGCTTTTCGACAGTTCTTCTCTATGCAAGACGCGACACCTTGCATCTTCGTAGGATTCTTTAACCATAGCTATGACCTTATCTGGAATACCTCTCCTACGCAAAGCATTCCATATGTAATCTCGCTTAACGCTGTCGAAAGCCTTCTCGAAGTCTACAAACATGAGATGTAGTGGCGAACCCATTTCGGCTGAGTGCTCTAATATTATCCGTAGGGTATTTGTGTGGTTGGTACAAGACGACCCTTTACGGAATCCAGCCTGATAAACTTCGAGAGTACTCTCCACGGCATCACTAACCCTATTGAGAATTACCTTAGCCATGATTTTTGATACGACAGTTAGTAGACATATACCACGCCAGTTTCCACAATCCTGAAGGTCGCCCTTCTTCGGAATTTTCACAATGACATCCTCCTTCTATTCAGTTAGATATCTTCCTTCATTCCACACCTCAGTAAAGAGTGGGAGGAGTATAATGGCTGCTATTTCCGGGTCCCCTTTGAGGAGTTCTTCCCGCCATTGACCGAATGGCGGAATCTATCTCTTCCTTATCTGGGGGATCGTCCCTAACAGAGGATTGTTGCGGTTGGATGTTTGGTAGTTGTTCTGTTTCTGGAATATCTTCCTCTAAAGTATTCCTTCCATCCGCAACTGGTTTTCACTCATATTAAGATGAGTTCCGTAGACATCTCTCACCAGGTGGTTGGCGGTGAGATTCCTATTTGTCAACTGCTTTATGATCTTAAATAGTCAACCCATATCCCCAAGGTAAGTCGCAAATTCTACCTTGTTGGCCAGATCTTCAATGGTCTTTCTCTTATCGCGTCTAACACCAATTTTAAGTTGTATATGAGCATCGCAGTAGTTCTGTCTCAAGTCAGTTGTTCTTCGGTTGACATCGGGTTGAGAGATGATTGCCAATTTGGCTTTTTCCCAATCACTAACCTTGACCCATGTGTCATGCGACATCCACGATTTCTCACAGACTTGTACATATACCACAGATTCTTCAGCAATAGTTAGAAACGTGTTTCTGGTTGCCTTCCAACTGCCGTCCAGTGTGCGCATTTCATAATCACCCAATGTGGATGACTTTTCGCATACAATGGTGGTGTACTCGCGCTTTTTTTACGGTCTCTGAGTTTATCCACATTAAGCTTGCGCTTCCTTTGAAGAATTTGTGGTCATCGGATAGCTTCAGTGCACAATCTCAAGCAGGCAACCATCAAGTGGTGATCGCTCCCCACGTTTCGCTCGCACATCGAGGAGACATCTGCTCCATCGGCGGCTTATAGCTAAATGGTCGATCTGGTTCTGGTTCCATCAGGGGAAACCCAAGACGTTTTATTGTGACTCTTGTGTGGAAAAAGGGTCCCTGCGATGACCATTTGCCGAGTACTGCGAAACTCCACGAATAATTCGCCGTTTTCGGGTCTCTTAATCCCAGGTCGTGGTCTTGGAACGTGGCCGAAGGTGGCACTCAGTTGTTTATAAAACTCCTCTTTGTCATCAGGTGTTGCGGTATTAGTTGGTGCGTAACGCTGTAGAATTGTAACGTTTCTGATACTGGTCTTGAGTCTGAATACGATAATACTATCCAAGATTGGTTCCCATCTGATGTGACTGTTCCTTGATCTAGGTGTAAGGACGACCGCCACGCCATTTTTGGTTTCACTCTCAGCAAACGTCGGTTGTGTTCGTGTAAGTAGACAGGATGGTGTTTCCGCTCTGGGTTCGTTCTTCTCCTAATCCCGCCCACCTGACCTCGCTCAATCCCAAGATGCTATAATGCTCCATTTCACGGTCGATCGTGATTGGCGGTGCAAGGCCCAGGTGACCCCAGCCCTTCCCCCGTCGTTCAATGTTCGAACGCTCTAGAAGCCAATCATAGTGAGTGACCATTTGCCATTTTTAGGGCAAGCAGGACTGGCTTTGGGTGAATTCTTCTGCCCCAGCCCACAGGGGGTGAAGCCTTACGTTACCTATATTTTTAAAATATGAATTGCTGAATAATTCCAGAGATATAATCATTTAGAAACAGATGCACCCGACCCTTCCTCCCTACGACCCAAAAATTGCAGCCTGGTGGACAGCACACTTCATGTAAATTTGAAAAAAAAAACCTTTTCTCTTTGTACATATGAAAGCTCTTAACTTGAAAATTGCTGCAAGATTCCATTTCCTGGACATTAATTTGTTACGCGTAGTTCGTATATTATTATTAAGTTTAAATTTTGCTATTCAAATTGTCATCTTTATCTTAAGTATACAATAGCTTAGACTTAATGACTTGTTTTCCTAAAATTTAAATTTAATGGGACTTTGCTTTAAGGTAGCTATTACAACATACTAAGTTGTATCGTTTTCATCCTTTTATCAATGTATTGTTATTTTATAACTTTTTTAAGTGATCATTTTAGCGACGTTCGTATCATTGATTACAATTTTATGTAAATACGCAAGACTTTTTGTAACCCAAAAACAGCACTTCAGTGATCATCACCTTTATCACCTGGTTAAGATAAACATCACGGGGAAAAAAGAAAACTCTTGAATAAACAGACAATCTTTCGATCTAATTTACTGTCAATATTTGTGACAGATAAAAACAGAGGACCTTTCTCATAAAATCCATTATTAAAAGTATAAATTCTTGATAATAAGCCCATTCGATATATTGACTATATGTAGGTATATAATCTTCGAAAGCATGAGTAGATTTCAACAAAAAAAAATGTTTACCTCACTTTAAAGGTATATTTCACAGTTGTCTATTTATCTTTTGTATAAACTATCGAGTGATAAACGTTTAAATATTGATAAATACCATAGACAAAATTCCGATAGATGTAAAAATGGAAATCATACGAATTAAAATCTACGAAAAGACGGTAGAGCATCAAACGAAATTATAGCGGATGAATATTTTTTCACAAAGTTTTAGTCAAAAGATAAACATGAAATTCGGATAAAAAAAATTCCTTTTGGAAAAAATAACAACAATAACATCATCGAGAATATCTAAGAAAAAACTTAGAAAAGTTTTCTTTTTTCTTTCTTTTCTTTTTTTTTCTGACGGATATTACTGATGATGGAGAGATAAAGTTAAAGAAATGATGATGTCGAGGCAGAGAAAAAAGTAGCACATCCCATATAAAAATATAAGTCCCTTTGCAACTTCTTACTATTACTCAACGAATAGAGAACAGTTCGTATCATCATATACAACAGCAGCTCTACTATGCTACCAGCAATGCTAAAGATAGTTTGGGTCAATCGATATCATAATACAGATAGATATGTATGTAGATAAGAAGTGCTAACTCTGTGTTATAGTTCTTATATTCTTCTATAAACTCGGCAACGATAACAACGAAAACTTGAATTTGGTTGTTAACTAAAGATGTGCATTTAGAGAATTAGTTTCATGCTATCTTACTAGTAATTAAGAGTTTCTCCTAGTTTTTAATTTATAGGTAATCGTGATGCGGAGAAAATTTGAGTAGGCATTAAAATGCAACATTTCAATTCAAATTTCTTTATAAATAGAATTATTATTATTGAGCAAGAAATGAAAAGATTTATGCATGTTTTGGATAGTCAACTAAGGTTTGTCTTTACAACTAAGGTTAGGAAATTTAATTATTAGGTTGTAACCGATGAAATGGCGACTTTCGCGAAAAAGTGAAGTTAGTTGCGATTTTCATGTCTGCCGAAGGATGGCTCTGGTAGCAATGAATATTGAATTATAAATACTCCTACATTTGGTCATGGAATCATTTCAGTTTTGGACTTCATTGAGATGGGAGAGAAAAAAAATAAAAAAAAATCGATTCAAAAACTCTTACTTTTCCTTTACGATTTCAAACTTGACCACAACGCAAGAGAAGCAACCAAAAACATGAACAGGGCACTTGAGGGCACTTGGAGCTGACACAGTAAGCGAACGAGCCACACAGCGATGGTTCGAAAAATTCCGATCAGGAGATATGATCCTTCAAAGTGAGCCATGTGGTCACCCCAGGACCATCGATAGACAACGACGAGCTGCGTTTGCTAGTGGAGTCTGACTCACGCCAAACTGTAAGGAACATTGCAGAGAAACTGGGCGTACACTATTCGACAGTTTCCCGGCTCTTGCAAGTGGGCTCCGCATAATCTTACTGAACAAAACACGGCCTCGTGTATCAAGAATACAGTCAAAAAATTAAACGACTTGGAGAATGAGACTCTTCCTCATCTACCATATTCACCAGACCTCTCGCCAACTGATTACTACTTTTTTTAACATTTGGATCATTTTTTGGCGGAGAAACAATTTAAAAATGAAGCAGCCAACAAAAATGCCTTCGAAAAATGTCTTCAGTCTAGAAATTTGGACTTCTACGAAACTGACATAAATGCACATGTATCTGGTTGGGAGAAGTGTATTGCATCTGATGGTACCTATTTTGATTAATAAAATTAAGTGTTATAAGAGTTAAAGTTGTTTCAAATTTCACTAGCAAAGTCGCTATTTCATCTGTAACAACCTAATAATATTTCGTTTAAAATACAATTGGAAAAATTTTAAAAACCTCACGAATAACTTTACCTATTTAAGAACGAAATGAAAATGAAATAAGTAATAAAATTTATCTATTTATTATTTAATAATGAAATCAATTTTGTATAGTGTAACGAGCCGACCAGTGAGTTTATAGTTTGGACGCATCTTTTGATAAAATTAGTAAGAAATTGCTCTGCAATAGTATTGTGACATGTCAGCCCTAGTCGCTCGCCGAATGCTTGCGTCTTCTGCTGTCTGCTATTCTGCAAATACACACGCACACATATTTAATTAATTACTCATCGACTATACGCGATCATCAATTGCTTGCGACCTCGAACTTCACGTGTGTACTCAGAAACAGCAAAGAAGACCGAAAAATGGCCAAAAAGGAAATGACTCATGGATGGCAAAAAACGGCCGTTAAGAAATTGATCCATGGAAGCGGCATGAAAGGATGAAAAATAGCCGAAAAGGTAATGATTCATTGAGGCAGCGTGGACCGAAAAGCAAATGATTCATAGAAACAGCATAGAAGGCTGGAAAACACCCAAAAAGAACGAAATAAAAGAGGCGAGCGCTTGTGATAAACGATCAGTTGGGATTGAGAATCCGATCGGATGTTGAGATCGACGGAGCACGATTAGAGTAAGGGCTGAGGAGCATTTAGTGAGTCAGTCGGAATTTAGATAGTGATTAAGTTGTGCGATCGACAGCACGAATGGCGCGAACAGTGAATGCAAAACATTGAGAGCGAATTGTAAAAGTTATTTAATTGAAGTTTGAGGTTATTTAAAATAAATGTGAACTAGCTAGTTTTATTTTTATTTTAATGCAGTGACTACTAGCACACTCCAGTATTGAAATTTCTGCAAGATTGTGCAGTTGTCTAGTTGAAAAATAAAACAGCTTATCCAATATGATTTTAAGACCAGTTTTCAATTTTCTTTTGTGAAACGTAGTATATTTAATCCAAACTGAGGCTCGTTATTACAGTTTTACGAGTATAAATCAATATTTTATCACCGGAGAATAATTTAGATTTACTATACATGAAGGAGTCGCGGTACTCTTTGAAAGTATACTTTTTGTCCATATGTGGATCCTAATATTAATATTTACCGAGGAAATTCATATAAGGATTTGGCAAATTCCGGTTTGCTTATTTTTCATGGGGAATATTGCTTGTGTTTTGCTTCGATTCACTTTAATCTTCCAATCAAAGTAAAACTTTGGTAGAGCATTGAATTGTTCTTAAAAATCTTGTGTTATTATATTTAGGTCTTTGGAAAAAGAGTAAATCGCAGCAAGTTTACAATTAATGGAATTATGAAACGTCTGCTGTAAAAGTATTATACAACGTAGGGCTCAAATACGATCCTTCTGGGACACATGCTAAAATTATGCTCGTCTCAATACTATTGACTTAATTTTCACTTAAGATATACAGTTCGCGGAGAGGAAGGATCAAATTATTTTAATTATGTAAATCGCAAAGCCGAGATCAAATTACATTAATAATTTAAACTGGAAAGCCGAGATTTTAAAGTTTATTAATTTAAAAGGCACTCATGTCACATACTGTTGAAGGGTTTCCCTACATATGTCCATTAATATCATACCAGTTTACTGTTTCTTTTTTTGCAAAATTTTCTTCAATATAACTAGTGATTCCGAACAGTGCTTTATGGTAAGAATAGAACCAAATCCGGAATTTTTAATGTATGTCATCGGCTTCGTTTTAAGGTGACTCTTTGTAGTGTCGCTCTTTCAAAAAAATTGCTAGAAGTACAGACAGAAAGCTGATAAGTCTATAGCTAGAACCGAGCTTGGGATCTTGTCCTGTTCCTGGGATTGAATTTTTTCTAGCGTTTGGAAAATATCCCAGCCCTTGGCATGCATTATTAATAAAATTAAGCTGTATTATCCTTATGAATTTCTATGGGCTATGCACTATTTCCCTTTTAAGTTTAAGAAGGATGAGACATCTAGGAAAACCATAACAAAATTATGATTGGGCGTAAAGCCCAATCGTATGATACTCTAGATGACTTTAATATACCGGAAAATATGAAATCTCTAATTCTTTCGAATAGTGAATAGAAGCTTTTGCATGGAAGGTGGTAGAAGTGGAGGGGGAGGTTTGTATTTTTTGTATATGACACCGAATATGGCATGTGAAATGTTTTTTGCTGGATTTAAAGTTTTTAGTTTTCATTATTTTTAAAGAAATTGGTCATAGTTCTCCTGAAATTGGGGCATTTGTACGGGAGGTGGCAGAGGAAGTGAAGCGTTTAAGATGATTTTTAAACTGCTTATCATCATCCTTATCACCACGTTTTGATAAAATTTCAAAGTCGATAGCTCTCATATATTCGAAGGAGAAATGCTTTTCTTGAATATAATGCAGATATTTATATGGGAGGGGGTAGAAGGAGTGATGCGGAGCTGATAATTTTTTCTAACATTTATTGCAATTATTAAAAATCAAATTTTAAGTTTGTACTTTTTCTAGTTTTAATGGAAATCGATTAAATCCATTTAACGAAAATTATGCATTTGTATGGGACAGGGTAGAAGGAGTGTACGGATAAAAACAATTTTTATTTTGCGTTATTGATATTTCTATTTTTATACTTTATACAAAATACCAAGTTGATAGCTTTAACAGTTTCGAAGAAAAATAATTAATTTAAATTTCAAAATTTCGTGAACTTCGTATGGGAGGGGGTAGAAGCAGTACGGTGAAGTTGATAATTCTTTTTAAAACTCATTGCAATTATAAAAGAATTAATTCTGGCAAAATTTCATCTTTTCAGCATTACTAGTTTCAATGAAAATTGAAAATATGTATTTTTCAAAATTGTCCAATTCTATGGGAGGGGTTGAAGGAGTGAGGGGATTGGATCAATATTCTGTGATATTAATGGCATCTATATCATACCCTGCAGGGAGGTAGTTGCAGGATGAGGTTTTACCAAGTCCTGCAACTATCTTTGGAGACTAGCGACCCCACGGACCTGAGCTAACTATCCCGCTGTGGGATGGTGCTGTAGAATTCACTCACAGCCAGTCCTGCTTGCCCTACAAATGGCAAATGGACACTCACTGGATCATGGGCTTATCACCCGTGATCTTAAGTCCTAAATGATATGACAAACGGATACAGCGCCTCGGATACGGACTGATTGGCATTCGAAAACGGACCATGATGGGCTTCTGGAACGATTGAACATTGAATGACGGGGGAAGAGCTGGAGTTACTCGGTCCTAGCACCGCCAATCAGTGATCGACCATGAAATGAAGCACTATAACATCCAAATCTTGGGCTTGAGCGAGGTCAGGTGGACAGGATCAGGAGAAGAACAAGCCCCTAGTGGAAACACTTCTGTACATTGGCCCTAAAATTGATGCCAAAAATGGCGTGGCGTTCGTCCTTACACCGAGAGCGAGAAACAGTCTCATTAGCTAGGAACCAATCTCGGATAGGATTATCGTCATCAGGCTCAGGGCCAGTGTCAGAAACGTCACAATTCTGCAGTGCTACGCACCAACTAATACCGCAACAACTGGTGACAAAGAAGAGTTTTATAGCCAACTGAATGCCACCTTCAAACGTGTTCCAAGAGGTGATATCACTATCATCTCAGGAGAAATGAATGCTCAGGCTGGATCAGACAACACTGGACCTAGAACACGTCATGGGGAGGCATGGTGACCCTTGGGTCGACGCGTCACGACCTTGGATTAAGAGACCCGAAAACGGCGAATTATTTGTGGAGTTTTGTAGTACTCGGCAAATGGTCATCGGAGTGACCCTTTTGCCACACAAGAGTTATCATAAAACATCTTGGGTTTCCCCTGATGGTGTTACTCAGAACCAGATTGACCATTTGGCTATGAGTCGCCGATGGAGAAGATGTCTCCTCGATGTGCGAGCAAAACGTGGAGCTGACGTGGGAAGCGATCACCACTTGATGGTTGCCTGCTTGAGATTATGTACAGCAGCTATCCGATGACCACAAAGTCTTCAAATGAAGCGCAAGTTTAATGTGGATAAGCTCAGAGATCCCAACAAAAATCGCGAATACACCACTATTCTACGCGAAAAGTCATCCACATTAGGTGAAAATGAAATGCGCACACTGGACGCTAATTGGGAGGCAACCAGAAACACTTTTCTAACTAGTGCTGAAGAATCTGTGGGATATGTGCAAAGCGGTGAGAAACCCTGGATGTCGCAGGACACATGGGACAAGGTTGGCAATCGGAAAAAAGCCAAATTGGCAATCATCTCTCAACCCTATGTCAACCAACGAACGCCCGACTTGAGGCAGAACTACCGCGATGGTCATATACAGCTTAAAAAGGCTGTTAGACGCGACAAGAGAAAGGCCATTGAAGATCTGGCAAACAAGGCAGAATCTGCGGCTTACCTTGGGGATATGGGTTCACTATTTAAAATCATGAAACAGTTGACGAACAGGAATTTCACCGCCAACCACCTGGTGAGAGATGTCAACGGAACTCTCCTTAATATGAGTGAACACCAGTTGCGACGAAGGAAGGAAACATTAAACATCTTTTCAGAGGTAGATATTCCAGAACCAGAACAACTACCAAACATCCAACCGCAACAATCGTCTATTAAAGACGATCCCCCAGATAAGGAAGAGATAGTTTCCGCCATTCGGTCAATGGCGGGAAGGAAAGCTCCAGGTATAGACGGACTACAAACCGAACTGCTCAAAGTGGACCCGGAAATAATAGCCGATATACTCCTCCCACTCTTTACTGAGGTGTGGAATGAAGGAAGATATCCAACTGAATAGAAGGATGGCGTCATTGTGAAAATTCCGAAAAAGGGCGACTTTCTGGATTGTGACAATTGGCGTGGTATATGTCCACTTACTGCCGTATCAAAAATTTTGGCTAAGGTAATTCTCAATAGGATTAGTGATGTCGTCGAGAGCACTCTCGAAGTTTATCAGGCTGGATTCCGTAAAGGGTCGTCTTGTACCGACCACACAAATACCCTACGGACAATATGGAGCAGTCAGCCGAAATGGGTTCGCCACTACATCTCATGTTTGTGGACTTCGAGAAGGCTTTCGACAGCGTTAAGCGAGAGCTTCCCTGTGGGAACGGGTGTCAGACAAGGCTGCATATTATCACCAGCCCTGTTTCTGGTGGTAATAAATGACATCTTGAAAGCTGCACTGGAAGGTGGGGAAGGTAAAGGTCTAAAGGTCTTCAATGGAGAATATTGAACATCTTAAGTCACCTTTATATGCTGATGACGTGTGTTTACTTGCACATAACCGTTCGGACTTAGAGTCAAATGTTCGCTCGTTGCATTCTAAATGCAAAGATGCGGGACTGAAAATAAATGTGCGTAAAACCAAGTACATGCACATGGATTCGAACGCAAACACACCACGTGTTCTTAACGGACAGAATGTGGAAGAGGTGCAAGATTTTTGCTATCTCGGAAGCATTGGTCAGCATGGACGGCGGACCCGAACAGGATGTTGAGGCTCGGCTAAATAAAGCTCGTCAGGCCTTCGGTATCCATTCCCCTTTCTGGATGTTAAGAGAGATCTCCCTTCAGACGGAGCTGCGAGTTTTTGACACATGCGTCAAATCTGTGTTTTTATATGGATGTACTACGTGGAAAGTGACCGTTCGACTTACCAAGAACCTACAGCCTTTCGTGAACCAATGCTTCCGACGCATTTTAGGAATATTCTGGCCAGAAGTGATCTCCAACGACGAACTTTGGATTATAATCCTCAAGGAAGACGTCGGGTTGGTCGACCATGTAACACATGGAAGCGAGCAGTTGAGCAGGAGGCCAGAGGAATAAACAAGTCCTGGCAACAGCTTAAGACCGATGCTCAGGATCACGCCTTGTGGAAGAGAGTTGTTTCTGTCCTATGCCCCTATAGGGGGTCTTAACAGGAATTTGATTGTATGATTGATTGATATCATAATACTTTGATCTAAATTTCAAGTCGATAGCTTAAATAGTTCCAGAGAAAAATCAATTTCTTAATATTGGGGAAGAAGGAGTGGGGATGTAGTCCATTCACGAACTTAAAATTACTATTTTGCTAAAAATTACACACAAACATTTTTAGCACTATAGCTCAAAGCTTTCGAGAGTTATGCTGTAGACAGACGCACAGGCCTATAGACGGTCACTCGGAATCGAGGTTTTTGAGCGACAACAAATATTTCTGTACCCTTGGCGGCTCTGTGCGAGCGTTATTTCTTGACGTTACAAACGGTGATTTTATCTAGAGTATAAAAATGCGATCTTTGGCAGCCGTCGAGTGTAGTGGGTGGATTATATATGATCGCATTTTGAATGCAAACCTCACCATTCCATTAAGGCACGATTACCCAAAAATAATGTGAAAAATAATTTTTCCAAAAATCTTAAAAATTCAGGATATTCTGTGCCAAGACAAACGAAAACACTGCTAAATTATCATATTTCACATAATTCATTGTACACTTGTTATTAACTAATTTTTAACATCTTTTTTTTGCAGGTATTCGTCCATGCAAAAGTATTTTTTAGCATAGGTGGACGACACTTTGGCGGTGAACCAGTTCAATTTTCATACATGCCGGACACCGTATTGGATCATGCCCGTGACGTTACGATCAAATTACATCATCGTATCGGACGCTATCTCGAAATTCATCTATATTTTGCACTAAGATGGATTATGCTTAGCGAAATATCATTTGTATCAGGTGAGTCAATCGAAATCACGTAATACGTTATCCGATCGTCGTTACTCTGCACGCACTAAATTTACACTTCGAGTAGATACCTATATTTCTAGTATGTCGAAAAGATAACGAATACTCAGAAATCTTATTACTTCTTATTTATCAATTTGCATATGCACATCGTTCATGTCATGGGCTGTGTGGTTAGGCCTCATTCGGTAGTTGTATCAACGCGCTACACTACACTACTCCTGTAGTCGCTTTCATTTCCAATTTAAATGCATTACACTTCGCTCTCTTGCAAATCCTTATTTATATTCATTGCATTCCAAATCAGCTTCCGTCCATTAAGTCTTAAGATTTCTTGTTTTTTCTTCGTCGTTCTTCTTCATCATCATTGGTTCAGATGTTTTATTTTTTTCACAATTATTCGTTTTGAATGCACGGCATTATTTAATATTCTACAATTTTCTCACTTGAGACTGGGAATTATGTTGGTTATGTTTTATAGGGAACCTTTTTCCTATACTCTGATGGTAAACTAAAACTAGGGTGATCTCAAGTACATTTAATCGGGTTTTACAGATGGAATTAGAGATTTGATAGATTCAAATTTCAAATGAAATTAAATTTCATATGCAAATTTATTGAATAGATTTCAATTTCACTGATCATATTTCTATGACTTGTGATGAGAAGAGATTAAAGATGATACTGATTTAAGATTTAGTTGATGACTGTTTTCGATTAATTTTTATTATATTTCATTCTAGAAGCTCGACATTTTTTTAATATGTTAATATTAATTGAGATTTTTTTGCGGAAAAAATTTACAAAACTATTTAAAATTTTGCACCTGCAGCAATTCAATTTTATTGAGACTTGAATTATAAAACATCAGATTCAATAAAAAATAAATAAACTTAAATCAATATGTTAGTAATTCACTAGCTGAAATTATGTTGGCTAAACTGTAATCTGTAAGTAAATGAAATTAAGTATTTCGATAATTCAATGAGTTCAAAAACGAATAATTGTAATTTCATCTATCTAGAGAGCAGCCTGGTACGAAGGTCGTGAGTTTAATTCTTGTTCGACGTAAGATTCCAGCACACTTTCTGCTTGGATACATTATACCTCAATCTTCGAAAATTAAAAATACGTAGATAGTTATGCGAAAGGCTAGTAATAAATAAATATTGGAAATGTTAAGGGACCTGAAGTTTAGGGGACCAAGGCCCGATTTGTGCTGTAATGACATTAGAGTAGAAGTTGTATTTTAATCTAATTTGTGTTAACTTAATTTTCTTTTAAATGTAGTAATGTATATTGGAATTCTCAAAATTAAATTTAAAAAAAACAAATCCTTCGCTGAAAGCTACAGTACTGTAATAGTATTCGACATTCTAGTGATGAAAGATACGTTCATGTAATTTAGAAAAATAGAGACTTATTCGGAGCTTCAATAATACGCAGCATTTGTTAAGGATACATAGGGTGTGAATCAGAGTCTAAGATAGATTTTTCTCCAGGCTTACTTCATTTGCGATAACAATCCTGCGTGACTCTGAAGTAATAAGTGATTCTAAGCAGATCCTCGGTTGTACGGAGTAACCACCAAGTTCTTTTGTTGCATAAAATGCTGACTGGTTATGTGGAATAGTGTTCCAAAACAGAGTAATCCGAACTCTACTAAAACACCTGCCTCAAATCAGGATTTGGGTGAATGACTAAACGTTCTATAGATGCATTGGCTAGCTCTAACAAAACTCATTATTTTTGACTCATCATGAAGTAGCTCGTTTCTATAAAAACAACATAATAGGACTACGATTGCGCGTAAAGCGCAATCTTACGTTACTCTGGATGAAAAAGATTTTTTTCTGATCCCAAGAAATTTTGTATGGGGAGTGTTAGAAGGGGTCATAGCATTGAACTAATTTTTTCCCCATCATGCTAAAGTAGCTATGAAAAATGTTTTATACAAAATGCTTACTCCAAAAATTGAATAGGAGCTGAGAAAATTAGTGTGTTAGATTTAGTTGAAATGTGCAGTTTGTATGGGAGGTGGTAGAAAGAGTGGGGGGATTTTATTGATTTTTTCAGAAATAACTAAGAATATTATAAAATTGACATCTCTTAAATTTAAGACTAGTAAAATTCATACTTTTGAAGAAAATAGATTTTTTGTGAAGTTCTGAAACTGTGTCATATTGTATGTGAGGGGGTAGAAGCAGTAAAGCTAATCAAATAATTTTCTCTGGTCTTAGTGATATTGCTAAATAAGTATTTATTACAAAATGTGAGCTCGATAAATGTTATGTGTTCTGAGAAAATCGGATTAGAGCATTTCATGAAAAAGTGTAGTTTGTATGGGAGGGTTTGGAAGGAGAGGGAGGACGCAAATAATTTTTATACTGTATATTGAAATCATTGTGAAAGTAATATATGCCGAAATTCAAACTAATAGCTTGTATACTTTTCGAGCAAATCCATTTATAGCCGAATTGGGAAATTGTGTCATTTTGTATGGGAGGGGGTAGAAGGGGTGAAGCTAATCGTCTAATTTTTTTTACACTTACTAACAATTTTAAATAAATATTAAGTGCAGAAATTCAGCTTGCTAAATTTTATACGCACTGAGTAAATTGGCTTAGAGTAATTCATGACAAGTACAGTTTGTATGGGAGGTGGTAGAAGGAGGGGGATGACACGCATAATTTTTATACGGTAGATTTATATTATAATAATACTTTTCGAGCAAATCCGTTTATTGTCAAATTGCGCATTTGTGTCATTTTGTATGGGAGGGGGTAGAAGGGGTGGAGCGATTTGGCCCGTTAACGAGCTTGACCTTACTTTTTTGTCAAAAACGATGTGTACGAAATTTGAGCTTTCTAGCTCAACGCGTTCTCAAGCTAGAGAGCGAACGGACGGACGGACGGACATCCGGTTTTGAGATTTTTGAGTGATAATATTAATTTCTGTATTCATCATTTTTTTCTCCGAGCCTTATTTCTTGGCGTTACAAACCTTAGAGCAAACTTATAATACTCTCAGATTCCATCTAGAGTATAAAAATAATAGCTCTTCTGCTTTTCGATAGATAATGTCTTGACACCAGTTGTACCAATTCCTCGGAAATTTTATTCACACTACGGAAGTGGCGACTGCTAACAACTTCGAAAACTTTTTCAAGAAGATTATATTAAGAATGAAATTATTCATTCTTCATTGCTAAGATTCAGTTACAGCTAGTCCATAAACTTGATTGAATGAAAACTATAGGGCTGTCATTTGGGCCAAAGAGACAGCTTATCACGCTTTTGAACAACTACCTAACGATGGAACTTGGATTATCTTTAAGCATACCTGTAAGTCAACTAGAAATATAGGCCCCACCAATACATAAACGTGCTGACTTCACTAGAAAGAAAAATATCTTAGGAGAGCCATTTTCCTTAAATTCTTCCATTCTCTAAACAAACTCACTTCCAATATATCCCTTTTCGAATATCCTAAGGTCAAATCAACATCCGAAGAGGTAATGTGTACCGAGTTCTCAAAAACATTGTTACAAACAAACTGTCCTGACTTGATGGGCTCCCCGCTTCTTGAATGGCACCACAACCCAAATCGAAGTAAACGGCGACCGGGATTTGAACTCATGTCATTCGCATTGAAGACCAACACTGTACTCACTTGGCTATACCCAGGTTAATAAAATTTCTGTTCTTGTCCTTAAGAACTAACCAATTTCGAAGAAAGGATCAAGAAATTATTCCGTAAAAGTCCCGCGCAATTGCTATAAATTTAATTTTCTCAAATAACATGAAAACTGTCATTGGAAGATGCTGAAGATAGAACGTTTTCAAAACAGGATTCATATTTCAATAACAGAAGAAATGCTGAAGCCGTTGAAAATGAAACAGAAGATGCTAAGATCAACAGAAAGAAGTTGGTAATATCGTTTGATTTGCAACAGGCATTACCCACTTCAAAATTGACTGTTGGTCCTGCTTTTCAGAGTGGAAAAACTGGGGTATTTAATCTTGAAGTCATGCTTTAATATTTAGGAAATAAGAATATTTGAAATAATGAAAACCATGACTTGCCACCAAAAATATTTAAACTTGAAAAACTTTCCGACATTTTTAAATATTCAAAATAAGTGGTATGCTATTTAGCACTTATATTCGAATTGCGATTTAATTATATCTTCATCGTCGAATATCTCAGTTTCTCAGTTATGTGGCTTGTCCAGTTACTGCAAAAAGCTCTTCAAATGTCCAACTTATACTTCGACCTCTAGAATTTATGAAGGACTCACAGATGAAAATAGTCGGGAACTCTTATTTGATTAACCATCGTATAGGTTCGAATAGTATTCTGTCTAAAGGAAACTTCGAGCGATTACTATCCCATAGGTAGAATTCCAAGTTAATACTTTCTAACAATAAGACTCTCCACCATCTTGAAACTATATCAAATTTTATCCTAATAATCAATTGGATTACAATCCGCATTAAAACCCATCGCACTTGACTAATTTTCACTAACTTTCCCATCCATCTACCTATATACACTTTTGAAATTGATCCCCCGTCAGCCCTGAAAATATTTCGAAATCAAGTCGAGTACGGATATGCGGTCGCTGTTGTATACTACCTTCCACACTATACGTCAATTCTCATCACCTCAAATCAAATTAAATTCTCGCAATGTTCAAACATCTCAAGGGTGCAATAAAATTGCAGAACCATCTTGACAATAACCCAAAATTCATTTTCAATTTTCAAGAGAATCAGCGGGGGGAAGTCTCTGCTGTTCTCCAATATGGCACGGCAATAAGACAGAACCACCACAATATCACCTTGGAGTTTCCGACCAGGACTTTATACCTTAGATGAATAGCGAGAGAGAGAGACGTTCCCATAACGTTCCACCACAGTGTCGTAGTGCTGGAGAAGTAGCAGCTGCCTTAATCTTCGCCGCCGAACAATATGTGAACCCATTGATTTACTCTCACTGTGTTGACAAATAACATTGGGGGAATAATAAGGGAATCGAAGTTCCCTTTTACTTCATTGCACCAATTCTCTAGGTCTTGTCCCTATAGAACTAAGACTCACTCTTTTTCTATCGCACTTGAGCCCTCTCGACCAAAGTTTACTAAAATCGGTGGAAGGGTGGATTATTTTCGGTGTTTATTTAATCCGAAATCAGACAAAAGGTATTTGAAATAGCTAGCGTATCGATGGCACACTCTCAATTCGATAAGAAAGCCAGGGCGAAAAAAAACATCCCCTTTAAAAAAAAAACGATTCCATTCTCGAATGGATTAAAAGGAACAACTGCTGCCTTTCTTATCACCTGCTTACTGCAGTCTAATTGTATCCTAATCCGTTTTGCTTTGTGGCTGCTGGAACAGAGGTTCGTCGTGCGAGAGGATCTGAAAGTGGGGTTTATTTGGATGATTAGGACCGGCTTTCATGCTAATTCTTTGTTAAGCTCAGGTGATTTTCATATCAAAGAGACGGAGCTAACGAACTTGTTAAGTCGGTTTAGTGTACTACCTAGGCACCTACCTGGTTACATAATTGTAAAGATTTGTCCTGATGCACACACGTTACGAATTAAACGTATGCGGTTTTGTTAAGATATATTGTAAAGGGTTTTGTCGGTCCGTACAAAATTTATGGTGAATTAGCGATTATCTCCAAACACATGCCGGGTCTAAAGCACTTTGTCGTGTATTTACTTAGCTCTATCGTTTTAATTACTACGACACTTAAGTTTATATATTGGCTTACAATTATGTTGATCAATAAAATTAACAGATTAGACTGGCATGAGATAATTTATAGCCGATGTTATTGGGGTTGTTGCTTTTGAAAACCACCCTCCGCTGAAGCTTTAATTACAATGTTTAATTTTTTAAGGAAGCAATGGTCTAGATTGCAGCCTTTGCATGCGAGGTAGTGACCATTTCCTTGGAAGAGTTACTATTTGTTTAATTAACATCATCTCACCGATTCTGGGACTCGGACGTTCTTTCGTACGTTGTTGAACGTTGTATAGATATTCTGTAAACCATATTGTTTGATACATTGCTATGTAAATTTGCCTACCCTCATGGTGTTTTCAAATTTATTTGGTTCAGGTAGAGCCAGTAATGGTCGACTATCATGGTGTCTGTACTTACGAGTTTGCTTGGATCGCACGATATTGGAATAATTGACCTTAAATTAAGGCTTGCTTCGATTTGGCACAATATGATCGTGAATTCTTCAAACGTTGGTACGTACTATTTTCGATTCGTCAAGAATTCAGTTTAAGATGTCCCTTTCGGTGATTTTAGTGCTATGTTGTTTGTTGATTTTTCAATTGCTCCTTGCATGTCTCTATCCATTTGGTTATTAGCTTCCACGAAGTCCGTTCCATGATCGCTAGATATTTCACGACAGTTTCCACTTCGACTGATAAAACGTATAAATGCTGCGATGAAGGCTTACATTGACATACCACTGAAAAAGTCCAAGGTGTATCAGCGTTTCCACAGGGCAATTTATTTATCTTTGACTTTATTATTTTAATAATGAAATATTGTGATCGCCTTCGAAAAAAAAAATTGTCTACCCTGAATTGCAGAATTTCAGCTCGATAAATTTTATACGTACTGAGTAAATTTGATTATAGTATTTCATGAAAAAGCCCAGTTTATATGAGAGGTGGTAGAAGGAGTGAGGGGATACGAATAATTTATAATTTTATAATTTTATTATTTTTATTTTAGTTTATTATTTATTATTATAATTATACCGTGAATTGAAAATAGTATAAAAATAATATTTTCCGAATTTCAGATCAGCAGCTTTTACACTTTTCGGGAAAATCGATTTACTGTCAAATTCCAATTTATGTCATTTTGTATGGGAGGGGGTACAAGGGTCACTAACTTGTCCTTACTTTTTTGTTAAAAACAATGTGTACAAAATTTGAACTTCCTAGCTCAACGCGTTATCGAGCTAGGGAGGACTCGAACGGACGGACATCCGGTTTTGAGATTTTTGAGTGATAATAAACTTCTTAATTTTTTTCTCCGAATCTTATTTCTTAGCGTGTACAAACTTTGTGGCAAACTTATAATTCTCCCAGGTTTTAGATCAAAGAGAAATTTTTCGATTTCCAGAAATTTTGTATGGGAAGGGGTGGAAGGGGAAGAACCCCTATAGGGGCATAGGACAGAAAAAACTCTCTTCCACAAGGCGCGATCCTGAGCATCGGCTTTAAGCTGTTGCCAGGACTTGTTTATTCCTCTGGCCTCCTGCTCAACTGCTCGCTTCCATGTGTTACACAGTCGTCCAACCCAACGCCTTCCTTGAGGGTTATAATCCAAAGCCTGTTTTGCGATGTTTCGCTCTGGTTTCCTCAAAGTATGACCGATCCACTGCCACTTTCGCCATTGAATCTCAATACCTATTTTAGTCTGGCGAGTTGTACTCCAAAGTTCGTCGTTGGAGATTACTTCTGGCCAGAATATTCCTAAAATGCGCCGGAGGCATTGGTTTACGAAAGTTTGTAGTTTCTTGGTAAGTCGAACGGTCACTTTCCACGTAGTACAACCATACAACAACACATTTGACGCATGAGTCAAAAACTCGCAGCTTCGTGCGAAGGGAGATCTCTCTTAACCTCCAGAAAGGGGAAAGGATACCGAAGGTCTGACGAGCTTTATTTAGCCGAGCCTCAACATCCTTTTCGGCTCCACCGTCCATGCTGACAATGCTTCCGAGATAGCAAAAATCTTGCACCTCTTCCACATCCTGTCCATTAAGAACAATCGGTGTGCTTGCGTTCGAACCCATGTGCATGTACTTGGTTTTACGCACATTTATTTTCAGTCCCGCCTCTTTGCATTTAGAATGCAACGAGCGAACATTTGACTCTAAGTCCGAACGGGTATGTGCAAGCAAACACACGTCATCAGCATAATCAAGGTGACTTAAGATGTTAAATAGTCTCCATTGAAGACCTTTACCTTCCCCACCTTCCAGTGCAGCTTTCAAGATGTAATTTATTACCACCAGAAACAGGGCTGTTGATAATATGCAGCCTTGTCTGACACCCGTTCGCACAGGGAAACTCTCGGACAGCTCTCCTCTATGCAAGCCGCGACACCTTGCATCTTCGTAGGATTCTTTAATCATAGCTATGACCTTATCTGGAATACCTATCCTACGCAAAGCATTCCATATGTAATCTCGCTTAACGCTGTCGAAAACCTTCTCGAAGTCCACAAACATGAGATGTAGTGGCGAACCCATTTCGGCTGACTGCTCTAATATTATCCGTAGGGTATTTGTGTGGTCGGTACAAGACGACCCTTTACGGAATCCAGCCTGATAAACTTCGAGAGTGCTCTCGACGACATAACTAATCCTATTGAGAATTACCTTAGCCATAATTTTTGATACGGCAGTAAGTAGACATATACCACGCCAATTGCCACAATCCCGAAGGTCGCCCTTCTTCGGAATTTTCACAATGACGCCCTCCTTCCATTCAGTCGGATATCTTCCTTCATTCCACACCTTAGTGAAGAGTGGGAGGAGTATATCGGCTGTTATTTCCGGGTCCGCTTTGAGTTCGGTTGGTAGTCCGTCTATACCTGGAGCTTTCCTTCCCGCCATTGACCGAATGGCGGAAACTATCTCTTCCTTATCTGGGTATAGTCCCTAATAGAGTATTGTTGCGGTTGAATGTTTGGTAGTTGTTCTGTTTCTGGAATATCTTCCTCTGAAATGATGTTTAAAATATCAGAGAAGTATTCCTTCCTTCGCCACAACTGATGTTCACTCATATGAAGCTGATTTCCGTTGACATCTCTCACCAGGTGGTTGGCGGTGAAATTCCTGTTCGTCAACTGTTTCATGATTTTAAATAGTGAACCCATATCCCAAGGTAAGCCGCAGATTCTGCCTTGTTTGCCAGATCTTCAATGGCCTTTCTCCGTTTGGTGTCGAATTGCGAAATTGTGTCATTTTGTATGGGAGGGAGTGGAAGGGGTAAAGCTAATCGTCTATTTTTTTGTTGGTCTTACTAATAAGCAATTTCAGCTAAATTTTATACCCATTGATTAAATTGGCTTAGAGCATTTCACGAAAAAGTGCAGTTTGTATGGGAGGTGGTGGAAGGAGGAGAATAATTTATATACGATAGATTGGAATCATCGCAAAAGTTATACATTCCAAATTTCAAATCAATATGTTTTATGCTTTTTGAGCAAATCCGTTTAGTGTCAAATTGTGTAATACTCTCAGATTCCAGCTAGAGTATAAAAATCGCGTCTGTCTGCGAGAACACTCGAATACACATTAATTCCCAAACTCTTAAGATAGGAAGTTAAATTTTCATTTTCATAGATTGAAGTGACCCATACATACTCACGCAAGTAGTGTGCTGGAATTACATTTCGGCCACGATTCGAACTCACTTAATATCAGATTTGGTGAGAATTGTAGTTGGTGGAAATGGGGAGCATTTCACTTTTCAAAATTTCAAACATTTGTATCCCAATATCCAAAACAGATATTAAGCTGAAATTTTATCAGACTGTAATTTTGGTAAAAATTTTAAGTTGAGGGGGGTCTAAGAGAATATATCTATATTGACTAATCGAATACGCTCAAAACTTCCCCTCCCCTACAAAAGGAATTATTTCGATCATTTTTAGTAAATCAATTATCGCAATGTAAGCAATGTAAAATTTGAACAAACACTTCTAAAAATATTAGAAACAAAGTTGCGTCAAAAGTTTTGCAATCCCTTTACTTCGTCTACCCCCTTTCATACAAAAGTGAAATTTCGACGTATTTCGAAATATCAACTACAAATTAACCGCTACGAATTTGAGGTTTTGTTCAATAAGCTTTCAAAATAAACGAAAGAAAACTGCATGATAAATTTTACGATGGCCCAACCATCTGCCCGTCCGTCTGTCTCCTCAGTACGCGTTGAGCTTTCAGTTCAAATTTTCTGTTGATCGTTTTTGACCAAAAGGTTAGATATAGTTGGTGAACGGACCAAATTGCTCCACCCCAAACAAAATGACACAATTTCGGAATTTAACAATAAGCTGATTTCATCAAAAAGTAAGAAGCCTATAGATATAAAATTTAAAATACATTATTTTTATCATGACTTAAATCCACAGTACTACATGGTTCCAAAAGTCCCGGGAAAAATGATAAAAACACAAACTTTTCTATACAAATCGATTTTATTCTTCAACATAGTTCCCTTCGAGAGAGATACACTTGATCTAACGATCTTCCAACATTTCGATACCTTTTTTATAGTAGTCGACTTCGAGGCTCACAAAATAGGCATCAGTTTCGAACTCGAACTCCTCATTTGAGTAAAATCTCTTTCCCCGGAGCCATCTTTTCAAGTTTGGAAACAGATAAAAGTCGCTGGGGGGCAAGTCTGGAGAATACGGTGGGTGGAGCAGCAATTCGTATCGCAATTCGTTCAATTTTGCCATTGCTTTGAGCGATGAATGAGCCGGTGCATTGTCATGGTGAAACAGCACTTTTTTCTTTGCCATATGCGGCCGTTTTGTATTCATTTCATTGTTCAAACGGTCCAATAACGCTACGCAATAGTCGCTCATGATGGTTTCGAATTTCTCAAGATAGTCGATGAGAATTACGCCATGTGCATCCCAAAATATGCTGACCTTCCCAGCCGACGTTTGCGTTTTTGGGCGCTTCGGACGACTCTCATCCGGTTATAACCATGTTGCCGACTGTTTATTGGACTCTGGTGTGTAGTGGTTGATCCATGTTTTATCCATTGTGACGAATCGATGCAAAAACTCTTTTGAATTACGCCGAAACAGCTCCAAATTGACCTCCGAATCACCAACACGATGTTGCTTTTGATCCATTGTCAATAACCGCGGCACCCATCGCGCGCACAGCTTTTTCATTTCCAAATGCTCATGCAAAATATTCACAATACTGCCGATCGACAACTTCATTATGTCTGCTAGCTCTCTCACTTTCACTTTGCGCTCTTTCAAAACGATCAGATGGATTTTCTTAATGTTTCCTGGAGTAATAGCCTCATTTGGCCGGCCCGAACGTGGTTCATCGCTGGTGCTCCGACCCATTTTAAATTCAGCAAACCATCTGTAAACAGTTGTTTTCAACGGAGCATATGTGCTGTGATGTTTTTGGAGCCATTCCAATGTTTGCTTCTCGTTTTTTCCGATCACAAAGCAATGTTTTATCAAAATGCGAATTCACTTTTTTCCGTTGCTTACGAAAGACTAAAAGTAGCGTCACTCATACAGCGATAGCTTCCAAACTGCTAGATGAAATGTCATGAAAATTTGACATTCTTCATTAAAAAGTTGGCACTTCCGAAAAATGATATCGATTTGAGAGTGGTGACGCCATCCCACCAAAATTCCCGGGACTTTTTGAACCATGTGGTATAAAAACTATTTAAATCACCGCACTTCTTCTACCACCTCCCAATCAAACTCCACTTTTTAATGAAATACTATAAACTAATTTACTCGGTAGGCATAAAATTAAATTTATCGAGCTGAAATTATACACTAAATATTTATATAGAATTGTTAGTAAGACCGAAAAAAATTAGACGGTTAGCTATAATAATAAAAAATAAAATATGACACAATTTAGTATATGTAGTATGCTACTGATCTGGAATTTAAGACATGCCAATTGAATAATAGTAATTTCTGAAGAATTTATTAAAAACTCTCCACTCCTTCTTTTACCTCCCGTAGAAACTGCACAATTTCACTAAATCCATTCCACTAATTTTCTCAACACCTATTAAATATTTGAAGCTTAAATTTTTTATAAAATATTTTCATAGCAACTAGCATGATGTGGAAAAATTGGTTCAATGCCCTCACCCCTTCTACCACACCCTATACAAAATTTCTTAAATTCAAAAAAATTTCTATTTCATCGTAGTCCTGTTATGTTTAATGATGCTGGTTTTTTTATTCCGAAATCCAAGCTTTTAATGTACCAGAATGCTGACGATATTAAGATTACATAAAGAAATACATATTCTCGATAATTGCGCTCTGTTTTAGGATGATCTAAATAGGTCTTTCGCTTAACATAAAGCCAACTTACTGATTTTGAACATTGATAAATGCCATTCTACTTCATTCATACGTAAGCTCTTTGATTATACTCTAGATAACATCTGTCAGTATTATAGATTTAAAAACGGATATCCGTTCGTGCGTCTGTCCGTCTGTCCATCTGTCCGCATTCCAACTTTAGAATGCGTTAACCTAGAAAGTTCAAAATTTCTACACATAATTTTTGGCGAAAAGGTAAGGTCAAGTTCATTAATGGGCCAAATCACTCCACCTCTTCTATCCCTAGTCAAATTGACAAAATGTCTCAATTTGACAATAAACTATAGCTATTGTAGCTATTGATTTGAAATTTAGAACAAATTATTTTTATGACGATTTCAATCTACGGTATGAAAAACTGCGGTATGTTGATTGGAATCCCCCCCCCCAGCCCGTTCTTCCACCACCTCCCATACAAACACCACATTTCATGAAATACTGTAAGCCAATTTTCTCAGTAGGCAAAAATTTTGCATTGAATATTTGCTTAGAATTATTATACCGAAAGAAATTAGACCATTAGCTTCTCTCCATCTACCCCCTCCCATACTTTATGACACAACTTCACAACTTTACAAAAAATCGATTTTCTTGAATAGTATTAGTGCTACTGATCTGCAATTTAAAACACGTTAGTTGTATGATGTTTGTAGTTATTTCAGAAAAAAAATCATTAAGAACTCTCCACTCCTTGTATCATCTCCCATATAAACTGCATAGTTTCACTAAATCTAAGACACTAATTTTCTTAGTCTGCTCCTATTAAATTTTTGAAGCATGAATTTTATACAAAACATAAAACTTGGTATAGTGTACATCGAAAAAAGGGCTGCCTCTAGCATTCTAGATGTCAGGACTCTACGTGGCGCGAACTGTGACTCTGACCATTTTCTTGTTCGAGCTAAATACCGCTGTTGCATAGCTAACAAGGGCCACACTAAAAGGAGCTGAGCTCCGAAGCTCAATGTGCAAAAACTGAAGGACGACTCAACGAAAGTGGAATATATGACCACAATCAAAGCACATATTGAGGCATTATCTCAGGCTGAGCCTGAAGAAAGTATTGACCAAATGTGGCAGAACAATAGGGGTAGTATTCAGCGCACAGCTGAATACACGTTAGGACATTTAGAGCGGAGAAAACGAAATGACTGGTTCGATGAGGAATGTCAAGAAGCCATCACCAAGAAAAACGAAGCCTATCGACTGTTTCTCGAAAGACGAACACGAGCTAGAGAGGACAACTATCAGCGGCTCTGGCGAGACACCAAGAAGATCTGCAGACGAAAACAACGGAAAATAAACAACGACAAAATTTTATTACTGGAAAACCTGAAGAAAAATAACGTGCGAGCAGTATATAATACTGCGAAAGAAACGAGACAAGATTACAAACCGCAAACTACCCTCTGTAAGGACGAAGAAGGCAACATAATAAGCGACGCTACCGAAATCAATGCACGATGGGTTCAGTACTTCCGAACACTGTTAAATAGATTGACATCACAGACTGAGCCGTTTATAATTCCGGAAGATCCAGATGGAGATCAACTGCCCATTGCTCCAACTTATGATGAAGTAGAGACAGCCCTACATAATTCAAAGTCGAATAAGGCGCATGGAATTGATGGAAGAAGGTGGAACAGAGCTCACCAGTCGAATATTTAAATTAATTGCTAAAATCTGGACAACTAAAAAATTAACCGATGACTGGCGGAAGAGCATAATACATATATTTCCGGTATACAAAAAGGGTGATCGTCTGCGTTGCGAAAATTACAGGGGAATTTCATTGTTGTGTACGTGTTACAACATTTTGACGAAAATTATCGAACGAAGACTCAGTGAATACGCTAACTACATCACCGGAGAATATCAAGGTGACTTTAGATCCGGATGATCGACAACGGGGACCAGTTATTCTCAGTAAAACAGGTGTTAGAAAAATGCTGGGAATATGATATTAATGTGCACCAAATGTTCGTCGATTTTTGTCAAGCATACGATAGTGTCGACCGTAATGCTCTGTACAGAAAAACAATTGAACTATGTGTCCCACCGAAACTAGTTCGGTTAATAAAAGCCTCGATGAATAACAATGAGTGCCAAATAAAAATTCAAAACGGGTTGAATCAAAGCTTTCCAACGGCGTCAGGTCTCAAACAAAGATATGGTCTCGCCCCCATGCTCTTTAACTTGGTGCTCGAGTATGTTGTCAGGAAGGCAACTTCAGTAGCCTCAGTGGACACCAGAGGTACGCTACTCGTAAAATCCGCACAGTTGGTGGCGTACACAGACGACGTGGATATTCTGGCCCGATCAATACTGTGCGTTAAGGAGGTATTCCAGGTGTTGGAGTCGACAGCGGGTGATATAGGGCTCAGGGTCAATGAAGCGAAAACTAAATACATGACCCAAACATGAAGGACTGTCCCAGAGAAGCAGGACATCACTATGGGCAAATACAACTTCGAGCATGTGGATGAATTCGTATATCTGGAAGCCTTTCTCACAAAGGACGGCAATGAGCGACATGAAATTCAAAGAAGAATCACGACAGCTAACAAAGCATTTTATGCGGTCCTCCCCATAATGAAATCAAGGAAGGTCTATCGAAACAATAAACTACACATTTACAAGATATTAATTCGTCCTGTGCTGCTATATGGATGCGAAACATGGACCTTGACGCGGGTGTCAAAGAAGGCAATCAACACATTTGAGCGGAAAATTCTTCGCAAGGTGTACGGAGCAGTTAAGGAAGGAGATGATTGGCGAATTCGATACAACCATGAGTTGTATCAACTATTTGACGACCCACCAGCATCTATCGTTATAAAACTGCGCAAGCTGCAATAGGCTGGCCTCGTGGAACGAATGCACGAGGAACGAATGCACGAGGAACGAATCCCAAAACGAGTACTCAATGGCAAGCTCACGGCAACCAACCGCAAGGGAAGCCACGAAAGCGATGGGAGGACTCAGTCGACGCAGATTGCAGATCGCTTCTTGATTTTTCAAACTGGAGGACGCGGTCGTTGGACCGAGAAAACTGGAGGAGGTGCATCCGAGAGGCCAAGGCTCGGTATGGGCTGCAGCGCCATTGCATCATAGTGTACTAAGAAGGTTGATACACTGCATATATGTGGTATGGCTTATCAACTGTTTTTGAATTGAAAGTGGACAAAATGTTACATCATATGCAGGAAAATGTGCAAAATTCTGCACAATTTCTGCATTAAAATTTTAAAATATTGTTACAGATCTGGCAACCACGCAATTCGATCTCTCTTTCGAATCGTCTAGAATGACGTAGAACATTATCCCCTACTGTGTAAAACGCCATCTAGAACGTTCAAGCAAAACCCGGAACATTCTAGTATAGACACACACCCAGAATAGCCGCGAATAGTCCCAAACATTCTAGTTAAGACACACGCCTAAAATCGCCTGACGGATGTTTACTATAAAAAGAATGCAACTACCAGATAGCAGTCAGTCTTTGAACGAAGTTCATGGAAGACACCAACCGGTGTAAGTAAGCGAAAGCGATAGATCGGCGGTGTTACTGGGTTGTGCGAATTAAGTTTTTAGAGCGAATTAAGTGAAGTGATTGGGAAATTGTATAAAAGTGCAATAAATAAATTATCCTTATATTTTAAAACGAATTGAGTTTTCTTTGAAATCTGGCGAACCCCTAGCTTGCAACAATATCAAGATCAAATATGTATGAAATTTAATTACACCGGCTCAAAAAGTTTTAAGTGCGTGCTAAATATTCTAGACACCATGAAAGTGTGCTAATTTAGTATACTTAGAAAGTCTTCTATATTATAGAAATTCCATGATGTATACTACGTATAAACATGGTATTAAGTGATATACTGGTGGTATTGATGATACCAGGTATTGTATATATCAGCAGTATATCATAGATATAACGTAAATAAATTATATATTTTGTTCGCATTATTTGAGAGGTAGCATATACGCTTGCTGGCTTAAAAAAAATTATTAAATGAATGAAGCTAATCAGAATCCGTTTTCGAATGCCAAAAGTCGATACCGTAGAATCCGTCCACATCTGATGCATTGTATTCATTTCTTGTATCAGTGTTCCATGGTCCAGTGAGTGTCCATCTATCCCTTTTCGGGCAAGCAGGACTGGCTGTGGGTGTATTCTACTACATTATCCAACACAGGGGGTATTGCGCTAGATTTTTAAATTGCCCGGGATTTCAACTTCTGATCTTTGCATTGTACAGCAGTACACTACCCAGTAGACTTCCTCGAGGTTATAGGAAGGTAATAAGGGGATAACCCCTTCGAAAACTGCTGCAAGACGTGCTCAAACCCCTATTGTTTCGACCAACAATATCTCCTAATACATACAAATCTTGTCCATCATATTTTCTTACCGATAATATATGGAGCTCTTAAGTGCCCCAACATTTGTTCTGATATTGCAAATTTTGGGTTTTTGACATCAAAGTATCTTATTTTCCAAGTCTTAAACGCGCCCGCAAAACAGTTTCAATTTAAAATAATCATTTACACCATCAAATTGAAAATCAACCCCAATTCGCAATATCAGAAAATTCTCTCGGTTAGATACTGCACAATCAAATTGTGAAAAATTACAACAAAAAAACTCCCTTCGTTTTCGAAATTGCTCAATGGAATATTTTTAAGATAATTTTTTTGCCGAAAGTGCATATCAAAATGACATTTTTTCTTTCAAAAACTTCCGAAGTACTCACAAATTTGGGATAAAATTCCAATGTAGTGCATATTTTGAGTCGCTGAACTCCAATTTTATGTTCATGGGTTCGCGAGGTACCTAGTTTATTTCAAATCCATCATCAACGGCGCGCCAGCCCAAATCATGCCCTGGCCTCCTGAAGTCGTCGCCTCCAATCGTTTCGATCCGAAGACCGCGTCCTCAAGCTGCTAATTATACTCTAGATGAATTCTGAGAATATTATAAGTTTGCCACAAAGTTTGTAACGCCAAGAAATAAGGCTCGGAGAAAAAAATGAATGATACAGAAGTTTATATAATCACTCAAAACCGAATATCCTTCCGTCTGTCCGTCCGTCTGTCCGTTCGTCCGTCTGTCCGTCCGTGTCCTCTGTAGCTTGAGAAGGCGTTAAGCTAGAGAACTCAAATTTTGTACACGTCGTTTTCGACAAAAAAGTAAGGTCAAGTTCGTGAACGGCGAAATCGCTCTACCCCCTCCTATACAAAATGACACAATTTCGCAATTCGATAATAAACGGATTTGTTCGAAAAAATGCTATTGATCTGGAATTTGGAAAATATTTCATTTATGATGATTTCAATCCACAGTATAAAAATTATTTAAGTCTTTACCTTCCTTCCACCACCTCCCAAACAATCTGAATTTTTTCATAAAATACTATAAACAAATTTACTTAGTACGTATAAAATTGAACGAGGTGAAATTGAGCACTAAATATTTATTTAGAATTATTAGTAAGATCAAAAAAAATTAGACGATTAGATTCACTCCTTCTACCCTCTCCCATACAATTTGACACAATTTCACAACTTTAAAAAAAAGTCAATTTTCCTGAAAAGTATAAAAGCTACTGATCTGCAATTTAAAACATGCCAAAAGCATGATATTTTTAGTTATTTCTGAAAAGGCATTAAGAACTCGCCCCTCTTTCTACCACCTCCCATACAAACTGCACAATTTCACTAAATCCAATACACTAATTTTCTCAGTAAATTTTTGAATCCTAAATTTTGCATAAAACATTTTGATGGCAACTCTAGCGGGATGTGAAAAAATTAGTTCAATGTCGTCATCCCCTCCACCACTTCCACAAAATTTCTTAAACCCAAAAAATTTTTCTTTCATCTAGAGTTTCGCACGCTGTTGTAGTCCAGTCATGTTTATACTCTAGATGAAATCTGAGAGTATATTGTGTTTGTCTTACCGTTTGTAACGCTAAGAAATAACGCTCGCACAGAGCCGCCAAGGGTACAGAAATATTTATTGTCGCTCAAAAACCTCGATTCCGAGTTGCTGTCTGTCCGTCTATCTACAGCATAACTCTCGAAAGCTTTAAGCTATAGTGCTAAAAAATTTTATGTGTCATTTTTAGCAAAAACGTAACTTAAAGTTCGTGAATGGGCTACATCCCTCCACTCCTTCTACCCCCTCCCATACAAATTTCATGAAATTTCGGAATAATAAGAAATTGATTTTTCTTTGAAACTATTTAAGCTATTAAATTGAAATTTACGTCAAAGTATTATGATATAGATGTCATTAATATCACGGAATATTTACCCGATCCCTTTACTCCTTCTGCCCCCTCCCATACAAATGGACGATTTTGTAAAATACATATTTTCGATTTTCATTGAAACTGAAGCTGAAAAAACGAAATTTTGTCAAAATTAATTTTACTATAATTGCAATTTATTTTAAAAATAATTATCAACTTCACCTTGCTCCTTCTACCCCCTCCCATACAAATATCACGAAATTTTGAAATTTAAATTAAACTATTTTTGCACGAAACTGTTAAAGCTATCAACTTGATATTTTGTATAAAGTATACAAATAGAAATAATAATATTGTGAAAAAAATTTGTTTTGATCAGTACACTCCTTCTACCCCCTCCTATACAAATGCATTATTTTTGTTAAATGCATTTTATCGATTTCCATTTAAACTAGAAAAAGTACAAACTTCAAATTTTGTCAGAATTTGTTTCTTTATAATTAAAATAAGTGTTTGGAAAAATTATCAGATCCGCTTCACTCCTTCTACCATCTCCCATACAAATATCTGTATTTCAAAGAAAAGCATTTCTCCTCCAAGTATATGAGAGCTATCGACTTTGAAATTGAATCAAAGCATGGTGATAAGGATGATGATAAGCAGTTTCAAAATCATCTTAAGCACTTCACTTCCTCTGCCACCTCCCATACAAATGCCCCAATTTCAGGAAAACTATGGCCAATTTCTTTAAAAATAATGAAAACTAAAAACTTTAAATTCAGCTTCGGCTTTAAGCCCAATCATAATTCTGTTATGTTTTTAAGATAGCTTTATTGTCTTCATCAACCGACTCCTCCCATCGCATGGTTTGAAGTTCCTGTCTCGTCGTAGATTTGATACAACTCATGGTTGTATCTTATTCGCCATTCCGTTCATTCCTTCATAGGTCCCAAAATTTCTTCGGAGAACCTTTCTTTCGAATGCGTTAACTTCTTTTTCGAAAGTTCGCTGTTATGTCCATGTCTCGCTGCCATATTAGAGCACAGGTCGTATAATAGTTTTATAAATTCGCAGCTTATTGTTCCTCTGCACTTTCTTGAATTTCATTATAGGAAGTATCGACTGGGATTTTTCGGACGACATACTCTAGTGCCAAGCTGAAAAGCATGGGGGCTAAACCATCTCCCTGATTCAGTGTTCGTCATTGTGAGTCTTGTTAGTCGGACTCAAAATCAAGCATGAATTGATACAGTACCCTTCTGGCGATACTGTCGTATTCTTGTTTAAAACCTACGAAGATTTGGTGCACGTTTGTGTTATATTCCCAGCATTTCTCAAGCAAATTGCGACTGGCAATAATTCGAAATGGGTTTCAGTGCGATGTCCGAGTCTTATCAAATTAAAATCGGAAAAATAATTCAATAACTATAAAATATCATATTGTATTCAGTGCATCGGTACTAAAAAGCACACAACACATCTTCACAAAACTGTGGACATCGAAATCGTTTTACGTGAAAAATATTCCGAATCTCTCCAAACTAGGTCGCACACACAAATAATGTCACTTGTATCTCCATTTAATGTTTCAAATCGTTAAAAACAAATGTTCTACATATTCCATTCTTTCTTTTTTTCCGTCCCATTTTGCAGTGCCTGTAGTCGGAAACTTCACCGATGAAGAAATCAATGGAATCTCGACGCCCCAAGATAACTCAGAATATCCATTACAACGCGACGAAGTACAATCGAATCCGGCCAAGGGTGAACGAAATCATATACCCCAAAGTAAGTATGATGATAATGCAACACCAGTTGTATTATCAACCGCATAATCCTTAATATATTTCACAATTTCGAGTTTTTTTGCCTCTCTATCTCTTTCTCGCCAATTTAACACGAACAATTTTTCCGCAGTAATATCTCCGAAACCGATAGATCAAGAGCCCGAACAGAATTTCGTTGGTGTCATCATTGCCGTTCTAACCACCATCATTTTACTCTTAATCGCCATTATCCTGTTTATAATAGCGAAAAATAAGCGATCGCGCGGCACAAATGTTCTCGAAGCGCTCCAGCATAATTTCAATTCGGACGGACTAGGCGGCGATAAGCGTATCAATAGTAATATGAAGGTAACGTAAAATGTTGTCCAAGCAGAAACAATTTCAAATTAAAATTTATTGAACGAAACATGACACACACACCGTGCGCTAATAGTTGAATCAAAATTGCCATCTATTTCAGGTATCGATGGACGATAACGAATCGATCGATAAGAGTAGCTTGTATCATGAACCATTCAATGTTAATATGTATACGAGTGCAGCAAGTGGATGTTCCTTAAATGACTTGCAACGACATCATGTTACACCGGATTATACAGGTATGTTATACTAACATATGCATATATGTATGTAGGTAGTTGTATTATGTTTCAAAGAAATAGCTATAGATTTGGAGATTCCGAAAGAAGTTATTTGGGATATAATAATGAAATCTATTATAAATAAATAAAAAAAATTAAAACTATTAGAAATAAATGACCTACTTGCTAGCCTGATGCGCAATAGACAACTTATATTTTTAATTTTAATAAATTTATTACGACGAAATGAAAATCTTGCTAGTTCTACGATTTTAGGCAATTTATATTTATCTCTACCTATTCCTCTATCTATCACTTTTATCTCGATGAAAAATCGAACTATTTCCATACCGAATTTGATTCAGATTAGTTCAGTCTTATGATGTGTTAGAAACAAACTTTCAAACATCCAAACAAACTTTCTGCTTTGCTTATTAAATTAATTAAACAAGAATTTGAGGTAGTCCTTTGTTAAATATAACTTTAATTCTAATCAGATAAAAACCTGAATACTAAAGTAAATTGCAAGTAACTAAAGTGAAAACACACATTTTTGATTTCATCCTGACATCGTTAGATTTGAGTGCTGACTCTTAAGAAAAGATATATAATACGATACGAAACTTTTCTTTTCTCTCTTTCTCTCTCACTCTCTAGAGCATCAAGAACAAATAGCAATGCTATCAAATCGAATTCATTTCGCTTTGCATAGTAAAAACTTTTCACAAACATCCATTAATGTTTACTTTATCGAATCGGGAACATTTTCGCAAAAGGGAATAGCGTGAGGACGACGATGAAGTGGATATCAAAAACACAACATTGATTGCTAGAATACTCTGCTAGATATCCTGAACAACTTTCCAAAAGTGGATACACACTTCATAGTTAGTGTCTCTAGCCCTTTTCTCTTATAGTGTTTCTGTAGCATCGATGGCAGAAAATCCTTGATGCAGCACTTCTATCATCCGTATCCGTAGAACAAGAATAGAAAGGAAGAGCAGATAGAGAGATGACTTTCAATGAATACGAATAGCGAAACAGCTTTTATCATTTAAACATTGAAAAGCGTTTATTCCTTATGCCGTTAATGATTACTTACACTTTCCGAATTTAAGCATTCCCTTTCGTCTTGTGTTTTATTTTATTTTATTTTCCTTCACCATTTCTACTACATCCCTTCGTCGGTCTTCACTCACGCCTCACGAATAGGATAATGTTCGAGATTTCATTGAAAACTGCGTATCATGAGAAAAAGGAACATGGCATAGGGAAAATTTAATTTACACAAAGCACGTACCTAATCGTAGTAAGGCGGTAGATTAAGGCAAAGAGCCCATTTGCAAGATGTTTAAAGCTACTCTTCAAGGTAAGAAAATCAGATTGTTATACACCTTCTGTGTTCTCTTCTATATACCTTGACAGGACGTTCGATGCGATAGGTTTGGAACCATCCCTCATACCAGATTCCACCACCCATTCAGAATCTTGGATGGGTAATATTGTTGGGAAACTTTTTGAGAAAATTTTTCGTATTACCACCACCCGAAACAGGGCGAAAGTTTCCTTGTGAAAATTCTTTTTCATCCTGACTAGACGAAGAAGAAGTATTTTTCCGTATTTATTTTTTTTTCTCTCTCTCCCTTTCTCTCTCTCTTTCTATACGGATTGTATTCGAGTAAGGAAAATTGATTTTCTAAGAGCTTTTCTGTTGATAGAGACTCTATTCTTAAAAAAAAAAGGATCCGGGTTGAGATATGGAATGATTTGTATACAAATTTTTCTGGAATTCAGGACTATTAAATATTGATAGACCGAACGAAGACGAAAAAAAAAACGATATTTATACCTATGTTGTATTGTATATAGGATACATCGAGAGTGGCTTCCACCATGTAGTCCTTCTGTGAAATATAGGTAGGAAAAAAAACACCGAAACGTACGAACATATCCTTAATTCGTCGTGGCAATAAAATCCAAATATGAGACATGAATTATTGATCAGATACGATATTCTTCAAAATGTATTGACTTCGAAAGGAACGAATGATTGGTTTTTAAATGTTTAAGGTACTCGTACTTAAGTGGGGTATAGCTAATAAAAATAAAAAGTGCTGAAGGAAGTTTTTGGAAGCGGAAAAAGAGGAGTTGGAATAATGGATTGAAATGTGCGGTACGTGTTGTCGCATCTGGTTTTTAAAGATCCCTGGAATATTTATTGAAAGCATTTCGCAATTGTATTGTGAACGACTTTTATTAAACATGTGGAGTTCAATGTAGAGACTCGTTTTTCATATTTACAGGGGTAGCACGTAAGCCAACGTCATATTCATTAAGCAAGCCAGCTTAACAACTTTGTCCTTTCGTCAAGCAGAGCTACCAAAACAATCAATTAAGCGCAAAGACACAAATCAAAATTTCGTCAATTTGAAATAGTCTGGTGTCAAGAAATCTGTTGATCCATTTGAGAGTTAACAATGGACCCCCGAAAAATTTGATGAGGTTTTTTGTTTTAACTTGGACTAGAAAATCATTACATTTATTTTTTTTTTTTCTTTTAACTCTTCGCTATTTTGTATAATACTTCGAATTCTCAAATTCAATGACTCGGAAAACCCCCTGCAATCAACATTATATTCATTTTCCTCTATCTATTGAGATGGCTATTTACAATACCAAACTAAACTAATAAGAACAAAGATACAAATTTCACTCTTTTGCCAAAACCACTTCAAAATTCGGTTTTTTTTTTTTTTGTTTCACAATCATGTTTCAAATTTGAAGTACGAAGTGGAGGGATCGATTGGCCGACACATACCTATATGTAAATCAAATAAATTATTTTGCGTTTCCAAATTCATTATCTTTCCAATATTTGTATACTATAAATGACATATGAGAGTATATTGTGTTTGCCTTACTATTTGTAACGCTAAGAAATAATGCTCGCACAGAGCCGCCAAGAGTACATAAATATTTATTGGTGCTCAAAACCCTCGATTCCGAGTGTCCGTCTGTCCGTCTGTCTACATCATAACTCTCGAACGCTTTGAGCTATTGTGCTGAAATTTGTTTTACGTCATTTTTAGCATCCCCACTCCTTCTACCCCTGCTATACAAATTTCATGAAATTTCGAAATTTTAAGAAATTGAGTTTTCGTCGAAACCATTTTGAGCTATCGACTTTTTGATCCGTGTATCACTTCTTCCCTCTCCCATACAAATGCATAAATTTGGTAAATGCATTATATCGATTTCTATTAAAACTAGGAAAATTACAAACTCAAAATTTTACCAGATTTTGTCCTTTGGTAATTACAATAAATGCTAAAGAAAGTTATCAGCTTCGCTTCACTCTTCTACCCCTCCCATACAAATTTCTATATTATAAATTCAAGAAAAGCATTTCTCTTTCGAAAATATGAGAGCTATCGACAGCAATTTCAAATTCATCTAAAACCCTCCACTTCCTCTGCCACCTCCCATACAAATGTTCCAATTTCAGGAAACTACGTCCAATTTTTTTGAAAATAATGAAAACTTCAGACTTTAAATTCATCACGAAACATTGTGCATGCCACGTTCGGTGTCATATACACAAACTACAAACATTCCTTCTCTGCTTTTACCACCTCCCATACAAAAGTCACTATTCACTAGTCGAAAGAATTTGAAACGACATATTTTCCGGTACATTAATTTCTTTTCCATTTTCATTTAGAGTATCATATGCCTGCCATTTTCAAACACAATTCAAGTGCGTTTTTACTCGATCCAAAAAGAAAGGAAAATAAAACTAGCAACTTAGGAAACCCTCTGAGAAGGCGACCAGATGTCCACTTTCAAGCTCTACTTATGCATAATTTTAAGCTCCTGATTATTTCTGCAGAAATTGTTTTCTAATTATACTCTAGATGAAATATGAGAGTATATTGTGTTTGCCTTACCGTTTGTAACGCTAAGAAATAACGCTCGCACAGAGCCGCCAAGAGTACAGAAATATTTTTTGTCGCTCAAAACCTCGATTCCAAGAGACCGTCTGTCCGTCTGTTCGTCTGTTTGTCTGTCCGTCTGTTTGTCTGTCCGTCTGTCTGCAGCATAACTCTCGAAAGCTTTGAGCTATAATGCTAAACAATTTTTTGTGTCATTTTTAGCAAAAAATTAACTTTAAGTTCGTGAATCCCCCTACTCCTTCTACCCCCTCCCATACAAATTTCATGAAATTTCGAAATATTAAGAAATTGATTTTTCTTTGAAACTATTTTAGCTATCGACTTGAAATTTAGGTCAAAGTATTATGATATATGTAGATGTCATTAATATCGCGGAATATTGACCCGATTCCCTTACTCCTTCTACCCCCTCCTAAACAAATGGACAATTTTGAAAAATACATATTTTCGATTTTCATTGAAACTACATAGTAAAGCTAAAAGGACGAAATTTTGTCAGAATTAATTCTACTATAATTGCAAATTATTTAAGAAATAATTATCAACTTCACCTCACTCCTTCTACCCCCTCCCATACAAATTTCACGAAATTTCGAAATTTAAATTAAATTATTTTTCTTCGAAACTGTTAAAGCTATCAACTTGATATTTTATACAAAGTATACAAATAGAAATATTATTAATGCGAAAAAAATTTGTTTTGATCCGTAAACTCCTTCTACGCCCTCCCATACAAATGCATGATTATTGCAAAATGCATTTTATCGATTTCCATTCAAACTAGAAAAAGTACAAACTTCAAATTTTGCCAGAATTTGTTTCTTAATAATCGAAATAAGTGTTAGGAAAAATTATCAGCTCCGCTTCACTCCTTCTACCACCTCCGATACAAATATCTGTATTATAAATTCAAGAAAAGCATTTCTTCTTCAAGTATATGAGTGCTATCGACTTTGAAATTGAATCAAAGCATGGTGTTGAGGATGATGATTCAAAATCATCTTTAACGCTCCACTTCCTCTGCCACCTCCCATACAAATGCCCTGAAATTGGGAAAACTATGTCCAATTTCTTTAAAAATAATGACGACTGAAAACTTTAAATTCAGCAAAACACATTTTGCATGCCATGTTCGGTGTCATTTATGAAAAATGCAAACCTCCCCCTCTACTTCTACCACCTCCCATGCAAAAGTCTCTATTCACTATCCGAAAGAATTTGAGATGACATATTTTCCGGTATATTACAGTCATTTCCATTTCATCTAGAGTATCATATGATGGCAATCCACGCTACCTGAAATGGAAGAGGGATCAACCATCTGGTATACAGATGGTTCGCGCACCTCTGAGGGGACAAGAGCCGGAGTCAAAGGTCCTAACTTCTCGGTTTCAAAACCACTCGGCAAAGAAGCCACAATCGTCTAGGCTGAACTAATTGCAATGGAGCTATGTATCCAAGAGAATATAAGGAGAGCTCATCGCAACAAATCAATTTAGCATCCAATAAACACGGATCGAGGTTAGTTTGGGACTGTCTTCAAGACCTAATCATCCTGGGGAAAAGGAACGACGTAACCTTAATGTGGGTACCAGGACATTTGGGAATTCTGGGAAATGAAGAGGCTGATCGCCTTGCAAAAAATGGCGCGGAAAATCAAAAGGGCATCAAAGCTCGATACTTAAGAAGTGGGTTGAACAAGAACACAAAATCTACTGGAATAGACTTCTAGGCTTATTAACCTCGAAAAAACTAATCATACCACAAAAAAACAAAGTGGAGGATATCCTGAAATTCAGAAAGAGCGATATTAGTACTCTAATCGGCCTAATGACGGGGCACAGTGGAGTGAATCACCACCTCAATAATATGGGCTTAGCTGAAACCGACATCTGCCGCCTCTGTCTCGAAGACTCAGAAACGACAATACATATCCTATACCACTGTGAAGCAGTGGCAAGGAAAAGGCATAATCTTCTGGGGAAAAGTTTCATTTCCACCGAGGAACTAGCCAACATGGGTCCCTTACAGATAATCATATTAGCTAAAGCTATTGCGTTATAGTAGGGTATAGGACCAATAATCGCACAATAGGCCAAAAAGGCCGCAGTGCTCTCACGTGTTCCCCTAATATAAATAAATATAAATAATCATATGATTGGTCTTTAAGCCCAATCATAATTCTGTTATGTTTTTTTAATTGCACTACAGCCCAAATCAGGCTTTTGCCTCCTGATCTTCAAGTTCTTCAATATTTTATTTGTTATTGTGAAAGGGTTTTAGCCTTTCCCCAAACCCTTATCTACGAATTTTTTATTTTCGAAGATTATGGAGATCATACCCAAGCAAGCAGTGTGCTGGAATTATACGTCGATCGGGGTTTGAAGTCACAAACATCGAATTGTACGCATTGTAGACCAACACGCTACCCACTAGGCTATACCCTAACTCATTGGATCTAAACACCATCAATATTGTATTGAAGGAAATTAAGGTCACCAATTTCAATGGTAAACCTTCTTCGACTTTCAAAAAAAAAATGCAAATGTATTGTAGGTAATATTTTTGTGACTTTGTTAAATTTTGTATGAGTCAGAAGGAGTGGCGGTATTAAACTAATTTTTTTTTTTTTTTGCTTTTTTATGGAGCTGCTCTGAAAATGTTTCCCTATTTTGCTCAGTGGACCACTACCCAGTTTCAATGATTCAAGACCTTACTACTCGTATTCAAAAGGTCACTGAAAAAAGACCTCAGCAATATTAAATTTGACCTATCAGAAGAGCTTATGATAAAATCGATTCGAGAGTCCAATATCTATCGATACAAATACTGCCAAAAACTTAACTCCGAGCTGTAGAATCTTCGACTATTCTATAAAATTAGTTTAGAGCGTTGAATATCTGAGCGTACGATGAAATACCCAAGAAAGTATTGACAGTGCACAAGAGCTCTATTAAAATGCTTGCAATTTATGTAAACTAGGAAATCCAAACTAAAATTATCGTTGCTAGGAAAAGACACTAAAAGATTATGCGCCCAAAGGGGTAAAAGTATTCTCAAAGCATGGCCAGCTTAATAAATTATTCAGAAATGGACGTAATAATATTCCATTTCTAAAAATAGCAATGCAATTTACTTTGAAGATGAAGCTTAATCAAAGACATCATTCAAAGTGTACGAAGCAGTCGTATGGCTTAGAAGTAAAGAAGCCATATTCAGACTATCATTACACTACGTTCCAGAAATAATACCGTCAGTCCTCTATAAACCGAAAGAAATTAAAAGCATCATTCGCACAATAAAAACTAAAAAAGCTCCAGGTCCAGACGGACACATGATCAAGAACATGCTAATGAATGCGATAATTTATGTTAATTTCATTTCTAACTCTGCTCATAATATTGAATACTTTTCCCAAGCCTGGAAAAGACATATGTAGCAACAGTTATTCCTATACCGAAACCACGAAAAGATACCTCTTAACCCGGTAGCTATCGTCCCATTAGCTTACTCCCTATTCTGAGGCTATTCACACGATCAAATACAACAACACTATTCCAAGCTTTCAATTTGGCTTCCGCTCGAAAGATTCACTATTCCTCAGCTTCTTAGAGTTGAATCGGTAATTCAAAGATAAATTAGTTCTAATGAGTCAGTTGGCATGGTAATACTAAACATCGAAAAAGAATTCTACTCAATTTGCATGAAGCTTGTTAATATTTATTTCCCATCGTACTTACATATGTCATATCATAAGCACTTATGTCATCCTAGTACTTATGTCATCCTAGTAAAATGAAGTTTCAGCGTTAAATTAAACGAGAAATGCTCCAGGTCAAGATCGATTCCCGCAGATGTTTCTGCAGGTTCATGCCTCAGCTCAACACCGTATAAGATTTATAATACTGCAGATGTCCCAAAGCCCTCTGATTGCGAACGTGCTACTTATGCTGATCAGGAATACTTTCTTCAGGCTTAGATCACAGATCATAGCAATAATTTTGCTATCAATCTAATATTACTGCACCGAATGGAATATAACACTGAATATCTCTAAAACTTAATGTTTCTTTTTACTCTAGCTGGATGAAGTCTGAGACTGTAATATGTTTGCTTTACCGTTTGTAACGCTAAGAAATAATACTTGCACAGAGTCGCCAAGGGTACAGAAATATTTGTTGTCGGTCTAAAACCTTGATACCGAGTCTGTCTATCACACAGTTTACAAACTGATGAGAAGTTCCCAGCAAACAAATTAATCGTTAATGAATTATGTTAACGAGCGTCGGTAACGAGTCATTAACGATTCATCAAGCGGACTAAATGGTTGATGAATTACTTTTAACAATTCATTAATGAATTGTAAAACGCTTTCAAAAAACGAAGTATATAATCGTTATTAATGAATCAGTAATGTGTCGATAATGATTTTAATTTTGATTCATTAATGAATATCTTTAATGATTCATGAACGATATTTTTTGTGAAAGATTAACTTGATACACGGGCACGCGGTCTCCTCTGCAAATTCCAGCTCTTTCACCGTTTGCATTGGAGATATCGACACGAAATGATTTTTGGCTCTGTTCATGCACATGATGAAATGAAAACTGCTGGTATATAACAAAATCAACACTTTTTGTTTGGTTTGCTTAAGATCATCACGCAGTTTTTTTATCTTGTGGCACTCGTTATTGCGAGAGCTCGTAAAATTGTTTGCTGGGTTCTCAAAATAATCACCCAATATGCGTGCACTCTACACGCAAACATGCGAACAATCTACGTGTAAAATGACTCAGTCATCAGCTATTTAAATTTTTGGAAGGTATAGACATGAGCGAGCCAATCAAAACCGTACATTCGAGAGGTACGAATTCTTATGCGAAAAATTTTTGAGTCTATGGGCAAAATTGAAAGATTGTTCTCTCTTTTAAATATTTTGACTCTGGTCTGTCTACAACATAACTATCAAATGCTTTGAGCTATCATACTGTAACTTTTTTTTATGTCATTTTGAGCACAAAAGAAACATTGAGTTCGTTGGGGATGTACCATTCCATACAAATTTCATGACATTTCGAAACATAGGAAATTGATTTCTCTAAAACTAATATGCTTAAGCTATCGACTTGAAAATTAGTTCAAAATATAATGATGTGAATATAACTTACGTCGAAAAACATTGAACCAATTCCCTCACTCCTTCTACCCCCTCCCAAACAAATTCACAATTTTTAAAAAAGCACTTCTTCGATTTTCATTTGAACTTTAATTATGATTGCAATCAATTTTAAAGGAATATCAACTTCACTGCACTCCTTCTACCACCTCCCATACAAATTTCACGAAACTTCAATTTCTTCGAAATTGTCAAATCTATCGACTTCAAAGTTTGAGCAAATTGTTGTATAATAATAAAAGTATCATTAATGTCGAAAAATTTGGTTTTGATACGAAAACCTCTCCCAAACGAAACCACTATTTGGTAAATACATTTTATCGATTTCCATGGAAACTAGTAGAAAGTTTTACCAGAATTCGTCTCTTAGTAATTGCAACAAATGCTAGAAAGATATCAACATTTTGTATGGGAGGGATAGAAGCAGTGGAACGATTTGACCCGTTCACAAACCCGACCTCACTTTTTGTCAAAAACGACGTGTACAAAATTTGAACTTTCTACGCCTCCTCGAGCTAGAGAGGACACGGACTGACAGGTGGTCGGGCAGGCGGGCGGACGGACGGACATCTGGTTTTGGGATTTTTGAGTGATTATATGAACTTTTGTATCATTCATTTTTTTCTTCCGAGCCATATTTCTTAGCGTTACAAACCTTGTTGCAAACTATATAATACTCTCAGATTTCATCCAGAGTATAATAAGGTATCGTTTAACTCGCTTCATTCGCCGAAGGTATTACGGCGGTCAAGTGAAATGAACCCTTTCTATGCCAAATTTGAAAAAAAACTGTCAACAAGTCGGGCGCAACTTTATTATTCTTGGAACAATGTAGGCAATATGCCGGTGAAAGTGGCAGCAGATAAGGGAGCTGCAGGCGATGGGAATTCTTCGGGCAGTCTTTTGTCAATTGTTTAATACTGCGATCACCATCAATAGCTCGAGTTGATTGATTCAATCTTTCATTCATTTCTATAAGCGAGTTTGGATTTGTATGGTGGTGAAGGAGGGGGGGAGGGGGGTTTTCTTATATATTTCTTTTGAAAAATGAAAATCTCAATTGAAAGAAAAGATTTCCGGATTCTACAGTGTTACGCTTTATTATTCAAACTGATAGTTTGATAAAGGTCTTAGCAGAGACCGAAACGTCACGAATAATAAAATAGTGTAGAATTCGGAAATCTTTTCTTTCAATTCGAAATGCACTGTGAAAACATTCACCAAACCATGAAAATTTCAAATTCATAGTTTTTCATTTGTTGGATATTAGTTGATTTCTTGAAATTGGTCGAAATTATATCCGACTGAATGTAAGGAGGGCGTCATTATGAAAATTCTGAAGAAGGGCAACCTTCGGGATTGTGGCAATTGGCGTGGTATATGGCTACTTACTGCCGTATCGAAAATCATGGCTAAAGTAATTCTCCATAGAATTAGTGATGTCTTCGAGAACACTCTCGAAGTTTATCAGGTTGGATTCCGTAAAGGGTCGTCTTGTATCGACCACACAAATAATATTGGAGCAGTCAGTCGAAATGGGTCCGCCACTAGATCTCATGTTTGTGGACGAGAGGACTTTCGACAGCGTTAAGCGTAGGAGAGGTATTCCAGATAAGGTCATAGCTATGATTAAAGAATCCTACGAATATGCAAGGTGTCGCGTCTTACATAGAGCTGTTCGAGAGCTTTTCTGTGCGAACGGGCGTCAGACAAGGCTGCATATTATCACCAGCCCTGTTTCTGATTGTATTAAATGACATCTTGAAAGCTGCACTGGAAGGTGGGGAAGATAAAAGTCTTCAATTGAAACTGTTTAACATCTTAAGCCACCTTGATTATGCTGATGACGTGTGTTTGCTTGCACATACCCGTTCGGACTTAGAGTCAAATGTTCGCTCGTTGCATTCTAAATGCAAAGAGGCGGGACTGAAAATAAATGTGCGTAAAACCAAGTTCATGCACATGGGTTCGAACACAAGAACACCGATTTTCTTAATGGACAGGATGTGTAAGATGTGTAATATGTGCAAGATGTGCAACAGGTGTGTAAGAGAATATTGACTCTCGTCCAAATAAAGCTCGTCAGGCCTTCGGTATTCCTTCCCCTTTTTGGAGGTTAAAAGAGATCTCCCTTCGCACGAATCTGCGAATTTTTGACGCATGCGTTAAGTCTGTGTTGTTATATGGTTGTACTGCGTGGAAAACGGCCGTTCAACTTACCAAAAAACTGCAAATTTTCGTGAACCAATGCCTCCGACGCATTTTAGGAATATTCTGGCCAGAAGTGATCTCCAACTAGACAGACCAAAATAAGCATTGAGATTCGAAGGCGGAAGTGGCAGTGGATCGGTCATACTTTGAGGAAACCAGAGCGAAACATCGCCATACAGGCTCTGGACTATAATCCTGAAGGAAAACGTCGGGTTGGTCGACCATGTAGCATGGAAGCGAGCGGTTGAGCAGGAAGCTAGAGGAGAGCACGTGCTCAGGATCACGCCTTGTGCAAGGAAGTTGTATCTGCCTTGTGTCCCTAAAGGGGTTTTTTTTTAACGCGGGGAAAAGTATCGAAAGCCTTAAAGTGCGGGACTTGAACCCGCTAAAAACCCCTCGCCTAACCCACTACTCCCCGGGACAACCGTTAAGTATTTCATCAGGAGGAGAGAGGAGCATAAAGCTCAAACGTCAATTTACTGTCAAAGTGTCTTATGTCACCCTGTATATGTCACTGCCTATCTTATTCAACTACCAACTGTTCTAGCTGTTATAGGCACTTCTATCTCAGATGGTTCCCTACGTAGTCTTTCGAGTCTCCTCAGTTCGGTGAGAACTTTCACGCACATCTGAGTCACCGCATTCCAGGTTTCGCTGCTGCTCAACATATGTGGAACTATGTTATTGGGGTTAATATTTTCTCCAACGATGTCCTCGACTCTCCTTCTGTCCATTTCGTAGACTGGGCAGTGAAAGAATACATGCTCTGCATTTTCTATTGCATCTGTACAACTTGGACATGACGCAGAGGAATCATGGCCATATTTGTTCAAATAGCTTCTATAACAGCCATGCCCTGACAGAAATTGAGTCATGTAGTAATCTACTTCACCATGCCTCCGTCCGACCCACTTATCTACGTCTCTTATGAGTCTATACGTCCAGCGGTCTTTGTTTACGGTATTCCATTGCAGTTGCCAGGCATTGGTACTTATCCGTTGCTCTTCTTTTTTCTCTTCCACTGTTAAGCATCGATTTATCGTATTCTTTTTGTAATATAATCGTTGTGTTTCAGCAGTTATCTGGCGGCAGTAAACCAGCTATGACATTCGCGGCGTCATATGAAATTGTGCGAAATCCACTGCATACCCTTAACGCACATACTCTATGGGGTTTTTTTAAGATATTCGCGTAAGATTTGTATCGTAGTGCTTCGATCCATATCGGTGCAGCATACATTATGATACTTCGCGTCACTCTTGAAAGAAGTATCCTCCTGTTTTGGCTTGGTCCTCCAATGTTCGCCATTGTTCTGCATAGGGCGGAGTTCACTCGTCCTGCTTTTGCGCGACTGTTTCGATGTTCGTCTTGAAGGATAATCTTGTGTCAATCATAAAACCCAAGTATTTAATGGAGGGTTGGGATACGATTTCAAGTCCATCTATATTTAACGTTATATACTCTCTTTGTTTTCTGCTTGTAATAAGAACTACTTCTGTTTTTTGTGCAACTAGCTCTAGATTAGATGCTCTAAGCCAGTTCTTAATGTCAGAAATCACGTTGGTGCTTACGTTCTTGATGCTCTGTAAGTCTTTTGCTACCACAGTGATTGCTATATCATCCGCGTAGCCAATAATTTGTACGCCTCTTGGTACTGGAAGTCGTAAGATGTCATCATATATATTCCATAACACGGGTCCTAGTACTGAGCCCTATGGGACTCCACATGATATGCTATACTTCTTCACTCCTTCTTCGGTGTCATATAGTAATACTCTATCTGCGAGATAGCTCCTGACCATTCGTAGGAGGTGGAGTTTCCAATTTTAATAGAGCATTAATTATGTGAGGCCACGTCACCGAATTGAATGCAGTTTGACGTCTAGTGTTATAGCGCAGTATCCTTTAGAACCATTCTTCCATCTACTGCCTTCAATGGCCTTTTCAGCAATGTCTATCACTTTTTTTATTGCGTCGACTGTAGAGCGCCCTTTGCGGAATCCATATTGATTCTCTGAAATGTTTCCATTCTCTTGTACCTAGTCCTGCCATAAGTTCTGTCACATAATTTCTCACATTGGCAACAACTTTATTTTATGAGTGACATTTCAATATCGGCCAGTTTTATAAACGTCATAATGTTGTTGACAGTTGATGGTCATTTAAAGTGTGTTTGTTAACGTGTGAAGATGGAATGGGGTGTAATAGAAAACCGAACCGCAGTGATTGCACTACATAAGTGTGGAAAATCCGCGAGTGAAATTTTCAAGTTGTTGTGCCCGTTAAAAATAAAGCAAAGATTTGTGTATCGTGCGATCCAGAGATATAACGCAATCCAGACTATTGAAGATCGACCTCGTTCTGGACGTCCGCGTGATGTACGTTCTTCTGCTGCCATCAAAGCGGTCGAGAGTCGAATTCGTCGAAATCCGCTTCGTAAACAACGAATCATGGCTCGAGAGATGAACATCTCCACCCGAAGTATGTCTCGCATCATAAAATCTGACCTCGGGATGAGTGCCTTTCGACGATCAACGGGACATTTTCTGACTGAGCAGTTGAAGCAAATTAGGAGTACCAGATCGAAAGAGCTTCTTCGGCGGTACGGCAACAACAAACATCGAGAAATTTTATTTACCGATGAAAAAATTTTTACGGTGGAGGAACATTTCAACCGCCAAAATGATAAGGTGTATGCCCACAGCTCCGCAGAAGCCCGAGAAGTTGCCACTAGGGTACAGCGAGGACATCATCCAGCATCAGTCATGGTATGGTGGGGTGTCAGCTACGAAGGGGTCACCGAGCTTCATTTTTGCGAAAAAGGCGTAAAAACTTCAGCGAAAAATTATCAAACGGACATCCTGGAGGGATGTGTGAAGCCGCTGAACTCTACGCTATTCAACAATCGACATTGGGTTTTCCAGCAAGATTCTGCGCCAGCCCACAAAGCTCGAACCACACAAGCGTGGTTGGAATCCAATATTCCACAGTTTATAAGGGCGACGGAATGGCCTTCTGGGAGCCCAGATTTGAATCCCCTGGACTACAAACTGTAGGCGGAGCTAGAGTCCATGGTGTGCACGAGACGACACCCAAATATCGAGAACCTTAACCGATCTTTGACAGAAGCAGTAGCTAATTATCCGCTAGAAACAGTGCGTACTGCTATCGATGACTGGCCCAACAGATTAAAGAGCTGTGTTAAGGCTAAAGGCGGCCACTTTGAATAATTTGTTGCTTATTTTACTTCCATTAGTATGCCAAAATAAAATATATTTTCCTTTGTCAAAAACTCTTTTTCATTTATACAAAAATTGCCCATATACGTGTGACAGAACTTATGGCACGACTAGGTAGATGTTGCTCTAATCTGTTAAGAATTAACCGTTCCAGGATTTTCCCCAGTTAGTCAAGCACCCCCTAAAGGGGGTCTTAACAGGAATTTGATTGATTGGTTGATAAGGAGGGGGTAGAAGGACAGGGGAATTTCAAAACTTTTGATGCAACTTTGTTTTTAAAGTTTGTAAAAGTGGATAGCATTTAATGTGATGGTGATAATTGATTTCGTATAAATTTTTGAAATAGTACTTTTGTCTGAGAGGAATATAAATCTTGAAGGTATTCGAGCAGTTAACATCTTGAGCTATTATACATTTTTATACTCTAGATGAAATCTGAGAGTATATTGTGTTTGCCTTACCGTTTGTAACGCTAAGAAATAAAGCTCGCACAGAGCCGCCAATGGTACAGAAATATTTGTTGTCGCTCTAAAACTTCGATTCCGAGTTGCTGTCTGTCCGTCTGTCCGTCTGTCTACAGCATAACTCTCGAACGCTTTGAGCTATCGTGCTGAAATTTTTTGTGTATCATTTTCAGCAAAAAAGAAACTTTAAGTTCGTGAACCAGCCACATCCCCCCACTCCTTCTACCCCCTCCCATACAAATTTCACGAAATTCCGAAATTTTCAGAAATTGATTTTTCTTCGAAACTATTCAAGCTATCGATTTGAAATTTGGCTCAAAGTATTACGATATAGATGTCATTAATATGACAGAATATTGATCCGATCCCGTCACTCCTTCTACCCCCTCCCATACAAATGCATAATTTTGAAAAATGCAGTTTTTCGATTTTCATTGAAACTAGCAAAGTTATAAAAACGAATTTTTGGCAGAATTAATTTTATTATAATTCCAATCAGAATTGAAAAAATTATCAACTTCACCTCACTCCTTGTACCCCCTCCCATACAAATTTCACGAAATTTTGAAATTTAAATTAAATTATTTTTCTTCGAAACTGTTCAAGGTATCAACTTGATATTTTGCATACAGTATAAAAATAGAAATATCAATGACCGGGAAAAAATGTGTTTTGATCCATACACTCCTTCTACCCCCTCCCATACAAATGTATAATTTTTGTTAAGTGCATTATATCGATTTCCATTAAAACTAGAAAAAGTATAAACTTAAAATTTTGCCAGAATTTTTTTTTTAATAATTGCAATAAAAGCTAAAAAAAATTATCAACTCCTCTTCACTCCTATTAAGAAACAAATTCTGGCAAAATTTGAAGTTTGTACTTTTTCTAGTTTGAATGGAAAGCGATAAAATGCATTTAACAAAAAATATGCATTTGTATGGGAAGGGGTAGAAGGAGTGTACGGATCAAAACAAATTTTCTTCGCATTATTAATATTTCTATTTGCATACTTTATACAAAATATCAAGTTGATAACTTTAACAGTTTCTAAGAAAAATAATTTAATTTAAATTTCAAAATTTCGTGAAATTTGTATGGGAGGGGGTAGAAGGAGTGAGGCAAAGTTGACAATTATTTTTAAAATAAATTGCGATTATAGTAAAATTAATTCTGACAAAATTTCGTTTTTTAAGCTTTACTAGTTTCAATGAAAATCGAATATATGTATTTTTCAAAATTGTCCATTTGTATGGGAGGGGGTAGAAGGAGTAAAGGGATCGGGTCAATATTCCGTGATATTAATGACATCTATATCGTAATACTTTGATTTAAGTTTCAAGTTGATAGCTTAAACGGTTTCAAAGAAAAATCAATTTCTTATTATTTCGAAATTTCATGAAATTTGTATGGGAGGGGGTAGAAGGAGTGGGAGAATGTAGCCCATTTACGAACTTAAAGTTACTTTTTTGCCAAAAATGACACACACAAATTTTTAGCACTTTAACTCAAAGCTTTCGAGAGTTATGCTGTAGACAGACGCACAGACGGACAGACGGACAGACAGACAGACGGACAGACGGTCACTCGGAATCGAGATTTTTGAGCGACAACAAATATTTCTGTACCCTTGGCGGCTCTGTGCGAGCGTTATTTCTTAGCGTTACAAACGGTAAGGCAAACACAATATACTCTCAGATTTCATCTAGAGTATAATTATTTAAAAGAATTGGAGGTGAAAAATTTTCCGGTACATTGAACTCTTTGTCATTTCATTTTGTCATCTAGAGTATCATATGATTGGGCTTTACGCCCAATTATAATTCTTTTATGTTTTGTAAGTGAAATCAACAGAGAGAAGGAAGAGTTTTGCTCAATATTTCAATAAAAAAATTTAAGTTTTTGTGTTTTTTTTGGAAGTGGATGTATGCATGTGCAAAATATCTACATTTTATCTTTTACCAAAAACCTACCCCCGCCACTCCTTAAAATTACAAAAACTAAAGATTATATAGTTGTACAATCTGCCAAAATTTGAATTGAATATTTGTATTCGATTTGGAGATAAATTTTTATAAGTTTTTAAATCCCCCCCCCCTAGCTGGGGGAGGTTCCCAGCTACTACTTTCACCAAATTTTATATTTTTATCATTTTTCGCTAGTATACCTCAACATATCTTCGAAGTTTCAACACCATAGCTTAAAATATTGTCGAGATATTAATTTTGGAGTGGCTTTCTTTGCTCCTCTTCTGACCCTTCCTCTTACAAGTATTGCCCTCCCTCTAAGTCGGTTTGGTGGACCTCTCCGCTACCTAATTTCTTCTAAGGAAATATAATCAGTGAAAGAAAAAAATACGGCCGACAATTTGTATTTAGCCTATTTTACTTGAACAAGATTAACAAAAACAAACTCTTAAATTTTTTTCATCTGGTCGATATACAAAGTTATGAAATAGTTTAAAGCTCTTCTATGCCGGTCTTCTATTTTTTTCTTAAATTTCATACTTTTAAAGTTTAAATGTACACTTTCGGTTTTTAAAGCTTTGTTATTTAATTCATTGCGAGTGCTGAACTAACTGCGTTTGATTTAAAATTTACAATTCAAGTTCTGAATTTCATACATAAACTTTCGCGATAAATTAAACTACAAAAACTCGGAAATTAATGTAAGAACGCGTAAAACTCATCGAAAGCTCCTATTTTAAAATCTAAAAGTATACAATTTAGTAAAAATACACAAAAAAGAGCCTTAAAAGAATATTTGTACCGGTTATGTTTTGGTTCGAAGCATGGCTGTCGAGATAAATTACTTTTTGGTTATTTTGCACAGAACTTAATATCGAAAGTATATTCTAAAATCGACTGGTAAAACTGTAATCAATGTAAAAATCTATTTTACAAGATCTAACTATTAAACTGCACGCAGTGACTTTGAGTTACATTTTTTTTTAGTCGTATAATATAAAATTCTAAGTTCAAAGTTCTAATATTCACTGAATTAAGGAGAGTGAAAGAGGACCGCCCGATTTTTTCAGGGGACTTAGGAGATTTTTTAAATCTCTTGAAAAGTTTATTACTCGCAGCTTTATTTGTTAACATTCCCAGATGGCGAATTGAACTGTCTTTTCCATTCGACAGTTTTTGCATTAATTATTTTATTACTAAATTACTGAAAAAAAAAATTCTTTTGAAATATATGCATTCCTAAAACTAACTAGAAATTTTCAAACCAAAAACATTCCCGAAAGTATCTTACATATTCCTGCAATTAGAATTCCCTCAACGAAAACCAGAATCGCAATTCCAATACTAAGCTATGCAAGGATCTAAATTTTAGATTATATATCTAGTTTACATGCTACGACGATATTCATTTCACCGAACTACTCCGATGCTTTTCATATCATGCATAAAATATTTGCAAAATCTTAGTTTTATGTTAAATTTTCTGTCGTTCTATTCCACCAGAATATTTCTTGTTTTTTTCTTTTTTCTTTTGTTTTTGCGCATGAAGTAAAACTGTATTTCTATGAAATTTTGTTCTCCACACTCGTATCCTGCTGATATGATACACAAAATAAATAAAATACATAAAGGAAGAAACCAAGAAATTTATTCCCAGATATTCCTCTTCGACAGATGTTCCAGATATCGTTTGCCAGGAATATGCCGTACCACATATGCAAGACTTAATACCGAAAATTCCGGGCGGCTATGTAAGTGTACGCATGACGCCGCCACCTTTAAATAATATCTTTCCGAAACCGCCACCGGTACCACCGCCTCCATCTGAGAAATACTATGCCGCAACAGCAATATGCAAGCCACCGACTCCAACAACACCGTCTACGGCTCAGGTGAATCCTTATAGCGATGTGGATGCCATTTCAACAGATGAGGATCTACAATTACAGGAATTTCCCAGGCAGTCTCTCGTTATTGTTGAGAAATTGGGCTGCGGTGTATTCGGTGAATTGCATTTATGCGAGACTAAAGGATTAAGGTAAGTCCTTCAATGTACTCGTACATACATAAGTACATTACATCTCCTGTAGTTAATTAATTCTCAAGTTCCTGCAATTGCTCCTTTATCCACTCGTTCTCTTACTCTTACATGTCCTGCCTCGACCTCATTTATCCTTTCATATATAGCATAAATATTCAAGAAATTTATTTGATTTACCTCTCGGTTCTTTTTTTTACAAAATGCAATCCAACTGGGTTATTTAATTTAGAAAAACAACACTAACCTGATCATTAAATTTCTAGCTCAAATTTAGTTGCTGTCGCCACTCTGCGTCCCGGAGCACCGGATCATATGAAAAAAGAGTTTCGTGGCAAAGCCAAACATTTGGCCCGTTTGAATGATTCGAACGTTGCGAAAATGTTGGGAGCCTGCTTACGAGATGAACCGATCTGTATCGTTCTAGATTATAGTAATTGTCAAGGCGATTTAAATCAATTCCTACAGGAGCATGTCGCTGAGACTGGCCCGGTGGGCGTTCAAAATAAATCCCTAAGGTTTGTATACGATTCATTACTGCCCCTCCCTCTCACATCAACATTCGATAAACGATAAATTCACATATTTAAGTCCTTGTATAGCAACATAATCCTTCTATAATGTCCACTAATTTTTTTTCTGTATTACATTTCAGCTATGGATGTTTAGTTTACATAGCAACACAAATAGCTTCAGGCATGAAACATTTAGAACAAATGAATTTTGTACATCGAGACCTAGCAACGAGGTAAGTTTTAGTTGATTTCGAATTCAAATTAAAGGACTTTGTTAAAATTAAGATAGATTTATTATTAGCATAAAGATGGCGAACAAAACCCTGGATTAATTACTTATCCCCGACAATAAATCAGAATCTTGAGACCCTTTTGTTTTGGAAAATGTATGGGTGCGTTACTTTTACCTTTATTTGTGTAGAACAATGTTTTCTTTGTATCAAAAAAGAATCTGTAATAAATTTTTCAAACTTGAACGAAAAGCTAATAATTAATTAATTTTCAAAAGGAGTAAAAGATATTAGTTTCATGCAGTTGGTTGGTTCCTGCCTTGATTTGCAAGTAAAATCCTCCTTTGAAAAATCATTTTTCATGCAAAGAATTGTATGTCACGAAACATTATATTCCACGTAATTTTTAATATATTCGTAAAATTTCATCATCTTCATACATTATTATAAAGCAATTTTAATGAGTGTACAGATGAACTCGCTTTAGTATATGTATATTTAGATAATACAAAATAAACAGAAGAACTCCATCATGAATTTTAGATTAATTTGCAAGATATTTATTACACTCACGAAAGTGCTACTTTAATACCTTGTAATGTTTGTAATGAAATCAAAAGTGGTCTGAATTCAATTAACTAACATGAACTAGTAATAAATATGTCTTTCTTTAATATTCGATTACTTTTTACAACCTCTCCTCTAACAAAGGATAACTTTCGTATTTTACGTAAACGTCGGTATTATGATAAACATTTGATGAGTGAAATTGTTTACTTTGGACCCGATCCTCTTAATTGAAAAGGTCTCCGTAAACTTTCATAATCCTTTCTGTGTAGAATAATAGCAAGTTCGAAGCTATAGATAGTTACAGATAATTTAAATTGCCAATAAGAACATATAACAGCTTTCACTATATAAATGTATCCTGGCAAAAAGTCATCAATTTTCTCTCTCAGACGTAGGGAGTTTATTTCTTTTTTGTATGTGGTACTTCCAATCAATTACAGCTTACATGTCGTAATTTGAAAGTAACCGTTGGGATAAGAGTATGCCAGCCATCACCCTAGCTACATATTACTCGATATACAGAGATCTAAGTAAAGTGCTGTATAGTTAGTAAACTCCTCGTTGCCATTATCCTGAAATCATGGGCTTTCTAGATAGGTACATGTATAACCATTTATATATGTGCACACGTTATTTTGTGAGTGAGTAGTGAATCGAAAGGATCATCTCTATTTCACAGCGTATTAAAGCCTGGCACACTCAATTCGGGGTGGTGACGGGGAATGAGGAGTCATAAAGTTCCCTTGACGATGCAATAAAGTGTGAAATAATCACGCAGTCAAGTGATCAAGGGACAACATCTGCCTTTCACATGGAAAAATCGAATACTAAAAGAGCGTAGCTTCATTTTTTTTTCGGAGGTGATATGCTGCCAACAACCCCACCTAACCCCTTACCCCCAAAAATTAACCCGGGATCTTTGCATTTCATTTTCACTTTGATTACCCAACACCTGAATTCATTAATACTGGAAATTGTTCATTTTTACTTAAGCCTACACAAAAGTTTCCTTTATACGAAAAATCTTGATGAGAGTATTAGGGGTGCAGAGTGTAGACGACCCTCTGGCTCATCGTGCTAATTTCTATGTCCTACGGTTATAATAGTTTTCGGAAACATATGTTTGAAATTCAAGAAGATGACATAGAAAAGGACAACACACCGTGAGTAGTATCCGATTAGGTATGTTCAACCCTATTCCAGTGATGACATTGAGTGGGTCGGAAAAAAAGCCCTTACGTGGCCCGTTTCAACCCTATTATAAGCGAATAGCCCATTTCAGTGTTGTGCTGAATGATCAGCAGAATGGCCCGCTTAAAGTGTACATCGGTGGCGGCAAGGAGTGGGAGAGAGGGGACACTGAAGGAGTCAGAGACATCATGCTATATAAGTGATGGGGACCAAATGTGTGGTGAATAGTGTGCCCGGAGGATAAACAAACTTCGAAATATGGTAAAGTACCGGAATAGGGTCCTTTTTCCCTTTAACACTCTGTGTGTGCTATCTCTCTGTTCCCGAGGAGTGGTGAACGCGCGTGTATGCTCATCCTCTCGAAATATGCCGGGACGTGACTAAGGGTGCGATATGTTATTTGCTTATCTTTCCATGTTATATGAACAGGAAGCAATGATTCTCAGTAAAGAGCTGAACAAAGACTGATATGCACCTTGCAGGTCTATGGTCTATCATCATCGTGCAAAAACACACTCACATGTACATCCAAAAGGGACGGCGATATCAGGGTCTATATATAGTCCTTCGTATGTGGCAGCTAACCGGTAGTACTATACCAGAAAATAAGGGAATATAACGTTTGAGCTCGTTTTGAATTCACCCGTTTTATCCTTTCTATGCTTATACAATTTTTTTCCTGTGTTGGTTATCATCATCATCGGTAGGTAATCCGGGTTGCATAAATTAAATCATAGCATAGTGAAGAGTGAAGTTGCAGAATCCTTTTTTTTTGCCCCAGTATATTCAATTTTCAGAGATTGTCTTATCAAAGGAAATTGAAGTTTTTTGCTTGGGGATTGGAAATCCAGCTTCTGGTGGTACCGGTTGAGATTAATCTTCATTATTGTTGCATATGGTATAGTTGGTGCATTGGAAGATATATGTGTTAGCTATCAACATCCGGGAAAACTTTTGTAATCGAAATCTCGGAAATGTTTAACGGATTTTTAATTTTTTTTTCCGGATTGCTGAAAATATCATTGAAATTAATTTAAAATCTTATTTGTAAATCTCAGATAAGTTTAATGAATGATTTGAAAGAGTTTCGATGAAACAATTTATTGGCTGAGTTGAAGGAATATTTGCATTGCATTTCGTAATGAAAAAATTTGAAATTCATTAGAAGATATATATTTTCTTGGTCCATGCACTCAAACTACTCTTAATGTTTCGAAATATTTTACAATGGAAGTTCAAAACTTGACCGTCTACATTAGTGCCACGTTAAACATCATACTAATTAATATCTTCTTCTTCTTCAATGGCACTACAACCAAAATCGGACAGTGGTCTCCTGACCTTCAACGTTTATTTATTATTTGAATGGGTTGTTAACCCTTCGCACGACCCTCTACTCCTCTACGACCCTCTCTTCCGCAAATTGGGGTTGCCAAGATATACTCGCGAAGCTAGGATATATAGTTATACGTCGTCCGAAGTTAGAACTCCCGACCTTCTTCTTGTAGATCCACAATCTACCCACTAGCCTACACCTTAGCTATATCCTAAATCCTGTAAGCCAAATGAATTCCCTATTATTCGTTTTGTATAGTGAATGGCGTATGCCAATCTACCTTAACAATCAAGGCATGGGCATATTTCTGTCCCGATTTATGATACCTTTTTGTATTTTCAATATTTAAAAACCAAATGATTTTCCATGAAATTAAACAATTTCTGCATTAGATTTCAAATCATCTCCAATATCTCCTGTTAAGATGGCTACTTCTAAGATCCCTTGTGAAATCTTTCAAGGATCGCCCACATGTTTCTTATCTTTTCCTTTTTCATAGATTTCAGTATTCCTCAATGGTCTTCAACTTATATCCCCTTAACATCACCACTCCAGGATAAATATTTAGTCAGAAAAATTCTCTGCCAATTCTACGATGTCAGCAACGAACGAAGTTTATACGCGACTTCAAGCATCCTAATGCCTTGGAAAACGATGCAAGTTAATAAATATTAACTTCTGACTTTGATATACTGAAATAAGCTGAATTATGTATAGGATAGCACTATCGAAAATCGAGATAATATATGAGGAGTCTAAAAGCAAAACTCACATCTTTAGAATTCTTTTAAAAACTGCAAAAAACTTTAAAAAAATTGCGAAAACACAAAATTTGTTCAATTATCTTTGGTTATCAATTGCTTCTTAAGACCTCTGCAAAATCCCTTGATTATGGGAAAATACCTAGCTTTAGATATAATGTATAATTTTAAAGGTTTTTGGCGGTTTTTAAAAATAAAACCTTGATACAAACAAATCGTCCGCCAACATTGGGATCCCTGCTCTCGTCCTAAGAACTGTTGTCCTTCACTTGCAAACTTTTTGCAAACTTTTCTGCTATTTTCAGGCGTGGTCCCAATTTCTTGGAAATTTGCAAATGTCCAACCCATTCTCAAGAAAGGTTCTCGAAAAGAATTTCGCGAATTACCGTCCAATTGCCATTACTTCCCTCCTATCGGTTATGGAAAGAAACATTAACTAAAGATTGATGAAATATCTCGAACACCATGATATTCTTAGAGAGCACCAATGTGGTTACCGCCGAAAACGTTCATTTGATGCAATGTTGACAGTTTTAACTGAGCGTTGGATCAACAGTATTCATCAATTTGATGAATCTTGCATTGTTGCTCTGCACCCTTTCAAAGCGTTCGTTAGAGTATGGCATCCCTCTTTGTTAACCAAACTCAAGGCAATCGGTATAAATGGCTCCCTATTTCGATGAATTGATAGCTTTTTAATGTTTTTCATAAATCACTTGCTTTCATCAACATTGAACCTAATTCCCTGTTTTGCTGATGACAGCGCAATCGATTTTTCCTACCACTTACACAGCATAAAATTAGCCATTTGGACCAACACTGACATACAATGAAGGAATATGATTCGATCGTTCGACAAAGATCTCTCAGATAACCTCGAATGGAGTAAAACAACTTGATTGAGTTCAATTCGTCAAAAACACAATGCTGTCTCACATCTCTCAAGAGTGATAAGAATTTGGATTCAATGATTTGTGGACTGGCCTATGTCTTACTGTAACGAAAAAACATAAAAGAATTATGATTGGGCGTAAAGCCCAATCATATGATACTCTAGACGAAATGAGAAAGAGTTCAATGTACCGGAAAATATGTGACCTCCAATTCTTTTAAATAATTAATAGTGACTTTTGTATGGGAGGTGGTAGAAGGAAAGGAGGAAGGTTTGTAATTTTTGGATATGCCACCTAATGTGGTATGCAAAATATTTCGTGCTGAATTTAAGGTTTGCAGCTTTCACTATTTTCAATTGGATATAGTTTTCCTGAAATTGAGGCATTTGTATGGGAGGTGGCAGGGGAAGTGGAGCGTCTAAGATGATTTTAAAACTGCTTATCATATCATCCTTATCACCACGCTTTGGTTAAATTTCAAACTTGATAGTTCTAATATATTCGAAGGAGAAATGCTTTTCTTGAATTTAAAACACAGATATTTGTATGGGAGGGGGTAGAAGGAGTGAAGAAGAGCTGATAATTTTTTTAGCATTTATTGCAATTATTAAAAAACAAACTCTGGCAAAATTTTAAGTTTATACTTTTTCTAGTTTTAATGGAAATCGATATAATGCACTTAACAAAAATTATACATTTGTATGGGAGGGAGTAGAAGGAGTGTACGGATCAAAACACATTTTTTTCTCGTTATTGATATTTCTATTTTTATACTTTCTGCAAATATAGCTTTAACAGTTTCGAAGAAAAATAATTTAATTTAAATTTCAAAATTTCGTGAAATTTGTATGGGAGGGGGTAGGAGTGAGGTGAAGTTGATAATTTTTTCAATACTGATTGCAATTATATTAAAATTAATTTTGGCAAAAATTCGTTTTTATAACTTTGTTAGTTTCAATGAAAATCGAAAAATTGCATTTTTCAAAATTATGCATTTGTATGGGAGGGGGTAGTAGGAGTGACAGGATCAGATCAATATTCTGTCATATTAATGATATCTATATCATAATACTTTTACCTAAATTTCAAATCGGTAGCTTAAATAGTTTCAAAGGAAATCAATTTCTGGAAATTTCGGAATTTCGTGAAATTTGTATGAGAGGGGGTAGAAGGAGTGGGGGGATGTGGCCCGTTCACGAACTTAAAGTTTCTTTTTAGCTAAAAATGACACACAAAAAATTTCAGCACGATAGCTCAAAGCGTTCGAGAGTTATGCTGTAGACAGACGGACAGACAGACAGACGGACAGACGGACAGACGGACAGACAGACAGACGGACAGACAGCAACTCGGAATCGAAGTTTTTGAGCGACAACAATAATTTCTGTACCCTTGGCGGCTCTGTGCGAGCGTTATTTCTTAGCGTTACAAACGGTAAGGCAAACACAATATACTCTCAGATTTCATCTAGAGTATAACTAGTGCTGGAACGAGAATATATTGAACATTGCTAAGGCAACATCGCAGTGTTTGTTGTTAGGTGATTCAAGAAAATTTCTCCACTAATCTAGAAGTCATCTATGAGGCCGAGACTCTGATACAACTCCCATGTGGACAGCTACTGCGAAAACTGTACTCTTCTAAATCGATCATATTTAATCTCGGACTATAAAGTTGATGAAAGATTCCGAAGTGGCCTCAACTCTGAGTTCGCTCGAGCGCAGTTGAAACAGTTCTCGGAATAGTTTTCAATCCCTTACTTTTTCGCTTCTTTTATCCACGTTACACTAATAGTGCTTCATGTGTACACAAGTATGGTCTGCAACCAGTTTTTGGTCGCACAGTAAAATTTCTATGTTGGTTCATTCACCGTTCATAGTAAATATGGAAAACGCTACCATCTGATGTGTTCTCAAACCAATAAAACATCCAGAAGTTCAACCGCCTCTTGCGTCGCAACCCTCCCAAACATTCATTCCCATCTTAATTCCCTCTTAACTGGTACTATATGTACTTCCACACAAAAGGGCAATCTCTACTATTCCGGTGTTACCTAAAATAGAAACTCACAATCCCATTCACAGGTTTGGAAACGACATTCCCTGGATAATATGAACTTGTTCTTACGAATTCAACTTCGTTGTTGACGCCCATTTTTAAATGGGCGAAGTTATTTGGTTAAATGCAAACGTCGACTCAATCAATTTTAATATAGAAAAAGATGAGTAGTAGCTATGATAAGGGTTAGGGAACTTACAATTCGTCTGCTCGATTGAATCGAGCGATGAAGAGATTTCAAAATGTTCTATAATATTAATCGCTGGAGACTAGATACTATCCAGATAGGAGAGAGAAGTTTTTTGCAGCTCCCTCCCGTAGGTGGGAATTAAATTCAAGACGAGGTCTAAAATATGCATTTTAAATTCTGGAAGCGGTGAAGGAGTTTTTACTACGTTTTAGGAAACCCAAACATTTAGATGCTTCCTTGGCGATGCTAATTATGTGATTGTTCCAAGATAAGTTATCTGTGATTTCGATACCTGACATTGTAACACTTGTAGAATTGGATAATGGCTGGCCTCCGAAGACGATTGGATCAAGGTTAAAGTCACATTTGTGGGACTCAAGACAGTACTGGGATTTCGAAGCATTAAATTCGACTTGATTCTTATTGTCCCAGCTAAGACTTTTAGCCAAATCGTTATTCAATAATTGAATCTACGTTGCTCTACTAAGCTAGTACATCGGGCTAAGGACGCAGTGTAGAAGCGATAGGAGAAGTGTAATGAGCTGTCATTAGCGAAGCTTTGTATGAAATTGGAAGTTGAAGATAGTAACTCATTAATAAATATTAGAAAAAGGGTGGGAGAAAGAACCGACCCCTGAGGGACACCACTGTTAGTTTTATAAGAAGGAGAAACCATTCCATCTAATACGACACGATTGAACGATTTGCTAAAATCTTGTAATCTAGACAATAAAGGAGTCGCTCAGACAAATAGCTTTAAGTTTGGTTAAAAGGGCATTGTACCAAACTTTGTCGAAATCCTTGGAAACATCAAGAGCGATAATTCAAGATTCACCAAAATAGTCAATGCTTTTGTTCCAATATTCAGTGGTGGTGGTGAAAAGGTCTCTTGTAGAACGCTTTTTGTGGAATTCATACTAGTTTTCGTCAATAATATCATTGTTGTTTAGATATGCTATAACTCAATTGTTAATTATTGTTTCTGTGACCTTCGACTTAAGTGAAGTTATTGCTATTGGCGGGATTAATGTGTTACTTTTTTTTGGGACTGGCTCAACATTTGCAAGCTTCCATGAAGAGGGGACAGTAGAAGACGATGAGGAAAGACGATATAGTTTCCATAGAGTTTTTGCTAGAGAAGCGCAGCAATTTTCAAGGACAGGGGCTAGGATTCCATCGTGATCGGACGATTTGTTAGCATCTAGATTCGTAAGAACTCGGCATACGTGACGCGAACGAATGTTGATTTGTCCCAAGGAGGGACTTAGCGCAGTATACGTTGAAAGGCTCGAGATCGTTGTTGGTAAAGAAGAGTTGGCAGCAAATTGAGCCGCTAAGATGTTTGCCTTCATGTTGGGATCTGTAATAACCTTATTGTTGTAGATTAAAGATGGAATTGATAATGCATAACTACCTGATGGAACGAGCGAGACACCAGAAACTTTTGCTACCCTTAGGGCATCTAAAAAAATTTTGCTTCAGTTTCTGGTCATGCTGATATTTTTCTCGTTGTAAGCTGGATTTACAAAGATTCCTTTCATTTTTGAAATTAATCCAATTAACTTTATATGACAGCACGGTAAGCTGTCTCTTGTATTGTAGTACTACATTTTTCATTAAACCAAGCCTTAAAACAGGGCTTGATTGGTTTGCAGCTTTGGGAGATGAATAGTCTCACGCCCAACAAGATGGTTTCATTGGCTGCAGAAGAGCATACTCAACACCTCTATCGAAGTATATTAACAAATCAAAAGAATGATAAAATTTCTTAAGACTTAACCAATCAGCACTTCCGTAATGCCATACCAACCCTTTTGGAGTTGGTGTAAATGGCGTCGAGATGATGACTGGGAAGCGGGCCGAAATTAAGCAACAGTCTGAGCTTACTATTGGAGAATCAACGGAAGTCTGGGTCTGAAATTATGTAAAAATCAAGAAGATAAGATCCTTGGGCTGCAACGTCAGGGATACGAGTCGCCCTGTCTAAAGTTTGGCATAGGTCAACAAATCGGCGATAGTAAGCGAGTAGGTCCTGGGATCGACGACAGGCAGGAGTAAGTCCTGTGATCACAAGCGGAGTTCACCAAGCGACAGTAAGCGAGTAAGTCCTGTGATCGACAAGTGTGAGTAAGTCCTGTGATCGAGGCAGAATTCAGTAAGCGAGTACGTCATGTGATCGACGATAGAGATGAACAAAAAAACTTCCAAAAAATCAGGTTATATCATGTTATCAGTATCTAGCTCCTTGCCAAAAAACTGCAAACTGTCGTGAACCAATACTTCCAACGCATTGTAGGGATAGTCTGGTCTGATGTCATCTCCACCGACGAACTTTGGAGTTCAGCTGGACAAACTAAGATAGGCTTCAGGACTCTACCGTGGATACAAGGGGGAACCGAGCCCCCCCCCCATCATCAATCGTACTTGATACAAGAACTCATATGTTGTAGAGTTTCCAGCACTTAGAGTATATATCTAACTATATATCGTTTATTTTTGAAATTAAATATACAGGTAATTTCAAAATAACCACAATCCTCGCTATTCTGGGCAGAACGCATTTGGCAGTCGGGATTTTTTAATCGATGAATTGTGCTGATGTAGTAGTGGTCTAGTATACACATGAGATCGGTATTTAAGTTAAGTTTTATCCTCTCCATGCATTTTTTTTCTGAGTTGTTCTCATGAGTTGATGTGATAGCGGGCATTGTAGTGTTGGTGGTGAATAATTCACTGATGTTGCGAGTCTGACTTCAGTCACTTGAATGTTCCTGAGTTTTTCTATTCATCGCTTTTCTTAATGCCACACGCATAGGATAGTACGCATTTTATGATTGTTCGATTCTTATGCGTATTACATATGTTGGCTTTCTCAGTTAAGGTTATTCGAAGACTAATATCTCTTTCAAAGAAAGATGTTTCTAAGCCCGGAGTTCAAGAGGACATGGTTTGATTGGGCAGAAAATAATCAAGCTTATAACATCACAAATCAATATACGTATGAAGCTAACGAACCAAAAGTTCAGATTTCAGCCTCAAAAAAACCGGTTAAAAAGAGAAAGGCACTATCGAAAATCCTTAAATCTATCCTATTAAAATATTTCTTTTTTTCTCTCATCTCTAAACAACAAGCAGGAAACAGCTAACATTTTATCTTATTCAACAAGATTAATGAAGTTTTCTTAAAACAGAATATTAAAAGGAGGGATGTTTTCTTGTTTGTGTTTAGGTGAAGGACCAGAAAAAAAACTTGCCATTCTCCATTGACAAAAAAGGTAAAAAACACCGAAAATTGCAATGCATGGCTACACATTAAATCGTAACCTATTAATTTTAAGGATCTTTTTATACAGTCCTTTTATTTCAAATAAATCGGAAAAACAGAAAGATTTGTTTTCTGGCAGTGCGAAAGAAAAAAAAACGAATCTAAAGCAAATTATTTCTAGAACATTCAAGACACTGGTTTTAATGGTAAGTCATTAATCGTGATAAGATTAGAGGAAATCTATCGTTCGAAGTGTTCTGGAATACAAATAAATAAACTGCCAACAAGTCAGGCGCAACTTTATTATTTTTGGAACAAGTTGAGGATGCATGGAAAGTCAATATGCAGGTTAGAGTGGTTAAGGAAGACTAAATGTAATCCCCCCCCCCCTTCACAAGTGGAACCTACTTTAGGGCAGGGCTAATTACGAATACGATCAATAGCTCCACGACATAAAATCAATATTTCATTCGTTTATGCAAGTTTTAATTTTTATGGGGGAGGGTGGCAGGATGTGATAGGAAGGGTTGGTGGATGTTATTATTTTTTTAATTGATTGCTTGAATCACAACCAATATTCTTTGTATAGACTGTCAGTTTCATAGACGAAAAGACTTTTGATGCAATTTTGTTTCAACTACTTTTAGAAGTTCTTAGGCAGAATTTCAAATTGATAGCTTTTAACAGTTAGGTGATAATTGATTTCTTGAAAATGGTCCAAAAAATAATTTTGTATAGGAGGGGTAGACGGACTTTTTTTTGCATTTTTAGGCTAACGCGAAAAAACAAAATTTCAGGGTGGCAAATTTTTTTTTTCTGTGTCGGTCACAATACTTTATTATTAGAATATTAAAATAAAATTTCTTACATTTTTAAAAATTACATTAGTGAAATTTGTATACTCATTTTTGAGTGCTAAAAAAATTTGGAGTGTCCTGGCAATAGTATTTCAATTTGACCTGCATTCTTAATTTGCTTTTCGCGATTCATGACTAAAAATGGAAATAAACATAGACTTCGATTGAGCGTAAAGTCAGATCAATAGCATCTATCTAAATCCGTTCATCGTCAAATTGTGTAATTGCGTCATTTTGTATGGGAGGGGGTAGAAGCGGTAAAGCTAATCATCTAATTTTTTTTTTGCCTTACTAAAAACTCTAACTAAGTTATTAGTGCACTAGTTGAGCTTGATAAATTTTATACGTACTAAGTAAATTGGTTTACAGCATTTTATAAAAATGTGCAGTTTGTATGGGAGGTGATGGAAGGAGAGGGAGGACGCAAATAATTTTTATACGGTAAATTTAAATTATTATAAAACTAATATATTTCAAATTTCAAACTATGGCAGGGAAAAGGCAGAAAAAAAAACTTAAAAATTAATATCTCGACTTTTCCTTCAGCGATGTCATTTAAACTTGGAACATATAACATTTGGTCATATAAGTGATGGTGGAAAGTGGGGTCCGCATTTCATAAATGGTGCACTTTTAAAAATTTCAAACCGTTATATCTCAAAATCCCATACAGTTATTAAGCTGAAATTTTTCAGATGATAAAGCTATATTAATTTATTAACACGGTAAGATTTCAAGTTGAGGTATGAAAGGGAAGGAGGGTGTCGAGCCAAAATGTCGAAAATTTCGAATAATTTTTTATGGATACAAATCCTTTTTTCCTTTTGATGTACATAAAGAACAAATAATAATTTGAACCAGAACTTTTATGCTCCGAAGCGGGGCCCTAACCTGCAGGTGTTTCATGTGTATTAAAAAACAAAAACAAAAGCTCAAAGTCTTTGATTGAAATATTAAGCTGATAATTTGGGAAAATAATTTTAAGAAAATGCATAAAAAAATATAAAAAGTTAACTGTCCAAATACCGCCGAAACTTCTACTTCCCCCCTCCCTCCCGCACAAAAGTATTTATTCGAACAGTTTAAATAAATCAATTATCGACCATCCCTTAAAAAATTGTGCACAAACAATTCTAAAAATATTTAAATTTGCATCAAAATTTTTGAAATCCTGTTCGCCCTTCTAGCCATTCCCATACAAAGTATGATTTTGAACAATTTCAATAAATCATTCAATAGGCAACAAATTAAACGCTACGAACTTAACATTTTTGCAAACTCCTTCAAAATGAAACGAAATAAAAATGCATCACAATAATATTACGGTTGCCTCACCTTCTCTTCCCCACCTCCCCATAGATATATATGGATTCATGAATTTAAAATATACCGAATCTCATCGAATTTACTTTGTCTATGAAACTAACATTATATGCAGAGAATTTTGGTATGATTCAAGCAATCAATTAAAAAATTATTAACATCAATATACCCGTTTAGTCGACCCCACCCTCATACAAACCCAAACTTGCATAAATAGACGAATTAAAATATTTATTATATGTAGGTACTGGAGCTATTCATCACCCTATAACCGCCATTCACTTAGTCTTCCCTATCCACCTTACCTGCATATTAACTTCCTACACATTCTCAACTTGTCTCAAGAAATTTAGAAAATATTATTTTTATCATAAATGTGATGCATGGTATAAAAATTCTTAAATTTCCGAATCTCCCCACTCCTTCTACCACAATTTCACTGAATATAATACGCTAATTTCTCTCAGTACCTATTCAATTGTTGAAGCTTGAATTTTCTACAGAAAATTTTTATAGCTACTTGATCATGATAGGAGGAAAATTATTTCAATCCTGTCACCTCTTCTATCACTCGCCAATCACAAAAATTTTATATTTCTAGAGTATCGTACGATTGAGCTTTACGCGCAAACGTAGTCCTGTTATGTTTTTTATCTCACATTATTGTAATGAGAATCAATGTCTAAAAACGAAACTTTTACCCTCAGCTAGAATGTAGCCTAGTGGATAGCATTTTGATCTACAATGTGAAGACCGTGAGTTCAAATCCCGGACGACGTACAATATAATTCCGGGACGCTGCTTGCCTGGGTATATCTGGGTTACATCAATCTGCGAAAATGAAAATTTGTAGGTATATGGTTGTGCGAAAAACTAACAAATCTTTCACAACCCATACATATAAATACAATTGTAGAGTATGTCTGTTATTTGATTAGAAATAGCTATAAGTTGGTTTTTTGCTTTATATTAACAATAAGTAAGCATAAAAACGCGTTTTCGAAATTTTTGTCTGTCTGTCTGTCCGGCCGTCTTTCACGCACAAACGGCTGAACCGATTGTAATGAAGTTTGCACAGTTTGTTAGGTGTGCTCCGAGATGTAATCTGCTTTTGGTTTTATTTCAATCCCCTCACGCCTTCTACCCCTCCTATTCAAAGTGACTCATTTTCAAAAATATATATTAATCAAATTTTCTTGGAAACTGTAAGAGCTATTAATTTGAAATTTGGAATATATTATTTTTATCATAAATGTGATATATGGTATACAAATTATTTGAACCCCTTCACTCCTTCCACCACCTCACATACAAACTAAACTTTTTTATGAAATACTATACACCAATTTTTTCAGTACGTGTAACTTTCATCGAGCTAAAATGTTGTACTGAATCCTTAATTAGCATTATTAATATCGGGAAAAAAATTAACCGAATAGCTACATTCCAACTATCTCCTCCCATACAATGTGACATAGTTCCACGAATTACAAGAATTTGATTTTCTTGAAAAGTGTGAATGTTACTGATCTGTAATTAAAAATATATCAATTGCATGATTTTTGTAGTTTTTTTTTCAAAAAAATCACTAAAAACCCCCCTCTCCTTCCACCACCTCCCATACAAAACTGCACTTTTTCATGAAAAACTCTAAATCTTTTTTTTTTCAGTAGGTATAACTTTCATCGAGCTAAAATTTTGTATATAATCCTTAATTAGCATTATTATTAATACCAGGAAAAAATTAACTCCTTCTACCCCCTCCCATGTGACACAATTCCATGACTACAAAAATTCGATTTTCTTGCAAAGTGTGAATGATTGATGAATGACAGATTTGAAATTTAAAATGTATCAACTGCATGATGATTATAGTTGTTTCTCGAAAATTCATCGAAAACTCCCCACTCCTTCTACCACCTTCCATACAAATTGCACAATGTCATTAAATTCATTGCACTAAGTTTCTCAGTCTACTTCTACAATGGCACTACGGCCCGAATCGGACTTTGGCCTCCTGACATTCAGGTTCCTTAACATTTTTCATTATTTATTGCGGAAGGGTTTTTAGCCCTTCGCACTTAAATCAGAACGGCTACCCCACAATAGCATATGCAGACGATCTTGTCATCATGCTAACTGGTAAGTTTGAGCAAGTTTTAGGAGACCTCATGCAATCCGCTTTACAACTGTTAGATAGCTGGGCACTAGATAAAGGACTTACCATTAAACCACAAAAAATAGATCTGGTCCTCTTCTCCAGAAGAAGAAGACCATATGTTTTCAATCCATCAAACATTCGAGGTATCAATATGGTCCTCTCGAATCAAGTTAAATATTTAGGTCTGATTCTTGATAGCAAATTATCCTGGAAGGCCAATACTCAAGACCGAGCAAAAAAGGCTACGGTAGCCTTCTTTGCTTGCAAGAAGACATTTAGTTTGAGATGGGGCCTTAAGCCGCACCTCATCCACTGGATGTATACCAGTATTGTTAGACCAATTATTTGCTATGGTGCGCTGGTGTGGTGGCTGGCGGTGGTACTAAAAACCAACCTGGCACCCTTACAGCTGATCCAACGGATGACATGTCTGTGCATAACAGGTGCCCTTAGAACCACACCGACTGCAGCTCTGGAGGTGATTCTCTCATCTCTATAGGTGATTCTCTCATCTCTATACGGACGGATCTAAAACTAGCCAGGGGACAGAGGCAGGGATTTATTCCCACGACCTCGACATCCAAACTTCATTTCATCTTTCAGAACACGCGACAGTGTTCCAAGCAGAAGTATTAGCCATTAACGAGTGTACAAAAATTATTCTTGATATGCAGAGCAGTCTCGGAAATTGTTACATTTCTCGGAAAGCAGGGCTGCGCTTCAGGCACTCCAGTCCTACAGGACTACATCCAAACTAGTCTCCATTTGTAGACACAATTTAAATCGCCTAGCTGCCATAACGGAAGTTTTTCTAATTTGGATACCGGGTCATAGTGACCTGCTAGGTAACGAGGAGGCAGATACGCTTGCACGGCAAGGATCTGCAAACATCAATTCCACTAGGAAGTCAGTCGATGTAGCACCAACAGTGCTGAAGACTAGCTTCAAACAGACAATTTCGGATTCTTTCTTGGCTGGGTGGCGGCAGCTGGAAAGCTGTAACTACTGTAACTATTGTCGGCCTGACCACAGGCCATTGCTTGCTAAGGCTGCACGCATTTAGAATGCGGATCGCGAGCGACAGTTTAAAGGTTGCGAGGAAGACGAAGAATATATCGAACATTATCTTTGTCACTGTCCGCAAATCTCCAACAGTCGTCTCCTTTGTTTAGGCTCTAGATTCTTCTCAGAACTAGACGACCTCAGAGGCGTCCAACATTCGAGCCTGTTAAGTTTCGCAAACCGAACCAAGTGGTTAGAGCAAGAGGAGTGACTTCCAACTTATAACAATAGGGGGAGTACAATGGGCCCAACTAGATGGCCTCAGTGCTTGTGGTTCCGTGCAACCACCCTCCTACAACCTAAACCCTAGCCCTTCGCACAACCCTATATCTAACGAATTTTTCATTTTCGTAGATTGAGGTAACCAAGGTATACTCAAGCAAGTAGTGTGCTAGAATTATGCGCCGACCGGGATTTGAGCTCACCACCTTCGCACTACAAGACCAACATGCTACGTACTAGGCGACACCCTAGTTTCTCAGTACCTACTCAATTTTTAAAGATTAAATTTGGTACAAAACATTTTTATAGCTACTCTAGCATGATGTGAAATAGATTAGTTCAGTGCTGTCAGTCCTTCTACCACTCCCCATACGAAATTTCTTAACATCACATAAATTTCGATTTCATCTACATATAGTATCGTATGATTGGGCTTTACGCAAATCGTAGTCCTGTAATGTTTTTAAGCCTTATGTTATTTTATTTGGGCTTTTTTTTAATTAACACAAGCTACAATTATTCACATGTTCTTAATACTCTTCGATACGTATATATTCTTAAATCACGGGATTGATTTGATCTCGAGCCTGTCCCATTCAAATGCGAGTATCTTGGTTTCATTATTAATAATTTATGGTTCTGATTCCAATAAAACACAAAACATTGTGTTCAAAGAGCCATTAAAGTAAGCAGATTGTTCTATATCCCACATAATGTATTATTAAACTACACTCTCAAAAATTGCTTATTATTGCGATTTTTACGCGGACGAAGTCGCGGGCGTTTGCTAGTAACAAATAAATGTTAAGTAACCGGAAGTCAAGGCCATTGATGACGTTGATACAAAACTTTTGTGTATGAATTTTATTTCAGAATCTATAAAAATTTAAATTAATTTCTTACATAACAATTCGTGAAAAATTCACTCATAATAAATTCATGACAGTTGTTTTCAACATTTTAATATCATATTAATTTTGTTAAAAACTGCTTAAAAACTTACTCAAAATTTATTTTCATTCATCTAACAATAAAACTGTATTTAAATAAATTCATCTCTAGATTAATATAGCTATTCTGCCATCATCACATCAAAGAGTAGAAAACTTGGTAATTAGTTAAAATGCAAATTTTCATAGCTTAAGCAATCATCATCCCTTTTTGTTAAGTTTGATTCTATAAATTCATCATAAATGCGGTTCTGTTCCAAGGACGAATGATAAGGTAAATTTTGATGATGTTTCGTCATCTCCCCTCGAGATTAGCGCACTCTACTTGTAATCGTATTCTGTATCGCAGCCTTCTGAATTTACCGAAAAAAACCAACCCCGCCTTTAATTCTTCCTTTCCTTTACGGAATTGATTACGAGATAAACTAAGAGTCAAATAAAAATGATTGGAGAAAAAAAATACGAATAAAATTATTTCAATTCCTTTAGATTATATAATTTTGTTTGGGGTGTCAGACTTCAATCTGAGTTGATTTTAATGCCCCATTTTTTAGTAGCGGCTGTGAAATTTTCACTATTTGAAAGGAACAAAATCAGAATCGTGGGTAGAGATGTACGTAAAATTTTCTCCAAAAAAATCTATTACAATTACAAGTCATGGAAGGAAAGGACAAAAATACGGAAAACCTTTACTGTCATACCGAATTTTCCTTTCGAAAGACTCGAGTCTGTTGCGCTCTCAGTGCAAAATGTCATCGTTTAGTATTTGTCGACATCCTTTGAAAAACCATTTCCACAAGATTGATCAAACCAAGGAGCAAAATTTTCGTCTGGCAAGGTATTTAAATATAAGTATAGAGTAAGTAAGTAAGATGCGCTAATTAAAGTGGCTTCAAAGTGAAATTTATTGTCGGTGAATTTAATTAAAGAACTAAGTACTTCCGTGTAGTACCGAGTAATAACTGAAAAGTCTACCCCGTCTCTTTGTCTTTTCTTCGTCTTTAAACGGATGTGTCTCTTGCTTGTCTCTAAAAATAATTTTGATATCTTAGAGATGCACGGAAAAGCGACAACCATTGTTAATATTGTTCATCTAGTTTTGGGGATGATTTTATGAGAAAATACAATGAGAATTGTAATGCGGTTGTGGTTTCTCATTATACGACTCTAGATGAGGTCGAAGAGTATTTATAAGTTTGCTTCCATGCACGGAGAAAAAAAGGATTGAGCAAAAACTCATCTCCTCATCCAGAAATGTAATCACCGGATGCCTGTCCGTTGGCACTCTAGATTGAGAATACGTTGAATTATTTATTTATTCATCTATAGAGGATATCTCAACAGACTAAAGAATTACAATTAAAAATCTGGACACATTAAAAAATTAAGAAAAATCAAAACAATAAGAAACATTAAAAAAAAAAAAATTTATAAATTTGCTACAATATAGGCTTTGAACTGCGGTCGACTGTCAGTAAAATCGATTTTGCCGCATATCATATTAAAGTAGGAGATGCATCTAGAAATAGGTTCTTTAAGTCCATAATTTTTGCGGTGCGCGGTGGGATGAAAAATCGCTCTCTGCCTCAATGGCCTGTCTGGAGCATAAATTGGTAGATAACTAAGCAATTCAGGGCTTTTAATGCGATAGGAGATAACATCCTTTATAAACATCACACATAATAACTTCCTTCGATGAGCCAAAGATTGCAAGCCAATTAATTGGCATCTGGTTTCATACGTGGGAATGTCAGCGCTCCAGTTAAACTTACGAAGAGCATATCTAGATAAATTACGTTGAATTCGTTCAATCTGCAACACATGAATCTGATATACAGGATCCCAAACCACACAGCAATATTCCAAAATAGGTCTCACAAGAGAAACATAGAGTGCTTTGACAGAGGATGGGTCAATGAAATCTTTATCATTACGTTTTACAAAACCCAGATTTGAATTAGCTTTGCAGATTATGTAGTCGATATGAGAATTAAAGTTAAAATTAGAATCGATCAACATGCCAAGATCCATTACCTCCGAGAATCTATGAAGAGATCTGTTATTTAAGTTGTAGTCAAATAAAATGGGAAAAGATTTTCTGTAGGCAGAAAATATTTTGCATTTATCATAATTAAGTTCTAACAAGTTAATGTCACACCAATTATAGAGCTCAAAAATATCAGCCTGAAGTTCAAGACAATCACCTAAGCTTGAAATCTTAGAAAAGAGTTTAACATCATCAGCGTACAAAAGAGAGCTAGAAAATTTAAATATTGACGGAATGTCGTTTACAAATAAAACAAAAAGTAAAGGCCCTAAATGGCTTCCTTGGGGAACGCCAGATTTAACATCAAAACACGATGAAGAAATTCCATTTATTCGCACAACTTGTCTTCTATTCGTCACGTAAGATGAAAACCAGTTCAACAGATTAGAATGAAACCCTAGTGCCTTCAATTTTTCAATCAAAAGACCATGATGAACCCGATCAAATGCCTTTTTGAAATCTGAATAGAAGACGTCAACTTGAAAGCCCTGTTCCATTGCATCTATACAATATTTAGTGAAAGTCGTTAAATTTGTAGACGTAGAACGACCACAAAGAAAACCATGCTGACAGTTTGAAATACCCTCTTTAATATGTAAAAATAGCTTTTCCTTAACTATGCTTTCAAATAACTTAGAGATGATAGTTTGGATATAGGTCTATAATTTTCAACCATATGTCTGCGACCAGACTTAAATATTGGAGTTATGAAAGACAGTTTCCAAGTATCTAAAAATGAACCGGACTCCAGCGACTTGTTGAAAATAATAGTTAATACTTCATAAAGCGATGAAGCGCAACCTTTTAAGAATATAGCCGGAATTTGGTCGAAACCAGATCCTTTTTGAATGTCTAAATTGCATAAAGCAACTAATATATCATTTTCAGTAATAGTTAAACTGCCAAGATCAACAATGGGGATCAAACCATCGAACCTTCCTGAAAAATTTTAATCGACTGTTGTGGTTGAGTTGTAAACAGACTTGAAAAATGATGCGAACAGTTCACAGGACCCTTCAGCAGAGTTCGATACCTCTCCTAGAAACTCCATTGAATTAGGCAGTAATGAAGAATTACGTTTGGAGTTGAAGAATCTCCAAAAGGATTTACTATTACATTTAATCTTTGATTCAACTGAGTCGATATATTGTCTGTAAAGAAAGCGATTAAGCCAATCAAACTCCTTCCTTAGACGAAGAAATTTGTTCCGGTCGTACAAAGACTCAGTTTTCCTAAAACGCTTAAAAGCTTTATTTTTTACGTTTTTTAGGTTGCTCAATTTCTTGTTGGACCATGGAAGTTTAGGGCACGACTTTTCATTCCGCGAAGGCACATATAATTTAAATGCATCACATAAGATAGACATATTTAATTAGAAGGTTCAAATTCTGTACTGATTTTTATTCTCTAGATGAAATCTGAGAGTATATTGTGTTTGCCTTACCGTTTGTAACGCTAAGAAATAATGCTCGCACAGGGTCACCAAGGGTGCAGAAATGACTGTTGTAGCTCAAAAACCTCGATTCTGAGTAAAAGTCTGTCTGTCGGTCTACAACATAGCTTTCGAATGCTTTGAGCTATCATGCTGAAATTTCTTTAGATCACTTTTAACAAAAAAGTAACTTTAAGGTCGTGAATGGGCTACATCCCCCCATCCCTTTTACCCCCTCCCATACAAATTCCATGAAATTTCGAAGTTTTAAGAAATTGATTTGTTTTTTTCGAAACTGCATAAGGTATCAACTTGAAATTTGGGTTAAGGTATAACAATGTATATATCATTAACATCACAAAATATTGATCCGATCCCCTCACTCCTTATACCCCCTCTCATACAAATGCTCCATTTTGTAAAATTCCTTTTCTCAATTTTCATTGATGTTAGCAAAGCTGAAAAAACAAATTTTTGTCACAATTAAATTTATTATAATTGCAATCAGTTTTGAAAAAATTATTAACTTCCCTCACTCCTTCTACCTCCTCCCATACAAATATACCGAAATTTTTAAATTTCAATTTAATAACTTTTCTTCGAAAATGTAAAAGCTATCGGCTTGAAGTTTTGTGAAAAGTACAACAATAGAAATATCATTGACGACATTGATACTCCTTCTACCCCCTCACATGTAAATGCCTAATTTTGTTAGATGCATTATATCGATTTCAATTAAAACTAGGAAAAGTACAAACTTAAAATTTTACCAAAATTTCACCCGTAATAATTGAATGCCAAAAAATTATCAGCTTTGCTTCCCTCATCCTACCCCGTCCCATACAAATATCTGTATTATAAATTCAAGAAAAGCATTTCTCACTCGAACATATGAGAGCTATCGACTTTGAAATTAAAACAAAGCATGGTGATAAGAATAAGCAGTTTCAAAATCCTATAAAACCTTTCACTCTCTCCACCACCTCCCATACAAATGCCCCAATTTCAGAAAAACTATGTACAATTTCTTTAAAATCACTACAAATTTTAAATTCAGCTCGAAACTTTTGCATGCCATGTTCGGTGTCATATACAAAAATTACAAACCTCCCCAAAATTTAAGATGAAATATTTTCCGGTACATTAAACTCTTTCTCATTTACCGACATAGCTGTGCATTGCATTAAAGGGTGACCCCCTAAGTTATACTCGGTGCTGTAAAAAAAAAAAATATGATTGGGCTTTACGTCCAATCATAATTCTGTTATGTTCTTTGTCGAAAAAGCAAGGACAGGTTCGGTGATGAGCCAAATCTCTCCACCCCCGCTCATATTAAGTAAGTTGCAACAAGAATAATAGTTTTGTATGCGAACTACATATTTAAAAAGTTACCAAAATTATGATATTTTTCTACCACCTCGAAATTCAAACGATTATTCTGTTAATCGATTTATAATTTAAAAATATCCACTATATGACATTGTGCTTATGCGAAATCATTGATGATTGATTTCTTTCATAACCCTCCTTCCCGTGCGTCCAATAATAGATTGGCTCTTTGTAGTCGCCCCAAATTATTGTTCCAACTAGTAATACGCAATATTACATTTTTTCCTTTACTATTATCAAGACGACACACGTAGCAAATAAATCCAATCCTGACCCTAGTCAAAGCCAATAATATTGAAGGAGCTGTAGGTGGTGAAAAATTTTCCATCTCCGTTCAAAAGGTCGTCGCTTCTGCTATACCTACCCCCTACAACCATATGTACATTTTCTACTCACGAACGGCACGTGTGCATATCGAATTAGGTGTTGGTTATGCGTTATGCTTATAGGTACGCTCAAGCCGCAGGACCATGATGATGATGACTATGGCCACGAGAGTTCCAATACAAAAGGCTCATATTGCATCCGAAGAAATAACGAATGTGAATGTCGTCTATTGTAATCATGACAAAATCCACTAGGATTAGGCATGGGCTAGGACCCATCTGGTGATTGTTTATTCAATTTTCCCAAGATGAATAGGGAGGGTGGGGCTGTAGACAATGCAAGACCCGGAAAGTAATTTACCACCACCCCTGACATTCGTATTCCCATTACTTCTCGGGTGAAATTGATTCCATCGTCAACAAGTGAATGGAATAACATGTATTTTCTTTTATTTAATACATTTTATACGGTTGTTTAGTTACCCCTAAAATTCCCTAGATAGTTTCGAGACAACACAACGCAACAGAAATATTTCAATTCCGAAATCTTTATATATGCACGTGCATTGAATTTTTATAAAATCGGAATACATTAAACACTCGTATATAAAATTTAATGTGATTTAAAATTACCTTATGCAATTACAGTTTTCCTTGATGAAAAAAAAATATGTTTAATGATTATTGCCAGTGGCGGTCTTTAAATCATATGTGACGGAGAGATGAGGGATGAACAACATACTTTTTTTTAATTTTCTTGTTATATGGTCATAGTAGATTTATGGGACATGCGTGTTTAAATAACCACGTGAATATAAGTGAAGCAGAGTTTTTCGGATCAAAAAAATGCCAGCAAAAATTTAAATTGCCTGCTGTGAAAATTTAATTGTTGGTTTTAATTTTTATTACTTTTAAATAATTCGTAATCAATAATATTTTGATTTTCATAGGTTTGCAGATAAGTTTGCTATCACCACGTGTCTTTGAGCGAGAATCATCTCGCTACCTTAAAGCAACAATGAAATAAGTGGAAAAATTACCATTTCGAATGAAAGTTGCTAAAGTCAAGTTTTATTTTATGTTATTTAAAAATATCACAAATATTAAGAAAAACCAAACTTGCCATACAAAGTAGTGTGATGAGTAGAAAACTTCAATTTTATCAAAAATGTTTATCTACTCGTAATAATAAAATCGTTCGATACAAAAAGTATGATTTTGAGATTTTGATGTGGTTTTCACCATTAAACAGCTTATTGGTCGGTGTTTAAACTGGGGTGTACGTCATTTCGATATTAAATGGAATAGCAGCCCAAACTGAGTTTTACTTTATTATTCCAATAATAAAGTATTGTGATCGACACAAAAAAAAAATTTGGTACCCTGAAATTTTTTTTTTCGCGCTTCATGACTAAATTAGCCTAAAAATGCAAAAAAAAATCCATCCCGCCGTACATATGGACTCATATCTCCGAGACCGTTAAAGGTAGAATGGGAGGGGGGGAAGGAGAAGAGTCAAAAACTTCACTTGCTAATATCTCCACCGAGAATGCAGATAGGAAGCTGAAAATCAGCAAAGGTATGAAGAGGATTATGGAACAAGCTTTAAAAATAATTAAATTTTTTTATCCATTGGCGTCCGAAAAAGGAAGGGGGGGGGGTGGGCTAAAAACAAATTATGGGCCGATTTTTTTTCAAATGATTACATCTTCGAAATCACTAATCATGAAAAATTCATATTTTGGGACTATTAACCAGAATCAGCTTAGAAAGAGGCTAATTATTTTAAGGGAGAGGTTCAGGGGGGGTGCAAAGAAAAACACTTAAAAACGACTATCTCGACTGTTTCTTGAGCTATGTAATTGAAACTTGAAACGTATACTACTTCTTACTAGAGAAATGTGAAAAAATATAACATGTGGACATAATAGTAGTGGAGGAAAATGGAAAGCATTTAAAAAATGGCGCACTTTCCAAAATTACAAATCATTATATCTCAAAATTGAGTACAGATATCAAATCAAAAATGTCAGATTATAGAACTATATCGTCTTTAATTTTGGTAAAAAATTTAATTTGGGGGGGGGGGGGGTATAAGGAGAGGGCGGTGGAAAGCAAAAATGTTGAAAATTTTGAGTGATTTTTTTAGGGCAAAGTGTATTTTTTGCACGTCGATACATCTATTTGATATAAGTAGAAAAAAAATAATAATTTGTTGCAAAATTGTTATGCACCGAAGTGGGGGTCTAACGTGCACAAGGTGTGTGTGCAATGAAAAAACACATAAACTGAAAATTTTTAAATGAAATTTTAAGGTAGAAACTTGAAAATTTGCGAACTGCATTCAAAAAAAATCTCTAAAAGTTTAAAATATTAATTGGTCGAATATCTTCAAAACTTCTACCTCCTCCCATACAAAATTATTTTTTGACCATTTTTAAGAAATCAATTATCACCTAACTGTTAAGACCTATCAATTTGAAATTTTGCACAAAAAACTTCCAAAAATAGTTGAAATTAAATTACGTTAAAAGTTTTGAAATCACGCCTGCCCTTCTACCCCCTCCCATACAAAAGTATGATTTCGACCAATTTCATTAAATCAACTAATAACCATCAAATTAAAATCTACGAACTTGAAATTTTGTACAAGAGAAAGAAAATAAAATTACGTCACAAATTTTACGATTTCCCTACCTCCTCTACCCCCTCCCATACAAATGAAACCAAATTTCGTGAATGTAAAGTACACCGAATCCTATGAAAATTCTATGCAACTTCGTCTATGAAACTGACATTCTATACAGAGAATATTGGACGGTATTCAAGCAATCAATTAAAAAACTATTTACTACCTTACTATCACCCCTCACCCCTTCCCTCATAAAAGCTCAAACTTGCGTAAATAAACGAACGAAATATTGATTATATGTACTGGAGCTTTTCAACGTTTCCACAAAGTGTTAAATTGACAACTGCCCTACCCAAGAACTTTCACTTTCACTTTGTCTTCCCTAACCACTCTAAAGTGCAAATTGACTTTCCACGCATCCGCAACTGGTCCCAAGAATAATAAAGTTTCGCCCGACTTGTTGCCAGTTTTTTAAATTTCAAAAAATCATTAAATGACCGTTCGTTCGCGTTGTTCTTACTTGAGAACACATTGGGCTAGAAACTTAAAATTTACGTTATATTTACCCAAAAAGTAAGGTAAAGTTTATGAATAGGCCAAATCCCTTCACCCTTTCTACCCTTCCCCATACAAAATGTTAAAAAATACATAAATTAGTGACTTGGTATTTCGAATGAAAAAATTTGTTGCTATTTGGAGTCTACCGAATAAAAATTATGAGAGCTTAAAGCACGTTTGCTTGAAAATTGGTTTAACGCGTATGGTCAAACTACAAACTGTATCAATCAATCAATCAAATTCCTGTTAAGACCCCCTATCGGGGCATAGGACAGAAACAACTCTCTTCCACAAGGCGCGATCCTGAGCATCGGCTTTAAGCTGTTGCCAGGACTTGTTTATTCCTCTGGCCTCCTGCTCAACTGCTCGCTTCCATGTGTTACATGGTCGACCAACCCGACGTCTTCCTTGAGGGTTATAATCCAGAGCCTGTTTTGCGATGTTTTGCTCTGGTTTCCTCAAAGTATGACCGATCCACTGCCACTTTCGCCGTTGAATCTTAATACCTATTTTAGTCTGGCGAGTTGTACTCCAAAGTTCGTCGTTGGAGATCACTTCTGGCCAGAATATTCCTAAAATGCGTCGGAGGCATTGGTTTACGAAAGTCTGTAGTTTCTTGGTAAGTCGAACGGTCACTTTCCACGTAGTACAACCATATAGCAACACGGATTTGACGCATGCGTCAAAAACTCGCAGCTTCGTGCGAAGGAAGATCTCTCTTAACCTCCAGAAAGGGGAAAGGATACCGAAGGCCTGACGAGCTTTATTTAGCCGAGCCTCAACATCCTTTTCGGCTCCGCCGTCCATGCTGACAATGCTTCCGAGATAGCAAAAATCTTGCACCTCTTCCACATCTTGTCCATTAAGAACAATCGGTGTGCTTGCGTTCGAACCCATGTGCATGTACTTGGTTTTACGCACATTTATTTTCAGTCCCGCCTCTTTGCACTTAGAATGCAACGAGCGAACATTTGACTCTAAGTCCGAACGGGTATGTGCAAGCAAACACACGTCATCAGCATAATCAAGGTGACTTAAGATGTTAAATAGTCTCCATTGAAGACCTTTACCTTCCGCACCTTCCAGTGCAGCTTTCAAGATGTCATTTATTACCACCAGAAACAGGGCTGGTGATAATATGCAGCCTTGTCTTACACCCGTTCGCACAGGAAAGCTCTCGGACAGCTCTCCTCTATGCAAGACGCGACACCTTGCATCTTCGTAGGATTCTTTAATCATAGCTATGACCTTATTTGGAATACCTCTCCTACGCAAAGCATTCCATATGTAATCTCGCTTAACGCTGTCGAAAGCCTTCTCGAAGTCCACAAACATGAGATGTAGTGGCGAACCCATTTCGGCTGACTGCTCTAATATTATCCGTAGGGTATTTGTGTGGTCGGTACAAGACGACCCTTTACGGAATCCAGCCTGATAAACTTCGAGAGTGCTCTCGACGGCATCACTAATCCTATTGAGAATTACCTTAGCCATAATTTTTGATACGGCAGTAAGTAGACATATACCACGCCAATTGCCACAATCCCGAAGGTCGCCCTTCTTCGGAATTTTCACAATGACGCCCTCCTTCCATTCAGTCGGATATCTTCCTTCATTCCACACCTTAGTGAAGAGTGGCAGGAGTATATCGGCTGTTATTTCCGGGTCCGCTTTGAGGAGTTCGGTTGGTAGTCCGTCTATACCTGGAGCTTTCCTTCCCGCCATTGACCGAATGACGGAAACTATCTCTTCCTTATCTGGGGGATCGTCCCTAATAGAGGATTGTTGCGGTTGGATGTTTGGAAGTTGTTCTGTTTCCGGAATATCTTCATCTGACAAGATGTTTAAAATATCAGAGAAGTATTCCTTCCATCGTCGCAACTGGTGTTCACTCATATTAAGGAGAGTTCCGTTGACATCTCTCACCAGGTGGTTGGCGGTGAAATTCCTGTTCGTCAACTGTTTCATGATTTTAAATAGTGAACCCATATCCCCAAGGTAAGCCGCAGATTCTGCCTTGTTTGCCAGATCTTCAATGGCCTTTCTCTTGTCACGTCTAACAGCCTTTTTAAGCTGTATATGAGCATCGCGGTAGTTCTGCCTCAAGTCGGGCGTTCGTTGGTTGACATCGGGTTGAGAGATGATTGCCAATTTGGCTTTTTTCCGATTGCCAACCTTGTCCCATGTGTCTTGCGACATCCAGGGTTTCTCACCGCTTTGCACATATCCCACAGATTCTTCAGCACTAGTTAGAAAAGTGTTTCTGGTTGCCTCCCAATTGGCGTCCAGTGTGCGCATTTCATGTTCACCCAATGTGGATGACTTTTCGCGTAGAATGGTGGTGTATTCGAGTTTTTTGTTGGGATCGCTGAGTTTATCCACATTAAGCTTGCGCTTCATTTGAAGAATTTGTGGTCGTCGGATAGCTGCTGTACACAATCTCAAGCAGGCAACCATCAAGTGGTGATCGCTCCCCACGTCAGCTCCACGTTTCGCTCGCACATCGAGGAGACATCTTCTCCATCGGCGACTTATAGCCAAATGGTCGATCTGGTTCTGAGTAACACCGTCAGGGGAAACCCAAGATGTTTTATGATGACTCTTGTGTGGAAAAAGGGTCCCTCCGATGACCATTTGCCGAGTACTACAGAACTCCACAAACAATTCGCCGTTTTCGGGTCTCTTAATCCAAGGTCGTGAAGCGCCGACTCAAGGGTCACCATGCCTCCCCATGACGTGTTCTAGTCCAGTGTTGTCTGATCCAACCTGGGCGTTCATATCTCCCGAGATGATAATAATATCACCTCTTGGAACACGTTCGAAGGTGGCACTCAGTTGGCTATAAAACTCCTCTTTGTCACCAGATGTTGCGGTATTAGTTGGTGCATAGCACTGCAGAATTGTGACGTTTCTGACACTGGTCCTGAGCCTGACAACGATAATCCTATCCGAGATTGGTTCCCAGCTAATGAGACTGTTTCTCGCTCTCGGCGTAAGGACGAACGCCACGCCATTTCTGGCTTCACTTTCAGGGCCAATGTACAGAATAGTGTTTCCGCTAGGGGTTCGTTCTTCTCCTGATCCTGTCCACCTGACCTCGCTCAAGCCCAAGATTTGGATGTTATAGTGCTCCATTTCACGGTCGATCACTGATTGGCGGTGCAAGGACCGAGTAACCCCAGCTCTTCCCCCGTCATTCAATGTTCGAACGTTCCAGAAGCCAATCATAGTCCGTTTTCGAATGCCAAAAGTCGTTACCGTAGAATCAGTCCGTATCTGAGGCGATGTATCCGTTTCTCGTATCATTTAGGTCTTAAGATCACGGGTGATAAGCCCATGATCCAGTGAGTGTCCATTTGCCATTTTTAGGGCAAGCAGGACTGGCTGTGGGTGAATTCTACAGCCCCCATCCCAGAGGGGGATAGTTAGCTCAGGTCCGTGGAGTCCCTAACTCCAAAGATAGTTGCAGGAATTGGTAAAACCTCATACTACAACTACCCCCTTGCGGGTATGGGAGTTGTTAAAAGGAATTAACTAATTTTCTCATCTCTTGCTGCACACAGATTTTGAGGTTATTTGATTTGGTACGTACTGAGAAAATGAATGTATTTCGTGAAATTTAACAGATTGTATTCGAGGTTTTTTTTAAGGAGCCGAACACAACTTATGGGGCCACCCTTTAATGCAATGCACAGCTGTGTCGGTGAAGGAATTGGAGAAAAAGAAAAAAGTTGGATCAATTTAATTTAGGTGGAGAAAGACGGAAGTGACGGTGTACATTCCTCTTGAAGCTCTGGATGTTATATTCATTGGGAAACACTTTGGCTGGTAATGAGTTCCAAAGTCTTGACGTTCGGGAAATGAATGACTGCATATATTTAACTGTACGAGAAGGCAAGGGTTTAACAGTGTACTCGTGTGCGCGTTCAGCTTGACGAGTATCTCGGGGAAAATTATAGAGTGGGGGTATTAGTGTGCTTAGTTCCGCACTGCATTTACCATGGAAGTAGCGATAGTAAATGCTGAGTACTCCGACATTTCTGCGATGCTCGAGAGAATCGATAGAAGACGTGATGTTCTCGTCTCCAATCAGTCGGAATGCATGTTTTTGAATACGGTCGAGCAACGCGAGGTATGATTTGGGTGCCCCAGCCCAAACATGCGAATTGTACTCTAAACGTGGTCTAATGTATGCCTTATATATGGTTGCGAGGTCGTTCGGCGTGAAATATTTTTTGCACTTTCGGAGAACACCCAAACGTTTAGAGGCGTCGAGGGCAACATCAAAGATGTGCTGGGCCCAATTCAGGTGATCGTTAATTTTAACGCCAAGAAGTGTGAAGTTATCCCAGGTGCGAAGTTGTGCGCCACCAAAGGTCACACTTTGAGATAACACTGGGACATCACGTTTGAGGGATAGATGGCAGGTCTGTGTTTTGGAGGCGTTGAACTCTACTCTATTTTTCCTGCCCCATTCCAGGATTAAGCAGAGGTCCGAGTTCAGCGAACTGAATAGCTCTCTGCGATTTGAAGCAATAGAATACTTGTGTGATTCCGCAGCAGAGTTAAATTCATAGGTGCTATCTAAAGTACTGTCATCCGCAAAACTATGGATTGGATTGAGAGTGGACGACAGAAGGTCGTTGATGAAAACTAAGAAAAGAGTTGGAGATAAAACAGAGCCTTGAGGGACGCCGGAATCTATTGGGAAAGAGGAAGAAGTAACGCCATCTAGTATAGTCGTATAGTGCGTTCAGAAAGGAAACTCTCAATCCATTGAACAAGGGTAGCATTAAGACCTATAGCCCTAAGCTTAAGTATGAGACATTCATGCCAAACTCTGTCAAAAGCTTTTACAATGTCAAGTGCAAGAACTTGACCTTCACCGTGTTTATGTATGCACGAGTTCCAACGTTCTGTTAAGTAGACCGAAAGATCTCCCGTCGACCTTCCAGAACGGAACCCATACTGACGATCATGAATTAGGTGATTATCCTCGAGATGTTCAACAATTTTGCAACTGACAGCAGTTTCCATTACTTTCGAGAGCACTGAAGTAATGGCTATTGGGCGGTAGTTTGCGGGGTTCGCTTTGTTTCCTTTCTTTGGGATTGGCTGCACATTCGCAACTTTCCACAAACGTGGAAAGCACCCAGAAGAGTAGGAAAGATAAAAAAGATTGCGAAGAGGTTTAGCTAAAGAAGAGGAACACATATTAAGGTAATGGGGGGAATACCATCCGGACCAGCGGATTTGTGAATATTGAGCTCTTGAAGGATCGTAGAAATAAGTCTCGTGCGAAAATGCAATTTACGTAGTGAGAAACTCGAATCACTTAGAGAGGGGGGCGATTGGTTTGAAGGTGGAAGGCGTGAGTTTCTAGCGAAACTTGCTGCTAGTAAGTTAGCTTTTTCGACAGGATCAATAACGGTACGGTCGCCATCAACAAGAGGTGGTATAGAAGAAGAAATGAAATTGTTATTGACCGTTTTGACGAATGACCAGTAAGATCTCGAGCCTTTAGGGCACGGAAGGATCTTCCGTCGAAATTTTTGGTCATGCTCACATTTAACACGATTAAGGATGGATTTGCAGGCATTTCTTGACGCATTGAAGAGTTCTCTGTTGGCATGTGTTTTGTTGCCTTTAAAAGTTTGAAATGCTTGTTTCTTGGCCTGAATTGCATCGAGACATTCTTTATTGAACCAAGAGTCCTTCGACGGTCTAACTCTTTTATGACTGGAAGGTATGTAAAGCTTAATACCTTTCAGGATAATCTCGGTGACAAGTCTACAAGCTTCATCGCTGTCATTGGAATCAAAGCACAATTTCCAATTAAAGGCATTGAAGAAGTCATTTACCGCCCCCCAATTGGCTCTTTTGAAATGCCAAATACTTCTTCGGGGTGTCTTAATTGTCAGCGGTGTAAGTGCTGCAACTGGAAATTGTGCACGAATCAAAAAATGGTCCGTATTTCCAATTGGCGATGGCGATAGGACAGAGACAGAATATTTCTCTGGTCAAGAAGGTTTGAAAAATGTCCTGCAACATCTGGTAAACGAGTAGGCTCATCTACCAGCTGTGTTACACCGTTTATAGAAGCAAAAAGCTCAGTATCACGCCCCTCCTGGTCCGTAGTAGAGGAATGTTGAAGCCAAGCAATGTTATGAACATTGAAATCGCCCGCGATAACGATTTCAGCGTCAGGGTTTGCAGTGTTTATTGACTGGATAGATTCAGATAACCCATCCAGTTCTTACAAAGTTTTCGCTGCAGTCATTGCTGGGCTTCTATACACATAACAGAAGTACATGACATGTCTTTAGATCAACAATTTTATCCAGGTATAATTAAATTCTGGATTGGAGCAGGTTCCCAAATAGGGAACTAATTGGAAAGACACATCATCGCGGATGTAGAGTGTGACACCCCGTTGGCGAAAAAATGCGGGAATAAGATGATATCCGGGAACAGAATAAAACTGTTCACTTCCCGAAATACCGAAATAAAAATAAATTGCCCTACTTTTTTTTTACAGAATGACTGTGTTATAGGCAATTCGGTCTTTATGTGCAATGCAATATACACAGTCATGGAGGGAAGGAATTGGATTGGGAAGTGAGGGGAAGGGGAGAGAGAATGATCGTATTTTGAGTTGTACTGATTGCTACTGACAAACACAGATGTAATGTGAGACTGAATGATAGAAAGCAAACAGAAACAATCTACTGAGTATTTACGCCTTCTTGAAGTGGAACTGTTTAACTTTTGCACCGTTTGCCCATTTTGTTTCGAATAATTTTTCATTGCCAGTAGCAACTGAAAATTCGTACTTAAGAAAATCCCACTTTCAGGAGTGGGAATATAACCCACGACCTATTGACTCTGAAGCAAGCACTATGCCATGGAAGCCTCAACCTGTCCAACCTCATCCCTCCTCTTTTCAACTATACTCGGCAAGCTGCACGCACCTATGAGTTCACTGTTTAACTTTTATCGTCACGTACAGTGAAGTAGTCAATCCTTCGTCATCCAAACTTAAACTTAAAATTCAGTGTTTCGAGGTTAACATCCACCGACAGTTTAAAGTCTCCCCTCCAGAAACTTCTTTATATCGCTCACCTGCCCTATACCGACTTGGCTGTGCATCCAATGCATTAAAGGGTGACTTCCTAAATTATGTTCGGTGCTATAAAAAAAAAAATTTTATGTAAGTGTTTAATTCGAAAATTTGCTAAATATCCTTGTTTTTCCTATGAAAAATCAGTTCAAATCATGGTCGTGCAAAGTACGAGTGCACATATTAGTTTCATGTATTGATACCATAGCACAAAAATGTGTTAAGTGTTAAGTTTAGGGAAAATCGGGTTAGGTGATAAAATGAATTTTTGTATGTGTACTATGGAATGCGCAGTTGTGAGAAGTGATAAACTGAGGAATGGGCGATACAGCGTCTTGCCAGTAGTGGTAAGTATGTATATTCACTATATAAGAAAATTGAATCAAATCAAAGTTTTAAATGCGTTTCTCTCAAAATCAACAGGTAGCACTTAACACATTTGTTCACTATGGTATCGATATGTTCATATCTCAGTTTTGCTCTAAAGTAGAGTTATGTGTATCTGGCAGGAAAAACATTGATACATGTAGTTGTTATTGCTTTTCATCTTCTGCTACTTTGACCACTTCTTCTATTTCTTGTCCTTTCTACTGTCATTTTTAAACTGTCTTAAAAATTTTTTTTTTTTACGGCCGTCGAAAATAACTTAGGGAGTCACCCTTTAATGCGCGATGCACAGTTAAGTCGACACGGGTACGGGGAAACAAGTGGATAGAGGAAAATTAGTAGGGAAACACAGGAGGGGAGATTTTGAACTGGCGGTGAACGTTGTTCTTAAATTGCTGGAGGTTATATCCTGTCGGAAAGAGATTGCCTGGTAATGAGTTCCACAACACTGTCATCCGAGGGATGACGGATTGCCTAAACTTCACTGCTCTCCACGGCAAGGGCTTCACGGTGTACTCGTGTGAGCGTGCAGCTTGGCGAGTCTGGTTGATTTTCGCAGTGTGGATAATGGATTTTAATGCTCATAATATTATGCAACCAACCTCCTTGAAATTGTAGAGCATATTCCCAGAAACGTCGACACAAGATCATTGAGAATTCCAAAGCTCGAGAACTCTTTGGTCATTTGTGAAATCAGGCAATATCAATTTCTCCTCTTTTTGATAGTGAGAAACATTTTGGCAGCGAACTTCGAAAGACACTCCAAGCTTCCATCGTCGAACCAGAGTCCTCCGTATCTGCTAGTTTCTGGCTTCTCGCTTTCACAACTTCCTGAACTATTTGCGGGATTCTGCAGGAGCTTAATATTCACAAGTCTGCACAGATGGCACTCGCCTTTCCCTATTCTTAGCTCAACTTACTTTCGGATAAAAATCTCATCCTTGATCGAAAATATTTTCTTATTTTGCTCAGGAGTTTCTACGATCTCCTAGTCTATTTTCCGGAAGCTCAAATACTTATTCTTGACATTGCTAAGGCATTTGACAGAGTTTGACATAAATGTCTCCAAGCCTTTGGAGTCATTATCATACCTACTACTACTCAGATTCCAGTTTTATCTTCAACCTTCTTTTTAGTCTTTATAAACGATCATCTGTCGTCTACTCTCAATCCTATTTATTGTTTCGTGGATGACAGCACTCTAGATAACATCTTAGAGTTTGACTCCCTGCGGCCTCACGCAGTAATGAGTCAATACAAGCATTCAACTCTGGCCTCAGTTCAATCTCGAAATAGGGCAGTAAAAACAAACAAGAGCTTAATGCCTTAAAATGCAGTCCTGTCATCTATCTTTTAAGCATAACGTTTCGACAACAACCACTAATATATCCTTAAATTGCGTGCAGATTTCTCTTGCTGCCGACTCTTCGTTCCTTGGTGTAAAATTAAACAATCTATGGCAACTAGCTACCATCTATAAGGCTTATATCCGACCACGTTCTGGGTACAACTCGCATTTTTGGGCTGGTGCCCCAAAATCACACCTAGCTTTGATCCAAAAAACATTCATCCCGATTAATTGAAGATTAGGCTGTATCAGCCTCAATAGACTCCCTCAAGTATCGTCGATATATCGTAGTAATCTGCATTCACTTCAGATATTTCCCTGGTAAATGCTGCAAGGAACTAATATCCCTTATACCTCCTCTATTGAATAGCCCCGAAATACTCACCAAACTACACGATCACTCGAGCATGAAGCACTTTTCGTGGAGAACAGTGAAATTTAAGCAGTTCTTCATTTCTCGAACGACAGTAATGTGGAATTCATTAACAGGCAATCTCTTTCCAGCGAAATGCGAACTTCAGCAATTTAAAATCACCACCACTTCAAACTCTTCTCTCCTGTGTTTTCCTACTTAATTTTCCGATATCCATTTGTTTCCCTTACCCATGTCAACTTAGCTGTGCATCGCACATCAAAGGGAGAGGGTAAGTTATTTCCATTGTCAAAACACTTATGCTTCGACAGACGATGCAAGCTAATATATATTAACTTCCTATTGTGATATAAGTAGGCTGAATTATGTATAGGATAATGACACTAGTAATATCGAAAAGCGAAATAATATATATTAACTCGCATCGTGTGTCGACAGCCTTAGCGTAATTTGCAGCCTTATGATTGGATAGAAAGCTCATTTAATGCATTGAATTAATGATGTACGGATCTTTCAGGATCACTAAAAGTATCTGCTTTCAGTTTTTCTGGCAGTAACTGATCCACGTCCCTTCGCTGTCCAATACTTTTTAAGAAATGGTTTCGTCAGACCTAGTATTTAGTAATTTTAAGTCCAATATCGAAAACAATTAGGTTCAATTTACTAAGAAGGTATCGAAGTCTGTCGAAGTGTCTGTCCCAATACACTTCAATTCTCTTCATTTTTAGCATATCTTACAGATGTCTTTCTCACAATACTTGACTTACTGAATAACCCACCGTAAATAAGTTTACAGAGGAAACAGAAAAACATAACAGAATTATGATTGGGCTTAAAGCCCAATCATACGATACTCTAGATGAGATGGAAAAGACTTTAATATACCGGGAAATATGTCACCTCAAATTCTTTCGAATAGTGAATAGAGACTTTTGCATGGGAGGTGGTACAAGTAGAGGGGGAGGTTTGTATTTTTTGTATATGACACTGAACATGTCATGCACAATGTTTTTGCTGAATTTTAAGTTTTTAGTTTTCATTATTTTTAAAGAAATTGGTCATAGTTTTCCTGAAATTGGGGTATTTGTATGGGAGGTGGAAGAGGAAGTGGAGCGCTTAAGATGATTTTGAAACTGCTTATCATCATCCTTATCACCATGCTTTGAATCAACTTTAAAGTCGATAGCTCTCATATACTTGAAGGAGAAATGCTTTTCTTGAATTTATAATACAGATGTTTGTATGGGAGGTGGTAGAAGGAGTGAAGTGGAGCTGATAATTTTTTCTAAGACTTATTTCAATTGTCTAGAAACAAATTCTGGCAAAATTTGAAGTTTATACTTTTTCTAGTTTGAATGTAAATCGATAAAATGCATTTAACAAAAATTATGCATTTGTATGGGAGGGAGTAGAAGGAGTGTACGGATCAAAACAAATTTTTTTCGCAATATTAATATTTCTATTTGTATACTTTTTACAAAATATCAAGTTGATAGCTTTAACAGTTTCCAAGAAAAATAATTTAATTTAAATTCCACAATTTCGTGAAATTTGTATGGGAGGGGATAGAAGGTGTGAAGTAAAGTTAATAATTGTTATCAGAATAAATTGCAATTATAGTAGAATTAATACTGACAAAATTTCGTCTTTTCAGCTTTACTAGTTTCAATGAAAATCGAAAATATGTATTTTTCAAAATTATCCTTTTGTATGGGAGGGGGTAGAAGGAGTAAGTGGATCGGGCTAATATTCCGTGATATTAATGACACCCATATCCTAATACTTCCATCTAAATTTCAAGTCGATACCGTAAATAGTTTCAAAGAAAAATCAATTTCTTAATATCTCGAAATTTCATGAAATTTGTATGGGAGGGGGTAGAAGGAGTGGGGGGATGTAGCCCATTCACGAACTTAAAGTTACTTTTTTGCTAAAAATGACACACAAATTTTTAGCACTATAGCTCAAAGCTTTCGAGAGTTATGCTGTAGACAGACGCACAGACGGACAGACAGACAGACGGACAGACGGTCACTCGGAATCGAGGTTTTTGAGCGACAACAAATATTTCTGTACCCTTGACGACTCTGTGCGAGCGTTATTTCTTAGCGTTACAAACGGTAAGGCAAACACAATATACTCTCAGATTTCATCTAGAGTATAAAAATTATTGTAACCTTACTTGAGACTAGTTGGAAACAAACACAAAATGAAATATTGAAGTTATTAAAGAAAGGTAGTTCTTTTGAGTATTACGAAAAGAAGAAGGGATGACAGGAAAACGGCATACCCATATTCATCCTGGCCTTCTCAGAAACTCTCCACCCGTTCATCCACTCCTCCATTTAAAATTAAGTTCATAAAATATCTATAATTAAATTTTCAATGTTCGAACATTCGACACGAGATATCGGAGAGAGATTAGTCTGAAAAATGTCAAAAACGATTATTTCGTAATGAAGTCCTTTTCTGTATAGCGCGCAAAGTCCATAACAAATTTTACTTATATACCCCTTGTCTTAATCTTTTATGACAGTTTAATCGCCTTCCAAGGATTCGAGACGAAGGACAACGACCAAAGTCGAAAGAACTAAACGATCGAAAAAACTTGGGGTTCTTTTTCTGCGAAACGTAAGGAAAAGAGGCAGTACAGCTAATTATGAATAAGGGAGTTACATTTTTGATTAATTGTTTGCCTTTACCAAAAGCCATCCCAACAGAAATAAAAACAAAAACCCCAATAGCGTTGTTTGTACAGGCGGGTAGAGGTCACTTCATCCATAATGAGATTGGTAATTCTCTGTAATTGCCAGATTCATAAATTTTCATTAAAAAAAAGACAGCATTTTTTATTAACTTACAAAAATGTAACAGTTTTCCGGTCGCATATAGTTAGAGGACGGTTTTTTTTGGCATAGGATAGTCGCGCCACGGTCTCATGGTGGTCCATAAAAATCCACTGTCTGATGTCTGACAGGATTTGGTTATATCCATCGAATCAGCAGGAAACTATGTGTTCCTTCTTTACGTTTGATTCGTTGGCATCAGTCCTGCATAAATACATGAGCATTAAGGGATTTGTTTTTTGATCCCTTTGCCGCACACGAGAATGGGACAAATCCGAATATAAATATTGTCGAAAGGACCTAAGAACAGCAACAGCAAGATGAAAAAAATATCGAAAAATGGATGAGATTGGATCTCTTGAGGGTTTTTTCTGATGTTTGTCTTTTTTTACTCTCCTGGATTGCTTTGCGTTAAGGGCTTCACCCACCCCAAATCTTCATCCCTTTAAAGATAATGCACTTGATCTCAGCTAAAAAAATATGAAATCGATTTAAGATTAGACCCGATTTGTAAGCTTTTTTTTTTTGTATAGTGAAAAGAAATCAACTTTTAGTAGCCCTCCTTTATAGTTTAAGGTGGTTACTAAGGGGTTGTTTCCTTGTTTGTCAACGTAATATAAATTTGCCCACACTTTCTTGCCGCCAGAAAAAAAAATAAAGCGCAAAAATATTATGTTGCATACCAACCCTACACCGTCTAGGGAAAATCGAGGGAAAAATTGAAATAGCTAATGGACAGACACGTCCTGCGTATTTTGTTTTGACTGTAATTTGTTTTATGTTACACAAAACTACCCTATGCTTTGTCTACGAAACATATTTCTGTGAGATTTTACTTTACTTTTCCTGCCGCTTACTTCTGCTGCTACTCCTTTCCAATGTTAAGCCCCTAAGCGACTTATATCCCTTTTTTAATGAATTCATGTACACATCCCACAAGAGTACTATACAGACAGTATTATTAGTAGTAAGCAAGCAGCAGACGAGAATAATATCGGGTTTCAGGAGCCCCCAAAAAAATACTTTTTGTGGATTGGTAAGGCAATCCTTTTTAAGGAAAGACATCAAAGACTTTAACTTTATGCGGCAGCAACATTTCGGAGAGAAAATTATTTCACTTTTCTTCGCAAATGAGAGAAAATTTTTGCTTAAGATGTTGTAGGGTATTCTTAAGCTTTCTTCTAAGATAAAATGAAAACTGTCTTCCAAAATTCATTCAGTTTGTACGAGTATAGATCATGTTAACTGTGAAGTTCTTAGGATAGCCGGGTAACTCTACATATATGTACATGAAGTTGGTTAGCAATTGAGTGTTTGGGCAACACTGGGTAGACTTTTGAAAAAAGAGAATAGTACCACGTGTCGTTCAAACTACACCGCATTTATGACAATGAGGACAAATTTCGTTTAGAATAAACTTTTCTGCACACTTTTTGTTTTGGCATAACAAATAAAAATTCTCAAAAATTCTATAGTCCGTGAAAATTGTTTGCTTACAAATTTTTGGTGCGCTTTTAATTTTTACATGCCAAAACAATCACGAAATGTAGTATGCAGTGCAGTAGTAAAAATGTGAGATTTAACGTATCATAAAACAGGGCTACGATTGCGCGTAAAGCGCGTAAGATTGCGCTTTACTTTACTTTATTATTCTAATAATAAAGTATTGTGATCGAATCAGAAAAAAAACATAACAGGGTTACGATTGCGCGTAAAGCGCAATCTTACGATACTCTAGATGAAATAGAATTTTTTGTGATCCCAAGAAATTTTGCATGGAAAGTGTTAGAAGGGATGATAGCGTTGAGCTAATTTTTTCACCATCATTTTGTATGGGAGGGAGTCGAAGGGGTGGAGCGATTTGGCCCGTTCACAAACTTGACCTTACTTTTTTGTCAAGAATGACGTGTACAAAATTTGAACTATCTAGCTCAACGCGTTCTCAAGCAAGAGCGCGCACAGACGGACGAACGGACGGACGGACATCCGGTTTTGAGATTTTTGAGTGATAATATTAACTTCTGTGTCATTCATTTTTTTCTCCGAGCCTTATTTCTTAGCGTTACAAGCTTTAGAGCAAACTTATAATACTCTCAGATTTCATCTAGAGTATAAAAATAATGAAAGTGTTATATAAATTTTAAAAATGCTAACCTTTGTATGATATCGTGTAATTATGTACAGTTGTGGAATATGTGAACTGTGTTTAACAACTTTTCAAATTCTTCACATCGTCAACAAAAATTTCTTCCAGATTAAATCTGTGACAGAATCGTCCTATAACACCCGAAAGACCTACAATTAATGTATTTTTTAATATATTTAAAGAAGCTCGTTATACATTTCTGGAGTGCGCAAAAAAATTTTAATTAGTCTATAATGTCTGTAGGGTTTCCAAAAAGTACTTAAAAAAACCTATAAAAACGATGAGTAAATTATTAATTACCTCGATACAGTGGAGCCTTGAATAGACACCAAGATAATATTTTTTTTTATAATCCAAAGTTGAACCTTGGAGTTCCTGGCAGTTCAACGAAACATGCTCTTTTTGAAGAAACTGTGTTCGTCTTAAAATTAAATTTTTACCAAAAGTTTGAATCAAAAAATGTAAATTCAATGAAGAGTTTTTGAATCAATCGCCAAAACCTACTTCCATAGATTTCAATGATCTAAATATCCTTCCAATGTGAGTGATTAAATATTTCATGAGATCTCCTATACGCCAAATTTGGAAATGCCGTTTCGAGAAAAACGTCTTCAAAGTTTTGCTTATTGCCTGAATCCGCTTTGTTTAATTAATTAGGACCTGAACTTTAAAACCTATGTAATGAATTTTGGGTTTTCTTGTACAATATATTTTTAAATAATTCCAATATTTGTGTAAAATGTTTTCACTGTAGCATTTCCCAATTAACATCACAGCTTTGAAAAGTACGAACAGTTTTGAAATAAATTGTGGCAAAATTCCAAAATCAAAGACTCGAAATATTTTGCTGCACTGCACAGTTTTTTTTAGTTTTGTAGAAAAGGAGACTTCAAAATATTTTCGTGGTAGCACTTTGCAGAGACATCTATTGGTACTAATGCTTCGTTTTTCAGATATCATGAAGTTTTGAAAGCTGCACTGGAAGGTGGAGACGATAAAGGTCTTGGGACAGTTGGGACTGATTTACATCTTAAGTCACCTTGATTATGCTAATGACGTGTGTTTGCTTGCACATAAGCGTTCGGACTAGAGTCAAATGTTCGCTCGTTGTATTCTAAGTGCAAAGAGACTTCCGTGGCGTAATGGGCAGCGTGCTTGATTTCCAGTCAATAGGTCGTGGGTTCGATTCACACTCCAGACGGGATTTTTTTAAGCACGAATTTTTCAGTTGCTACTGGCGATGAAAAATTATTCGAAAAAAATGGGCAAACGGTGTAAAAGTGAAACAGTTCCACTTCAAGAAGGCCTAGATTCTGTTCGCTTTCTATCATTCAGTTCCTCATAACATCTGCAAATATTTGTCAGTAGCAGCCAGTAAAACTGAAAAATATATATCAACTTCTCCACTCGTTACGGTCGTTCTCACTCCTCTTCCCCTACCTTCCTAATCCCATTCCTTCCCTCCATGACTGTGTTTGTGCATTGCACATAAAGGCCGAAATTGCCTATAACACAGGTCATTCCGTAAAAAAAAAAAAACGAGGCAGTACTACAAAAAAATGTGCTTGAAACCAAGTACATGCACGTGGGTTCGAACATGAGCACACCGATTATTCTTAACGGCCAAGATATGGAAGAGGTGCAAGATTTTTGTTATCTTGGAAGCATTGTCAACATGGACGGCGGAGCTAAAAAGGATATTGAGACTCGTATAAGTAAATCTCGTCAGGTCTTTGTTATCCTTTCCATTTTCTTGAAGTAAAAAGAGATCTTCCTGCGAATATCCGGCGCATGTGCCGAATCCGTGTTGTTTTATGGTTATACTACATGGAAAGTGACCGTTCGAATTACCAAGGAACTGCAAACTTCCGTGAACTAATACCCCCGTCCCATTTTAGGGATATTTTGGCCAGAAGTGATCTCTAACGATAAACTTTGGAGTACAACTGGACAGACTCAAATAGACCTTTAGATTCAAAGTCGGAAATGGCAGTGGATCGATCACACTTTGAGGAAATCAGAACAAGAAATCGCCAATTATGCTCTGGATTATTATCCTCAAGGAAGACATCGGGTCGGTCGACCATGTAGCACATGGAAGTGAAAAGTTGAGCATAAGGCTAAAGGAATAAACAAGTCCTAACTACAACTAAAGGCCGATGCTCAGGATCGCGCATTATGGAAGAGAACTGCTTCTATCCTATGTCCCTATAGGGGTCTAAACAGGAAATTGATTGACTACTGACCTTGTACCAAGTATTATGTTTAAAATTTTCGAGCAATTGTTTTAATCATTTTCAAGAAAATAGTTCATATATAGTGATTTCTATTCGCCAAAAAAATGTGACCCGTTTTTGCCCTTTAAAATGCAAAATTATTGCAGTTTTGCACTCATTTTTCTCAGTTCCGTCAGTCAGGTCAATTTACAATAGAACAAGTTAAGTGCAAGTTTTTTGCATTTTTTTTATCATGTTGTCTGTATTACGAACAGCTGATTGCCTTGCGAAAGGCAAAGCGTTTTGATTTGTCTTGTTATCTCTAAATGGTCCTGTGAAGATTTAGAAAAATTAAAAAAAGTTGTATGCACTCATATTGCATACTTCATGTAAAGTTTTAAGTCCTTTTAAGTAAGATCTATCCGTTAGAATCTGTTACCGATGTTGTCAGATGATTTATTTTTTTCATGTTGTTGTACATTACAGGTCAATTGAATTGCACCGCCGAAAAATTCGGATCAAGAAATGTGCATTTTCAGGTCAAGTTTTACCTAGTGCGCAAACCATTTTTCTAGCAGGGCAGAATTTTTTTTCCAATAGAACATAGGAACTGCTAGAAAAAATGTTAAGGGCAAAAACGGGTCACATTTTTTTGGCGAATAGAAATCACTAATAGTTAGAAAATTCTGGCATTTTGTACGTCAAATGCTAGAAGTAGTGATGGGGTTCCGTTTATATTTTTTGTTCTTACTAAAATTGCTGCCAAAATAATTTGTATTAAATATGAGCTCGATAAATTTAATGTTTACAGAAATTACAGAAAATCGGTTTATGAAATTATGCGTTTTGTATGGAATATGGTGGAAGAGATATTGGTAATTTTTATACGAAAGATTACGATTACCATCAAAACATTTTTTTTCAAATTTTTCAAATCCAGAACTTCTGTACGTTCAAAGGAAATCGGTTTCATGCGAATTAGCGAAAATGTATCATATTGTACAAAAGGGGGTAGAAAGGTTAAGGCAGTTGTCCCATTCATCAAGTTAACCTTACTTTTTTAGCAAAAATAATGTGTATACATTTTCTAGCCCAAGCCCTAGTTAGAGAGCGAACAAATAAGCTACAACAAAAGGCCATTTATTTCAAAAATTATATGTTAAAATGAAAAGATATATACATACATATTTAGTAGCAATTAGATTATTTTTACTGCTCTACGACTTGCTTTTACAAACTTTTTCGATTCGATTGACTTGAAATTTTAAAGCCCAGTTGGGGCCTTAATATTGAAATAACTCATATCCCAGATTAACCCCCGAGTAATAAGCTATCTAATGGTGCAAACCGTAATTCTAAATTTTGAGTCACCGAGTTATGCAATACAAAAATAGTCATTATCATTGTTCAAACTTTTTTCTCCAAAGGATTTTATTTTTTATTAGAATAGATAAAAATATTTCAAACAATTATTTATACATTTTACTTTATTATTATAATAATAAAGTATTGTGATCGACACAAAAAAAAAAAAAAGTTTGCTACCCTGAAATTTTTTTTTTTCGCGTTTCATGACTAAATTAGCCTAAAAATGCAAAAAAAAAAAAATCCGTCTGTCTGTACGCCGTCCGCCGTACGCCGACGTGTACGCTCAGCGCACATTAACTCCCAAACCCTTCAAGATAGAAAGTTTATTTTTGGAGGGATTGTAGATAGTTGCGGATCTCAGGCGGATACCCATTTTGGGGGGTGTACGGGTTCAGGGGGAGGCGGGGGGAGCGCTTAAGCCGAAAAATACGAATTCAAATATCTCAACCATGGTAACAGCTAGGAAGCTAAAACTCAACATACATATAGAGGGGTTTGTGGGACAACTTTTAAAAATAATTTAATTTTTTTATCCATTGGGGTGCGAAAAGGGGGGGCTAAGAACCAATTGTCGGCCGAATTTTTTTTTCAAATGATTATATCTTCGAAATTACTTATTGTAAAAAAATCATATTTAGAGACCGTTAAGGTGGCATATAGTTCCATCGGAACCAGCTTAGAAAGCGGCTAATTATTGTAAGGGGGAGGGTCAGGGGGGGTGCAAAGAAAAACACTTAAAAATTAATATCTCAACTATCTTTTAAGCTATGTAATTGAAACTAAAACGTATATTAAGCTATACTAAGGAAATACAAAAAAAATATAACATCTTGAAATAATAGTAGTGGGGGGAAATGGGGAACATTTCAAAAATGGCGCACTTTTCAAAATTACAAATCCTTATATCTCAAAAAATAGTACAGATATTAAATCAAAAATTTGCCAGTAGAACTACATAATGGTTAATTTTGGTAAAAATTTTAAGCTGGGAGGTGTAAGGGGAGGGAGGTGATAAGCAAAAATGTCGAAAATTTTGAGTGATTTTTTTAGGGCTCTAGTGAAAGATAAAAAGTTAAAATTTTGCATGTGAATACCTATATTTAATGTACATAGAAAAATAATATTAACTTGATCCATAATTGTTATAAACCGACTCCCCCGGTCTAACGTGCACAAGGTGTTTCATGTGCATTGAAAAAAACACATAAACTGAAAATTTTTGAGTGATATTTTAAGGTAGAAACTTGAAAATTTGCGAAATGCATTTAAAAAAAATCCCTAAATATACGAAATATTAACTGGTCGAAAACCTTTAAAACTTCTACCCCCTCCCATACAAAATTGTTTTTTCGACCATTTTCAAGAAATCAATTATCACCTAACCATTAAAAGCTATCAATTTCAAATTTGGCATAAAAACTTATAAAAATAATTCAAATGAATTTGCTTTAAAAGTTTTGAAATCGCGCTTGCGCTTCTACCCCCTCCCATACAAAACTACGATTTCGACCAATTTTATTAAATCAACTAATAACCAACAAACTAAAAGCTACGAACTTGAAATTCTATACAAGCACCTTACAAGAGACGCGAAATAAAACTGCGTATCAAATTTTACGATTTCCCTATATTCTCTACCCCCTCCCATACAAATGTTCGGTTTCATGAATGTAAAATACACCGAATTTTATGAAAATTCTATGCAACTTCGTCTATGAAACACATTCTATACAGAGAATATTGGATTAAATTAAAATTAATTAAAAAGCTATTAACATCCACCCACCCTTACTATTACCCCTACTCCTCCCCTCATAAAAACCCAAACTTATAGACACGAATGAAATATTGTTAACAGTCCTGCCCAAGAACTCCCTTTCACTTAGTCTTCCCTAACCACTCTAACCTGCATATTGACTTTCCACTCATCCGCAACTTGTCCCAAGAATAATAAAGTTTCGCCCGACTTGTTGGCAGTTTATTTTCTCACGAAATTAATATTTTATGGCGAACACTGGCCTTTTGTGCTGAAGTGCGCTAGGTATCGCTGGATTTCAAGTAAAAATAAAACAAGGTCGCTTTTGATTCAAAATAGCCCAAAACATTATTTTACATCTTCTTATAATCACTTCAACACTTTTTGTTCATGGTAGGTAGATAGGTAGAGGTGGCTGCCCAGATACAAGTCCAAGCGAACATAGACCATAGGTTGGTCCGTTGTGATGCCATTGGATCTCATAAGAGATTCCTACTCTATGAACCCACCTGAGCTTTCTATGAAGCGATGAAGGTTCCTGGCCTCCGCATTTGCCAGATTATCGAGACTATCGAAGAAGTATGCGCCTAGGTGGCCTCTCCTTCTTTTAGAGAAATCAGGGTAAGTGGATAGCAGATGAAAAATCGTTTCTTCATACTGTTTGTTCATAATATATCGCCTTAATCTTGGCGCTGCCGATTATACGACTTAATCGCTTTACGAACCTCAACTCATTCGCTTCCAAGCATTCACGAACGCTCGCCCTTTTTATACCTAGCAAAACTGACCGCTGACTCTCGACATGCTCACTGACTATCGACCGACCGTCGTCCATACGACGTATTTGCTGTCTGATGACGTGTTCGCTGAGTGTCGGTCACGTATTCATATTCTCATCGAACATACGACGTGTTCGCTGATTCATGAGCCCGTCGATGAGTAGTCCAATGTATGTTACCAAGTAACTTAATCGAAATTTGTACGCGCGCATAATTGTTGTTGCTTTCGTTCGCGGAAAAAACTTGCTGGTGTTCTTTTATTAGCGCAGTGTTGTCGTTATCGAGAATAATCATTGAAGATCTCGAACATTCGGTGAGCGGCATAATGTTGGCATGTAACAGTGCAATCGAAAATTACCAGCTGGATGATAAAAACCAATACCTTTGCTATTTCTAGGCGGTCTTAATGGAATTAAGACCGCCTATTTACCGCTTACTTTGAATTTAGTCCCATTTTTTTATGTCGGTCGAACAACTTTCGTCGGATATTCTGTTCCATACATAACCTCCATGTCTACACTCTTTATAAAAATTATAGCATCATAACTTTTCAAATAAACACTGCATTTTTAATTTCAAAATAGGCGGTCTTAATGGGACACCCATTGTAATTTAGTCATTTCACCAGAACGAGCCAAAACCAAAACCAAGAAAGAAAGACATTCTAGACTAAAAGGCTAAAACATAGGAAATACTGTTTTTCCTGTGGTGTGATGTGTTAATTAGTCAGGACGAAAAATCCACCGCATATGGCTGCCAAAAATGAAGTAAAAAAAAAACTATCCGACAGTGCATAATTTCGCGCTAGCAGGTGACTCTCTCGTATAATTCATTTTCGACATGACCCAATTTACGAGGCTGTTTCATTCGTCGCGCTAACAGCTCACACACTCTCTACACACATTTATATATGCTCGAGTGCCACGAAGTTATTTAAGGAAGTAATGAAGAGTGAAATTGATCGATAAAATATTTTAATAACATCAGAAATTGTTTAATTTAAAACCCTATCGTAGAGCTCCGCTATTTCCATAGATAGGGACATAGTCGCTAAGGACTTTTTTGGGGAGCGATGGTGGAGGGGATATCAAATTTTAGTGTAGAATAGCATGAGACCAACTCACCACCAATACCACTGTCTCAGAGGATGAAGAATCCTTTGGGAGTGCTCTCCTTAAGCTGATCTTTAATACCCACGGCCACGGAAGTACGAAGTGCGGGTACGTTCGTAATATTTAGCGAGTGAGTAATTTACTACTCTTAATAATGACAAATACATCTGTTACACATCTCCACCAGTTTAGGGAACGGAACAGCCAGGGAAAATTATTGAAGTGGTTGCGACAACTCCTTGACAGCCGAGAACTTAACGATTATACACAGTCAGTGTGGTACTTTAGCATTTCGTGCCTAGAAGTGTTGTTTCAGTCGAGAGATGGTGGATGGAAGAACGCATTTTTCGAACAGTGTATACGTCTGTTGTTATTGTTAGGAAATGAATCTGATGAGAGGTCGAGATAGCCTTGCCTAGGCCCGCCCAGCACAGCCCTGCCAGCCTTTGATATACCACACGCTCTGTGTACTGTTCTAGATATGTCTGGCCTTATACCGAAACCTACCACAAACTTTCAAAGCTGTCTTCAAAATCAAGAGTCAATGGCAGCAGGCGAAAACCACCCTCAGGGCGAAAGTCTTGACTATATATCTACGAAGATTATGAGAAATGTATGCAATGGAAAGGTGGCGTTATTTTGGATGAATTGGTCGGGTAACACAACTCTTGACTTGACTGACTCGAATTTTAATTAAACTCCAAACATCTACATTGCGATAAGTCAGTCCTCCGGCTCTTGTTTCCTGCCCTTCTCATGCCTACCTATGTTTCTATTCAAGGACTTCGACGATGAGAGAGAGAGGAGTAGTTATATGGGCTGGTTGGCTGACTGACTGAAAATGGCTCCGTTATTTTCGGGAGGAGAGCTTGGAGGAGCCCCCAATGTCTATCGTTTACGTGTATCCCGCCAACGTATAGGCCACATAGGCAGCACAGCGTACGAAAACATTGAATTATTCTAAAAATTAGCCGAAATGCCTTTCATGTTCAACTTTTCAGATATTTCCGTCATATATCCTCATGTTATAATCACCACTCTTTATCAAAAGGAATCTATGGTATGTGCATGACATTATACAAAGCCTCCTACACATATGTATAAGTATCTTTATACTTTCATACACATGTTCTATAGAAATAAACGTATAGATATAACTAGGCAGGACATTTCGCTTATGAAATCTCATCATAAGGGTTCCTTTTTTTGTCAACACAAAAGAATTGAGGTAACAAAAAGGAAGAATTTGTTGTCCTAAATAACATTAACGGCGGCTCTCAGAGTGCGTGGCAGAACTTTTGTCGAAAACTTATTTTGATGCGTTATATAGGGCAAATAATCAGATTGAAAAAAGGATTCTCGCATTAAGGGGCTGGTAATAGTCTTGATAATAGTCTTTCGTCCTTGAATCGGTATTGACTAATACATTTGAATTGTACCAAACACTAACCTTGAGAACGAAGTAGCTTGAAGGTGTACGTAAATGACGTCAGTTAGTAATTCTGGGATCCTTGAAGATGAATCATGGGAAAAAGAGACGCTTCCGCAAAATTAGAAAATAACTTTACAGGTTTTCTTTTTTTATGAGATGCTGAAGACATTGTGCAATGCCTTATGATATTTCTTTAATTATAGTTTAATGCTGAAATGCAAATGTTGTTTAGCAATAACACCCGTTACCGCATTTTTAGAAAATTTCACACTGTTGAAATACCTCAATCAATATCTTATACAAAGTGACCCGCAGCCTAAACAAATCGAATCTATTTTTAATTAATTGGAAGGTAGGGAATTTCCATTAGAATAAAAATGAAGATAGTACAGGATTATTGATTAATTGAACAAATTTGTTTAATTTGCAATAATTGATTAATTCAGAATAACCGATTAATTTTTATTTTTTTTTTTTCAATGCTTTTTTTATAAATACAGTGTTATATAATTTTATTTTAATTCAATAAGCACTACTTCTCCTTGTAAGGTTTTAACCTTGAGTTGGGGGTGTGGGGTTAATTGATACTTCCATATTTCATAGAAAACACTTAAAAACTAAAAAATTGTTGCTATTTACAATTTTTGTGCTGCAAAAATAAAAATATCAATGTAAATAAACAATATCAATGTAAATGAACAATAACCATTGGTTTAAATATAAAACATACAATACTTCTTAATCAAAGGTTACCTAATTGTGATATATAATTTATAACGTGTTTAATACAGAATATAATAATTTTTATAAATGATTAGCATAACGAAAATTCTTGTTATTATAATATAAATATCTCGAAAGATTTGGTTTCCTAAGTGTAGTATAATTTCTTTAAATTTATTTTAAATTTCTTTAAATTTCAACTTCTCTTAATTTCACTTAATTTCACACTTCTCAATTTGATTCCCTTATAAGTATAATGTTTTTGGCCTATATTGGTCGTTCGTAATGGAAAAAATAGTTCTCCTTCTGAGCCACCTCTTGTATTATTCTTATTAACTTCTATCAATCCGCTCTTATATTTCTTAAATATTTGGGTGGTGGCAATAATATCAAATATTTTATCTACACTAATAACATTTATTATTGAAAATAGAACAATGGATGGAAATCTTCGGGGTTTATGCAGAAGTATCTTAAGCAGTAATTTTTGAGCAACTAGCAAAGGTCTTAAAGTGGTGTATGCCACAGATCCCCATGCCATTATACCATATTGTAATATGGAATTGATCAGCGCAAAGTAGAATATTCTCGTAACTTTTTTGATAAGGAATGTGCGAACTTGTAAACATATTGGTATCAATTTTTTTAATCTGGACACTGTGTATCTGAAAATCCCACTTTAAATGCTGATCGAATATTACACCTAAATATCTTGTGTGATTAACTTGTTTCACAGTTAAGCATTCACAGTTTAGAAAATTGCAGTCGAGCCATTCCTTTATATGCAGTAGACTGTAATTTACTTTAATTTGTAATCCTTCCCAGTTAGTGTCTTCAACAAACAATACAGTATCGTCAGCAAAAGATAGCAATTTACACTCAAGTTGCTGATCATATAAATCATTTACATAGAGTAAAAATAGTATGGGGCCTAATACGGTCCCTTGTGGCACACCATAATCAAAAGTTAATGGATTACTGAATTCACGCTCGATTTTAACAATTTGCCTCCGATTTTCCAAATAGCTCTTCATCCATTTAATCCAACTTAATTTCATATTTAATTTATGCAATTTTACAATAATATCTTTATGCGGTATTGAATCGAATGCTTTCGCTAAATTCAAAAAAATAGCGCATGGTTTATTTCCTTTATCTATGGAATTGGAAATAAGTTCGCTTAACATAGCAATAGCATCATGCGTACTTTTCCCTGTCCTAAAACCAAACTGATTTTCATGAATTATATTGTATTGATCTACATCATCCATAATGATTTTTTTTGCAGCCTTCTCTATGATTTTACCTATATTTGAGATAAAGGAAATAGGCCGATAGTTACTAATAATTTTCTTATCTCCTGCTTTAAATACAGGGGAGATTATAGTCTGTTAATAAATGTACGGAAATGTTGCAATTTGAAAGATTAGGTTTTGCTATAAATTGTTTTATAAATTTTAGACATTTACAATTTATTCCATCAAAACCTGGACTAGTGCCCTCTTTCATGTTTTCAATGATGGCTATTATGTCGTCTTCGTTCACTATTCTAATTTGTTCTGAATTTGTTGAAGTAGAACGGTGTATATCTCTCACTACGCCATTTTCTTTCGTTACAGTATCTGCAAGATTCTTCCCAACATTACTGAAGTAGTTATTAAAGATATTTGCTATATTTTTGGAATTTTCTGCCGTTTGATATACTACTCCCTCATGTATGATACTGTGCATAGGCATTCTTTCCCTTTTCATACCTATGACAGTGTTTATTGTTTTCCAAACTAGCTTACCATCATTTCCTGCGTTACATAACATTTTTCCGAAGTAATCTGATTTCATTTTTTTTATTATACCGTTTAATTTGTTTCGATATTTTTTGCAATATATTTTTAGTTTCTCATTTGTTGGTGATTTTTTCAGAGCTTTACATAGTTTATCTCTTTTCCTAATGGAATTTAAGAGCCCTTGAGTAATCCATGGCTTTAATTTTTTATATTTTGTACGATTATTTATATTTAATTGCATGCTTACATTGATTAATTTTTTGAGAGTACAATGGAATTTATTTGCACTATCGTTAACATTAGTTTTAGTGAGAATGTTTTCCCAAGTTACAGTGTTTAGTTTGTCTCTCAAGGTATTATAGTTTAGAGAGGATATGCATTGCCCAAGTGTAATTTAATGCAAGGGAGTTGGCGAATGAGCGAACGACTTGATTTAGTAACAATCTGACGAAAGTGTGGATAGGTGGTTAGAGGCGATACATAGAATTACAGGCGAACTAATTTAGTAGACAGAAGCGAGCGAAAGACATTACCACGACTGTTTAGTAACGAGCTCACAGAAGCGGAAAATGAAACGTAGGACGGCTCAGGAATAGAGGATAGTGGCCATACATAGTATTAAAGGCGGACGATAGTAACGGACAGATGCGAGCGAAAGCCAAGGTAGCATCGAGTAAATCGGAGCGAAATTCGATGCAAAAGAATTCGGTAGATGAGTGTAGTAAACAGAAGTATACGAAAGGCTTTATATCTAGTAACAAATTAATGGGAGCGAAATTTGAGGCAAAGGAAAGGCATTTGAATAGAATATGAGAGATACCAATGAAGGTGGATAAAAGTAAGGGAAAAACTATGTCTAGTAAAGAACTATCTAAAGCGAAATTTGATATAATTCGGAGCTTAGTGGAAAAGAATAGAGGAATTCATAGTATTCAAAATGGTTGCATGAGATAATAGCCAATGAAAGTAGAGATCTGAGGTAGTGTTAACTGACTCGTAAGATCCAAAGTAATTGAAATTGGAAGCAAACCTGGTAGACTACATGGTAACAATGAAAGTATTGCAAAATATCATGGTAATGTATTAGGCGATTGTGTAGCAGAAGTGAAACTGATACGATATGAAGAGGACTAATTACCACTACTGTGGTTGAGGTCCTTTCGGAGTAAACACAGTTTTTGTGATTGAAGTTCAAACCGCGGACAGTGGAATTTTTTTTTTTTTTTTATAGTATGGTGACTACGTGAGTGTACTGCGGTCTTTCCGACCTATTGTACGGTGATTGCCCCATTTCCCTACCATATCCCAGTAGCTTTAGCTAATTTGAGTATTAGTGAGGGAGCCATGTTGGCTAGTTCCTCGGTCGAAAGGATGCCCTTCCCAAGAATCTTGAGTCTACTCCTTGCCATTGCTTCGCAGTGGCATAGGATATGTATTGTCGTTTCCGAGTCTTCGAGACAGAGACGACATATGTCGGTTTCAGCTAAGCCCATTTTTTTGAGGTGATGGTTTACTCCACTATGCCCCGTCATTAGCCCGATTAGAGTATTGATGTCCCTTTTGCTGAATCTCAGGATATCCTCCACTTTGTTTTTATGTGGTAGGACTAATTTTTTCGAGGTTGATAAACCAGGAAGTCTATTCCAGTGGATTATATGTTCTTCTTGGACCCACTTTTTAATTGAGGAGTTAAGAAATCCTTTTGGTTTTCCGCAGAAAGGTTCTGGGCCAATTAAGTTTTCTTCCGCACCGTTTTTAGCTAAGCGATCTGCCTCCTCATTTCCCTCAATTCCTACGTGTCCTGGCACCCACATTAAGGTTACGTCATTCCTTTTTCCCAGGATTATTAGGTCTTGAAGGCAGTCCCAAACTAGCTTCGATCCATGTTTGTTGGATGATAGGGCTTTTAGAGCTGCCTGACTATCCGAGAGGATATAAATTGGTTTGTTGCGATGAGCTCTCCTTATGTTTTCTTGGATGCATAGCTCGATTGCCACTAGTTCAGCCTGGAAGATTGTGGCTTCTTTGCCGAGTGATTTTGAAACCGAGAAGTTAGGTCCCTTAACTCCAGCTCCCGTCCCCTCAGAGGTGCACGAACCGTCTGTGTACCAGATGGTTGAACCCTCTGTCATTTCAGGTGATGTGGATTGCCAGTCCGTGCGTTCACCAATAATAACCTTGAATGGGGTTTCAAAGTTATATTTTGTCGGCATTTCGTCCGACAAAGTGGAGGCTAGAGCCTCCCATTTTGGGTTATTTAGGATTTTGAGGTGGCCTCTAAAATCCCCTGGTTTATAGTTGTTTTCCCTTTGTAAGCGTAACACCCCTTTGATAGCTTCCCTTTTTATTTGGAGATGTATCGGAGGAATGTTAAGGAACATTTCCATTGCCGCTGTGGGACAGGTTTTCATCGCACCTGTGATGCCAAGACAAGCTAGCCTTTGGATTTTTTGTAGCGTGAGCTGTGCTTTTCTTTGCAACGTTTTAGTCCACCATACCGTTGATCCGTATGTGACTATTGGAAGAATGATTGTTCTGTAACACCAGTAAATCATTTTGGGCTTAAGTCCCCATTTCCTACCAAATAAGCTTCTACAGGCCCAAAATGCCTTTAGAGCTTTGGCATGAGTCCATTCTATATGTTTGTTCCAGTTGAGTTTTCTATCCAGTATAACTCCTAGATATTTTACCTCTTCTGAAAGGGGTATAATTGTTCCATTTATTGAAGGGGGTGTGATGTGGATATTCCTTCTGTTTGTAAATGGTACCAACTCAGTCTTACTTGGGTTGATGTTCAAGTTTTTAGACCGACACCAGTTCATTATCATATCTAAGGCAGATTGTGTTCTTTCCGATATAATAGAACCATACTTATCTCTAATAATAATGACGAGGTCGTCAGCATATCCTATAACCTCGTAACCCTGTTCCGCTAGATGGTCCAGGAGTTCATCCACTACAATAGACCATAGAAGTGGAGATAGTACCCCACCTTGGGGACATCCTCTATAGGTCTGTGCAGTCAGTGAGCTATCACCCAATTCCGTGATAGTCATTCGACTTCTTAGCATGGCATGTATCCATTTAATTGTGGCCGTTTCCAGCCCTTTTTTCCTAGCTGCCGCTATAATGGCTTCATGGGGAGTATTATCAAATGCTCCCTCTATATCTAGGAATGCGCAAAGCGCAATTTCTTTATAGTCTTTCGCCTTTTCGATTTGTCTTACCAAATCGGACAGTGGAATACTTTTGAAACTTGTTCGTCGATTCTCGGCGTGGAGTTGCGTTAAAGAACTGGACGCCATGGCCTAGAGATTGACAGAGATCTGGATCAGTCTCACACCTACACCTAGTATTAAAGCGGAAGCTTGTTGTCCAAAATAATCCGTGTTCATGGAGAATTGTGGGATAAAGCCATTGAGGCAGGTGTCCACGTTAATCAAACAATATATCGTTCAATGTCTCCAATAGTAGGGACTGGACAAAGTTATAGACAAGTTAGCAGCAACCAGAAGAATCAATGGGGCTAATCTAGCAAAGGACGGTAATGAAACAGACGAAATCAAACGACGGATAATACTTGCAAATGAGACGTATTATTCGGTACTTCCAATAATGAAATCCAAGAAAGTGCACAGGAACAATAAGCTGCGGATTTATAAAACTATTATACGACCTGTGCTCTGTTATGGCAGCGAGACGTGGACATTAACACGAACTTCCGAAAAAGCAGTTAACGCATTTGAAAGAAAGGTCCTCCGAAGAATTTTGGGACCTGTGAAGGAAGGAACGGAATGGCGAATAAGATACAAACATGAGTTGTATCAACTCTACTACGAGCCAGAAACTTCAACGTTCATCAAGCTACGTAAATTGCAGTGGGCTGGCCATGTAGAGCGAATGGAAGAGAGAAGAATCTCCAAACGTGCTCTGAAAGGCAAAGCGAGTGGTAATCGGCCAGTAGGCAAGCCACGCAAGCGATGGGAAGACTGGGTTGATGAAGTTAGCAAGCCATCTTAAAAATTAGCAGCTGGAGGACGCGGTCTTTGGATCGAGACGATTGGAGGCGACGACTTCAGGAGGCCAAGGCCCGATTTGGGCTGTCGCGCCATTGATGATGATGATGAGAAGAATCAATGTGAAATGGTTCTCGTAAAGAACACTTATATACGACGCGGTGATGACTTGCTTTCAAATATCAATGGTTTAATCATCACGTTGCAGAATGTTGCGTAATGGAACAGGTCCGCCGAAGGCGCAAACAAAGCGAGCAGAAGGAGACGGACTGCACAAATAAGATGAGCTACAAGGACAGCGAGTTCCTGCAACTCCCATCCGGCTATCGACTTCTTTCCACCGACTATCAAGTCTGCGTGAAAAGTATAACGAGAGTGAACGCGAGGCATTAGAGTCGATCGTGCTTGTCAGCCCCATACCGACTGATTGCCTATTTGCGATCAAGTTCACACAACTAAACCCAGTAATGTGCAAAATTTGCGACCTTTTAAAAGAGAAGCGAATCGCTTTCGTACTCCTCCAGTATCCGCATTCAACTAATGGAAGCATAAGGTGGTTACCCGAGGGAAAGAAAACATTTTGCACGGGGGAAGGAAAGAGATGTTGCTGTGGTATTTTCTGACACCAATATCGAATGTAGGTTGGAACAGTTAAAGGAAATGGGGGTTATGTATCCAAGTAGGTGGATTCTCTGGTCCTATCTACCTGGTAAGCATCTTATATAGGTGTGAGGAACTATTCGTCAGCTACATGCACGCTACCATTTTTGGAACGGACGGCAATATTCTCGTCGCGATATGGTTGAGCAATATTGCTAGACGTATGTCAAGTAGTCGGGGGCTATGTCGTGGAGAGACCATTAGCGATTAGATATTAGAGAATGATATGAGCGTCTGAAACGAACCGCCCGAATCCTACACCTTTGCTTGTGAGGTGAGTAATATTGATATGAATCGTTCAGCGATGATCTGACATAGCTAGGACTCAATCCCAGTCGAGCATCTGAGTAGGAAGGATGGACTAGCGATCACAGCCTGATTGTCGTCGAACTGACATACAACAGGGCTGTGTGTGAAGGCGATATCCACGCATGAAGTTTCGGCGTTACAAATGGTGCAGCTGGAAGACAAAAAGTCGAACGCTTGGGAGAAAAAGTATAAGAAGTTCCCTTTCGTGAATTCGTGTTGCTCGCTTTGAATAGTTAGATCTGGACTATCTTCGTAGGATCCGCAAGGTGAATTCGAAACGTGTCCGTTAGTGAAACAAGAGCTTGTGATAATGGTTAAACAAATGCACCCCAGCTCAAACTTGATTACAAGCGAGACTTGTATTGTCAATTGGTCACACTCTTGTGATTCCTGGGGCAGAAAGAATACGAATGAGACCTAAATCTGAAAGAACTGTTGGAATGAGTGTGTGAAAATACAATTGGGAAAAATCGAGGGAAGTTACTAATAATCCCTGAGCTCCAGCTACATTTTAACGGTCATCGCTAACATCTCAGCCATCTGACCATCATTAATGCTCATTAATGCAATCCCACGTTCTTTTTGTTTTTCTTTTATTTTTTTCCCCTCAGCTCTTCTAATTCTTTAATTAATTTTATTAATTATTAATTCTTTGATTAATTTTATTATTCTAATAATAAAGTATTGTGATCGACACAGAAAAAAAAAATTTGTTATCCTGAAATTTTTTTTTCGCGTTTCATGACTAAATTAGCCTAAAAATGCAAAAAAAAAATCCGTCCCGCCGTACGGCGTACATATGGACTCATATCTCCGAGACCGTTAAAGGTTAAAGAATGTTCGTTTTTGGGTGGATTGTTGATTGGGTAAGTGAGCTCCATTATCTAAATTTTGGGGAGTGTGTTGCAATGTGGAATATTTGTCTTACTTAAAAAAAAAAAAAAAAAATTTTTTTTTCTTTCTTCGATTTCTTGAGGCAACATTTTTATTCTCTCATCTTTATTTTCTTACCTACTACTAGTTTCTCACTTTTGTTCTTTCAAAAAGAGTTTGCACCTGTAACAAAGTTAATTACCTCAATTTGTAAAAATAATAATAATAATAATAAATAAATAATAAATAATAATATTATATAAAAAAAAAAAAACACAAAACTATCAAACGACGTCAACGACATCTGTTGGCAAAACATAAAAAAAAAACAAGTTGATCGGAAAAAAAAATACTGTTGCGAAGTTACTTGAGGCAAACGAGAAAAAAAATCGGGATTAGCTTTTGGAAGTGGCCCAGAGGAAGGCGGTTAAATTCAAAACCCGGAGTGATGGTTTTTTTTTTGATCTAGAAAAAGAATGAATTACAAGTGTGCGAGTTAGCACAGTGTTTAGTCAGTGGAAAAATTAAAAAAAATTTAAAGTAAAAAAAAACAGAAAAAAAACAAGAAAAGTGTTAAGTGCAAGAACTGAAGATTCGAGCAGCCGCAGCACCTCCCGAACAAAGGAACCGAATTCTCCGTGCAGCGTTTAGCCGAGGGACGACGCTTCTCATCAGAAAAGGGGCCCCCAAATCAGGTTTTTTATATTAAAAAAGAAAAAAAAAGACATTAGTTATTAATAAATTGAATTGTACTTTAAATTTTATTGTATATATATTTTTTTTTGTGTGAAGAGCCTTTGTGATTGTTTTCACAGGTGTGAACTCCGCGATATTCGAAAAAAAAAATTAGCTTGGTTTTCGTTTCGCGGTTTTTTTTTTTTTTGTCTGTGTCCTTAGGAAATCGTGAAGGAAAAAAAAAGAGATTATGCAGACTGAGTAGGGGGTTCACTCCTGGGGCTCCGCAGAATGAGTCCCTCATGGTGATCCGAGCATAATCCCGGTCGTTTTTCGGTTCGTCAGGCTGAAGAGGAGAGGAATGTGAGTTCGAAAGATGGTCAGTCGTATGTTCATATGTGTAGCGCCTTACGAGAGCGGATAAATAATTCCTCGGCAATCCCACTCCCACGTTCCTAGCTAGCCGGCAAAAATCGCGCTCCAAGCCGAGGAATAAACCGCTAAAATCTGTTGGCGGAAGGAATTCTGCGTAAGGATAACCAACGGCATGCGCCGTTCCCACGTCCTCCAGAGTTCTTTCCGTTACAAGTGTCAGGTGGAAGCAGGAGGCGGAGGGAGGAAAAGAGTCAAAAACTTCACTTGCTAATATCTCCAACACGAATGCAGATAGGAAGCTGAAAATCAGCAGAGGTATGAAGAGAATTGTGGGACAAACTTTAAAAATAATTTAATTTTTTTAGCCATTGGCTTCCGAAAAGGGGGGAGCTAAAAACAAATTGTCGACCGATTTTTTTTCAAATGATTATATCTTTGAAATTACTAATCACAAAAAATGCATATTTTGGAACCATTAAGATGGCATATAGATCCACTAGAATCAGCTTAGAAAGAAGATAATTATTGTAAGGGGGGGGGGGGGGGTCCGGGGAGAAAAACACTTAAAAATGAATATCTCGACTGTCTCTTAAGCTATGTAATTGAAACTTGAAAAGTATACTTAGCTTTTTTGGACATAATATATAGAAGTGGAGGAAAATGGGGAGCATTGGCGCACTTTCCAAAATTACAAATCATTATATCTCAAAATTGAGTGCAGATATCAAATCAAAAATTTATCAGATTATAGAGCTTTATAGTCTTTAATTTTGGTAAAAAATTTAAGTTGGGCCGTGTTAGGGGAGTGAGGTGGAAAACAAAAATGTTGAAAACTTTGAGTAATTTTCTTAGGACTCTGGTAAAAGATACAAAGTTTAAATTTTGCACGTCGATACAGCCATTTGATATACATAAAAAAATTAATAATTTGTTCCAAAAATGGTTTTGCACCGAACTGGGGGTCTAAACTGCACAAGGTGTTTCATGTGCAATGAAAAAACACATAAACTGAAAATTTTTGAATGAAATTTTAAGGTAGAAAGTTGAAAATTCGCGAAATGCATTTAAAATTAATTTCTAAAAGTTTGAAATATTAACTTAAATATTAAATATAAACTTCTACGCCCTCCCATACAAAATTATTTTGTCGACCATTTTTAAGAAATCAATTATCACCTAACTATTAAAAGCTATCAATCTGAAATTCTGCATAAGAACTTACAAAAATAGTTGAAATGAAATTACGTTAAAAGTTTTGAAATCGCGCTTGACCTTCTACACCCTCCCATACAAAAGTATGATTTCGACCAATTTCATTAAATTAACTAATAACAAACAAATTAAAAGCTGCGAACTTGAAATTTTGTACGAGCACCTTACAAGAGAAAGGAAATAAAATTGCGTCACAAATTTTACGATTCTTCTACCCCCTCCCATAAAAACTCAAACTTGCATAAATAAACGAACGAAATATTGATTATATGTACTGGAGCTTTTGAACGTTTCCGCAAAGTGTTAAATTGACAACTGCCCTGCCCAAGAACCCTCTTTCACTTAGTCTTCCCTAACCACTCTAACCTGCATATTGACTTTCCACGCATCCACAACTTGTCCCAAGAATAATAAAGTTTCGCCCGACTTGTTGGCAGTTTATTTTATATGACCCACCGCTGGATTAAATCGAAATTTTTATAATCAGAGTAATTGTAGTCGAGATGGAAAAGGAATAAGGAGATTTTGTCATGATTCTAACAACCTTTCTTTAGGAAATTCAGTAGATACTGTCAACATAACATTTTAATATATTTGTGATTTATTTTTTTTAATTGCAGAAGTTGCATAATAGGCCCACAACTTGAAGTTAAAGTGTGCTCTATTGGAACTGTGATAAATCGATCGACATATCCAGCTGATTACTGCCAATTGGAAGGTACTGGAAGACAATCACAACCAATGCCAATTCGCTGGATGGCTTGGGAAAGTGTTTTATTGGTAAATTCAATTAAAAATACTTATTCAATTTTATTCTTTGTAAATTAATCTCTATCATCAACCATTCCTGAAATTCAGAATTATAAATAATTGGGAACAGGAGATCATTTGACATGGATTCTTTTGAAATACACACCTTCGAAAGGATCTAGCAGTTTAAATGCCTTACTTGATCACGAATATGACGCCCCTGCTCTTCCTCGTTACTTTATAGTCAATCGTTCTCGTTCTCTCTCGGTTCAAATTTCGGCTACAGTTTAAATTCCACTCACAGTATAATTTTTGGCAACGTTTCAAATAGCCTATATTCATTTTTTTTAGAAATGTCTGTCACAAATAAGCGAAACATCATCTTTCTGAAACTTTTGCCCTATTTCTGAAATAACAATCAAATTAATTATTTTTCCTATCGAGATCATCCCCAAACTCCCGGCCTAAGCCAATTGAAACTTAAAAGCACTTAAATTTCCAGCCAAATTGCCGCGGAAAAAAAACAGACGATGATGATTAAAAATAAAATTATATACTTACACTAAGTATACAGAGACATTGATATTAAATTCACGGCAATGTAGAAGGCAATTTTAATTTCAAATAACATGTAATTTAATAGCAAAGAAACGAAGCCTAGATGCGAGCGGCCTGGCAGGTGGGGTGGAAAAATGAAGACCCATCGTAGGAGGAACAAAGTTGTCTGGGGAATAATAATTCCACTTTTATCATGACTGATTATTCTCGAATCCCTCTCCAATTAATAGCGTTTTGTGATCAATAATCGAAAAATATATACACACAGGGATCAAATGAAATTCCATTGAAATAAAAGCTCGGTATAGCGACAGAGATACACATAATATCATCATCATTAAATATATCGTATTTTTAGACTGCGAGGTATGCTGGAATATGCGAGAAACCTGCTAAAACTTTTATAAAGTAATAACGTACATATATACGGTAGCTATCTGAGATACGGTCTAGTATTTTATTTTTTCCTTCTTCTTGTTCCCATATATTGACTGTAGCAGGAATATTAGGTGGTTGTCCTTATACTTTATTTTTCCTTTTTGGCTCTGTTGAATATTGCAAGCACATCAATCAATTTCAGTTGCTCGATAAAATATTCATACCTATTCTTTTTCTGTAGGTTGACTGGAGCTCTAAGAGAACTCTAGGTGTGTTTGTTTATGTGTATGTACGAGTATGTCTCGATACCCGTCCAAAAAGAAAGTCATTCGCTAGATATACAGAAAATAAAAGCTTTTCCATTTCCACGGTTGCTGTCGAAGGGAGAGAATCTAAATCTCCCACACGACCACCATTGGCCACCATTGTCGTCCTTCCGACAGACACCTACCAAACTCCCAAATCCCAAGAACACATCAATTCTGAAGACTTGTTCCTTGTTGTGTAACTCGGGTATCCTGAAGGAATCTACACTATCCCTTTTTTTCGAGAGATGTGTATAGATGGAATGACATTTTCGTTGAGTATTTATTTTATTTTTCTTATACATATTTGTTTTTTTTTTTTTTCTACATTTTCTAGGGGAAGTTTACATCCAAGTCTGACGTGTGGTCATTTGCCATAACCCTTTGGGAAATATTGACTTTTGCCAGAGAGCAACCGTTCGAGAACCTGACCGATGAGAAAGTTATCGAGAATATTGGACACATCTATCAGGACGATAAGAAGCACGTAAGTTACGACTTGGCTTTTATACTTTTGGTTCTTAGAAAAAAATGTGTATTATTTCGTATCTATAGTTATACACGAATATGTTACTTGTCGCAATAGTTACATCACTATAGACGTATGCTCCATTTATCATAGTTATCCTAGTCCGGACTATGTCGCCACCTTTTCATCTTTAATCTATTTTTGCAGAGTACTTTGTGTGGTATTCTGTCCTTGTTAGACGGTTGGAAAATTTTCGTTTTATTTGTACAGTTTTCTGTGTTTTTCGTTCATTTTTTTTTATACCGAAGAAGAGTTATCTTCGGATACAAATCAAAAGATAGAAATTAGAACATACACCCACAGTCCCAAAGTGCTCTACTAAAGACGACATCCTTCGTATCTGGAATATCTACAGGACACCTCTAGATTCTCTACATTGCGATATCATTTCCGAACGAACATGAATCTATGTTTGCCTCGAATGTTCGCATATATCCATATACTGCAAACGAAAACTTTTAATTGAAATAACAACGTGAGCGAAAACGAAATGATGAGGAAAATAAAGAGAGAAGAAAAAGAAGGATGTTTTTCGTGCGAAATTAAAAGCAGACATTTCCTAATAAAACTTATGATTCGGAATAAGTTTCATGGTCCTTTGGATGAGATAGCGTACGTATACATTTTAATGATATTTTCGAAATACGTTTCATATTTATCTAAAAACCCACTCTCTGTCTCTCACGTTCGAGATATAGAACCCAAACAATTGTATGTAATCAAATTTTATTGCCTATTACAAAACACTATACAAGTATATGTCTTTAGTTTAAAGTGGAATATAAAAGACGCTCGAAGCATTGATAACTGCGGAATCTTATTCGAAGAAGACGTAGCTGTAGAAGAACTTATCTAATAAAATTAATTTTCAGCATGTTTAGATGGAAGAAACTTATGCATTTTATTGGTGATGCCATTTTATCGGGATTGTAGTACACAAGCGTTTTGAACTTGTGTGATTGCAGAAATTCATTCGATTCGTCGCCGTATAAGTTTATACACAGATAATGAAAACTTTACAGATGAACAAATTAAATGCGGGAAAATTTTCAATTGCATATTTCAAACTACCTTAATTAGTATCTCGCCGAACATTGGGGCTTCAAACTATTGAAATCGTTTCGAGTACGAATAAATCTAGATGGCTATGTCTGAGAGATAGTATTGCAGGAGGCAATAATCAATTCAACAAAAAAAGGAGCAGTTGTTTTATTTTAGGATTTAATAGATGATCTTTGACATGAAGCTTATACAATGCGTATAAAAATTCTGAAATAAATGAGAAATTAACATAAACGAACTACGATTGGGCGCAAAGCACAATCATGCGATACTCTAGATGAAAGAAATTTTTTTAATTTTAAGAAATTTAGTATGGAGTGGTAGAAGGGGTGACGGCATCGAATTAATTTTTCCACATCATGCTAGAGTTGCTATCAAGATGTTTTATTGAAAATGTACGCTTCCAAAATGAAATTGTTACTGACGAAATTAGTGCATTGGTTTTAGTGAAATTGTGCAGTTTATGTGGGAGGTGGTAGAAGGAGTCTGAAGGTTTTTCAGAAATAACTATAAATATCATTCATATTTTAAATTGCAAATCAATAGCATTCATACTTTTCAAGAAAATTGACTTTTTTTTAAGTTGTGAAATTGTGCCATATTGTATGGGAGGGGGTAGAAGAAGGGCAGCTAATCGCCTAATTTTTTCGATCCTTTTAATAACTCTAAATAATGGTTTGGTGAATGTTTTGACAGTGCATTTCGAAATGAAAGAAAAGATTTCCGGATTCTACACTGTTACGCTTTATTATTCGTGACGTTTCGGTCTCTGCTGTTTAATAAAGGTCTCAGCAGAGACCGAAACGTCACGAATAATAATGCGTAACAGTGTAGACTCCGAAAATCTTTTCTTTCAATTGTATATAGCATTTCATGAAAAAGTGCAGTTTGTATGGGAGGTGGTGGAAGAAGTATGTGAATTAAATAACTATTATAGAGTCAATTGAAATCGTCATAAAAATATATTAATAACTAGCAAACGCCCGCGACTTCGTCCGCATAGAAATAGCAATAATAAGTAATTTTTGAGAATGTAGTTAGTAATGCATTATGTGGTATATATAATCTGCTTACTTTAATGGCTCATTGAACACAATGTTTTGTATTTTGTTGGAATCAGAACCATAAATTATTAAGAATGATAGCATGATACTCGCATTTGAATGGGAGAGGCTCGTGATCAAATCAATCCCGTGATTTGAGATCATATACGTATTGAAGAGCATTTAGGACATGTGAATAATTATAGCTTGTGTTAATTAAAAAAAAGGCCCAAATAAAATAACATTGAAAACCTAACAGGACTACGATTGTGCGTAGAGCCCAATCATACGATACCATAGATGAAATCGAAATTTTTGTGATATTATGAAACTGTATGGGAAGTGGCTGCACTGAACTAATTTGTTTCACATCATGCTAGAGTAGCTATAAAAATGTTTTGTACCAAATTTAAGCTTCAAAAATTGAGTAGGTACTGAGAAACTTAGTGCATTGAATTTAATGAAATTGTGCAATTTGTATGGGAGGTGGTAGAAGGAAAGGGGGGTTTTTTGGTGATATTTCGAGAAACAACTATAATCATCATGCAATTGATATATTTTAAATTTCAGGTCTGTATTATTCATGCTTTTCAAGAAAGTCGAATTTTTGTAAAGACATGGAATTGTGTCACATTGTATGGGAGGGGGTAGAAGGAGTGAAGCTACTCGGTTAATTTTTTTTCCGATATTAATAATGCTAATTTAGAATAGAGTACAAAATTTGAGCTCAATAAAAGTTATCTGTACTGAGAAAATTAGTTTAGAATATTTCATGAAAAAGTGGGAGGTGGTGGAAGGAGTAGGGGGTTTTAAGTGACTTTTTGAGAAGCAACTATAATTAATTTACAATTGAAATATTTTAAATTTACAGTTACATTTTTCAAGAAAATCGAATTTAAGTAAAGTCGTGGAATTGTGCCACATTGTATGGGAGGTGGTAGAAGGAATGAAGCTAATCGGTTAATTTTTTCCCGATATTAATAGTAATGCAAATTAAGGATTAAGTACAACATTTAAGCTCGATGAAAGTTACACGTACTGAGAAAATTGGTGAATAGCATTTCATGAGAAAGTGCAGTTTGTATGGGAGGTGGTGGAAGGAGTAAATGGTTTTAAGTGAATTTTTGAGAAACAACTATAATCATTACGCAATTTATATATATAAAATTTTAGATCTGCATCATTCACGTTTTTCAAGAAAATCTAATTTTTGTAAAGACGTGGAATTGTGTCACATTGTATGGGAGGTGGTAGAAGAAGTGAAGCTACTCGGTTAATTTTTTCCCGATGTTAATAATGCTAATTTAGGATAGAGTAAAAAAATTAAGCTCAATGAAAGTTATATGTACTGAGAAAATTACTTTAGAATGTTTCATGAAAAAGTGCAGTTTGTATGGGAGGTGGTGGAAGGAGTAGGGGGATTCATATAATTTGTATACCATAGATCACATTTCTGATAAAAATAGTATGTTCTAAATTTCAAATGATTCGCTCCAATGGTTATGAAGAAAATTTGATTAGTATATATTTTTGAAAATCAGTCATTTTGGATGGGAGGCGGTGGAAGGCGTGGGGGTATTGAAATAAGACCACACGCAGACTACATCTCGGTGCACATCTAACAAACTGTGAAAGTTTCATTACAATCGGTTTAGCCGTTTTTGCGTGAAAATCGGAAAGACAGACAGACAGACAGAGAAAATTTTTAAAAACGTTTGTTTCTGCTTGGTTATTACTAAAATAAAGCAAAAAACTTATTTATAACCATTTATAAGCAAATAACAGACAGATACTACAATTATATTTATATGTATAGATAAAGGGTAAAATAATTTCATTTGCAGTGGAGAAAATGTCTCCTCGATGTGCGAGCGAAACGTGGAGCTGACGTGGGGAGCGATCACCACTTGATAATTGCCTACTTGAGATTGTGTACAGCAGCTATCCGACGACCACAAATTCTTCAAATGAAGCGCAAGCTTAATGTAGATAAACTCAGAGATCTCAACAAAAAAAGGGAATACACCACTATTCTACGCGAAAAGTCATCCACATTGGGTGAATATGAAATGCGCACACTGGACGCCAATTGGGAGGCAAACAGAAACACTTTCCTAACTAGTGCTGAATAATCTGTGGGATATGTGCAAAGCGGTGAGAAACCCTGGATGTCGCAAGACACATGGGACAAGGTTGGCAATCGTAAAAAAGCGAAATTGGCAATCATCTCTCAACCCGGTGTCAAACAACGAACGCCCGACCTGAGGCAGAACTACCGCAGTGCTCATATACAGCTTAAAAAGACTGTTAAACGCGACGAGAGAACCACCTGGTGAGAGATGCCAACGGAACTCTCCTTAATATGAGTGAACACCAGTTGCGGCGATGGAAGGAATACTTCTCTGATATTTTAAACATCTTGTCAGAGGAAGATATTCCAGAAACAGAACAACTACCAAACATCCAACCGCAACAATCAACAAGAGACAGTTTTCGCCATTCGGTCAATGGCGGGAAGGAAAACTCCAGGTATAGATGGACCGAACTCCTCAAAGCTGACCCGGAAATAACAGCCGATATACTCCTCCCACTCCTTACTGAGGTGTGGAATGAAGGAAGATATCCGATTGAATGGAAGAAGGGCGTCATTGTGAAAATTCCGAAGAAGGGCGACCTTCGGGATTGTGGCAATTGGCGCGATATATGTCTACTTACTGCCGTATCAAAAATTATGGCTAAGGTAATTTTCAATAGGATAAGTGATGTCGTCGAGAGCACTCTCGAAGTTTATCAGGCTGGATTCTGTAAAGGGTCGTCTTGTACCGACCATACAAATACCCTACGGATAATATTAGAACAGTCAGCCGAAATTGGTTCGCCACTACATCTCATGTTTGTGGACTTCGAGAAGGCTTTCGACAGCGTTAAGCGAGATTACATATGGAATGCTTTGCGTAGGAGAGGTATTCCAGATAAGGTCATAGCTATGAGTAAAAAATCCCACGAAGATGCAAGGTGTCGCGTCTTGCATAGATGAGAGCTGTCCGAGAGCTTTCCTGTGGGAACGGGTGCCAGACAAGGTTGCATATTATCACCTTCCCTGTTTCTGGTGGTAATAAATGACATCTTGAAAGCTGCACTGGAAGGTGGGGAAGGTAAAGGTCTTCAATGGAAACTATTTAACATCTTAAGTCACCTTGATTATGCTGATGACGTGTGTTTGCTTGCACACCGTTCGAACTTAGAGTCAAATGTTCGCTCGTTGCATTCTAAATGCAAAGAGGCTGGACTGAAAATAAATGTGCGTAAAACCAAGTACATGCACATGGGTTTGAACGCAAGCACACCGATTGTTCTTAACGGACAGGATGTGGAAGAGGTGCAAGATTTTTGCTATCTCGGAAGCACTGTCAGCATGGACGGCGGAGCCGAAAAGGATGTTGAGGCTCGGCTAAATAAAGCTCGTCAGGCCTTCGGTATCCTTTCTCCTTTCTGGAGGTTAAGAAAGATCTCCCTTCACACGAAGCTGCGCGTTTTTGACGCATGCGTCAAATGCGTGTTATATGGTTGTACTACGTGCAAAGTGACCGTTCGACTTACCAAGAAACTACACACTTTCGTAAACCAATGCCTCCGACGCATTTTAGGAATATTCTGGCCACAAGTGACCTCCAACGACAAACTTTGGAGTACAACTGGCCAGACTAAAATAGGTATTGAGATTCAAAGGCGGAAGTGGCAGTGGATCGGTCATACTTTGAGGAAACCAGAGCGAAACATCGCCAAACAGGCTCTGGATTATAATCCTCAAGGAAGACGTCGGGTTGGTCGACCATGTAACACATGGAAGCGAGCAGTTGAGCAGGAGGTTAGAGGAATAAACAAGTCCTGGCAACAGCTTAAGGCCGATGCTCAGGATCGGGCCTTGCGGAAGAGAGTTGTTTCTGTCCTATGCCCCTATAGGGGTCTTAACAGGAATTTGATTGATAGAAATCTCTGGCCGATGCCAGATTCTTATTACTCAGTCCTCGTACTTCTTTACCAATACTAAAAAATATCAATGTGCAGTTTTACTTTATTATTCTAATAATAAAGTATTGTGATTGACACAGGAAAAAAAAGAATTTGCTACCCTGAAATTTTTTTTTTCGCGTTTCATGACTAAATTAGCCTAAAAATGCAAAAAAAAAAATCCGTCTCGCCGTACGCCGTACATATGGACTCATATCTCCGAGACCGTTAAAGGTAGAATGTTCATTTTTGGGTGGATTGTTGATAGGGTAAGTCAGCTCTATTTTCTAAATTTTGGGGGTGTTAGGTGGAAGGCGGAGGCGGGGGGAGGGAAAAAATCGAAAACTACACTTGCTAACATCTCCACCACGAATGCAGATAGAAAATTGAAAATCAGTAGAGATATAGAGAGGGTTGTGGAACAAACTTTAAAAATAATTTAATTTTTTTATCCATTGGCGTCCGAAAAGGGGGAGGGGGCTAAAAAAATTGTCGGCCGAATTCTTTTTTCAAATGATTATATCATCGAAATTATTTATCGTAAAAAATTCATATTTTGGGACCATCAAGGTGGCATATAGTTCCATCGGAATCAGTTTAGAGAGTGGCTAATTATTGTAAGGGGGAGGGTCAGGGGGGGTGCAAAGAAAAACACTTAAAAACTAATATCTTAACTATCTCTTAAGCTATGTAATTGAAACTTGAAACGTATATTAAACTTCACTGGTACAAAAAAAATATAACATGTTGAAATAATAGTAGTGGGGGGAAATGGGGAGCATTTCAAAAATGGCACAATTTTCAAAATTACAAATCCTTATATCTCAAAAAAGAGTACAGATATCTTATCAAAAATTTGTCAGATTGTAGAACTACATAGTGGTTAATTTTGGTAAAAATTTTAATTTGGGAGGTGTAAGGGGAGGGAGGTGATAAGCAAAAATATCGAAAATTTTGAGTGATTTTTTTAGGGCTCTGGTGAAGGATACAAAGTTTAAATTTTGCATGAGGATACGTCTATTTGATTTACGTAGAAAAATAATAATAACTAACCGATTTAACGTACACAAGGTGTTTCATGCGCATTGAAAAAAACATATAAACTGAAAATTTTTGAATGAAATTTTGAGATAGAAACTTGAAAAATTGCGAAATGCATTTTAAAAAAATCCTAAAATATACGAAATATTAACTGATTGAGAACCTTTAAAACTTCTACCCCCTCCCATACAAAATTATTTTTTCGACCATTTTCAAGAAATCAATTATCACCTAACTATTAAAAGCTATCAATTTTAAATTTTTTCACAAAAACTTTTAAAATTACGTCACAAGTTTTGAGATCGCGCCTGTCCTTCTACCCCCTCCCATACAAAAGTATGATTTCGACCATTATTAAGAAATCAATTATCACCTAACTATTTATAGCTATCAATTTGAAATTTTGCGCAAAAACTTAGAAAAATAGTGGAAACGAAATTACGTTAAAGGTTTTGAAATTACGCTTGCCCTTTTACCCCCTCCCATACAAAACTGTGATTTCGACCAATTTCATTAAATCAATTAATAACTAACAAACTAAAAGCTACGAACTTGAAATTTTGTACGAGCACCTTACAAGAGAAACGAAATAAAACTGCATATCAATTTTTACGATTCTCTTACCTTCTCTACCCCCTCCCATACAAATGTTCGGTTTCGTGAATGTAAATACACCGAATTTTATGAAAATTATATGCAACTTCGTCTATGAAACTGACATTCTATACAGAGAATATTGGATGTGATTCAAGCAATCAATTAAAAAACTATTAACATCCACCTACCCTTACTATCACCCCTCACAACTCCCCTCATAAGAACTCAAACTTGCATAAATAAACGAACGACTACTGCCCTGCCTAAGAACCCCTTTCACTTAGTCTTCCCTAACCACTCTAACCAGCATATTGACTTTCAACGCATCTGCAACTTGTCCCAAGAATAATAAAGTTTCGCCCGACTTGTTGGCAGTTTATTTACTTATGTATGTTTCGATATACATATATTCTTCTGCCAATAAGCCAATAATATAAGCTTAGGAAATGCTCAGTAACGCGCAATTACTCTCAATCGTTTGTTTTTAATGCTATAATTTTAAGAAATGAAATAAATTTTGAAAATTTTTTATGAAAAGTTTTAATTAAATCTTATTATTTTTTTTTTCTCAATTTTTAGATCCTATTACCGATGCCAATGAATTGTCCGCGAGAAATTTACGATTTAATGTGCGAATGCTGGCAACGTAACGAAACTAATAGACCAAATTTCCGTGAAATTCATCTTTTCTTACAACGAAAAAACCTAGGATACAAGCCTTCAATTTACTAACTAGAATTGGATCAACTAAATCCAAATTTACTCTTAAATAATCGAATGGATTTATCATGATGTTAAATAATAAAAATGAAAAAAAACTACAACACAATGAAAGGATTTCTACTTTATGTATTATCTAAATTGATTTGACTGAACAACTACACATATATACTTTAAAATACTTGTTAATAACTATTTGAAATTCTGTTATTCTCTGTAATTAATCTTTTTTCTTATAGTTTTCATTTATCAAAAGTGAAATATGCTTATATCCAAAAACTGTTCTCATACGAGACTTACGTATGCGAAGAAAAATATTTAAAAGTTCTCTTCAATTAAGTAGCTTATGGCACTTATATGTCCTTAAAAAAAAGGATAATTGCACCCACTCCGATTTGTTCTTGTGAAAATTTCATGCTTGTTATACTGCGTTTTGTTATTTCTATCTTATGGCGGTATAACATAATACGACAATACAACTACCAAGCTTAGTCTCGGTCATGGTTAAATATTAAAAAAATTCAAGCTGGAAGAAATTATGTTTTTATTGGCCAGTACGGAAAATTATTTCTAAGTAAGTCTGTCTCTTATGGCAGGTTCGGGCTTAAAACAAAGAGAGTCGAGTGGCAGGTTTAAGTCTCTGAAGAGCTGAACTGTTTTAACTTTTCAAATGTATTTTCATCTTCAGTCGTTTTGTAAAATTCCATTTACAGAATTAAAGTTAAGTTTTTTATGTAAGCATAAGTTTTTCAAAAATTAACAAATAAAACAGTGTAAAAAGAAACGGAAAACAAACCACAAAATAAAAAGGATAATCGCGGCCATATTTTAAGGATAAGCTGATAAGTTAATAATAAATAAATAAATGGAATAAAATCAATATACAGAAACAATTTTAAAACTTTCCAAACTCTACATAATGACTATAAATATATTTTAGAACGAAAGTTAATAAAAAAAAAATAGTTTGTAGCAATCTACCTATAAATATTAAAAAATAAAAGGAAAATTGAATAAGGAATTTAAAATAGTTAGGATAAAAATAAAAATAAAATCCTAACGTTAATTCTGAAGGACTTGATGATGATACAATCGAATGCCCAGTTTCTGTGAACTATTATATATATATACGACATATATAAAAAAAGAAAAAAACAATTAAATTAAATTAGTTATTACGAGATGGAATGAAGGTAAAATTAAGCTTAAACGATATGGAATTAAATAGATTTTTTTATTTTATTATAATTTAATTATTAATCTGTAAATATGGTAGAATACAAGCAAATAATTAGTAAAGAATTTATATTTTTTTTTTATGTATAATATATATAAATATTAATATTTTGTAATCTTATGACGAAGAGCGTTTAATTGATTTTTTTTTATAATTTTCTTTTATTATATTGAAAATAATTCTATACAAAAAATTTTGTTATTATCTTTGTTTTATTATTTCTTTTTTTATAATTTTAATGATGTACATGATCTGGCAAAAGTTTAAAAAATTTAAATAAAATAAAAGCACCCATCGATTCATTTAATTACACAATTGAAAAAATCTAAAATTGTGAATTTTTTTTTGGAAATTATACATACATTCATTTTCCTAACAAGACCGGTATAAAAGATTTCCGGATTCTACACTGTTACGCTTTATTATGCGTGACGTTTTGGTCTCTGCTGAGACCTTTATCAAACTCTCAGCAGAGACCGAAACATCACGAATAATTAAGCGTAACAGTGTAGAATCCGGAAATCTTTTCTTTCAATTCAAAATGCACTGTGAAAACATTCACTAAACCAGAAGTGTGTTTATATAAAAAAAAGCCAGTTTTATTCGCCGATATTAGTTCAATTTAAAAATTGGAGATTGCCATTTCATAGACCTATACAAATAGTAACAGATATCTGCGAAATTTTCATATTTAAACGATTTATATTATGCTTCGATATTGAACTGAAATAGTTTTTATGTATATGTAGTCATCAATCATCGTATCATTTTAACGACTTAAGTTATCGCTGCATTTGGATGGACCAGAAATTTGTTAATTGAAGACATTAAAGTGTGCAATAAAATAAACTTCAATTTGGATTCAGACAAGTATGTATATACATATTTAAAGGAATAAGCGATATCGCCTCGATTTTGATTCTCTGTAGAAATTTAGAAACAAGTGTATGCATTCTTAGATAGCTTCATCAAAGTTTTATTGGTGATTTTTTGCGCAAAACAAAGATCATGCATGTTATGGATACGTGCTGAATCGAACCTAACAATAACTAATTATCCAGTATTGGTCTACTTCTATGATAGGCAAAGACCTCTACCGCAATTGCTATCGTTATTGCAAAATGAAGACTTGAACTTTTTGAAAATCATTGTTTTGGATATGAAATTTTATAGACAAAATAACTTCAACTAACCTAAAGTAACTTAATCTAACAAAATGTATGAACAAGTTACAAGACTGAAAAGCATGTTGTGTAGATTTAGCTTATTGTTTATTCAAAAGTTTTAAACGTAACGTTTAGGCTGAATCTGCTGTTGTGGGAAGGGTTAACTATCTTTCCACGTAACAAATAAAAAAGCTAAGGAGCCTGAAGGTCAGGCGATCTAGACCCGATTTGTGTTGTAGTGCCATTAAAGAAGAATATGACAATTTTGTGAGAATAGATTTCAACATTTTGCTGCTAATTTGCAATGAGAGTTCTTTAAAGATCATCATGTTCGGTCTAAATGCAGTTCAGAGTATTGAATAGACTCAGACCAACCTATCTGTTCACTGAGAATATTAATTATTAGGTTCGGTAAAAAAATGTAGCTTGTGTTTTCACAGGATTTATCTTAATTTTCGATTTAGAGAAAAGTCTTTGTAGTGCGGGTCTCTCGAACTAGTATAAAACGTTTTCATCTGCATACATCGTAACTTGCAGTTTGGATTTTTAGTTATGTCCCACGTGTAAATTTTGTAGAGTGTAGGGCTAAGACACAAGCCCTAAGGAACACCAGCTGGCTGTACATATGTGTGAATTGAAAAGAATGCGTTTTTACTTTGACCCTAAAGCTTCGGTTATTAAGAAATGATGCGATTCTTTTCACAAGATATGTACGAAATCTAGCTTCGATAATTTTTTGGAGAAGTCCACCGTACCACACCGAGTCAAAAGCTTCTCTATATCCAGTTGAATGCTTGCAGATATATGCGGTCTTAATAGAGTTTGTAACCCTTTAAAGTTGGTAATTGGTCGAAAGATGAGACGTGAACCCGAATTGGAAATCGGGGATGATTCTATAATTATGCAAAGTATCTTGCAATCTGATAATCTTAATACTTTCGAGCAATCTAATCGGTTAGTAGTTGCCGGGGTGATTTGTGTCCTTTGAGTGATTAGGTAGGGGAAAATAATAACATTTTTGCCCAGAATGGGGAAAGTAAGCTAACTTGAAACTCGAATTAAATATAAAATTCAAGGTCGTGATAACTTTCTTGGACGGATTCTTGAGGAGTTCATTAGGGATTCCGTCATTACCTGAAACTTTTTAGATTTTAGTTCTTCAGACTCACTATTTCACGTGGTCAACAAATTTTAAGGTTTCAAGTTAAAGGTTTACTTGCAAAACATCAAAACCATTTTTTTTATGGTTGTAACGGCTTGATCGTTAGGTAGGTATTCTCCTAAGAGAGCCTTCTCTTCGAAGCTGAAGCTAGGGGTGCTATTTCCATTTGACAATGGTGATGTATATCGTTTTTGTTTCTGAATATTCTATTCAACTTCCACAAGTTTTCTGAACCTTTGTCAAATTTAGAGAGTACGGTATTCCACCTAACGTTCTTTTCTTCAAAAAGTGTATTTCAAATCACTTGCCTAAGTTTATTGAGAACTGACTTGAGTATCATTATCATTTGTGACGTTCTGTATTACGTAGTTTAATATATTTTTAAAATTTTTGTCAACTGCAGGTGGATCAAGGACTTTAAGATATGCCGGAGTAGATCTTTCGAAAGTTTTCCAGATCTAGTCAACAATCTTGTTTATAAGAGTGTTGATCTCTTCGGGCAGTGTGATGTTAGACAGATTAATATTACTGGTATTACATGATAAGGTTAGAAGTTTCTGAAACCACGACCAGTTTGTTTTATTGTAGCTCGCAATAATCTTTGAGAGTTCATAGTCGGTATGATCTTAAGAATAAAAAATTCAACAGGTATGTGAGGGGAAGATAATTTATTTAGTATAGTTGTATTATACCTTCGATACACTGCTGGCATACAGTACTTGCATCATCAATACCATCAGTGTACCATCCATTACCATGTATGTATATACGAGGTGTACATTTAGGTAACTACGTGGTAACTTAAACCTTCGTGGCATACTAAATTCACAAGTTTTTTAGGGAAGGAAGGTTTAAGTACGAACCAGCTGTAGCCTATTGGGTAGCGTGCTGGTCTGCAGTTCGAAGGTCGTGAGTTCAAATTTCGGTCGACGTATAATTTCAGCAAACTACATACGTGGATATATCTAAGTCAGCTCAATCTGCGATAATGAGAAATTCGAAGGTAAATGATTTTGCGAAGGGCTATCAAACCTACCATTTCCGCTATTCAATTGATGTAGCGAATATGCGAAAATTGCTGTTTTTTAGCTCTTTCGCCCCAATCTTCAAGTAGTTGGCTCGCTCCTGGGTGCGTAGAAACCAAATTCAGAAGGGATATGTGTAGATGTTTCGCTCATCATTTGATTTAAAGGAATTTTACCCTTTGTAGGCTTCAAAAGAATTCAGTTTTTGATATTAAATTTTCTAAATATTTTTATCAGAGATCTTTGCATGAAATTGACGAATTTCAAACAATTGTCTCATTCCCGTCATGATTTTTAGTACTTTCGAAGCATTAAAAATAAAATGGTCGCTGTGTAATCAGAGAGTTAACCCAAATTTTCAAGATGAATATTGAGCAAAAATCTGTTCACGAACATATCGTATTTAGACAAATAAAGTCGAATTCCACTGCACAATGAAAATTGCAACAAAGCTGGTACCAATCCAAATGTAATGAAATTTTTGAATTTTTAATAAAAATCAAAAAACTGTCGGCTGAAGACAAAATGTGAGGCTGCAGTATACTAAACATTTGATAACTTTTATAAAACCGATTTGTGGTATTTGTTAGCAACATTTCACCATATCATCGCGAAAACCGTCACGCTGAGAATAGGTACGCAGAATGAATACTTGAAGGATGCAGATTTAGAACCCTATTGTGCAGCACCATCCTGCTCCATCAAAAAGAGTATTAGGCAAAGCATAAAACAACAGATAATCCATTATTGGACTGCGTTTCCAAAACTTAAACAGGCTAAGCGATTTCAACCAAGCCTTTCCGTTAAACAAGCCAATTAATTGCTCCACTTAATCAAAATTAAGGTACGAATCATAACAGGAATACTGACAAGACACTCACTGAAAGGATACCTGAAGATAATGTGCATTGCAGATTTTGCCTAATGACAATTAATACCTCCGAGCACATCAGCTATGAGGCACTAGCGTAGCAGCTTCAACGCTTTGAGGAGCACTTAATAACTGCTTGACCCATTTCAAATTTAGACATTGCCCAAATCATCCATTTTCTCGAGGAAATAAAACTGGATCAGGAACTTTAGGACTACTCTAGGGGAATTATCTTGAGGTAAAGCGTAAAAGAAGTGCTCTGAGAACTGGATCTTTTGCCTGAATATGAACAACTCTGAATATGGAGAAGATTTAAAAAAAAAGTTCATAATTTTTGAATACAGAATTTTGAACTCAATTTTTATTCAATATTTAATAACTAAAATATTTTTAATTATTTTTACAACTGCAGGTGGATCAAGGACTTTGAGATATTTCGGAATAGATCTCTCGAAAATTTTCCAGATCTAGTCAACAATCTTGTTTATAAGAGTGTTGATCTCTTCGGGCAGTATGATTTTAGACAGATTAATAATACTGGTATTACATGATAAGGTTAGAAGTTTCTGTAACCACGACCAGTTTGTTTTATTGTAGCTCGCAATAATCTTTGAGAGTTCATAGTCGGTATGATCTTAAGAATAGAAAATTTAACAGGTATGTGAGGGGAAGATAATTTATTTAGTATAGTTGTATTATACCTTCGATACACTGCTGGCATACAGTACTTGCATCATCAATACCATCAGTGTACCATCCATTACCATGTATGTATATACGAGGTGTACATTTAGGTAACTACGTGGTAACTAAAACCTTCGTGGCATACTAAATTCACAAGTTTTTCATGGTTTCAACGAAAGGAAGGTTTAAGTACGAACCAGGTGTAGCCTATTGGGTAGCGTGCTGGTCTGCAGTTCGAAGGTCGTGAGTTGAAATTTCGGTCGACGTATAATTTCAGCAAACTACGTACGTGGATATATCTAAGTCAGCTCAATCTGCGAAAATGAGAAATTCGTAGGTAAAGGATTTTGCGAAGGGCTTTCAAACCTACAATTTCCGCTATTCAATTGATGTAGCGAATATGCGAAAATTGCGTATAATTTTTGCATATTTATACTCAAGGAAATCTGAGAGTATTATAAGTTTGCTCTAAAGTTTGTAATGCCAAGAAATAAGGATTGCAAAAAAAAAAATTATGATACAGAAATTAATATTATCACTTAAAAATCTCAAAACCAGATGTCCATCTGTTCGAGAACGCGTTGAGCTTGAAAGTTAAAATTTTGGATACGTTGTTTTAGACGCAAAAGGAAGGACAAGTTCGTAAACGGGCAAAAGCGTTAAAGCCATTTTCAAGAGTTTAAAATTTGGAATGCATTATTTTTATCACAAATGTAATCTATGGTTGAAAAATTATTCGAACCGCCGGGCTTTTTCACGAAACACAATAAACCGATTTTCGCAGTACGTATAACAGTTATAGTGCTCAAGTTTTGTACTTAATACTTAATTAGCATTATAAGGAAGGAAATAATTCGAAGCTTAGCTGCCCCTCCTACCCTCTCTCATATAATTAAATACAATTTCACAACTTCACAAAGCTACTGATCTACAATTTAAAACATGTCAAATGAATGAATTTTTTAATTATTTTTTGAAAAAATCATTAAAAAGCCTGCACTCCTTCTACCACCTCCCATACACACTGCTCAATTTAACTTATTCTAATATTAATTCCAATTTTTCTAGTAACTATTCAATTACATTTTACATAAAATATTTTTATAGCAACGCTAGCATGATGTAAAATAATTAGTTCAATGCTTTCACCCTCTCTACCACTCCCCATACAAAACTCTTAAGATCACAAAAATTTCATTTTGATCTTGAGTATCGTATAATTGGGCTTTACGCGCAATCGTAGTCATATTAGGTTTTTTGAGAAGTACGATCAAGGAGGATATATAATAAGGAGTGGCTATGAGCATGCTTTGCCGTGTAGCAAATGGGAATGAAAGTATTTCCCTCCCTTACTGGCGGAACGCTCGAAATTTTTCGAAAAAAATCGTTTCGCTAGCTTTATCTGGCACACTTAAGAATATTGCAACTAACTCTTTCCCACGTTAAATTGTCCGAAACAATTATCAAATTTTCGAAAGAATTGTTTCGCCATCCTTGTTTGGCATACTTAAACCCACAGCAATTATCTCTGTCCCGCGTTAAATTGTCCGTTGCGAAAGTGCTTATCTTAGACACGAACTAAAAACTAATAAAAATTGAAAAAATAAAGATTTCTGAAATAAAACAACAAACTCCATTGTACTAAAAATTATATTATTGCTGACCAACCAAGAGAGAATAGAAATTATGGTATTTTTTTTAATAAAAGTTTGAAGCCAAGATAAGCTTGGACACAATTTTCGAAAATGTCTGAATCAAAAAGTACTCCCACATAAGACAGCCTATCAGGCACTCTCTTTTATATATCCTCCTTGAGTACGATATAACGATTTATTTTGATGTTATTTCATAAACGACTGATGTTAAAATATACCGCGTATGGACAGTGCATCAGCCTTCCTAGTACATTTTCAATATCAGATATTGTATACCAGCAGTGTAAGTATCACATAGGTAGATAGAGGAACAAAATTATTATAAAGTATTAAGGCGATTATTGAGGTTTTACCTTTAAGTGGGTATATTACCGGTTGCAACTCCTCCCCCTCCTCCCCAGATTTTAGAGTGATTCGTATGCCATATCTAAATAATGCAAATGTTGAAGAACCTGTAGTTAGCCCGATCTGTGCTGAGGAGCCATTTAGAAGTAGAAAAAGTCTATGTAGACTTATCTTCCTGTTTTTTAGCTCTTTCGCCCCAATCTTCAAGTAGTTGGCTCGCTCCTGGGTGCGTAGAAACCAGATTCAGAAGGGATATGTGTAGATGTTTCGCTCCTCATTTGATTTAAAGGATTTTTACCCTTTATATGCTTCGATGCTAAATTTTATAAATATTTTTATCAGAGATCTTTGCACGAAATTGACGAATTTCAAACAATTGTCTCATTCTTGACATGATTTTTAGTACTTTCGAAGCATTGAAAACAAAATGGTCGCTGTGTAATCAGAGAGTTAACCCAAATTTTCAAGATGAATATTGAGCAAAAAATCTGTTCACGAACATATCGTATTTAGACAAATAAAGTCGAATTCCACTGCGCAATGAAAATTGCAACAAAGCTGGTACCAATCCAAATGTAATGAAATTTTTTAATTTTTAATAAAAATCAAAAAACTGTCGGCTGAAGGCAAAATGTGAGGCTGCAGTATACTAAACATTTGATAACTTTTATAAAACCGATTTGTTGTATTTGTTAGCAACATTTCACCATATCATCGCGAAAACCGTCACGCTGAGAATAGGTGCGCAGAATGAATACTTGAAGGATGCAGATTCAGAACCCTATTGCGGAGCACCCTCCTGCTCCATCAAAAAAAGTATTAGGCAAAGCATAAAACAACAGATAATCCATTATTGGACTGCGTTTCCAAAACTTAAACAGGCTAAGCGATTTGTACCAAGCCTTTCCGTTAAACAAGCCCAATAACTGCTCCACTTAATCAAAATTAAGGTACGAATCATAACAGGAATACTGACAAGACACTCACTGAAAGGATACCTGAAGATAATGGGCATTGCAGATTTTGCCTAATGACAATTAATACCTCCGAGCACATCAGCTATGAGGCAATAGCCTAGCAGCTTCAACGCTATGAGGAGCACTTCATAACTGCTTGCCCCATTTCGAATTTAGACATTGTCCAAATCATCCATTTTCTCGAGGAAATAAAACTGGATCAGGAACTTTAGGACTCCTCTAGGGAAAGTATCTTGCGGTAAAGCGTAAAAGAAGTGCTCTGAGAACTGGATCTTTTGCCTGAATATGAACAACTCTGAATATGGAGAAGATTTTAAAAAAAAGTTCATAATTTTTGCATACAGAATTTTGAACTCAATTTTTATTCAATATTTAATAACTAAAATATTTTTAATTATTTTTACATATATTTTCAGCTTCAATTTGTTTGTCATTTGTAAATTTTTTTTTTTTTTATTTAATAAACTCCACTCATGAAATAATACGAACACACATTGGCTTAAAACTAAACTATCTAAACTTGATTTTCTTTCTATCTCCATTATTTTAACATCCCTATAAAATCTATAATTTAAAAAAAAACGACCTTAATCACTAAAACCTAAATTAGACTTTATAAGTAAAATTAAAATTAAAGAAAAAATCAATAATGAATTGAAAATTTTATTTCATTTCCCGCTAAGAAATAACTGTACAGATGATTTTGACAATAACATAAAAACACACACACAATTATTAAGAAAAAGAAATATTAAAACGAAAAAAAATAATATCGATAGTAATATTAATTACATTAAATTACGAATATCTAAAACTGATATTAAGCATAAAAAATAGTGCTGATAAAGACAATTTATTACCTGGTTATATACCTAATTATATTTAAATTAATAAAAATGAGATAATATCTTTTAGATCATAACCTATTGCATAACTAAATGGTAAGAATTGAAAATTGAAAAGCACGTAACACTCAAAATTCTAACTGGCATGTAAAACGAGAATATTGTATTATTATATAAATACGTATGCAAACTTATTTTTGAAATGTTTATTTCTGAACATTCTTGAGTATCTCTAAAAATATAAACTTTTATGTAAATATTAAATTAAATTCCATTTTTTTTTAATTAATTATGAATAATATTTCTATAATTTCTAAATGATTCTTCAGAGTACAGGGATTATATGTTCTAATTGGATTTTTCTAATTTCAAAATTTCATCTTAAATATTCGATTTGATGAGATATTTTATTTTTTCTAAGAATAAATAAATAATTTTTTAATTTGATCAATTTTGTGAAAATTATTCAACACTTCCAACTAAATTTCATTTGTGGTCAATTACATGATTTTCGAATTTTCAATTAAATTGTTAAAAGTAAAGTAAGAAATTTCTATAAAAATTTAAACGAAGATTAAAACATAACAGAATTATGATTGAGCGATACTCAAGATGAAATGGGAAAGAGTTTAATGTACTGGCAAATATCATAACATCTCAAATTCTTTCGAATAGTGAGAAACAACTTTTGTTTGAAAGGTGGTAGAAGCAGAGGGAGAAGTTTGCAATTCTTCCATATGACACCTTATATTGTATCCAAACTGTAGCCCGCTGAATTTAAAATTTGTAGCTTTCATAATTTTCAAGGATATTGAACATTGCTTTTCTGAAACTGGGGAATTTGTATGATTTTGAAAGTTCTTATTAGTATCCTTATCAGCAGCCTTATCACCATGCTTTGTACCAATTTTTAGGTCGATAGCTATCATATGTTCGACGGAAAAATGCCTTCCTTGAATTTCTTATATGTATAAAAATTTGTCTGGGAATGAAGCGAAGTTTATATTTTTTTTTAGCATTTATAGAAATTATTAAGAGACAAATGCTGGAAAGTTTAAGTTTCTGCTTTTTCTAGTTTTAATGAAAATCGATATAATGCATATACCAAAATTATGCATTTGTTTGGGAGCATGTAGAAGGACAATATGGATTAAAACAAAATTGACATTGAAGATATTTGCATTATTATATTCTGGTCAAAATTTCAAGTCAGTAGCTTTGGAGATTTTGAAGAAAAATAATTTAATTAGAATTGCGAAATGTCTTGAAATTTATATGCGACGGGGTAGAAACAGTGAGGTGAAGTTGATTTTTTTAAAAATTGGTTAAAACTATAATATAATGAATTTGCGCGAAAATTCGTTCTTTTAGCTTTGATAGAAGCAGTGAAAATCGAATAAATGAATTTTCGAAAATTGTTCATTTGAATGGGAGACAGATTGAGGGGATTAATTCAATATTTCTTGACGTTAATGATATTGACATTATTATACTTTGACCCAATTTTCAAGGCGATACCTCAAATAGTTTGGGAGAAAAATCAATTACTTTAAATTTCGAAATTTCGTGGAGTTTGCTTGGGAGGGAGTAGAAGGAGTAGTGGATGTAGCCTATTCACGAACTCAAAGTTTATTTTTTGCTAAAAATTACATAAAACAAATTTCAGCACGATAGCTGAAAGCGTTCGAGAGCTATGTTGTATAGAGACGGACAGACAGACAGACAAAAGTTCACTCGGAATCGAGGTTTTTGAACGACAACAAATATTTCAGTACTCTTAGCCCTTAATTTTTAGCGCTACAAGTGGTTAGGCCAACACAATTAACTCTCAGATTTTATCAAGAACATAAAAAGATTGTGCCAGGAGTCTGAGGCGAAACTTTATGATTCATTGGTTGAAAATCATGGTGCACTGGTGAAGACGCTGGCAGGTATCATATAATCCTTTTGGCAGCGAGTTTTGCTCGGAACTCGTAACTCCTACCGATTAACCTGAGTCCTGAGTATCTGCCAGACTCTGGCCTCGCGCTGCTATCACCCAATTTTTGATATAGGTTATTTCCAGCATCCTGCAATAGCTCAATATTCACAAGTCTGCTGGTACAGAATTTAGCAGTCGTATTCAAATCAATCAAATTCCTGTTAAGACCCCCTATAGGGGCATAGGAGAGAAACAACTCTCTTCCACAAGGCGCGATCCTGAGCATCGGCCTTAAGCTGTTGTTATTCCTCTGGCCTCCTGCTCAACTACTAGCTTCCATGTGTTACATGGTCGACCAACCCGACGTCTTCCTTGAGGATTATAATCCAGAGCCTGTTTTGCGATATTTTGCTCTGGTTTCCTCAAAGTATGACCAATCCACTGCTACTTCCGCCGTTGAATCTCAATACCTATTTTAGTCTGGCCAGTTGTACTCCAAAGTTCGTCGTTGGAGATCACTTCTGGCCAGAATATTCCTAAAATGCGTCGGAGGCATTGGTTTACGAAAGTCTGTAGTTTCTTAATAAATCGAACGGTTACTTTCCACGTAGTACAACCATACAACAACACAGATTTGACGCATGTGTCAAAAACCCGCAGCTTCGTGCGAAGGGAGATCTCTCTTAACCTCCAGAAAGGGGAAAGGATACCGAAGGCCTGACGAGCTTTATTTAGCCGAGCCTCAACATCCTTTTCGGCTCCGCCGTCCATGCTAACAATGCTTCCAAGATAGCAAAAATCTTGCACCTCTTCCACATCCTGTCCGTTAAGAACAATCGGTGTGTTTGCGTTCGAACCCATGTGCATGTACTTGGTTTTACGCACATTTATTTTCAGTCCCGCCTCTTTGCATTTAGAATGCAACGAGCGAACATTTGACTCTAAGTCCGAACGGTTATGTGCAAGCAAACACACGTCATCAGCATAATCAAGGTGACTTAAGATGTTAAATAGTCTCCATTGAAGACCCTAACCTTCCCCACTTTCCAGTGCAGCTTCCAAGATGTCATTTATTACCACCAGAAACAGGGCTGGTGATAATATGCAGCCTTGTCTGACACCCGTTCGCACAGGGAAGCTCTCGGACAGCTCTCCTCTATGCAAGACGCGACACCTTGCATCTTCGTAGGATTCTTTAATCATAGCTATGACCTTATCTGGAATACCTCTCCTACGCAAAGCATTCCATATGTAATCTCGCTTAACGCTGTCGAAAGCCTTCTCGAAGTCTACAAACATGAGATGTAGTGGCGAACCCATTTCGGCTGAGTGCTCTAATATTATCCGTAGGGTATTTGTGTGGTCGGTACAAGACGACCCTTTACGGAATCCAGCCTGATAAGCTTCGAGAGTGCTCTCGACGACATCACTAATCCTATTGAGAATTACCTTAGCCATAATTTTTGATACGGCAGTAAGTAGACATATACCACGCCAATTGCCACAATCCCGAAGATCGCCCTTCTTCGGAATTTTCACAATGACGCCCTCCTTCCATTCAGTCGGATATCTTCCCTCACTCCATACCTTAGTGAAGAGTGGGAGGAGTATATCGGCTGTGATTTCCAGGTCCGCTTTGAGGAGTTCGGTTGGTAGTCCGTCTATACCTGGAGCTTTCCTTCCCGCTATTGACCGAATGGCGGAAACTATCTCTTCCTTATCTGGGAGATCGTCCCTAATAGAGGATTGTTGCGGTTGGATGTTTGGTATGTAGTTGTTCTGTTTCCGGAATATCTTCCTCTGACAAGATGTTTAAAATATCAGAGAAGTATTCCTTCCATCGTCGCAACTGGTGTTCACTCATATTAAGGAGAGTTCCGATGACATCTCTCACCAGGTGGTTGGCGGTGAAATTCCTGTTCGTCAACTGTTTCATGATTTTGAAAAGTGAACCCATATCCCCTAGGTAAGCCTCAGATTCTGCCTTGTTTGCCAGATCTTCAATGGCCTTTCTCTTGTCGCGTCTAACAGCCCTCTTAAGCTGTATATGAGCATCGCGGTAGTTCTGCCTCAAGTCGGGCGTTCGTAGTTTGACATCGGGTTGAGAGATGATTGGCAATTTGGCTTTTTTCCGATTGCCAACCTTGACCCATGTGTCTTGCGACATCCAGGTTTCTCACCGCTTTGCACATATCCCACAGATTCTTCAGCACTAGTTAGAAAAGTGTTTCTGGTTACCTCCCAATTGGCGTCCAGTGTGCGCATTTCATATTCACCCAATGTGGATGACTTTTCGCGTAGAATAGTGGTGTATTCGCGTTTTTTGTTGGGATCTCTAAGTTTATCCACATTAAGCTTGCGCTTCATTTGAAGAATTTGTGGTCGTCGGATAGCTGCTGTACACAATCTCAAGCAGGCAACCATCAGGGCCAATGTACAGAATAGTGTTTCCGCTAGGGGTTCGTTCTTCTCCTGATCCTGTCCACCTGACCTCGCTCAATCCCAAGATTTGGATGTTATAGTGCTCCATTTTACGGTCGATCACCGATTGGCGGTGCAAGCACCGAGTAACCCCAGCTCTTCCCCCGTCATTCAATGTTCGAACGTTCCAGAAGCCAATTATTGAATTACGACAGCTAATAATTTTTATTGATAAAAATTATGAAAACAATACGCAATAAAAACAAAGGTAACTACATTACATTTCGTGTGTACAGTGTTTATTTCAACACCCCAACTCATCGTTCCAAATAAAAGAGACATTGATGCCAGCAATTTACTCTACTTGTTTTGAATGATGCCCATTTGCTGAACATTCGAAATAATTGCTGGTCCTACCAGTGCCTTAGTGAGACAATCAGCGGCATTTTTCTTCGATGTTACATATTCCAATGTGATTGCGCCAGATTTAATCACATCGCGCACATGATGATATTTCGTGTCAATATGTTTGCTACGAGCCCGAAACATCTCAACACTTGCAATCGCTATTGCACTCTGGTTGTCACAGAATAGCGTAGTTGGTTCGTCAAACTCCTTCAATCGCTTGCCAAGCATCCTTAACCAAATTGCCTCGCATGTTGCTGCAGAGATTGCCATGTACTCCACTTCTGTCGAAGACAAAGCCACTGTTGGTTGGCGCCTGCTTGCCCAAGCGACAGCACCATCGCTCATTTTGAAAATATAACCAGTGCATGAGCGCCGTTTGTCGATATCGGATGCCCAATCCGAATCCGAGTATCCAACCAATTCACCACCGCCATACCGATATAAAATTTTATAATCAAGCGTCCCGCTGAGATAGCGCATGATGCGCTTGACCGCCGTCCAATGTGGCTGTGCATGATTGGAATTGAACCGACTTACATCATTCACAGCAAATGCAATGTCAGGACGCGTCCCCTGCACCAGGTACAACAAACATCCAACCGCCTGTTGGTACGGAATGTTCTCCAAAACGCCAGATCCTTCTTCGACCATCTTGATCGAGAGCTTCTGATTCGCGTCGCTTGGTGTCACTGCAGGTTTCGCGTTCTCCATGCCAAAACGTTTCAAAATCATCTCGATGTACCGCTTCTGGTGAATTGCAATTCCCTCTTGGGTATATTCGATGCTGATTCCAACGATGTTCACTGCCCGTCCAAGATCCTTCATCTTGAATTTCGTACTCAATACTGACTTAAGAGCACGTAACTGATTTTCGTCCTTCCAGAGAATCAATACATCGTCGACGTAAACAGCCAGAATCACTCCCATCTCGATCGAATAATACACACACGGGTCCTCCTTTGACCTGGTCAGCCCGATGTCTATCAGCGCTGCGTCCAGTTTCAGGTTCCACTGGCGACCCGCCTGTTTGAGCCCGTACATAGCACGATTAAGTCGACATACTCGTCCTGTGTTGTCATCGAAGCCCTCGGGTTGATCAGCGTATATCTCCTCGTCGAGATCTCCTTGTAAAAACGCCGTGACAGCGTCCATCTGGTCTATTCTGAACTCATCTTTTGCCGCTAGTGCCATTAAAAAACGAATCGACTCATACCTCACGACAGGTGAGAATGTTTCTTCGTAGTCTAGACCAAAACGCTGCGAACACCCTTTTGCTACTAATCTTGCCTTATAGCGAGTGATCTCTCCTGAATTTCCACACTTCAACTTGTAGACCCATTTGGTCTTAATAGTCTTTCGTCCGACCGGCAGATTTACTAAAGTCCAAGTGCCATTTTCCTCATGCGACTGCAATTCTTCCTTCATGGCGGCGATCCAATGTTTTTTGTCGCCCGCCCCAGTTGCTTCACGAAACGTGGCTGGTTCCTCACAACCCGCCAATTTAGCCGACAATGTGAATAGTTGTGTGGCCTTTCGTGTGCGATTCGAACGTCGAATTTCCCCAAATGGCGATGATAACTGTTCATCCGGCACATAATCATCATCCGAATCATCAGCATCAAAGAAAATGAACTCAGTTAGTTCACTTTCACTAGGTTCTTCTAACACCACCTCTGGTTCCGCGACCGCTGGTGTGATTGGTGTGATCACTTGTGTCTCAGATTCCTCTGCCTTTTCATCTACAGTGGTAACAGATAAATCTATTAACGAGATATCATTTACTTTGGCATCTGGCATGTCGAGAAATGTGACATCACGACTGATCGTCACCGTGCGTTTTTCCGGGTCAAAACAACGCAATCCCTTTTGCGTCTCTGAGTAGCCGATGAAGACCATTTGCTTGGACTTCGCATCCAACTTCTTCCGCTTCTCCTTCGGGATGTGAACCATGATTGCCAAATCACCCATGTACTCATGGCCGTTGTCCGATCGCAACACCTTCACTTTGAATCCAGTTTGATTTTCCACCATTGACTTGAATTCTGTGAAAACCCGCTGCACGTCACTCTTGAATTTGATGAAATACACAAAAACTTTCCGTGAATGATCATCGATGAACGTCACAAAGTATTTGGCGCCCCCAACTGAATCTGTCTCCATTGGTCCGCAGACATCCGAGTGAATCAGCTCCAGGATTTTTTTTGACTTGATTTCGACTTCTGCTCGTCGAAACGGTTGCCGACTCTGTTTCCCTAGCATGCAAGGTACACACTTTGCCAAAATACTGCGATCACCTTTGATTGCAACGCCATTCACCAATCCATTCAATTTCATCAAGCCATCATAGCCGAGATGACCCATGCGACGGTGCCACATCATCAAATCGCTTCCATCATCTGTGTGAGCCATTATACCGCAAGCATTTGTATTGTTGATTTTCCATGAGTTACTGCGCGCTGCCACATCAACGATAACATCACTTTTTTTATCACGCACCACGCAATGATTATTTGCAAACAATACACTGTTGCCGGTCTTCTGGATGTCATACACTGACAGCAAATTAGATGAAACACCTTCCACCAACAGTACGATCTTCACCGGAATTATCTTTCCATTGGTATTCAAATTGATTGAACCACTTCCTGTGACCTTCAATCTTTGATCACCAGCTGTCACTATGTCTGGAAAATTTGAATTTTTTTTGAAACTCTCGAAAAGTTGACGATTACCAGTTAAATGGGTCGTAGCACCAGAATCGATGACCCACGAGTTGGATAACAAATCACAATTCGTCGCCGCCATGGCACTCTGCGCATTTCCTTTAGACTTCTTGTTATCGGACTTTCCTTTTGGGCACTGAAAACTTTTGTGTCCTTTTTCATGACAATTAAAACATTCTATGTCTGCACTTTTTGTTTTCATGTTTTTCTTTTTGTTGTTCGCATTCGGCTTTGATGTCACTTGCTGTTGTGATGCCATTTTGAAAGCGACACTCAAGTTATTTTCACCATTCAACAACAACTTCGCCTGTGCCGAATCAATTAACCGACGTTTGAGAGTTTCTGACGTCATACACTGCTTCCCGTCATTAACAACCGTGCTACCATCGAGTCCTCCTACAAAGGATTCATACTCTGGTGTTAATCCATAGATTACTAATCCACAAATCACTTCGTCACTTATTTCAAAACCGGTTTCTTGAACCCGACACATTGCTGCCGTATGTTCTCTAACAAATTCTTCCATTGAAGCACAATTCGCTAACTTTAGTGTGGCCAGATTTCCGATGATACGAGCCTTGTGCATCCAGCTGTCATTTTGGTACAGCGTCGCACATCTCGCCCAAAGCGACTCAGCCGTTGAATGGTCCCCGATCTCATCATACAATCTCGGCTCAATCGTCATCATTAAACGAGCTTTAGCCTGTTTAGACTTCTTGATGCGCTCTGCTGAATTCTATGCATCGGCTGTTGCTGCTGCGACCGCAGCCGCCTCGGCAGCTATTGCCAACGCCTTCAGACTTGAATCATCTGGTTTATTTGATGCCGCCGCAGTTGCTGCCGCTGCTTTATTCGCTGCTGAATCTGCCACATTTCCCGTAGGATTCGCTGCGGTCAAATATGCATCCAGATCGTGCCATTCAAGCATCATTCGTGCACTTCTGCGCCATGAAATATAATTGGTTGAACCGATCAACTTCGTCACCTTCACGAAATCGCCATCTTTGTCGCCTAGATCCATCTCTTTGTAATAGATCAAAAAAAAAACAATACACTTTGCCCTTTCACTTAAATGAATTTGTTTTTCAATTTAATTTCCCACAGAAATAATTAAAGCAATTTAAAAATTTTTCAAAAACTTATTTTTATTGCGCAGTTGAAAAACCTGGGCTCATAACCTATTGAATTACGACAGCTAATAATTTTTATTGATAAAAATTATAAAAACAATACGCAATAAAAACAAAGGTAACTACATTACATTTCGTATGTACAGTGTTTATTTCAACACCAATCATAGTCCGTTTTCGAATGCCAAAAGTCGTTACCGTAGAATCAGTCCGTATCCGAGGCGATGTATCTGTTTCTCGTATCATTTAGGTCTTAAGATCACAGGTGATAAGCCCATAATCCAGTGAGTGTCCATTTGCCATTTTTAGGGCAAGCAGGACTGGCTGTGGGTGAATTCTACAGCCCCCATCCCAGAGGGGGATAGTTAGCTCAGGTCCTTGAGTCGCTAGGCTCCAAAGATAGTTACAGGAATTGGTAAAACCTCATCCTATAACTACCCCTTGCGGGCTCCAGTCGTATTGAACACCTCCAATTTTGAGGCCTCCGTGGTGTGCTTACTTCCCAGCCAATAGGTCGTGCGTTCAATGCCCGTTCCAGGCTGAAGGAGTTCTTAAGCACCAATTTGTCAATTGATACTGTCAACTAAAAATTATTCGATATGAAATGGGCAAACGATGTAAAAGTGAAACAGTTCCACTTTGGAAAGGTCTATGTACTCAGTAGCTGATTTTTGTTCGTCTTCTATCATTCTGTCCCCATAATATGTATCTGTAAATACCTATCAGTGGCAGCCTGTATAACTGAAAAATACACCAGCTTCACCACTCGATACGGTCGTTTTCACTCCCCTTCGTCTGCCTTCCCATTCCCATTAATCCTTCCCTCCATGACTATGTTTGTGCATTGCACATAAAAGCCGAAATGACCTATAACACATGTTGCTCTGTAAAAAAAATCCACGCAGTCATTCTTCTTAAAAACACGCGTCTAGAGTACAACTCGCATGTTTGGGCTGGCGTCTCAAAATCACTTCTAGCTTGGCTCGACCAAGAACATGCGCTCCGATTTATTAGAGATGAGACTGTATGTTACTTCTAAAGTACAGAGCACTCATCATGAGTCCTTCACTGAAAGCATGTTGCCAAGAAGAAAAACCTCTGTTATGTATCTCTCGTACATAAGAATACGTATAAAATCTCTTAGTAAAAGCACTCACACTTTCACGAGAAATATTGAGTTGTTAGGTAGCATCTGAGCCTCCCAGCAAACAATTTGACGAGCGCTCGCAAACAATGCTCTTAAAACGAGAATAAAATGATACAAAATAAATAAACTGCGTCATGATCTTAAGCAAACCAAGCACAAAGAGTCGCACAACGTCGATCTTGTTATGTACAAGCCGTTTGCATTTTACCATGCGAGCCAAAAATTATTTCGTGTCGATATATCAAAATATTGCAAACGCAAACGGAGAAAAACCTAGAGTTTACAGAGAAATCCGTGTGTGCTTGTGGGTGTGTGTGTTCGTGAAATATTCATAGTCATAAACAATAGAAACAGAACAAGAAGCAATTGCGATCTTCGAAGATCTGTTGTTTAGTTTTAAACGTCAAGTTCTTTAATATAAATAATATTGTTTATGAAATGTTAACGATTTTCATTAATGAATAAAAATAAAAATCATTAACGATACATTAATGATTCATTGATAACGATTATATATTTGCTTATATTCTCGTTTCTTATGAGTGTTTTACAATTTATTAATGAATCGTTAAAAGTAAGTCATTAACGAATGTTCATTTAGTCCGCTTGATGAATCGTTAATGACTCGTTAACGAAGCTCGTTAATATAATTCATTAACGATTCTTTAATGAATTATTTTGCTTGCTCATTAAGCTTCGCTTTTATGCGGGAAACAGGTGGAGCTTATGACTAGGTTCTTAATGCTAGCGAAGTCAATAGGTCTTTGGCCATTGTCGTACGTTGCATTATGGAGACTATGCCCTCCTGATACGCCCCTATGAAAAAGTTCGTTGCCAATTTTATCGTTGAAGTCTCCTATTAGAGTTTTGATGTTATTGGAGAGCAGCCCGTCAAATGTGCTGTCAAATCGGGCATAGAATTCGTATTTAATGACATCATCTTTCTCCCATGTATGATCAAGGAATTTGATAAACGAAACGCTGAAGAACTTCAACCTGAAGCGGATTAAGTAGATTCGTTTGTTGATCGATATAAATTTTGTTACGAGTTGTTTGAACGCATTATCTACAAACAAAGGCGACAACGAATTCTCTGCTACCTTGATTTTTTCCCGCTGGTAAGCATATACCAAGTTTACCGATTGAAATAACTTCTCGAAATAAGCACGCCGATAATCTACACGTATTCTTCAAGATTATGAAAAATGAATGACAAGATTAGTATCGAAGTAGCCGATTCTATTTTTTTTTATATACTCGTACATAACTTATCGAAGAATCCCAGCCAAGGAGGATATATAATAAGGAGTGACTATGAGCATGCTTTGCCTTGTAAGCAAAATGGGAATGAATGTATTTCCCTCCCTTACTACCGAAATGCTCGAAATTTTTCGAAAAAAATCGTTTCGCTATCTTTGTCTGCCACACTTAAAAATATTGCAACTGACTCTTTCCCACAATAAATTGTTCGAAACAGATGTCAAATTTTCGAAAAAAATTGTTTCGCTATCCTTGTTTGACATACTTAAACCCAAAGTAACTATCTCTGTCCCGCGTTAAATTGTCCGTTGCTAAAGTGCTTAGCTTAAACACAAACCAAAACTAATAAAAATTGAAAAAATAAAATTTTTTGAAATCAAACAGCAACCTTCATTGCACTGAAAATTAGTTTATTGCTGACTGAATATTAGCAACTAAGAGAGAATACAAATTATGGTATTTTTTTTGTAAAAGTGTGAAGCCAAGTTAAGCTTGACACAATTTTCGAAAATTTCCGAATCAAAAAATATTCCCACATGAGACAGACTATCAGGTACTCCTTTTATATATCCTCCTTGATCCCAGCAAACAATGAGAAATCACAGTTAACTCATAATGAAATCTTTATATGAATGTGAAATCACTTAAGGTTCATTTTGGCTTCTTTTTAAAGTCACGTCGAATCCACTATCGTACTAAAAACTTTACCCCAGACTGAAATCAGTATATGAATTCAGAAAAGCTTACGTAGGTGATGCAGAACTAAACTCAAAAAACGACATCGGAAAGATGTCACAGAATGGACCCACAACGTTATCAGTAACTGGTTAAGAACTGATATCCATATTATCCATATTCAGAGCGTGAATTCATTTCATTTTTACTAAGTGACAAAAGAATGAAAGGCTTAAAAGCATGTTCAGTAGTGATTCATATGAAGAAAAGAACCTGATTTATTCACAAGTTAATCAGTTTTTGAAACCGAAGTGAAACGAAATCTCAGCAAATGATTTCATATAGGCTTCATTTATTGAAATTTCACCAAATTGTTCGCTGGGATGAATCTTAATTATTTATATGTAGATTTATTTTAGTGGTGCAGTGCCTACTCTTCCTCATTTCACGAGCCGCCACCGTACGAAACGTTTTTTTTTTTTATGTTTTGATTAACTTACCTTATTTCATTTCATTTAATATATTTTTACAATTTCTTATAATTGAAAAAGTAATTTTTCTTATATTTCAAATACAGAAAAAAATGCGTACTGTAAAAAATTACGGATTTATAAAGTTATAAATTATAAATAATCACAGGCTTTTCAAAAACAAAAACAAAAATATTAAAATAGACTATTTAAAAATTCTAAACTATCCCAATTTCCCTTGTGCCTTTTCACAACCGCTGTTCGTGTTGTTGCTGATTAAAAAAAAAATTATATGGAAAAAGAACAACTAACTATATAAAAACAAATTATTAAGATTTCGTTAATTAAACGAAATAAAAAGAAAAATAAATGTTAAATCTGAATCAGAAAAAATTATTGTAAATAAAAAAAATCATATTTTATGTGTGAATCACGTAAAAAAATTTTTGTTTAACCAATACATAAAATATTATATAACGCCTAACCTAAATTAGAATTTTCTGTTATATAAAAAATAAATTATTTTTCCTAATCTAAAATGTTTTTGTTAACTGTATAATTTGTTGATTCAATTATAAAATCAAATATTAAATCATAAACATGACTGAATATCAAATTAAACGGATTGAACCAATCAAAATACAGGCACTATTTCATGGTATAACTACGAAAAAAAAACATGCTGCTAAACTTTTTCCATATGTTTGTATCTTAAAAACAAAAACACTGACAAATTATATCCTAAAATTTAAATTTCTAAATATTACACGGAATTCTAAAAGTAATACAACTAAAACCTTTATATATACCTAAAAATAAAAACAAGTGCACTAGACACCCTGTTACTTAAAATAAATTTCAAAAAAAAATTATATATATATATATGTATACATGTATAAAAAAAAACAACCACCTGATTTTTTATATACTCGAGGAATGTAACACATTTTATATAAATGTGTTTATATAGTTATATGTAAAAAACTCATAATTTATCCGTTAAGATGAAAATTTTAATTTCATTTTTCTAAACTAAATGGTAAAATATTGAAAAAAAATTCATAACACACATAAACACACACATGAGAAAATACAACCATATCAAAATGTCTATTGCAACGATTTAAAAATGATTAAAAAATGAAGTTAAATAAGTATTAGTAGAATTAAAAAGGAAGGAATTAATTTAAAAAAAAAAACATGTAGATTTGAATTAAAAATTTAATTTAGAAATTTTACTTTATTTGTTATTTATGTTCCTTGAAAATAATCGTATATGATGTAATATGTAAAATTTATAGAATTTATATTTATGTAGATTTTAATTAGATGAATTTCGTTTAAGAGACAATCATGTGATAAATTTAATCACGCTTTTAATGAAGCTAAAAAAAATGTTTAAGATGCATGCATTTTAAAATGCTTAATTTTATTTCACTAAATTCAGTTAATTTTATTCTTATTAATTTAAGAGCTAAGAAAATTCAGATTTTAATTTGAAATTATACCAAAAGAAAAACATTCTCGTAATTGTAGTAAATCGCATATTATTATTGTGGTTAAATGTAGAAAAATAGAACAATTATAAGACTTTCATGTTTTAGCTATTTTATCGGAGTTTTTAATTAATTAATTTCTTTATGGTAACTAATTTAATAACCATAATCGACAGAACCTTATTGTCAGTTGAGACAAAGTTACATATTTTTTCTGTCTTCAGATCATCAACATCTAATTTTTCAATGATGTTACAGCCTATTTCATCTTCAAATGCGAAATAAAAAGTTCAAGAAGATACGGTTTTCTAATTTTGTTAGGAACATAAATTAAGCGGGTATAAATATAAGGCATTTAAGATCTGGAAATCATCCACACCAATAATAACGTTAGATTTCATTTCGTACAGCAACATCTTCAATATTCTGCATTTCTATCAGAATGTTTTATTGAAAATTAAAGCTTCAAAAATTTAATAGGTACTTAGAAAATTAGTGTATTGGATTTAGGTAAATTGTGCAGTTTGTATAGGAGGTGGTAGAATGAGTGGGATTTCTTAATGAGTTTTTCAGAAATAACTATAACGATTATGCATTTGACATGTTTTCAATCGCAGATCTGTAGCATTCAAACTTTTCGGGAAAATCGACTTTTTGTAAAGTTGTGAAATTGTGTCATATTGTATGGGAGGGGGTAGAAGGAGTGAAGCTAGGTAATCATCAAACTTTTTTTCGGTCGTACTAATAATTCTAAATAAATACTTTGTTCAAAATTTCAACTCGATAGATTTAATACGTACTGAGTAAATTGGTTGATAGTATCTTATGAAAAAGTGTAGTTTATATGAGAGGTGGTAGAAGGAGTGGAAGCATTCAAATAATATGTTTATACTGAAGATTGGAATTGGCACAAAAATGATATATTCTAAATTTCAGTTCAATAGAATTTATATTATACGAGAATTTATATTATATGAGAAAATCGGTTTAATGTCAAATCTCGAAAATGCCTCATTTTGTATGGGAGAGGGTAGAAGGGGTGGAGCGGTTTGGCCCGTTCACGAATTTGACCTTACTTTTTTGTATGAACGTTCTAGCTCAACGTGTTCTCAAGCTAAAGAGCGAACAAACGGACGAACATCCGGTTTTGAGATTTTTGAGTGATAATATTAACTTCTGCATCATTAATTTTTATTCTCCGAACCTTATTTCTTAGCGTCAAAAACTTTCGAGCGAACTTATAATACTATCAGATTTCATCTAGAGTATAATAAGTTATGTTGCGGCTTGTAGTTCCATACTTCTAGCCGACTTAATTGTGACGTCTAGATAAATCGGTAGCTAGCTCGACCGCTTTGCAACTTTAATCCCAAGCGTAATTCTTTCTGTCGAAATCTACGATATTGCTTTAACCTTTACGGCAGAATCCACATCAGAGTCAAAATACGTAAAAGAGTCCACAGTCTTTCTATGTTGCCCAGTGACAGAGAAATTGTTCGCATAAGAAAATGCTTACCTCTCAAACGAATGATTTTGATTGGCACGCTCCATGTTTATACGTTCCAAAAATTTAAACAGCAAATAAAATAATTCATTGAAGACTCGTTAATGAGTTATATTAACGAGTGTTTTGATCATTAACAAGCGTCTTTAACGATATATTAACGAGTCATCAAGCGGACTAAATGGACAATCATTAATGAATTACTTTTAACTATTTATTAATGAAACGCTTACAAAAAACGAGTATGTAATCGAAGATCGCAATTGGTTTTCTATTTTTGTTGATTATGCTTAAGCATTTCACGCACAAATGAAATGTGCGATATGCCTATAGACATAGCTATGTCGACATCATTTTCGGACTCGCATATCGCACGTGTGATGAGAACTCTGCAGAGTTTGGTTTACATATGGTTTACATAATTTTCAAGTACAGGGTGCGGCAGTTAAATCCGGACAAATTAAACTTTGTTTTAAAATACAATTTATTGACACAAAGTACAAATGTAAAAGAACATGTTTTTAGTCAATATTCGTGTGACCTGCCAGGAGTACAATTACTCAATATAACCGCCGTTGGCCTCAATTATCGCCTCCATCCTTGACCTGAAGCGATCGCGCGCTCTCTGTAACGCAGCGCTGTCCATATTGGCGAATGCTGCTTCGATAGCGGCGCGTAGAGACGCGACTTTAGGGTGCCGCGACTTGTTGGTAACCCATTCAATAACGCTCCAAACATAGTAGTCGAGGGAGTTCAAATCCGGGCTATTCGGAGGCCAAAACTCTTTGGGCCAAAACTCTTTGGACCAAAACCTGTCCGCGTTGTCTGATAGCTAGTTTTGGACTAAATGGCTTGTGTGAGCCGGTGCACCGTCCTGTTGAAAAACATATTGCCTCCCCGCGGCCACAGTTGCCATCCACGGTACCACAACATCCTTTAAAACGTTCAGATAAACTTCTTTTGTGACAGTTTGTCCTTTTTCAAAGAAATGTAACGGCATCACGTTAACCTCATTGGACACAACACCTAGGACGTGAACACTATCCGGAAATTTTGTTCGAGCAACAATCGGGACGTCCTCGGGGTCGTGGGAGAGCCAGCGATCATTTCTTCGGTTGATTTTCGCATCAACAGTGAACATTTTTTCATCATCGCCCCGTTCCTTCGTTTTTCAAAGAACTCAGTAGCAGGTTGCAGCGAGCAATCCGCTTTGTTCTGGCAGCCTCAGACAGCATCTGTCGCACCTTTATTGTGTAAGTTAGCGGAACCTTCCTCGGACTTCTCCGAAGCATTATATTTCGCCACAACATCATAAACAGTCGATCTCGGGTACCCGACGAATCGAATGATCTCGGTCGCCGAACGCCCAGCGCAATTTTAAGATTATGACTGTTCACTAGACGCCCATGGCGTTCAAGAACCTCAATCGCGACCTCTGACGGAACTACGATATGGCGGGAAATTCAAATTGAAATTTGTCCGGATTTAACTGCCGCACCCTGTATATTGCAGCTCGGGCATGCAAAATGATTGTTTTTGTTGTTTACAGGGCTTAGACTTATTTTACAAGTAGATTGTTTGAGTGTACGCGTGTGGATTGCACGCATATTGATGTGTTTATTTCGAGAAGTTCTTTGCTGTATGTAAACTGTGAATGTATATTTAAACTGTGATCCACATATGCTTAATCCCCAACTTTTTAGGGCCAAGCCGACTAGCTACATGAAGCATCTAATTTATATATTATTTCTAGATTTTACACCTCTATTTTGTAATAAACTACAAAATGGTATAGAAGAGAAACAGTTCCCTTCCACAAGGCGATCCTGCGACAGTACTTTTTTATTCCTCTGACCTCCTTATATAAGGTGCTCGGTTCCATGTGCTCCATGACCGACCAACCCGATGCCTTTCTTGAGGATTACGTATAAGGCAAAGCTTGCCGTGAGATATTTGAGGAACCCAAAGTTGTACTCTTCGCCATGTATTCCTTAATGGCGGAGCTTTGTGACCGTGCTGCAGGAATGTACGATATTCCGCCTTATATCTGGAGTAGAGTTTGGCCACGGAGCCGATATTTAAAAAATCAACGAATAATAACTCTCAGAGATGACAAAAACTTGCAGTTTCAACAAAAGTGGTTCAAAACGTATTAAACTTATTCAATTCCTGCGAAAAACAGAATAGATAGCAGGAAATAAGGTGAAAAATAATCTTCGGTTTGGAAATACTATCTCGCTCTGTGCTGGAACTTGGTGTTCAAACTATAATTTGAGATGGTACACCCTTAAACAGTAGCTCTAATCCGAAGATGCTTTTACCCGCACGAGGAAGTTTGCATTCTCTGGTAGGCTCAGCCTCAGTAGATTGATGAGAGCACTGCAACCTTCTCGGCCTATTGTGCGCTTATTGCCCCTACTATAACTCAATAGCTTTGGCTAATCTAAGTATTTTTAAGCGAGCCATGTTGACCAGTTCCTCAATAGAAGGGAAACCTTTTCCAAGAAGATTGTGTCTTTTCCTAAGTCGGGACAGAGGCGACAGATGTCGGTTTCAGCTAAGCCCATATTTTTGAGGTGGTGCTTTACTCCACTGTGCCCCATCATAAGGCCGATTAGAGTACTAACATCACTCTTGCTGAATTTTAGAATATTCTTCACTTTGGTTTTTGTGATAGAATTCGTTTTTTTGAGATTGATCAGCTTCGAAGTCTATTCCAGTAGATTTTATGCTCTTGTTCAAACCACTTTCTAAGTATAGGTTTGGAGTGCCCTTTTGGCTCTCCGCAGAATGGCTCTGGAGCAATAAAATTTGTCTCTGCGCCGTTTTTTAGCAAGGCCATCAGCCTCTTCATTTCCCGCAATTCCCATATGTTCTGGTACCCACATTAAAGTTACATCGTTCCTTTTTTCCCAGGATAATTAGGTGTTGAAGGCAATCCCAAACTATCCTCGATCCGTGTTTATTGGATGCTAGGGTTTTGAGAACCGCCGATAGGATATAAATAGATTTTTTGCGATGAGCTCTCCTTATGTTCTCCTGACTGCATAGCTCCATTGCAATTAGTTCAACCTGGAAGATTGTGGCTTCTTTGCCGAGTGGTTTTGAAACCAAAAAGCTAGGATCTTTAACTCCGGCTCCTGTTAGATTCCTCTTCCATTTCAGGTGGCATGATTGCCAGTCCTTGCATTCTCTGATTATAACTTCGAAGGGGGTTTCAAATTCGAATTTTTTCGGCATAGCGTCCGATAGTGAAGAGGTTAGGACCTCTATTTTTTGGGTCTTTTAGGATTTTGAGGTGACCTCGAAAATCCCCTGATTTGTAAGTGTTTCTCTCTATATGCGTAACACCCCTTTTATAGCCACCTTTTTTATTTGAAGATGCATCGGAGGGATGTTTAGGAATATTTCCATTGCCACCGTAGGACAGGTTTTCATTGCTCCTGTGATACCAAGACAAGCTAGCCTTTGGATTTTTTGTAGCGTAAGCTGTGCTTTTCGCTGTAAAATTTTAGTCCACCATATCGTTGATCCGTATGTAACTATTGGAAGACTGATTGTTCTGTAACACTAGAAAATCATTTTGGGCTCTAATCCCCATTTTCTGCCAAATAAGCTTTTGCAGGCCCAAAATGCCTTTAGTGCTTTGGCATTAGTCCATTCTATATGTTTGTTCCAGTTGAGTTTGCTATCCAGTATAACACCTAGATATTTTACCTCATTTGAAAAAGGTATTGGGTCCCATTTATTGCAGGAGGTATGATGTGGATTTTTCTTCTATTTGCAAATGGTACTATCTTAGTCTTACTTGGATTGATGTTCAAGTTCTTAGACTGATACCAGTTTACTATCACCTCTAAGGCTGATTGTACCCTTTCCGATGTTATTAAATCATATTTTTCTCTAATCATAATGACGAGGTCATCAACATATCCTATTGCCTCGTATCCTTGTTCTGTTAGACGGTCCAGGAGCTCATCTACTACAATTGACCAAAGAACTGGAGATATTACCCCACTTTGGGAACAGCCCCTTTAGGTCTGTGCAGTCAATGTGCTATCACCTAGATCCGTGGTTCTTATACGGCTCTTTAGCATAGCGTGTATCCATTTTATTGTGGCCGTTTCCAAACCCTTTTTCCTAGCTGCCGCTAGGAAAAGATCGATTTCTTTATAGTCTTTTGCCTTTTCGATTTGTTTCAACCATAAAGGGCTGACTCTGTTGGTTTGCTTTTTTGGTAGGCATGTTGATTATTATTAAGACAGATCTTGATAGGCCCTGTTCTTATGTAAATATCCACGAACTTCTCCACCGTTTTGACGAAGAAGGAGGTAATGCTTATAGGGCTATATGACTTAGGCTGATCAACGATCCCCTGCCTTCGGTACAGATACCACCCTCGCTTTCCTCCAGATTTTAGGGATGTATTCCCATACAAAGCTAGTTTTAAAGATCCTTATCATTATTGGGATTAGGATTTCGAACCCCTTCTGCAGTAATGCAAGGAATATTTTATCTACTCTGGCTGATTTGTAGGGCTTAAAGGTGTTGATCGCCCATCTGATCTTTTCCGGAGTGAAGATTTTACCAGCAATACTTTTGCTGAACGGAGTTTGACGATACGTCCTTTCATCTGCCTCTAAATCTTCGTTGTTGTTAACTATCTTGCAGCCTGGGAAATGTGTTGTGAATAAGACTTCAAGAGTTTCCATGATGGTTTTAGTTGAGGACCCATCTGGTCTCCCTTATGGTCCGATATCTATCGGGGTGTCTTTTGATAACATCTTTTGGAGTCTTGGGACTATTGGGAAATCATCTATCTCTTCACAAAATCTTCTCCAAATCTTCTTTTTTAGAAGTTTATTATATTCAGTAAGGGACTCTCTGTATTCGTCCCAGTTCCCAAAGGTTTTTGCTCTATTGAACAATTTCCTAATTTGTTTGCGTTTTGGCACTAGTTCCTCATTCCACCAAGGTGCTTGTTTAGCCTTTTTTTTTGTGTGAAACGGGACAACTTTGTTCGTATATTAATAACATTGTTTTCGAGTTTGCTCCTGATTTTGTCAGTGTAGTCTGGCCTGCTTATTGATTCCTCTTCGATACCTAGTTCGTACTCTAGCACTGACTAGTACAGATTCCAGTTGGTGCGCTTAGGGTTTCTGTGTTGTCCTTTCTAGCCAAATGAAGTCTTAATATCAAAACATATTTGCCTATGATCTTAAAATGAAGCTTCTTTTGATTGGTGCCAATTTTCGCACTTGTCAACGAGCAGAGGCTTGTAATGGCTAGGTCAACTACTTTCTGCCCAGCTAAATTTTTGAATGTCGGTGTGTTGCCTTTATTTATTATATCTAGGTTGTTATTAGTAAGGTACTCCAAAAGTGACTCACCTCTTTTGTTGATATCACAACTTCCCCAGATAGAGTGGTGCGCGTTTGCGTCACAGCCCAGAATGATTGATATTTTGTAGATACTGCTGTATTCCACAAGCTCCATAACACCTTGAGGTGGAGCATCTAGCTCCTCACCAGGAAAGTAGTTCGAGGCAATTATAAACATGAAGCGAGCCAATCAAAATCGTTCATTTGAGAGGTAGGAATTTTTTATGCGAAAAATTTTCGAGTCCATGGGCAAGATAGAAAGCTTGTGGACTGTTTGAAATATTTTAACTCTGTTCGGCAGCTAATCAACCCTAGTCGGCCGACCACTATCCGCGAACCGTCAACGCGCGTATTGGGATACAGTTCTGTCAAACATCCCGTGCGAGACAAATTTACGAACCCACGATAGATCAAATAAGAAATTGATAATTTGTTAGGAGTTCAAAATGTGGTAAAATTTGACGTATCTTCCTTGCTCGGTTTTTGAGAAAATTGATATATCAATGGGTAAAAGCACACATATTGTATGACCAAATTACGTATTTCGGCTAGCGCCTTTTGAAAGTTTGTAGACTGCCAAATTCTCGCAGAAATGCAAATAGCCTAATGTTTCAAATGATCAGCTTACAACCCTTTACTTCAAATCTACTAATAGTACAAGAACTCTAGAAAAAAAAATAGCAGAAAGCGATAAGAGTATGAAGGTAACTAAGATGATGGACCAAAAATTGTAGCTTAAATTAATCTGCTTTTGTTATTATGATGATTGTTATTATAAGTCATTTCTTGAGAAGTGGACATATAATATGTATGCTTCTACCCATCGATATGGTATGTATAGGAGGGCGGGATAAAGTGAGTCGACCGGAACGAAAATTTCGAAAGTTGATGGTATTCAAACCACTACGCGTTGGTCAAACTTTTCAAGTCGATAGCTTCGGTAGTTTCAAAGAAAAATATAATATACTAATTCGACAATTCGAAAAATTAGTAAGAGAGGAAATAGAATGCTAAAAATTACTTGGAACAAATTTCATCTTGATTGTTCTAAGCTTTCGAGAGTTATTAAGGGCGTTTACGAGTTCCTTGCTTCGTCTTCGTCTAGTTATAACAGTTTATGACATCCAATCCATTGTTCTTAATGGACAAGTTGTGGAAGAGGTGCAAGATTTTCGTTGTCTCGGAAGCATTGTCACCGTGAACGGCGGAGCCGAAAAGAATATTGAAGCTCGTCTAAATAAAGCTCGTCAGGCCTTCGGTATCCTTTCCCCTTTCTGGAGGTTAAGAGAGATCTTCTTCGCACGAAGCAGCGAGTTTTTGACGCATGCGTCAAATCCGTGTTATTATATGGTTGATGCAAATGCCTCCGACGCATTTTAGGAATATTCTGGCCAGAAGTGATCTCCAACGACGAACTTTGGAGTACAAAGGGACAGACTAAAATAGGCATTGAGGCGGAAGTGGCAATGAATCGGTCACACTTTGAAGAAACCAGAGCGATTAACGTAGCCAAGACAAAATATTTATAAAGGTCCTTAGCAGCCCCAAAGACGGACAGACGGTCATCCAAATTTGAGGTTTTTGAGCGACATCGAAAATTTCTGTTCCCTTGGCGACTCCGTGAAAGCTTTATTGCTTAGCGTTACAAACCTTAGAGCAAAAACAATATACTCTCAGATTTTGTGTAAAGTATTCTAGTAAGCAATTTCATGATAAAACCAACAACAGGAAGGGTTTGCCTGATATTAAGTAGTTTCAACTCAAATTTCATTTTTTTCTCATTTTTTATTGATGTTGCAAAAATCTCTTAAAAGTTTGACCTAGCAAATAGCGAATTATTCTACAATACGGAGATCGTGAATTAAAAATCCAAGTAGTTATTATTAAAAAAAAATAAAAATAAATAAATAGAAGCAGGGCTAGGACTAGGCGCACCCACAAAACGAATATTTCGAAACATGATGATCAAGACATAATTTGGGCTGTAGCATCACAGAAGAAGAAGAAGAGTCTGGAATCCACTTACGCTTATTGCAAATCTTTACAACAAAATTATTTCCCCATTTTGCTAAAAGTATGTTAAAATAAATTTATCTGTAAACTTAAAAGCTCTTCAATCGCTTACTATACTTTCCTACTAACCTACGCTTAAAAATAAAAGATCATGATCGTTTCTTAAACAGACCAATTAAACACACTTTGTTTGATACCAAAATAAATATATAAAATACAATAAATTGTAAGGCAAAGTTATAAATAAATACAAAAAAAAAATACTTTTTTACGCGTACAACAAGCTATATAAATAAATTATAAAGTAGTTAAAAAGTTATCAAAACACAACTATGCATTTAACTTTCAATTTAATTTCAGTAAAAATTACTCCCACAACTGAAATTAAATTCGATATATTAAAAAAAAAAATTTCTAGACTGTCTTGTTTTAAAGATTTCATTTTTACAAATCTTATATTTTAGATTAAATCCAAAAAAAAAAATATTATGAAAAAAATTAATAAACTTTCAATCAAGAAATAAACATGTATAAAAATAAAAAATAAACTAATTCTAAGGATCAAGTGGAATTTATTAAATAAATAAAAAAAAACATTAAAATTTAAATTAGTAGAAAAAATGCAATAATTAAAAAAAAAAAAATATTTTATTTAAAGATGAAAATGAAAAAAAAAATGTTGAGCACAATCATATTTTGAAAAAATAATAAGAAACTCGTAAGGCATAACTCAAAAAAAGCGATTTGTAAAAAAAAAACATTATGAAGTAAAAATAGAATATAAAAAATAAATAAAAATAAAATAAAAAAAAAACAAACAGTTTGTATCATTATTCCATATGCAATAAAGAGAAGAAAATAAGAGTGTATGAAAGAGAAGCTATTGCTGAGTGTGTAATCGAATGTAATATTTTTATTATGAACGAAAAAAATGAACTAAAAAAGAAAAACAGAAAACAATTATTATATTATAAATTAATTTATACATAAACCTAATTGATTTCCTGTCATTTCTAAACCCATGTATATATCGATCAAGATTTTTTTAAAATGTAAAAAAAAAACATATTTGAATTGAAAATAATTTAATTGATCCTTGATTCTGTCGATTTCAATAAAATTTGAAATATAAAATTGTACTTTGGAAAATTTTCTCATCTGGAACTGTGGCAGTGTAAGGAGTGAGGCAATTTGAGCGGTGTTCAAACTTCTAATCAATTAGCATCATACTCTATGACAAGTTTTAGTTCGGTAGCTATCACATATCCGAAAGAAAAATGTTTTTTGTTCATAATTTTTTGAATAATTATTGGAAAAAAAAATCTGAAAAAATGTCATGTTTCTAGCGTTTCTAGTTTTTAAAGAAAACAAAATAATGCATTTTTCAAATTCGGTTATTTATACGGGAGGGTCAAGAGGGGTGAGCACATCGAAACTATTATTTTCGACTTTAATGGTATTCTTATAATTATATAATAATTTGGTCGAGTTTTAAGCCGATACGAGTAGCTTTAATTGTTTCGAAGAAAAAACCATTTCCGTAAATTATACAATTTTGTGAAATTTGTACGGGGGGCAGTGGAAGTAATGGGAAGATGTGTTCCATCCATGAACTTAAAGTTCCTTCTGTCATGGAAAAATGCTCCATAGCTCAAAGCGTTCGAGAATTATTACTCAGATAGTCGGGTGAACCAACAAATAGACGGTCATATGGTCAACAAAGCAATAACCAACTTTTCTGTACCCTTGGCGAGACGTATGTAGTTCAAACTTTATTTCTCAACATCAATAAAAACTCTCATTTCATCAAGAGTAGATAGAAAAAATTTATGGCGGATATCTTTTCAAATTTACCAAGAAATGTTATTATGATATTGTAACTAAAAAATGATTTTTAGTTCTTTATGAGTTTGCTTGCACATAACCGATTGGACTTAGAGTCAGGCCTTCGGTAATCTTTCTCCTTTCTGGAGGTTAAGAGAGATCTCCCTTTGCACGAAGCTACGAGTTTTTGACGCATGCGTCAAATCCGTGTTATTATTTGGTAGTACTACGTGGAAAGTGACCGTTCGACTTACCAAGAAACCGAAAACTTTCGTGAACCAATGCCTCCGACGCACTTTAGGAATATTCTGGCCAGAAGTGATCTCCAACTACGAACTTTGGAGTACAACTGGACAGACTAAAATAGGAATTAAGATTCAAAGGCGGAAGTGGCAGAGGATCGGCCACACTTTGAGAAAACCAGAGCGAAACATCGCCAAGCAGGCTCTGGTTTATAATCCTCAATTTCGGGTTGGTCGACCATGTAGCACATGGAAGCGAGCAATTGAGCAGGACACCAGAGGAATAGACAAGTCCTGGCAACAGCTTAAGGCCATTGCTCAGGATCGCACCTTGTGGAAGAGAGTTGTTTCTGTCGTATGCCCCTAAGGGGTCTTAACAGGAATTTGATTGATTGATTGATTGAGTCCTTTAGGACGAAAAGTTTATACATTCTGAAGTGCACATTGCCCGATTTTTAGTAAAATATAAATTTTTTTTTTAGGGTGGTAGCGTCACCCTCGGGTCAGGTTTTGAAAAAGTCCGATTTTTTTTTTGATGGTGAATTGTTAACATATTGTCCAACCCCCAACCTGAAGGGCTGGCTCTACATTTGATATTAGACCCAGTTATCGCACGGGGTACTCGCGTGACTTAACAAACCACTTAGAAGGTGAATAGGTCCCGAGTGGTATCCGGACGAGTGATGGACCTACTTGAAGACGGAGAGAAAAATTCGCTGGCAGAACTGTTAGTATTAAATATTGGTGAGTGCTATCCAGTTCTTATACATATTACGTAGAGTATAATATCTCCCGGGGCCCTTTATCAGCATATACCACTCTAAAATATAAACAAATTCGCTTTCACTATTATCGCTGTTTCACTGAAGTGGTCGGTCAGTGGAACTTTTTCACTTCCGAATGACGAGCAAATATCCCTTGTTCTGCATATCTCGCTCTTTTTAGTTTAGCAGAAGGTGTTGTTCCACATAGCGATTGAATGTGTGAACGATTGAAATAGTCGTAAATAGTTGAAGATTACAAACATTCCATGGCAGCTCCAGTGTGCGAGTTTGTGTCTGCCCACAGTTAAAAGTCGTGAACAATTGATGATCGCAAACAGAAGGTGAGCGTTATTTTTTAATTTTTATCTTTCAATTTCGCTAATCCTTGAATTTGAAAACATCAAAAAATTCTTATATTTTCGTAATTTTGGTTTTCAAATAAAGTTTAACAAAAAGCCAGTCATCGTTACATTTAAAAAAAAAGCTAACAATTAAATTGAAATTACAGTTTAAATTATACAATACCTGACACCAAATTGTTCTAAAAAAGTTTTGTTTATTGTTCTTCGGAAAATAGTGCAGTATTATATGGTGATCATCTCCCTGTGTGGGTGGGAATCCTAATACTTTTTACAAGAGATACTAAATTTATCATCCAAAGATTGTATGCAAAAATTAGAATAGTAAATTTTAAATACATATATTGTTGCGAGCTAGGGGTTCGCCGGGATTTCAAGTAAAACACAATTCGTTCAAAATTAAGAGATAATTTATTTATTCGCACTTTAACTTAATTCGCACTATATGGCACTACCGCCGCGTTCCTATCGATTGTACTGGTTCGCGTCTCGATCTTAAAAATGACTGATTCCCGACTGAAAGCTTCGTGCTTTTATACATTTTTCCCCCTAGTCTCGAACCTTCCGTCGTGTATGTCGTCGGGTGTATGTCTCAACTATACTGGAAAGTTCTAGATCTTTAATTATGGCTTTTTACATATTGGGGAATACTGTTCTACATAATTCTTGGCTATTCGAGAGAGATCGAATTGCGGGATTTCCAGATCTGTAACATTACCCTCTCCTTAGTCCCTGTTCGTCCCGAACAGAGTCGTTCACTTCCTCAATGGCACCATGGTACTTTGTTAGTCGGTCGAGATGTACCACTTTCATTTTAGTACGAGGGTTTTGGTGTAGTTGAATCCGATAGACGACGTCATTTAACCGGTTGATGATCTGGTAAGGGCCTTCCCAGTTGCGCAGTAGTTTCGGCGATCTGCCTTTCTGTCGTTTGGGATTGTATAACCAAACCAAATCGCCCTCTTGGAATCCTGATGAATTCGCCCTTTGATCATACCTCGTCTTCATGCGGTCGGTCGCCAAATCAATTTCATCTCTGACCAGGTTATAAATTGTATTTAATCGACATCGAAGATTCGAGACGTAATCTTTGGCATTGGTTGGTTGGTCTGGTGGCACTCCAAACATTAGTTCCGCAGGAACTAATGTTTTTCCGAAAATGACTCGGGAGGGAGTTTCTCCTGTTGTTGAATGTACCGATGTTCTGTAGGCCATTAAAAATAGAGGGATATGCTGATCCCAGTCCTGTTGCCTCTCGCTGACGAGTTTGGATAGGTTTGAGTTCAATGTCCTATTGAAACGTTCCACCATTCCATCGGACTGTGGATGTAATGGAGTTGTCCTGGTTTTGTTTATTCCCAGCATTTGGCATACGTGTTTGAATATTTCAGATTCAAAATTGCGCCCTTGATCGGAGTATAGCTCACGTGGAGCTCCAAATCTGCTAACCCAGTTGGTAACAATTTTTTCGGCGACGGTTACTGCTTCTTGGTTTGGAATTGCGTAAGTCTTAGGCCACTTGCTGAAATAATCAATGACCACTAGAATGTAGCGATTACCATTTTCTGATTCCGGAAATGGTCCAGCAATATCCACAGCAATTCTCTCGAATGGGACTCCCACGTTGTATTGTTGCATTTCTCCCTTTGATCTCCGTTGTGGACCCTGACTCGATGCACACGTAGTACATTTACGGCACCATTTTTCGACATCATTTCGGAGATGGATCCAGTAGAACCTTTCTCGTATCTATGCCAAGGTTCTATTTACACCCAAATGCTCACCTCCATGATATTCCTTCAAAATCTCCTCGACTTTAGAATGCGGGACGTTTTTTCCCATTTCCGTTTTAATAATCCGCCGTCTAGGTGAAGGGAGTTCCATTGTGCCCAATAACACTTGAAGGTTTCGCTGAATTGTGAGATGTCTTTCCACTCAGGCCGTTCCATTTCGTCCTTCCATGCCATGATCGGTGAAATATCTGAATCTTTACGTTGGGCATCTTCCAGTTCTTGCTGATTCCATCCATCCTTTGGTTCGGTCGTTATCCTCTGAATAATTTCTCCGGCTTCTTTTTCTTTCTCACGTTCGCGTTCTTTCTCCTAGTCCTTTTTGCTCTCCTTCTCCTCCTTGGTAGCACGTTTACTTTCCTTTTCATGAATTTCCGTTCTTGCTCTTTCTTTTCACGTTCCGCATTCTTCCTTTCGCGATCTTCTCGAATACGTCCCTTCGCATGAAGTACTTGACCGTCACGCCTTCCACCCGTTCGTTCGCGATTCTTATTCGAATGCCTATCTTTGCTTCCATGATCTTTCCCGATGTATTGTTCTTGTCGCAATCGGTCTTGCCGACTCGTGGTTTCCGATCGACTCCGGCGTCTTTTATCAAAACTGTGTGTAAGATTTGAACTCTGACGACTAGTTCTTAACCAAGATCTACCTTCCCGATCTCTACCTTCGCGTTGTTTAGCAGCGCAGCTGGAACAATAATTGGTCGCTTTTCTGGGTTTACGGCAGTCGAGTCTCAAGTGTCCTGCCTGTCCACAATTCCGGCATCGGGGGCACCAGATCCTTCGCTCCGCTTGGTGTACTGGACTTTCTGACACACACACTCTTCTAATATTTCTCGAACTCGATAGTTACTCCGCGAGCTTTGCTTGGCAGCTTCGAACGTCAGCCCATATACTAAGGCTTCGCCAATCGTTTTCTTACCTGCCAGTTTTAACGCCTGTTGCAGCTCTCTGTCCTGTACAGCATTGTTAAATGCGAAAACAGCTGTATCGTTGCGTTGCTCTGTTTGCGCATTGGGAAGCGATAATAGTGTGAGTCGTTCAATATCGTATGCTAGCTCTTGAAGTGTTACACCATTCTTTTGGGTTCCGTTGTAGAGTTGTTTTGTAGATCTCTCGCATGTGGTCAATGCCGTAATGAAGATCTAATGTCTGGACTAGAAAAATCTTGTTGTTGCTCCTGCGGAATCGTTTGAAGAACCTCTGCTAGTGGACCTCTTAGCGCCAATATAAGAGCCGTTCCTCGTTTCAGATCATTCCAATGATTGTTTCTTGCGGCAGTCTCAAATTGGGTCTTACAAAAAGCCCACGGTGTTAGTCCATCGAAGATTGGAGCTTTGAGACCCAGTCGCTTTCACGTTATCGAAGTCCCTTTTTAGGCGTTCGACTTCTTCTACGATCCCGGATATCCTTTCCGTAATTTGTTCTTCGAGGATTCGAAGTTTCTTCTCTACGTTTTCTTGTATTGCCTTACCCATGGTATCTATTTTATTATTTTGCAGCTCCAATTTTTGGTTGAGGTCCCTTGAGGTCTGGTCTAATTTGTGATTAATGTCCGCTGATTGTTGCTCTAGTTTCTGATTAATGTCCGCTGATTGTTGCTCTAATTTCTTATTAATGTCCGCAGATTGTTGTTTAATGTCCACTGATTGTTGTTTAATGTCCACTGATTGTTGCTCTAATTTGTTCGTCATTTGTTGCATTAATGTGTTAGAGCATCCGATGTACCAGAAAACTCCTCTTCACGAGCTTCTTCGATTTGGAACTCAAAACTATCTGCACCCTTACCCTCAGCCTATCTCGATCATATGGCTGACAGGTTCAGTGTTGTTCCGTGTCGCAAATAACTCGCGTCAACCGAGCTCTTCCTTCAGCTCCGTTAATTTTAAGTCCTTTAGATAATGCGGCATTTTTACTACCGATTATTTCAAGTTTTTCCGCGATTTGAATTCACTTAACTTTACTTCACTAATTAAAGTCACTGCTCACTAGAGCACTCGAGAATATTCGATTTCACAAAATTCTCACTGTCCGTTCGAGAATTTTAGTTTCACTTTTTCACTCGCACAAAATTCTTACTATCCGTTCGATAATTTTAATTTCACTTTTTGACTCGCGCTTTTTAGCCCGAATTTATCCTTGAAATCCCACTTCTGACACCAATTGTTGCCAACAAGGGGTTCGCCGGGATTTCAAGTAAAACACAATACGTTTAAAAATAAGTGATAATTTATTTTTTCGCAATTTAACTTAATTTGCACTATATGGCACTACCGCCGCGTACTGTTCTATCGCTTTCCTGCACTGGTTCGCGTCACCGTCATCAAAAAGACTGGTTCTCGACTGAAAGGCACGAACCTTTTATACATTTTCCCCCCTACTCATGACTATTCTCGATGCTTCCGTCGGGTGTATGTCTGAACTATACTGGGAAGCTCTAGATCTTTAATTATGGCTTTTTACATATTGGGGAATACTGTTCTACATAATTCTTGTCTATTCGAGAGAGATCGAATTGCGGGGTTGCTAGATCTGTAATATTATGTTTGCGATTTCAAAATGAAAGGCTGTGCATTGTTATTAGCAGTCCGAAGCTGCATTAATTGTGTAGTTGTTGACGTGCCGAAACCTCACTGTCGGGAGATCTTGAGTGTTAAACTTGTGTTTAGCAATAAGGATATTTATGTCCCTTAAACATATATTCCTCCTTGGAGTCCTTTTACTTTATACGAAAAAAAAAAACAGTTTACTGTATAACGAACTCATTTTACTGGGTGATTTTAATATTCCGGGTCTTTCTTGGTCTTTTTCTGACGATGATTCTACTCTCTTAGTTTCTGATGCTTCGTCCTCGCTTGAATGTTTTTTTGTTGATAGTATAATTGCACTTGGTCTCCATAAACTTAGCCATGCTTGACCTGGTGGAAGAGAGCTTAACATCAATTTCTATCATTGATGTCTTGCATCCTCCTATTAACATATTTCTGATAATTGACGAAGAGCATATTTTTAGCTAGGGTGTAGCCTAGAAGGTAGCGTGTTGGTCATGTAATGCGAAGGTCGTGAGTTCAAATCCCGGTCGACGCAATATATAATTCCAGCACATTGCCTGCCTGGATATACCTTGGTCACCTCAATCTACGAAAATGAAAAATTCGTAGAAAGAGGGTTGTGCGAAGGGCTAACAACCCTTCCGCAATAAGTAATATAAAATGTTAAGGAACCTGAATATCAGGAGGCCAAGGTCCGACTTGGGCTGTAGCGCCATTGTAGAAGAAGTAGATATTTTTAGCCCTAGCGAGAAAGAGCTATCTTTTGATTTTAATAAAGCAGATTTTTCTCGGTTGGACTACCTTATATCTAATTTCAACTTTAATGGAATTTTTGACAATCCTGATTTTGAAAGTGCTGTAATTGATTTTCATTATGTTGTTTAGTTGCTTTAGTTCCTTTTACTTATCGGAAGAATATTTCATTGTTTATCTACACGAGTGAGTTGCGTGCGATTCACAACTCTCGTAATGCTACATGGAATAGGTATACTAGGACAAAGAATGACACTGATTTTCGTTTGTATGAAGAATATTATGACTTATTCTAAGATTTATCTACTCGATTGTATTCTGAATATTTACTTAAAGTGCAGTCAGATATTATTAGAGACTCCTTGAAGTTTTTGGAAATTCGTTAATTGTAAGCGTAAATCTGATGGTTATCCAGCTTCTTTCAATTCCTTGGCAACAAAAGTAATGATCAATTTACTATTTGTGAATTTTTCACCACATTCTTCAGTGGATCGTTTACTGGTAGTAACTTTATCCCTGACGTGTCGTAGTTTGATGACCTTAGAGATATTGCTTCTACTATTTTGTCTGGTATACAGATTTCTTATAATGATATAGTTAACCACATCTCTCGCCTTAAGGATGTTTCTTCTCCTGGCCCAGATGGAGTTCCTGCAGTTGTCCTTAATCGCTGCTGTCTCTCTATTGCTGAGCTACTCTCCCTCCTCTTTCAAAGGTCCCTAAAAACTGGAATTTTCCCGAACGTATGAAAGGCCTCCATTCTCATACCGACTCAAAAACGTGGAGCAAAATTTGCTTTTCCAAAGCTTTTAGAGTCTATAGTGTATGAGTGCTAGTTTCACTGTAAAACCCTAATTTCAAGTAAACAGCAAAGTTTTGTCAAAAATAGATCAAAAGTCATTATGGAGATATTGAGGAAGGTAAGCAGTTAGATTATATTCATACTGATTTTAGTAAGGCTTTCGATAAATTACCCCATTCCATTATTTTGTTGAAATTAGACTTGTTGAGTTTTTCTACATGGCTTATTAATTGAATTTAATCATATCTACTTAATAGATCTTATCAAGCTCTCTTTCGTGATTGTACATCTAAGCCATTTACGGCGCATTCTGGTGTTCCTCAAGGAAGTCATTTGGAGCCACTTTTGTTTATCCTGGCCATTAACGATGTTGCCTCTATTTTTAAATACTCTGAAGTACTTATTTATGCAGACGACATTAAGATCTTTAGTTCTCTTAGTTGATTCTTTCACACTTTTGGGTTTGATGAAGTTTGCTGTTGGTCGATTTTTATCGAGGCAACTTAGATTGCTGCAGATTTGCTCTCACCTGACAAACTTTGATATGAATGAAACAATTTCGCGTCTCGCGAGAGAAGTTAATTAGAAAGATGATGTATTTGACTTCTCTATTGATAAGCTGTGCTTAAAGCGTAGACTTAATGCTAGTTGACGCCAATTTTTTGTCAATTTCTTGCGTTATTTTTATTTATGTACTTGAAGAAGGGATGTTGATGTTTGTTTCGTCCGTTCACTAGATGATGAGCCAGAGGATAAATCGATTTTCATCTTTTAAATTTGGAACCGATTTATGGCAATTCCTTGCATTAAGCAATTCTGATAACGATATAGATATTGTACTAATTCTTTATGTCACACCTCTAGCCTTGATCTCCTCATCTTCTCGTTCCAAAACTCTTTCAAAACTATCAAAAATTACTAAATTCTTAACAAAAAAAGTTACAAAAGCATTTCAAATTTCGTCGAAATTCTAGAACAGTAAAACAAGGGACAAACCCCTTTTTTTTGAATGTCCATTAGAATTACCCCTCCTATTTAATTTAATTATATACAAAACAAAATACAATAAAAAAATAACGTGACGAAAAAAGTCCTATGCTGATTATGGACCAAAAATTATAAAATAAAATGTAAATTAAAACAAAAACAAAAAAATTATTTAAAATAAAAAGAAAAAGTAAATATTATTTATTTATAATCAATTAAAAAAAAAATCGTGACTACTGTGGAAAAAAATTAAAATCGAAATAGGAAATTGGGAAACGAAATATTGCAATAAAACCTATAATTGAAGATAACACACCTCCACTACTATGCCCAAACTAATAAACAGGTCTATAAACTAAAATATACAATAGATATTATGGTTTGTGTGACGACCAGAATATAATTTGCAAATCGAATTACACTTGATCATTACCACTACGGATATACTTTTCCCTTTCCCAATATCTCTCTCTCTCTCTCGATTTCCCGAAAACTCCTCCCTCAGTTTGTTAGTGTTAATATGTACAATCCGCGGACTCTAGAAAATTAATAAAAAATTAATTAATGAAATGAAAATAAAAAAAATGAACAAAAATAGCTTCATAAAATAATAAAAATAAATTATTGCGTCTTATTTCACGATTAGTAGTTACTCTCCCTCCTGGCAGCTCCTCTCTTTTAAGCCATTTGTTTTCAGCCAATGACAGCACATTTCGTAGTGTTTTAACTTGAAGCCCAGTGGGTAAAGTAAGGTATAATAATGCATTGCAGAAGCATTCGTAGGAGGCATTACTTGTTTATTACCAGTCCATAAATTTTTTCGCATGATGTCCTATGACAGGAAGGTATATAAGATATTTACAGACCTTACCTCTGCATTACCCGGATGGTAAAGGGAACCATTACGAGTAATGTCCAAGTAAGATAGAAGAAAATATTCCAAATAATGCAAATGTAAGCATTACGGTTTGATCATGGGCTTATCCCGTGATATTAAGACCTAACTGATACGAGAAACGGATACAGTGCCTCGAATACGGACTGATTCTACGGTAACGACTTTCGGCATTCGAAAACGGCTTCTGGAACGTTCGAACTTTAAATGACCGTATAATGGACCACTATAACATCCAAATCTTGGGTTTGAACGAGGTCAGGTGGACAGGATCAGGAGAAGAATGAACCCCTAGCTTAAATACCATTCTGTACGTTGGCCCTGTGAGTGAAGCCAAAAATGACGTGACGTTCGTCCTTACACCGAAAGCGAGAAACAGTCTCATCAGCTGGGAAACAATCTCGAATAGGATTTTCGTCGTCAGACTCAGGACCAGTGTCAGAAACGTCATAATTCTACAGTGCTACGCACCAACTAATACCGTAACATCCGATGACAAAGAGGAGTTTCATAGCCAACTGAGTTCCACCTTCAAACGTGTTCCTAGAGGTGATATTATTATCATCTCAGGAGATATGAACGCCCAGGTTGGATCTGACAACACCGGACTAGAATACGTCATGGGGAGGCATGGTGACCCTTGGGTCGACGCGTCACGACCTCAAATTAAAAGACCAGAAAACGCGAATTTTTTGTGGAGTTTTGTAGTACTCGGCAAATGGTCATCGCAGATGAATCATGAGATGAGTCATCATAAAATATCTTGGGTTTCCCCTGATAGTGTTACTCGGAACCAGATCGCCCATTTGACTATAAGTCGCCGATGGAGAAGATGTCTCCTCGATGTGCGAGCGAAACGTGGAGCTGACGTTGGGAGCGATCAGCACTTGATGGTTGCCTGCTTGAGATTGTGTAAAGAAGCTATCCGACGACCACAAATTCTTCAAATGAAGCGCAAGCTTAATGTGGATAAGCCCAGAGATCCCAACAAAAAACACATTCTACGCGAAAAGTCATCCACATTGGGCGAATATGAAATACGCGCACTAGACGCCAATTGAGAGCCAACCAGAAACTGAATCTGTGGGATATGTGCAAAGCGGTGAGAAACCCTGGATGTCGCAAGACACATGGGACAAGGTTGGCGATCGGAAAAAAGCCAAATTGGCAATCATCTCTCAACCCGATATCAACCAACGAACGTCCGACTTGAGGTAAAACTACCGCAATGCTCATACTCAGCTTAAAAAGGCTGTTAGACGCGACAAGAGAAAGGCCATTGAAGATCTGGCCAAGGAGGCAGAATCTGCAGCTTACCTTGGAGACATGGGTTCATTATTTAAAATCATGAAACAGTTGACGAACAGGAATTTCACCGCCAACCACCTGATGAGAGATGTCAACGGAACTCTCCTTAATATGAGTGAACACCAGTTGCGGCGATGGAAGGAATATATTTTTCTGATATTTTAAACTTCTTGTCAGAGGAACATATTCCAGAAACATCACACTACCAAACATCCAACCGAAACAATCCTCTTTTCGGGACGATCCCACAGATAAGGAAGAGATAGTTTCCGCCATTCGGTCAATGGCGGGAAGGAAAGCCCCAGGTATAGACAGACTATCGACCGAGCTCCTCAAAGTGGACCCGGAAATTACAGCTGATATATGGTACTAATCTCACTCTTTACTGAGGTGTGGAATGAAGGAAGATATCCGACTGAATGGAAGGAGGGCGTCATTGTGAAAATTCCGAAGAAGGGCGACCTTCGGGATTGTGGCAATTGGCGTAGTATATGTCTACTTACTGCCGTGCCGAAAATCATGGCTAAGGTAACCCTCAATAGGATTAGTGATGTTCTGGAGAGCACCTTCGAAGTCTATCAGGCTGGATTCCGTAAAGGGTCGTCTTGTATCGACCACACAAATACTCTACGGATAATATTGGAGCAGTCAGCCGACATGGGTTCACAACTACATCTCATGTTTGTGGACTTCGAAAAGCTTTCGACAGCATTAAGCAAGATTACATATGAAATGTTTTGCGTAGGAGAGGTATTCCAAATAAGATCATAGCTATGATTAAAGAACCCTACGATGATGCAAGGTGTCAGACAAGGCTGCGTATTATCACCTGCCTTGTTTCTAGTGGTAATAAATGACATCTTGAAAGCTGCGCTGGATGGTGGGGAAGGTAAGTATCTTCAATGGAGACTATTTAACATCTTAAGTCACCTTGAATATGCTAATGACGTGTGTTTGCTTTCACATAACCGTTCGAACGGAGTCAAATGTTCGCTCGTTGCATTTCAAATGCAAAGACGCGGAACTGAAAATAAATGTGCCTAAAACGAAGTACATGCACATGAGTTCAAAAACAAGTACACCGATTGCACTTAACTGACAAGATGTTGAAGAGGTGCACGATTTTTGCTATCTCGGTAGCATTGTCAGCATGGACGGCGGAGCCGAAAAAGATGTTGAGGCTCGGCTAAATAAAGCTCGTTAGGCCTTCGGTATCCTTTCCCATTTCAGGAGGTTAAGAGAGATCTCTCTTCGTATGAAGCTGCGAGTTTCTGACGTATGCATCAAATCCGTGTTGTTATATGGTTATACTACGCGGAAAGTCACCGTTCGACTTACCAAGAGACCACAGGCTTTCTTGAGCCAATGCCTCCGACGCATTTTAGGAATACTCTGGCCAGATTTCCAACGACGAACTTTGGAGTACAATTGGCCAGACTAAAAGAGGTATTGAGATTTAAAGACGGAAGTGGCAGTGGATCGGTCATACTTTGAGGAAACCAGAGCGAAACGTCGCCAAGGAAGACGTCGGTCATGTAACACATGGAAGCGAGCAGTTGAGCAGGAGGCCAGAGGAATAAACAAGTCCAGGCAATAGCTTAAGACCGATGCTCAGGATCACGCCTTGTGGAAGAAGTCCCAAAATTCTTCGGAAAACCCATCTTTCGAATGCATTAACTGCTTTTTCGGAAATTCGCGTTAATGTCGACGCGTCGCAGCCATAACAGAGCACAGGTCGTATAATGGTTTTATAAATCCGCAGCTATTTATTCCTGTGCACTTTCTTGGATTTTATTATTGGAAGTACCGAATAATACGTCTTATTTGCTAGTATTATCCGTAGTTTGATATCGTCTGTTTCATTGCCGCCCTTTACTGGATTAGCCTCAAGATATATGAAGTTGTCCACACTCTCCAAATTATATTCCGCAATTCTGATTGGCGTTCTCCTTCTTGTTTGCGCCATTACTTTTGTTTTGCTTTCATTAATGCGCAACCCGACTTCTTTTGCTGCGGAGTCAAGATTAGCAAATACCTCCTTAGCACTAGGAAAGATCTTGCTAGGATGTTAATGTCGACAGCGTATGCTACTAGTTGGGTGGACTTGAATAGTAGTGTCCCGTTGGTGTCGACTGGAATTTTTCGGACGACATACTCTAGTGCCAAGTTGAAAAGCATAGGGGCTAGACCATCTCCCTACTTTAAACCACATTCCGTTCGAAAGCTGGTTGTGGAATCGGTTTGTATTCTTACAGGGAAAGATCTTGCTAGGATGTTAATGTCGTCAGCGTATGCTACTAGTTGGGTGGACTTGAATAGTAGTGGCCAAGTTGAAAAGCATGGGGGCTACACCATCTCCATGCTTTAAGCCACATTCCGTTCGGAAGCTGGTTGTGGAATCGATTTGTATTCTCACTTGGGACTCAGTGTTCGTCATTGTGAGTCTTGTTAGTCAAACTAGTTTTGGGGGAATCCCAAAGTCAAGCATGATTTGGTACAGTACGCTCCTGTCGATACTGTCGTATGCTTGTTTAAAATCTATGAAAACTTGGTGCACGTCTGTGTTATATTCCAGCATTTCTCAAGCACCTGTTTCACCGAGAATATCTGATCTGTTGTAGATATTTCGGTTCTGAATCCACCTTGGTATTCGGCAATTATTTCATTAGTGTAGGGCTTAAGACGACGTTAAAATTTTTTTGTCAGTATTTTATAGGATGTACACAAGAATGATATTCCTCTGTAATTCTCACAGCATAGTTTGTCTCCTTTCTTGTAAAGTGGACATATAATGCTTTTTCGCCTGTCTTCGAGTATGATTTCCTCTGTCAAAATTTTGCATATCATGTTGTGCAGTATTTCTGCAACATAGTTCCCACCGTTTTTCAGAAGTTCAACTGGTATTTCGTCAATTCCCGGCGCTTTGTTGAGTTTTTGCCACATAGGGCTGCTTTGATTTCAGCAAACGTGGGTATTGTCGATGATGGTTCTTCTTCATCAGTTGAGGCCTCAATTGAAATGATGTCTGCCGTGATAGGTGCTAATGGGGTGGGATTAAGAAGATGTTCAAAGTAGGAAGCCCATCCCTTTTGATTTCTTGTGTGTCGCTAATGATGTTGCCCTCTGCGTCTGTGCAGAGACTGGTTTTTGGCTTATATCCCTTTTTTAAGTCTTTTACTATTGCGTACGCGTCCTGCATTTTAGTTTTTCTCATGTCGTCGTCCATTTTTTGTATTTTGTCATTATGGTACTTCCTTTGTTTTCGCCTACAGGTCTTTTTCGCATATTGCCTAAGCTCGTCATATCTTTCTTTTTTGGCTCGTGTTGGTCGTTCAGTAAAAATTTTGTAAGCCTCGTTCTTTCTATCTATTGCATCGCGACATTCTTGGTCGAACCAACCATTATTTTTTCGCCGTGCTTGATATCCTAACACCTCTTCTGCGGAGGATTGTATGCCGTATCGTAAATTCATCCACACATTCTCCACTGGCATATTTTGGATGTTTTTATATATTGGTGTCAGGTGTTTATTACATGCTGACATGTAAGCCTCCGCCACCTTTTCGTCTTTAAGCTTATCAATATTGAATTTGAGAGCTATGCTCGCTTTCGAACATCCACGATAAGCTATTCGGCATCGATACTTAGCTCTGACTAGATAGTGATCAGAGTCACAATTCGCACCGCGGAGAGTTCGTACATCAAGTATGCTGGAAGCAGCCCTTTTCTCAATTAGAACGTGGTCTATTTGGTTGAAGGTGTGACCATCTGATGATGCCCACGTTCGCTTGTCAATATCGCGATGTGTGAAGCACGTAGAACTTACAATCATATTTTTGCTGCTTGCGAAATCGAATAAGATATTTGCCATTGTCGTTGGTTATAACATGGAGACTGTGCTCTCCTGTTGTTCCTCTATGAGCCTCCTCCTTTCCGACTTTTGCATTAAAATCCCCTATGACAATTTTTAAGTCATTCGAGGGCAGGGAATCATAGGTTGTCTCTAGGGTGGCATAAAATTCGTCTCTAATTATATCGTCCTTGTCTTGGTGGTGCGTGGACGTTGATCAACCAAGTATTGAAAAATTTAGTCTTTATTTTTTTATTTTCGACTCATTTTACATTCACAGATTCACAAACTCACAAATTTAATTAAGAAACTTTATATGTACGTCTGGTGGAACAGGAACTGTACCTACTGGCGAATGATGATGAAATGATGCGAACAGACGGCGGAGCGTAGTAGTACTATGCAGCAAACCGCTTCGAGTTTTTTTTTATTTATTGCTTACTTTTTGGGGGCAAGATCGTGCAATAGGTGAAAATCGGTGGAAATCTATGTATGTCATATTTCGCTTAAAACTGTGACCATATACAAGGGCTGTATGATAAGTACCCGTGTTTACCGACTGATGGCAACACTGACGCAAAATGCTTATGCCATCATGTAGCGCCATCTTTACAATGACGACTGTGAAAATTTCAGTCAGATTTATCGAGTAGTTTTGTTTTGACAGCTGTTGAAATTCATCAAGATCGTATTTGCAATCATGGAGAAAGAACAATATCGAACAATGTTTCGATTTCTTTTTTTTTTGGATGGGAAGACGTGTGAGGAAATCAAAGTGAAGTTGCATGCCGTTTATAAGGACTATGCACCTTCGATGACTACCATCAGATATTGGTTTAATGAATTCAAGCGCGGCCGAATATCCGTTTTTGATGAAGAGCGCCCAGGCCGTCCGATTGAGGTGACTACGGAGAATATGGTTAAAAAATCCATGAGATTGCGTTAGCAGATCGTCGGATGAAAGTCAGAGAGATTGCTGACATTGTACACATCTCAATTGAATGCATACAAAATATCCTACACGAAAAATTGGGCATGAGAACGCTATTGGCAAGATGGGTGCCGCGTTTGCTAACAATGGATCAAAAACGGAATCGCATGACAACTTCGGAGCACTGTTTGGACATGTTTAAGCGCAACCCGAAAGAATTTCTACGGCGTTTCGTGACTGTTGACGAAACATGGATCCGTCACTACACGCCAGAAACGAAAGAACAGTCAAAACAGTGGATTTCACCCGGCGAAACTGCTCCAAAGAAAGCGAAAACGGTTCCATCGGCCGGAAAAGTCATGGCCACCGTTTTTTGGGATTCGCAAGGCATCATCTTCACCGACTATTTGGAGAAAGGAAGGACATTCACGGGGCAGTACTATGTTGATTTATTGGATCGATTCAATGCTGAATTGCTAAGAAACGGCCTCACTTGGCGAAAAGAAAGTCCTTTTTTACCATGACAACGCACCTGCTCACTCGTCCGCAATCACCACAGAAAAAACTGGTCGAATTGCGCTACGAATTGCTGCCTCACCCACCATATTCCCCTGATTTGGCCCCGTGTGTCTTTTTTCTCTTTCCAAACTTGAAGAAATCGTTGGCAGGAAAGATATTCGGCTCGAAAGAGGAGGCTATCGACTCAACAGTGGCCTATTTTGCGGAGTTCAACAGATCATATTTTTTAGATGGCTTGAAAAAGTAAGAATATCGCTGGACTAAATGTATCGAGCTGAAAGGAGATTATATTGAGAAATAAATAAAAAAAAGAAATTTCTTAACGCGTTTTCTTGCCTAACACGGGTACTTATCATACACCCGTCGTAGTCGTCAATTGATTAAGTGAAGTAGCAAACCGGTTGGGCTTACTTCCCAAATTGTGTAGGCATCTTACTACTTTTTATGGAGCGAGACCATGCAGTAGGGTAAATTTAGTAAAATTTTATGTCAAATTTTGCTTAAAAATGTGAAGGAATTTTGTGTCAACAGGTTAGCGAAAAATAAAACGGGAGAAACAGCGAAATTTTTCAATACAATTTCTTTATTTTTACGGCTCATATTATGGTATACTTGAAGGGCTTGTACCACTAAAGTATTAGGAGGAAATGCTAAACTTTTTGGGAAAATATATACGTATTGAATGTATCACCCAATTTTTAGAGAATGGAAGCTTTTATTTGCGATAAAAATTGCTAATTAGATACGGAAAAGAGTTCGTAAAATGGTTGGGGATATCCACTGACCAAATTTCTTTCCGTGTGTCTTTCTTAAGAAGAAGTGTGCTAAAACTGATTGGACTATTTTCCGACATTAAAATTTTTTAAGAGACCATGACGGCGAAGCAAAAAAGCTTTGTTAATTCTTAAATCTTTCTTTTAGAAAACGAAATTACGGAAAAATGGTGGCGCTATACTGAGAGAAATTGCAGTGATAAAAATTTGTACTGCGATCTTGGTGGCGGTAGTTCGCTGGACTTGAAAGCATTGAACATATTCATTTCTTTTACAATATCGTCCTTAAATATTGAATATTAAGTTATATGCCAAGAAGTTCGATTGATATTTCCCAAATTCCAAATAAATATTCCTCTCATCAAAGTACACTTTTGATTTTTCTATCCTGATGCTTGACAGCGATTATGATAGCGTAAATTGATTAAAAAAATAAATTTATATTTCCCGATTATTGCCCATTTCGGCATCAAAATTTTTTTAAGTTAAATGGACGCAGCCGCCGATGTACCTATAATAGATCGTAAGTAATCGTAACTGGTGATCTTTAAAGAAACTCAAGAATTCTTCAATCACTATTAGAAACTCAATCGCAGCGTCCAACGCAGCATAGCCCGCAGCTTGCCACGCAACACGTATCACCGGAAGATCAGGATGCTACAATTGTTACGGCTAAAAACCAGCCGCATAATCCAGTCACTACATCGACCGTAATTAAGAAAACTGTACTTGAGGATCATGGCTATACGATTGGAAAACAGATCGGTTCGGGTACTTATGCAAAAGTTAAGGTTGCCTATTCCGAAGAGTATAAATGTCCGGTGGCTGTAAAAATCATTTCGAAAATCAAGGCGCCAAGCGAGTATTTGAAGAAATTTCTACCCCGTGAGATCGATGTAGTGAAAGGACTGCGTCATGATAATCTGATTCGATATTATCAAAGTATTGAAACGACGCACAGGTATAGGAGAATTTTAAGTTATGATGTGGCTGAGTTAATTTATCTCTCGTAGAGTTTATATTATTATGCAGTTTGCAGAAAATGGTTCGCTACTGGACTTAATACGGAAAGAAGGATTTCTGGATGAGAATCGTGCACGCAAGTATTTCAAGCAGCTGATTGCCGTCTTAGAGTATTGCCATAGTCAAGGAGTAGTTCATAGGTAAGTGTTGAACAGAAATAGACAGAATATCCTGCTCTGAACTTTACTGCTTTGGTGTAACTTGTACTAAACTAACCAGAGTTACTGTATACGATCGGACCCGCCCATATACAGGAAACTAGAGATACTCGATTCACACTAAACACTACTCTCCTAATATGCAATAATACCAACAACTCAGCGTGAGTTTAAAAGTACAAGAAGGCAACATAAGAATATGAAAAACAGTCAAACTTGTAGTTTGCTTTAGTTTGACGGTTTTCAAATGTAAGGACATGAGCACAAACTTGCGTTAAATTACAAGTTTTTGCATAGATTCACTCATTACAATCGAAAATAAATATGACTTTCGTAAATAACAATTCACTATGATTGTATGTATTTACTTCATAAAAGAAAAAGGATTGCGAAAATTCAAATTTTGGACAAAATTTCCCGCGCAATCGCTGTAATGTTAGTGTGTATCGAGTATCTCTGACCACGATCTTTGATCTCCTCGACGAAGATGTAAGTGAAGTATGTATTTGAACTAGCAATCATTATACTCCACAAAAGTCCTCGACTTTTGAGTGGTTGATCGGAACTTAAGGGTTATCGCGGATTCCTCAAACAGGGACTCACAACTTACGTTTCACGAAAATATTGTCAAAATATCAAGCGTATTCATCATCACATTATCATCAGCGCATTTCAGGAGTTAAACTAATTTTCTCAGGCGACTTATGATGGACAAAAAAACATAATAGGAGTACAATTGGGCATAAAGCCCAATCGTGCGATACTCTAGATGAAAGAGAAATTTTTGTAGAGGAAGTGGTAGAGGGGGTGACTCCATTGAACTAATTTTTTTACATGACGTTAAGGTTGCTATCAAAATGTTTTATGCAAAATTTAGGGTTTAAAAATTTAATAGGTACTGAGAAAATTAGTGTGTTGGATGTAGTGAAGTAGGGCAGTTTGTATGGGAAGTGATAGAAAGAGGGGCGAGTTTTGAATGACTTTTCGGAAATAACTATAAACATCATGCTTTTGACATGTTTTAAATTGCAGATCAGTAGCATTTATACTTTTCAAGAAAATCGACTTTTTATAAAGTTGTGAAATTGTGTCATTTTGTATGGGAGGGGGTAGAAGGGGTAAAGCTAATCGTCTAAATTTTTTTCGGTTTTACTAATAATTCTAAATAAATATTTAGTGCACAATTTCAGCTCGATCAATTTTATACGCACTGAGTAAATTGGCTTAGAGCACTTCATGAAAAAGTGCAGTTTGTGTGGGAGGTGGTGGAAGGAAGGGGAGGACTCAAATAACTTCTGTACAGCAGATTTATATCATCATAAAAGTAATATATTCCAAATTTCAGATAAATCGCAGGTTTTTTTTTCGAGCAAATCCGTTTATTGTGAAATTACGAAATTGTGTCATTTTGTATGGGAGGGGGTAGAAGGGGTACAGCTAATCGTCTCATTTTTTTTATTCTTACTAATAATTTTAAATACATATTTCGTGCACAATTTCAGCTTGATAACTATTATACGCACTGAGTAAATTGGTTTAGAGCATTTCATGAAAAAGTGCAGTTTGTATGGGAGGTGGTGGAAGGAGGGGGAATACACAAATTATTTTTATAGAGTAGATTGGAATCATCATAAAAGTATTACATTCCAAATTTCAGATCAATGTCATTTGTACTTTTCGAGCAAATCCGTTTATTGTCAGATTGCGAAATTGTGTCGTTTTGTATGGGAGGGGGTAGAAGAGGTGGAGCGATTTGGCTCGTTCACGAACTTGACCTTACTTTTTTGTTAAAAACGACGTATACAAAATTTGAGCTTTCTAGCTCAACGCGTTCTCAAGCTAGAGAGGACACGGACGGACAGACAGACAGACAGACAGACAGACAGACATACAGACGAACGGACGGACGGACGGACGGACGGACGTCCGGTTTTGAGATTTTCGAGTGATTATATGAACTTCTGTATCATTCATTTTTTTCTCCGAGCCTTATTTCTTGGCGTTACAAACTTTGTGGCAAACTTATAATACTCTCAGATTTCATCTGGAGTATAACAAGAGCAAAGCACCTGCATAAAATGTTGCTAAATAATTGGTAAAACTCCAACCAAACTGTTTCATTTGTGCTGCAGATAGCCTTCAGCGAGAGCACTATATCTCTAACAGTTACTAAGGAGTGGCACAAACGAGACTGAAAAAAGAATATGCATTTGCAGGAAGACTAAATCTGAAAGAGCATCGAACCAATGCCGCTGGTTAAAAAAAGAAAGAAAAAACGAGAAACCGGTTTAAATCCCAGTCCCACCGTTAAAGATTGAATAACTCCATGGGAGCCCTTGAATATTTAGTAACATACAAACCTGTGTGCCTACTTCAGCAACCTTTTTATACTCTAGATGAAAGCTAAGAGTATATTGTGTTTACCTTACCGTTTGTAAAGCTAAGAAGAGCCACAGAGCCGCCAAGAGTACAGAAATATTTGTTGTCGCTCAAAAACCTCGATTCCGAGTGACCGTCTGTCTACAACATAACTCTCAAAAGCTTTGACCTATCGTGCTGAAATTTTTTATGTATGATTTTTAGCAAAAAATTAACCTTAAGTTCGTGAATGAGTCACATCACCCCACTCCTTCTACCCCCTTCCATACAAATTTCATGAATATTCGAATTTTAAGAAAATTGATTTTTCTCCGAAACTATTTCAGCTGTTGACTTGAAAATCAGGTCATAGTATAACGATGTAAATATCATTGACGTTAACAAATATTAATCTGATCCCTTTGCTCTTTCTACTCCCTCCCATACAAATGCACAATTTTCAAAAATGCATTCATTCGGTTTTCACTGCAACTAGGAAAGCTAAAAAAAACCAATTTTTGTCTTCCCCCTCCCATACATATTTCACGAAATTTCAGAATTTAAATTAAATTATTTTTCTCCAAAACCGTGAAAGTTATCAGTTTTAAATTTTGAGAAAATTATAGTATTACAAATATCACTGATATCGAAAAATTTGGTTTTGACTCGAATACTTCCTCTACCCTTCCCATTAAAATGGAAAATTTTGGTAAATGCAGTTAATCGATTTTCATTGAAACTAGAAAAACTACAAACTTAAGCTTTTGCCAGAATTTATTCCTTAATAATTGTAGTAAATGCTAAAAAAATATGAACTTCGCTTCACTCCTTCTACCACCTCCCATACAAGTTCTTGTATTGGAAATTCGAGAAAAGTATTTCTCCTTCGAGCATATGAGAGCTATCTACTTTAAAATTGTAACAAAACAATGTGATCTAAGCTAGGGTGTAGCCTAGTAGGTAGCGTGTTGGTCTTGTAATGCGAAGGTCGTGAGTTCAAATCCCTGTCGGCGCAATATATAATTCCAACACATTGCCAGCTTGGATATACCTTGGTCACCTCAATCTACGAAAATTAAAAATTCGTAGAAAAAGGGTTGTGCGAAGAGCTAACAACCCGTCCACAATAAGTAATGAAAAATGTCATGTCAGGAGGCATGGCCCGATTTGGGCTGTAGCGCCATTGTAGTAATAGTAATGTGATTTGGATTTTGATAAGCAGATTCAAAGTCATCCAAGCCCTCCCACTTTCTCTGCCACCTCCCATATAAATTCCATATATTCATACAAAAATTTTTTCAATTTCCTCGAAAATTAAGAAAACCACAGCATGAAGCATTTTGCATACTACCTTCGGTGTTATATACAAAAATTACAAACCTCCCTCCCTGCTTTTACCACCTCCCATACAAAATTCGCTATTCACTATTCGAAAGAATTTGAGATGACGTATTTTTCGCTACAATAAGCTCTTTCCTTTTTCATTTAGAGTATCATAAGATTGGGCTTTACGCCCAATCATAGTTCTGTTATGTTTTTATTTACGTATGGGTACAGCTTGAGTTGGCGTTATAGAGCTCTATAGGGGTGTTCGTTTCCTGGTCTACATATTCCAAGATCCCAACTGACTTTACGGTTAATGCGCAATAATATCTCGGTACTATGCGTTGTTTATGTAACGCAGTGCACAAGAAGCGACCAGAATTATGGTAAAATAGAAATTGAAATTCTCTTGGGGACAAGGCAACGTCACAGACATCGTCGCTCGTCATGTACTTCTTCTACTTCTACAATGGCACTACAGCCCAAATCGGGCCTTGGCCTCCTGACCTTCAGGTTCCTTAACATTTCTCATTATTTATTGTGAAAGGGTTGTTAGACCTTCGCGCAACCCTCTATCTATGAATTTTAATTTTTTCGTAGATTGAGGTATCCAAGGTATACCCAAACAGGCAGTGTGATGGAATTATGCGTCGATCGGGATTTGCACTCACGGACCTTCGCATTGTAGACAAACACGCTACCCACTAGGCTACACCCATGTACTTCTTAGCTAAAACCTAAAACATCCGGCTGCACGAGACACCCTATTGGTTCAAATATATCTGTTACGAAAGCGAGGTTTGAAGTCATTGAGGGTATAAAAATAAAACTACTGGCCGAACTGAAAGTCATTCCGAAAGAGGTTTATAACAGGGAAAGACGCTGTCACAAGGTCATCTGTTTTATTTACATCTGTTTTATTTAGAAAATTCGGAAACTTTTTGAGTAGAGAATTATTACAACCCTTTTTTTTTAAATATTACAAGTTTAGAAGTTGCGCATTTATTTCTTAAGTAACAGCTGGGGAGATAAACTCTACACGAGCAGAAAAAAGTTTATTCGTATAGAGAAGCTATTCTCCACTAGACTTCTTCACTAAACTGTCACTTGCTTGTTCTATTCAAACATACTCCTTCTTCTTTGAACCCTACTACCCTGTACAATACTGTTCTACTCTAGGCGATTCTAATCTAGACTATCCTGTTCTTTACTGTGTTTGTGCTATTGTCCAGCACTATATTAATCTCCTTTTGACTGTACTGAATTCTGCTATAATCTATCGCGCCCTCTACTTTCTAATTTAATGTACGAACAATTAATTAGACCACTAGACCGTCCAATAGTACTTCCATATTCTATATTTTACCATCCAGCAGTAACTAATATAATTTTATAGATAAGAATATATTGTTCCAATTCTTCAACTAATCTATTTTGTGCAAGAATGAATTGATCTAAACACTTTCCGATACTAGAGTGGTCCATTCTAGACTCGCCCGTTCTAAACTCTTCAAAACTCTATTTTACTAACTACGCTAAACTTCTCACAGAGACATCAAATGTGAAAATTTACTGTTTGATAAAAATTACATCATGAAACTGATTGACTTTGGATTTGCTCGCGGAAATATGAAAAATACCGCCAATAATTTTCCACTATCGGAAACCTATTGCGGAAGTTATGCCTACGCTAGTCCTGAAGTTCTCAAGGGTATTCCCTATCAACCTCAACACTCGGACGTATGGGCTGCAGGAGTTGTCTTATTCGCTATGGTTTTTGGTCGATTACCCTTTGATGGCTCAAATTACTCTCAATTACTTCGGGTAAGTACTGACCTACTCCAACTATGTTAATATTACTCCATAATTTTACAACTGATTTCCTTCCAGCAAGTTCAAAATAAAGTTAATTTTCCGCGCGAACCAACAGTGAGTTCAATGTGCAAACATTTGATCACGAGAATTCTAGCACCATTAAAAATTCGTATTCCAATCGAGCTTATCAAGATGGATCCATGGGTGTTAGGATCACCATCAAATTCATCCAATGAGGTTAGCGCAAAATTATAAAAATGATTTAATTCAAAACGAAAAGATCAATTAATAACATGAAACAATTTTGTAAATTTAAATTTCGTAATATATCAACAAAAAAAATGTTTTTTTATATTAAGATTTCATTTCGTTGCTTTAAAGTACAATAAATGAATATTTTTGAGCAAGGAATTGAATACATAAAATAAATCAGTCAAACAAAAATAATGCAAACTGCATTTTGTATTATATTTTCCTAAATGCGCACGGACGCCCATCCTCCACTCACTTCATCACTCCTCTGTTTACCAATCCTTCGTTTTCTCTCCTCTTTTATTTTCTAAAACATCAATATTGTGTAAAGGTACAGGGGAACGAATTCTTTTGTGTTTATTATGATACAATCAAAACAAATTTATCTTAAAATGAACAAAATTTCAAAGAGAAAAATCACTAAAATTACCACCAAATTAATGGTAAAGTCAGTTGATATAGAAAGGTGAATTCGAAATGTTTTGAATTTGTCTTTTCGGCTGAACCTTACTTGAGTGTTGGCTAGTTAATAACTACACTAACTTGTAAATGGGCATCTACCATTTTGAAGGCACTATAATAATTGTTTAAAAAAATTTCGTTAACTCGTGCAATGAATTTCGGTCTACTTGCACATTAATTTTGCAGGAAAACTTGTAAACAAGTTGTTTGATACTCGCACGTTGCGAAAATAGTAGTGTGTTAGTGAAAATTATGAGCGGTACAGAACCTTTTATATGCGCTACAGCCCATATCGAGCCTTGGCCTCCCGAATGCACCTCCTCCAGTTGTCTCGGTCCAACGACCGCGTCCTCCAGTTTGAAAAATTGAGAAGCGATCTGCAGTCTGCGTCGACTGAGTCCTCCCATCGCTTTCGTGGCTTCCGCTGCGGTCGGTTACCTTGAGTTTTGCCCTTGAGCACTCGTTTTGGGATTCGTTCCTCGTGCATTCGTTTCACGTGGCCAGCCCATTGCAGCTTGCGCAGTTTGATCACTATAGATGCTGGTGGGTCGTCAAATAGTTGATACAGCTCATGGTTATATCAAATTCTCCAATCATCTCCTTCCTTAACTGCTCCGTATACCTTCCAAAGAATTTTTCGCTCAAAAGTGTCGATTAACTTCTCCGAAAACCGTGTCAAGGTCCACGTTTCGCATCCATATAGCAGCACAGGGCAAATTAATATCTTGTAGATGCGTAGTTTATTGTTTCGATGGACCTTTCTTGATTTCATTATGGGGAGGACCGCATAAAATGCTTTGTTAGCTGCCGTGATTCTTCTATGAATTTCATGTCGCTCATTGCCGTCCTTTGTGAGAAGGGCTCCCAGGTGTACGAATTCATCCACCTGCTCGAAGTTGTATTCGCCTATTGTAATGTTCTGCCTCTCTGGGACAGTCCTTCGTGTCTGGGTCCTGTATTTAGTTTTCGCTTCATTGACTCTGAGCCCTACTTCACCCGCTGCCGACTCCAACTCCTGGAATACCTCCTTAACGCCAAGTATTGATCGGGCCAGAATATCCACGTCGTCTGCATACGCCACCAACTGCGCGGATTTTACGAGTAGTGTGCCTCTGGTGTCCACTGAGGTTACTGAAGGTCTTTCCTGACGACATACTCGAGCACCAGGTTAAAGAGCGTGGGGGCGAGACCATCTCCTTGCTTAAGACCTGACTCCATTGGAAAGCTGTGAATCAACTCGTTTTGGATTTTTACTTGGCACTCATTGTTTTCCATCGTGGCTTTTATTAACCGAACTAGTTTCGGTGGGACACCTAGTTCAATCGTTATTCTGTACAGAGCATTACGGTCGACACTATCGTATGCTTGGCAAAAATCGACGAACAGTTGGTGCACATTAATATCATATTCCCAGCATTTTGCTATCACCTGTTTTACTGAGAATAGCTGGTGCTTGTCGATCGTCCAGATCTGAAGCCACCTTGATATTCTCCGATGATGTTGTTAGCGTATTCACTGAGTCTTCGTTCGATAATTTTAGTTAAGATTTTGTAACACGTACATAGCAATGAAATTCCTCTGTAATTTTCGCAACGCAAACGGTCACCCTTTTTGTATACCGGACATATAATGCTTTTCCGCCAGTCGTCGGGTAATTTTTCAGTTGTCCAGATTTTAACAATTAATCTAAATATTCGACTGGTAAGCTCTGTTCCACCTTCTTTCAAGAACTCTGCAGGGATTCCGTCAATTCCGGGCGCCTTGTTCGATCTTAAATTATGTAAGGCTGTCTCTACTTCATCATAAGTTGGTGCAATAGGCAGATGATCTCCATCTGGATCTTCCGGAATTATAAAAGGTTCAGTCTGTGATGTTCTATTTAACAGTGTTTGGAAATACTGAACCCATCGTGCATTGATTTCGGTAGCGTCGCTTATGATGTTGCCTTCTTCGTCCTTACAGAGGGTAGTTTGCGGTTTGTAACCTTGTCTCATTTGTTTCACGGTGTTAAATGCTGCTCGCACGTCATTTTTCTTCAGGTTTTCGTCCAGTGATAAAATTTTGTTATTGTTTATTTTGCGTTGTTTTCGCCTGCAGATCTTCTTGGCGTTTCGCCTGAGCCGTTGATAGTTGTCCTCTCTAGCTCGTGTTCGTCTTTCGAGAAACAGTCGATAGGCTTCGTTTTTTTTGGTGATGGCTTCTTGGCATTCCTCATCGAACCAGTCATTTCGTTTTCTCCGCTCCAAATGTCCTAAAGTGTATTCTGCTGCGCGGTGAATACTATCCATAATACTCTGCCACATTTGGTCAATACTTTCCTCAGGCTCAGCCTGAGGTAATGCCTCGATATGTGCTTTGATTGTGGTAATATATTCCACTTTCGTTATGTCGTCCTTTAGTTTTTGCATATTGAGCTGGGCTCCAGCTCCTTTTAGTGTGGCCCTTGTTAGCTATGCGACAGTGGTATTTAGCTCGAACGAGAAAATGATCCGAGTCACAGTTCGCGCCACGTAGAGTCCTGACATCTAGAATGCTGGAGGCAGCCCTTTTTTCGATGAGAACGTGGTCAATTTGGTTGAAGGTGTGCCCATCTGGTGATGCCCACGTCATTTTATGAATATTTTTATGCGGGAAGCAGGTGGAGCTTATGACTAGGTTCTTACTGCTGGTGAAGTCAATAAGTCTTTGGCCATTATCGTTCGTTGCATTATGGAGACTATGCTCTCCTGATACGCCCCTATGAAAGAGTTTGTTGCCAATTTTGCAATTGAAGTCTCCTATAAGAATTTTGATGTCATTGGAGGGCAGCCCGTCAAAAGTTCTGTCAAGTCGGGCATAGAATTCGTCTTTAGTGACATCATCTTTCTCCTCTGTAGGAGCATGGCAGTTAATGAACCAAACGCTGAAGAACTTCAACTTGAAGCGGATTAAGCAGATTCGTTCGTTGATCGGTATAAATTTCGTTACGAGTTGTTTGAACGCATCATCTAACACAAAGGCGACACCGAATTCTCTGCTTCCTAGCTCTTTTCCGCTGGTAAAAATCGTGTGAGATTTGCTATCGTTAATTTCGTTTCCGAGCCATTTCGTTTCTTGGAGAGCGAGGATGCTGATGTTGTTACGAGACATCTCCTGAAGAAGTTCCCGCAGTGCACCCGTTCGATGTAGTGAACGCACATTCCAAGATCCAAAAGAATAGTCCATTTTCCGTTGCCGTAGTCGTTGCCGTTTGATCCGTCCAATCCGAGGCTGTAATCCTGGTTCCTGGACACGCGAGTTTTTTCCCAGGGAGACGTTGTCAGCGTTTCGCCCAACCCTCAACCTGGAGGGCCAGTCTGGATGGCAGTTCCGATTAGAGGCGCGGAACACTCGCCTTCACCCTTCTCCGTCTGCTGTTTTGAATAAAACACCCGGTGGCCACCGCGGGGAGGTGGAGATAGGATTCAGTAGCAGAGCTGTTGATGGTATTTACAGTGGGCTTTTCACAGAATTTATGCTACGTCATGTACCAGATCACGATTACGCTCTGTGACCCTTACTACCATTCGACCACTATTGTTACTATACGGTTGTCTTAAGCAACACGTATTGTTTTTGTGACGACAATTATTAACGCCCCCAAAGATATACCAATTTGCAAGTTTATACCAATTTGCAAGTTCAGTGTCCATGCTGCTGGATGCGAGACCTATCTCAATTTCTGCCTATCTGGGGGTCAAGGTGCCCGTCTGTAATCGCAACTCCACGCCGAAAAGTGAGGAACAAGTTCCAAGCTTCGCTGCCCGCGATGCATAGTCGTCACCATTACGTGCTTCCCGAAGGGGCCTCACGGATATGCCGCATCAGTACCTGTCTTACCTTACCTACGTATGATCAATTGATAATCGATCCATACCATCATTTGCGCTTCAGATTTTATTCCTTCGGTCTACTACTTTAACTACTGATGGTGTGCACTCAAACAGTGTTATTTCGATGTCCTTAGTCACTACTCTCTTTCACTTTTCTCTCATGTACAATATTGAAGCATCTGATTTCACTTCACATCCTCGGCTCGCTCACTCACCAGGTCGTTACTTTTTTTCCACAACTATGTATGTATCACCAGGGTCCGCGGAAATACCACTCTTCGAAGGCAATATTACTGGAATCACCGAAGCTTTCTGGACCAGTACTACCCCGGTTAGTACAGTACTACTCGGTTACGTCAGGTCCATGGAGTCGCTAAAATTCTCCAAAGATCCAATTCCTGCAACTATCTTTGGAAGCAATTCCACGGACCTGAGCTAACTATTCCGCTGTGGGATGGGGGCAGTAGAATTCATCCACAGCCAGTCCTGCTTGCCCTAAAAATGGCAAATGGTCACTCACTGGATCATGGGCTTATCACCCGTGATCTTAAATCCTAACTGATAGGAGAAACGGATACAGCGCCTTGGATATGGACTGATTCTACAGTAATGACTTTTGGCATTCGAAAACGGACTATGATTGGCTTCTGGAACATTGAATGACGGGGGAATGGCTGGGGTCACTCGGTCTTTGCACCGCCAATCAGTGATCGACCATGAAATGGAGCACTATAACATCCAAATCTTGGGCTTGAGCGAGGTGAGGTGAAAAGGATCAGGAGAAGAACGAACCCCTAGCGGAAACACCATTCTGTAACGTTGGCCCTGAGAGTGAACCCAAAAATGGCGTGACGTTCGTCCTTACACCGAGAGCGAGAAACAGTCTCATCAGCCGGGAACCATTCTCGGATAGGATTATCGTCGTCAGGCTTAGGACCAGTGTCAGAAACGTCACAACTCTACAGTGCTACGCACCAACTAATACCACAACATCTGGTGGCAAAGAGGAGTTTTATAGCCAACTGAGTTCCACCTTCGAACGTGTTCCAAGAGGTGATATTATTATCATCTCAGGAGATATGAACGCTCAGGTTGGATCTGACAACACTGGACTAGAACACGTCATGGGGAAGCATGGTGACCCAAGGGTCGATGCGTCACGACATTGGATTAAGAGACCCGAAAACAGCGAATTATTTGTGGAGTTTTGTAGTTCTTGGCAAATGGTCATCGGAGGGATCCTTTTTCCACACAAGAAACATCATCACATAAAACATCTTCGGTTTCCTCTGATGGTGTTACTGAAAACCAGATCGACCATTTAGATGTCTCCTCGATGTGCGAGCGAAATGTGGAGCTGACGTGGGGAGCGATTACAACTTGATGGTTGCCTGCTTGAGATTGTGTACAGCAGCGATGACCACAAATTCTTCAAATGAATGAATGTAGATAAACTTAGAAATCCCAACAAAAAACGCGAGTACACCACCATCTACGCGAAAAGTCATCCACATTGCGAATATGAAATACGCACACTGGACACCAATTGGGAGGAAACCAGAAACACTTTTCTAACTAGTGCTGAAGAATCTGTGGGATATGTGCAAAGCGGTGAGAAACACTGGATGTCGCCAGACACATGGGACAAGGTTGGCAATCGGAAAAAAGCCAAATTGGCAATCATCTCTCAACCCGATGTCAACCAACGAATGCCCGACTTGAGGCAGAACTACCGCGATGCTCATATACAGCTTAAAAAGGCTGTTAGACGCGACAAGAGAAAGGCCATTGAAGATCTGGCAAACAAGGCAGAATCTGCGGCTCACCTTGGGGGGCTCACTATTTAAAATCATTAAACAGTTGACGAACAGGAATTTCACCGCCAACCACCTGGTGAGAGATGTCAACGAAACTCTCCTTAATATGAGTGAACACCATTTGCGACGATGGAAGGAATACTTCTCTGATATTTTAAACATCTTGTCAGAGGAAGATTTTCCGGAAACAGAACAACTTCCAAACATCCAACCGCAACAATCCTCTATTAGGGATAAGGAAGAGATAGTTTCCGCCATTCGGTCAATGGCGGGAAGGAAAGCTACAGGTATAGACGGACTACCAACCGAACTCCTCAAAGCGGACCTGAAAATAACAGCCGATATACTCCTCCCACTCTTCACTAAGGTGTTGAATGAAGGAAGATATCCGACTGAATGGAAGGAGGGCGTCATTGTGAAAATTCCGAAGAAGGGCGACCTTCGGGATTGTGGCAATTGGCGTGGTATATGACTACTTACTGCCGTATCGAAAATTATGGCTAAGGTAATTCTCAATAGGATTAGTGATGTCGTCGAGAGCACTCTCGAAGTTTATCAGGCTGGATTCCGTAAAGGGTCGTTTTGTATCGACCACACAAATACCCTACGGATAATATTAGAGCAGCAAGCCGAAATGGGTCCACCACTACATCTCATGTTTGTGGACTTCGAGAAGGCTTTCGACACCGTTAAGCAAGATTACGTATGGAATGCTTTGCGTAGGAGAGGTATTCCAGATAATGATAAAAGAATCCTACGAAGATGCAAGGTGTCGCGTCTTGCATAGAGGAGAGCTGTCCGGGAGCTTCCCTGTGCGAACAGGTGTCAGACAAGGCTGAATATTATCACCTGCTCTGTTTCTGGTGGTAATAAATGATATCTTGAAAGCTGCACTGTGAGGTGGGGAAGGTAAAGGTCTTCAATGGCGACTATTTAACATCTTAAGTCACCTTGATTATGCTAATGACGTGTGTTTTCTTGCACATAACCGTTCGGACGGAGTCAAATGTTCACTCGTTGCATTCAAAGAGGCGATTGCTCTTAACGGATAAGATGATGAAGAGTGGCAAGATTTTTCCTGTCTCGGAAGCATTGTCAGCATGTACGGCGGAGCCGAAAACGATGTTGAGCCTCGGCTAAATAAAGTTCGTCAGGCCTTCGGTATCCTTTCCCCTTTCTGGAGGTTAAGAGAGATCTCCCTTCGCCAGAAGCTGCGAGTTTTTGACGCATGCGTCAAATCCGTGTTGTTATATGGTTGTACTACATGGAAAGTGACCATTCGACTTACTAAGAAACTACAGACTTTCGTGAACCAATGCGTCCGACACATTTTAAGAATATTCTGGCCAGAAGTGATCTCCAACGATGAACTTTAGAGTACAACTGGACAGACTAAATTAGGTATTGAGATTCAAAGGCGTAAGTGGCAGTGGATCGATCATACTTTGAGGAAACCAGAGCGAAACATCGCCTAACAGGCTCTGGATTATAATCCTCAAGGAAGACGTCGGGTTGGTCGACCATATAACACATAGAAGCGAGCAGTTGAGCAGGAGACCAGAAGAATAAACAAGTCTTGGCAACAGCTTAAGGCCGATGCTCAGGAGAGCTGTTTCTGTCTTATGCCCCTAAAGAGGGTCTTAGCAGGAATTTGATTTGGCTTGAAAGTAGTTGGTTGGTTAGAATTGGAATCTTTTATTTCTTACCCTGAATTCTCGATGCGTCGCAACTTACACAGATGTCGCTGTCACTTAATGTTGAATTGCTCTCTAGATTTGACGAAGGTTATTTTATGAAGAAGAATAAAGAAGCACCACATTTCGGTTCAGCAGCTCATCAATAGCGCTACAGCCCGAGTCGAGCCTTGGCCTCCGGTATGCTTTGTTTCCAATTTTTTCGGTCTAGTTACAGCATATTCCATGTTGAAAATTTCAGAAGCGATTTGCAGTCTTCGTCGATTAAATTCTCCCAGAGTTTTCTAGGTTTTCTGACTTGCCTTTTTTCTTCCACCATTCCTTTTTGTACACGTTTGGGTATTCTTCTGTACTCTATTCGCTGTACGTAACCAGCCCACTGTAGCTTTCGAAGTTTGATGAGTTCTGGGTCCTCAAAAATGGTATATAATTCCTGTTTGTATCGAATTCTCCATACGCCTTGATCTCTCACCGGTCCGAGAATCTGCCGTAATACCTTCGTCTCACCCGGTCCGCTAGTTACCGAAATCAATGGTTGCTCACTCGGTACATGTTCCCAAGAATATCCGTTCGGATTCGATTGAGAGACCCAGCGACGGAACAGTATATCACCGTTACTTGCAAATGTCCACACAGCATCAAAACGTCTAGAATTTTTGAGTTCGTTTTTTCCTATCCCGGACCGACACATTATTCGGTCTCTTCGCTTCCTCCACCACTAACTCCAAAGAGCTCGAGCCAGCTGCCTTCGCCGCTATTGTCTCTGCCAGAACCGCCCCAATATTTAACCGGGAGGAATACCGGTCACTCTCTTCATCCGTGGAATCGGAATTGGAGCTTTTCTCAGTCAACCTTGGCCGAACTTTCCTCGACCTCAGAGTTGAGCCCGTGGACCCACTCTCCATCGAGAACTCAACAAGGACAGCCTTATTATTCTTCTAAACCGTTACACTCCTTCCCTTTTCGGGCTGAAAACCTTTGCCCGGCACAATACCTATGAGCCGAAATTACTCTTTGGTTGTCAAAGAATTAACTTCCTGCCGTTAAAAATGGGAAACCAATATCAATGACGCTTGATAAGTTGGCGTTTGAGCAAAATGTTATAAAAGACCTTCTGTGGGGGCAAAAAATCCAGTAGCTGCTGTGGGTCAAAAATACCCAAAATCAGCCGGGAACACCTAAATACGCTCTGGACCCGAAAAAGTCCCTCTGGCTGCGAAAGGTTTAATACACCCCAATCCTGTTCAACAGGCGAATAAACTCCCACTGTTGGCGCCCCAAAAAACTAGTGACCAAAGGACGGAAGAAGACCGATCGGAGAACCACGATTGACGCAGATAGCTAAGTACTGCTAAGATTTTTTAACTAGAGGACGCGGTCACTGAATCGAGATGGATGGAGGGAAAGTATTCAGGAGGCCAAGCTCTAATTCGGGCTGTAGCGCCACTGTAAGTAAGTAAAATTACTTGTTTTAATTGTAACATTTTAATCAACCAAGTTAATGTTGAGATCGGCGGGACCCCGGATCATTTTGTCCTCGAGACACCCAAACAAATTGGCATTGGTTGCCTTTGTGTCGTATAAAAATATTTGTTGTACTTGGACAGCTAAGCCGATATGAAAAATCGTTGATCAGGTAGAGGAGGCCCTTGTAGTTCAGATTATTTTGACATTTTTTTTTTTTACAGGATGACCTGTGTTATAGGCAATTTCGGCCTTTATGTGCAATGCACAAACACAGTCATGGAGGGAAGGAATGGGATTGGGAAGGTTGGGGAAGGGGAGTGAGAACGACCGTAGCGAGTGGAAAAGCTGTTATATTGCTCAGTTGTACTGGCTACTTACTGACAAATATTTGCAGATGTTATGGGGGACTGAATGATAGAAAGCGAACAGAAACCATCTACTGAGTATCTAGGCCTTCTTGAAGTGGAACTATTTCACTTTTACACCGTTTCCCCATTTTATTGCGAATAATTTTTTATCACCCGTAGCAACTGAAAAATTTGCGCTTAAAAAAATCTCCTGTCTGGAGTGGGAATCGAACCCACGACCTATTGACTGAGAAGCAAGCACGCTGCCCACTACGCCACGGAAGCCTGTTTACTTTTCTCCGACCATTGTTGTCGTTCGCATCGAAACTTGACGACAATCGGCCTTCCACGCTGTGATTTCGGATTCGAAATAATATCAAGCTGGGCGGTAAATTCTTATGTAGCGTGATCTAGTTGAAACAATCTCGAAACTTTATTTAGGATCGCAGATACATCCTCAGACCTCGTTTCTGGTATTCCCGAGACTTCAATGTTATTGCTCAGAAGTGATTGTTCTCGAAGTAGTTTAACCTCACTTTAACATCGAAAAGTTTGTTCTCTAATTCGCGGTTTTTGTTAGTTAACAAAATGTTTTTTTCGGATATTGCATTAAGGTGCTTCGAGTGTTTGGTGAGCATGCTGATGAAGTTATCAATTTTCCTGGAGCTGAATACAACAGACTCGCGGTACTCGTTAAATTTTTTGTCAAATTTTTTTTTCTAGGAGATCAATACGTGTGATAAAGTTTCTAGTTACGAGATTTTAGCAATGACGTCATCGCTTCCTTTCCTGGGACTTGAAGTTTCCTTGCAGTTGCTGCAGCAGTGCGAGTTGGCTCTTCGCTCTTTGTTCAATTGGCGGAAGTTTTTTTCACTGAAGCCGGCGCAAAAAAAGTGAAACTGGTTTTAGCAGGAGGTGCACTCAATTCCTTCTTGGACGTCAAGAATCGCTGCTTTGCACTCATTACTTATCAGGAGGTCAAAAAATTCAGTTTTTTTTTGTTTAGGATGCTTCTTGCGATCCTTATTAACGTATTGTGATTATATAAGTTAGCCATTATAAACGTATCTAACAGCAATTTCCGTAATTACTTTAATCATTTTTTAATTTTTGGGTTATTTGGTACTTTTTGTTATATGTATGTACGTCCCTCAGACGTAGAGGTGGGCTGATGGGTCTAAATATAGAGGGCTGTCAGGATTCAAGGCAGTCGGAGTTTTCGAGTTCGAAGACTTTATTTCCTTTCGGAAAGTTGGCATGGTGCATTTAGAGACTTGTAAAGTTCTGTGTCTAATTAGTATTTCACCGATGTAACAAGCAACAATTGTAGGATATGTCAATATGCCGTTATTTCCTGATTGACTAATTTGAGTTTTGTTATGTCTACGGGTCGGGCTAGTAAAAAAAGGTCGTCTTGCTTGGTAAATGGTCTATATTCAATTGAGATCTAAAAATACATTTTTAATATTTCAATTTGCTCTACGTTAACAGTAATTCAAAACTAGTATTTTATTCAAGTAGTTATGGCGTTGCCAACACCTCCCCTTTTAAGAAGGATAAAAGGCCGTTTGTTTTAACGGTCTTCCGAAACGGCTGGTGGAAGCTGAAGTGGTTACCTCCGCAGCTGATGACTTATAGACGTTGCTGGTGTCTGATGTGCTGACCGTAGGTGCGCTCGTCCGCTCATGTTCGTCGTTCTCGAGTGAGTTTGGTGTTGGAACCTCGTCAGGCGGTACAATGTTGAATTCATCCAGAAACATGTTCAAGTCCAAATTCAGTTGCTGTTGAGTCATATCTTCTGAATATCTTTTCCGTAGTTGGTTAGTATGTGACCTTATAAGCCTTTTTCTATTTGGGCAATCAACTAATACTGTATAGTTGACTCGTCCTTCGCGACTGGAAATCTCTCCAGGTGTCCAATAGAATTTGTTTTCTCTGTGAGTTCTTGCCATTACAAGATCTCCCACTTCAAAAGATCGATATTTTGCGCCATGTTTCTTATTAAATTGCAAATTTTGCCTTTCGTTTGTTGTTCGTGGTACAATTTTAGGAGGCTTTAACAAGTCTAGCGTTGTTGTAATTTTCTTCCCAGTAAATTGTTCTGCAGGTGAAGTTCCTTTTGGAGTATTTTTGTTAGGCGTGCAGCGGTAAGTTTGTAGAAAGGTTTCTAAGTTTTCCGTAATGGATCCTTCCTGCATTAATTTACTCAAGGCTCTCTTTAGAGTATCTACAAAACGTTCCGCTTGTCCGTTTGATTGCGGATGGTATGGTGCTGACCGCAAATGGTGAATTCCTCGAGATTGTAGAAACGAAGTAAATTGTGCACTGACAAATTGAGTGCCATTGTCCGTAACAATAGTTTTACAGTCTCCGAATCTCGCAAATACTTGCCGTAATAGTTTAATAATAGTTGTTGATGTTACCGTATCTGAGTGGAAAATTTCTGGCCACTTGGAATATGCATCAACTATTACTAAAAAAAATGTTCCTTGGAATGGTCCTGCGATGTCAACATGTATCCGTTCCATAGGTTTGGAGCAGAGCGACCAGGATTCTAGTTTTGTTTTGATTGGTAATTTTGCGGAATGCGCGCAACTTTCGCATTGTTTAACATAATGTTCAATGTCAGAGTCAATGTTGGGCCAATAAACATAACTTCTTCCTAATGCTTTTGTACGCTGAATACCCGGATGCCCTGTATGGAGCTGACGTAGAACACGCTGACGATATACTCTTGGTATGATAATTCTTTCGCCGAAAAGTAGGACGTTGTCAAATATAGATAACTGTTCTCTTCGATGAAAATAAGGTGCAAGATTGTCATTTGAAAACATTGTTGACGCTGTTGATGATAACAATGATTTCGGCCACCCATCTTCTACGAATTTCATGACTGATTGTAGTACAAAATCGTATTGTGTTGCTTTTTGAACATTCGAAATGTTAGCGGAAGTGTTTTTATACAACTTTCCAATTGATGATGAATTGTATCCTCCAATTGTGTGCATGCTATCACATATTCTTTCTCCGCTTTGCTGTAGTCTCCCATAAGTCGTGAGAGAACATCGACGAATCCGAAATTTTCAGTTGATATGTATTGTATTTCAAAGTCGTAGAGCATAAGCTTAAGTGCCCATCTCTGAAGACGGTTGGCTGTATGAATAGGTATTCCTTTTTTTGAGCCAAAAATTGATAGTAAAGGTTTGTGATCGGTGTACAGTTTAAATTTTCGCCCGTAAATCATTTTGTGGAACTTCTTTACAGCAAATGTTAAGGCCAACCCTTCTTTCTCTATTTGGCTATATTTACGCTCAGCTTCAGTAAGAGCTCTGGATGCATGAAAAATTACCTTCTCTGAACGGTCTGGAAATATATGTGCTATGTATGCGCCAATTCCATCATTTGATGCATCTGCTACAACTTTTATTGGTAATGACGGATCGTAATGTGTTAGCAATAAGTCTGAGGATAAAATTTTTTTGAAGTTCAAAAATGAATTTTGACATTCTTGTGACCAATTCCAGGTACTATTCTCTTGCAAGAGTTTGTCCAGAGGTGCTCGAAGATTCCTCATCTGCTTGACAAACCGGCCATAATATGAGATTGCGCCTAAGAAAGATCTGAGTTGTGATACATTCTGAGGAGCAAGCATAAATTTTATTTTATCAATTTTCGCTGGATCGGGACGAATTCAATTTTTGTCCAATATGTGTCCAAGATAATTAATTTCCGATGAGAGGAATTTACATTTTTCCAGTTTTAAATGGAAACCATAATCAAGCAAGCGCTGAAGAACTTGATATAATCTGTCAGTATGATCCCTTTGGGTTGCACCGCAAACTATGATGTCATCAAGATATGCAGCAACACCAGGAATTCCTGTCAGCATTGTATCCATAAGTTGCTGAAAAGCTCCAGGTGCAGACCTTACTCCAGGTGCTAAACGATTAAAAGAATAGAGACGTATTGTGCGTATTGATGGTGAGCATCTTCCGGGAGTTTTCGTCAACTGGAACCTGAAGATATGCATCTGATAAATCGATATACGTGAAAATGGAGCTACCTGATAATGAAGCAAAAATATGCTCGGGTGTTGGAAGAGGATAAAGATGTGGCTCCAAACTGCTGTTCAGTCCTGTAGAGTAATCGCCACAAATGCGTACATTTCCATTTGGCTTTTTGACAACTACTATCGGAGCCGCCGAATCGGAATAATCCACTGGTGTGATGATCCCTAAGTTTTCCAAACGTTGGAGTTCTTTTTCGACATCTAATAGCGTAGCGTATGGCACTGGACGCTTAGGCTTAAAAACTGGCTTTGATTTCAACACAAGTTTTGCTGTAATGTTTTTGCATTCTGTGATGCCTTCTTCGAAAAGCGATGAGAATGTATGTTTGAGTTTTACGATCTCATCTGCTACTGTTGTATGAATTTGGGAACAAACAGCTGACAATGGTTTATCCCATAAGTTAAATGTATTGCAGAGATCTATACCCAATACATTTAATTTAGATACGTTTGTCACATAAACTGTGCAGTGCTTAGTATCATTTTTAAGAGTTGCTTCACAGGAGAATTTCGCAATCAGCTCGATGCTGTGCTTTGATGCACTCTTAGCAAGATGTTCGTTAGTTTCCAGTATTGTACCGGGACTGCCAAGTTTCTTCCAAACAGTGTTCGAAATGATTGTTATGTCGGAAGCTGTATAGACTTGAAGCTTAACAGGTGCATCTTTGATATGCGATGCTCCAGTTACATTGTTAAGCTGAATAGTGACGAATTTCCTACTATTTTTGAATGATAGCTGATTCACATTTGCAAAAATTGCTTTTGATTTGTATTGCAGTCTTGGTTTTAATTGAGTTTGTGAGATTGAGTAGTTGGATTGTTTCGGTTGTGTTTCAACTGATTTGGTTTTACTATTTTTGAAACAACCGCAGTAACCTTCCTTATGCCCGACGGTTTTACATGTACTACACCGGTGTGTAGCATATTGACAATCGCGCGCGAAATGCATACCTCTACATCCCCAGCATGGAGTACGCGGAGCTGACTTATCAGAATTTCGCACTGGTTTAAATTGTTTATTGGGAACTGTTTTTATCGAATTAATATTACGAGTGACACTATTAATGAGAGCTGAGTCTTTCTTTAAACTTATAATGTTTTGTGTTTCTGATACTAATTTATCTAACGTGATAGGAGATTGAGCAGTTTCTGTTTCTAATTTATTTAATAAACGAGTTTTTAAGTCTGAATCATCTGATAATTTAAGCCCGGTTATAAATATGAGGCACTTGAAATGATCTATTGAGAGATCGTTGAATTTGAAATCCTCGCAATTTTTATTAACCGATGCTGTGTATGACACGTAATCCTCTGTCTTCTTCGTTTGGAAACATCGGTAACGAATACTGAATAGAGATTCCCGTGCACCGAAAATTTTTTTAACATTGTAACTGTTTCGTCAAATTTTATTTCTTTTGGTGTCTTTGGCAAAATATAATTGCTATAACGTTCGTGTGCAATTGGACTGAGCTTTCGCATTAGAAGACGAGTTCGCCCGCTATCGTCCAATTGTGCGCAATCTTCCCTAAAAATATCTTCGCGAATACCATGAATTGAAAGTATTTGCGCCGTCATGATGATATTCCGTTATGCTAGCTGCAATATTATCCGCCGTAATTTTTTCCGTGCGTAGCGATTGATGCAAAAACTTCTGCAGCATCTCCTGTTGTACCGCTAACGTTTTCTGTTGCTGCTCCAAAAGTTGCATAAGTTTTTCATCTGCCATGCTAACTTATTTGCAGCCAATTTTAATGTATAAAAAAAAGAATCAAAAACCAGATGAATTTTATTTCACTTACTGCTCACTGTAACTGTTTTTTTTTTTTAATGTGTGTGCACTTTCCTCACGGTAACTGTTTTTTAAATATGTGCACTTTTCTCACTGTTTTTCAGTACTATTTATTAACTATTTCAATTGTATTTAATTGTCACAGTTCCCAAAACTAGATATTGTAAACACTGCAGGTAATTATCCACAAAAAAAAATCCTCGTCGCCACTGTTATGTCTACGGGTCGGGCTAGTAAAAAAAGGTCGTCTTGCTTGGTAGATGGTCTATATTCAATTGAGATTTAAAAATACATTTTTAATATTACAATTTGCTCTACGTTAACAGTAATTCAAAACTAGTATTTTATTCAAGTAGTTATGGCGTTGCCAACAAGTTTCTAGCTAATATAACTTTTCATTTATCTTTTCCGTCATTTCAAAAGTTCCGTTAAGGCAATAGGATTGTTTTGCAAAGAACTGTTCATCTTATAAGCCGAGCCACAAAAACACATCCATCTTTTGTATTCTGGTAAAATTATTATCGCGAACTCTTATTTACTATTTTAGACTTTCTGCACTCAGCATTTTCATCTTCATCATCAACTTCCGCCATGTTGAAAGCAGTAAACGAAACATTAAAGTTATGGTAGCTACGACAAAAACAGAATGCATTTTTAATTTAAAATGCGAAGACATTTGGAATTTCAACGATTCTTGTATTTTTCTGCAGTTGCTTGGTAAAGTAAATAGTTGCATAAAAAAACTTCTTTGGATCAGGCGAATTGCTGAAAGAATTTCTTCGGCGAATTGAAAAAATCCTTTGGATCAAAATTGAAACAAAAGGCGAAATTGAAAATTTCTTTGGATCAAAGTTCAAGTTATTTATTGCCACATGAAAAACTTACAAAATATACATAATGAAAACTTAAGAAGTATGAAGACACAATGACTGTTTAAGTCCTTTTGTTAAATTTATACTGTGCATAAGAGCACTTGGGCGCAGCAACGCTAACTAATATAATCTAATGTTACAATAAAGAATTCTTAACATATTTTTATTCAAAAGAACTTCCGCTGACAAGACGGAATCTAAACGATCTAAATGAGAGAGCAGGTACAGTAGTAAAAAATAATTAAAAGGTATATAAAAGAAAAAAAAAAAAAAAATAATATTAACAAACACGCAAACACCGAGAGAAAAAAGACGAATCAGCCAATAAGTGGCCGTTCTTTTCTCGCATACACTCAAGTGGAAAACATTTTTTAACGAGTTAAGGGAGTGGAGAGATAAATCACAGCTCTCCATCCGAAATAAGGCACTGCCGTATTTATCACATTAAGCTATGTTTAAATTAAATTAATCAATAAGTAAAAAGTAAAATATTTTAGTTATAAAGTTTGGTAGGTAATGAGTGATTTAGGTATAATAACAAAATAAAAATAAATTCGTAATAAGAAGAAGTGGTTAATAGCAATATTAATATTGTAAAATAGAGATTACTGATTTTTTTATTTATTTCTACAGCCGTTAACCAATGAAAGGTAACAATGATAGAATAAGAAAAAAGGAACTAAATGTGTAGGTATAAAGAGCTTAAATACTAAGATTATATGTATGCATAGAAAAATTATAAGTTGGAAAAATAAATGGTTGCCAGTGAATTCTAATACATGGCTTAACTTACGCTAATAGCAAGATGAAGTGGGAACAAAATAGAAATCAAAAATTTTCTAAGTCTAAATACAAAATTAAAATTAAATATGTATATACATAGGTCCGTATGAGAGAAAAAAGAAAAGAAAAGAGTAAGGTTCCAAGAGAACATTAATATATATAGAAATAGATATGGTAATGAAGAGGATAAAAATGGGAGAAATTAAGCGGTAAAAGAAGATGAAATCGATTAAAAGAAGCCAAGAAAGGCCGTTGAATCTAAAACAGATTCGATGAACTGTCCCGAAGACTTAACCTCTCAGATGCGTAAAGTCTCTTCCATTGTAAAAGCTAGAGATGCGGTTGTGTCCTGCAGGAGGTCCAGTTAAACCGCAATTGATCAGGTTAAGGGGTGAAAGGTAGAAGTGATTGTCCAGGGACGCCCCTTGATGTCTGAAGTAGATGTTGCGAATCAACTCGTTGCTGTGATGTTCCAATTTAGGTGCTCTTTTTAGCCAGAGGCCTGCCACGTAACTCATGAGAGGTTCAATGTTAGCGCATTTGTAAATATATTTATTAGAGTAATATCTATTATTGGATCTGAACTTTTTCCCAATGCAGAGTCTAAGAATATTTCGTTCAAAGGCTTCTAGCTTACGAGCAAAAGTAGTTGAAATCGCGAACCAGGTTGCGAACCCATAGGTAATGATGGGGCGAACTACCTGTTTATAAAGTAGTAGTTTGGAGCTACTATGCAAGGGGCTGTTCCAGTGAAATAAGGAGAGGTAAGCTAAGAACACTTGATTAGCTCTGGTTAGTTGCGATTTAATGTGTCCGTTAAACTTCCACAAATTACTCAGCTTTACTCCCAGGTATCTCAATTCGCTACGAAGAGGAATGGTTTTCCCGTCTAGTAACAGACGCAGCTTTCTGCTCATGGCCACTGTGCCTCTGCGACCTTTACCAGAGGCATTGCGGAGGCAAATCATTTCAGATTTGTTGGGGTTTATTGTAAGCCCCCAGGTGTTGTAAAAAAAGCTGATGGTACTTAAGTGCGTCGCAACCTTTTTGAGGGCAATTTCAGGCTTGTCAGCCGATGCGTAGATGGCCGTATCATCGGCATATAGTATCGCGTTGGAGTTGATGCCCGAGGGATATCGGTCAACGTGAGGAAAGTCATACAAGAACAGGTTGTATAGTTTGGGACCCAGTATGGAGCCTTGGGGCACTCCCCGGCCCATGTTGAACTCTTCGGATTCCTCTCCATTAATGGTCACTCGCATTTTTCTGTTTTTTAGAAAGCTGTAGATCAATCTAAACAGGTGTGAGGGCAACTTGGTTTCAAGTAACTTGTAGAGGAGGCCATCAGTCCAGACAGAGTCAAAGGCCTTACTAATGTCCAAGCAGCATAAAACCGTCGTTTTTTTGTTTCTCAATCCGTTAATAACATCATCCCCAAGTTTAAGGAGGGCATGCTCAGTGGAGTGCGAAGCTTTAAACCCAAATTGTTCCTGGGGGATAATCTTATTTTCCTCGCAGAATTCATCCAAGGCCGAAGCGATTGATCTTTCAAACAGCTTACCCAGGTTAGAAAGCAGTGAGATTGGTCTGAAGTCGGCAGCCACTCTAGCCGAGCCCTTTTTTCTAATAGGGATGAGTTTAGCTGTTTTCCAGCACGGAGGCACGTAGCCAGAGCAGATACAGTTATTGAAAATCACCGTTAAGAATTCCAATGCTTTGAACGGCAATTTTTTTAGGATGTGGTTTGTAATGCCGTCGGGGCCTGAAGATTTCTTTCCCGCAATTCTGCGAATCAGCCCCTTAATGGTTTCTGTCTTTATGAAAGGCTCTGACACATCTCCAATAGATTGATTCTCTTCGGAGAAGCAAACTAAGGGAGCAAAAATCCCGGACGGGCACTGGTCCTCTTCGAAACGTTTAATTCTTTCTAGCACCAACTCGGAATTTTCAGGGAAAATATCCGGAACGCGTGGAGAGTATAGGTCTTTATAATAGTCAGAGAAGATGGAAAGCATCTCCTCGTTAGAGTGGTGGGAAACTCCATTTTTGGTGATACTATCGATAGTGCTATCAAATTTTTTTCTTCCAATGATCCTATTAATGACTCTGAAGGTGTTGGGACCCGGCTTTAGGCTGCGAAGAGTCTCTTTAAAATGGTTGTTAAAATGACTGTTAATATCGCGATCGATTTGTGTGGAGAGATCTCTAATTAGTCTCTGTAGCCTAATGCATTCATTGGTCCAGAGCCCTTGATTGGTCTCAAGGCGCCTCTTCAGCAGGTTTCGCCACCTTTTCCTGATTATAAAATTGTTTTCGATATTGGGCGGTAAATTGCGAAACAAGGGGTTAGGAACCAGACCTTTGGAGTGCTTCTTAGCAACTTCCTCTAGGATGGCTGTGAAGTCGGAGATCGCCCTGTCAATTTCCTCCAACTCAAGATTCCTGTGCGCGTCGGGGAACAGCGCCCCAACCTTATCTTCAATATCCGCTTTAAATTGTTTCTAAGAGGAGCCAGCAAAAGATAGAAAGTTACCGATTTTTAACCAAACAGGGCTGAACGAGTTAAGCCTACAGTTCAGTCTGATGGCGTAGTGATCGGAAAAGGAAGGGATGGTTTCGCATCTACTGTTGAGGTCAAACGTGGATACACAGTTCCCAGACACAATGAAAAAATCCAAACAATTGCCACTGCGGGCAAAGGTGGGCCCAGTAGGAGGTATGATTTTGAGCAGACTGCAACCGATATTGTTATCGAACCAAGATTTAATCCAGCGGCCAGTTTCATTTATACCCGAGCAGCCCCAGTCTGAGTGCAGGGCATTCCAGTCCCCTCCCGCTATGAGGAAGTCCGCTTTGCTGTTGATAATTTCATTGTTCAGGCTATATAAGAGAGCAGAGATATCTCTAGCTGAGCAGTAGAGCCGATCAATATAGATGGATATTAGTAGAACTGAGTGAACCTGGTTTCGATTATCTTTAATGAAAATTTTTCTGGCAGAAAAAGGAATGTTGGAGGAAGAAACGAGCAGGTGTCTTTCGGATTTCAGATTTTTCTTCATGAGGATGGCTGTGCCCTGTCTCTCATCATTCCTCTCCATCAAAAAACCGGGGACGGAGAAGCGATCGTTGTTTTTCAGGTGAGTTTCACTCAGTAGTAAAATATCCGGGTTATTGTCATTAATAAAAGCTTCCAGGCTAACTTTCCTAGCTTTGGAGACCACAGAACCCGCATTGAGAGCCAAAATGCCAGCAAACGATTGTCTTATATGCGACCTTGGCTGCATAAGGAGAAGACAAAGTCAAGGTAAAGTTTTTGTTTGGCAGCAGTGATACCAGTCCCAAGACTTGCGTAAGCCGGAAGAAAATCATTAACTTTTTGTATGAGTTCGGTCAAACTGACGCCAAAGAGATTGTTGGCTTCATTAATAAATTCTGTAGCCGAGAGAGACGAACCGGGCAGCACATTGTAATTTGAGGTGTGACCCCTTTTAGTCATATCACTATAGGAGATATCTTTTTGCACGAAGTTGCTTTGCGCACGTTGCGTGAGTCTGAGGCGGTTTTCTTTCTCCGTCTCAATTCTGGAAAGGATTTTCTTCTTTCTCTCGATGTGGGCTTTAAATACTGGGCATCCAGCAAAATTAGCTGGATGACCTGACTGCCCGCAATTGACGCACGCAGGCTCCATGCTACGGTCAATGTTGGGGCAATTGCCAGGAAGGTGTGATTCGCAACACTTAACGCAACGGAACTTTCTATTGCAGTTAGCAGCCACGTGACCAAACATGGATCAAAATTGACAAAAAGAGTGCATTGAAAACTTCTTAGCGAATTGCTGAAACAAAACATGAGTGAGTAATTAGAATTTTGTCCAGCCTAGAATTTGTTTTAATTCGTGTTCGTGACTTCTCCTCCTATTTATCCAAAAACCCGTTTGAAATTATTTCAGCATTAAAAATTCAAATAATTATGTGGTTTCTCGTACAGCGCGCCTCTAAGAAAGGCCCCGCTGAACTACTGCGAATTATTTTCATTACTCATCCATTGTGACCTAAAATCTGTCAGAACTTTTTTTCTTTATCACTCAGCTGTCGCTTTTGCTATTTTTTTCGTGTTTATGATCGCGCGACGCTCCAGAAAAAGGAATTAAGATAAAATTGTGCGATTGAATTTCTTCGCTCCTCGGTGCAAAGTGCCATAAAAGTCCTCTTGTCCGAAAAAGTTTTGGTTGCCATCTACGAAGATATAAAAAAGTGATTTTCTCGGGACTTATTAATGCAATCAAACATGTTTCAAATACTGCCGATGCGCTGCGCTTGAACTATTATGGATGAATATCGTGAGAAATCGCTGCAAACCGGCGGTGAGTTAATGTCGAAAGTTTTCCTCCAACTGAAGAACGTAAACAACAACAGCCAGGAAGCGAGTTTTCGCGAACTGAACGGCTGTCACGCTATGAAACCGAGTCCGGAATCTCGAGCCGAACATCAGAAATATTTTCAAGATTATGCCAGCGTTGAGGTAAGTCGGGTGCTGATTGCCGCGTTCATTGTATCTCATGCCCTAATTCTCCACTCCCAGGCAGTTGTAGAAGAGAACGGGACCACAGAAAACGACAATATGACAACGGGACGTCCGCAGAACATCCCTGTCGCTCTGTCGAACAGCTCGAGCACAAGCAACTCAACGGACAACCTGTCGCTCACGGATGAGGTCATTCTGCTACCGGGCCAGCAGTTTTCCGACGAAGAGATTTCCGTGAACTCGGACGATTGCGTGTACGCGTATCGCGGCGCCGATTTCGATGCGCTCGAATATCGCAACAATAACGTAGACGATGAGACTGATTTTCTAGAGATGGATTTCGAACCGGACCCCGCATCCGAGGTGGACAACACGAACGAGTGTCGCAGCCTGACGTACGATCACGATCTGTCAGCAGCCGATGAAATTATTTTGCCGCTGGCTCCGCAGCACGACGACCCAATCCTGAAAACTACTTCAAACTCGCTTCCACATCAACTACAAATCTCCGAAGACCAGCTCTGTCCGGCGGCACGCCATCAAAACAACGACATATCAGACGAGAACGAGGGAGAACGTTGCCGACTTACCGGCGCGAAACCGAAGAAGCAACAAGCCGATCGGTCAGCATCAGCCGGCAAAATACTACAATCACAGCAGAAAATATCAAAGGGCGACGAGAATGAATTGGTAATCGCTGATGCTGGGTTCTTTAATGGAAACGGCGATCAGGATGAGCAATGTATCGATTGCTTGGAAAGTGAATTTCTGTTGACGACGGTCGGTCGTAAAGTCGATACGTCCAATTGCCGAAAGTGTCGGCGAGCGGTCAAGCATGTAGAGAGTAAGACTCATGATACGAGCCTGTTCCCGTTGGGCTTTATGTTCAACGATACGAAAAACCTGGAAAAACAAAATACCAGTGAACAGAAGTCAAATGAACGGCTCGAACCGTTACAGGATGCAGAAAATGTGAGTACTTTTTGTAGTCTTATTTCTGATTGGAAACCCCTATCACTTAACGGATAGATCTTGCATGTGCCTTACTTTAAAATTCAAATGAGACTTTCAGAAAAAATCGTGAAAAAAAGTAAAAGTTATTTTCGCCAAAACGCGATCGTGAGCATCGGCCTTTAATTGTCGCCAGGACTTGTTTATTTTCTGGCCTCCTTTTCAACTGCTCGTTTACACTTTCCGAGTCACTGTCACTTTCACATTTGAATCTCAATGGCCATGTTAGTTTGTGCCAATCTACTTCAAAGTTTGTTCGCTTTGTAGGCATTGTTTCACGAAAGTTTGCAGGTTCTTGGTAAGCCACATGTCACATTCTATCCAGTACCATATAATAACGCGCTTGCATAAAAAAAATCGCAGCTTTGTACGAAGGGGATCGAAGACTTAATGAGCTTTATTTATAGGAGCCTCCGCATCATTTTCGGCTCCGTCTATGTTGACAAGCATGTATCCATATGCAGCCTTGTCTTGACACAGAAAAGCGCTCTACTTTACGAGACGCGAGTGGTAAATGCTGATAAAGAGTCCCAGGGGACATCACTTACTTACTTACGATGGCGCTACAGCCCAAATCGGATTTTGGCCTTCTGAATTCTTTGCCTCCATCCATCTTGGTTCAGTGACCGCGTCCTCCAGTTTGAAAATCTTAGCAGTGATTTGCTGTCTGCGTCAATCTAATCCTTACAGCGCTTCCGTGGTTTTCCGACCGGCCTTTGTCCGTTGACTTTCCCTTTTAGTGTGCGTTTGGGAATTCTTCCGTCATCCATCCGCTCCACATGACCAGCCCATTGTAACTTTTTAAATTTTATGAGGGCTGACACTTCTGGATTGTCGAAGATGTCATACAATTCTCTATTGTATCTTATTCTCCAGATCGAGTCTTCTCTCACAGGTCCGAGGATTCTTCTGTGAAACTTTCTTTCAAAGGCTAAAAATGAATGTCAAAAAGCACATGCTCTATTTCTGCTATGTTTGCAGAAGTCCGGCAATGAGTACAGCAAACACCGCCATAGAATTTGATAAGCTATCAATTGCTATTCAATCTATATATGCTGCACACCCTGACGCTGAGATCGTTGTCGCGGGCGATTTCATTGTTCATAACGCTGCCTGGCTTAAACATTCTACGCATACGGACCAGCCGGGCCGTTTAGTACAGCTATGAGACAACCCTACTCGTCTACCTGACATTGCAAGCCAGTCTCCAAATCTCCTTGACATTTTTTTAACCATCCACCCACTAAAGTATGATGTCTCGTTGTTGGCTCCAGTTGGTACATCTGATCATTTTATGATTCGAGCACAGTTTCCCATCTCAGCATCAAATCCACCGACTACAAAGACACCACGTAGAACAGTATGTCATTATAAGATAGTCAATTGGGAGGCTCTTAATGCATTCTACCGAGCCTTTGATTGGAAGCTTTGAGCATACCGAAATAATCACAAAGAGCATGAGGCTTTTTATTCCATACAGCAAAGGCAAAATTTGCGATTTCAGCTTCTACTGCGGTTCCAGCTTGAAAACGATCCGGCTTTCTCGTTTCTCTCGCTGATCGACGCACTTCAATTTCCTCGTCTTCGTCGTCGGCGCCAACAAGTGTGCTCAGTTCATACACACTAGTGTCAGCATCTTCGAATGTGGTTGAATCGTCGGTAATGTCGGTGTGCGATGTTACATTACCATCAGCTGCGCCATTATCAGAGCCATGCCGCACGCTCAATCGATTTTCGGTATTGTTACCGATTTCAGCATTATTCTGGCCATGCTGAACGCCATTCGTGCCATCATATATCTCGTATGCTTGGGTCACACTCGCAGATACGCTCGAGTTTGCGTCATCAACATTATTTTCGAAAAATGTCACGTCTCTGCTCACGATGATTTCGTTGCTCTTTCGATCCATGAGCCTGTACCCCTTTTGATCTTCACTGTAGCCAACGAAAAGCAGCTATCTCGATTTCGCATCAAACTTTTTGCGTTTATCCTTGGGAATCCACGCCATCGCAGTCGATCCAAACACTCGGAAGTGACTGACATCAGGTTTTTTGCCACTCCAAATTTCCATCGGTGTTTTGTCTCTTAATACGGTTGTGTGGTTTTCGATGTATGCTGCGGTGTTCACGGCTTCGCCCCAATAGCGTTTCGGCAATCCGGCATCTTGCAACATACAACGGGCTTTTTCTGTCAGCGTTCGAATGGTTCTTTCGGCTAAACCATTTTGCTGTGGGGTATACGGTACTGATTTTTGGTGTTGAATACCGTGCCGTTCGAAAAAATCACTTGTTTTCTTCGAACAAAACTCCAAGCCATTATCGCTCCGAAAAATTTTAATGCGTTTGCCCGTTTGATTCTCGACAAACCGCTTGAATGAACAAATTCTATCAAACGTTTCATTTTTGTGCTTCAGCATAAATACAAACGTCCGACGGCTAAAATCATCTACAAGCACCAAAAAATACTTGCTACCGCCTAAGGAAGTCGTTTCCATTTTTCCTGCCAAATCCGCATGAATTATATCAAGTAATTCCGTCGCTCGTGAACCCCTGTTACCAAATGATTTTCGTGATTGCTTGCCCTTACAACAAGCTACACAAACGCTCGACAAACGAAACGCCTGTCACTGCACCATTCTTCATTTTTTGTAAATCGGTATGATTTAAATGTGCCAGCCGTCGATGCCATAACTCCATCGATTCATCCGATTGAAATGTTGCAAGAGCCGCGTCTTTCGCTACATCCATGCGATACAATCCGTTGACTTGTGTCCCCGTTGCTCGAACATTTCCTTCTAAATCGGTAACCAAACAAACTGTCGAAGAGAAAGTAACAATGTTGTCTTTTTTAGTAATTTCATTCACCGAAAGTAAATTTGCCGTGATTTGCGGTACACACAACACATCATGTGCTTCGATTTCAATTACCGCTCCGTCCACGGCCGCATTTATAGCAACATCTCCGCTACACTCGACCTCCATCACATTGTTTTTAGCTGCTCGAATCGGCTCAATTCCATAATTTTTGTCTCCGCTTATCCAGTTCTTATGCATAGTTCAATGTCTAGTGGCACCAGTGTCATAGAACCAACCGTTTACATCGAATTTGCCACTCAAAAATACAGCACTAAACGCCACTTTGTTTTTAGCATTTTTATCGGATTTGTTCGTCTTTTTGACGTTCGAGTTCGTCGGCTTGGATTTATCTGGGCATTGGAAGGCCTTGTGCCCTTTTTGATTACACAAGTTGCAAGTGATTTGCGTTTTGTTGTAAAAATGCCTTCGGCCTTTGGTGAAAAATTCTTTTGTCATCGTTCGACGTAACACTAACTTCTTGCAATAGCTTTGTTTTCACACTATCACTCGAAAGTTTGGCTGCACAGTTCTCCATCGCCATGATCATCGTTCAATCCACTTAGCAAAAATATCGCAAGCCATTCGTCATCTATCTCAAATCCGATTTCCGACAATTTTTTAGCTGTACCAACTATTTCGCTCCCATACGATTCCATCGATTCGCAATTGTCCAACTTTGTGTTCACTATTTTACGCATCAAAGTGACTTTGCGCACTGCACCTTTGTCTTCAAATGTCGTTTTCAAGCTTTCCCATACGTCTTTCGCTGTTTTGGCCGATTGAACGTGAACGAAAATCGATTTGTCGATGCTCAAAATTAACGCCGCTTTCGCCTTGACAGCTTTCTTTACGTCTGTGTCAGTCCCATCCAAACAATTTGACAGGTCTTCCAGCGCCAAATAATTCTCAATTGAAAATTTCCAGCTGGAATAATTTTCCCGTCCTTTTAGCTTCTCAATCGATGACAAAATTGACGTAGACATTTTCACTGGAATACTTTCGTTGCCTTGTTCGATGGCCTGTTCGAGGGTCTGCTTTTCTTCGTTTGAGGCTTTCTCCTCAGGCGAGCCACGTTCTGACTTGCTCATATAAACGTGCCACAAGGTGAGGTTAAACTAACCTTAAAATCGATGATGTCCCAAAAACGAAGGATAATTACGGAATACAAAAAAAAAAATATCTCTCCTACCGCGTAAAAAAATATTTAATTAATTTAATTCAAGGGTGTCTGGGCCCATAACCTGTCGTTGGCTTAAATATTTTTTACAGAATACGCGGAATAAAAAAAAAAGAACACGTCCGTACAGTTCAAGGTTATTTAATAGAAGAGAGTAAGTAAATGACATTTTCGTATAAGGTGTCAAGGCATTGACAGTTGCTCCAGTAAGGTACTAGAGCTCATTAGTTTATTACAATATAACAACAAATGCAACATAGAAAAAGGCGAGTACGAGACCGTCAAAGATCCGGCTGTCCGCGCACTGTGAGAACTCCGAAAGCGATCGAAGCCGTGAAGAAACGAATTGACCGAAAACCGCTGCGAAAACAAAAAATCTTGTCGCGGGAAATGCAAATTTCGCAAAAGTCCATGTTTCGCATTATCAAAGAAGATTTGGGACTCAGCGCGTACAGGCGACACACTGGACACCTGCTCGCGGCCGCATTGACGCAAGCGAAAATCGAAAGCGTTACGCAGCCGGTACGCGAAGAACGCTCACAGACAAATTCTGTTTACTGACGAGTAAATCTTCACCGTAGAAGAATCGTTCAATAAACAGAACGACCGTGTGTATGCTCGGTCATCCAGAGAAGCATCCCAACTCATCCCGAGGGTCCAAAGAAGCCACCAACCCGCGTCTGTAATGGTATGGTGGGGAGTGAGCTACGATGGCGTTACCAAGCTCCATTTTTGCGAGAAAGGAGTGAAAATATCGGCCAAAGTATATCAATCGACCGTCTTGGAACCCATTGTGAAGCCTCTCAACCAATCAATATTCGCCAACAAGCCGTGGACTTTCCAGCAAGACTCTGCTCCAGTTCGCAAGGCAAAAACGACTCAACTGTGGCTCAAAAACAACGTTCCGGACTTCATATCAACGGATGATTGGCCAGCTGGTAGCCCAGACCTCAACCCGTTGGATTACAAGTTGTGGTCCGTATTAGAGGGCATGTTTTGCTCTACTCGACACTCAAATATTGAGTCGTTGGAGCGAGCCCTTGTCCGTGCAGTGGACAATTTCCCCATGCATGAAGTGCGTCTCGCGATCGATGATTGACCCGATCGTATCAAGTCGTGCTGGAAGGCAAATGGAAGTCATTTCAAATAAGTTGTTCTAAGATGTGTAGCCATTGAATAACCCACTAAAAAGCAAAAAAAAAATTTTGAAAAATATTAATTCGTTTTCATTTGGCTTCGATTTTTCTGTTTACCAATATTTATGACTTGACTAGGTATAAAATATAAATATATCATTAAAAGTGTCAAGAAACATCTGCAATAAAATCTTAAAGCGCGCTAAATTTGAACATGACCAGAAACGTCGACTTAAGATCATTCAGAATCCCAAAAACTCAAGATCTTTCTGGTCATTCGTGAAAACTGTCACTAACAATTTCAGCACGTCTGCAACACCTCCTCTTCTCGATGGCGACCGAACCATTGTCGATCCAGTTGTAAAAGCGACTTTTTGGCAACAAACTTCGCAAGAAACTCTAAGCTTCCTCCGTCGAATCAGAGTCCTCCGTGCTTACCGAACTTGGGCTTCTTGCTGCCACCACTTCGTTTTCGAACTAGGGTTATTTCCAGGATCCTGCGGGAGCTCAATACTTACTGATGGGCCTGACGGCATCCCCCTCGACTGTCCTTAAAAATTGCGCTTCCTCTCTAGTTAATCCTCTTCGTAATCTCTATCATTCTTCTTACTCTTCAGGGTGCTTTCCTCAGATCTGGAAGGTCGCGAATGTTCAGCCAATTCCAAAGAAAGGAAGCTAGTCAACTTTCTTGTGGATAAAACTCTCATACATGACCGCCAATATGGATTTCGCTCGGGACGTTCTACTGGAGATCACTTTGTCTATTTAATCGAGCTTTGACACTCCTGTATCCACAAATTCGGAGAAGGTCATGTACTTGCTCTTGACATTGATAAAGGAGGTTCCACTTATGAAAGGGGGTTCCACCTGTGAAAGGGGGTTCCACTTAGTCTTCCTTAATCACTCTAACCTACATATTGACTTTCCATACATCCTCAACTTGTCTCAAAAATAATAAAGTTGCGCCCGACTTGTGTAACCACCTCCTACAAGATGGTTCATTTATAATTTTTCAAAATGTATGAGGCAATTTTCTACGACCATCTGACTTTGGCCAGCTCAGTCGGAGTTGGGTCGTGTCGTCGCAACCCATACAATTGAAGAAACATTTCTCCAGATTTGGAGAAGGAGAGGGGGGAATGAAGTAGAAACCATTTACCAACCAAATTTGTTATTGACTTACAGAGTCATTATTTATAAAATAAAAGAAAAAAATAATTCGTGTAAATTTTTAATTCTATTTAAAACATTAAAACACTTATTTAATTAATAAAATAATATTTTTTCTTTACAATAAATAAATGATTATTTAATATGAATATACACATACATATTTAAATATATCTTATGTAATATATAAATCAACTATCGTATACTCAATTTGCAAAATTAAAAAAAAAGGAAGAGAGAAAACAAAAAATAAAAACTCACCCAAGATATTTTAAAGCGATGACACTGAGTGCGCACTCGTTCATTTCACTGGAAAATATAATGTTATTTATCTATTTTTCTCCCCCTTCTTACTTGAATCAAATTAATTCCTAGATTGATTAATGAAAAGAAAAGATGTTTTATATATACATATATGTATGTATGTACATAAATCAAAAAAATAATAATAATAATAATTAATAATATTCCAACAATTGTCACCAAAACTCTTCTTATTGTTCAGTTCGATGTTTGTGTAGTTATTTTTTGTTTAAATTCAATTTTTCTTCTATATTTTTTTTAAAAAATTCCCTTTCCTGTCTTCAGTGTTCAGCCAAACAAGCTGTTGAATACTTCTTTTTTCTTGATAGATGAAAAATTTGTCTTTACAGTTGAAACTTTTTTCTTTATAGTTGAAACATTTTCTTGTTTTCGGTCAAACAAGCTGTAGAATATTTCTTTTGATTGTTGAAAAATATCTCTTCCCGTCTTTACAAACAAGGAAGTCAATATCGTCAATCAATTTATGGACTAGATATAAACTATTACAGTCCTCTATCGAATTCGATTTTCGTAGAATTGTTATAATTCACCCACTTATTATTTTTTTTTTTGTGTTTAATAAAACTTGATTTGAAATAAACCATTTATTAATTATCAGTCGTATTCGATCACTTTCGTTCAAAAAAAAAAGCAAATTCAAACTAGCGTCAAAAAAAAAATTTTTTATTTTTTTCTATCCCCTTTTCTTCTCTACTCGATCCAAAAAAAAAAATTTATCCCCAAAAAAATTTTTTACAGTGCGATCGTTACACTTGTTAGCAGTTTATTTATTTTGGTTTTTTCGTATTTATTTTCCTAATTCTCATTTAGCTTGTTATTTTTTATTAAGTTTACGTATTTGCATATTTTATTATGTGTTATTTGTTAATGTAATTCCCTATATACTTAATGTTGTGTTTGACATATACATATATTCTTTATTTTCCGATTTTAAAGTACATTTGTCGATATTAAGAAAATATGTAAAAGTTGTGTTTCTGCATCCACTCCCGGTTCGCGCTGATGCCATTCTCCCATTTTTCTAATCTGGTGTTGCCAGGTGTCCAACATCTCCCCTTAATTAAGCTGGTAGTCCTCTAACCGTCTCGGAACTCTACGACGTCTGCCTGATCTTCGAACCAGGGGAACTGGATGAGGACATTGGTTGTTGGATGATTGCACGGCCGATGTTTCGTCATAAAAAGTCTCGCTCTGAACATCCGGAACTGGATGTGTAGTTTCTTGAGCTCGCAGCATCTCAAGCGAGAGTTCTGAACCGATATCAGTTGAAGTTGATGAGTCTCGAAATGGTCGCGAGCGCATTTGGTTTGCATGCGAACGTACAATTCGGGTTGAGTTGCGTAGCTGAACTTTGTACATTACCTGTCCGATTCGTTCTATGATAGCTCACGTGCACCAACTATATTTGTTGTTGCGGAACACTTTGGACGTCAACCGAGTCTCCAACGCGAAACTGACGGTTTCTTGCTGAATGCCGCCTGTTGAACTGTTGATTCTGGTTCTGCTTGCGATCATCATTACAGGCTTCGACTTGTTTGAAAGGTTTCAATAAATCATGTTCGCATAGGACGTCCAAACATCAATTCAGCTGGCGATTTCTGCATAGGCGCTGTTGATTTTGTCGTCGAGCGATATGTAGATAGAAATATTTGTAACGCTGCCTCTATTCCTCCTTCGTTTTGATTTTTTTTCAATGCTCTTTTTAACGTGTCAACATAACGTTCCGCCTGCCCATTTGACTGCGGATGGAATGGGGCGGTACGAATGTGATTGATGCCGTAAGACTCGCAGAAATCTTGATATTGTGCTACTACAAATTGAGTACCGTTGTCCGATACGATGGTTTTAGGAACACCATAACGGGCGAAAGCTTCTTCCAGCATTCTAATAGTTTTAGTTGAAGTTGTCGCTAGGGTTTGCGTGATTTCTGGCCACTTTGAATATGCGTCGATGATCACAAAAAAATTATATCCATAAATTGGGCCAGCGTAATCAATGTGAATACGTTGCCAAGGGCCATCAGGTATGGTCCACGATTCCAGGAATGTTTTCGTTGGTGATTTCGCTGCACTTGCACACTGGCTGCAATCCCGCACCATCTCTTCGATTTGTTGATCAAGTCCAGGCCAGAACACATAGCTTCGCGAAATTGATTTCATACGCTACATTCCCTGATGTCCTTTGTGTAGCTGTTGAAGGATACGTTTCTGAAATTTTTCCGGTACGACGAGACGGTCGCCGTACATGAGACAATTGTTTGTAATTGCCAATGCTTCACGTCGTTGGAAAAATTGTTTGACTTCTGTTCCTTCTATTTGCTTGGATGAAGCGGGCCAGCCATCGTTGACGTGTTGGATGACTGTTTGAAGAATGACTGAGCTTCTGGTTGCTCGCTGGATCATATTGTGAGTTACAGGTAAATGATGAAAAATTCCGTCTTGGACGGATTGAAAATCGTCATCCGCTTGAATTGATGCAATAACGAATTTTTCATCCGGTTTGATGTGAGAACTTATCAACCGTGACAATATGTCTGCGTATCCGAAACTCTTTGTAGATACGTACTCGATGTCAAAATTGTACATGAGGAGTGTTAATGCCCACCTCTGTAGTCGATTCGCTGTGTAGACAGGAATGCCTTTTTTGAAACCAAAAATCGATAGTAGCGGTTTATGATCGGTTTGAAGTAAAAATTTCCTTGCGAAAATAAATTTATGAAATTTAACTACTGCGAAAATTGACCCAAGAGCTTCTTTTTCAAGTTGACTGTAGTTCTGCTCTGCTTTGGTCAAAGTTCGTGAAGATGTGCTTGACTGAACTGTCTGGAAACCTATGATATATGCAAGCGCCAATGCCTGTACTGGATGCATCCGCTGCCACGATGATTTCGAGATTGGGGTCGAAGTGTGTCAACAGAAGGTCAGATTTCAAAATCTCTTTGAATCTTTCGAACGATTTCTGGCAGTCTGTTGTCCAATCCCATTTGGCATCTTTGGTTAAAAGTGCATCCAGTGGCTGTCTAAGTTGCTGCATTTCTTTTACGAATTTCCCGTAATAATTCACAGCACCCAAATAAGATTGCGAGGTCGCTACATTCGTTGGTGGAGGCATGTTTGTGATTGCTTCCGCTTTAACGGGATCTGGTCGTAGTCCATCTTTGTCAATGACATGACCCAAGTATCGAATTGACCTCATAGCGAATTTACATTTCTCGATTTTGAGACGGAACCCGAAATCTTGAATTCGTTCGAGTGTTCGTGTCAGGTTATGATTGTGATCTGACATGTCTATTCCTGAAACGACAATATCGTCCATGTAAGCGGCAACGCCTGGTAAGTCTCCTACCATGCTTTCCATAATTTGTTGGAAAGCACCTGGTGCTGACTTTACACCCGGAGGTAATCGGTTGAACTGATAGAGTCCGCGATGCGTGTTGATCGTGAGTAGCTTGCGCGATTCCTCCTCCTGCAGAAATGCGTCGGATAGGTCAATTTGACTGAAAACTGTTCCTCTCGCTATTTTTGTAAAGATTTCCACTGGAAGAGGTAATGGAAATTGATTCGATTCCAGAACGTTATTCAGACCAGTTGAATAGTCTGCACAGATCCTCACGTTCCCCTCCTTCTTTTTGACGATAACTATTGGTGCGGCCCAATCTGAGTAGTCGACTGGTGGGATTATATTCAGATGTTGCAACCGCTGAAGTTCATCATCAATTAGTGGTAGCGCCGCAAAAGCCACAGGTCGTTTTGCACGAAATATTGGTTTTGCTTCTGACTTCAGATGCAATCTGACTTTGGTTTTCGTACAAAGACCCAAATCTCCCGAAAACAAATTTGGAAATTTTTTCGGTACGACCAGGCCTGAACGATCATCGGCGGAAATGTGATTGCATACCATACTAAGTGGTACATCCCATAAATTGAATTTGTCCATGAAATCAATTCCAAAAATGTTGATGTCTGGTGCAACGTAGCACGTTCCCGTCTTTACGACATTCCTGAAGCTGATGTCGCCATTAAGTTGGGCTGTCATCTTCAGTCTGCTTTTGGCTGCTGTTCGCGCGCCGAAAATTGGTTTAGACAACTGGGGCTTATCGATACGCTCCCACATTGTCTCGGATACAATAGTTATGTCTGAGCCGCAATCCATTTGAAGTTTGACTTCGACGCCGTTGATGAGTACGATGATGAATTTCCGTTTGTGTGCAAATCCCTCTATACTGTTAATGATTGAAATTTCTTTGACAGAAGGCTTGCTATCTTGATTTTTAAAATGTGTACTCATCTGTTTTGATTGTGCTTTGTCAGGAAAGCACCCGCAATAACCGTCCTTGTGTCCAGTCCGCTTGCAATTTTGACATTTATGGCTTTTGAATGAGCACTCTGCCGAAAAATGCATCCCACCGCATGACCAACACGGTGTTCTCGGAGTTTTTTCTGGTTTATTGTAAGACGGTTTGTTGTTTACGGAATGCGAAGACGACGTCTGGTTGAACTTTTTTTTTGTACCAGTGTGTTTGACCAAATTGACAGCTGGCTGTTTCGCTGGTCGATTATCTGGTTTCTCAACTAGATTGACATCAGACTTGAGGTTAATGAGAGTCTGACATTCTGCTATTAGCTTGTCAATGCTCATGACTTCGTCACTTGCGCTAATTTTCGAGAGAATGCGCGTTCGCACCTCCTTGTCTCGACTCGAATGAAGACCGATAACGAAAATTAAGCTCTTAAATTGATCGCTTGTTAGTTTGGTCAGAGCAAAACTTTCACACAGTTTGTTCACTTTGCTTCCGTACGAAATGAAATCCTCTCTGTCGTTTTTTTCGATTTGAAGGCACTCGACACGACGATGAAAAAGTGATTTCTGTAGACTATAATAACTCTGTGAGCTTATTTACAGTCTGTTCGAATGAAAAATCTTTTGGGGTTTTCGGCAAAATGAGATTTGCAAATTTGTCGAAATTTGAAGTGTGTAACTTCATTAAAAGAAGCCTAAGTTTTGCTGAATCATCTAGCGTTTTGGCGTCTTCCTTGAAAAAATCTGCGAATCTGCTATACCATGACTCGAAGAACACTCCCGAATCGGCATCGTAACAAAATTCACTGATGTGAGTCGAGAAAGAAGCTGCTGATTTTGAGGTTATGGGCAATTGATCAGCGCTGATGTGATTGATGTGGTCTGCAATTTGCTTGATCACTTTATTCTGGTTCTCCAGAATTGTATTCAACGCCTCCATGAAATTTTCCATCGTTGAAAATGACGCTCGGAAAAAACAAGTTTTTGTACAACACGTGTAATTCTAATTCAATTTTTTCTTATCGAACACAGTCCTCGTCGCCACAAATATGTTGTGTTTGACATATATATTCTTTATTTTCCGATTTTAAAGTACATTTGTCGATATTAAGAAAATATGTAAAAGTTGTGTTTCTGCATCCACTCCCGGTTCGCGCTGATGCCATTCTCCCATTTTTCTAATCTGGTGTTGCCAGGTGTCCAACACTTAATCCTAGCATTTTCTAGCTAATTAAATTAACTTAATTTTTATAAATTGTTTCGAAACTGTAACTATTCAGTATTTGATGAATGAATAATATATTATTTCGGCATTCATCATCGAACCAATCATTCTTCTTGCGCCGGGTCTGCTGGCCTATAACCTCCTTTGCGACGGATTTAATACCATTTTTGATAAAGAGCCATAACTGCTCTATTGGAATTTCGTGGTGGTTGAATATTTGGCCAAAATTTATCACTACAGCTGATGTGTATGCGGCTGCGATGGACTCGTCCTTCAGCTTCTCGATGTCGAATTTAAGTGTCGGTTGATGTTTTGCAGGTCCGCTGTTTGCTATTCGACTTCACTGCAGTTAGCACCTCTGAAGGTTCCTACATCTAGGAAGATGCAGGCCGCCCCTTTATATATAAGAACGTGGTCTATCTGATTATACGTCCTTCCATCGGGTGACGCCCAAGTTCTTTTGTGGATGCTCCGATACAGGAGGCATATTGAGCTTACTATGGTGTTCCTACTGCAGGCGAAATCAACTAGACGTTGGCCATTTTCATTGCTAATTCCGTGGAGACTGTGACCTCCGGTTTTTCTAAGTCTCCTCCTTCCCAAACTTTGCGTTGAAATCACCTAAGATGATGATGATGTCATTTGATGGCAATGAGTCATAAGTTATTTCAATTTGACTATAAAACTATTCCTTCGTTGCCTCGTCGTTGTCAAATGTTGTAAAAGCCTTGCTGACGACAAAAGCTACTCCAAACTCATGGTTTCCCGATAGTTTTCGACTTTTAAAGATTTCTGTGACCTCATGTTATTTCGCTGCCAAGCCATTTAGTTTTCTGGAGTGCGATAACATTAATGTTGAATTTATCAATTTGTTCCAGGAGTGATTTTAGTGCTCCAGGTTTGAACAAGGATCGTATATTCGAGGTTCCGAAAGTGTGTTCAGTTTTTCTTTTGCCGGGTCCTTTCTATTGAATCCATTCAATACGAGGCGAAGCTTCAGGTTCCGTAACAAACGTTTTTTTTTTTTGTGTGGCGACAAGTTGTTAGTAAAGTTGGGTAGGACAATAATATGGACCACTTTAATGTACCAAGTCACATGACGGCTTCGCAAACATACAATTTGTCTCACCTCAAATGAGGTGTGACAGTGAAATTACGAATGAGGTAAAGACGGCTAAAAACACTAAACATTCTATGCACACGGCATAAGAGCGCAATTTATTGTCTGTGACACTGGCCGAAACTCTCCTAACCATACATACATGTCTATGCCATTACCTCATTCGCTCATTTGCAACTATCGCACCTCAATAATACAAATTGTATGCTTGTAAAACGAAGTACATGCACATGGGTTCGAACACAAGCATACCGATTGTTCTTAACGGACAAGATGTGAAAGAGGTGCAAGATTTTTGTTTTCTCGGAAGCATTTTCAGCATGGACAGCGGAGCCGAAAATGATATTGAGGCTCGTCTAAATAAAGCTCGTCAGGCCTTCGGTATCCTTTCCTCTTTCTGAAGGTTAAGAGAGATCTCCCTTCGTACGAAGCTGCGAGGTTTTGACGCATGCGTCAAATCCATGTTGTTGTATAGTTATACTTCAACTTATCAAGAAACTACAAACTTTCGTGTACCAATGCCTGCGATGCATTTTAGGAATATTCTGGCCAGAAGTGATCTCCAACGACGAAATTTGTACAACTGGACAGACTAAAATAGGTATTGAGATTCAAAAGCGGAAGTAACAGTGGATCGGTCACACTTTGAGGAAACCAGAGCGAAACATCGCCAAACAGGCTCTGAATTATAATCCTCAAGGAAGACGTCGGGTTGTTCGTCTATGTAGCACATGGAAGTGAGCAGTTGAGCAGGAGGCCAAAGGAATAAACAAGTCCTGGCAACAGCTTAAGGCCGATGTCCAGGATCGCGCCTTGTGGAAGAGAGTTGTTTCTGTCCTATGCCCCTTAACAAAGTCTTAACAGGAATTTGATTTGATAATTCACATTTATAAATTTTCTTGACACATCTAATACAATTTTACACAAGACATTGTGTGCGAAGAAACATTAAACAATAATCAGATTATATTTACCATGTATCTATCTAAAAATATGCATATTATTACAATTCTTACGCAGACTATATCGCAGCCGGTCGCTTGTATTGAAATAAAACTACTAATTCAGCGTCTTTATTATTCTAATTATCTCAATTTTATTTCTCTTTTTTTCAGTTACTTGAACGCACCGGGAAAGAAAGTGTAACATTTTCAAGTGTTAATGTCGACGAGAAAATCATAATGCAGGCACTTGTAAGAAATATATTTGAATGATTATCTACCAGACCTGATTTAATGTTTTGGTGTTCTGTTTCTTGCATTACAGGAACACATCAACGTAAATTTTAACAAGGATATTATTAAAAAACATTTCGAAAATATCAATAATATGCAACCGCTTTTTGACAATGTTACTGAATTGATCGTATTTAATTCAAAGAGGAACTGTGATTACAAAAAAATAATTAAGCTCATCATTTTAGCATGTAATGATGATGAAGTAGATGTAAAATTCAAACAAGTAAGTAAATTTATTTCAGAAAATTGCTATTATATAGAACGTTAGCTGAAGTTAGTGCATTTCACTTGACCACAAACAAATCTAGTGCTTGTTATATCCATGGCATTTAAGGTGTTAACTAGCTTAGAATTTGGATAAATCAATGAACATAAGAAAATTTGTATTATTTTTGGATTTTTTCTTTTATTCTAGGATACAATCATTATCTCCTTGCCTACCTTTTCGAAATGAAAAAAAAAATTGCAGTAAATCTAATTTATTTCGTTTCAGGATGAAAACATTTCCAAAGTAACCGAAATCGTACAAGTCCGAAACTATGATATTCTACAAACTTGGACGATACAGCCCGATTTAGAAAGGTTAAAAAAATTGAATAAGAAATTTCTTCAAATGAATGTTTTAGGTAAGTTTACAATATTCTAATTTATTATTTAAAAAAAGATCACGTATTGATTGTAATTCAATTTTCAATTTATTCGTGATCTAGGGAAAGTCATAAATTTAATTCGCCATGCACAACAGCGAAATACAAAATCAGTAGGGGAGTTCATTGTAATTCCGCAGTATTATAAGACCGGATATATTTGTATAACAAAAAAGTAATAAGATTACAATTTTCTAAAAATATATAAATGAAAAAAAAACAATGAAATTGAATTTTCATTTTTTTAATTCCACTTTTCTTCCGTTATGATTTTTCTAAACAGTTTTGCCAACATTTTTTCTAGAAAACTTCGAAAACACAACATGCAGCCATTATTCACTGTCGATTGGTATGTTTTAATAGAATAGAATATTACGTTGATGCGAAGAGTCGAAACCTCCAAGCACCGTGACCATGACTATATTGTGCTGTACCGCAATATACTTTCTCTAGAGTAGGCGTAGAGTTCTTATCTCAGTTTTATCTCCTTGAAGAATTGGATGATTTAGGCAAGGTCTAAATTTGAAATTAAAGTAGCATTTATGAAGTACTTCCAAGTCAATACTTGAAGTTAGCAGGCGATTGACTCGCAACTGCCTCGAATCAAAGGCATGAGGCAAAATCTGTCCTGTCATTATTCCTGTCCGAGTGGAGCAGCAGTTGGGCTCGTTTGGTTGAAAGTTATGGTAGCAACTTGTTTAAGTTTTGGAAGCGCATTTCAATAATGAATTCTCCGTTGTTCTGTCCATTGCCTAGGTTTGAGTTTCCAAAAGTACACTAATGGAGTAGGTTGGGGATTCTTCCTTCCAATTTGGTCTGCAGTTTTGTTTCCTTCTATGGCACCCAATAGGGAAAAAATCTATTATTGTAACATAATTTTTCTCGACATTGTCTGACCAGTTTCAAGTTCACTGTGTGTGAAGGGTGGTTCTAAATTGCCACCTACCTATCCATAAGAATTGCCATTTGCTTTTGGTGATAATGTCTGTCCAGATGGCGTTTAATTCCGCTTGAAACTCGGTCGGCATGAACCCAGCGGCCAGTATCTTTATCCATCTTCAATCCATACAATGTAATCAGCTTCGTTTTGGTGGTTCATTGGCCTGCCTTTCCCTAATATGGAGGATAGATTGTAAACATACCACTGCCGCATACGCTTTCATTGGACGTACGACCGCTGTGTATGTTCATAGAGCAGAGGAATTTTGGGCTATACCTATGCCCCAGATTATTTATACGGTTTACCTACACGTAAATAGAAGTGTGGCTGCTTTCTATGAAACTTTCTCTAAGAAGAGATCTTAACATTTTGCCCGGATTAATCCTTAGATCTGTCTCGTGGCACCATGATTGTGTCTTGCGGAGCGCCTTTTGCATAAGATCACAGAGGACTTCCTCAAATTCGACCTTAGTTGTTAAGTCCAAGTCGTCCCCGTATCCTTGGACTGTGAATGCGCTGTTGCTAAAAAGATTTAGTAGATCATCTACTACCTGGGACCACATCAGTGGGGATAGCACTCATCCCTTCAGACAACCTTTCTCAGCACTAACAGTGATAGTTTCGGTGTCTGTAATCGTCTCAGTCTCGAGGAATGTCTGAATTTCACTGATCCATTTTGTTTCATCAATTCTCTTTTCGACAACCGCAAATTTTTATGCGCGTGTAGGAGGTGTTATCGACGCGTCTTTAATGTTCTGGAAGGCGCAATATGTCTTTTGTCTCTAGAGGATTGATTTCTCAATATTATTTACAAGTTGGAATAATGCCGGCCTGCTAGGCATGTTGGTTCATATGAAGCAAAGAAATTAGTACTGTTTCACTATTTGTCTCAGACAGTGATCTAGTACCTTCTCCATTTTTTAGCAGTTAACTGCAGGCGTCTTCTCGCTGCTTGGCTTAAGAGTTCCGATTCGGTAGTGCCTTGCGGTATCTTTCTTTTTACCTTTGCATTTTTCTAAATTGTGCATTTGCATGGGAGGGGATAGAAGCAGTGAGGGGGTATTTTTTGCAAAAATCACTTAAAAAAAATGTTGCTCAAAGCGACGGTCACGGTTTTAAGCGACAACAAATATTGCTGTACCCTTGGCGACTCTGTGCGAGCAATATTTCTTAGTGTTACAAACGGTAAGGGAAACACAATATCTCTAAGACATCATATAGAGTATTAAAATAGAAGGAAGATATTTACAAGTATACTCACAAAAAATACTAAAACTACTTTTTAAGTAGGCATGTACACATCCTTCATTTTTTCGAATGAATCTTTATTGAAGTGAATTTAATTTTCCTCTATTATTATTTTAAGTCAACTTCTATTTTAATAAGCAATTAACAAAAACTTCAATATGAATTGCAATTCAAATGCACAAACATCAAGACTAGCTCGAATATGTTGCTTTTATTTGATAACATCAACGGTCATTTCAATCATCATCTACTACTGTATTGTATCACATATTGATTCGTTAACGAAAATTGAAAATCTTGAAACCAATGTGAATCATATTTTTGTAAGTATTAGTCAAAAAATTAAACGCAATTCGAATTATATCTAGCGATTGTTTTCAGAAAGAGCTCTCTGAAATCGCGCGAAATTCTTTTCAATCAATGGGGAATGGTCGTTCTTCACGATCTTTTACAGAACCATCGAAACCAATTACAATCGAATCTGATACAAAAATCGAAGATCTTATTCGAAAACACACGGAATTGTTGCAAACGGAACTGTCTGAAACGAAAAAGAACGTCGATCAGTTGATGAGTCGAAATGCTGTTGAAGCTTCTGCTGCTGATGATTGTGCATTTAAATGTGTTGAGTATAGCGGATGTGTTGAGATCGGCGGACGAACAGATTTCGCATTAGAATCGCTGGGTTCGTAAAACATGAAATTTCTACACTGCCAAAATGTTTTTTCTTCGCGCCGTTTAAAATTCTGATTAGACTAGTTTGAAAAAAAATGTCTTAGAAGGGACTAAAACGTTACGTGAAAAATACTGAAAAGTTCACCAGAGCAAATCAGAAACTCCTTGTAATTAATTAAATTGCTTTTAGGAAGTCAAGTAGCGGCCGTTGAAGATACACCTTATGTTAAAAATAATTACATTTTGATACTTTTGGGATTGGCGGCAATTCAAAATGAGCCGCGCAATGTCATAAATCCATCGATGAAACCGGGCGATTGTTACGCATTCAAAGGAGCAAAGAGCATGATCGTTATTAAGCTTATGACTGAGGTATTTGGTTATTGTTATATTACAATTCTTAAAAAAAAAGTATTGCAATCAAAAGATTTTTATGGATTCCGTTACGGTTTCGCATATTATGGATAAAGCTTCACCAAGTGGTGATATAAAAAGTTCACCTAAAGACTTCTCCGTTTATGTAAGTGTTTTCTGGATTTGTCTGTTCTGTTGTCTATTATGTTATTTTACATTATTATAGTTTTCTTTTTTGTTTAAGGGCATGAAATCGCCATCGGACAAGCGACCATTTCATTTCGGTTCATTTACCTACGATATTACCAAAAGAAAATGTACACAGATTTTTCCTTTCACAAAACTATCGTCGAAAAGTTATCGTTTTGTGCAGTTTAAGTTTTTATCGAATAACGGTCATGCGAATTTCACATGTGTTTATCGGTAAGTTTGATAGATTTAATTGAAATGGAAAAAACGATCTCAGATATTCGTTTTTAAGGTTGAGTGTACATGGAAAAATGGATACGATAAATGAATCGAAAAAAGTGGATGAATAGAATTTTTTAAATTGTATCAATACGCTTTAATTGTAACTTCTAATGTGTCTATTGGAAATACTATTTTAATATCACTTTAGTGAACATAGTTTGATTTTAGAGGAAGTTAAAATCAAGTTCCTCTTAAGACCCCCTATAGGTCACAATCACACCCATTGTTCTTAACGGATAAGATGTGGCGCATGATTTTGTCTCGAAAGCGTTATCAGCATGGACGACGGATCAGAGGAGGATATTAAGGCTCGTTTTAAAAAAAAGTTGGACCTTCGGAACTAGCATTGATGGACGATCTAAAATCACTGCGACAGAGCAGACTGGAAATTAAAATGATCTCTTCCAAATTCGCGTCATCGAAAAGACCAGAAGAAGAAAGAAGAGAAACGTTTCAGTCGCGCGCAAGAAACTGTCAGATGTGGTCGCATTTCCACAAGTCTCGGTGATTTAATAAAAGCGTATAATTATTTAATTCGGACTAACAATAGTCCTAGCGAATATTACGTTACGCTTTAATTTGATTTAATTAGATAAATCTCGCGGTACTTTTAAGAAACTTGGACGTTTTGTTACAAATTACGCACTACCTCCGGCTAGAAAAAAAAATAAGTAAAATCAAAATAATAAAAAAAATATAAAAGAAAAATAAACAAAATTTTGTAACAAAACAAAAATAATTATAAAAGTGCATTGATTGCACATCAAAAAGAAAACTGCAAGACCGGCGTTACTACCGGCTGGAAAAAAAAATATTTTCGGACAAGGCCTTCTTCTGGTTTTGGTGCTCGACGAGCGCGGTCAACGTAAGTTCGGTGGCTGTTTTTTTTTCTCACGAATGGACCGGCGGACGCTTCTCGGAACGACACACAAAGTAGCAGCGAAAAAAGAAAAAGAATAGTGAAGAATCTTCATCAACGGCACCGGAATACCGGAGTAATAGTAATACTTCTTACGACCGCCTTACTATACGGACGTCTTTTCGTTTAGCTCCGCGAAATAATAAAAAAATAAGTATTAACAGCCGACCAATTGTTGTTATTGTTGTTGTTATTTTGTTCTACTTTCTCAACAAAATTACTCGGTCGTCGCGTGGTTATATTTATGTATATGAATAATCGTTACCTGTGTAAACTGCTTAACCTTACGATTTTGTTTACTTGCAGTTTATAAAATTACATAAAATTACATAATAGTGAGTGATCAATAATCAGTTCGACATACTTGACACTGTTTCGTAAAAAACGCTGAGTGTGTGCTCTTCTGTCCCAGTAGCTATAAGTGGTGACCCAGTGACTAAAAATCGTAACCTTTGTAATGCCTTCCGAATTATGTGGTATTTGCGCTAAGGCACTAAAAAATACAAACAACTTTACCTGTGATGGAATATGTGAGCACAGCTTCCATATAGACTGTTTGCCATCGTATCGGGCATCGTCCAGTTCGTGCTTTATATGTACCGAATGTTGTGCGATTAAACCTTGTCACGTGTTGAGACTTTTTAAATTAACTTCAGCGCGTATTGAATCGAACAACACCGAACTAGAAGATATAAAAAGTGTATGCTCTTTTATAGCGAATAAAGTGAACTGTCTCGTGGATAAAATAACGACCTTGTGCGACTGCTCAGATGAATTTCGCGACTACGGGGCCCAACTGGATAAACTGAATTCATGTTCCGGTTTAATCCAACACGACGCAGCAAAATTACAAAAAAAATGGGCACAATCAGATGCGAAACTAACTGCTATCTTTAATTCATTGTCCGATGTCTCGGCTAATGGTCTGTCGTCATTAACAAATAATATCTCGTTTTCTGACAACGCTTCGCTCGTGGATGGTAATGCTGTCACACGCAAGCTTAGCAGCATCCATGATGACATCAGATCGGTTAAGGCACTTGTTGCCAAGGCTGACAAATCTCCGGTATCTGAACCGAAGCAATACAGCGAATTAACGGCGAAAATAGTCGAATTTGAACGCGAACTAGCCGTCACACGTTTTGTTAGCGGTAATATTTCTGATGACTCACGAAATCCTCCGACATCTCAGCAAGGAAATCTGCATGATCTGCATATTCACACAGTTTCGCTTTCGCCCAATCAACGTTTTTCACTGCCAAAGGTACACCTTCCTAAGGATGTCCCTGACGCAGCGAAAAATACTTTGACTAAATTCAACACAACGTGGTCGCAAACTGATTGGAATGCCAGATTAAAGAGGCTCAACAACAACAACAACCAAGGAGGTAATAAGAAGTCACTCAACACATATACATATTTTGTAAAGGGAGCTCCTCCGAACGCTGATGAATCCTGGCTCTACAAAACACTTGCGGAGGAATTTTCGATAAAAGGCTGCAAGTGCGAAAAGATACCAGCTCGCAAACTTATGGGGACAAAATGTACAAATTTCAAATTGTATATGCCCGTACAATATGACTGGCTCTTTTTCAACGCTAAATCTGAGGTTTTCAATTGGAACAATATGGAAATCCGACGCTGGAAGGTAAATTTAAGACGCAGTAGTTATAATAATAATAATAATTATAATCATAACAAAAATAGTAGCATTAATGATTATGGAGAGCATAATAATTATAACAATATTAATAACTTTAGACAGCATAAGAAAATAACCTCTTCAAATTCACACAATTATTTTGATAAAAGTAATACCCCGTTTAATAGTATTACTGGAAGGCATAACGTCGTGAGAAAAAACAAAACCTCTGCTACTTCTTTGCCACGAATCTCTAATTCTAAAATTGAACTTAATGCTAACACTAAGGCTACTACTACTCTTCCTAACTCTAGCAACAATTCTTTGAAGCGGTCTAATTCTAGAATTGAACTTAATGCTAACACTAAGGCTACTACTACTCTTCCTAACTCTAGCAACAATTCTTTGAAGCGGTCTAATACACCTCCTACTTCTAATCCAGTCTCAGTATCTGGTCCTTACTGTAACTTCGTGCGTGGCGACACAATTAATCCTGACACTTCCTCATCTCTAACGTTGGCACTAGACACTACATCACAAACTAACATACGTGAACATGAAGGACATAATAAGCCCAATTTTCTTGACCCACTTCTTCCCCCAGTCGTAAAGCTTACAATAAATTCTGCAAGTTCCGAGGAAAACAGATATTTATTATCGAGATTCAGAGAGCGCAAAATATATGATGATGTGAGGTTGTATCTGGCCTATATGCACAAAGCATCTGACTCGACATGTATCAATGGCAAAACAAAAACCAGCCTGATACTTTCCATTCAACAAGAAGGGCTTCCTACGGATCTAAAAGCATTACGGCCGATCTATACTCGCTTCCACGAGCACTACAATATCTCCCCCGATTCTGTTGATAAAGATCTCGCCGCATATGGTTCCCATATGTCTTCGAGGCATATTTCTGATATGCAAAAAAGCCGTGAAGATCACAATAGGTTTTTTCGTTCCTAACCTGAATGATAAACCCAATAATAGTCTACGATTTTTCTATCACAACGCCGGCGGGATTAGAGGGAAGGTAAGTAATCTTTTTGTTGACACTAAATCGTGTCACTTTAACGTCTTAATTATAACAGAAACCGGGCTTAATAACTCATTTAAAAATGAGGAAATACTGGACAACAACTGGACCATATACAGAAATGACAGGAATTACAGCGCTACCGGTCTAACAAAAGGAGGAGGTGTCCTTATTGCGGTTCACAATTCTCTATTTAGTGAGATTGTAAACACATCCCCATCATTATATTTTGAACATAAATTTATCAGAATCAAGCTGATCAATAAATATGTTTACATCGGTGTTGCTTACGTCCAGCCTGATTCTGAGATCCACAAATACCATGATATTTTGGATATCTTTCAAAGTGTCCATTGTACCCTAACGGAAAATGATAATATTTTCCTTCTTGGTGATTTTAATCGCCCAAGCATCACTTTCATTAATGATCATATCGATAGCACCATCATATACGGGAACCTTACGTCTGAAATAGACACCACTATTATTGACACGATGTATAATAATGATCTACATCAGGTAGTGAATTTTCCCAATCAAAACGGGAGATGGCTTGATATGGTCTTTACCAACGCATATGAGGAGGTGATTGTTGGTCCTGCTTCTGACGCCGAGAATCTTTTCTTTAATACCCAACATCACTCTGCCATCATAGTAGACCTTCCATGCGACCAAACCAATTTTACTCACTCTTACAATAATAATGTTGTATTTGACTTCCGCAATGCTGATTTCAAAAGCATTAATACTGAACTGTCTGCTATAGACTGGAATTCTCTGTTCGCATCTAATGATTTGGACAATGCTGTATCATTGTTTTATGATGTGGTCTTTAGGATTATCAATAACAATATGTTCCGATAATCAAACAAAAGGCTAAAGTATCAGAACCATGGTTAGATAAGAATCTTAGATCGCTGCGTAATCGGAGAAACAAGCTATTTAAAAGACTGAAAAAAATGGACACGACCAGTCCGAGTCTTCAGAGAAAATATGACACACTTGCCTCAGAGTTCTCTTATAAATACCGAGCAGCATATGAGTTGTATGTAAACAAAACCGGCGAAGATATCATAAGTGACCCCAAAAAGTTTTTCGACTTTGTGAATACAAAACGTAAAAGTTCAGGTTATCCCGCAACCATGTCCAATGGGATCACGCACTCATCCTCACGTAGTGATATCTGCGATATGTTCGCTGATCATTTTCATGAAGTTTTCGGCCCTCAGTCGCTTTCAAACCAGAGCGAACCTGACAATCCGGCTCCTCCAATCCTTGATAATATTTCATTGTCCGCTGAGGAGGTGCTCGAAGCTCTCTTAACGATCGACATCAAAAAAGGACCTGGACCGGATCTTATTCCTCCTGTGTTTTTATCTATGTCTGCCGTTCAACTTTATATTCCTCTATGCTTACTATTCAACAAGTCATTATCATCGGGAATTTTTCCTTTAGCCTGGAAATCTTCACACCTCACGCCCATCCACAAGAATGGAGATAAACAAAAAGTTGAAAACTACAGAGGTATAGCAATTCTATCAGCTATACCGAAATTATTCGAAAAAATTATTTGTGAAAAGGTTACCAACATTGTCAATCCCATTCTTAATGACCAGCAGCACGGTTTTCGAAAAGGGCGCTCAACCTTGACTAACCTCATGATTTTATCAGATACACTCTGTACAATTGAAAATGGGCACCAAATCGACGCTGTATACACTGACTTCAGCAAGGCCTTTGACCGAGTAGATCATAATATTCTGATCTCAAAGTTAAGGAAAATCGGTATATCAGGCTCCTTACTTGACTGGCTTAAGTCCTATCTTAGCAACAGAACTCAGAATGTTAAGTTCCAAGGTTTTGTGTCTAAGAAAATAGTCGTGTCCTCCGGGGTACCCCAAGGAAGTCACTTGGGTCCTCTTTTATTCAATATTTTTATTTCAGATCTATCGGAAGTACTACAAAATGTTTCACATTTGTTGTATGCTGATGATCTTAAAATATATCATGCCATAACTTCACCCGCAGATGCCGAATTCCTGCAATCGAAACTTCTAGCACTAGATGAGTGGTGCAACCGTAATAAATTACAGCTCAATATCGGTAAATGTCACGTGATAAGCTTCTCACACAAAGAATCCACGTATCTCCATAACTATGTCTTGAATGAAACTGATCTACATCGAGTAGAGCAAATTGAGGACCTCGGTTTACTACTTGACAATAAAATGTGCTTTAAATCTCACTATAACAGAATTATCACAAAGGCCAACCAGCTTCTTGGGTTCATTAAGAGAAGAGCTAAAGAGTTCAAAAATTTATGGGTCACAAAGTCATTATTCTGTTCGCTTGTCCGCCCTATTTTGGAATATGTTTGTCCTATTTGGGATCCCTATCACCAGTTATACAGCAACAGAATAGAGTCAATCCAGAAGCAATTCCTTCTTTTTGCTCTTAGGGACTTGTATGATCCCAGAGATTTTAAGAACCTTCCGCACTATGCAGATAGACTGCAACTGTTAAATCTTCTACCTCTTAGTTCTAGAAGAACTATGCTTATATCCTGTTTTACATTAGATGTTTTGAATGGTGATATTAAAGTCAATCACTTTATAAATAAAATCAGACTCAATGACAATGTTAGGCTGACGAGACATTCTAAACTTCTTAAGGAATACCCACATTGTACAGAATACGGTCAGAATGAACCCATCAACAGGTGCTGTAGAACATTTAACAAATTCAGCTTACACTACACTCCTCCTACAAGTAAACCGACTTACAAACTGAGACTACGTTCTGTCTTATCTGATCACGTACACCCTGTTTGACTATCCTTCTACCAGTGTATATTCATTAAAATTGCTATATCGTTAAAGCAAATGATTTCAATAATACAAAATAATTTAATGAATTGGATTCTACTATGTTTAATTGCACTGTATTGAATTAGGATAATTTAGTTTAAGCTAATGTAAATATTTGTACTGTATTGTATTAGGTTAAAATAAAGTATATTAGTTTAATATTTATATCTTGTTACGGTAAATAAATAAATAAATAAATAATAGAAATCAAGTCGAAATAGAAAATGAAAAATGAAATACGGACGAAATACCGGAATACCGGAGAAATAGAAACCAAGCGAAATAGAGAATCGATGGAAAATCCAGATCAACAAAAAAATACGGACGATAATTTCCTTCATCATCATACGGGCCCCAACGAAAAAAAAAGAAAACAAGGTACCCAAAAAATATAAAAATATACTCACATTTTGTTGTTACATTTAAGTTTTTTTTTCTCTTCAATATAAGATTGGAACACATTTTGTACATATTTTTTTTTTAACTTAAAATTTCACGCGTTATGATAAATCTATGTAAGGCTCGAGGTGTTTTAACAATAAATAGCATGCTAACCGAGTAAAGACCAGGTCCGTGTCCTCGCCACTTCCTGTTGGGATTTTTTTTTTGGTAGATTTTCATTTTTTCTCAGCACCTTCCAAGGATGGCGGTTCCTCTAGGCAAAATTTCCACGCCCACGCTCCTGAGCAGCCAGCAATAGGTGCTGGCCGACCCAGAGGAGCCCCATTAATTAAAATCTGTACGGGAATGAGGCGCTCAGCCGAGTTTCCGCCACAGTTTCTAATACTTTAAAAAACTCAGAAACTTGAACGTTTCTCATACTGATGCAGCATAAATATTCTGGGTGGTGTATTTATTTTTACGCTTCCTCGATTTCTTTAGGCAACGATAATATCGCGACGTTATCCGTTGATGATGTCATCGCATCTTCTCGTTTTGCATCCGTATGCTAGGTAGATGATTGTGTGTATGTAACTCGCCCATCCTTAGATTTTGGCTCCTGACAAAATGGTATCCTTATTAGATACTACTTATATTTCATATAGATGTACGCTGTTGTTAAAATTATGGTGATGACTATTATAACATCTGTTGTAATTGACATCCAGTTTGTTCGTGAAGTCTCGTACTTTAGTATCTTTATTTCTTTATTATGTCCAATGTGTAATTTACTTAACTCTTCTATATTGATTTTATTCACTTTTCTATAATTGATTTCTTTTATATTATTTGGTAATATAATAGTTTGTAACAATCTATGGTTAGTGAATTTTATATTGCTTATTTCTATTGTACAATTTTTAAATTTTATTATATTATTATTTTTAATTATTACTAAATGATCGTTACAATTTTGTTTTAATTCTAGTTTCTTTGAATTTTTTGTAACAATTATATCATCTGTTATTTTAATGATACTTTCATTCTTATTCTCGATCATTTTACAATTTTGCAATTCGTTTTTCAATAAATTAAATAGAAATGCATTCGTCTTTTATTACTTTTAAATGTTTTTCTATATTTTGGAATGAGATTTCATAAATTGTATTATTTTCGATAATTATTTCACTGTTTTCTATAACTATTTCTAATTTATTATGGTTAGGTATTGGAACTATTTTGGTTTTATAGAAATGTTTATGTGAGAAGGTAGGAATTTATATTACTATTAATATAATTTCATTTTGTTGTGCTACTGCTTTTCTAATATTTTCGAGTTTATTTATATTTATTTCATATTTGTGTATCTCGTGTGAAGTTATTATGCTTTTAGTCAGTAGATTTAGTTTGCTATTATAGTATGATCGAAATTAAAATGCTGTCTCACAATTTATAAGATTTTATTTTTATTCACGCTAAACAATACGTGCTTCCTCTCGGGAACTCACAAGAACTCTGTCTCTCTGCTAATTTCTAAATTTCCTCTAAAGCTCTACAGCTTTAAGTTTCCTCTACATCTACAGCTTTAAGTTTCCTCTACATCTCGACCATCCTGACGTTGCAGTTGCCCCAAGCGCATCCAAGGTTTTACCTGATCGGGATTCATAATCGCTTCGAAAGGCTTCTGAGAATATTTACACTGCGGAATATCTGAAATTATGAAACGGTCGTGGGGAAGGATTCGTTTGATAAGGAAAGGTCCTCTATAACGTGGGACGAGTTTACTACTATGTCCTATACCGTCAGAACTATTAATTATACCCACTAGGTCGCCTTCTTTATAGGGATAGACAGAATGACGTTTTTCGTTGTATGCAGTTTTATTAGTTTGTTGTGTCTTTTCGTTTTTCGCAATAATATCCTCTCGGATCAATTCGAGGTTACGTTCGTGCTCGGAGAAGCAATCAATCATGTCCTTGATGACGTCAATATTTTGTAATGCTCTTTGGTTAACTCCAAACAAAGCCACACTGGGGGATACCCCTATGCTCCGATTAATCGTGTTGTTGATTGAGTGTTCACAATCGTTCAAAACTAAGTCCCAGGCAAGTCCAGCGTCTACAAGTTTAGCCATCATGGGCCTCAAACCTCGATTGAATCGTTCCACTGCACCTTTTGCCCTCGGGGTAGCAGTAGCATTGAGAACATGAAATATGTTAAGCTTCTTGAGAAAGCTTTCGAACGCTGATGACGTAAAACATGATCCTCTGTCGGATATAATTCGCAACGGTCGTCCATACCAATTGAAATATTGTTGTAAATACTTAATCACTTCATTTGTATTAGTCGTTTTGGTAGGAAATAGTTTAATGTACCTTGTAAACGAATCGACTACTAATAATACATGCATATGTTTTCGTGTAGTAGGATCAAGTGGTCCAAAATGATCCACATGAATTGTATTGAAAGGGGCCACGCCTTTGTCGATACTGTGCAGAAATCCCTGACGCTGGTCGTTCTTCGTGGAGTGTACTATACACCGTAAACAATTAGAAATATATTTCTTTATATATTCCATCATTCCAGGGAAATAATAGGTTCTCCCAATAGCATCATGCGTTTTAGAAATACCCTGGTGTCCAAGTTCATCATGATATTTTCGTAAAATTACGTCAATGCATTGCGTGGGAACAACAAATTGAAGTCTTCGTTTATGCTTTCGATAGAGCAATCCATTATGGATTTCGTAATTGTGATCATACCGTTTATTCAGATCTTTTAATAATCGTTGCAAATTTTCGTCTTTTGCTTGCTCAGTCATAAGCGTACGTGCAAGAGGATCACTGTCAATTAACATACATTCGTGGGCTTCGTAAATTCTGGATAATGAATCCACGTGTACCATTTTATAACTGTTCCGATGTGTGATATCGTAGTTATAATTTTGTAAGAACAGAATCCAACGAGCCATTCGCATATTAACATCTTGCTTACGGAAAGTTTGCGCTAACGCTTCGCAGTCTGTTGCTATAGTAAAGTTTAACCCATATAAGTATGAATGGAATCTTCGCACCGAATATACTATCGCAAGGGTCTCTAGTTCAAATGAATGGTATTTCGCTTCGGTCGTAGTGGTACGTTTAGAAAAGTACATTACGGGGTGCATAACACCATCGGGTTGTCGTTGTAAAAGCGTTGCACCGTACCCATGGGATGATGCATCCGTATGAAGCTCGGTATAATAGTTAGGGTTAAATAATTTGAGAACTGGCGGACTACACAGTTTCTCTTTTAAGGCGTTAATAGAGTTAATAACATCGTCATCTATGATAAATGGGTTATTTGGATTTTCCAGTTTATGTAAAGGTTCCGAAATAATGTGGAATTTTTTTATAAACCGTCGATAAAAACCACAAAGCCCTAAAAAACGTTTTACCTCATGTACATTTCGTGGCACTTGAATCTCTTTTATAGCTCGTACGTGCTCGTCTTTCGGTTGTATTCCGTTGGCACTAATACCATAACCCAAGTAACTGATTTGCCCTTGATAAAATTTACTCTTAGAGAAATTTATAGTCAAAAGGTTATCGTTAATCGTTTTTAAAATATCCCCAAGTACCTCGTGGTATTTCTCGATAGTATCCATAGCAATGAGGATATCATCCATATATACGCTTACTAATGCTTCGTTGATAAACCTCTTAAATATCTTCTGAACGTAACGCGAAAAGACTGATGGTCCATTCTTCAAACCAAAGGGAAGAAATTTATACTCGTACTGTCCTTGATCCGTAACAAAGGACGTATACTTAATACTTTCTTTGTCAATTTTCACATGATAGAAAGCATCTTTCAAATCAATTAAAGAAAACACCGTCTTTCCCCCTAATCGTTCCAATAAACTTTCAATTACTGGCAATGGGTGAGGATCTTTGTCCGTTATCCTATTCAGAGGTCGGTAATCTATACACATCCTATGTTTTCCATCTTTTTTATTGACAAGAAGGACCCGGATACAGTATGGTGACTCACTTTATTGAATAATATCTTCTTCGAGAAGTTTATTTACCATGTCAGCTATTATTTGTTTCTCCAAAGCGGATGTTTTGCGCGGATTACAATATATAGGGCGATCGCTTGTCACATGTATGGATATCGTATACTCTACTAAAGGTTTAAATGGTTTCGGTAAATTTGTATAATTTTTATAAATATTCCGAAATGTTAATTCTATCGTTGGGTCTTTCAATCGTAATTCGTTATCCGAGATATCATCAAAAGGATATGGATCGGAATTATTGTCGGAAATATCAATGGAAAAGATTTCGGGAGAGGAGACCGTATTCTCACAATTACCTGATAAAGGATCGATGTCGTTACATCCGTTTTCAGATTTAATGATAGACATTTTGCCCGTGTCTTTGATAATTATTCCAAATTTGTTTTCGGTTAGAAAGTTTCTTCCTAGGATGTACGGTGGGCCAATCGCATCGTCGTTTACTATAAGAAACTTAGAACGGTATTTAGTATTTTCAATATTAACGTTTACATAGCAAGAACCTAAGATAAGGAGATCCGATTCATTTACGCCAGTATATTTTATCGTATTGTATTCAGGACTTATAGCCGATTTAACAAAAGATAAATTTATAGGACTACCGGTATCGATAAAAATGTTGGCGCAAATAGAACGATCATTATTAAAGTCAAGTTTATAATTCAATAAATGATTTTCGTTGATATTACAATACTTAGCAATCGATTCATGTTTTAACTGCTCTTCGACGTCAGCTCTATTTCCAACGTATTGCACTTTAGTCGCTGTACAATTTTCTTTCGTGTGTCCGGATCGGTGACAAGCTTCGCATCTCGCACGCCGTTGAGGATTCGGACAGTTAATTGAAATATGCCCCATTTGCTCGCAGTTGAAACACTTAATACCTCGTTTCACTCTGGGTGTGTTGGTCTCTGAAGTTTTCGCTACACCTCGCTCGTTGCTTTCAATTTTACAAGTCGAATCGTTCGTGATGATGGCTCTCATATTCTTGCCTCGATTTTCGTCTTCAAATTTACTCGGGGAGTTTTCAATGAAACGTTGGATTGCTAAATGAAATTCGTCCGTATCTGCAAAATCCGTACTGGCAATCGCATTCTATAACGCCGGATATTTAATTCCTCTCCGAATGTATTTGATTATCGTCTGCTCGTCGAGATGATGCTTTCGACCTAACGACAAAAATCTGTGAAAAAATACTAAAGGTGGCTCATTCGTTGTGCGCATCGCTGTAGCCATCTCTAGATGTTTTTCTGCTTCGGTTTTCGTGTCCGGGAATTGAGTCAGCAACTTCTTCGAAAATTCCTCGAAAGTCACGAACACGTCCTCAATTCCGTCTTTCCACGTTTGAGCTGCTCCTCGCAGATTCGTTTGAGCTGCTATCAAAGTTGACGTGTCATCCCATTCATAATTTGTAGCCAATCGTTGAATTTTAGATACAAATTGTACACTGGTGACTGACTTTGCGTCGTGAGGATCAAACTTAGGAATCAGTTCTACAATTTCACGTATTTTATATTGTCTTCGTTGTGTCACATATCGTACCGTGGCTGCCGTTGACACTTCATCGTGTTCGTGTGTACATCGTGCAGATCTCGGTTGATGCCTGTTTCGTTGCACATTAGCGAAATGTCTGTCGTTCCACTCGTCACTGATCATTGATGTTTCGTTCCTTTCTCGCTCTCGATTATTTCGCGTTTCGTCTAGTTGCGTCGTAAGCACAGTTTAATTATACGCAAACAGTTGGCAAACGGGAAAGAACTTCTCGAACTGAGCTCACCAATATGCGTGCAATCTCCACGCACATATGCGAACAATCTACGTGTAAAATATGGCTTAGTAATCAGCTGTTTAAAGTGCGAACCAATTAAAATCGTTCATTTGGGAGGTAAGAGTTTTTTATGCGAAAAATTTTTTGATCTATGGGCAACATAGCCCGTTTTCGCACTCAGTCTTCTTTCGCTCTGGTCGTAAGTATGGGAAAGATATCGCAGTTACAGTTTTCCAATACACACACACAGACGACTGTTTCGGTTTCGTTTGTTGGGCTGCGTTAGCATCCATTACGTTGATTGAATGCGCCGTTGTAGATGTGTTAGCGTTTAGTGCTGATGACGGACCGGGTGAATTTGGAACACTACGCAAATGTTTAATGGCGGCCATGAGCGTTGATACTTGCGTGGACAATTCCGAAACTTGTTTCCGCAAGTCATTCATGCCATCATTTTCGTCGTCACTCACGTCAATGTCAGACATTTCCACCTCTTCACCATCTATACACTCCGTGAGGCGTTCAATCAATTCCTGATTTCGACCACCGCTTTTAAGTCCATGTTTCGCTAAAAGTTTTTGCAGTTCAGAACGTTTTAACTCCGCGATTTTTCGATTCGGCATTACGAGTTACTGTTATCCCACTTCTGATTCTATAGTATGATTGAAATTAAAATGCTGTCTCACAATTTATAAGATTTTATTTTTATTCACGCTAAACAATACGTGCTTCCTCTCGGGAACTCACAAGAACTCTGTCTCTCTGCTAATTTCTAAATTTCCTCTAAAGCTCTACAGCTTTAAGTTTCCTCTACACTATTTAATATTATATCTTTTATTCTTCTAAGTTTATTATACTCTAGATGAAATCTGAGAGTATTATAAGTTTGCTCTAAAGTTTGTAACGCCAAGAAATAAGACTCGGAGAAAAAAATGATGAATACAGAAATTAATATTATCACTCAAAAATCTCAAAACCGGATGTCCGTCCGTCCGTCCGTCCGTCCGTCCGTCCGTCCGTCCGTCCGTCTGTGCGCGCTCTAGCTTGAAAACGCGTTGAGCTAGATAGTTCAAATTTTGTACACGTCGTTTTTGACAAAAAAGTAAGGTCAAGTTCGTGAACGGGCCAAATCGCTCCACCCCTTCTACCCCCTCCCATACAAAATGACACAATTGCGCAATTTGACAATAAACGGATTTGCACGAAAAGTATAAAAGCTATTGGCCTGAAATTTGGAATATGTTACTTTTATGATAATATCAATCTACCGTACGAAAATTATGCGTATCCTCCCCCTCCTTCTACCACCTCCCATACAAACTGTACTTGTCATGAATTACTCTAAGCCAATTTACTCATTGCGTATACAATTTAGAGAGCTGAAATTGTGCACCAAATATTTATTTGAAATTGTTAGTAAGCCCAAAAAAATTTAGACTATTAGCTTCACCCCTTCTACCCCCTCCCATACAAAATGACACAATTTCGTAATTTGACAATAAACGGATTTACTCGAAAAGTATAAAAGCTATTAGTCTGAATTTTCGGATATGTTATTCTCATAGTAATTTTAATCTACAGTAGAAAAATTATTTGCTTGCTCCCTCTCCTTCCACCCCCTCCCATACAAACTATACTTTTTCATGAAATGCTCTAACACGATTTTCTCAGAACATATAACATTTATTGAGCTCATATTTTGTAATAAATACTTAATTAGTATTAGCACTAATATCAGAAAAAAATATTTGATTAGCTTCACTGCTTCTACCCCCTCCCATACAATATGACACAGTTTCACAACTTCACAAGAAATCGATTTTCTTGAAAAGTATAAATGGCACTAGTCTGAAATTTCAGGGATGTCAATTTTACAATATTCCTAGTTATTTCTGAAAAAAATCACTCTAATCGCCCCACTCTTTCTACCACCTCCCATACAAACTGCACATTTTCACTAAATCTAACTCACTAATTTTTTCAGTTCCCATTCAATTTTTGGAGTAAGCATTTTGTACAAAACATTTTTATAGCTACTTTAGCATGATGGGGAAAAATTAGTTCAATGCTGTCATCCCTTCTAATACTTCCCATGCGAAATTTCTTGGGATCACAAAAAATTCTATTTCATCTAGAGTATCGTAAGATTGCGCTTTACGCGCAATCGTAGCCCTGTTATGTTTTTTTATGAGATTTTCCTGTGTCAGTTTTACTATATGTTGGGATTCTAATTTTCTTTCTAAAGAGTTCGTTATGCTATTCAACGAATTTATGTGGTTAAATATTTCATTGCTTTGCTTATTTATTGTTTGTAAAAATGTTATTAATTATACTCTAGATGAAATCTGAGAGTATATTGTGTTTGCCTTACCGTTTGTAACGCTAAGAAATAATGCTCGCACAGAGCCGCCAAGGGTACAGAAATATTTGATGTCGCTCAAAAACCTCGATTCCGAGTGACCGTCTGTCCGTCTGTCCGTCTGTCTGTCTGTGCGTCTGTCTACAGCATAACTCTCGAAAGCTTTGAGCTACAGTGCTTAAATTTTGTGTGTGTCATTTTTAGCAAAAAAGTAACTTTAAGTTCGTGAACGGGCCAAATCGCTCCACCCCTTCTACCCCCTCCCATACAAAATGACACAAATGCGCAATTTGACAATAAACGGATTTGCTCGAAAAGTATAAAGCCTATTGGCCTGAAATTTGGAATATATTACTTTTATGATAATATCAATCTACCGTATAAAAATTATGCGTGTCCTTCCCCTCCTTCTACCACCTCCCATACAAACTGTACTTGTCATGAATTACTCTAAGCCAATTTACTCAGTGCGTATAAAATTTTGCGAGCTGAAATTGTGCAATAAATATTTATTTAAAATTGTTAGTAAGGTTAAAAAAAATTAGACGATTAGCTTCACCCCTTCTACCCCCTCCCATACAAAATGGCACAATTTCGCAATTCGACTATAAATGGATTTGCTCGAAAAGTATAAGAGCTGTTAGTCTGAATGTCGGGATATATTACTTTCATAATGATTTCAATATACAGTGTAAAAATTATGTGCGTCCTCCCTCTCCTTCCACCCTCTCCCATACAAACTACACTTTTTCATGAAATGCTCTAAGCCGATTTTCTCAGAACATATAACATTTATCGAGCTCACATTTTGTGATAAATACTTAATTAGTATTATCACTGAGATCAGAAAAAAATATTTGATTAGCTTCACTGCTTCTACCCCCTCCCATACAATATGACACAGTTTCACAAATTCACAAAAAATCGATTTTCTTGAAAAGTATGAATGTTACTGGTCTAAAATTTAAGAGGTGTCAATTTTATGATATTCTTAGTTATTTCTGAAAAAATTACTAAAATCCCCCCACGTTTCTACCACCTCCCATACAAACTGCACATTTTCACTAAATCTAACACACTAATTTTCTCAGCTCGTATTCAATTTTTGGAGTAAGCATTTTGTATAAAACATTTTTATAGCTACTTTTGCATGATGGGGAAAAAATTAGTTGAATGCTATCCCCCCTTCTAACACTCTCCATACAAAATTTATTGGGATCACAAAAAATTCTATTTCATCTAGAGTATCGTAAGATTGCAGTTTACGCGCAATCGTAGCCCTGTTATGTTTTTCGTTTGAAATTGATTGTTGATTGAGTCTCGTAATTGTGTTGTACTGTTTTAAATTTTGATGTTATTTCGTCTCTGTCATCGGAGTCCATTACTCCTATTCAGTGCAGTGATTTTCCGTATAAGTTTATCAATCCTCTTGTAATTCTATTATGAGGTTTGAACTCATATAATATTGTTTCAATTTCTTCTTTAATGTTTAATAAGTTTGGGTTATTTCTAATTAATTCGACTGACCCAATGCTTCTCTACATTGTTCCAAATCTATTATGTGTATGATTTTTGTGTAATTTAGTATGATCTTAATTTCATCTAATCTGATTGAAATAAATCCGTTTCCTTCAGGGACTTCATTAATTTCTAGTTGTTGTGTATTCACATTTGTTGATAGTAATACTAGTATAGTGATGATAACTAAGTATATACAAATTCAAAAAAAAAAGAAAAAGGGTTCTTATTAAGTATATTTCTTTTTATTTTGTAGGTTAATTTTATGGATTTTAATCTTTCGAATCATGCGGTAATATTGTCTTCCTGTTTTAATAATACTTTCTTTTTTATATCTAGCTCTGTGTTTTATGTACGGGAAAGTTTCTTACATATCATTCGTCTGGGGTTTTTTCTATTATATTCTCATTGTAACTTTCTATTCTAGCATTTCTTTTCGTAATCATTTTTGTTTTTACTTTTTCTAATTCCTTTTCGCTAAGTTGATTAAGATGCAAGTCAGTAGGTTTATGTTCAATTGCAGAATGAATACTATTGTTGTAATGCCTGAGACTAATAGTGATTTATTTGGAATATCAGGGTTTTTTGTAATTAAAATTCGTATATGTTCATTGAAAGTGTTATAAAATCATTCTACCTCACTATTACTTGTATGTGAGTTAGGGGATGTGAAATGGGTTGCAATGTTCAATGAATCCAAGAAGTCCTTGAGATTTTTAGTTAGTGTCATTTCATTATCGGATGTTATTTCCTTAGAAGTTCCTTAATTACTGATGTATGTTTCTAATGCTTTTTTTATATCAGATCAGTTTCTTCCAGATAACTGATATAATTGTGAATGTTTGGACAATCTGTCTAATACAGTCAGATACGGGTGTGTTTTATCTAAAAACCATATATCTATATTAAAAGATTCATGTGCTTTTGTAGGGATGGGTTTTCGTTCTTGTTTAACTTTTGCTAGTTGCCTATCGTATTTGGCTAAATTACATATTTCATATTTGTTAATGTATTTATTGACTTTTATTTTTAGGGCAGTTCTCGGTTTAATGGTTTTGATATATTCGTCTAGGAATTAAGTGAACAATGAAATAGTTTCTATATATAAGCCTACTATACCTCTTCCAGGTAAATGGTTCTGTATTATGTATTTGAAAGTTTTTTCATCTAGTTGTATTACGATGAAAGTTTTCCTAATTTTATTTTTTAGTAAGTTTTAAAGGATAGTTTTATTTTGCTTTCCTTCCTTAATAATGATTTGATATTTGTATATACATATAAATGAGAGATTCAGATATGGAAATATGTAACGAATTGTCTTCGGTACTGCTATGTACGGTAGCTAGTTTCGAGAAGTCATTACTTTCGTGATCTGCGTCAGTATTATTATCTTTATTCATGTTTATATTCGGTCGGCTTAATTAATCGGCCACATAATTAGTTTTACCTTCAATATAGTCTATAGAGTAATCAAACTCTTCAAGGGCTAGCCTCCATCTAATCAACTTAGAGTTGGGTTCTTTGAGATTGTGAAGCCATGGTCTATGGTCTGCTAAAATTTCGAATTTGACGCCATATAAGAATGGGCGAAAGTATTTTACTGTCCATACTATAGCGAGTAATTCTTTTTCGATTGTAGAATAATTAGTTTCGTGTTCGTTTAATGTACGACTAGTGTAACAGATAGGATGACTGTTTTGTGAGAGAGCTCCTCCTATTGCATACTAAGATGCATCTGCAATTAAATAAATTTTTTTATTGAAGTCTGGATATTTCAGGATTGGATCAGTTGTTATTGATGTTCTTAGTGTCTCAAAGGATTTTACAAAATCTGGGTCTTGAGGATTAATTTTACTATTCTTTTTAAGACGTAATGTCATGGGTTTAGCCACTTGAGCAAAGTCTCTTATAAATTATCGGTAATATCCGACCAATCCGAGGAAACCTTTTATATGCTATGTGGTTTTGGGTACCTGATAATCATTGATTGCTCGAATTTGATTTGGGTTTGCCTTTACCTTGTGTAGTAACATTGTGGCCCAAAAATTCAGTCTCTCTTTTTAGAAATTCACTCTTCTCGAGTTGAAACTTCAAATTTGCTGATTCCAAAGTCTTGAAAACCTTCTCTAAAGAACTTAAGTGTTCACTCAGTGAAGTGGAAAATATTATGTCGTTCAAGTAGACCAGACAAATTTTACCAATATGTTCGTGTAGAAAGTTGTTCATAAGGCGTTGAAATGTCGCAGGTGCGTTCTTCAACCCAAATGGCATTCTTAGGAATTCGTAATGTCCTAAATTAGTATTGAATGCAGTTTTTTCGATATTACTCTCATCTTTCTCGATCTGGTGGAAATTTCTAGATTTCACAGTCATCAGCGATCGCGGAACATGCAACGACAGAGAACCATACAATCGATTTCGACAATGTGCAAATTCTGGCCAGGACGAGTCAATATTATCAACGAATTGTACGAGAAGCAATAGAAATTTCTTAACATCCACAGAACTTCAACCAAGACACCGGATACAAGTTATCAGCAGTTTGGCTACCTGTCTTAAAATTTGGTAAGAATAAAATCCGTACCCAGAAATTCTTAACTAATTTAACTACCTGATACTAATTAATTAACCTTAATTACCCTTCCCACACTCAATTAACCGTTTCTATATAGTAATTGTCGATCAGTTTGATAAAGGTCTCAGCAAAGACACCAAAAACACCACGAATAATAAAGCGTAACAGTTTAGAATCCGGTAATCTAGATGAGAAATGTCAACGGAATTCTCCTTAATATGAGTGAACACCAGTTGCGGCAAAGGAAGAAATAATTCTCTGATATTTTAAACGTCTTGTCAGAGGAAGTGATTCCAGAAACAGAACAACTACCAAACATCCAACCGCAACAATCCTCTATTAGGGACGATCCCCCAGATAAGGAAGAGATAGTTTCCGCCATTCGGTCAATGGCGGGAAAGAAAGCCCCAGGTATAGACGGGCTACCAACCGAACTCCTCAAAGCGGACCCGGAAATAACCGATATACTCCTCCACACCTCTTTGCTGAGATGTGGAATGAAGAAAGATATCCAGCTGAATGGAAGGAAATCCTGAAGAAGGGTGACCTTCGGGATTGTGGCAATTGGCGTGGTATATGTCTACTTACTAACTCCGCCATAGACGGTCCCAAGCCCGAGTTGAGAAAGGAGGAGGGTAAATGGAGTTAACCTGAATGGCCAGTAACACCAGTGCGTCTCAGGAAGTAGGCAAAAAGTATGACATAGTTGGACTTGCAGCATAGCTGTGAGAACTCCAGCATGTCATATTTAGCTCAAAACCCTTTTTCTACTAGGGTGTAATAAATAAGTAGGACCGGTCCTCCAGGTCGGGGGTTGGGCGAGGCGCCGACAACGCATCACCGGAAAAAGAACACTGTCCAGAAACCTGAAGAACAGCCTCGGAAAGGATGGACTCAACGGCAACGACCCCGCAAACGAAAAATGGACTACTCTATTGGATCTTGGAATGTTCGATCCTTATTTAGGACAGGAGCTCTGAAAGAGTTTCTCGAAGAAGTGGCAAAACACAACATCAACATAACTGCCATCCAAGAAACGAAATGGCTCGGTAGCGAAATCATGGACATGAGATCACACACAATCTATCCAAGTGGAAAATTGTCGGGAAGCAGAGAGTTTGGAGTCGCTTTTGTCGTTGACAAAAAATTTAAACAGCAGGTCACGAGCTTCAAACCAATAAGTGAAAGATTGTGTGCAATCCGAATAAAGACTAAATTTTTCAACACTTGGTTGATCAACGTTCACGCACCAACAGAAGACAAGGACGATGTAACTAAAGACGAATTTTATGCCACCCTAGAGACAACCTATGACTCACTGCCCTCGAATGACCTAAAAATTGTCTTAGGGGATTTTAATGCAAAAGTCGGAAAGGAGGAGGCTCATAGAGGAACAACAGGAGGGCACAGTCTCCATGACATAACCAACGACAATGGCCAACGTCTGATTGATTTCGCAAGCAGCAAAAATATCATAGTAAGCTCTACGTGCTTCCCACATCGCGATATTCACAAACGAACGTGGGCATCACCAGATGGTCACACCTTCAACCAAATAGACCACGTTCTTATTGAGAAAAGGGCTGCTTCCAGCATACTTGATGTACGAACTCTCCGCGGTGCGAATTGTGACTCTGATCACTATCTAGTCAGAGCTAAGTATCGATGCAAAATAGCTTGTCGTGGGTATTCGACAACGAGTAGAGCTCGCTAATTCAATGTCGACAAGCTTAACGACGAAACGGTGGCGCAGGCTTACATGCTAGCATGTAATAAACACCTGACACCAATATATGAAAATATCCAAAATATGCCAGTGGATAATGCGTGGATGAAAATACGAGACGGCATCAAATCCTCCGCGGAAGAGGTATTAGGATATCAAGCACGGCGAAAAAGTAATGATTGGTTCGACCAAGAATGTCGCGACGCAATAGATAGAAAGAACGAAGCTTACAAAATTTTTACTGAACGACCAACACGAGCCAAAAAAGAAAAATATGACGAGCTTAGGCGATATGCGAAAAAGACCTGCAGACGAAAACAAAGGACGTTACATAATGACAAGATACAAAAAATGGACGACGACATGAGAAAAAATAATACGCGGGACGCATACGCCATAGTAAAAGACTTGAAAAAGGGATATAAACCAAAAACCAGTCTCTGCAAAGACGCAGAGGGCAATATCATCAGCGACACAGAAGAAATCAAAAGGAGATGGGCTTCATACTTCGAACATCTTTTGAATCCCATCCCAGTAGCACCGATAACGACAGACAACATCTCAATTCAAGCCTCAACTGACGAAGATGAACCATCATCGACACCATCCACGCTTCCTGAAATCAAAGCAGCCCTATGTGACCAAAAACGAAACAAAGCGCCGGGAATTGACGAAATACCAGTTGAACTTCTGAAAAACGGTGGAAACTGTGTCGCTGAAATACTGCACAGCATGATATGCAAAATTTGGACAGAGGAAATCATACCCGACGACTGGCGAAAAAGCATTATATGTCCAATTTACAAGAAAGGAGACAAACTCTGCTGTGAGAACTACAGAGGTATATCATTGTTGTGTACGTCCTATAAAATACTGACAAAAATAATTGAACGTCGTCTTAAGCCCTATACTAATCAAATAATTGGCGAATACCAAGGCGGATTCAGAACCGGACGATCTACAACAGACCAGTTATTCTCGGTGAAACAGGTGCTTGAGAAATGCTGGGAATATAACACAGACGTGCACCAAATATTCGTAGATTTTAAACAAGCATACGACAGTATCGACAGGAGCGTACTGTACCAAATCATGCTTGACTTTGGAATTCCTCCAAAACTAGTCCGACTAACAAGACTCACAATGACGAACACTGAATCCCAAGTGAGAATACAAACCGATTCCACAACCAGCTTTCGAACGGAATGTGGTTTAAAGCAGGGAGATGGTCTAGCTCCTATGCTTTTCAACTTGGCACTAGAGTATGTCGTCCGAAAAATCCCAGTCGACACCAACGGGACACTACTATTCAAGTCCACCCAACTAGTAGCATACGCTGACGACATTAACATTCTAGCAAGATCTTTCCCTAGTGCTAAGGAGGTATTTGTCAATCTTGACTCCGCCGCAAAAGAAGTCGGGTTGCGCATTAATGAAAGCAAAACAAAAGTAATGACGCAAACAAGAAGGAGAACGCCAATCAGACAAAACATAACAATTGCGGAATATAATTTGGAGAGTGTGGACAACTTCATATATCTTGGGGCTAATCTAGCAAAGGACGGTAATGAAACAGACGAAATCAAACGACGGATAATACTAGCAAATAAGACGTATTATTCGGTACTTCCAATAATGAAATCCAAGAAAGTGCACAGGAACAATAAGCTGCGGATTTATAAAACTATTATACGACCTGTGCTCTGTTATGGCAGCGAGACGTGGACATTAACGCGAACTTCCGAAAAAGCAGTTAACGCATTCGAAAGAAAGGTCCTCCGAAGAATTTTGGGACCTGTGAAGGAAGGAACGGAATGGCGAATAAGATACAACCATGAGTTGTATCAACTCTACGACGAGCCAGAAGCTTCAACGTTCATCAAGTTACGTAAACTGCAGTGGGCTGGCCATGTAGAGCGAATGGAAGACAGAAGAATCCCCAAACGTGCTCTTAAAGGCAAAGCGAGTGGTAACCGGCCAGTAGGCAAACCACGCAAGCGATGGGAAGACTCGGTTGATGAAGACAGCAAAGCCATTCTAAAAATTAGCAGCTGGAGGACGCGGTCTTTGGATCGAGACGATTGGAGGCGACGACTTCTGGAGGCCAGGGCCCGATTTGGGCTGTCGCGCCATTGATGATGATGTCTACTTACTGCTGTTTCGAAAATCATGGCTAAGGTAATTCTCAATAGGATTAGTAATGAATTGAAAGAAAAGATTTCCGGATTCTACACTGTTACGCTTTATTATTCGTGACGTTTCGTTCTCTGCTGAGCCCTTTATCAAACTGATCGACAATCACAAAAGACTTTTATCAAATACAGAATGGGGTTAATTGGGTATGGGAAGGGAAATTAAGATTAAAAATTTAATTTTTTTTGAAAAGCAGGTAGGACTGTCTTTAATTATAATCCCAAAAATTTGCGCGATCTCTTAATCAGTTTGTTTGCAGCAGTTAGTTAAATCGGTACACCTCAGTAGTCTACGAATTTCAAGAAATAATTTTAGATTAGAAACTGACATGAAATATTCATCTAGATAATGTTCTAGAGAAAGGCAGAATATCCCTATGGAATTGCATAAGCCATCTGGACAAACTATAGGGGATCAATTCGAAACTAATATACTGGATGCATACTACTATTGCTAGTCCCGTAGTAACAAATATAACGCCAGTGTGGTGGCGCATATAACATACAAACACTTGCATGCAATGGAATAACTGAAACAATGCGTATTACTGTAACTGCAGCACTCCTCAATCTGGCTCACAAAGGAAGCCCGTAATACAACTTAAGATTACTTGTCCATCTTTAACTTCATAAATTAAAAAAGAGTTCTTGGGCTGGGGTGTAGCCTATCATGGAGTTTACTGTCTTATTTCAGAAATCTTTGTTTTTCAATTTTTATTTTTTGCTAAGCACTTTAGCAACGGACAATTTAACGCGGGATAGAGATAGTTGTATTGGGCTTAAGTATGCCAAACAAGGGTAGCGAAACAAATTTTTCGGACAATTTAACGCGGAACAGAGTTAGTTCAATCAATCAATCAAATTCCTATTAAGACCCCCTATAGGGGTATAGGACAGAAACAACTCTCTTCCACAAGGCGCGATCTTGAGCATCGGCCTTTAGCTGTTGCCAGGACTTGTTTATTCCTCTGGCCTCCTGCTCAACTGCTCGCTTCCATGTGTTACATGGTCGACCAACCTGACGTCTTCCTTGAGGACTATAATCCAGAGCCTGTTTGGCGATGTTTCGCTCTGGTTTCCTCAAAGTATGACCGATCATTTTGGTCTTATTGTAGATATCAAACGTAAATGTGTTATTGACCCACTTACGAATATATGCATTACAACACGTAATGTTGTTCCAGGACCATCATCAGCTTTGGCAGTCGTTAATTCGCCAGCACTGGATTCAAGAATTGAAAAACTTTTTCAAAACAACGAAAGATTAAGACGTCCTATGGATTATGGCTTCACCGAATCACATAAGGTTCGACATTTTATTGTGACCAAAGGACGTCCAATTTTCGCTAAGCCACGAAGACTTGATCCAGATAAATTGAGAGCAGCGAAAGCGGAATTTAATACCATGGTTGATCGTGGTATTTGCAGACCATCCGATAGTGCTTGGGCATCACCATTACATATGGTAAAAAAGAAAGATGGTTCATGGAGACCGTCCGGAGATTACCGCGCATTGAATGCATTAACTGTTCCCGATAAATACCCAATTCCGCATATTCAAGATTTTACACAGCAATTACATGGAACTTCCATTTTCTCTACTATTGATTTAGAAAGAGCGTATCACCAGATATCCTTGAATGAGGAAGATATTCCAAAAACGGCAATTACAACGCCTTTTGGATTATTTGAGTTCGTAAGAATGACTTTCGGATTTCGAAATGCAGCTCAAACATTTCAGCGCTTTATTTTCTCGATTTTGAGAGATCTCGATTTTTGTTTCGTCTACATTGACGACATCTTAATATCCTCAAAATCAGAAAGCCAACATTTGCAACATTTGTCAATTATATTTAAGCGACTTAGCGAATATGGTTTGATAATAAATCAAACTAAAAGTGTATTTCTCAAACCTGAAGTTGAATTTTTGGGACATTTAATTGACGCAAACGGAATTTTACCAATTACTTCAGGAGTCGAAGCTATTATCAATTATCCTCAACCAGCAAATGTTAAAAAAATGCGTCGTTTTCTAGGAATGATTAATTTCTATCGTCGTTTCATTCCTCACGCAGCCCAAGCACAAAGTATCTTAGATCGTTTTACAATGGGTAGAAGATAAACGAGACGACCAAATTGCAATAGACGCCAGAGTCAATTAAGGCCTTTGAGTGTTGCAAAAATCAATTATCTCAGGCAGTTACTCTAACATTTCCTTCTTCAATTTCCACTTTATCTTTAATACTGCATTAGGAGCTTCTTTGCAGCAACAAACTGTTAATGGCTAGCAACCTTTAGCCTTCTTTTCAAGAAAACTTTCTTCAGCTCAGAGGAAATACAGCGCGTATGATAGGGAATTATTAGCAGCTTATGTAGCAATTAAACACTTCCGATTTATGCTGGAAGGCAGAAACTTCATTGTTTACAGATCACAAACCCCTAACTTTCGCTTTGCAGCAAAATTTAAACAAGGCATCACCTCGACAACTTAGACATCTTGACTTTATTAGTCAATTTACATCCGACATTCGACATATTTCAGGTCGAGATAATGTAGTTGCTGATGCATTGTCGAGAATTGATGAATTATTCTTACCAACAACAATTGACTATTCTGAAATTGCAACACACAAATTTCAGATAGCGAATTAGTCAATGTTAAAGCAATGCCTAGCTTAAAATTGCAACCAGTTTGTCTCGAAGGTACATCAAATCCTCTTTGGTGTGATTTTTCGCAAAAAAGAATAAGACCGTACATTCCTGAACCTTTACGTAGGCGTATTTTTCGTACGGTGCATGAGTTATCAAATCCAAGTATCAAAGCTACAACAAAAATGATGCGACATAAATTTATCTGGCCATCAATCATCAAAGATTGTCGCAACTGGACTAAGGAGTGTACTGCATGTCAGAAAGCAAAAGTTTCTCGGCATGTTAAGAGTCCTCTCGGCAAATTCGATTTAATTTCAGAAAAATTTAACACTATTCATATTGATTTGGTGGGTCCACTACCAATATCAAATGGATTCAGTTACTGTTTAACAGTAATTGATCGTTTCACCAGATGGCCAGAAGCATACCCGCTTAGTGATATTCGCGCCGAAACAGTCGCTGATAAATTAATTAAAGAGTACATTCCACGTTATGGAACACCGGTCACTATTATTACTGACCAAGGTGCTCAATTTGAATCACGACTGTTTTCGGAATTAGGTAAAATGATAGGATTTAAGCGAAATAGAACAGCTGCTTATAATCCTAAAGCTAATGGTATGCTTGAAAGATGGCACCGAGTTTTTCAAAAGAATCTTTGAGATGTAGACAAAGTCAAAATTGGTCGGTTGAATTACCTTTTGTTCTTCTTGGTCTTCGCTCTACTTTGAGAGAAGATATCAATGCAACTCCAGCAGAGATGTTATATGGTTAAAATTTAAGATTACCTTATGACTTTATACATACTAGTAAAAATCCACAAAGTTTGTCTTCTGGTGAATTTGTTGAACACCTTCGAGATACTATTAACAAAATTAAACCGCATTCTCCTACCAAGCATTGCCATGAAAAACCATTTGTTTTCAAACATCTTAAAATTCGTACTCATGTTTTTGTACGTCGAGAATCAAAGCGTATTCGTATAGATTTTCATAATGAGCAGGATTCGCAAATAACTACTGTAATTTTACTTACTACTGTAATCCTACTTTAGCAGGCGAATCCTGACTCTAAATAAAAATCGTTAAAAATAAAAAAATTAAATTAGTTGAAAAATAAAATCGTTGCAAGATAGTCGTAAAATATAATCGTTGCTCTTAAGATTAATAAATCTGTTTTGGAAAAATAATTTTAAAAAAATAGTAATTATGAACAGTGAAATGTGATATTAAAATATGTATATATTGTTTGTGTTATAAAAATATTAAATATTGTGTTAATTAAAATAATCAATAATCATAATAATAATAATAATATATTGATATAATAATAATAAATATTATATGTAATATAATCAATTGACTTAATTTAATGTTTTAAATAATTTAGTGAATTAAGAGTTTATATAAAAAAATATAAACCATATAAACCATGCCTCCCCATGACGAATTCTAGTCCAGTGTTGTTTGATCCAACCTGAGCGTTCATATCTCCAGACAGAGTTAGTTGCAATAGGCTTAAGTGTGCCAGACAAAGATAGCGAAACGATTGTTTCGAAAAATTTTAAGAATTTCGCCAGTAAGGGAGAGAAATACTTTCATTCCCGTTTTCTTACAAACAAAGCATGCTCATAGTCTGTCCTTACTATATATCCGCCTTTCTAGACTATTACTGGATATTCCAACTGAAAACTGCCACATGAAAAAGCATATTCATAAAAGTTGGCACTTCTCGCAATGAGATAAACAAAACAGTAAAAGACATTCTCAAAAGACTCCTTCATTTTGGTCAACGAATCATAAATTGTTTCCAACCAAATTTCGTGTACGGAATCGTTACGAATGTTGGAAAAGGCTTACCGTGATTCAGTACTATCAAAAACACGAGCCTTCTAGTAGTTCAATGCCTATAAGGACAGTGGGGAGATCCTTTAAGACATGCCTCGTTCTGGACGACCTCTTCAATTGACGACAACATTCAAAAAGTGAAGGAAATGGTGCTCGAAAATCGTCATGCTAGTGTTATGGAGAAAACTCCGCCATAGACGGTCCCAAGCCCGAGTTGAGAAAGGAGGAGGGAACATGGAGTTAACCTGAATGGCCAGTAACACCAGTGCGTCTCAGGAATTAGGCAAAAAGTATGACATAGTTGGACTTGCAGCATAGCTGTGAGAACTCCAGCATGTCATATTTAGCTCAAAACTCCCACCCTTTTCCTACTAGGGTGTAATAAATAAGTAGGACCGGTCCTCCAGGTCGGGGGTTGGGCGAGGCGCCGACAACGCATCACCGGAAAAAGAACACTGTCCAGAAACCTGAAGAACAGCCTCGGAAAGGATGGACTCAACGGCAACGACCCCGCAAACGAAAAATGGACTACTCTATTGGATCTTGGAATGTTCGATCCTTATTTAGGACAGGAGCTCTGAAAGAGTTTCTCGAAGAAGTGGCAAAACACAACATCAACATAACTGCCATCCAAGAAACGAAATGGCTCGGTAACGAAATCATGGACATGAGATCACACACAATCTATCCAAGTGGAAAATTGTCGGGAAGCAGAGAGTTTGGAGTCGCTTTTGTCGTTGACAAAAAATTTAAACAGCAGGTCACGAGCTTCAGACCAGTAAGTGAAAGATTGTGTGCAATCCGAATAAAGACTAAATTCTTCAACACTTGGTTGATCAACGTTCACGCACCAACAGAAGACAAGAACGATATAACTAAAGACGAATTTTATGCCACCCTAGAGACAACCTATGACTCACTGCCCTCGAATGACCTAAAAATTGTCTTAGGGGATTTTAATGCAAAAGTCGGAAAGGAGGAGGCTCATAGAGGAACAACAGGAGGGCACAGTCTCCATGACATAACCAACGACAATGGCCAACGTCTTATTGATTTCGCAAGCAGCAAAAATATCATAGTAAGCTCTACGTGCTTCCCACATCGCGATATTCATAAACGAACGTGGGCATCACCAGATGGTCACACCTTCAACCAAATAGACCACGTTCTAATTGAGAAAAGGGCTGCTTCCAGCATACTTGATGTACGAACTCTCCGCGGTGCGAATTGTGACTCTGACCACTATCTAGTCAGAGCTAAGTATCGATGCAAAATAGCTTGTCGTGGATATTCGAAAACGAGTAGAGCTCGCAAATTCAATGTCGACAAGCTTAACGACGAAACGGTGGCGCAGGCTTACATGTTAGCATGTAATAAACACCTGACACCAATATATGAAGATATCAAAAATATGCCAGTGGAGAATGCGTGGATAAAAATACGAGACGGCATCAAATCCTCCGCGGAAGAGGTATTAGGGTATCAAGCACGGCGAAAAAATAATGATTGGTTCGACCAAGAATGTCGCGACGCAATAGATAGAAAGAACGAAGCTTACAAAATTTTTACTGAACGACCAACACGAGCCAAAAAAGAAAGATATGACGAGCTTAGGCGATATGCGAAAAAGACCTGCAGACGAAAACAAAGGAAGTACCATAATGACAAGATACAAAAAATGGACGACGACATGAGAAAAAATAAAACGCGGGACGCATACGCCATAGTAAAAGATTTAAAAAAGGGATATAAACCAAAAACCAGTCTTTGCAAAGACGCAGAGGGCAATATCATCAGCGACACAGAAGAAATCAAAAGGAGATGGGCTTCATACTTTGAACATCTTTTGAATCCCATCCCAGTAGCACCGATAACGACAAACAACATTTCAATTGAAGCCTCAACTGACGAACATGAACCATCATCGACACCACCCACGCTTGCTGAAATCAAAGCAGCCCTATGTGACCAAAAACGAAACAAAGCGCCGGGAATTGACGAAATACCAGTTGAACTTCTGAAAAACGGTGGAAACTGTGTCGCTGAAATACTATACAACATGATATGCAAAATTTGGACAGAGGAAATCATACCCGACGACTGGCGAAAAAGCATTATATGTCCAATTTACAAGAAAGGAGACAAACTCTGCTGTGAGAACTACAGAGGTATATCATTGTTGTGTACGTCCTATAAAATACTGACAAAAATAATTGAACGTCGTATTAAGCCCTATACTAATCAAATAATTGGCGAATACCACGGAGGATTCAGAACCGGACGATCTACAACAGACCAGATATTCTCGGTGAAACAGGTGCTTGAGAAATGCTGAGAATATAACACAGACGTGCACCAAATATTCGTAGATTTTAAACAAGCATACGACAGTATCGACAGGAGCGTACTGTACCAAATCATGCTTGACTTTGGAATTCCTCCAAAACTAGTCCGACTAACAAGACTCACAATGACGAACACTGAATCCCAAGTGAGAATACAAACCGATTCCACAACCAGCTTTCGAACGGAATGTGGTTTAAAGCAGGGAGATGGTCTAGCTCCTATGCTTTTCAACTTGGCACTAGAGTATGTCGTCCGAAAAATCCCAGTCGACACCAACGGGACACTACTATTCAAGTCCACCCAACTAGTAGCATACGCTGACGACATTAACATTCTAGCAAGATCCTTCCCTAGTGCTAAGGAGGTATTTGTCAATCTTGACTCCGCCGCCAAAGAAGTCGGGTTGCGCATTAATGAAAGCAAAACAAAAGTAATGACGCAAACAAGAAGGAGAACGCCAATCAGACAAAACATAACAATTGCGGAATATAATTTGGAGAGTGTGGACAACTTCATATATCTTGGGGCTAATCTAGCAAAGGACGGTAATGAAACAGACGAAATCAAACGACGGATAATACTTGCAAATCAGACGTATTATTCGGTACTTCCAATAATGAAATCCAAGAAAGTGCACAGGAACAATAAGCTGCGGATTTATAAAACTGTTATACGACCTGTGCTCTGTTATGGCAGCGAGACGTGGACATTAACGCGAACTTCCGAAAAAGCAGTTAACGCATTCGAAAGAAAGGTCCTCCGAAGAATTTTGGGACCTGTGAAGGAAGGAACGGAATGGCGAATAAGATACAACCATGAGTTGTATCAACTCTACGAGGAGCCAGAAGCTTCAACGTTCATCAAGCTACGTAAACTGCAGTGGGCTGGCCATGTAGAGCGAATGGAAGACAGAAGAATCCCCAAACGTGCTCTTAAAGGCAAAGCGAGTGGTAACCGGCCAGTAGGCAAACCACGCAAGCGATGGGAAGACTCGGTTGATGAAGACAGCAAAGCCATTTTAAAAATTAGCAGCTGGAGGACGCGGTCTTTGGATCGAGACGATTGGAGGCGACGACTTCTGGAGGCCAGGGCCCGATTTAGGCTGTCGCGCCATTGATGATGAGTGTTATGGAGAAAGCAGAAGAGCTCAACATCTCTCGCGAGTCCGTTCGTTTGATTTTGGTGGATACTTTGGCCATGAAGTGCATCCTTTCTCGACTTTTTCCAACAAAGCTGAATTTTCTTTGGAAAAAGGTACCGTGAACAGGTCACATTGGACATGCTTAATCGTGCGAATTCTGATCCCACATTCATGGAGCGCATCATAAATAGTGATGAGACATGGATCTACGAGTTTGGCATGCAAACCAGTCAACAATCTTCGGAATAAAGGAACAAAATGAGCCGAAACAGAAAAACCACGACAAAGCCGCTCAAAAATTAAGACGATGCTCATTGTTTTTTCGATATTCGAGGTTTGATCCATCATGAATTCGTTCCGGAGGGACAGACGGTCAATAAGGACTACTATTCGACCATATTGAAGAGCTTGCGTGAAAAATCCTTAAAATCAGCCGGAATTATGGAAGGAGAATTCATGGATTTTCCACGATGAAAATGTGCCATCGCATTGAACCTCAATTGTGACCAAATTTAAGGCCAAAAAAAGCAACAAATTGCTTCAATCAACCACCGTATTCACCAGATTTGACTCGTGTGACTTCTTCCTATCCTCGAAACTGAAATTACCGCTCCGTGTGGAACCCGTTTACAGTCGATCGAGGACATAAAACAAAAATCGCCGTGGACTACTGAGGTGTCCGATTCAACCAGCTACTGTAAACTAGAGTCACTGTATAACTGAGCTACTCGGTCCAGGAGTCTGGCAGATAGCTATTTTAGTACAAAAATCGAACGTGCTAAAAAATTTGGTACTAAAAATCGAACGTTCGAAAGATCAAAGTGTTGGTGAAAATAAGTGTAGACTGTGTAGTCATTCTGACATATCCCAGTAGGGAGTGGAATCATTACCGCGTCGATGATTCTTACCATGAAGCTATTACAGCTACTTCCTGTCGTAAAACATAGATTATTTTAACATTGCAATGTCATAGGCAAGCATTCGTTTTTTTCTACTTTCTGCATTACAAAGAATCGACATAGGAATCTAGGGAAACGAATGAATAATGTAATGATTGGAAAAAAATCGACAATATAATGGTCGCAATAGAATCTACGATGGAATGGTTACAAAAGAATAGAAAGCAAATTAATCTTTGAGAAGGTTTCTAATATTGGGGGAGCGATTCATTTTGAATTAATATTGAAAAATGTGATGAAATTGGATCCTGCTTTTGATATGAATTCAGTATTTGAAATTCTGTTGCTATAATTTAACTAATTTTGTTGCTGGAAAAATGCGACTTAAGATTTTTTTTCTCGCAATGAACAACTTGTAAAATTTTACGGGAATATTAGAAAGCAAACGCGTTATAATGATAATAATGTTTTCTATTATTAATCTTTCGTTTTGTGCGCGGCACGTTTTGAAGATGATCATTTATTTTATGCAATCTCCTCACATTACCTTTCAATGCATATCAAATTACCTAAATAAACTGCTACTTTATGTAATGCCTTCACATTACTTCAGAATGCATTGCAAATTTCTTAGGTCGATTTGAATGATTTCTCAATTTGAATGATGTTCAATAAAAGGGAATGGATTGCAAAAATCCCTGTTGGGACATGTGTCAACAAACAGAATCAGAAACTAGACTAAAAACCTGTTTGGTAAAGATGTGTGCAGATGGGTGCAGAAAATTGCAAAATAAAATTGAATTTTTGGCTGTTTCTAATGGAATGGCACAATGATATTAATTTTTCAGGGCACATAATCGAATTCCAATTGCATTTTGATAAATATCTAACCGAATATGTATATACACCAAAAAATTCAAACTTAACGGTTTCAACTCTGATACGCATCTGCCAGACTCCTTTACCGAGTTGCTCAGTTATACAGTGACTCTACTGTAAACTAGAGTCACTGTATAGCTGAGCAACTCGGTAAAGGAGTCTGGCAGATGCGTATCAGAGTTGAAACCGTTAAGTTTGAATTTTTTGGTGTATATACATATTCGGTTAAATATTTATCAAAATGCAATTGGAATTCGATTATGTGCCCTGAAAAATTAATATCATTGTGCCATTCCATTAGAAACAGCCAAAAATTCAATTTTATTTTGCAATTTTCTGCACCCACACATCTTTACCAAACAGGTTTTTAGTCTAGTTTATGATTCTGTTTGTTGACACATGGCGGAAAAACATCCCAACAGGGATTTTTGCAATCCATTCCCTTTTATTGAAAATCATTCAAATTGAGAAATCATTCAAATCGACCTAAGAAATTTGCAATGCATTCTGAAGTAATGTGAAGGCATTACATAAAGTAGCAGTTTATTTAGGGAATTTGATATGCATTGAAAGGTAATGTGATTGCATAAAATAAATGATCATCTTCAAAACGTGCCGCGCACAAAACGAAAGATTAATAATAGAAAACATTATTATTATCATAACCCGTTTGCTTTCTAATATTCCCGTAAAATTTTACAAGTTGTTCATTGCGAGAAAAAAAATCTTAAGTCGCATTTTTACCAGCAACAAAATTAGTTAAATTATAGCAACAGAATTTAAAATACTGAATTCATATCAAAAGCAGGATCCAATTTCATCACATTTTTCAATATTAATTCAAAATGAATCGCTCCCTCAATATTAGAATACCTTCTCAAAGATTAATTTGCTTTCTATTCTTTTGTAACCATTCCATCGTAGATTCTATTGCGACGATTATATTGTCGATTTTTTTCCAATCATTACATTATTCATTCGTTTCCCTAAATTCCAATGTCGATTCTTTGTAATGCAGAAAGTAGAAAAAAACGAATGCTTGCCTATGACATTGCAATGTTAAAATAATCTATGTTTTACGACAGGAAGTAGCTGTAATAGCTTCATGGTAAGAATCATCGACGCGGTAATGATTCCACTCCCTACTGGGATATGTCAGAATGACTACACAGTCTACACTTATTTTCACCAACACTTTGATCTTTCGAACGTTCGATTTTTAGTACCAAATTTTTTAGCACGTTCGATTTTTGTACTAAAATAGCTATCTGCCAGACTCCTGGACCGAGTAGCTCAGTTATACAGTGACTCTACTGTAAACAAACCGATTAACAGACCGCACTCATTTTTGGGATAATAATTAAGAACAGTCCTACCTGCTTACCAAAACAAAATTTTTTTTTGAAATATCATTTCCCAGACTAATTTTAATTACAAAGTGCCCTTAATTTTTTGTCACGAAGTAGAAACATGGTGTTGGTAATTACATGACAGACGTATTTCGGATAATACTCTCCATTCGAATTTTTTAAATCTTTCGCAAGGGTTTCTGCTATTGAGACGAAGTGATCCATTTTTCAATTCCACGTTCCGCAAGACTCCCAAATTGGGATTCATCTCAACCCCAAAAACCAATAAACAAAAGTTCAAAAGAAAAAATTTTATTAGAAAGAAAGAAAACATTCTTACGTTACAAAAAAAGCAGAAAAATATTTTCGCACTAATATTGAAGAAATTTTAGGGAAGATCGAGGGTGGTGGGGGTATGCAGTCTTTTTACAGTTCGTCTTTCTCATCGAAATCGATATCTTCCTCTTCGGGCAGTTGTCCGTCCTTACCGTCCCACGCTTCGATTGTGTTAATTTTTGGTATTTGTGCTCCCCGCACGGGAGCCGTTTGGCCACGTCCAAACGAAATATCTCGCAAGAATTCATTGATACCGTCCTTCGAGAACGAGCCCTTTAGCAGAGAGAACTTCATTTTCTTGAAATTAACAACAGCCATCGCGGGATAACCGAAACCGCCAATTTCAAGTGACTCTTCCAACGCAGTCTGTTGTCCGCCTTCGGTCCAGACCCAGCCCCATTGCTTCTTCTTGTACTTCTCGCCCATCTCTTTCAGGACATCGATAAAGGCATTGCGACATTTCGCGTCGCAATCGAGAATGTGTGGAAGAACGGAAACGACACACAGCGGTTTTCCGTCGCAGGTGCTCGTCAGGACGTCTGTATCGGTGACTTGAACGACATCCGGGGCCGGTATGCTATCCGAGTAGCGTTCGAGTGCCCAATTAATGATGTCCTGAGAGGTTCGTCCGCCGTCGTATTCAGATGCATCGCTGGATCTTTTACTGCCGGCTGCGAAATACTTAATTGTTGGGTATCCCTGCACGCCGAATTCGCTGGCGATGCGAGTGTGTACGGTCGCATCCACTGCACCCAATTTAACTTTGCCCTTCAGTTCAGCCGCCGCCTTGCTCCAGTGGGGCGCCAGATTTTTACAGTGTCCACACCAAGGAGCGAAGAATTCGACCAGCCATACGTCACCGTTGTAGACAAGCTTCTCGAAATTCGAATCGGTCAGTTCGACTACGTCATCCGACGATCCGCCGCTACTGTCTGAGCCACCTCCTCCAAGAATCGACTTAACCTGCAGGAGTAATTTTTTCGGTTGAGTTCGAAATCATGTGGAAAACACTTTCTTACCTTTTTCTTTGCCTCGGCCAAGCCAGCATCTGCAATTCCCTGTGCCGTTCGCTGTCCATTAAAGTCCTGCGGGGATTTTTTGTTGCTTCCGAAGATTTTGATAGTGGGAAAGCCTTTGACGCCATACTGTCCAGCCAGTGCTTTTTCTTCGTCGCAATTTATCGCGCCGACCTTAATCAGTCCTTTCAGAGCCTTGGCCGCCTTCTGGTACTCCGGAACGAGCTGCTGGCAGTGACCACACCACGGAGCGTAGAACTCTACCACCCAAATCGCATCGCTTTGTAAAACCAAGCGATCGAAATTGGTCTCAGTCAGATCGACCACGTCACTAGACGTTGGGTACATGCCGGCCGCTGCGCAGCCTAATAAGGCGGCAAGAACTGCAATAAAAACCGAGATAAGCATTTCTATTGGCCCATAAAACGGTAATAAAACTAATCAATCACTTACCAATCAAATTCATCCCCATCTTGGTCACGTATTTATTTAAATTGCCGGCCAAAAAATATGCAGTTCCTAATTGTGAATTAGAAAATCGTGTTAGCGATTCGCTTTTGCCACCCGAACTATTGTGTGCACCGTTCGTTTTGTTTTCACCATAGGAACTGAAAATTTCAATGAGATTTTCACCGTTTTATCGCTTGGATATCGAGCAAAGATCTCCAACCTGCGCTTGCAATTGACAACTTTGAACTGTCATCGAGCGCCATGGAATTTGTTTTTTTATGAATTCGAAATTAAAATCGTGGTGTTTTCTGATTGGTCGCTTCGTACAGTGCGTTGCGCTATCTTGTGGAAAAAAAATCATGAACACAAATTATTCGAATATTTGAAAATTTTTCATTAAAAAATCGAACAAATCGAAGAAAATATTGAAATTAATTGGAAAATTAAAAAAATCCATTCATTTTGGTTGAAAAAACTCAAAATTGAAATTCCTCACCTCCACGGCATTGCCAAGCCAAACGCAAATTACCGTAAACGAACGAACGCACTCACTTCCAAGCCCTACAAATTTTCAAAATAAAAATGTCCGCCTGATCATGTCGTTGTTTTGTGTGTGTTGTTTGTTTTTAATTTCCGTTCAAAATTAACAAAAATTATGCTTAGAGCAATAGACAATTGTTCGTACGCCACAATGTCATCGATATCGCACAGTAGTGATGCCTTCGTAACACCCGGTGAGTGTGAAAAGTTCGAAAGAAAAATCGGAAATTCTCCTCCCATATTCGTGACGACTGCTGCTGTCAAAATCGACGACAGGTTGTTTGGGTGCGCTCTCTGTGTGTTTACAAATTTCCGGAAATTATTCATATTCCCGGAGGCCAAGTATTAATCATAGCGTAATTGACTCACTTAGAACGTTGACCGTAAAAGCTCTCGAAAAATTCGGGCGGCTTTGCCGGAGTGAAAGTCGCCGCACCGCTCCGTTTTCTACGTCAGACTCCCAAAAGGTGCTGAACAATCGAATATTTGCATTCTAAAGTGCTCCAAATCTGGCGATTATCTAACGGCAGTTGGCGCGTTGCCCAACGCGGCAGCAGCAGCAGCGGTACAATTGAATGTTTCCGGTGTGTTCTGATGCCGCCGCGAATTTCAATTGCATTTTCGATCGGTCGTGCCTCTTCCGCCGCCGTCCAGTCGAGTCTACTTGCGCTACAAATCAGTCATTTTATTTAAATGTGCCTTTTATCGTTTTGGTTTTTCAGATCTAACACCCGAACAGCAGAAGCTCCTTATCGAACTACGTAAACGAAAACAAGAACTCTTGTTGGAAATTCAGGTGAGTCAGTTCGAAATTTTCTCTTATCATATCGCGGAAACCCGTTTGCTGCTTACGCGAGCGCACATCTCTACCAAGAATGCCGCTTTTTCACTATCATAGAAATAAAACTGAACGAATATGACTATGCGCCTCGATTTCCATTCAAATACCAACAATTCCCGCGAGCGATTATAATTTTATTATATTTATATTTGTCGTGTGCAAGGACGACATGCGCTCGGACCGCTTTGAATTCATTTTTTCTTTAGATCTTTCCTTAAGTTGAAAGCCACATACGCAAAACGAATAAGATTCATCGCTTGTAATTTTCTTATTTTTTTACGAAAACAAAGTTTTCCCAATGGACCGATGCCAAGTGATCATTCCGGGGAGAAAAGTTTTGTCACATAATTCTTCGTATCATCTTCTCAGTCTCGATGGAGAGACCCGAGCGCTAGAAATGATTTTTTCTTTGAAATCGAGAATTTTTTTCTTTATTAAATTGCACAAGTTTTATGTACGAGAATAAGAAAACACGATGAAATAACGTGACACCTTGCTGTATAGTTGAAGAAGATGAGGATGATTTATCTGTGTGATTATTTTTAGATATTCATAAAGTCGCAGTCGAAAGTAAATCATGGAAATGGTTGAATTGGAGAGGATCAAGGCTAAAATGTATTGGGGTAGTGAAAAGGTGGTGATAATTTTAAAGTGAGGCAGTGGGGTCACCAAGACTTTTTCAAAGTCCGAGTTAGATTATGGTCGCGTCTAAGAACCGAATATATTTCTGACATGAATTCACCATCCAGAATTGAGGAAGTGAAATTTGACTCGCTAATACAGACAAAATGAATTTTACTTATACTCAATGTGCTGCGAATTTGATGTTATTTGCCTGACGGAGGCTTGGCTTGATGATGGTTTTATCGATCACGAAATCATCAGTAACAATTTTCAACTGTTTCGCCGTGATAGGCATGGAACCTTGTCTAATCCACCTGTGGGTGGCGGATTACTAATTGGAATTCGTTGGAGTCTGATTTGCTCCGAGGTTGTTATTTCGTCTGCATCTAATCTGGAGCTCCTTTCTGTGTGTATCAACTTTGGGAAGAAGAAATTCTATGTGGTCATCATCAATGGCGCGGCAGCCCAAATCGGGCCTTGGCCTCCTGAAGTCGTCGCCTCCAATCGTCTCGATCCAAAGACCGCGTCCTCCAGCTGCTAATTTTTAAAATGGCTTTGCTATCTCCATCAACCGAGTCTTCCCATCGCTTGCGTGGCTTGACTACTGGCCGGTTACCACTCGCTTTGCCTTTAAGAGCACGTTTGGGGATTCTTCTGTCTTCCATTCGCTCTACATGGCCAGCCCACTGCAGTTTACGTAGCTTGATGAACGTTGAAGCTTCTGGCTCGTCGTAGAGTTGATACAACTCATGGTTGTATCTTATTCGCCATTCCGTTCCTTCCTTCACAGGTCCCAAAATTCTTCGGAGGACCTTTCTTTCGAATGCGTTAACTGCTTTTTCGAAAGTTCGCGTTAATGTCCACGTCTCGCTGCCATAACAGAGCACAAGTCGTATAATAGTTTTATAAATCCGCAGCCTTTTATTCCTGTGCACTTTCTTGGATTTCATTATTGGAAGTACCGAATAATACGCCTTATTTGCAAGTATTATCCGTCGTTTGATTTCGTCTGTTTCATTACCGTCCTTTGCTAGATTAGCCCCAAGATATATGAAGTTGTCCACACTCTCCAAATTATATTCCGCAATTGTTATGTTTTGTCTGATTGGCGTTCTCCTTCTTGTTTGCGTCATTACTTTTGTTTTGCTTTCATTAATGCGCAAACCGACTTCTTTTGCGGCGGAGTCAAGATTGACAAATACCTCCTTAGCACTAGGGAAGGATCTTGCTAGAATGTTAATGTCGTCAGCGTATGCTACTAGTTGGGTGGACTTGAATAGTAGTGTCCCGTTGGTGTCGACTGGGATTTTTCGGATGACATACTCTAGTGCCAAGTTGAAAAGCATAGGGGCTAGACCATCTCCCTGCTTTAAACCACATCCGTTTGAAAGCTGGTTGTGGAATCGGTTTGTATACTCACTTGGGATTCAGTGTTCGTCATTGTGAGTCTTGTTAGTCGGACTAGTTTTGGAGGAATTCCAAAGTCAAGCATGATTTGGTACAGTACACTCCTGTCGATACTGTCGTGCGCTTGTTTAAAATCTACGAAGATTTGGTGCACGTCTGTGTTATATTCCCAGCATTTCTCAAGCACCTGTTTCGCCGAGAATATCTGGTCTGTTGTAGATCGTCCGATTCTGAATCCGCCTTGGTATTCGCCAATTATTTGATTTGTATAGGGCTTAAGACGACGTTCAATTATTTTTGTCAGTATTTTATAGGACGTACACAACAATGATATACCTCTGTAGTTCTCACAGCAGAGTTTGTCTCCTTTCTTGTAAATTGGACATATAATGCTTTTTCGCCGGGTATGATTTCCTCTGTCCAAATTTTGCATATCATGTTGTGCAGTATTTCAGCAACACAGTTTCCACCGTTTTTCAGAAGTTCAACTGGTATTTCGTCAATTCCTGGCGCTTTGTTTCGTTTTTGGTCACATAGGGCTGCTTTGATTTCAGCAAGCGTTTGTGGTATCGATGATGGTTCATCATTGTCAGTTGAGGCTTCAATTGAAATGTTGTCTGTCGTTATCGGTGCTACTGGGATGGGATTCAAAAGATGTTCAAAGTAGGAAGCCCATCTCCTTTTGATTTCTTGTGCGTCGCTGATGATGTTGCTCTCCACGTCTTTGCAGAGACTGGTTTTTGGCTAATATCCCTTTTTTAAGTCTTTTACTATAGCGGATGCGTCCCGCGTTTTATTTTTTCTCATGTCGTCGTCCATTTTTTGTATTTTGTCATTATGGTACTTCCTTTGTTTTCGTCTGCAGGTCTTTTTCACATATCTCCTAAGCTCGTCATATCTTTCTTTTTTGGCTCGTGTTGGTCATTCAGTAAAAATTTTATAAGCTTCGTTCTTTCTATCTATTGCGTCGCGACATTCTTGGTCGAACCAATCATTATATTTTCGCCGTGCTTGAATCCGCGGAGGATTTGATGCCGTCTCGTATTTTCATCCACGCATTCTTCACTGGCATATTTTGGATACTTTCATATATTGGTGTCAGGTTTTTATTACATGCAACATGTAACCGTTTCGTCGTTAAGCTTGTCGACATTGAATTTGCGAGCTCTACTCGTTTTCGAATATCCACGACAAGCTATTTTGCATCGATACTTAGCTCTGAATAGATAGCGATCAGAGTCACAATTCGCACCGCGGAGAGTTCGTACATCAAGTATGCTGGAAGCAGCCCTTTTCTCAATCAGAACGTGGTCTATTTGGTTGAAGGTGTGACCATCTGGTGATGTCCACGTTCGTTTGTGAATATCGCGATGTGGGAAGCTCGTAGAGCTTACTATGATATTTTTGCTGCTTGCGAAATCAATAAGACGTTGGCCATTGTTGTTGGTTATGTCATGGAGACTGTGCCCTCCTGTTGTTCCTCTATGAGCCTCCTCTTTTCCGACTTTTGCATTAAAATCCCCTAAGACAATTTTTAGGTCATTCGAGGGCAGTGAATCATAGGTTGTCTCTAGGGTGGCATAAAATTCGTCTTTAGTTATATCGTCCTTGCCTTCTGTTGGTGCGTGAACGTTGATCAACCAAGTGAATTGAAAAATTTAGTCTTTATTCGGATTGCACACAATCTTTCACTTACTGGTCTGAAGCTCGTGACCTGCTGTTTAAATTTTTTGTCAACGACAAAAGCGACTCCAAACTCTCTGCTTCGCGACAATTTTCCACTTGGATAGATTATGTGTGATCTCATGTCCATGATTTCGTTACCGAGCCATTTCGTTTCTTGGATGGCGGTTATGTTGATGTTGTGTTTTGCCACTTCTTCGAGAAACTCTTTAAGAGCTCCTGTCCTCAATAAGGATTGAACATTCCAAGATCCAATAGAGTAGTCCATTTTTCGTTTGCGGGGTCGTTGCCGTTGAGTCCATCCTTTCCGAGGCTCTTCTTCAGGTTTCTGGACAGTGTTCTTTTTCCGGTGATGCGTTGTCGGTGCCTCGCCCAACCCCCGACCTGGAGGACCGGTCCTACTTATTTATTACACCCTAGTAGCAAAAGGGTGGGAGTTTTGTGCTAAATATGACATGCTGGAGTTCTTACAGCTATGCTGCAAGTCCAACTATGTCATACTTTTTGCCTACTTCCTGAGACGCACTGGTGTTACTGGCCATTCAGGTTAACTCCATGTTCCCTCCTCCTTTCTCAAACCGGGCTTGGGACCGTCTATGGCGGAGTTCAATTCTATGTGGTACTTCTTTATATTTTCCCAAATTCTCCGTTCACTGAATATGCAAATTATGTTCGCGCTCGACTTTGTCGAGTGGATGATGATATTATTGTATCTGGTGATTTTAATCTTCCGCGACTTGTCTGGAAACCATATACACTGGTGGTGAAAATAATAAATACACGTCTGCGTTTTTTGGAAAACATCTATTTTTTCAGCTTTCAATACCTTGTAAGTTAAGCCAGTCTATTGAAACGATACGTTGAAATGTGTAGAACATATTAGTAGGAAAAAAAAGCGTCTTACCTGTTAAGGGGTTTTAATATATTCTGATTTGGATTCATTATCCTAATTGTAGAGTGGACAAAATAATAAATACAGTATGAGAAATTGTATTGAAAAATTTAATTCTTTTCAAGAAAAGCTTTCAGTTTTATTTTTTTTTATAATTTGAACTTTGTAATTTATTGCGTGACCCTTATTTTTAAGAATTTCTTTGTAACGAGCCGGCATCGAATCCACTAAACGTTCACAACTTTCTTTCGAAATCAGGTGCCACTCTCTTTTTACTGCAGTCGACAATTTGAACTTATTTCTGGGTTTATGTACATAAACTTTATCCTTAACTTGCTTCCACAAGTTCTCAATAGGATTACAGCCTGGTGACTGCGCTGGCCAATCGAGAACCGACATTTTTTTGCGCCGCAACCCGTCCTTCACTATTTTTGCAGTGATCATTATCGTGTTGAAATGTCCATCGAAGTGGCATGTCTTCCTCTGCAAATGGCAGCATTATGTCCCTTAGTATGTCCAAATAACTTTCTTTGGTCATAATTCCGTCAATCAACTGATTTTTTTACTTAGGAGAGGCACTTTTCTTGGTCGGCGATCGGGCTGGTAAGTCTGCGTCCAATAATCTTCTACAAATTGTTCAAGCACTGACTTTAGCATTTGTTTCCCGCAAAATCACGACCGAAGACGCGAAAGGGTTCCTTTTAGAGACACGCACAATTTTTCGATCCAATGATGGAGTTGTTTTCCGTGGTCGGCCGCGATTTTCTTTATCATTCTTCTCCTTCATGGCATTCTGGACTATTCCCAAAGAGCAGCGAGAAATTTGTGCAATCTGTCGAAGAGAGTAGCGGTCGTCCCTTAGGCGTTGCATTTCGATCCTCTTTTGTGCGGAACAGTGATTATTTCGGCCCATGTTTGAACTAAAGAATTATTACAAAATCAGATAATTTGAACTTATTGTACCAATTAATTAATACCTTGTTTATTTATTTAACACTTTATTTTAAATAACATTTTAAATATTAACTAGTACAATATTATTAAAACTTTGTTTAATCTATTTCTTTAAATATCTTTTTTTTTTAATTAAATTTAATTTTTTTATTTTGATATCTTTTTAAGATCATGACTTGCTTATCTTACTCTCGTACAATTTATACATTTTTTAATAAGATCAGAACTAAGTAAAATCACGTTAGGATTTTTATGTAGTAATCCGATTTCTTAACTGAATTAAAACTAAGTGTCGATACCGCTACAAACTTGTTAGAAAAGTTTTCACTTAACTTACTCGAAAGAAAATAAATTTGGAAAAAGAATTGAAAAGTAGCCCGAAAGTACTTATTTAAATACACTATATTTATTATTTTGTCCAATGTGAAAGTAACCCTTTGACTATCAAATTCAAATTGACATGTCCGCATAAAACATATGAACAGGCTTGCTACTTAAAACAATGGCTTCCCAATCTAATGGTTCATTGAAGTTGATTACGTCACTTGAAAAGCATTGCCAGCTGAAAAAATAGATGTTTTACAAGAAACTTATTTTGACCACCAGTGTATATGTAAAGAGTTCCTCTACTCTAACAACGCTTGCTCCGAAGTTGAATTCTTTACTCTTCACAACCTCGTGAGCCAGGGATTGCAACAAGTAAATGGGATCAAAAAACCATCGTGGTCGTGTGCTGGACTTGGCCTTTACATCGAACTGTTCGAGTACATTCACAGCCCTCTCCTCTATTGAATGCAGTTCCTGACCATCCAGCATTTTTTCTTAACTTTAATTATTGTGTGCAATCAGTAGAATCTTACGCTCCAATATACAGGGTGTTTGGTACTCCGTACATAACCTTGTAAGGGGTTATTCCTGGATATATTTTGAGCAAAAAATTGTTCTACGGAGATGGCCAATTTTTAATATCCACGGAGATACAGGGTGATCAAGAAAAGTCCTTCGGACCTGTACCCTCACTCACTCAAAACGCTATATCTTGAAAACTAATAATCACAATTCAAAGTGTTATAGCTTGTTTTTTAGGGAATCAAATTACCTTTCATTTGGTGTAATAGTCCGCATTGTAACTGTATCCAATTCTGAGATATTTGCTTCAGAACACAAATTTTTGACAGTTTGACGGTCAAAATTCTAAGATCAATGTAGTTTTTCTCTAAAAAACCCATTATAAAAATGTCATTTTATTGTTGTTTTCTTTTGTGTCATATTATTGCCTACAAAAGACGCATACACTCGCATTGCATAAGTTTTATAGTTTAGAAGAAATTATCATTCCAATAATTTAGCACTTTTGTCAAAAAAACAAGAATAGGTTGATCAACACTCTCCGCTTGAACTAAAAGAACTTAAGAATGGTTTTTACGGTTTATTTCAAATTTCCTTAATTACAATAAATGTTCAAAATGGCTACCTTCATTTTGAATGCACGCTAAAGCTCGTTTTGCCAGTGTTCTCTTTGTGTTCATACTCCTCAACTGCTGCCTTACTTCTGTTGCTGCCGCATCGATTCTGGTGTTTAGATCCTGCAACGTTACTACTTCCGTTGCGTAGACAAGGTCCTTCATCCGTCCTCATACAAAGAAATCCATAATAGTTAAATCAGGGGATCTTGCAGGCCAGTGTATCGGTCCATTTCTACCGATCCAGCGATTGCTATAATTGGAATTTAACCAATCTCTGATCTATCGGCCGTAATGAGCTGGAGCACCATCGTGTTGGTAAAACATGGAAGCCAATCGTTGCAGTGGCATATCATCCAATAACTCCTGTAGATCATTTGTCAAAAAATGCAAGTAATTGGAACTATTTAGGGTAGGCGGAAGCCTAATAGGACCAATAAAATCGTTGCCAATCACACCTGCCCATAAATTGACACTGAATCTGTGCTGAAATGATGCCTTTCTTCTTGTATGTGGATTGCTCTCAGCCCATGTGTGTAAGTTGTGGAAGTTTGTGATACCGTCCCTGGTGAATTGGGACTCATCCGTCCAAAGAATGTTGCTGATAAAATTCTCGTCACTTATTTGTCGTTCAAGGAGCCAATTGCAAAACTCCATCCTTTTGGATAAATCAATGGGTAACAGCTCCTGCACTGGTGTGTGGTGGTAGGGATGCAAACGTTCTGCTTTCAGGACACTCCAAACTTTCCACGTAGAGACGTTAAACCGCAATGCCAAGCGTCGTATACTAGTTGATGGATCATTTTGAACTGCAGCTAGGATTCGTTGATCAATTGAAACAGCGATTACCGGCGCAGGATTTGCATTCACTCTGCTTGTCCTAACACTGCCTGTTTCCCTAATCCTTCTGTAAACGTCTTGGAATACTCTCGCGTAAGGTATTCGACGATTGGGAAATCTGTGATGATACAAAGATCGCGCCGCTTGCTCATTTCCCTGACACTCTCCATAGAGGAAAATTATGTCTGCATATTCTTCGTTCGTGAACTCAGGAATTTCGAAATTCTTTTCTAAATTTTAGTGACACCTTGTTCTTTTAAAAATTTAACTAAAACTGATAAAAATATGAAGTATGGTTTGCTTTTATAGGCTTTTCATTTTGTTAGGTAACCCATTAAAAAGGGCAAAGTGCTGCACCTAGTTGTGTTGAAACTCATTTTAATTTAATTCATTTTCTCGATAATTTTAATACTACCTAAAGGACATTCACTGATAATTTAAATAGTAATTAAAGGACACAAAGAATATTTCAGTTTAACAACATTTCAGGTAGTTTTTTTAGAACGAGGGTTGGTTTATGGCATATTTTATTTTTAAGCCATATGTATTTTCGCTTATTACCTGGAAAACGGGAAAACCTAAGTCATAAGTATGTGTGCATCTTTTGTAGGCAATAATATGGCACATAAAAAAACAACATTAAAATGACATTTTTATAATGCGTTTTCTTGAGAAAAACTACATTGATCACAGAATTTTGAGGGTCAAAGTATCAAAAATTTGTGGTCTGAAGCAAATATCTCAGAATTGGATACAGTTACAATGCGGACTATTACACCAAATGAAAGGTAATTTAATTCCCTAAAAAACAAGCTATAACACTTTGAAATGCAATTATTGGTTTTCAAGATATAGCGTTTTGAGTGAGTGAGGGTACAGGTCCGAAGGACTTTTCTTGATCACCCTGTATCTCCGTGGATATTGAAAATTGGCCATCTCCGTAGAACAATTTTTTGCTCAAAATATATCCAGGAATAACCCCTTACAAGGTTATGTACGGAGTACCAAACACCCTGTATATACAAATTTGATTGTAAGAGCTAACTTTTGTTCACTCAATAATTACTTTATCTCATTTGACTGGACCTCATTGTTTTCCGAGACATCCGAGATCGACCTTTTAATTCAGTTATTTTATTTCGTTTTATATGCCGGTTTCGTTAAATTTGTTCCACACAAATTAACAAAAAATAATTCTCACCAGCCCTGGTTTGATGAAATTTTAAGAATGTTTAGAAATGATCGCAACCGTGCGTGGAGAAGGTGTAATGCTACCCGTGGCGATTTCGACTACGCTAAATATTCAGAACTTCGTAGAAAATTTAATAGCAACGTTAAGTTGCTTTATAAATGTTATATTGACAAGATCGCGCTTAATATTAAATCTGACCCTGTTTTTGGGACTTTGCTAATGGTAAAAGAAAATCTAATAAATATCCATCTTCCTTTATTTTTAACGGTGAATCAAGTCATGATTCCAATGTTATATGTAGGTTTTTTGCGTCGTACTTTGGTTCAGTTTGTTGATAATGATTTTTGTGATATTGACTGAATATTTTGACTTAATTTCTTCTTTGTTAAGTGCTAATATTAATTTTGATGGTGTAACTGTTATCATCGTTTCTGATTATTTATGTAAAATTGATGATGACTACTCTGACTGTCCTGACGGCGTCCCTGGATCGGTGTTATGCCACTGTTCTAGCTTGGTGTTGCCTCTGACTCATTTATTTAACTTCTCCTTAAATTCATGCATATTTCCAACTACAGGGTGGACCAAATACAAGTTTCTTTTTAAAAATGCAATAAAATGAACAAAATTAGATTTTTTTCCATGTATTATGGCTTCATTCGTAAGAGCAAACATTCCCATTAATGATGGAACACAACTTCGTTCAAGGGGCTGCCTCGGCTAGCTTCGCAGTAACGCATTCTGTCACCCCAATTTTCCAAGACCATGTCGATGGTTTCGGGCTGTAGCTCACGGATTGCTTGGATGTGCTTGAATCGTTTCTGGATTGTTGGCATAACATCGGTTCTTCACTTACTTACTTACTTACGATGGCGCTACAGTCCAAATCGGACTTTGGCCTCCTGAATACTTTGCCTCCATCCATCTCGGTTCAGTGACCGAGTCCTCCAGCTAGAAAATCTTAGCAGTGATTTGCTGTCTGCGTCAATCGAATCCTCCCAGCGCTTCCGCGGTTTTCCGACCGGTCTTTGCCCGTTGACTTTCCCTTTTAGTGTACGTTTGGGAATTCTTCCGTCATCCATCCGCTCCACATGACCAGCCCATTGTAACTTCTTAAATTTTATGAAGGTTGACACTTCTGTATTTTCGAAGGTGGCATACAATTCCCTATCGTATTCTCCAGATCGAGTCTTCCCTCACAGGTCCGGAATTCTTCTGAGGACCTTTCTTTCAAAGGCGTTAAGTAGTTTTTCGAACGCCTGAGTTAAAGCCCACGTTTCGTTGCCATAGCATAGCACAGGTCCTATGATGGTTTTATATAACTTAAGTTTCGGTTTTCCTGTGTATGTTTTTGTTTTTAATTATTGAAAGTACCGAATAATACGTCTTGTTTGCCATCATTATCCTTCTTTTGATTTCGATGGGTACGCTTCCATCCTTTGATAGGTTCGCCCCTAGGCATATGAAGTTGTCTACGTTTTCTAGGTTATAATCTCCTACTATAATATTCTGTCTGATTGGCGTCTTTTTCCTAGATTGCGTCGTAATTTTTGTTTTGTTTTCATTAATACGTAGTCCAACTTCCCTTGCTACCGATTCAAGGTTTACAAATACCTCCTTGGCACTCTCCAGAGATCTTGCAAGGATATCTATATCGTCGGCATATGCTACGAGTTGTGTGGATTTGAAGCATAGTGTGCCCTTATTGTCAACAGGAAGTTTCCGAACAACATATTCGAGTGTTAAATTGAACAACATTGGTGCGAGGCTGTCACCGTGCTTAAGGCCGTTGTCTGTTTTAAAACTGGAAGTCAGATCGTTTCCTACTCTGACTCGTGACAAAGACCCGGTCATTGTCATTCTTGTAAGCCGAACCATTTTTATACAGTACGCGCATGTCGATACTGTCGTATGCTTGTTTGAAGTCAACAAATATCTGGTGCACGTCAATATTATATTCCCAGCACTTTTCCAGCACCTGTTTAACTGAGAATATCTGGTCCGTGGTCGATCAGCCAGCTCTAAATCCGCCTTGGTATTCACCAATTACTTTGTCAGCATAGGGCTTAATTCTATTTTCCAGAATTTTCGTCAAGATTTTATAGGACGTACACAACAGAGATATTCCTCGGTAGTTTCCGCAGCAGAGTTTGTCACCTTTTTTATAAATTGGACATATGATGCTCTTGCGCCAATCTTCAGGAAGTGTTTCCTGCGTCCATAGGTCCGTGACTAATTTATGTAGGAGATGCGCTATGTTTCGCCGGTTTTCAGAAGCTCAGCTGGAATTTGATCAGTTCCCGGCGCTTTGTTGTTTGGGTTATTTCTCAGGGCTGTTTTTACTTCTTCGAGTATGGGAGGACTCAAAGCGGATCCTTCATCAGCTGTTACATCAGTTATACCTGTGTTTGCTGCTACTGTTCGTGCGGGTGATGGGCTCGGACTAATAAGGTGTTCAAAGTATTGCGCCCATCTTAATTTTATATCTTCCGCATTACTCAGAATATTCTGCATCTTTGCAGAGGGTCGTCTTCGGTTGGTATCCCCCTTTCATTCTTTTGACAAGCGAATACGCAGCTCTTGTGTTGTGTAATTTAAAGTGTTTGTCCATGTTTTTAATTTCGTCATTATTGTACTTCCGTTTTTTTTTTGTCTGCATATTTTGTTTGCAAATCGTCTAAGATCATTTATTTTACATATTTGTCCCGTTTGGCTCGCGTCGGCCGTTCTGTTAATATTTTGTAAGCCTGGTTTTTTCGGTCTAAGGCATCTTGGCATTCATTGTCGAACCAGTCATTAATTTTGCGCCGGGGTTGTTGTCCTATCACCTCCTCTGCGACAGATGTAATACCATATTTGATACTTTGCCACATTTCTTCTATTGGCATGCTGGTGTTGTTGTTCGGTATTGATGCGAAGTGTCTCTCTAAGGCTGATATGTACTTCGCGACTACTTTCTCATCCTTGAGTTTCCCTAAGTCGAATTTAGGAACCGGTTGTGTTTTTGAGTGTTGTCGGTTTGCGATTCGACATCGGAACTTGGCCTTTACCAAATAGTGATCTGTGTCGCAATTAGCACCGCGACATGTACGCACGTCGAGAATGCAGGAGGCCGTCCTTTTCTCTACTAGAACGTGGTCTATTTGATTGAATGTTCGTCCGTCGGGTGATGCCCACGTTCTCTTATGAATGTCACGATGCGGGAAGCATGTTGAGCTTACAATAAGATTTTCGCTCCTGGCGAAATCAGTCAGTCTCTGGCCGTTGTCGTTACTAACATCATGGAGACTGTGCATTCCAATTGTCCCTATGTAAGTTTCTTCTTTGCCCACTTTCGCGTTAAAGTCACCTAATACTATTTTAATATCGTTCGAATGTTGATTCTAAGGTGCTGTAGAAATCGTCTTTAACTTCGTCGTCTTTGTCTTCCGTTGGGGCGTGGACATTAATAAGTCAAACATTAAAGAAACTCGTTTTGATGCGGATTGCACACAATCGTTCATTGACGGATTTGAAGTTGGTAACTTGGTGTTTAAACTTGTTGTCGACGACAAAAAACGCAACTCCAAACTCCCGGCTTCCCGATGATTTCCAACTTTTGAAAATTGTGTGCGATCTAATGTCAGTAATCTCGCTACCTAACAATTTAGTTTCTTGGAGTGCAATTATGTTTATACTGTATTTGGCTGCCTGTTCCGGAAGCGCTCTCACTGCTCCTGCTCTGTACAGGGATCGCACGTTCCAAGATCCGAAGGAATAGTCCATTTTTCGTTTGCGTGGTGGTTGCCGTTGAATCAATCCAGTCCGAGGCGTTGTTTCAGGTTTCGAAACGGGTGTGGTTTTTTCCGAGGATGAGTTGTTAACACATCGCCCAACTCCCAACTTGGAGGGCCATATTATTATAGTGCTAGAATTTTTCTGGTTCATTAGCACTGGCGCCTATCAGTTCAGCAAGTCAAGTCCAGATGGACAAGACCAGTACCCGGGGGCTACCACGTGGAGGTATGATGAGCACAATTGATGTGTATATGATAGTTACAACACTGGGTGTCGCCTTATGACGCCGATCAGATGCCTACCCTATCTATACACATCCAGCCACGGCTCTTCACGGTTCCCCAGAAAAAAAAGTCCAAAGGGGTCAAATCGCAGCTCCAGGGCGGCCAATTGACATCGCCAAGACGACTGATAACACGATTTGGGAATTTGGTGCGTAAAAGATCGATTGATAGATAGATAGATAGTTATTTTGTTTATTAACCAAATTATTCAAAAAATTTTTACAATGTAGAACTCTTACAAAATGATAAAAATTTGGAAAACTTACAAAAGATTAAAACAATGACTTTCGTCGTCTGTTTGCGTAAACTTTACTTCATCAAAATTAAAGAAAATATAAAAATAAGAAAAGACAAAGTAAACAAAAAGAATAAAAATAATAACAATAATAATAATAATAAGCAATTTGCAATGGATTAGTAGTTTTACATAGTTTATTAGTCTTCAACGCTCATGAATTGAATTCCTGAACTAGGCTCCAGCGGTAGAACCAGGCAGATCTTACATACAGAACTAAACTTTCCAATCCCGTTTTTTGATAGCCATTTAAGATAGCACATAACTCCTCTAAGCCCACTACTGTCTTTTCAAAATATTTGTTCCTTATTCCTTTTAAAATAGGACAAATCCCTAGAAAGTGTAATACATTTTCCTCCGCCTCTAAATTGCAAAGGGTACAAATTTTTCTTAAACCTTCTCTGTGTCTTGCTGAATTTAGAACGATTAACCCACATCTTGCTTTAAAAAGCCATGCTATATCACTTTTGCCTATAGTGTCAGAGAAATACAAATGACCAATGTTATGATTAAGATGAGTGTAAATTTCATGCGAAATTCCCCGGGCGCTTTCTAAATCATTTATTACTTGCGCATTTCTCAACCCCTCCAAAATTTTACTATTTTTAATATTCCTCCAATAATCTGCATTTATAATGTCATTTCTTAACGTGAATCCAAGAGTTTCGCATAACTGAGATAGTTCTTTAAACCAAAATACTTTTTATACTCTAGATGAAATCTGAGAGTATATTGTGTTTGCCTTACCGTTTGTAACGCTAAGAAATAATGCTCGCACAGAGCCGCCAAGGGTACAGAAATATTTGTTGTCGCTCAAAAACTTCGATTCCGAGTTGCTGTCTGTCCGTCTGTCTACAGCATAACTCTCGAACGCTTTGAGCTGTCGTGCTGAAATTTGTTGTGTGTCATTTTTAGCAAAAAAGAAACTTTAAGTTCGTGAATGGGCCACATCCTCCCACTCCTTCTACCCCCTCCCATACAAATTTCACGAAATTCCGAAATTTTCAGAAATCGATTTTTCTTTGAAACTATTTAAGTTATCGATTTGAAATTTGGGTCAAAGTATTATAATATAGATGCCATCAATATGACTGAATATTGATCCGATCCCGTCAATCCTTCTACCCCCTCCCATACAAATGCATAATTTTGAAAAATTCAGTTTTTCGATTTCCATTGAAACTAGCAAAGTTATAAAAACGAATTTTTGACAAAATTAATTTTAATATAATTTTAATCAGAATTGAAAAAAACTATAAACTTCACCTTACTCCTTCTACCCCCTCCCATACAAATTTCACGAAATTTTGAAATTTAAATTAAATTATTTTTCTTCGAAACTGTTAAAGTTATCAACTTGATATTTTGCACAACGTATAAAAATAGAAATATCAATAACGAGAAAAAAATGTATTTTGATCCGTACACTCCTTCTACCCCCTCCCATACAAATGTACAATTTTTGTTAAGTGCATTATATCGATTTCCATTAAAACTAGAAAAAGTATAAAATTAAAATTTTGCCAGAATTTGTTTTTTAATAATTGCAATAAATGCCAAAAAAAATTATCAACTCCTCTTCACTCCTTCTTCCCCCTCCCATACAAATGCATAATTTTGAAAAATGCAATTTTTCGATTTTCATTGAAACTAGCAAAGCTATAAAAACCAATTTTTGCCAGAATTACTTTTATTATAATTCCAATCAGAATTAAAAAAATTATCAACTTTACCCCACTCCTTCTACCCCCTCCCATACAAATTTCACGAAATTTTGAAATTTAAATTAAATTATTTTTCTTCGAAACTGTTAAAGCTATCAACTTGATATTTTGCATAAAGTATAAAAATAGAAATATCAATAACGAAAAAAAAAATTGTTTTGATCCTTACACTCCTTCTACCCCCTCCCATACAAATGTATAATTTTTGTTAAGTGCGTTATATCGATTTCCATTAAACTAGAAAAAGCATAAACTTAAAATTTTGCCAGAATTTGGTTTTTAATAATTGCAATAAATGCCAAAAAAAATTATCAGCTCCTCTTCACTCCTTCTACCCCCTCCCATACAAATATCTGTATTATAAATTCAAGAAAAGCATTTCTCTTTCGAATATATATATTAGAACTATCGAATTTGAAATTGAATCAAAGCGTGGTGATAACAGTTTCGAAATCGTCTTAAATGCTCCACTTCCTCTGCCACCTCCCATACAAATGCCTCAATTTCTGGAAAACTATGTCCAATTGAAAATAATGAAAGCTACAAACCTTAAATTCAGCACGAAATATTTTGCATACCACATTAGGTGTCATATCCAAAACTTACAAAACTTTCTCCTTTGCTTCTACCACCTCCCATACAAAAGTCACTATTAATTATTTAAAAGAATTGGAGGTGACATATTTTCCGGTACATTGAACTCTTTCTCATTTCATCTAGAGTATCATATGATTGGGCTTTACGCCCAATCGTAATTCTGTTATTGCATTTAATGTCACTATTTCCACGCGTTCTTTGGGCGTGAATCGATTCATGGTTAAAATTGTAATGCAATAACCTTTCCAAAATGTGTTCGACGACGTCAATCGGTTTAAATCTGTGAAAGCTATTCAATATTTCCATCGACCACATTTAGATGGCGCACCCTATATTAAAGCTATCTACTTAATATTTTGCATAAAGTATACAAATAGAAATATCAATAACGAGAAAAAAATGTGTTTTGATCCGTACACTCCTTCTACCCCCTCCCATACAAATGTATAATTTTTGTTAAGTGCATTATATCGATTTTCATTAAAACTAGAAAAAGTATAAACTTCAAATTTTGCCAGAATTTGTTTTTCAATAATTGCAATAAATTGCAATGAATTGATTGATTGATTTCTCCTTCGAATATATTAGAACTATCGAATTTGAAATTGAATCAAAGCGTGGTGACAAGGATGATGATAAGCAGTTTCAAAATGATCTTAAACGCTCCACTTCCTTTGCCACCTCCCATACAAGTGTCTCAATTTCAGGAAAACTATGCCCAATTGAAAATAATGAAAGCTACAAACCTTAAATTCAGCACGAAATATTTTGTATACCACATTAGGTGTCATGTCCAAAAATTACAAACCTTCCTCCTCTCCTTCTACCATCTCCCACACAAAAGTCACTATTAATTATTTAAAAGAATTGGAGGTGACATATTTTCCGGTACATTGAACTCTTTCTCATTTCATCTAGAGTATCATATGATTGGGCTTTACGCCTAATCATAATTCTTTTATGTTTTTGAACTGCATGTAGTATTCCTTCATCGATTGGAACAGCGATTATCGGCGCAGTATATATATGTATATGTTAATTTTCAGCTTCCTAGCTAGAACCATGGTTGAGATATTCGAATTATTCGTTTTCGGTTTTAGCGCTCTGCCCGTCTCCCCCTAAACCCTTACACCCCCCAAAATAGGTTTCCGCCTGAGATCCGCAACCATCCACAATCCACCCAGAAATTAACTTGCTATATCGAAGGATTTGGGAGATAATGTGCGCTGAGCGTACACGTACGGCGTACAGACAGTCGGATTTTTGCGCTATTTTAGTCATAAAACGCGAAAAAACAAAATTTCGGGGTAGCAAATTTTTTTTCCAAGTCGATCACAACACTTTATTATTAAAATAATAAAGCAAAATCAGCTGTGTTAATTTACGGTTCACCTTGGTCTTTATAATATGAAGGTATTGTAATAAATCACATATTGGTGAATTTTCGTGAATAAATGAATTTGATTTGTGGAATCAAATACTTAATTATGCCATGGAAACGAGATCCTACAAACAACAGATACTTTATCTATAATCTAATTTCTAGATCGCTCTAAAATGATGATATCGTAGAACCAATCTTCATACCAGAAATACTTTTTGATTCAAAAAACAAAAATTGCTTAAAAACGATTTCAAAACAAGACCCTAAAATATCGGCAGCATCTGTAGCCTTAATAGATTATCTGCTTAACAACATCGCCACCGCCGCCTACTCGGTTTCTTTCTCTTTCCGCCCAAACGTAAGAAATAAAATGCATGGAATTTCCCTTTAACAACGCGATGGATTCATCGCTATAAGAACTGTTTTTTTTTGTTCGCAGAAATGAATAAAATTTAGGAATGAATATATTAAGTAAAACAATTAAGTTAAAAATAAAGACATTTCACATTTATTGTGACAAAAAAATAGCTACGTGTTAGTGTAATAATTTTTTTTTTGTTATTTGCTCCAAAATTTTAAACGAAAATAAATGTAAATAAAAATTTTTGATATACACTGCCGGCCAAAAGTTTGATACCATACTACGGAAAACGAGGAAATGAGCTTATACTCACTTGTTGGCATTTTCAGAAAAAAGTTTAATCGTCACAAAGTATAAAACCTAAGAAATAAAACTAATCTAAATATAGACAAATTATCAATAATTTTTTTTTTTACGGCACCGAGTATAACTTAGGGGGTTACCCTTTAATGCAATGCACAGTTATGTCGGTGTGGGAAGTGGAGGTATTAAGATGGAGAGAGACGAAAATGACGATGGACATTGTTCTTGAAGCACTGCAGGTTGTACTTTTTGGGAATCAGACTAACTGGCAAATCGTTCCAAATTCTTGACGTTCGGGAATTGAATGACTGCCTATATTTCAGTGTACGAGAAGGCAAAGGCTTGACCGTGAACTCGTGTGCGCGTTCAGCTTGGTGAGTATTCTGGGAAAATGTATGCAGTGGAGGAATGAGTGCGCTTAGTTCCGTACTGCATTTACCGTGGAAGTATCGATAGTAAATGCTGAGTACTCCGACATTTCTGCGATGCTTGATAGAATCTATGGAAGACGTGATGGTTTCGTCTCCAATCAGTCGGAACGCATGTTTTTGAATACGGTCGAGCAACGAGAGGTGTGTTTTGGGTGCCCCAGCCCAAACATGCGAGTTATACTCTAAAAATGGCCTTACAGATGGTTTTTTTTGTTTTTATTTTTATCGCACCAAGTTGAACTTATTGGTCACCCTTTAATACTGTAGCGTATAGTCCAGTCGGTTTAGGAAAGGATGAAACAAAATGAAAATAAACAATTAATTGAATAAGGACGGGCAGGATATAAGAAATCGGTGAATGTTGCCTTTAAATTGCGAGATGTTATAATCATTAGGAAAAGTGGCCGCGGGTAGTTCATTCCACATTCTGGATGTTCGAGGTATGAATGATTGCCTAAATTTCACCATACGTGATTTGGGTGGCTCAACCGTATACTCATGAGCACGTTCAGCAGCACGAGTATTGCGCGAGGACGACTAATTTCATGGCTACAGCGGCCATGGAAATATCTCTAGTAGATGGTGAGTACTCCGCCATTTCTGCGATGTTTAAGGGAGGCTAAGGATGCCGTTATGGTTGCTATGTCGATGGGTGTAAGATATTTTTTGCATTTTCGGAGAACACCTAGACGTTTAGAGGCGGCAAGGACAATATCAAAGATATGCTGGGCCCAATTCAGGTGGTCATTAGTTTTGACGCCTAACAGTGTGAAATTCTCCGAAGTGGTTGATTCCACAGCAGAGTTAAATTCATAGGTGTTGTCTAAAGGACTGTCATCTGCAAAACTATGGATTGGGTTGAGAGTGGACGACAGAAGGTCGGTTATGAAAACTAAGAAAAGAGTTGGAGATAAAACAGGCGCCGGAATAAATTGGGTAGGAGGATGAAATAAAGCCATCTAATACTACTCGTATAGTGCGTTCAGAGAGATAACTCTTAATCCATTGAACAAGGGTATCATTAAGGCCGATGGCCCTAAGCTTAACTAAGAGACATTCGTGCCCAAGCAGCTTTTGCAATGTCAAGTGCGAGAACTTGACCTGCGCCATATTTATGTAAGCATGAGTTCCAACGCTCTGTCAATTAGACTAAAATATCCTACGTCGACCGTCCAGAACGGAACCCATACTGACGATCATGGATGAGCTATTTATCCTCCAGATATTTGACGATTGACAGCAGTTTCCAGTACATTCGAGAGCACTGAAGTAATGGCTATTGGGCAGTAGTTGGCCGGGTTCGCTTTGCTTCCTTTCTTGGGAATGGGCTAAACATTCGCATCTGTCCACTTATGTGGAAAGCACCCAGAAGAGTAAGAAAGATAGAAAAGATTGCGAAAAGGTTTAGCTAAAGAAGAGGCGCACTTTTTAAAGGTAATGGGGGCAATACCGTCCGGACCAGCTGATTTGTGGATATTGAGCTCTGTAAGGATCCGAGAAATAAGTCTGCCTGCACTACGGTAGTGAGAAACCAGAAGGATTTGCAGCGGAAGGTGATTGGTTTGAAGGTGGAAGGTGAGAGTTTCTTGCGAAACTTGCTGCTAGTAAATTGGTTTTTTCGCTAGGATCAACCACGGTACGGTCGCCGACAACTAGAGGTGGTATAGAAGAAGAAATGAGATTGTTGTTGACCGTTTTGACAAATGACCAGTAAGACCTCGAGTCTTTAGAGCACTGGAGGATCTTCCGTTGAAGTTTTTGGTCATGCTTAAATTTAATATGATTGAGTATGGATTTGCAGGCATTCTTGACGCATTCAAAAGTTCTCTGCTGGCAGGTGTTTTATACTTCTTCTACAATGGCGCTACAGCCCAAATCGAACCTTGGTCTCCTGATATTCAGGTTCCTTAACACTTTTCATTACATATTGTGGAGGTATTGTTAGCCCTTCGCATAACCCTCTATCTACGATTTTTTTTTAATTTGCGTAGATTGAGGTGACCAAGGTATATCCAAGCAGACAATGTGCTGGAATTATATATTGCGTCGACCGGGATTTGAACTCACGACCTTCGCATTACAAGAGCAACACGTTACCCACTAGGCTACACCCTGGCAGGTGTTTTATTGCCTCTAAATGTTTGAAAAGCTTGTTTTTTGGTCTGAATGGCATCGAGACATTCATTATTGAACCAAGAATCCTCCTTTGCATTTTATAACTGTTTTCACCAGTATCGACATATGAGCAATCAATTTTTCGATTGTGTTTTGTGGTATATTATTCCATCTTTCATTTAAAGCCTTCCAGATGTCTGCATGTGGTGAGGGGCACCGATCACAAACGTTTCTATCAAGTTCTTCCCATAAAAGTTCGATCGCGTTAAGATCGGTTCTCTAAGGAGGCCACATCATGTTTTAATACACCTTCCACTTCTTTTTGTTCTAAATAGCCTCTGCATAATTTCGAACTAAGTTTATGGTCGTTATCTTGTTGGAAAATGAGCCCATCGCCAATCATAATCTCGAAACAAATGCAGCTCCCTCCGGGCAGGGGAGCTGCATTTGTTTCGAGATTTGAGCATTGCTCTTCTTTCATGATTCCTTGGAACCGTACCAAATCTCCTGTGCTATATCCAGAGAAACAACTTCATACCACCGCCGTGTTTCACAGATGGCGCCACGCAATTTGGCAGTGTAGCGACCAGCATAACTACAACAACGCCTCTAGCAGTCAACTCTATTATTACCAATAGCACATCCATATTGAAGAGAGTTCGTTTTCAAAATGTCAACATGTACAGGCGTGTTTAGCTTGATGCCAATAAAAGTCGTAAGAACAATTTAACCGTAAGAGCACGCGTTTTATTTAGTTTAATATAGGGCAAAGCCTATAAGTGGTGACCCCGACGTGATTTGCTCGAAATTACGGACAATTTAGTTGGGTGATTCAGTTTTCCAAGCGGGATCGACGTAAAACAAAGCCAAGTGACTATTTTTGTGTTTTCGAGTCGCCGCGAAATCGAACAATTATGTCAGAACAAGACGAGACTCATCCGGTTCAAGCAGAAGTTTCGGATTCGCCGAAATCAACGCCGGTCGACCAAAATCTATCGCGTCGGTTGCTGGACCTCGGGACACGGGTAGAAGCCATGCAAAACGTGAAGCTGCCGCCATTTTGGACGCGGCGCCCGTCTCTGTGGTTCGCACAGGTGGAGGCACAGCTCGCCAACAATAGAGTGTTTTTGGATTCCGCGAAATTCAACACTCTCATCGGATCTATCGACGTTTCCATTCTCGAGCAGGTTGCGGACATCGTGGAACATCCACCGCCAACCAACAAATACGAAGAAATCAAACGACAGCTCATAGCACGTTTCTCGGAAACACCCAGCAGCCAGCTTACGAAGGTGCTAACGGAAATGGAGCTCGGTGACAAGAAGCCATCCCAACTTTTCAGGGAGATGAAATCCACGGCCGGAGATCAATTACCCCTCGACGCAGTACGGTCCTTATGGCTTCGACGGCTTCCGGCTCGGATACGAGCCATTTTGTCGGTTACTTCCCACATCGATATGGGGGCGCTAACCGAGGTGGCCGATAAGATACTGGAAGAGAGCCGCGAATTTCCTTCCGTTTCGGTCGTAGCAGTTGAACCAACCGTCGCATCTCAGGACGCGGTAATTGCGGCCTTAACTAGAAGGATCCAAGATCTGGAGGCGAGAGACAAAAGAAAAGTCCAGCCAACGCGATCACGTTCCCGTTCACGTTCAAAATCAGACATTAGAAACAACGGCTTGTGTTTCTTCCATCAACGCTTTGGAGCAGCTGCACGTAAGTGTACCAAGCCGTGCACTTTCAAACTGGCGGAAAACTGATCGCACCGTCGTCAACTTCAGCGGTCAGCGACGGTGCGAACAAACAGAACCGCTTAATACTACGCGATCATATAAACGGCAACACGTTCCTAGTCGACACTGGTGCAGATGTTTCAGTGATTCCTCGGAGTAAAAGGGAAAAACTGATTTCATCAGCCAAACTTTATGCAGCAAACGGCTCAACCATCAACACTTACGGCGAACGTCTTCTCATCTTAGATTTCGGACTCCGTCGCCGTTTCAAATGGTTGTTCTGTGTCGCGGACGTCGCGTATCCAATTTTGGGTGCCGATTTTTTAAAACATTTCGGACTACTGGTCGACATTAAACACAAGAAACTCATCGACGAGACAACAAAACTGTTTACGATAGCAAGCAATCTTAGCAACGAAGGAATGCGGATTTCTACAATCAATCCCAGCAACAGATTCCATCGCATTCTCGCCGAGTTTCCAGAATTGACCACATCACTTACATCGCAAGATGTTCAAAAACATACTGTAAAACATTACATTCTCACCAAAGGGCCGCCTGTATCTGAGCGTTCGAGAAGACTCAGCCCTGTGAGGTATAAAGCTGCCAAAGCAGAGTTCGAGTTTATGATTGAACAAGGCATCTGTCGGCCTTCTCGCAGCCCATGGGCCAGCCCACTACTCATGAAACGGAAGAAAAATGCCGAATGGAGACCGTGTGGGGACTATCGCCGGCTGAATGCCGTCACAGTACCCGATAGCTACCCCATACCGCATATCCACGACATCACACAACATCTAGCAGGAAAAAATATTTTTTCGAAGATAGACCTAACACGGGCCTACCATCAAGTCCCGGTCGCAAGCGAAGACATACCGAAAACGGCGGTAATAACACCGTTCGGTTTATTCGAATTCTGTGTGATGACATTCGGGCTAAGAAACGCAGCCCAGTCTTTTCAAAGATTGCTCGACACAGTGCTGCGCGGAATCAATTGCGCGCATGTTTACTTAGATGATATACTCATCGCATCTTCGACGATCGAGGAGCATGAGAGTGATCTAAAAACAGTTTTTTCCCGACTACGGAATTACGGACTACGAATTAACCCTGCAAAGTGCACGTTTGGCGTCAACGAGATAGAATACCTTTCGCACAAAATCACTTCTAACGGTATCGAACCTATCTCTAGCAAAGTGGAAGCTATCATCAACTACAAGAAACCATCCACAATTGCTGAACTCCGACGATATCTGGGCATTATCAACTTCTATAGACGTTTTCTACAAAATGCCGCATCAGTTCTCGCACCTCTACATACCTACTTGCATGATAGTCGCAAAAACGATAAAAGACCCATCATTTGGACAGCAGAAACCTCACAAGCCTTTGAAGCGAGCAAAACAATGATTGCCAAAACGACTCTATTATCACACCCGATGGTTGGAGTACCTTTGGCGATTTCTACAGACGCTTCAGACACTGCTGCAGGAGCTGTTTTAGAGCAATACCAGGACGGAGAATGGCGACCACTCGCATTCTACTCCACGAAATTCAGCCCAACGCAAATTCGATATAGCACCTACGACCGCGAATTGCTAGCTGTTTATATGGCTATTAAAGCTTTCCGGTTTATGGTCGAGGGACGTAGTTTCACGATCCGAACGGATCACAAACCGCTTACATACGCTTTCCGACAAAAATCTGAGAAAGCATCAGCGCGGCAATGCAGACAATTACAATTTATTTCGCAATACACCACCGAGATCGTTCACGTTGCCGGCAAAAACAATGTGGTGGCAGACGCTCTGTCGCGTGTGGACGCCATCACAATGCCATCCGCGGTGGACAACAAAGAAATAGCAGAAGGTCAAGAAAATGATCAGGAACTACGAACTCTTTTGTCAACAAATTCATCGCTAAGCTTCAAGAAATTTTTCGTAAAGGACACAAAAAAACCTTTATTTTGCGACACTTCCACCCAAGTGATCCGACCATACATTCCCGATAAATTAAGACGCAGAATATTCGACGTGTTCCACCGTTCCTCTCACCCTGGAGGGAGATCAACTAGCAAGTCAATCCGTCGAAAATATATATGGCCAAACTTGGATAAAGACGTTACCGAATGGGTGAAAACTTGTCATCAATGTCAACGGGCAAAAATCCACCGGCACGTCAAGAATCAACCTCAACAATTTCATCAGAGAAGCAGCCGTTTCGAACACATACACATCGATATCGTAGGTCCACTTCCTCCATCGAAGAGCCAACGGTATATACTTACTATGATCGATCGCTACACGAGATGGCCCGAAGCTGTGCCAATTGCCGATATCACCGCCGACACAGTGGCTACCGCTCTATACACGTCATGGATAACACGATTCGGATCGCCTCATACCGTGACAACAGACCAGGGTTCACAGTTCGAATCCGCTCTGTTTCAGGCATTAATCCAGCTAACTGGATGTAAAAGAACGCGATCTTCACCATATCATCCAGCGGCGAACGGGATGATCGAGCGATGGCACAGATCGCTCAAAACGGCAATCATGTGTCATGAAACGCAGCGATGGGTAGAAGTACTTCCGACAGTACTGCTCGGATTACGAACAGCTGTTAAACTGGACCTAAACTGTTCACCAGCAGAGTTAGTCTATGGTGTGACGCTTCGCCTTCCCGGCGAGTTCTTCATCGACAACGACAGACCTGCTGATCCACAAATTTTCGTAGAAAAATTCCGAACCGACATGCAACATCTACGAGCCACACCGGTTGCACATCACAGAAGAGACAACATGTTCACTTTCAAAGATTTACAAACATGTTCTCACGTATTCCTCCGCGAAGACGGCAAAACGAAATCGTTACAACCACCGTATTCAGGACCACACAAGGTTATCGACCGAACAAACGACAGGGTCTTCACCATTCGCGTGAATATGAAGGACATCAAAATATCAACAGAACGTCTGAAACCGGCATACACCGTACGCGAGGATGACACAGATTTTGTAACATCAACCACAACCAGTCAGACAGAGCCAACGAATTTCAAGCAACCGTTTTCAAGCACCATGAAAACGTATCCCGGCCCTAAGAAAAAAGTGCATTTTCAAAAACAAAAATAATCGCAGCATATTAATCAGCTGTCCAGGTGACAGCAAAACAATAAGCTGCTTGGAGGGGGATAGTGTAGCGACCAGCATAACTACAACAACGCCTCTAGCAGTCAACTCTATTATTACCAATAGCACATCCATATTGAAGAGAGTTCGTTTTCAAAATGTCAACATGTACAGACGTGTTTAGCTTGATGCCAATAAAAGTCGTAAGAACAATTTAACCGTAAGAGCACGCGTTTTATTTAGTTTAATATAGGGCAAAGCCTATAGCAGCATCTTTTCTCCGAACAAAAATCCTTCCTTTTGTTCCAAATATTTCGAACTTGGATCGTCGCTCCAAATAACATTTTTAAAATCTTCTGTCCAATCTCGAGAGAATACTAGAAGTGTTTGGTCTCGGTCTCCCTGAGCAGGGACGATCCTGATTACTCAAGGTGTATCGAACGATTGAGCGATGAACACATATCTTTGATAATTTCAACTGGGCGGCAATCACACGTTCAGAATTGCTTTCATTATGTAAAACAATGATGGCAGACCGTGTTTCGATGCTGATTTCCTGTTTTCCCCATTTCTAAGACGTCTTGACAGTTGTAACCAAAAAATCAAACTAAACAAGAAAGTACGTGAAGAACTTCGACAAAATAGTGTATCTTAATATGAAACACATGGTATTGGACGCTATCACAATCATAAATGTTGGTAAAAGTAAAGCAGTTAAATAAGGTACTACCTGAGAGTAGTGATGTTAAAAAAGTAGCTATTCGTTACACGAGTACTCGGTATCGACCGAAATTTGAAGTAACGAGTACCGACGGAGATTTTTATTCGTTACATAAGTAACGAAATGAGCTCTCGAAAAAGTATCTATACCAAAAGTAACGTTTTTTTCCTTTTTTGCATCACAGGAAGGAAACCTACACTGGTGCATAATACTGCCATTCCAAAGCAAGAACAAGAAGGAAAACTCTAACTTTCAGCAAAATCTACTGAGAAAATGATGTTTTTTCGTTTCGTTTCATTCAACACGAAGAATGTCGTCGAGGAGAGTTTGTAGCGCTTGGCTCGAGCGATAAAGCAGGAAGTCGTTACTAAAGTTAGGGTTGAGGGATCAGTGATACCAGAATGTACCTATACCAGATTTTCTAATATTTCGGGTGATAAAGGAATTTTTTTCTTATCAATTTGAGGGATTTTCGTTGACGAACATTTCGATTTAGTAAAAGTTATTTCCTTCATATTGTCGTTTTATTCTTTATTTTGGAGAAAAATTTATTTGAAAGATAAAATTTGTCAAATATCAAAAAGATTCAAAATATCGAACTTGGCATCATTGTGTTGATACACACACTAAGCCAACGCAATCAAGAGCGTTTCACAAGCGATTTCTTGTTGCATATAGTTACTGCATGGGTCACTAGAGGTGATTTCTTCTATTTGGTGATCGAAACAGGCTAATTTCAAATAAACGAGTACCTAGGAACGAAAAAAATGTAACGATTACTTTCCTTAAAGTAATGAGTAGTTACTAGTACCGAAAAGTAACGAAACTTGACATCACTACCTGGGAGTCATACAAAAATAACAGTGACTCTACCTGACTTACTCATACTCGGCATTCGTTGATATTTGGAAACAATGCGTTTATCGCACTGGATAATTAAACAAACGAGTTTGCTTTTTGGATATTCCGTAAGGACTATAGGAGGTGCACAGATGCATTTGACAATTTATTTTCAAATATTTTTAGATTTAGATAATAAAAAAAATTTGAATTGGTCTCAAACTTTTGGCCGGCAGTGTACATATTTTAAAGTGAAATGATACTTTAATGGAAAAGAAATTTAATGGCATTAAGAAATTTAAATAAACTTTTCTTCTTTTTTTTTGGTATTTATGAGTTTAACAAAATGTGTTGATAACAATTTTTTTATGTAATTATTACTAATTGTGTGTGTACCTAATCTAGTTGCTATCAGGCAAACTAATTGATTAATTAGCTTTTATTGTTCTCTCTTGCTCTCTCGAATCACAAGCAATAGTGTAGAATACTGTAGTAATAGTTCTGTTGCTGTTTCATTCTAGTGAATTATTTTAATATTTTATTTGCACTGTAAATGAAAATGGGAAGGACACTGAACCAAATTAGTCGTAAATTTGACTGATTTATAGGTTATAATGGCAATGCATGTCTCGCATTTATACCCATAGATATTTGCTTCGTTGAAGCTTAATTAAGTGAATTGAATTGAGCAAATAAATATATAAAATTCAACCAATTTAAGGCTTTCAACAATTTCATTTTGAACTTCAAGACAACTTCTAAGCTCATATTTTGAACTGGTCAGTTTTGTTTTCGATTACAGCACGAAACTACTGTAATTCATTTCAATTAAATCGTACAGCTTTGAAGCTATTTAGGAAACAGATATCGCATATGAATTTTTCATGTTTATTTTCATGTATAGTTGCTTCTTCCATTTCTAACATAACATAATTCGCCCGATTTCATTTCAATTTAAATTGCAACTTGTGTAATCAAAAGATACACACGAAACACAGAACGCACGAATGAAAACCAAAAAAAAAAACAAATTTTTTTAAAATCCTTTTTATTTATTTTTATCTCGACCATGCTCTGATTAGTCCCGAGATCACATCATCATAATCAACGATTAAAATTAAAGATGATATGAAAATGACATCACATCACGTTACCTAGTTAAGTTTACGACAGCATTCGTCTTATGAAGTTTTCCTATTCTCTGGCCACTTTTGCACTTGCTGTGATTCGGGAATCTTGAGACGTTGTATAGTTTTAGGTGCCACGCCGCACAGCTGGTACCATTTGAACGGCGGTGGAGCAGTGCTGGTGATGATGGTGGTTAGTTGACAAGGAGTTGCAGAACGCCGTAACTATATAGTGTTCAGAGTCAGTTGTTAAATTATGGTTATTACTGATCTCCATGTATACATATGGGACATGTTTTTAGAGTACATATTACTGGCTAAGAAAATCGCATGCTTCTCAAGCTTTCAAATTCGAGCATGTAGTTTATCCACCAACATGTTAGCGGCCTTTATCTGGCTAAGCTTAATCCCAGAGAAGAGTATTTTAGCGTAACGTCTCGTAATTCGTAAATGCACTCGGATGAATAAGACCCAGGCTCGAGTAAGACGTCAGTGGAGCAGCTGAATCGTTCAGTGAGTGTGTGTAGTTAGCTTGCTAGCAAGCTAGCTAGCTGACTAAGTATAGTGGCCATACGGACACAGCTTTTTTTTTTAATAATGTGGGAATGGTATTGAGTTGGGGGCTGGCTTGTACGAGATAGTCTCATAAAAAAAATTTCAGTCGATTGCGTACAATTCTAGTCGTTAGCTGATTTCGGGAGCTATTTTGTATAGCTCAAGCGTGTCGGACGTCGTTTTTTTTTCTTGTTTTCGATTTCGTTCGGAGCTATTTTTGCGCTTCGCGTTCGGATGTTGTCCACTGATTTTTTTCGCTACCGAATTGAATTTTAAACAGTGGACCAGTAGTTAGTTACCTGTTGTTATTCACCTCGCAGTAATTTAATTGTGCAAATTTTTTTTTTTTTTTTGCTAAGAGCAGTTTTGATCGGATTTACGTAATTTGCGGCACGTTTGAATAGCAAAATACCTACAGTGTGTATAGTGTGCAATCAGTTATAAGAGCTTTAACCTGCTTATGATTGGCCAAGTGAAAAGGAAAAAATTCTAAAAATAATTGAAAATTCAAAAGTGTTATCACAATTATACTGTGGAATTTTGTGCTGTTGGTGATAATTTCGAAAAATGAAGTAATTTTTTTTTGCAGCCGTCGGTACTATGATGATTCACCTGACAAAAGCAATTAATGCTAATCTGAAATGTATAAACAATTTCTTTATTATTTCAATTTGACTGAACGAGATGTGTTGATTACATTTTTATTTTATTTGAATTGAATGAATAATCGTTAGGTAGTAGCTATCTATGTACCGTCCTTTATAGACTACAGTAGCTGATTATGTTACTGCTAATTAAATTAATCACGGTTAACGTATAATTTGAAATTTTGACAATTGTTGTCACAAAATATCTATAATATTCATGCTGACGAAACCTTTCGCTATCTCTACTGAATCTTAAATGATAGTTAAACGATGTCACCTGGTCGCATCAAGTCGAACCGTTAAACAAATTTTGACACGTCAATAGCTGAACATGCGAAATTTTTTTTGGCACATTTATAAATTCCACACAAAATTTGCTAAGTTTATTTTGTGTGCCTTCTCTTAAAGATCTTGTCCGTGCGTCCAATATAAACTTGGAATGCATGCCCACTCTCGGCTTTGCCAAGTAGGAAGACACCGAAAATGAAAATGTTTCCCAGTTGTTGCAATCAGAAATGGTGCGTTGCATTTAATAAATCGTTTTGGCTTTAGTGGAGCACTTTTATTTTATGATGATGATATGAGTTTGTTTAAAACGTCCTTGGCTGCGTTTTGTTCTGTCATTTCGTCTGTGATTTTTCTGGGGGCTTCTTTCTCAGCTGTTGACCCTAGTATTCAGATTGTGTGAGTAGATTGTGTGAAATTCCCTCTTCTCACAGGATATTTAAGGCAAATTCATGAAGATTCTTTTCCTCTGCAAAAATACAACTTGTTGACCTTATAAGCTCACTACACACTATACGTTCTTGGCTAGTATGACCAATCCATTGTCGTTTCCCTCTATGGATTGCGGTTTCCTCACCGAATATTCATAGTACAATAACACATCGTTCAATAAGTTCATAGGATGACTAATAAAACATCAACTTTTAGGCAAAACTCTACGTTATTCTTCAACACAGTCTCCTTTAAGAGTAATATCTTTATTCGAACGCTTCTCTACATTTTGATGCCTCTTTTGTAGAACGATTTATTTTTGGCCTCAAAATAGGCTTCACTTTCGGCAATCACATCTTCATTGGTGGCAATTCTCTTTCCCTGAAACATCTTATTTAAGTCTGTAAACAGGTAGTAGTAGCTGGGAGCCAGATGCGGAGAAAATGGTGGGTGTGCAAGCAATTCAAACTTCAATTCGTGCAATTTGGCCATCGTTACCATCGACTTGTGACATGGTGCATTGTCTTGGTGAAAGAGCACCTTTTTCTTCTTCATTTGAAGTCGTTTTTTTTGGCGATTTCTTGCTTCAAACGCACCAACAGCACCATATAATATTCGGTATTCTCAGCTTTTTGAAGATAGTCAATGAATATTATACCATACACATCCTAAAAAACGGAGGCCAGAACCTTCCCGGCTGACGTTTACGTTTTCGGCCGCTTCGGACGGCTTTCACCGGCTTCTCGTCACTCAGCTGACTGCCGCTGTAGTGGAGTGTACGTAGGCCGCTATTTAAGTTTTGAGCCTAATAATGAAACGACAGTAATTTCTTATTGGAAATGACTTTATTTTTTTTCAAAGTAGTCTTCATTATGATCGATACACTTAAACCAATCTTCGTAACACTTTTTCCACTCCGATTGAGGTACCTCCAAAACATGGTTTTCGAATGCATCAACGGCTTCTTCAGGCCTCGAAAAACGTTGACCGCGCAATTTATTCTTTATATTCGGGAATAAAAATAAGTCATTAGGCGACAAATCAGGGCTATACGGAGGATGACCCATCAATTCGACGTTTTAACCAGTCAAATAGGCGGTTGTTGCAGCCGATGTGTGAGAGCTCGCATTGTCATGATGAAGAATGATCCTTCGTTGCCGCTTCCTTTTTCGTATTTCGCCAAACACTTTTGGCAAACAAATGGTTGTGTACCATTCAGAATTAACCGTTCTTCGTTCCTCTAACAGTACGGTTGCCACATGTCCAGTTATTCCGAAGAAACAGGCGATAATTTGCTTCGAAGTGCTCCACGCACGAACAACTTTTGTCGGAGTTGGCTCGTCGTTGAAGACCCATACGGTGGATTGGCGTTTTGTTTCAGGCTCATATGCATAGATCCAAAATTCGTCACCTGTGTAGATGTTATAAACAGCTGTTGACGCACCGCGATTGTATTTTTTGATCATTCCCTTGCACCACTTGACACGAGCATCTTTTTGATCTTGTGTCAATTTATGTGGGATCCAACGTAAACAAATCTTCTTCACAGCTAAATGTTTATGCAAAATCTTGTTGATGGTCGTCATACTGATGCCCACGGATGCCTCAATCTTCCGATAGGTCACATGACGATCTTCCAATATTAGTTCGCGAACAGCAGCAATGTTTTCTGGCACAACAGCTGATTTTGGACGACCTGCACGATTTTCGTCCCTGATCGAACTACGGCCACGATCAAATTCGTTGTACCAGCGTTTCACAGTGGCCACGGATGGGGCTTCATCACCAAAAGTCGAAGTGAGTTGATCAATGCACTCCCGTCGTGATAATCCACGTCGAAAATCGTAAAAAATCATCGCACGAAAATGTTCCCGAGATAATTCCAATTTTTTCGCTGAGACAAAATTTTGAACAGACTGTAAACAACAGAAGTTATGCTCCAATGTCAAAACGCTCTGAAGTACGTTATTATTGAAAAGATCATTTTCATTTGAAACGTCAGATGGCGCCTATCAACACTGCGTATAGGTTAGGCTCAAAACTTAAATAGCGGCTTAATTTATCTATGTGTCATCCATTGTCACATACCGCATGAAAAAGTCCTTTTTATTGCGCTTAAACAGCTCCAAGCAGCGCTCTGAATCATCCACACGTTGTTGTTTTTGATCGAATATGAGCAAACGCTTTCTCATGGACAAATGTTAAATGCACTGCCTGCTGATATCTTTAAGGTGGCAACTATCTCACTATCTTCAATTTACGATCGGCGAAAACTATTTTGTGGATTTTTTTAATGTTTTCTGTAACAACTGCCGAATTTTGGCGACCAGAGCGTTCAGCATCATCGGTATTTGTACGGCCGCGTTTCAAATCAGCAAACCACTCGCTATCATTCGTCTCAATGGAGCAGGGTCCCGTATAACACTTGTCAAGCTATTGCTTTGCTTGAACGGTATTTTTTCCCATTAAAAAGCAATGCTTTATCAACACATGAAATTCAGACTTTTCCATTGTATTGAAAATTACAAGAATACCGTCACTAATATCACTGAACTAAACGTCAGATTGTCATGAGATTTTGACACGTATCGTTTGAAGGTTGGTACTTCTTAAAAATCATATGGATTTGTCAATAGTGGCACCACTTATACATAAGTATGTCATCCTACGAACTTAGTGATCGGTGTAGTATTTTCAGCCTGAGTGAGATGCAAAATGATGCAATTTATCAGCTCAGTAGCAACCACGCCACTGGTCTAGTAAATAATTTCATTTCAAATTTTGACAGTTTATTTTTGTTGTCACCACACCAATGAGAAGATGAGATTAAATAAATCATTATTGAATAAGCATTATCGCTTGTCAAATATTCAATCAAACTCTCAATCTAAAACAAAATTTATTTTAAGATGACTACGCGAAAATTAGAGGTTCACGGCTGATTTCTAAGTTCGCAGAAATCTGTGAAACGACCACGTTAAGTGGCCTTATCGCTTCCACTAAAATCACCTTCAGACGTCTGAAAACTTTCATCTGTTTTCCATTTGCAAATTATAATAATGATCTCATTTAACTATTTCTGTATTATACAAGAACTTTTATCCTAGTACAATAATACTACTACTCGAAACACTCCCCGATATCTTTTTAGTAAAGAATATCAAAATCAATTAAATCAGCTAAGATAACTGACAAAACCAGCCATCAACTGAAAAAGCATTCCGTTTCGATTGAAACTTAACATCTGTTTGTGTATTTCAAATTTTGGCCGTGATAATAAATACATATTTATATTACGAAATTATGAATAGAACAAACAATTTTTTTTAGAAATGATTAAAACTTTTGTTTTATTTATTTTTGCAGCTGAATAGGAAAAAAAACTGTGTGTCAGATCCAGTAGAGAAGTTCAAAGGATCAAAACGTTACCCAGTGACTCTTCAGACAAATGAAATCGACTAATTCAGAAATATAAACTTATAAATTGATTATGACGTAGGTAACGCGCAATTTGCATCAAAGTTCTTTCGAAAAAAATATTTTTTCCTCGAAGCTATCGAGTAGTCATTTCTAATCGCTTCTTCTTCGACAATGGCGCTACAGCCCAAATCGGACCTTGGCCTCTTGACATTCAGGTTCCTTAACATTTTTTTTTTTCATCACTTATTGTGGAAGGGTTGTTAGCCCTTCGCACAACCCTCTTTCTACGAATTTTTCATTTTCGTTGATTGAGGTGACCAAGGTATATCCAAGCAGGCAATGTGCTGGAATTATATATTGCGCCGACCAGGATTTGAACTCACGACCTTCGCATTACAATACCAAAACGCTACCCACTTGGCTACATCCTAGCTCATTTCTAATCGCAATGGAATGTTATTTTAACAATTGACCTTCCGCTCTGCTTGTGCATTCACTTGCAAGAAAACTTGCAAGCAATTCGCGAAAATAGCAGTTGTGATAGTGACAATTGTGATTGGTGTAGTGAACTTGCCCGATTTTACTTGCATGTGGAGGCTCCGGATTAGTTATTGAAAGAGGCACCATTTTATTATTTTCAAATTGAGTCAACAAGTTCAATGGGGGTTAACACGATTGATTCACAGTTGAAAGAATTGAATTTCGTGCAAGTACTTGGAAAAATCGTCAATGGTGCCTATTGTTTTAATTAAATAGGCGCTAATTCTTTGATTGTAGCACGTATAAATATGAATTTATATTACCCATTCTTGAGAATGAATTCTTCGGTGTTCGGTATAAATCGTTTTTTTATGTTGCCATTACTATGCCATCATAATGAGGTCTACATTTTTTGCAAATTAATTGATGACATTTAAATTTCTTAAGTAGTAGAAATATGTATCATTAAAATTTTGCTGTAATGAGGTGATGACTCGTTTTAGTAATAATTGTAACATTTTAAAATACTACTACTGTAGTCAAAGGGTATATCAGATCAATGTAACAACTCATAAGATCAATAATTTCGTCACGACAAAAAAAGTTGGAACTCTTAAGATGCGGAGATCAGATGTCAAACGGGACAAAAGATGGAAGCTGAAATTCAATAGTTCCTTTTAAGTTAAAGGTTGCGAATCCTAACACGGTTTAGTTTTTATTAAAAATTTTCATATTCGTATTTGTTATGATCCAGTTTTGAGCCTCTATCAGTCTTAATCAATTTGATTTTAATTTTCAGTGAGTAATCTGGTTTGTGTGTGGGTTTTTGAGTTAAACATGTCATTGTGCATTGGGATTTAAAAAATCTGCCATGATAAAAACCCTGAAAATTTTCCGGAGATCCCCCTTTTATTTATTTTTTATTTTTTTTGCGTATAGGTTTGTACTATACATTCTGATGGTTGAAAACTAATAGTAAGCGTTTTATGTTTTATGTGATTCATTCAAGACTGTTCGATTAGGAATTACCACGTTGTAATTGAATTATTAAGCTAGGGTGTGTCTAGTGGGTAGCGTGTTTGGTTTACAATGCGAAGGTCGTGAGTTCAAATCCCGGTCGACGCATAATTCCAAGCAAAATGTTAAGGAACCTGAAGTTCAGGAGGCCAAGGCCCGATGTGGGCTGTAGCGCCATTGGAGAAGAAGAAGAATTGAATTATTAACAACTAACAATCGCCCGCGACTTCTGTCGCATAAGAATTTTAATTATATGCAATTTTGAAAATAAATTTATTAATATATGGTATATATAATCGGATTAGTTGAATGCCTCTTTGCAGTATGATAAAGGGCTCAGCAGAACGTCACATTTAATGAAGTATAACACTGTGAAAATCAAAAATCTTCTTTTAAAAAAAAAAGTTTTCATGTGGTGAAATTGCGACATTTACATGGGAGGAGTAGTAGAAGGCGTGGGGAGATTGAAATAAAACCGAAAGCATATTATGGTATACCCAACAAAGTTTGATTAGAATCGGCTTTAACGATTTTGAGTTAAATTCGGACATATGCCTACTATAGTCAGACAAATAAAAATCTCAAAAACGTTTTTTTATGCTTAATTATTCTCTAAACAAAGAAAAAAACTAATTTATAGTCATTTTTAATCAAAAATGATTTATGTATAGACTACTATAATAAATAGTTTAGATCCAATGCTTTCCCGCAGACGATAACTAAAACTAGTTTCGCCTGTGGTCGAAATTCGACCAATTGTGGGTATAAAATAACGAAATTCATCTTGTTTTGACATAATTAATTAGAATTTAGCAGTATACAAATTCTTAATTCTTACATACCTAGTCAAGTCATAAATATTGGTACACAGAAAAATCGAAGCCAAATGAAAACGAATTAATATTTTTAAAAACTTTTTTTTCTTTTTATTGGGTTATTCAAGGGCTACAAATCTTAGAACAACTTATTCGAAATGACTTGCATTTGCCTTCCAGCACGAGACGATCTGGCCACTCATCAATCGCGGGGCGCACTTCATGCATGGGGAAATTGTCCACTGCACGGACAAGGGGTCGCTTCAACGACTCAATATTTGGGTGTCGAGTAGAGCAAGCCATGTCCTCTAATACGGACCACAACTTGTTAGCCAACGGGTTGAGGTCTGGACTACCAGCTGGCCAATCATCTGTTGATATGAAGTCCGGAACGTTGTTTTTGAGCCACAGTTGAGTCGTTTTTGCCTTGTGAGCTGGAGCAGAGTCTTGCTGGAAAGTTCACGGCTTGTTGGCGAATATTGATTGGTTGAGAGGCTTCACAATGGGTTCCAAGACGGTCGATTGATATACTTTGGCCGACGTTTTCACTCCTTTCTCGCAAAAATGGGGCTTAGTAACGCCATCGTAGCTCACTCCCCACCATATCATTACAGACGCGGGTGGTGGCCTCTTTGGACCCTCGGGATGAGTTGGGATGAGTTGGGATGCTTCTCTGTCGTTCTGTTTATTGAATGATTCTTCTACGGTGAAAATTTTCTCGTCAGTAAACAGAATTTGTCTGTGAGCATTCTTCGCATACCGTCTGCGTAGCGCTTTCGATTTTCGCTTGCGTTTTTGCTTCAATGCGGCCGTGTCCAGTGTGTCGCTTGTACGCGCTGAGTCCCAAATCTTCTTTGATAATTCGAGACATGGATTTTTACGAAATTTGCATTTCCCGCGACAAGATTTTCTGTTTTCGCAGCGTTTTCGGTCGATTCGTTTCTTCACGGTTTTGATCGCTTTCGGAGTTCTCACAGTGCGCGTACGGCCGGATCTTTGACGGTCTCGTACTCCTCCAGTATCCTCAAACAACTTCACAGCACGATACACAAAATTGCGAGTGATCCCGAGCGGTCGCAACTTCCGAAAGATATCGCCTTTTTCCATGTTGCATTTTAGTAGGCCAACTACAACAATACGATTTTCGATGTCGCCCCATTCCATGATTGTAAACAATTGATGCCAAAAACTTTTTACGTGGCAATGAAGCAGAAATGTCAATTGTCAAATCGCAGTCAAGACTAAATGGATACGCCCAATATTGCATTCGTAATGAATGCGTCTAGCTGTTTACCAATATTTATGACTTGACTAGGTATAAGATTCATTCCTCTCCTTTAAATACTAAAAAAAAATACCACAATTTTTGATTTTCAAGTTAGTCAAGCAACAATGGAGGTCAATGGAAGTTCGAAAGCTTTGCAGATTGCAATTGTTGGTTTTTGCCTTCGGTGAATACTTTCAGTATGCCGTCGCCTAATGGTAGGCATTCTGTAATTAGACACTTTTCCATTTCCACATTTACTGCCTAAAAGAGCTGGAGTGAAACTCAATGCAGTGCACTGGATCGAGCGGTAATCGATCGATCAACGAAGTGAAGCAGCATTGAGCACGTGTAGTATATACTTTATTTTATCTGCCTTAACGGCAACATTGGTTTGTGCACATCTATGGCACAGTACCTTAATAATGATCTAAGTTTCACTCCCCTCCTTTTATAATAAATAATATTGTCGAAGTGCTGCCATTCGCCATGGACCGGAACAAGTGGAAATCTGATGGAGCGATTCTGGTGAATATGGCGGGTGGGAAAAAACACCACTTTTGCAACATGGGGTCCGGCATTGTCGTGGAGCAAAATCATCTTGTCATGTCGATCCTTAAATTGGGGGCGCTTTTCTTTTAATGCTTTGCTCAAGCGCATCAGTTGACGTCTGTAGAGGTCCCCAGTGATGGTTTCACTCGGTTGAAGCAGCTCATAATAGATTACGCCCAGCTGGTTCCACCATATGCACAGCATGATCTTCTTTCCATGAATATTCTGCTTTGGCGATGATGTTGATGCATGACCGGGCAAACCCCACGATTTTTTGCGCTTAGGATTGTCGTAACTCACTCACTTCACACACTTCGTCGCCAGTTACGATTCGATGCAAAAATCCCTTCCTTGCCTGCCGTTGAAGCAGTTGCTCACAGATGACTAAACGCCGTTCGGCGTTCCTCAGCTTCAACTCGTGTGGGACCCACGTTCCTTGCTTTTGTATCATTCCAAGGGCTTTGAGGCGTTTTCCAACCGTCGCTGAGTCAACTCCAAGCGATTTTGACAACTGTGGAAGCGTTTGACACGGGTCTTCATCGATCATTATCACCAATTCTTCATCTTCAAACTTTTTCGGCTTTCCGGGACGCTCCTTTTCTTCCAATCCAAAATTTCCATTTTTGAACCGAGCGAACCACTTTCTATACGTTTGCTCAGCTAGAGCATATTCACCATAAACGTCTACGAAAATGCGATGACTTTCCGCGGCACTTTTCTTCATGTGGAAGTAATGAAGCAAAACTCCCCGCAAAACACAGTACCTTAATAATGATGGCTTTATGCCCAATCGTAGTCCTGTTATATTTATTACATCCCTTAATAGATTCGGCATCGAAAATTGTGAGGTAATCGTTTCCCACTCCTTCTGCAGAGCGGTTCTGGGGGTGTTTGATTTTGTGGAACACGAATTTTTCTCTCCAAGTGATCCCACAAATGCTCATTAGGGTTGAGATCCGGACTTTGTGCTGGGGTATCAATCACTTTAGAGCAATTGTACAATTGCCAGAGTCGGCAAATATACGAGTTGTGCTTGGGGTCATTATTTTCATAATAACAAAAATGCTCCATTTGCATTTTCCGTGCACTTTGAAGCAAGTTCTCTTTGAGAGTCGTGAAATGACCATATTTGTCGCATTTACCATTTATAAATTTTAGATTGCCAACTACACTACAGACATACAACCCCACACTAATTGCAACCCGCCACCATGTTTCACTGTACATTTGAGATTCTTTAAATCCAACTCTGTGTTTGGCCTCCGCCAGACAAAATCACTTCCATCTGATCCAAATATATTATATTTGCTTTCGTCTGCAAAAATAACTGTTTTCCAGAAATTGTGGGATCTAATTATATATGCTCACCCGCAAATCGAAATCCTAGCAACGCTGCCGTGGAACCCTTGTTTTCGAAGGACGTTTCTAACAGTTTCAGTACTGGCAGCCACCCGAAATCTGGTTTGCGCCCGTGCATTTAATTTAGTAGCACTTAACTTAGGATTTTTCTCAACTTGTCGCACTAACCACCTTCCTTCACAGGCTTTAAATACACGTGAACGCCCTGCTTTTTATCCATGGATCCAGTTTCCTTTAAACGCGCAATTATATCATGAACTGTCGGTTTACTCACTTTCACGATTTCCGCAATACTACCGATTTTTTGTCCTTGAAATGGTTAATAATAAGCCTCCTAACACAAATTTCAACTTCCCGCGTTTTACGAACCATTATTAAAATAATTGCGCCTAAAAATGTAACAGGCAAAGCTATACTAATTATAATATCTATCAACAAATATAACAACATGTGAATTCAATTGCAACGTTGTGTAATTCCAAGAATTCGTTTCTGCCTGACTACTTTGTTGACTGCCATGATAGACGTGCACATTAATTCTTGGAAAAATGCTTCTAGTTAAATCGAATGCGACTTTTTTTGGTACCCACTTCAAAGCGTTATCATGATCCATTCAATAAAGGAATAAGAAACGGTTTCATTTCCTTGCCAAATTTGTTTCTTTCATTATTGCTACTAATTGTCCCTTTGCCCGGATACTTTTTTGAGACACTATATGATAACAGAGAGAGAATTTTATAAGTATGATTTGAATTGGACATGCATAGGTTTATAGAGAACTATTATAGAATATTATTGGGAGGCGAAAGAACCAGTTCCGCAACCACTGCTACCATAGGTGTATTGTGCTTTCACCTTAGGATAATTTCTAGTAGTCCTAGAGTTCCTCGTCCAGTTTCATTTCCTTGAGGAATTGAATGATTTGAGCAAGGTCTAAATTTGAAATAGAGCTATTATTTATGAAGTGCTGTCTAAAGCACTTATGACGTTGGCAGCCTATTGTCTCTCAGCTGCCAAAAATGTACTCGGAGGCCTCAGTTGACATCAGAAAAAATCTGCATTGGTCGCATCTTGTTGATAACATATAATGATTCGTACCTTATTTCTGTCCAATGCAGTTCAGTATGGCTTCTCTGTTGTTCTGTCAATCGATTCATGCTCTTTTTGATGGAGCAAGTTTGAAATCCGCACAAGGGTTCGGGACCTATAGGGTAGGTTGAGAATCCTTCCAATAGAAACTGATTCGTAGTTCCGTATATTTCTATGTTATGGTGACGAGGCACACAATACAAAGAAAGACTGTTATCAATGCCGGTGTTACATAATTTGTTTTCCATTTTCCTCTGTATGAAGTCAGGGCCTTGCCGCCTAGCTGTCCGTAAGAATAAATATTTACTTCTTTGAGTAGTTTCTTTCAAGGATAATGTCTGTACATATGGCTATGGCGTCCGCTTGAAACACGGGCAGGTGGGAACCTAGCTTCCTTGATATCCTGGATCGTGGTTCGCATATGTCATCTCCAGTACCTTCATCCGTCTTTGATCCATCGGTGAACCATACAATGTGGTTCGAATTCTACCTTGCCCTATCACAGAGGATAGATTTGAATGGAATGTCAAAATATCCACTTTTTAGAATGTGGTCTGAGGGTATGTCCAGCAAATCTATTTGAGTAATGGTGCTCAGCGTGGATATGACGTTTCGTCCATTTCCCACTTTCGCTGTGTTCTCATTTAGTACTTCTCTCATCATAGACAGTTTCGTCTCTAATTTGATAAATATGTGCAATGGTGTAAGGTTCATGAGATCTTCCATTGCTACTGTGGAACATGATCTCACAGCTCCTGTAATGTTGACGCATTCTATCGTTGATGCTGGTCCAGTATGTTTTTGGTGCTTGCTTGTATCGTTTTTTGTGATCATGCCACTGCGCTATTATCACTGTGTAGATCCATTGAGCTATTTTGGGCTTTGTGCCCCAAGTTTAGCATACGTTTTGCCTACACGTAAATAGAGCTCTGGTTGCTTTCTCCTAGGTATTTTACCTTTGCCGAGAATTCAATTTCTGTTTGATACATACCGGGAGGTTTCATCCTATTTAAATTTCTTTTCCTGGTAAAAGAAACAATCACGGTTTTGCCACTGTGATGTCTTGCGGAGCGATTCATGCATTAGGTCGCAGCGGACTTCCTAAATTAATTATAATTGTTATGACCAAGTCATCCGCTCATCTTTGTACTGTGGTATCAGCAAATGATTTAGCACTCTTCCTTGCAGATAATCTCTCTCAGCTGTAGCCGGATAGTTTCGGTGTCGTTTCGGTTGTCGTCTAAATTTCGCAGGAGGTCAGCATTTAACTATTCTTGCTGAAGTCGCAACGATTCCCTTTTCGACTATCGCATTGTTTATGCACACGTACGAGATTTTATCGAACGCGTCGTCAATGTCAAGGGCACACTGAAGAAGTGAAATTGATTTCTAAATATTATTTAAAAAATTATGTTTAGAGATATTGGTATAAGGGCATAGAACTAAGTACTGTCAGTCTTAGGCAGTCGACACACGATAGAGATAAAATCGTATTAAAATGAAAGCTTCTACTACAGCTTTTGTGTGTGACATACGACAGTTTTGTTTAAATACCGTATTAAATCAATCTAAGAAAGCTTTAAGCATTACGTCAGAGTGAAGCTTCAAAATTAAACTTAAATTTTGGAATTGTTCTGTATTACGCCTTGTGAAATCCTGAAAAATTCTGTATCGCAAATAAATCATGAACGCACCGTTAAATTCTTTAAATTGTATTTCTGTGAAGTTTTTTGTAATGTCAACGAAATAAAACGTCATTGTAACGTAAATTCCTCGAAATTTCCTTTTATTTCGTATTGTAAATTCCCCGGTTTAAAGTTTCTTTTAGATCGAGTATTTGCTAGCCGAGTTAATATAGATTACAGAACGATATTAACTTGGAACTTAATATCGAAGTTAATATATATTAACGCGAGTTAATATCGAAAAGTGAGTTAATACGATTTTATCTCTATCGTGTGTCGAGAGCACTAGGCAGTGGTCTAGTACCTTCTCCATTGTTTTCAGAAGAAAAGAGATGAGACAAATAGATCTGTAGGATCTCTGATCCGATCCCGATCTTCATTTTTATGTTTGTAATATTTTTTAAATTTTTCTTATTTTGTTATGAAAAATGAATAATTTTTGTTATTTTCCTTGAAAATAATATTAAAAACCAAATATCTATTCTATATATTGCATTTTATTTATTTTATAAATATACATCAGTAAATTGCTTTAATCATGCTATAGCAGACCCTTAGATCACCACGCAGAATTTGTTTTGCACTGAGAGCACATCGTTATAAGTTTATAATAAATCAAAGGGCCTTCTTCTTCAATGCCGCTACAGCCCAAATCGGACCTTGGCCTCCTAACCTGAAGGTGAGAAGGCCAAGGCCGCTTTAATCTAGACTATACAAATATTACAATTACCTTCTATGACCTTTCATACAAACCTATCGAAATTTTGATGGTGTGACATCCCTCTCGCGTCTTCCACTATCTCCCATACAGTAGTCAAATTTTTAAAACATTTATGAAACATTGAATTCGGTTCAAGCACCTACAAAATCATTGATCCGGGCATTCGTTGTGTTACCACTTCTCAATCAATCAATCAATCAAATTCCTGTTAAGACCCCCTATAGGGGCATAAGACAGAAACAACTCTCTTCCAGAAGACGCGATCCTGAGCATCGGCCTTAAGCTGTTGCCAGGACTTGTTTATTCCTCTGGCCTCCTGCTCAACTGCTCGCTTCCATGTGTTACATAATCGACCAACCCGACGTCTTCCTTGAGGATTATAATCCAGAGCCTGTTTGGCGATGTTCCGCTCTGGTTTCCTCAAAGTATGACCGATCCACTGCCACTTCCGCCTTTGAATCTCAATACCTATTTTAGTCTGCCAGTTGTACTCCAAAGTTCGTCGCTGGAGATCACTTCTGGCCAGAATATTCCTAAAATGCGTCGGAGGCATTGATTCACGAAAGTCTGTAGTTTCTTGGTAAGTCGAATGGTTACTTTCCACGTAGTAAAACCATATAACAACACGGATTTGACGCATGCGTCAAAAACTCGCAGCTTTGTGCGAAGGGAGATCTCTCTTAACCTCCAGAAAGGGGAAAGGATACCGAAGGCCTGACGAGCTTTATTTAGCCGAGCCTCAACCCATTTCGGCTAACTGCTCTAATATTATCCGTAGGGTATTTGTGTGATCGGTACAAGACGACCCTTTACGGAATCCAGCCTGATAAACTTCGAGAGTGCTCTCGACGACATCACTAGTCCTATTGAGAATTACCTTAGCCATAATTTTTGATACGGCAGTAAGTAGACATATACCACGCCAATTGCCACAATCCCGAAGGTCGCCCTTCTTCGGAATTTTCACAATGACGCCCTCCTTCCATTCAGTTGGATATCTTCCTTCATTCCACACCTCAGTAAAGAGTGGGAGGAGTATATCGGCTGTTATTTCCGGGTCCGCTTTGAGGAGTTCGGTTGGTAGTCCATCTATACCTGGAGCTTTCCTTCCCGCCATTGACCGAATGGCGGAAACTATCACTTTCTTATCTGGCGGATCGTCCCTAATAGAGGATTGTTGCGGTTGGATATTTGGTAGTTGTTCTGTTTCTGGAATATCTTCCTCTGACAAGATGTTTAAAATATCAGAGAAGTATTCCTTCGATCGCCGCAACTGGTGTTCACTCATATTAAGGAGAGTTCCGTTGACATCTCTCACTAGGTGGTTGTTTGCCAGATCTTCAATGGCCTTTCTCTTGTCGCATCTAACTGCCTTTTTAAGCTGTATATGAGCATCGCGGTAGTTCTGCCTCAGGTTGGGCGTTCGTTGGTTGACATCGGGTTGAGAGATGATTGCCAATTTGGATTTTTTCCGATTGCCAACCTTGTCCCATGTGTCTTGCGACATCGAGGGTTTCTCACCGCTTTGCACATATCCCACAAATTCTTCAGCACTAGTTAGAAAAGTGTTTCTGGTTGCCTCCCAACTGGCGTCCAGTGTGCGCATTTCATATTCACCCAATGTGGATGACTTTTCGCGTAGAATAGTGGCGTATTTTTGTTGGGATCTCTTGAGTTTATTCACATTAAGCTTGCGCTTCATTTGAAGAATTTGTGGTCGTCGGATAGCTTCTGTACACGATCTCAAGCAGGCAACCATCAAGTGGTTACCACTTCTACCCTCCCAAAATGATTTAATAAAATATTTTGCTTTGTTCATTTAAGACACCAGCCTACTGCATACTGCCTTCGGCTTAACGCGAATCTGAAACATAACAGGACTACGATAAAGCCCAATCGTGCGATACTCTAGATGAAAGATAAATTTTTGATTTCAAGAAATGTTGTAGAGGAAGTGGTACAGGGGTTGACGACATTGAACCATTTCTTTGTCATTACGCTAAAGTTTCTATCAAAATGTTTTATACTAAATTTAGGATTTAAAAATGTAATAGGCACTGAGAAAATTAGTGTATTAGATTTATTGAAATTGGGCAATTTGTATGGGAGGTGGTAGAAAAAGGGGCGAGTTCTTAAAGACTTTTTCAGAAATAACTAACTATGTTTTTGACATGTTTGAAATTGCAAATCGACTTTTTGTAAAGTTGTGAAATTGAGTCAGATTGTATGGAAGGGGGTAGAAGGGGTAAGGCTGATCGTTTAATTTTTTTTAGTCTTACTAATAATTCTAAATGCATATTATAATAATCTACAATTTCAGCTCGATAAATTATATACGCATTGAGTAAATTGGTTTTGAGTATTTCATGGGAAAGTGCAGTTTGTATGGGAGGAGGTGGAAGGAGGAATTTTTATACGGTAGATTGAAATCATTATAAAAGAAATATATTCAGAATTTTAGACTAATAACTTTTATACTTTTTGAGCAAATCCATTTATTGTCGAATTACGAAATTGCATCGTTTTGCTTGGGAGGGGTAGAAGGGGTGAAGCTAATCATCTAATTTTTTCTGGTCTTACTAATAATTTTACATAAATATTTAGTGCACAATTTCAGCTCGCTAAACTTTATAGGCACTGAGTAAATTGGTTTAGAGTATTTCATGAAAAAATGCAGTTGTATGGCAGGTGGTGGAAGGAGGAGGAGGATACACATAATTTTTATACAGTCGATTACGATTATTATAAAAGGAATATATTCCAAATTTTAGACTAATAGCTCTTATACTTTTTGAGCAAATACGTTTTTGATAATAAATGCGCAATTGTGTCATTTTGTATGGGAGGGGGTAGAAGGGGTGGAGCTGTTTGGTCCGCTCACGACCTTGACCTTACAACGTGCACAAAATTTTAACTATCTAGCTCAACGCTTTCTCAAGCTAGAGAGCGCACGGACGGTTTTCAGATTTTTGAGTGATTATATGAACTTCTGTATCATTTATTTTTTTCTCCGAGCCTTATTTCTTAGCGTTACAAACTTGTAATACTCTCAGATTTCATCTCTGTCTTCTGGAAAATTTCCTCATGTATGGAAAACAAGCTATGTAATTAGAATTTTCAAGTCTGGCGACAAATCTAAGATTTTAAACTATCGTCCTATTTGTATCCAATCAGTTATACCTAAGATTCTCGAGAGTTTGCTTTGTGATTTTATCACTCCTTCTTTTAGTTCATTAATTATTCCCAACCAGCATGGCTTTTGTAAGAATAAATCAACTAGTACTAATCTTATAAACTACCATAACTTTATCAATAAGTCACTCGATTCTTCACATCAAGTTCATGCCATTTATACCGATTTTGCGAAAGCCTTTGATGAAGTCAATATTGACCTTTTGACAGCCAAACTGAGAGTTATTGGTTTCGATGGGCCGGTTCTGAGCTGGATTGATGACTATACTCACTTCCGTTCGCTTATAGTTAAATTTAATGGTAAATTTTCTGAACCGTCCGGTGTTCCACAAGGATCTCACCTTGGACCTATATTGTTTTCGCTCTTTATTAATGATATTGAATGTGTATTTCATGACGTTCAATTTTTACTATTTGCAGATGATTGTAAAATCTTTAAAACTATTACATCAGCAGCTGATATTACTACTTTACAAAATAATTTAGATAGTTTTTATAATTATTGTAAAAGTAATTATATTGAAGTTAATATTGATAAATGCTATTATATCTGCTTCAACCGATCCAAATTACCTTTAAGTAATATTTATTACATCAACAAAGTTCCAGTGAAGGAAGTGCAAACTGTGCGAGACTTAGGTATTACTTTCGATACTTCACTTAGTTTCATACCTCACATTAATAATATTATAGCAGTTGCACGAAGAATGCTTGGTTTCATTATTAAAAATTCAAAATGCTTCAAGATTGGTACCCTAAGAATATTATACTTTTCGCTTGTCAGAAGCAAACTGGAATATGTTTCCACCTTATGGATCCCATACTATAGATTCTATGTCGATGCCATTGAGACTGTACAGCACAAACTCTTAATCTATATTGGTTATAAAATGGGAATAAATTCTGGTATATTATATATTCTGAATTGATGGAGTTTTTGAATATTTCGTCATTAGAATCTAGAAGAATTTTTAACGATGCCGCTTTTCTATATAATATCGTGAATAGTAATATAAATGCTCCAGATCTCTTATGTGAAATTAATTTACACATTCCTACCAGAGTAACTAGATCATTTGACTTGTTTTCTATTGACTTTTACAGAACAAATTTCAGCTCTAATTCTCCAATAGCAAGACTACATCAACTTGGCAACAATATCTCAGATATTGACTTGTTTAACACAAATATCCCTTCTCTGAAGAAATTTATTTATGGTCATTTCAAATAGCGAATAAAAATATAATATAATCAATTAAAGAAATAATAAGAAAATATTTTCTAACTTATCATTTATCATAATGGCAAAAGTTCGTTTTTCAAGCGTATATTACAATATTATATTATAACATCATTATTTATGTCCCGTTTCATTCTTTATACTCTAGATGAAATCTGAGAGTATTATAAGTTTGCCACAAAGTTTGTAACGCCAAGAAATAAGGCTCGGAGAAAAAAATGAATGATACAGAAGTTCATATAATCACTCAAAAATCTCAAAACCGGATGTCCGTCCGTCCGTCCGTCCGTCTGTCTGTCTGTCCGTCCGTCCGTCCGTCTGTCTGTCTGTCCGTCCGTCCGTCCGTGTCCTCTCTAGCTTGAGAACGCGTTGAGCTAGAAAGTTCAAATTTTGTATACGTCGTTTTTAACAAAAAAGTAAGGTCAAGTTCGTGAACGAGCCAAATCGCTCCACCCCTTCTACCCCCTCCCATACAAAATGACACAATTTCGCAATCTGACAATAAACGGATTTCCTTGAAAAGTACAAATGACATTGATCTGAAATTTGGAATGTAATACTTTTATGATGATTCCAATCTACTCTTTAAAAACAATTTGTGTCTTCCCCCTCCTTCCACCACCTCCCATACAAACTGCACTTTTTCATGAAATGCTCTATACCAATTTACTCAGTGCGTATAATAGTTATCAAGCTGAAATTGTGTAAAAAATATTTATTTAAAATTATTATTAAGACCAAAAAAAATGAGACGATTAGCTGTACCCCTTCTACCCCCTCCCATACAAAATCACACAATTTCGTAAATTCATAATAAACAGATTTGCTCGAAAAATATAAATGCTATTGATCTGAAATTTGGAATATATTACTTTTATGATGATATAAATCTACTGTACAAAAGTTATTTGAGTCCTCCTCTTCCTTCCACCACCTCCCATACAAACTGCACTTTTTCATGAAATGCTCTAAGCCAATTTACTCAGTGCGTATAAAATTGACCGACCTGAAATTGTGCACTAAATATTTATTTAGAATTACTAGTAAAATCAAAAAAAAATTAGGCGATTAGCTTTACCCCTTCTACCCCTCCCATACAAAATGACACAATTTCACAACTTTATAAAAAGTCGATTTTCATGAAAAGTATGAATACTACTGATCTGCAATTTAAGACATGTCAAAAGCATGATATTTATAGTTATTTCTGAAAAGTCATTAAAAACTCGCCCCTCCTTCTATCACCTCCCATACAAACTGCGCTACTTCACTACATCCAATACACTAATTTTCTCAGTACCTATTAAATTTTTAAATCCTAAATTTTGTATAAAACATTTTGATGGCAACCTTACCGTCATGTGAAAAAATTAGTTCAATGTCGTCACCCCCTCTACCACTTCCCCTACAAAATTTCTTAAGATACAAAAATTTCTCTTTCATCTAGAGTATCGCACGATTGGGCTTTATGCCCAATCGTACTCCTGTTATGTTTTTATACTCTAGATGAAATCTGAGAGTATATTGTGTTTGCCTTACCGTTTGTAACGCTAAGAAATAATGCTCGCACAGAGCCGCCAAGGGTACAGAAATATTTGTTGTCGCTCAAAAACTTCGATTCCGAGTTGCTGTCTGTCCGTCTGTCTACAGCATAACTCTCGAGCGCTTTAAGCTATCGTGCTGAAATTTGTTGTGTGTTATTTTTAGCAAAAAAGAAACTTTAAGTTCGTGAACGGGCCACATCCCCCCCCCACTCCTTCTACCCCCTCCCATACAAATTTCACGAAATTCTGAAATTTTCAGAAATTGATTTTGCTTTGAAACTATTTAAGCTATGAATTTGAAATTTGGGTCAAAGTATTATGATATAAATGTCATTAATATGACGGAATATTGATCCGATCCCGTCACTCCTTCTACCCCCTCCCATACAAATGCATAGTTTTGAAAAATGCAGTTTTTCGATTTCCATTGAAACTAGCAAAGTTATAAAAACGAATTTTTGCCAGAATTAATTTTATTATAATTCCAATCAGAATTAAAAAAATTATCAACTTCACCTCACTCCTTCTACCCCCTCCCATACAAATTTCACGAAATTTTGAAATTTAAAATATCATCATTTTTCTTCGAAACTATTAAAGCTATCTACTTAATATTTTGCATAAAGTATACAAATAAAAATATCAATAACGGGAAAAAAATGTGTTTTGATCCGTACACTCCTTCTACCCCCTCCCATACAAATGTCTAATTTTTGTTGAATCGATTTTCATTAAAACTAGAAAAAGTATAAACTTCAAATTTTGCCAGAGTTTGTTTTTCAATAATTGCAATAAATGCTAAAAAAAATGATCAGCTCCTCTTCACTCCTTCTACCCTCTCCCATACAAATATCTTTATTATAAATTCAAGAAAAGCATTTCTCCTTCGAATATGTATATTAGAACTAGCGAATTTGATATTGAATCAAAGCGTGGTGACAAGGATGATGATAAGCAGTTTTAAAATCATCTTAAACGCTCCACTTCCTTTGCCACCTCCCATACAAATGCCTCAATTTCAGTAAAACTATGTCCAATTGAAAATAATGAAAGCTACAAACCTTAAATTCAGCACGAAATGTTTTGCATACCACATTAGGTGTCATATCTAAAAATTACAAACCTCCCCCCTCTTCTTCTACCACCTCCCATACAAAAGTCACTATTAATTATTTAAAAGAATTGGAGGTGACATATTTTCCGGTACATTGAACTCTTTCTCATTTCATCTAGAGTATCATATGATTCTCTAATACAGGGTGTTTGGTACTCCGTACATAACCTTGTAAGGGGCTATTCCTGGATATATTTTGAGCAAAAAATTGTTCTACGGAGATGGCCAATTTTCAATATCCACGGAGATACAGGGTGATCAAGAAAAGTCCTTCGGACCTGTACCCTCACTCACTCAAAACGCTATATCTTGAAAACCAATAATCGCATTTCAAAGTGTTATAGCTTGTTTTTTAGGGAATCAAATTATCTTTCATTTAGTGTAATAGTCCGTATTGTACCTGTACCCAATCCTGAGGTATTTCCTTCAGACCACAAATTTTTGATACTTTGACCCTCAAAATTCTGTGATCAATGTAGTTTTTCTCAAGAAAACGCATTATAAAAATGTCATTTTAATGTTGTTTTTTTATGTGCCATATTATTGCCTACAAAAGATGCACACATACTTATGACTTAGGTTTTCCCGTTTTCCAGGTAATAAGCGAAAATACATATGGCTTAAAAATAAAATATGCCATAAACCAACCCTCGTTCTAAAAAAACTACCTGAAATGTTGTTAAACTGAAATATTCTTTGTGTCCTTTAATTACTATTTAAATTATCAATGAATGTCCTTTAGGTAGTATTAAAATTATCGAGAAAATGAATTAAATTAAAATGAGTTTCAACACAACTAGGTGCAGCACTTTGCCCTTTTTAATGGGTTACCTAACAAAATGAAAAGCCTATAAAAGCAAACCATACTTCATATTTTTATCAGTTTTAGTTAAATTTGTAAAAGAACAAGGTATCACTAAAATTTAGAAAAGAATTTCGAAATGCCTGAGTTCACGAACGAAGAATATGCAGACATAATTTTCGTCTATGGAGAGTGTCAGGGAAATGAGCAAGCGGCGCGATCTTTGTATCATCACAGATTTCCCAATCGTCGAATACCTTACGCGAGAGTATTCCAAGACGTTTACAGAAGGATTAGGAAAACAGGCAGTGTTAGGACAAGCAGAGTGAATGCAAATCCTGCACCGGTAATCGCTGTTTCAATTGATCAACGAATCCTAGCTGCAGTTCAAAATGATCCATCAACTAGTATACGACGCTTGGCATTGCGGTTTAACGTCTCTACGTGGAAAGTTTGGAGTGTCCTGAAAGCAGAACGTTTGCATCCCTACCACCACACACCAGTGCAGGAGCTGTTACCCATTGATTTACCCAAAAGGATGGAGTTTTGCAATTGGCTCCTTGAACGACAAATAAGTGACGAGAATTTTATCAGCAACATTCTTTGGACGGATGAGTCCCAATTCACCAGGGACGGTATCTCAAACTTCCACAACTTACACACATGGGCTGAGAGCAATCAACATACAAGAAGAGAGGCATCATTTCAGCACAGATTCAGTGTCAATTTATGGGCAGGTGTGATTGGCAACGATTTTATTGGTCCTATTAGGCTTCCGCCTACCTTAAATAGTTCCAATTACTTGCATTTTTTGACAAATGATCTACAGGAGTTATTGGATGATATGCCACTGCAACGATTGGCTTCCATGTTTTACCAACACGATGGTGCTCCAGCTCATTACGGCCGACAAATCAGAGATTGGTTAAATTCCAATTATAGCAATCGCTGGATCGGTAGAAAAGGACCGATACACTGGCCTGCAAGATCTCCTGATTTAACTATTATGGATATCTTTGTATGGGGACGGATGCAGGACCTTGTCTACACAACGGAAGTAGTAACGTTGCAGGATCTAAACACCAGAATCGATGCGGCAGCAACAGAAGTAAGGCAGCAGTTGAGGAGTATGAACACAAAGAGAACACTGGCAAAACGAGCTTTAGCGTGCATTCAAAATGAAGGGAGCCATTTTGAACATTTATTGTAATTAAGGAAATTTGAAATAAACCATAAAAACCATTCTTAAGTTCTTTTAGTTCAAGCGGAGAGTGTTGATCAACCTATTCTTGTTTTTTTGACAAAAGTGCTACATTATTGGAATGATAATTTCTTCTAAACTATAAAACTTATGCAATGCAAGTGTATGCATCTTTTGTAGGCAATAATATGGCACATAAGAAAACAACATTAAAATGACATTTTTATAATGGGTTTTTTAGAGAAAAACTACATTGATCCTAGAATTTTGACGGTCAAACTGTCAAAAATTTGTGTTCTGAAGCAAATATCTCAGAATTGGATACAGTTACAATGCGGACTATTACAGCAAAAGAAAGGTAATTTGATTCCCTAAAAAACAAGCTATAACACTTTGAATTGTGATTATTAGTTTTCAAGATATAGCGTTTTGAGTGAGTGAGGGTACAGGTCCGAAGGACTTTTCTTGATCACCCTGTATCTCCGTGTATATTGAAAATTGACCATCTCCGTAGAACAATTTTTTGCTCAAAATATATCCAGGAATAACCCCTTACAAGGTTATGCACGGAGTACCAAACACCCTGTATAATTCTTTTATGCTTTTCTATCTATTTTCCATTCATAATCAATTTTTTATTACGTTCATTTTTTATATTAGAATTAATTTTTTCTTGTTTTCTTTTTTCGAACTGTGTTATTGGACTTTAGTCTGTAAATAAATAAATAAATAAATAAAAAAAAGTTAATGACGCTTCAATTTTGAATTTCAAAACAAATTCTGTAAGTAATGTTTCCATTTCGGAGACAAAGGAATTTCATAATCTGCGTCAAATGCACCGGTTTTTCTACGTCTAAAGCGAATAGATACGTTCCTATCATTTCCTTTGAAATTCACAGGCTTGTTTTTAATGTCGCTCTTTTTTATGATAAACAACTTAATATAAATAAAAGAGTCCATCCTACTACTACTAAAGTAGTTTCCACGAAAAACCTTATCGCACTACTCATAACCACATCATTCTGATTTGTTTCTTATCATTGCCTGCTAAATTTTTTTTTAGTGATAGCCTACTATAAAAATCGCGCTGGGATTAGTTCATCGTTATCTTGTATGGTATATTTCGGCTATAATTTATGATTTCCAAAGAATAAATAAAAAAAAACTGCTTTTCATTGAACCTTGCCGATTACAATAATTTTCCATCGCTAATATTCAAGTCATGTCATATTTGATTTTCGAATTTGTCGAGGGTGAAGGAAGACAGTGATATATTTACAATAATTGGACTGGCCGTGACCTCTCACTTGACGGTCATCGATTATCAAATATTGGCACAATCGACTTGAAATAAAAATAGAGCTCTCCAAACCATACTAAATTATGTTCGAATTTTTGCTATTCAAATAGCAACTTATAATTTTTGCTTCGATAACTTTTAATAGTCAAGGCTTTTTTTAGAGTTTGTAATGGAGCTTTTTTTTTGTTTTATTGTCTTTCACATAAATTAATTACGCCAGTTGATATGGAACAGCACCAGAAGGAGGAGGATGAACTTTGATTATGGCATCTCTATAAATAAACTATGAATGAATGTATTTTTTTAATTCGGAGAAATCCGATAATGTAAATCAGTAATGCTATGAATATTTTTGCATATTTTTTGATTAGTGTGGACAAAAAATTTCGTGCTTACTTTTGCAAATTAACGTAAGTCCACGATTCGCTTATACAAGAGTATGACGCAAATGTGGAATGCACTGCCTGAGGCTGTAGTCCAATAAGGTCATTGTTTAGTTTGAATGAATGATAACCAATCTCTGATTTTATCGAATTCTTTGTGTGTAAATCACCTGATAATGTGTTTTATCTTGTATTATTGGTGATATTGTGCCGACAAAAAGATATCGTCTTACATCTTTCAGTTGTCGATATTATCTATTCAAGGATAACAAATTTAAATGTTCGCTTTGACTCTAAATGTGGAATAGGGAGAAAGAACTATTTCCAAAAAGAATTAAGCTTCCTCTATTATTCCTTCAAAAATAAACAACTAGAAAGAGTTTTTAGTTTTCAAAAAATGATAAAGCAGGAAACATGTGTTTATGACTTTTTCTATATTTACTGATAAGCCATTTCCTTCCTGGAATATCAACACTACCATGTATCGTCATTGTTATCATAAAAAAAAGCCTAGAGCAAAACGGTCACAAGAATATTATTCTGGTTATAAAAATCTTTCAGGAACCGGTTAAAGAATCCAATCTCATGAATTTTGACGTCATTTTGTGCTAAATTTACTTGTTATTATATATATGACATCAAAAAATGTTGTTCAAATTTTCTTCTTGGTTGGACTTTATTGAGATTTAAAAAACAAATTGTATTCTCAAATTCAACAAAAATTTCGTGTTTATTTTAATTATGAATTTTTCTAAAGCTAATGATCTAATCAATGCGATCATGGCATTTGTTTTACACGACTGATCACATCGATTAATTTCGTCGATGATCGTGCCATATCTTAATTGTTTTTACGATGATCGTGGCTTTTTCTCCTATGCTGATCGTAACGACAAATTTCGTCGATGACGCAAATTTTTTCTTTCTTCTACAAAACATAAACAATTTCATTTTTTTGTGTCTTTTTTCTCTATGTATTTTAGAAAAACTGCCTTGATAAGTATGAAAAAAAATTTTTTTCATTTGCACCGTGATAGCTGCTTATCACGCGTTAATAAGATCAGTAATCGATTCGATCGTCGCGTGATGTATTATTAGATTGTTGGTTGGCAACTGTCCAATATCATTTAGACCGTGTAAAATCTTTGATTAAGATTCTAATTAGTTATGACGCGGATTATAAAGATTTCGATTTGAATCGGTAGCGCTTAAACGACCTTGGACTTGGCGGGTGTTCTCTTCGTACTCGCGTTTACACCTACAATACTACTCTGATCATGGTAATTGCAATAAAAAAATTTCCGCAGTATTTTATCGGTTATGCATTTGTCATCTGGAATATGTTCCTTTCCCTTTGCGGTGTATGTGAGACACTTAATAAATTCAATGACCTTTAACAAATTTATCCGATTTGCTGTGCACAGAATTTTACACGCTATTGACGACGTTCACTGAATTGAAAGAATATTTTAAGCAGTCTTTTCCGTCTTCAGTTTGAATAAGTAAGTTAGAGAGAGGTATCCACATAGCTGAAGCTAGCGGTATAGAGAGAGTCATAAATCGATCAATAATCACATAAATATGCTAAAAATGCAATCATAGCTTCAGACCGACTTATGCCAATATGGAATTTCTTCAGATACGTATATTTCGAAATTATACGACGATTGTCTGTGCTATTCGAGAAAGTTATATTTAATCTGTGGTGTTGGGTAAACTTAAACACAGCTTTAGCCTGATTGTCGATATTTTTTTTTTATTTAAAAAAAAAAGAAAAAGAAACCTACCTTGTTTAAAAGAAACTGCAATGAACTCTCTCGCATAATATGCGAATCGCATATCAAATGTACAAAAAGTTTTTTTTTTGATATTTGAGACTTTCATTTTGGAATTTATACGTTTGCATCTTTGTTGAGTTTGTGCGATGAAGACTCTTGAAGGTTTTAGTTGATCATGAAAAAAAAAACACAAGCAAACACTATACTACGAGATTATTCTTCCATTTGGGATTTTAATGTGCACGTTATTATGTTGGTTTTATAGAGGAAATCTGATGCTTTTTAGTATTGCTTGACTGCGAGATGGTTTTTTTTTCGTAGTACGCATCACTAAACCTGCTAGAATTTTAAAGGCAACAATTGACGAGGTCGATGATTTTCCGTAGCATAAATCTGCTTCCGTGAAGGTGAAGTTGACAATGGAAAATCGAGACTTGAGAGGTTTCTTTTGGGACTTATATTCATGAATTTCAGACTGAACTGATTGTTGCATTTGAAAATTTAATTTTTCTCTGCGATGATAATTGAGTCTTCAAGGTTGTCGGTAGTCGTCTATGTATATTTTTAGCGTGATTCAAGCAATCAATTAAACAATTATTAACCACCCACCCAATCCACAGGCCCTTGTTTGCAGATATTTTGCTCTGGTTTCCTTAAGGGGCCATACATACCGAAACGACGATTTCGTGAAAAAATGGCTATTTTCGCACAGACATTCCTGACAAAGCACTAAATATAATGAAAATTTGTTTTTATAATTTTAATCATTGTTAATTTTACAACAGCATGTTGGAAACAAATTTTTAAAATTATGTTTAGGAAAAAGTTTACAGCATAACTCCGGGTTCGGTTTTTTAAAAATGAGAAAAACTATACTTTTCGATACGACTTATGACCTATAAGTCAGGCGACGACTATATATTATTTTTTGCAATAACAATAGAAAAAGGTTGCGACAAGTGCTTGACGGAAGAACATTTTCGATTTTTATAAGTTTTGTTAATAATAAATGGAGTTAAAAAAGAGCGTTTCTTATTGATTTTTTCGTTCGAATTTATGTATTAAAACTGATGACTATGAAATATTTTTAACACTGATATGGAAGAATAGAATGTTGTTAAGCTTATTCAATGAGTTTGGTATTAGTTTTCATAAAAAATACATCATAATTGTTTGAAAATCAATCAGTAAATTTCGCAGGGAAAATTGAAGCTCAGTATGCCTTGTGACGGCGACCAGAGCAGAGGTCAGTCTCTTTTACAAGATGTTCGTACTCTCTCAAGAAATTTGTCTTTTCCCCTTCGCATTTTCGATTATCGATTGCTTTCTTTGTATGTGTTGTCGCAGATCAAAGCACAGTTTAATTATACGTAAAACAGTTGGCAAACGGGAAAGAACTTCTCGAACTGAGCTCACCAATATGCGTGCAATCTCCACGCACATAAACGAACAATCTACGTGTAAAATATTGCTTAGTAATCAGCTGTTTAAAGTTTTGGGAGGTATGAACATGGAGCAAACCAATCAAAATCGTTCATTTGGGAGGTAAGAGTTTCTTATGCGAAAAATTTTTTGAACTATGGGTAACATAGCCCGTTTTCGCACTCAATCTTCTTTCGCTCTGGATCAAAGTTCGTAGGCGATGAATGATGAGAAATCCATTGTCCTATGCTTGTTGATAATTTTGTTTTTGTATTTTTTCCAATGCATCATTTTCTTTCCTTATTCCTTCGCGACCTATTTCCCCGCTTTCATTTCCACTTCCTCGTTATTCTTGTACATTCCTTTAGTAGCATCTTCCCGCATCGATGTGGAAAAACTAATCATCACAGCATGTACGGCAGGCTAGAAGTCAAGCAAATTACGACACGAAAAAGTGTTCAGAGAGACCAAAATCATTTACTCTCTCGATTTTAAATCGTAGGCAAAATGATTTGAAATCGATATCGACCGATGGTAGGTACGGCCGCTTAAAGTGGGATCGATTCACTGCCACTTTCGCCTTTGAATATCTACGCCTATCTCAGTCTCTCCAATTGTACTCCGAGATTCGACGTTGGAAATGACACCTGGCCAGAATATCTCTAAAATGTTTCACTTTCATGAGGCATGCTGTTGGCACAAAGATGAGTGCGACAACGCATTCTTAAAAATGTGCGCTTGATGAAGCTCAAATAAGCGCACGTGCTTCCATTTGGGTTACTCGTGCAATACACTTTGCAATCTGTCAAATTGTGTAATGTCAAAGCTTTCTACATACCAAGCTAGGCAGAACTGACGTAGCGGCCATCTTGAATGACTCCAGTGGATGTGACGTCATGGATTTTTCCATTTCACAAGACCACCTGTATTATTTTTCTGCAAACTTGTCGTAAAAATACGTTTTACCGAAAACAAGAAAAAAGCATAATTAGTTCAAATTAAGCACGGAAATATTACGCGAGTGCATACTTTTTCGTAATAACTAAAATTCTACAATTTTCTCTGTGGAAATTAACCGGAGAACTCTGCACAATATGAGTGACAGGTTTTCTTCGGTGTGAGAAACCGAGATTTAACTTTGATCGCACTTTTTTCAATTATCAACGTGTAATAATTACATGCCGAGCACTATTAATAAAGTACCTTAGAAAGCTGAACTTTAACACTGCATTTAAGAATAAACTCGATTCTTACGAAGCCCGCCGTGTCTGCTCCATACAAAACCGAGAGAATTTGTAGGGAACTGTCACTTCTGTTATGACTCCAACGTGTTGTTGTAGGATTGACTTCATGGCTTTCTACTTTAGAGGGCTTTGGTAATGTTCCCGATGGACAGTATAATTGTCTTGAAGTTGTGTTTCTTCTCAAAACATTGTGTAGATGCACACAAGTTACCACACTTTCTTCAGCTGTACAAGTTTTAATTGCAAATGGTTTTCTAAAAATTCTGAAAACTGATGCTATCCACTATACGCCGTGCCATAGAGAGCAGATGGCTAACAACTCTTTTCGGTGATCCCTTTTTGAGTTCTCCGGGATATGGTTTCATTATTCGAGGGTAGTCCTAGAAGTATCTTTATTTCTCGAAAGAGTCTCCTTTTAGTTCGATACACTTTTCCCAGCTATGTTCAATAGATTCGATACCTGAAAATGGTCCGGAAAATAGCCATCAACCGCAGACTCAACATCTTCATGGATGGCAAACGTTTTACCAACGAGGCTTTTTTGAAGTTCAAAAACAGGAAATAATCCGAGTGGGCGTGAAGATGCAATTCTAACTTTAAGTCATTGATTTTAACCATCGCGATAACAGATGTGTGTAGCAAAACTTATTTTTTCGCGAAATGTGTCTGTTTTTTTCTTGATTTCTCACTCAAACGCTGCATAACATTCGCCGTTGATTATTTTTCCTTTTTCTGAAGATAACACCGTCCAAAAGCATATCTGTTGCATATTTTACATGATTAATTTATGACGCTAATTTCAAATATGTTATCAGTTTTTATGTATCAGCTCTAGTTTTTGAATTATAAGAGGAGGGTGTTTTTTTGAGAAAAATATGCACCTGCCGTACAAATATATTTAATTATAAAAAAACTACAAACTCTGGAATTTCCTTTTATATGATTTTCTACTGTTGTTGAATGACGAAGTGCTACTCTGAATAAATAAATAAATAGATAGATAGATCGCCAAATCACTTTATACAATGCTTGTTTTTTTTTTAATTTGTTGTATGGCGTGTCCTTTACTGGACGAAGGCCTCCCCTATCGTCTTCCACTTCTCTCTATCGCGCGCCAACCTCATCCACGTCCTACCGGCTAGCCGCCCTATATCGTCATCCCATCGTAATTTCGGTCTTCCTCTTGGCCTGTTTTCAACTCGTGGATACCATTCGGTCACTAACTTTGTCCATCTATTGTTTGTGCATCTTGAGATGTGACCTGCCCACTTCCACTTTAGAGATCTTGCTCTACTCTTGCAGCTTATGATCCCGGTTCGTTTCCTAATGGTGGAATTTCTTTGTCTGTGCGATCGATTGATGCCCAGCATTGCTCTTTCCATAGCACGTTGGCAGACTTCGAGCTTTTCGGTGTTGGAAGTCGTTAATGCCCATGTTTGTGAAGCATATGTTAGTGCGGGAAGAATACAGCTGTCATGAAGCTTTCGTTTCAAACTGACAGGTAGTTCACTTTTCAAAACGTCCTTTAAAGACCAAAACCGCTTCCATGCCGTAGAAATACGTCTTTTAACATCCTTCGTTGTATTATCTTGCATGGAGATTACACGACCTAAATACACGTATTCGTCGACGTATTCGATTGCTTTCCCATTTAATAAAATAGAAGGCTTCTTCGCGTTGGTCAAGAGCTTTGTTTTCGTAACATTTATTAGAAGGTCAGCATTTCCACTTTCTGCAGCTAAGTTTTGAATCATATGTTGAAGTTCGTAGTGATTTTCGGCGAATAGAACGACATCATCTGCAAACCGACGATGCGTTAGTCTGTCCCCATCTACTCGGAGTCCGAGCGAGTCCCAATTTAGTTTTCGAAAAATGCTTTCAAGAACAGCTATGAAGAGCTTCGGTGATATTGGATCTCCCTGACGGACTCCCCTCTTCAGGTCAAACTTCGGACCTATAGTTTCCAATTTTACCCTTGCTGTACTGTACATATAAATTTGTTTTAGGATGGATATGTAACCGTTTTCTACGCCCTGTTCCTCTATAGCTTCCCATATCGCATTGTGCTTAACTGTATCAAAAGCTTTCGTGTAGTCAATAAATGCAATATAAACTGTTTTGTTAAATTCCGTGTATTTTTCTATAACTTGCAGGAGTGTGTGAATATGGTCCATAGTCGAATACGTTCTCCTGAAACCTGCTTGCTCTCGTGGTTGATTGGCGTCGAGTACATTAGAAATTCTGGTTAGGACTACTTTTGAGAATATTTTGTAAAAATTTGCCATCAGACTAATAGGTCTGTAGTTCGCAATATCATTTCTGCTCCCTTTTTTGTGAAGGAGGATGATATTGGACGTTGTCCATTGCTGTGGTATCGATTGAGTCTGCATAACTTGGTTAAAGATTCCTGTCAAAAATTCTAGAATTGATGGTATAGCTACTTTTATAATTTCATTAGTGATGCGGTCGTCTCCTGGGCTCTTATCTGCTTTTTGTGTGTTGATCGCTTTCTCTACCTCAGCGTTGATAATACTTGGGACTAAAAATTCTTTCTGAGTACTCGTGTATCGTGGGTTCTCTTCAATTTGTGTACTGTTGTCTGAGTATAAATCCTGGTAAAACTAAGTTGCATTTGCGAGTATGTCCTTTCTGTTAAATGATTGTATGCCGTTATTTCCTTGCAAGTTTGCTATCCATTCCTTTCCTATCTGCATTTCCTTCCTGGCCTTTTTGATTGCTCCTGTGCTAGTAATATATTTTTCTAAAATGTTCATGTTCCGTGTCTTGTAATCTCTAGTTATACTTTTCTTTATCCTCTTGTTAATTTCCAATTTAGCTTTCCTGTCGTTACCTAATATGCTTCGTTTCTCAATTAGCAGTTTTGTTTCATCCGAAAGTATTCTTTTCTTCCTGGTCTTTTGTGAGGACAGGCGATCGACGTTCGATAAATACTCTGAATACTCCAGCAAAAATCGGCCATCATTCCAGCGACTCTGGAATCGTTCCTCCATAGTCCGAATATCTTGGTGGAATCGTTCGCTCCGTTCTTCACTCAAGTCACCTTGATTTTCAGGAAAACGATCTAAATGGCTATGGAGGGAGTGTATTTTGATGCTCATGTTGTATCGAAGTCGCTGACATCTATTCAACGCGCTCAACGTAATCATCATCCTTTTTATTGCCTAAGAAATTTTGAATAACCCAAACAAACAAATCACATGCATTCTTCTCAATTTCTGACATTGAACTGCTGAAATCAACATCGTTCATCAATTTGCGAATTTGTGGGCCGTCAAATATGCCTGCTTTGAGCTGTTCTGAACTCAGATTCAGAAACTTTCTTGAAATATACTTGGAACAATCACCGTCTTTGTTTAGTGCTTTAAACAATTAATGCCCCTAAACATATAAAACAAGGATATTTGGTATAGCTGCCTTGTTGTCCTAAAAGGAAATGAACCATCTTAAGATAAATAAAAAAATACCCATTTATGTTCGTCATACTTTATCTTGGTCATGACCAATGCTACTGTAGGGTATTCTTCCTTAACTTTGGTTGAATGTGTGATCGGTAAGGAACCTAATTTATTTCCGTTATGCAATACTACACACTTCAAACTGCGTTTTGACGAGTCGATAAACGCCATTCATTTGAATCATATCTCTGTAAGCCCATGGCAGTCATCAAAGCAGAAATATCTGTGCAATACACAAAATCGTCGAATTATATATTGCGTCGACCGGGATTTGAACTCGCGACCTTCGCATTACAAGACCAACACGCTACCTACTAGGCTACACCCTAGCCCATACAATATTGGGCACCCAGTACTTGTTTTTTGTCTCCAATGGAAAACAAAAACACTCCAAATATGCTAATAGATAAAAGTTGATATAAACAGACTCAATATGCACGTAGTAGCTGTATCTCAAAAACTGGAGCTGCTCGAAAAAAACTGACGGTAGATTCGAAATCAGCGCCCTCGAATTAGTAAACAACCGTTAAAATATTTCATTCAACAGAAAAAGTTTGATTTTGTTGTGCTGTGTCAATCAATGAAAGTCATCCCATGCGCATTCCAAAAAACTGACATCATGACGTTGCCTTTGAACAATCTTCGCCTTCTTTGGAGCCGGTTCCCCCTTTCAGATCATCCAATTTTTGTCGATTTTTTTCACCATATCTGACATAGTCACTACATTGGGTCAACAACTGCGATGTTCGTCTTGGCGGCTCATACAGCCTCGTTTAAACCCTACCACCCAATATTTTACTGTTGTAAATGAAGTAGCAAACTCCCCCAGAGTAGAATCAAGCTCCGCTTTGATATTGGTTGTGTTGTATCACAAAACGATAAAAAGTTTTTTTTTCATATTTACAAATTTACTAAAGGTATTAATAAATGCAAAACAAATACTGAACAATTAAGCATCATCAAACTTCAAACTTAAGCTGTTCCAAGTATCCGTAAGTCTCCTTTTTTGGGTTTTTTGAAATGACTTCCATTCAGCCGGATATCTTCCTTCGTTCCACACCTCTTTACTGAATTCCGCCAACTCTTTAGTTGGAGGAGCATTGAGGAATTCGGTTGATACTCCGTTTATACCTGAAGCTTTCTTTCCCGCCATTGACCGAAAGGCGGAAACTATTTCTTCCTTGTCTGAGGAATCATCCCTATTATCGGATTGTTGCAGTACACAGAAAAAACAAGAATAGATTTTCCATATAAATCTTATTATATGTATGAATCTTTCATTACTAAATTACTGATTCATATACAAAATAGTAGATGGTCCATTTTAGACTTTTCAAATACATTTATTGTGTGATTCCGAATTTATTTGATTTAACTCAAATAATTTGTTAATTCAATTTTCTTACAAAAAGAGATTCAATATTTTATATAGAAAACTATATGATATATATTACTAGTTGTATATGATCCAAACATAAATAACAAATGAATCTTTTAAAATACGTATATAGTTCAAACGAAAAATGTCATTCTAAGAATCATTATATATTAATTATTTGACGTTGTCAACATTTCGTACGAAGATAATTCACACTCGAAAATTGTTGCGGTGCACATATAGTCCGCTTCATTCGGTGTTTAGGGTCAAGACTAAACTTAACAAGAATATTTATGTAGCATGTCTTCAAATGGGCTAGGGTGTAGTCTAGTGGGTAGCGTGTTTGGTTTACAATGCGAAGGTCGTGAGTTCAAATCCCGGTCGACGCATAATTCCAAGCACACTACCTGCTTGAATACACCTTGGTTACCTCAATCTCCGAAAATGAAAAATTCGTATAAAGAGGGTTGTGCGAAGAGCTAACAACTCTTCCGCAATAAATAATGAAAATGTTAAGGAACCTGAAGTTCAGGAGGTCAAGGCCCGATTTGGGCTGTAGCGCCATTGAAGAAGAAGATGTCTTCAAATGATTTCATTTAATTATAGGATGCACATATATTGTACATACTATTTCAAAAATATGAAATTTGATTTCAAATATTTTCAAAAATCATTGATTCACCTAATAAAAGTACGATATGGCTATTTGTTGTATTTGTTTTGGTTGCTCAAAATCTTTGATTCGGCGAACAAAAGTAGGTGATATGGCTATTTGTCGTATTTGATTTTGTTACAAAAATTCTTTGATTCACCTAGCGAAAGTAGATGAAATGGCTGTTTGTCGTATTTGTTTTGGTCGCTCAAAATCTTTAATTCTACGAACAAAAGTAGATGACATGGCTATTTATCGTATTTGATTTTGTTAATAAAAGTTTTTGATTTATATAAAAAGAAACTTCGGCAATCATATACTTATGATTAGGTGAAACAAAGATTTTGAACATTTGGCTGGAAATCATATAAAAAGAGTAGATGAATTGTTGTACTCATTAGATGATTTTTCTATTCTTTTCTTTCTGTGTAGGATGTTTCGTCATTATCCTGCTTCTATGAATATCTTTCATTAGACAAGGTGTTTAAAGTATCAAAGAAGAATGCCTTTCATCGTCGCAACCTCTGTTCACACATCTAAAGGGGGATTCTGTTGACATCTCTCACTAGAAGCTTCGCGAGGAAATTCTTCAACAATTTCATAATTTTAAATAGCGAACCCATATCCCTAAACTAAGCCGAAGATTCCACCCTATTAATCAGATTTTCAATGACTTTTTTCTTGTCGCGTCTACGCGTTTAACAGCCTTCTGAATCTGTACATGAGCATTGCTGTAGTTCCGTTTTAAGTTGGTAGTTCTTTGGTTTACATCGGTTTGGAAGATGATGTGTCTTGCGACATACAGGGTTTCTCACCGCTTTACACATATCTCACAATTTCTGCAGTACTCGCTAAAAAGGTGTTTCTATTTGCTTCCCACTTGGCGTCCAATATTCGCATTTCATCTCCGCCCAAGATGGATGACTTGTTGCGTAACATAGTGACATACTCGTGTTTTTTGTTGCGATCTTCAAGTTGATCTAAATTAAGCTTGTGCTTTATCTGAAGAATTTGTGACCGTCGGACAACGGTTGCACAATCTTAAACAGGTAACCATCAAGTGATGATCGCTATCCTCGTTAACTCCTTGCTTCGCTGCACATTGACGAGACACTTTCTCCATCGGCGACTTTTGGTCGATTACGGTCGATTTTAACACCATCAGGGGAAACCCAAGATGTTTTAATATGACTCTCCAGTCCACCTCGCTCTAGCCTAATATTTGGATGCTATAGTTGATCACTGATTAGCAGTGTATCGGCCGAATTTCCCCACTCCTTCGTTCGTCATTGAAAGTTCGAACGTTCCAGACACCAATCATAGTGCGTTTTCGAATGCTAAAGGTCGTCCGTATCCAGGGTACTATATCCTTTTCTCATATCAGTTAGTGTTTTAAAATCATTAATAAGCCCTTAACCCAGTTAGTGTGCATTTGCCATTTTCAGAGCATTCCGGACTGTCTGAGTAGATTATACTACTCCGTTTAGAAAATAACTAACAAATGAGTACCCCAATCTAAATTTCCAAAAATAATCTCGTAGCATGATCAGTGCTAAAGAGTTAATGCTCCGGTTCCGGAATCACTTAAAAAGAAAAGATTCATCTCTTTAATAAGTCAAATTTTGTTGTGAACTGATCTTCTATCAATCAATCAGTTCGAAGAATCGATTGAATCTTTCACTAGATTCATGGAGCTATTATTTGAAGGCAGTTAACCCATGATCTCTTCCAAGCTATGATCGTGTCTTAATTTCATAATTTATTGTCGAGTTTTTGCAAAACATCGGAATCATGGGTTTAACTGATATTCAAAATTTGACTCAAATCTAATTTGCTTTTCAATAAACGGGCAAAATGCATAAGATACAACCATGTTTTTTTATAAACAATGAAGGTACAACATAAAGCTTCTAATCTATAAATATAGCTAGGGTGTAGCCTAGTAGGTAGCGTGTTGGTTTTGTAATGCGAAGGTCGGGAGTTCAAATCCCGGTCGGTGCAATATATAATTCCAACACTTTGCCTGCTTGGATATACCTTGGTCACCTCATTCTACGAAAATGAAAAAAAAAATCGTAGAAAGAGGGTTGTGCGACGGGCTAACAAAACCCATCCATAATAAATAATGAAAAAATATTAAGGAACCTGAATATCAAGGTCCGATTTGGGCTGTAGCGCAATAGTAGTAGAATCTATAAATATGGCTAAACCGCCAGTAACCTTTTTTCCATTAAATAAAAAAAATGTTTATGGAGTTTTTGATAGCCGCATCGGTCACATTCATTCAAACCTCATACACGGACAAGTTATAGTCAATTGAATTGCATCCAAATTCACTTGAGCATGGAAATTTTCTTTAGGGTATTATAGTCTTAATTTAGGGATCAATGCCAGAAATACACACCTGCAACCAAAAAATTATAAGCAGGTGCTCTTTGCATCCTAAAAGTAACCCACCGTTTGAGAATCTTTAATTAAGCCCGGATGAAAACTTCATTACCATACTCGTAATTATGACCATTTTTTCATTTTGTTTTCTGTCGTTCCCGCTTATTATTTTAGCAATTACTAGTTTGGTCTTACATTCTCATATTTCCATAAAAGTATTGCAGATCATATTGTTTAATTTTCATGGCATGTATGAAAGTCACGATCAATTAAAAACACTAAAGATCCATATATATATGAAAATGTCTTTAACAAATACCCACACATGCCGATACTCTTGATCGACACTTGATAAAAAATTAAATTCCAGGTTGATCACTTTTAAACCTAAACAAACTCTTAGTCTAAGTTTATGGATATCTAAAAATCCTGTTTGGATTCTTATTTGTTAAAAAATTTGGACTTGAATTTTTGTTGGCTTAAATTCTTGGAACGGCAACCTGTCGTATTACTTGAGTTAATCTCTTAAACCGGAATCTTATACTTTATTTATTTTTTATAAGCCGTAGCACATGTCAAGAAAATTATTTTAAAATAAGGAGAGTTTTTTTTTGAATGCATTTCTGCTTGTAGCAGTAACCCTCCCTGGCACTCAATATCTTTTTTTTTTTAGAACTTGTCGATTTTTCATTCAATTCAAATTCAATAAAAACAATAACACAAAAAATCAAAACACATCTATATTTATAAATTTTATTGGCTCATTACAGTGATAGAAATATTCTTTAATTTGTTTGCCTAAAGAAAAAAAAAATCTTAAATAGAAAGTGTGCCATAAAAAACACCATTCATATGTTTTCCAATGTGAGTGAATTACAAAAAAACTTTAAAACATTAAATGATGTCTTCGAAACATGAAAGACGACCAAGTGTTTCCAATTGGTTTTCATCATTACGTCGACAAAAAAACAACAAGAAATCCTCCTCGATTACTGGAACATTAGGAAATAACAAAGAGCTGCAAAGAAGTTGCGTTGATCTTTCATCGACGAGCACATTCTATAACGATGTTTACGAGTATAACGATAGTAAAAGTTTACTTAATAATACTAGTAAAAATGTTCGCAATCTTTGCTCGAAGTGTTGCTGTAAGAAATACTCATCATCATCGTCCGCATCATCATCACCGTCACCATCAAGTACAACATCAATTCGTAAAACACCAAACAATTCAACGAACCATCATCGTAATGAATTCAAAATTAAAACTGATCTTACAACCGATCTTCAAATTACAAAATTGCCGAATAAAGATAATGCTTATGCATTCAATAAACGTACGGAATTGAAGAAAACGACTACAACAATTATTACACGAACCACTATTCTGAAACGAACGAATCGTGTCGGTTTGGTTTTCAATGATGACGGCGAACTGATAACCGATTTAGATACGGTTCGTGCGAACAGTTTAAATTCGTTATTGGATGATGATTCCTATACGCCAAACAAATCATTCGATGAAGATTTTATGTATATCGATGATAGCTCATCATGCCCCAGTGATATTAATGATGATCAGCAGCATCAGCAAGGCGGCAATAATAATGATAGTGATAAAATATGTCCAGGATGTTCAGCTAATTTACAAAAAACAGAAATTGATAAAATAGCTAAAGTTAAGAAGGTAAGAAATATGATAAATCTGTTGTGATGTACTGATATTATTGTGGTTATCACAAAAAATTGTTTTACGGATTTTAGCGAATATTGCTACAAATTTCATGGCAGAATGCATTAAGTGTGAATTTAAAGTCAATTCAAAGAAAATTGTACAATTTTCGTGGATTCATTGAACCATTTTTTCGAAAATTATTTTATTATTATTAAATATTTGATATTCGGATATTCAATTAAAATCCTCGTCTTGGTTTCATGTATGTTGATAGAATAATTTTATGGTATTAGGTGGTATAAGTTTGTTACTATACTTTCGAGATGATCGATTCGCTGTCAAATGTATTTAGTGCGAAACTATTAAGAATCCTCTTAAGTAATCTTTTTCGAGTATTTACCTAGTCGTGCCATAAGTTCTGTCACACGTATATGGGCAATTTTTGTATAAATGAAAAAGAGTTTTTGACAAAGGAAAATATATTTTATTTTGGCATACTAATGGAAGTAAAATAAGCAACAAATTATTCAAAGTGGCCGCCTTTAGCCTTAACACAGCTCTTTAATCTGTTGGGCCAGTCATCGATAGCAGTACGCACTGTTTCTAGCGGAAAATTAGCTACTGCTTCTGTCAAAGATCGCTTAAGGCTCTCGATATTTGGGTGTCGTCTCGTGCACACCATGGACTCTAACTCCGCCCACAGTTTGTAGTCCAGGGGATTCAAATCTGGGCTCCCAGAAGGCCATTCCGTCGCCCTTATAAACTGTGGAATATTGGTTTCCAACCACGCTTGTGTGGTTCGAGCTTTGTGGGCTGGCGCAGAATCTTGCTGGAAAACCCAATGTCGATTGTTGAATAGCGTAGAGTTCAGCGGCTTCACACATCCCTCCAGGATGTCCGTTTGATAATTTTTCGCTGCAGTTTTTACGCCTTTTTCGCAAAAATGAAGCTCGGTGACCCCTTCGTAGCTGACACCCCACCATACCATGACTGATGCTGGATGATGTCCTCGCTGTACCCTAGTGGCAACTTCTCGGGCTTCTGCGGAGCTGTGGGCATACACCTTATCATTTTGGCGGTTGAAATGTTCCTCCACCGTAAAAATTTTTTCATCGGTAAATAAAATTTCTCGATGTTTGTTGTTGCCGTACCGCCGAAGGAGCTCTTTCGATGTGGTGCTCCTAATTTGCTTCAACTGCTCAGTCAGCAAATGTCCCGTTGATCGTCGAAAGGCACTCATCCCGAGGTCAGATTTTATGATGCGAGACATACTTCGGGTGGAGATGTTCATCTCTCGAGCCATGATTCGTTGTTTACGAAGCGGATTTCGACGAATTCGACTCTCGACCGCTTTGATGGCAGCAGAAGAACGTACATCACGCGGACGTCCAGAACGAGGTCGATCTTCAATAGTCTGGATCGCGTTATATCTCTGGATCGCACGATACACAAATCTTTGCGTTATTTTTAACGGGCACAACAACTTGAAAATTTCACTCGCGGATTTTCCACACTTATGTAGTGCAATCACTGCAGTTCGGTTTTCTATTACACCCCATTCCATCTTCACACGTTAACGAACACACTTTAAATGACCATTAACTGTCAACAACATTATGACGTTTATAAAACTGGCCGATATTGAAATGTCACTCATAAAATAAAGTTGTTGCCAATGTGAGAAATTATGTGACAGAACTTATGGCAGGACTAGGTATATTTCTGGGAATTTCATCGACAGTGGTCCATCTTTTTTGTTTTAGGTAACACCAAAACTGACTACCCTTGTGTAAAGCTGGATCTTTTAGTACACTAGTACTTTACTAGCGCCAAGCTCTCAGTTCAGGTGTTAGGCTACAAAGATATAACTTTTATACACCTAATATGATGCAGCACCCAGGGCTATTATACCTTAGCTTGAGTGTCCAAAAAGAGTCATTTAAAAGGTTGGCATTATGGGACAACGTCCTTTGCTGACAAATTTAGATAAATAGCCTTAATCTCAATATTGATATGAATCGGACGCAAGAGTATTTAGGTACTGATGCTATTAAAATAAGACGCTAATATTGTCGTTAACTAGCACCAAACAATGCACAAAAAATTACCTACAATTTCGATCTGAGACAGGAAAAACTACTTTAAAGAAATACAAAACTTTTATTAAAAAAAATCATAAATACATTTTTCAATTGACAATCAACAGTGCTAAAAATAGCAATAGTGAAATGAATTCGACTCCATCTCATATAAGAAAAAACCCTGTACAATACTTCAGCCACAGTCCCTGTTCTTATAGTTATCAAATCGTCACATACTCATACGTTTAGAGTACGAGTACATCATTTTTTTAAATAAAGAATGGTTTAATTCAACTTTATGGTCTTTATAAATTGATTATTTTTATTTTTTTGCTTTGTCACGAGTGTTTTGTTGAAAGTTTCTTTGAATTTTCATGTGATACTACCTATAAAGGAAGATTAATCAAACGATGATTATTTTGGGAGCGTATAAATCATAGGTCTGTTATTTTGAATTTGAAACACAATACGGTTGAATTCTATCACTGATTATATTTGCTTTAAATATTTTTCATCTGTTACTCCTCCTGACTGCATAAGGTTTTCACTTGGCATAACCATCTTACTAGGTTTGCTGTTATAATGCAATTTATTTTTTATAGTTATGCTCCGGCTAAATTTAACAACGATCAGTTGTTGCTAATTGTTTTTTGTTTGCTACTCTTTCTCGCTAATCTCTCATAATCAATTAAAAAATAAAGGTATTTAACTAAATAAATTGCTAAAATGAACATATTTCGACTGCGTTTATAGTTATGCTCCGCAGTGTACATTGTGACCAAAATGTACTGAGATTTTGTAAATAAAACGCAAAATATTTAATTAAATATCAATATTTATTTTGTCGCCTTCAAAGTAATCCCCATTACATGCAAAACACATATGCCAACATTTTCCTCGAAACACTTTTCATAAGCACTTTTTGGTATGACCTTCAGTTCCTTCGGCAAATTTTTTTTTTTTTTTGTCCTTTCTTTCCTCCATTCCGATGATTGTTGACTAGTTTGAATGTCAAACTCAGAGACCGAAGTCTCAGTTATGATGCGCTCCATGTATTCTTCTCCTTCTTCTACAGTGGCACTACAACCCAAATCGGGTGGCCTCCTGACCTTCTATATGTCAAACTCAGAGACCGAAGTCTCAGTTATGATGCGCTCCATGTATTCTTCTCCTTCTTCTACAGTGGCACTACAACCCAAATCGGGTGGCCTCCTGACCTTCAGGTTCCTTAACGTTTTTCGTTGTTTATTGTGGAAGGGTTGTTAGACCTTCGCACAACCCTCTATCTTCGAATTTTTCATTTTTGTAGATTGAGGTGACCAAGATATAACCAAGCAGGCAGTGCGCTGGAATTATACGTCGACCGAGATTTTAACTCACGATCTTCGCATTGTAGACCAACACACTACCCACTGGGCTACACTCTAGCTGTCTGTTTGTTAGGTATCTTTTCTGAAAACCTTGATATGCAAATCCCCACAACCTTCCAATCGGAGGTAATGGCTATGGCGAAATTGTTTTTACTCGGACAGCCAAGCTGCACTGAAGACCCTCTTCGCTTACAGCTGCAATTCAAGCTGCTTGAACCATTGTATGGACATGTTGCAAGAATTGGGGTAAACCTGCACTTTGCAACTTTGTTGGGTTCCGGGTCATCAAGATATACCTGGAAACAAAAGGACGGACAGGCTGCCACTGCCACCGTTGAGGGTACGGACAGTGTTGGCATTGCAATCTACGCTAACATTGTTTGGGGATGGGAAAATCTGAAATTGTTACAAAAGCAGTCATGTAACACCATGAAGCTGGTGTGGGGTGGGTTTGATAGAGGGAAATCAATGAAAATATTGAGACTCCACCGAGTGAGTGTCGAAACTGTCGAATAAAAGATCAACGCAAATTTGAAAGTGCCTTATTTCTTTTTGTTAGCTATGGTGCTAGGGTGTAGCCTAGTGGGGAGCGTGTTAGTCTACAATGCGAATGTCGTGAGCTCAAATCCCAGTCGACGTATAATTGCAGCACACTGCCTGCTTCGATATTCCTTGGTTACCTCAATCTACGAAAATGAAAATAGATGGAGGGTTGTGCGAAGGACTAACAACCCTTCCACAATAACTAATGAAATGTTAAGGAACCTGACTGTAGTCACATTGTAGAAGTAGAACCATTCAACCATCCATTACTCGCGTAGGAACTACATATTATTCTGAATGGTAAGAGTCATCTGAAAATTTACACGGCTTCAGCTTTGATCATGTTACCTCTTAAAGTAAAGTCACGATTTCGTTCTGATTCGAACCACTCGCACAGTCCATCTTCCATATTTTTTTTATTTGAAATAATTTTTTAACTTTAAATAAAAGTACTCAAAGACACAGAAAATTTCCCTTTTCTGACTTTGTTTTATTCAATTGAATGTTGACGATGAGTTTTGAGCCTCAAAGCCCTGCGAATTCATTTCTACCGAAGGTGTGTTTTTCATGCTTTGGTGGCTCCAAACAAAGATATATTTTCAGTGTAATTAAAAAAAACACGCCGATTGAAGGCGATCTCTTGAAAAGGTTCATTAGCCTACAAAATTCTAATTTCAAAGACATCCATATGTTCTGCTCGTATTTTTCAAGAATTTAGGATTTCCACAGATTTGATTTTCGATTTAGTTTTAATTTATAATCTCAACCAGATATTCAAAATTTTCCTAATAAATTCTTTCAAGTTAGAATTTAATTCACAGCTCCCTGGTTGAAAATATAATCAACTTTATCTAAAGCCATAGTTCAAAATCATGATCGCACAACATTTAAATTCATTTCGATTAAAAAAAAAATACAAAATACACATTTTTACTGAAACCTTTTAAAATTCCTTCATCTATAGATTTAATAGAAAACGAATAGAAAACGCAATTGCAAAACGTGATTTGCTATCTTATTGTCTGATTTAATTAATAAGAGATTACAATAAAAAGCTCCGCGAAAGCAAACCAAAATTATGCAATTAAAATATAACATTTTTTTTTATTTATTTATTTTTAGCAAATTAAAGATGAACTGTGTGAAGTTGTAAATGAAATGGAAGCTCTTGATTCACAAGATGACTGTAAACATTCCAATAAGGATAAACAAATGTCCATAGGCCGTAAGAAATTTAACATGGATCCAAAGAAAGGTAAATATCGTTTTTTTTTTATTGCTTCGTAATCGAGGTTAATCTGAAAAACAAATAAAAAACTCCCATTTCAATTTCCTGTCTGATGGAAATCACGGTTCACCTTTTTTACTCATTGATTTGCATTCAACCGTTACCGATTTATTTATTAAAAGTTGGCCCTTTGTTTTGTTTACATAACACAGGCATTGAATTTCTCGTGGACAATCATCTCTTACGTATGGTGCCACAAGATATAGCACATTTCTTATATAAAGGTGAAGGTCTTAATAAAACGGCTATCGGTAAGTTTTACTTGATTATCTAAAGAATTGAAAATTTTCTAACCGTATAATTTTCATTCCGATTAGGTGATTATCTCGGTGAAAAGAATGATTTTAATGAGCAAGTTCTGAAAGCTTTTGTCGAACTGCATGACTTCACAAATTTAATTTTAGTTCAAGCCTTAAGGTATGATCAAGTTTAGAGTAAACGTTTTTGTAGAATATAATTTTTAACCAATTTTTTTTTTAGACAATTCTTATGGTCATTTCGATTGCCTGGCGAAGCACAAAAAATCGATCGTATGATGGAATGTTTTGCTCAGCGTTACTGCCAATTAAATCCCGACATATTTACAAATACCGATACATGCTATGTTCTTAGCTTTGCAATTATCATGCTGAACACATCATTACACAATCCATCGGTAAGTAGTTTTTTTATTATTGTTAAGCATTGTGTTATTGTTTTGATTTAGAATAATCTCAATGCAGTTTTCAATTTTGAAAAAAAAAATATTTATATATATAACCTCTTCCCCTAAATCAGGTTAAGGAGAAGCCAACTGTTGAACAATTTATTTCAATGAATCGTGGTATTAATAACGGTGGAGATTTGCCACGCGGATTACTCGAATCGTTATATGAATCTATTCGAACTGAACCGTTTAAAATACCACAGGACGATGGTAATGATCTTATGCATACGTTCTTTAATCCGGATAAAGAAGGATGGCTGTGGAAACAGGGTGGAAGGTAATTGTTTTCTAAAATTGATTTACAGTTTTCTATTTTAATACGGAATTTCGTTGGTAATTAGGTACAAATCGTGGAAAAGACGATGGTTTATACTTAACGATAACTGTTTATACTACTTTGAATATACAACGGATAAGGAGCCAAGAGGGATAATTCCATTAGAAAATATTTCGGTGAGTAGACAATTATTTTAATTTAGATTAATCCTCTGATTAGGATTGTTCGAAGCAACCAACGGTAGAGATTTTATGTTTACCTCAAAATGATTGAATTTTCTGCAACTCTTAATTAGCTTATTTTGTTTAGTGAATTTTCACGTCTGCTATTTGTTGCTTTTTAAGTGGGATTGATATTATTTAGAGTGGAAACTGTTGGATTAGAACGTGCTGGCAACACGTATTTAAAATGTCAAGGAAGTGGTAATGTTTCTACTAAAGCTAATTATTCTACCCGGAAATGATGAATTGTTTTTTTCGTTTCGCTAACGCTTGTTTGTTTATGTGGACGTTAAGTTTTTTCATTTTGTTGGGAGTAGATGTTCTAAATAATTGCCACCAAGAAAGTAGTTTGTTGTATGTTTTATGGGAAAAAAAATAACTCATACTCTTTTATACAGCCATTTCATAAACAGGAAATCAGATTAAAATTATCTAAAGTATTTATCGTCCGTTATAGAACGTTGCTGTTTATTCTGTAAAGAAAGAGTATATTTCGAGGAACATGTTAAAAGCCTGGCTTATCACTGGAAATGCGATTGGCTTAAGTGTAAACTGACTCCTACAGATTTTCATAACTGTTAGAAAAATGTGTCAGAAATAAGCTTTAATGCTATTCTACACCGACTTATTTTTCTTTGTCGATTTTGTGATAAGTTTAGCACTTTAAAAGCTAGCAAGTTTGTTCTAATGAAATTGTATTGAGGATAGTGGTACAGGAAAATTAGCATTTGTAGTTTTTAAGGAAATAAATAAAATAACTTTCATGAAATTGTGTTTTTGCTTGGGAATAGGCGGGAGTGGAATTACGAGAATTCTGATAAACTTTAAACTGGTGTAAAATTTGATCTCTCTCATAATTAGTAGCAATTTTCGAATGTTTATTTTATAATATTGGGGGCCCTTAAACCCTAATTTCCACCGTGTTGCGCAGGCGCAACATACTGTTGCTTACCATTCATTTTGTTGTTCACTCAATTTTTGGAAATTACATGTGTAAACGAAGTAATCATTATTTCTCTACCTTCGCACTCAAATCATATTGCAATCTTTAGATAACATTTTTAAGGGGTCTTTAAAAATTTATTACTGCAAAGAAATTAGGAAATTAATTCGTAAGTACGACAGAAAAATCACCCAATTTTATATTACAAAACTTTTCCCAAGGCTTACTGAAAAGTTCAGATTGGTCAACAATTTTAAATGCAATTTTAATCGAAATAACTTTTCGCAATATGATTTAATTGCTGGGGAAGTAATGAAAATGAATCTCTTCGCCATTTCAAGAAACAAGCTCAGTTTTTGGTAGCCCCTCCTCCAATTCTGCAATACATTAACTCTTTTCGGTCGCTTCAAGAACGAGTAAACGTTTAATTCCTGGGACTTATCACCTCAACCAAATGATTTTGTATAAGTAAAGAAAGTGTCATTAATTTTGACTTACCACAATTTGTATTTGAATTTTTTTTTTGCTAGAGTTTTGTTTCGAGTAATGTAGTACAGTAGACAACATTTCACAACCAGTCTATACCATCAATACTCAAAAACTGCTGAACGGATTTTGATGTGGGTTTCACTAGTGGGTACATTTCATTTCAATATTAAATGGCGTTACAGCCCATATTTCAAAGCAATTGGATCGAAAAATTTTGTAAGGGCAAGTTTTAAATAAACAAATTCTTTCCATATAAGTCTTTTCACTTTGACTTATATTTGTTGAAATAAATGTCTTTTTATTGTCGTCCGTTCGTTCGCTTTCCTCTCACTTCAGAACGCCCTGAGCTAGAGACTTCAAATTTTGCACACGTTATTTTTGGCCAAAAAGTAAGGTTAAGTTCATGAATATGCCAAATCCCCTCAACGCTTTTACACCCTGCCATACAAACTTTACAATAAACCGATTTGGTTAAAAACCAGTTATTGACTTAAAATTTCGAATGTAATACTTTGTTGCTATTTGGAGTCTAGGGGTTCATAACAAAAACGAACTTTGTCAAAAAAAAAATACTTAACCTAAGTGGTTATTGGTGAGCCACCTAATTTTGTTGCCTTCATCTCTCAAGACTAGGGTAATTTTTGTTCACATTTGCGCTAGCATAGTGCTAGTTTCATTGCAGACCAATAGAATGTGATGTTTTCTTTTTTTGACAAAGGTCGTTTTTGTTATTAATTCAATTATTAGATTGCCTCCACTGCTTCTAGCATTTACGATATGAAATGTACATTTGCGCGAAATGAAATAAAATAATTTTCTTAGTACGTAGCAAACCATTAGAAAGAAAGAACGAAAACTTTTAACAAAATTCTTTGACTTCTATCATTTTCTGAAAATTAATAATTCTGAAAGTTAATCATCGCAATCAAGCTAGAGTATAGCCTAGTGGGTAGCGTGTTCGTCTACAATGCGAAGGTCGTGAGTTCAAATCCCGGTCGACGCATAATTCAAGCACACTGCTTGAATGGATATACCTTGGTTACCTCAATCTACGAAAATGAGAAATTCCGCAATAAATAATGAAAAATGTTAAGGATCCTGAAGGTTAGGAGGCCATGGCTCGATTTGGGCTGTAACGCCATTGAAGAAGAAAAAGAATCATAGTTCTGTTTGAGTATAAATATAAATAAGCTATAACGCTATTGAAAAGTTACCCTTTAATAAGGTGTTCTGTCAATTTCTCATAAAATCAAAATTTGTTAGCTGTAGTGCCGGTGATATGTGAAAAAATAAAAATATATAATCCCGCCGAGTGCTCTACAACGCTGAAAGAAATCTACTATTTCATACTGGTTTCTTAAATTGAAGTGCACTAGGAGTCGCTGGATTTCAAGTAAAAAATGAAACTAGTTATTTTTTTTAATTAAAATAATCGCAAACTTTATCTTACGACTTTCAATAATCACTTAACCACTTTTCTTGTTTCCACTGGTTCTTCTAAAAATTTGCGATGTCTATCCCACGACTTAATCGCTTTGCCAACTCGCACAAATCGCGCTCCGTCGATTACACGACTTGATCAGCTTCTCAATCCAGTGGCGTGGCGTCTATTGATGCAAGGGAAGCAATGCTTCCCTTACGTTTTGCCCTTTATTCAGTTTAGAAAATCTAAATTGAAATCAGCACGGCTGTGAAAATTTATTTAAAAATGTCTTTAAAAGAAAGCGTGCATTATTTTCGTCTACCACTGTTTACAGCATTTACGTGATCAGGACAGCTTTTTTTCTCACGCTTTTTCTGTCCAAGGAGAAAGCCTTCCACAGAGAAAAAGATGCGATTTTAAAAACGCATTTACAAGGCCGTCGGCCAATACGAACGAAATTTTCTGCAAGTTCGACTTCAATATGAAGGGAAGTTACGTCGCATTAAAATGCTTCCACCCTTCCTCTCATTGCTTTTAGTCGCATATACAAGAGAACGAGACCGCCGGCCAATACCAGTAAAATTTTCGCTCGCAGTGAGCGCAAGTTCCACTTCTATACGAAGGAGAGGTGCGTTAATGCAATTGCTTCCAGCCGGTGTTTTCAGTCGTAAGCTCTGGCGCTCGATCAAAGTATTGCCAGTATATCTGTACTAACCGGAAAATGATCAGGAAGAAAAATATGAAGAGGTAGATCTGACAATATTGCCCATATTTGTCGTGTTTTGAGTGAAAAGAATCGGTTTCAGGGGAGCACTACTTAAAAAATTGAACAAAATCGATTTTTTTATTTCCGATTAATAATGTAGACTGGATTCTAAATCGATTGCCGAAAACCGCATCCCCATCGGATGAGTAGAAGTAATTCAAATAATGATGTAAACTTGTGTAGTCATGCATATTGACGCAGCGCTTGTAGCTTGACGGAAAATAATTGCTTCCCCTAGCTATAAAGTCACGCCACACCACTGTTTCAATCCCGACTGGCCGATGATTACATCCATACCAAATTATTCGTTTCAACAGATGTGCTCACTGTTATTCGACGTAAATTATTTTTTGGTTGATGGCTATGTCTCCAGTTCTGCGTACCGAGATAAGTAGTACATTCCAAATAGTTATTCGGCGACGTTCTCGGATTACGGCAGTCACGTCTTATATGTCCCGCAATCCGAACATCGTGGAGCTCCAGGTCTTAAATTCTGCCTTGCTAGCTCAACTCTAGAGTTTTCATCCGCCCTAGCCATGTTTTCCTCATTTCGCCAATTGGTTTGCAAAATCGATCTGATGGCTCATTCTGGGCAAGAAATTGATGATTTGCGTCGCTACAGCAGTCACGTCGTATGTGCCCTGTATGTCTGCAATACTAACATCGGAAAAGTTTGTAGCTAAAGCTCTGCTTATTGGTCTTTGCTTTCCGGCACCATCTTTTCGTTGTTCCGACAGTAACTTTCAAAGTTCCAAAGTCTGCACTAGGAACTTAAAGTCGCTTCGTTGTTGGGCCGTGATGGTCTGCAAAATGTTGGTCATAACGCCAATATCAAAACCGCTCCTGATCCGTCTAGTGGTTGGTGGTGGCCGCCGCTTCAAATTGAGTCTTGTGGATGGTCCATGGTGTTTGATCATCGAAGAATGGAGCCGTTAGACTTTTATGGACGACGCTTTCAGCTTTAATAACGTCGAAGTCCCTTTTAAGCCGCTCTAATTCACTGCAGATGCTCTCGATCTTCTAGAAGCTTCGCATCCAATTGTTTTTCGATTTGTTTACCCAGTGCGTTCATTTTCGCATTTTCGTGCTCTGTTGATCCATTTTCGCCGTTATTTGTTGCATCAGCTGCATCATCGTTGAGTCCGAAGATCCAAAACTTGTCACAGTACTTTCCTGAACGGTTTGTTGCTCGACCTCCTTCAATGGGAAGCTAATAGTTTTCGGCACTATCCTCGCAATAATTGCGTTCTGTCGAGCACATGACTCGATCGACTTCTCGATACCGACTAACACTTTTGCTTCCGAACATCGACTGCTTCTTTTCACAAACGCTCGCCCTTTTTATACCCATAATAACCGTCAGATTCGCTAACTGTCGACGTGTTCGCTGACTGTCGACCCAGCCGTCGTTCATACGACATATTTGCTGACTGTCACCGTGTTCTGTTCGCTGACTGACGGTCACGAATTCGCTCTTCCATCAATCATACGACGTGTTTGCTGACTCATGACGGCCGTTTATGAGTACTCCAATGTGTGTTGGCATGTAACTTCATCGGAATTCGTGCGCGCGTGTAATTGTTGTTGATTTTGTTCATGAAAAGGACTTCCAGGTGTTCTTTTATTAGTGCAATCTTGTTGTTGTCGAGAATAATCGTTAAAGATCTCGAACATTCGATGAGCAGCATGTAACAATATGAAGAATTTATAGGGGCTTACTAATATAAAAATAAATTATACTACTTTCCTACATGTCCTTCCTTTCCTTATCAAACAGCAGTTATGCTGGGTGCATATGCTAGTTGGAATATAAATTTTCTATAAATTAATGCAGCAATTATATTGAAATAAGGAACTACTACATACTAAGCAATAAATACTGGTAATTGCGTAGATTTTTAGTTTTTTATTTCAGTTTTACAGCGAAGGTACCATAAAATTTAAATAAAAAATGGCTATTCGACAAAACCCGCACTTCTCTAAGATGTCGCAGAGTGGTCGTGTGTTATTTGACACCTTTGAGTTATTTTCTTTGTGTGTAACATAATGAAGTGCACAAAGGGTCGCTGGATTTCATATAAAAATAAAACCACCAGTTTAACAAGTTCACTTTAATTTAACCGCAAAACTTTATTTTAATTAAACTAAATCGCTTTACCCTTTCTACTTGAGATTTTCTCGCTCACAAGTTATCGCTTGCCAATCTTGACTCTTTCGCTTTCTAAATATCGACTGACACGTCGATCCCTCCAAACTAGCCTGACACTTCATGAAAAACGCTCGCCTTAAACATTCCGATCAAGTCCATGCAGGTGTTCCTTATAGTGTTTGTACGCGCGCATTAATTTGCTTCCGTGTTGAATGGTAGATGATAAACAAGTAAAGCTGACATGCAACAATAAATTCGCTGGTTTGTGAAAATGATGGGCTGGCACTCTGAAAATGCATGGAAGTCGTACTGTCTCTCGAGAACCGATGCGGACTATGTTTTTTACTCTGAGGTACGCGATTTGTTCGTTAGTCAGTCTGTTACTGCGTATAATAATTACGTCAGTGAAAACAAGCGATCGATCAAGGATAAGTCTAAGCAATTCTGGAATTTTGTGAATTCCAAAAGGCGCACCGATTGTTTCCCGCCATTTCCGTACTGGTTTCACTACCTCAAATCGTATTATTAGTCCAGAGAATTTCCATTACATGTCGAAGTTCCCTTCTACCTCGTTAGAAATGAAAGATTTTCATATTGAGATAGCGACTGTTTTGGAGTTTATTTCAAGCATCGCGGATAGTTTTTCTAGAGGTCCAGTTGTCATCTCTGCTGCCGTATTAAAGCGTTGTAGCACTTCTCTGGTTTTGTCTTTATGTCATACATATATTTAACACTTCTCTCAGATCGGTGATATTTCCTAGTTTTTGGAAATACTCCACATCAGACCATTGCTCAAGAAAAGGAAAAGAATTGATTTATGTAACTATCGACCTATTGCTAATCTTTCTTGCATTCCTAAGTTGTTCGAGTCTGTTGTTTGTGATACAATGAATTTTCATTGTGAATCAATCATTAGTCCAGTCCAACACGGGTTTACCAAAGGAAGGTCGATCACAACAAATCTAATGGAATTTTCCAATTTCACTATTCCTGTGATTGAATGCGGTAAGCAGGTTGACTGCATATACAGTGTGCCCATAAAGTACCGGGAATTTGTAATTAAAATTAGTCTGGGAAATAATATTTCAACATTTTTTTTATTGGTAAGCAGGTAGGACTGTCCTTAATTACAATCCCAAAAAATAGCGCGATCTGTTAATTAATTTGTTTACAGCAGCTGGTTAAATGAGAATGTCGAAAATCCATGAATTCTCCTTCCATAATTCAGACCGTTTTTTACGAATTTGCTCACACAAACTCTTCAATACGGTCAAATAGTAGTCCTTATTGACCGTCTGTCCCTCCGGAACGAATTCATGATGGATCAAACCTCGAATATCGAAAAAAACAATGAACATCGACTTAAGCGGCTTTGGCGTGTTTTTTCGGTTTCGGCTCATTTTTTTCCTCCATTCCGATGATTGGAATGTTTTGCATGTCAAACTCATAGACCCATGTCTCATCACCAGTAATGATGCGCTCCATGAATATGGGGTCAGAGTTCGCACGATCAAGCATGTCCAAAGCGATCTGTTCACGGTACTTTTTTTTAAGAAAATTCAGCTTTATTGGAAAGAGTCGAAAAAGGACGCGTTTCATGGCCAAAGTATCCACCAAAATCTAACGAACGGACTCGCAAGAGATGTTGAGCTCTCCGGCTATCTCCCTAACACTGGTATGATGATTTTCGAGCACCATTTCCTTCGTTTTTTGAATGTTTTCGTCAGTTGGAGAGGTCGGAGGTCGTACAGAACCAGGCATGTCTTCAAGGATCTCTCGACTGTCCTAAAAGGTATTGAACTACTCGAAGGCTCGTGTTTTTGATATTACTGAATCACCGTAAGCCTTTTCCAATATTCGCAACGATTCCGCACAGGAAATTTGGTTGGAAACACAAAATTTGAGATAAATTCTTTGTTCCATTTTTAACCATTGTAAAAATCGCCGTGGAATACTGAGGTGTACCCATTCAACCAGCTGCTACAAAGAAAATTATTAACAGACCGCGGTAATTTTTGGGATAATAATTAAGGACAGTCCTACCTGCTTTATATTATTTCCTAGACTAATTTTAATTACAAAATCCCGGTACTTTATGGTCACAATGTATACCTACTTTAGCGAAGCTCTTGATAAAGTGGACAATACTATACTTGCTAGCTTGTAAGCACTTGGATTTCCTTTTCCTTTCATACATTGAATCAGATCTTACCTATCTAATCGTACCGAAAAAGTGATTCTTCGAGGAGTTCATTCCTCTGCTATACCCATCACACATCTGGTGTGCCGCAGGGAAGCCATATTGGACCACTGTTATTAATAATAATAACCGAACTCACGTCGTTAATAAATAAAATATATTTATTAACGACGTGAGTTAACCGAACTCACGTCGTTAATAAATAAAATATATTTATTAACGACGTGAGTTCGGTTATTTCCCACTCGAAAATATTGCTCTACGCTGACGACGCGAAATTGTTTCGCGATATTTCGAATCAGAATGATTGCGCACTGCTTCAAAGTGATTCGCAACGCTTTTTTGATTAGTGTACATTTAACTGTATGCCTTTGAATATTAGTAAATGTGCAAGCGTTTCATTCTTTAGGAACAAATCTCCCCTACATTTCGATTATGTCCTAGACGGTAGCACACTACAACAGACTGACAAGGTACTAGATCTCGGTGTATATTTTATAACCGCATTTACGTTTGACGATCATATCGATCATATCGTTAAAAGATGGTGCAAGCACTTCAATGATCCTTATATAACTAAGGTCCATATTCCATCTGACGTAGTTCGTTGCTATAAACTTATCAAGGAAGGCACTGATACGAGCTCATTCCGCTTCGTAAATTTTAAAGTTGGCATTCCTGTCATTTATTATAAACAATGTTTTGCATCCGAATTTTGGCCCAGCGGATTGGTCATTAGACCGTTTAAATTTCTTCAAAAAAACGAGAAGCGCACCGGGATAACACCAGAATCAGTATGAAACTGGACCCTTTAATTCGCGCAAATCAACAATCTCCTTCAACTTATTCCTCATACGATAATAAGCAGGAATTTACAGTGTATTACCAAAATGTTGGCGGCTTACGAACCAAAAGCAATGAGTTATTTTTGGCATCAACGACCTGTGACTACGATATCATTGCCTTTACTGAGACTCAATGAATCATCCTTATCTTCTGAGTTATTCGCCAGCGACTATGTGGTTTATCGTCGCGGTCGCGCATCGTCAACTGGATAATTTCGGGGTGGCAATGTTCTAATCGCGATAAAGTGTTCACTCGTCAGTAAGCAAATTGATCTATGCTGTGACTTCGACAATATCGAACAGCTCTGTGTCACCGTTGACTTTAGTACGCAGAAGGAGGTTACGTTCATCATTAGCTACATTCCACCAAATAGTTCACTAGATGTATATGAAAAGCATGTTTCCAATATTGTGTCACTGAGGAACTCGGCATCGATAAGCATCCATTTATTCTTGGTGACTTTAATATAGGAGATGTCGTATGGAACTTCATGACAGAAGAACAATCGCTCGTCCCTTTCAATGTTAAAAAAGATTGTGAACGTCTAGTTACTGACACATTATTACAGCCTTGAATTATTTCAAATTAACTTTGTTAAAAATAGTCGTAATCGGATCTTAGATTTAATGTTTGTTAACAATGATTTCAGTACAAATTTATTTAAAGTAACTTGTCCAATTTTGAAGAAACAATAGATCATAAGGCCATTGGTATTAGATTCGAATTTTATATTTTCCAAAATAATTGTTGTAATGAAGTAAAAAAGGTATTTGATTTCGCTAAAGTCAATTATGTCACTGTAAACAACTATTTATTGACAGTAGATTGGTACGCCCTATTTTCCGACTTGAACCTACTTGATTCTTATTCAGCTTTCCGCGCGAAACTATATGAATTATTTGATAATATGGCCCCGTTAATAAAAGAGAAAGAACGTTCTAGGCAACCATGGTCGAACTCAAGACTTGTTAACTAAAAAAACCGTAAAAATAAAGCGTTTAAAGATTATAGAAAAACTAATAGTATGTACGATCGATCAAATTATCTCTACATTAGGAAGGAATATACCTACCTTAACTCCTTCTTATATAAATCATATATTGCATCTATAGAGTTGAAAATCAAATCAGATAGCAAATTATTCTGGTTGTTTCTTAATTCCAAGAGAAAACAATCATATTTTCCAAAGACCCTTGAACTTGATGGAGTGATGTCCAATAACATTCAAGACACTTGCGAACTTTTTTCTAATTTTTTTAAATCCGCTTTCAATTCCGACACGCTTCATAATCAAGAAGTCTCAGAAAGATATCGTTAGCTGCAACCAATCGTTGATATTGGAAATATGAGTGTAACCTTGGAGGAAGTTCTCACTGCGATGAATAAATTAAATGATAGTACTAAAACTGGATGTGACTTAATTCCAGCTATATTTCTAAAAAATTGCTCGTCTTCATTAGCACAACCTCTAATCATCAGCTTTAATAAATCGCTTCAGACTGGTGAATTTTTAGATGAATGGAAAATATCCCATGTCACTCCAGTATTTAAATCAGGTCAGAAAAATTACCGCCCAATATCCAAACTTGCAGCAATTCCCAAACTTTTCGAAAGCATAGTTAAAGATCAGCTTTATTTTCTATCTATAGCGTATCAACAATACGGCTTCGTAAATGGACGTTCAACTGGTACCAACTTAGTGCTCTTTACCAAATTTTGTAATGATGCCATTGAAAATGGTCATCAGGTTGATGTACTTTACACTGATTTCCAAAATACCTTTGACAGAGTTCACCACAAGCTACTTGTTCTAAAATTAAAGCTCTCGGATTATTTTCAAGTATGCTTTTGTGGATATCTTCTTATCTAACTAATAGAAAACAGTTTGTGAGAATAGGTAATTGTAACTCCTCGACCTTTGATGTAGTCTCCGGAGTTCCTCAAGGAAGTCATTTGGGACCACTCGCATTTCTCCTATTTTAAAAATGATGTTCCTTCGATATTCAAATTTTCAAAATGCCTCTTATACGCAGATGATTTGAAAATGTTCAATAAAATCAGTACTATGGAAGACTGTCAAAAACTTCAACACGATATTAATGCACTCTCGAAGTCGTGTATAGATAATTTACTGACTCTTAGTCTGCCTTAATGTAAAATTTTCTCAACGTTATAATGCCATAAACTTTGAGTATACTATGAATAACATTGCCTTCTTAAGAACGGATGAAATTAAAGATCTTGGCATTATCTTTGATGTTAAATTATCATTTAAGCCTCATATTGAATTCATCACTGCCAAGGCATACTCGATGCTGGGTTTTATAAAAAGGAACTCCTCTGACTTTCATGACCCTTATACACTGTTATCGTTATTTTCCTCTCTAGTAAGGCCGATTCTTGAATATTGCTCTATCATCTGGAGCCCATCATATTGTTGCGAGCTAGAGGTTCGCCGGGATTTCAAGAAAAACACAATTCGTTTAAAAATAAAGGATAATTTATTTATTCGCACGTTTCACTTTAATTCGCACTTTTAATTTAATTTTCTCTATAACTTAATTAGCACTATCTGGCAAAACCGACGATATTTCGCTTTCTATCGCATTCACTACCGTTCTCGTTCAGATGTCGCTGACTGACTGACTGCTCGCTGACTGACTGACTGCTCGCTGACAGCTACCGTGGTTTTATACCATTTCCCCTTTTTCTAGAGGTTTCTTTCGTGGATGTTTCCAGGTGTATGTCTCGACTATTCTAGAAATTTAATTGCCTACATTTTGGAGTATACGAGAAGTTGCTGGAACTTTGTTTCTGGCTTTTTACATGTTGGGGAACTTTTCTTGTATATTCCAGAAAGAGCAATTACGTGGTTGCCAGATCTATAACAATATAATATTCACATTGCTCGCCTAGAACGCATTCAACGAAACTTTACCAGGTTTTGCGTTGCGCAGATTCAATTTTGCACCTGGAATGCCTAGTTATAATGATAGATGTTCTCTAATTGGGTTACAAACTCTCTCCATCCGTAGAGACTTACTTTGCATAATGTTTGTGAGAGACATTCTTACGTATCGTATTAATTCTCCTGAACTTCTTTCGTTTTTTTAAATTGCGGGCTCCGGAGAGATTGGTAAGACACAAGTGTCTCCTATTCCAGGAGGCTCATAGAACAAATTATGGCCTTAACGAGCCAATCACGAGATGTGTGCTGTTATTTAATTCTTTTGGTGACAAAATTGACTTTACTTTAAGTAGAGATATTTTTAAGAGAGATTTGCGAATGTTGCTTTATCACATTCCCTTTATATTTTTGAATTTCTTTTTATTTCTTAATTTTAAGTTTTCTGTAGCCTGTAAATTTTTTATAATAGGCGATAAATAAATAAAGACTTTATACTGAGCTTTTGTACGCTCTATTCTTGAGTATGCTGTCAGGTGTGAGCTCTGTATTACAAGGAACATTAAAGTATGATCCAGTCTGTACAGCGAAGGTTCTTAAGGTTTGCCCTAAGGTACCTTCCCTGCTCTGATACGTTGCGTCTTCCTCCTTACGAACAGCCCCTTAAATCCTTTCTCTAGAGTCGCTTGAGAATAGACGGATTATAGTTAGGACTGATTTCGCATTAAAATTAATTTTAGAAGAAATTGATTCCCCATGTTTGCTCGAAGCTTTAACTTTTAGTATTCCGCGTCAAGAAACTATGTGCCACTCCACATTTCTCATCATCACTCCAACTATGAACAAAACGAACCAATCGCATCTCTTTCGCGTATTTTCAACAATAATTACTATCGAATTGACTATAATTTATCTAGCATACAGTTAAAGTCAGCTTTATGCGATAAATAATTTATTGATTGTTAATTGTTTTAAATTTGATACTCGTACGATGTATTTTTAAAGTACATTTTTGACAATATTTTTTAATTTTTTAAGTAATCATTGTTTTAATGATTTTTTGAATAAAATAAAAATGAGAATGAAAAGTTCAAAACCTTATCACCGTTTAATTTTAGTGTCTTCTAATAATTTTCCTCTATGCAGCATCTTGCTTTTCAATTCTCTTTTGACTAGAGAGTTACCAGTATTGAAGCATCTTAGCCATAAAAATGCGAAAATCCCTTTTAAATCATAAATTTATTCACCTTTTACAGGTACGAGAAATTCAAGATCGAAATAAGCCTCATTGCTTTGAGCTGTACGCATGTGGAGGGGCCGATATTATCAAGGCCTGTAAGACTGATTCCGAAGGAAAGGTTCGTATTATCAACTTATTCAATTCTTTCATGTCGACAATATTTATTCAATATTCAATTTTTTTCAGGTGGTAGAAGGTAAACATACAGTTTATCGTATGTCAGCTGCAACCGAAGAGGATAAACAAGAATGGATCAAACGACTGACACAGTCGATCAGTCACAATCCATTTTATGACATTCTAGTACAAAGAAAGAAAAAAGCTTTAGCGAAGAGTTAGTATTAACCCAACTTAGATTAAGTAAGAATTTAAAGAGATAAAAAAACCAACTACGAACTAAAATCTATGCGTATAATACATCCAACTCGAAAAAAAACCAACAACATCTAACGATAAGCAGCTTTGTATGTCTTCGTCTCTAAAGCAGGAACAAAAAAAAAACGATGATATGAACAACTAAAAACATTATTGTAATTATTTATTTAAAAAAGAATAAGAGGAAGTCGTATGGTTAATTGCGTATATCTTTTTTCTTTTTCTAATTTAATTTAATTTTTTTTTTTCGATGTTATTTCATTCATATACTTTTTTTTTTGTCTATTGTGATAAATATTTTCAATAATAATATAATTCTTTATTTCTCTCGTGTAGTATACAATTATAAATATGTTATATATTTTTTTCCGTTTAAATATTATCGCTGTTTTAAGTGTCGCGAGTTAATTTAAGATCAATAAAAAATTATTTAAAAAAAAATTAACAATTAAATAAAAACAAAACTCAAATACCCCACGACAATAGGCCAATTACATAAATTGTCCTATGCTATTTAAAAAAAAAAATCAAAATTAATTCATATAAAAAAACTGTACATAAGATGCATGGCTCGTCTTGCTGTGCTAGAGTATTACCGAAAAAAAAAATTATATATTTTTCATTTAAATAATTAAATTGTATATTAAAAAAAAAAAATAGTTGATATTGTTACATAACAAAAGAATCTGTTACAAAACTCTTTTAATTAAAAAAAAAAACCAATTGAAAATATTAGTAATATTTATAAATGTAATATAAAAGAGGCTGAACAAATTTTCTGAGTTCATTTTCATTTGTTTTGTTCTCCTTCGTGTCATAGGCTGTGTTCTAATTCGCGTTCACAGTGCTTAACACCTCTAGAAGTGCTAGCAGTGCGTAATATTTCTCATTGCAAGCTCAACTCATAGACTGGACTTAGCACTCTGAGCGTGGATCGGAACGTAGCCATTTATCAGTTCAAATTAAAATTAAATTATAATTCAATTTTCATGGACATTTTCCTAATATGCTTTTGCTAAAACAAAATTTATTAATTTTAATTAAAATGTATACGTGCATTTCGATGGGCTTCTTTCATTGTAAAGTAAATAAAAACAATACAGGAAAAACAAAAATTATAACATTAAATCTTATGAGATCAAATGTGATAAGTGTAGAGTGCGCACCAGAGTGGTGTTTTTTGAAGATACATAATTATCAGTTGACGTCAAATTGCTAAAGAAAACGAATAATATCAAATCTGCATTGACTATTTTCGATTGTTTTGAATAACTGAACAAAAATTACTTTAAACCAATGAAGCCAAACTTTCTTCAGGTCGTTTATTCCAAATTCCGTTTGGCTGTGTAAAAGCAAAACATAAATTTATTTCTCTTCGAGAGTAGTTCCTATATTTCTAAAAATGCTATCGGATGATTATCGTTATTGGATAGACATTTGCTCAAACTTGAAAATATCGTGTAATGCTTCATCTAATTTTTGCAACAATTTTCTCTAAGTCTTATTGGTCGGTGCTATACTTATGAGCTGGTTAGTTTCATCTAATGGTAATACAAAATGCAAGGCACACTATTTCCCGGCAATGTTATATTTTCGCCAGATGTAGGTGAAAAACCGGAAAAAAATATTATCCTTGTTTGTGAACAGAATTTTTTTCTGGTTGTATAGCCGGCCTGACCATAGATCATTGCTTGCTAAAGCTGTACGCATTCAAGCTGCGGGTCGCGAGCGATAGCCTTTGCAGAGATTGCGAAGAAGACGAAGAATCTGTCGAACATTATCTTTGTCACTGTCCGCAATAACAGTCGTCTCCTTTGTTTTGGCTCTAGATTCTTCTCAGAACTAAACGAACTCAGAGAGCATGCTTCGGTTCGCAAACCGCACCTATTGGCTAGCACAAGAGGATTAGCATCCATCTAAACAGAGCGAAAGAGGACAAAGTGCACAAACTTGCCATGTTGCCCATAGATCAAACAAATTTTTGCCTAAAAACAAATCATACCTCTCAAATGAACAGCTGATTGCTAAGGCATAATTTACACGTAGATTGTTCGCATGTGTGCGTGAAAATTGCACGCATATTGGTGAACTCAGTTCGAGAAGTTCTTTCCAGTTTGTAAACTGTTTTAAGTATAATTAAACTATGCATCTAACAATCAATAGGGGGAGTACAATTGGCCCAACTACATAGTCCCAGTGCAATGTGGTTCTTCGAAGCCACCATCCTACTACCTAAACCCTAACACAGTTTCCAATTTCAATGTTTATTTATTTTAATAAATAAATTTACTTACAGAGAATTAAAAAAAATTGTTGTATATTAATAAAAATTGGCTATCATTTATCGTTTTTGGTATACAGAACAAGGTGATGTCATTGGCATAAGAGCGCAACATGGAATATGATCTAGTGTTTCACGTTGTGTAATGTACCGTTTACATTTAATTTACTCACATTGTACATGTTCTCTGCTCGTTAATTTCAAGACAAATTTTTTTTAGGTGTCTTATGTCTCTCTCGTTCGGTTCTGCTACAGAACCGAAAACTAAAGATTAAATATTTACCTTGTGGGAATTTACTACCAAATCACTTGCAAACTACATTTATCACTTTTTATCTTCATTTATCGTTGTCTATTATTGCATCTAAATAAAGAAAATTGGCTTTAATCGTATTCAGTAACTCAGTAAAAAAAAAGATAACTTACAATGACAACAAATTTTCACATTTTTCTCTTCGTTTCATTTTTAACAAGTTTAGTATTATTTTCGATTTACCGAAAACTTTACAAATATGTATGTAAACTTCTATCGGTCCATATTGCATTACAATTTCATAAATAAAATCTCTCTATCTCTCTCTCTCTATCTTAATTTTAACAAAGTTAAACTACTAGAAATGTGTTTTATTCGTTTCTTGTATAAATAGAACTTGAAAAAAAAAAAATCAACAAAAAAACTGAAAAACATAAAAATGCAATAAAATTTAAAATACAATATCAGATTAATAAATGTTTGTAAATTATGCTAAGAAAACCGTGAACGTATATAAGTTTTTTGTAAATGGTGACATTTTTAATAAAAAAAAAGAAGAAAATTATACCTTATATAAAAAAAAATTGTTGTAATTCAAAAGTTTTCTAAGTTTAAAAAAAAAGAAGTTGTGATTTTGAGTACCTAGAACTTTTAGAAGAGGGGAGGTCAGAATTTTCGCAGAATGACAGGGAAGTGTGGTGTTTGGGTTCAACTTAGAAAAAAAAAAAAAATAAAAAGAATCCTTGATGTCGATTTCAGAGGTCTTTAATTTATAACGATTCGATTTCAATTACAACTTGATTTCAAAGTAAATAATAAAAGTTTACAAAAAAGGTTCCAAAATAAGTTCAAACGATTTCTAAGAATAGTTCGGTGATCGACGATATGATTTCAAGTGTCATAGGACTTTACCTAGACCGATAACAATAGCTCGGTCGAGATTTTAATTTAGCAAAAATTAAAATTACAGTAAACGATTAGCGGTTAGAAATATTATACTACAATGGAAAAATCTCGACCGAAACTAATTAAACTCAGCCTGTATTGTTGTTGTTGTATGCTTTTCGGTTGTACAGCAGTGCGGGGCTCGATGGGACATCTTCGAGTCTGAACATTCTCCCCCTGTTGAAAGCGTTGCTTGCAATGGTTTCAAATATGATGTGATTGCATCTCGAGTCACGTGCAGCATCATGATTCAATGTTTTATTCTTCGGATGGCGATGTTGGCTGTCTAATAAAATACAGGAGGATAACATGGGAATAGGAAAGGATAAAATCGAGAAAAGGAAAACAATGGGGTATTTTAATTATTTAGGTTGCGGATATTTATGGGAAGAATACCAAGTTTGGATATTGGTCGTTTTAGTGTGTGATCTTTCGTTTGGATGGTTGCAACACGTACAAGTCCATCCGGTCCGGGATGAGTGTCAACGACTCGTGCCATTGGCCAGCGAGACGGCAACAATCGATCTTCCTTCAAAATTACAAGATCTCCGATTTCTAAGTTTGGTTCGGTTTTGTTCCATTTCGGACGTTGTTGAAGTCGAGAAAGATATTCGTTGCTCCATCTTTTCCAAAATGATTGATGGATCTGTTGCACGACATGCCATCGTGTAAGACAATGAGTTTGTGTGTCCAGCAATGATGGTTCTGGAAGTGTTATTAAACTTTCTCCAATAAGAAAATGTCCTGGTGTTAAAGGCGTTAAGTCGCTTGGATCGTGTGTGATTTCGCAGAGCGGTCTTGAATTTAGGCAAGCCTCTATCTGTGCCATAAGCGTGCTAAATTCTTCGAAGGTCAAAATAGTCGATCCAATGGTCCTTTTTAAGTGGTATTTGGTAGACTTGACCCCTGCTTCCCACAGGCCTCCAAAATTGGGCGATGCCGGAGGATTGAAATGCCATTTTACACCTTCATTTTCTAAAGTTGCTTCAATATTTTTGTCTATCGGACTGGTCATAATTTTATGTTGCCTCATTAGTATGGCGTTAGCCCCTACGAAGTTTGTACCGCAGTCGCTATACATGTTTGTGCATAATTCCCTTCTGGACGTGAATCGCCTAAACGCTGCCAGAAATCCATCGGTAGTAAGATCACTTACAACTTCTAAATGTACCGCTTTGGTTGAAAGGCATATAAAGATCGCCACATATCCTTTGTAGGTTTTCGCTCCTCTTCCCTTGGACATACGGATGCCAAAGGGTCCGCAGTAATCCACTCCAGTGTGTTGGAAGGTCTTGGAGATGTTTACTCTCGGTGCAGGAAGGTCACCCATTAATTGTTGGCGAATCGTAAGTTTATATCTGCTGCATGTTATACATTTATGATTTGATAAACGAACTGTGCTTCGACACTTTACAATCCAATATTTTTTCTTAAGCACTGACATCATGAGTTGTATACCGCCATGAAGTGTTTTGTGGTGTACATCTCGAATGATCAACTCTGTCAGGTAATTGTTATGGGGCAATATAATGCCATGCTTCTCATCGAAGGTTATATCCGCGTGACGCAGTCTGCCTCCAACTCGTAAGGTGTCATCAGTATGCAAGAATGGATCCAGCTTTAAGAGTGCACTGGATCGCTGAATGGATTTTCCGGATTTCAATTGAAGAATTTCTTTCTGATAGTGATGAAGTTGAATTCTTTTGATCCAAAATGATAACGCATGTTGGATTTCTTCCATCTTCAAATATGATGATTCCCTTTCTTCACCCTTCTGTCTGGCGTTACTGATGAAACGATGACAATAAGCCGTGACTCGACATAATTTTGACAATGACGAGTATTTGAATAAAAGTTCCCATTCTTCACAGAGATCGACGTGAAGCGAAGAGATTTTTCTAATTTCTAATTCTGTGGAAGGATACTTGGAGGACTTTGGCCACATTTGCGTAGGTAATTGAAGGCATTGGGGTCCGACCCACCATAAAGTGCAATTTTTCAACTCTACTGGTGACATCCCTCGAGATGCGACGTCGGCAGGATTCTCCTTTGATGGTACATGCCTCCAGGTATTTGCACCTAACAATTCGTGGATTTTAGTTGTTCGGTTTGCAACAAAGCTCTTCCATTTTGATGGATGGCCTTTTAGCCAGTCGATCACAATTTCCGAATCTGTCCAAGTGTGAAGATCAATATTTATAATTTTTATTGCCTTTGTAACGTAATTGACTAGCTTTGCAAGCAATAATGCGCCACAGAGTTCTAATCTGGGTAACGAGATAGTTTTTATGGGGGCCACTTTCGTCTTTGCGGCCATTAACGATACCTTTATACCGTTCGTATTCTTGACGCAGATATACACCACCGCTGCATAGGCTTTCATTGAAGCATCGCAAAAGCCATGAACTTCGACGTGATGATTGGAATCCGAATAATGAATCCATCTCGGAATTTGAATTGATCGAATTTCATGCAAAGAATTGTAAAATTCTAGCCATTTTCTGCTGATTTCGTCTGATAATGTTTCATCCCATCCAATACCGATGAGCCATAAATCTTGTAGAAATATTTTTGCTTGGACATTTGTAGGAGCTATCCAGCCTAGAGGATCAAATAACTTAGCGATTTCAGAGAGGATTTTTCGTTTCGTTAGAGGTTTGATAAGCGGCTCCATGTGAAAGGTATATGAAAAACAATCGTTTACTGGATTCCATTGTGTACCCAGAGCCTTTATGTTGCTACTCGCGTCGATGCATACTGGTACGCTATTCTTCGTGTTTCCGCTGCAATGTTTCGTAACACTTCTGGTGAGTTCGATGACCATTTTCGCATTTGGAATCCACCAGATTTCATGATAGCATTGACTTGATTCATTTTTTCAATTGCGTTTGATATCGTGAAGTCGCCGGTAATCAAATCGTCTACGTACATATCGCTGGATATGGTTTCAGATGCGATTGGATACGTTCTTTTTTCATCGAAAGCTAACTGTTGCAAAGTTCTGATTGCTAAGAACGTCGCACTCTTAGTTCCAAAGGTAACAGTTGAGAGAGCAAAGTCTTTTATCGGAGAAGTGGGTGATTCACGCCAAACAATGCGTTGAAAGTTTGAATCATTTGAATCGATTTTGATTTGGCGATACATTTTCTCAGCGTCTGCCATTAGAACAATGGCATATTTTCTCCATCGAAGTAATAAAGCTGCCAAATCGTCCTGGATTGTAGGTCCTTTCATGATAACATCATTCAATGATCTTCCACTTGATGTCTTTTGGGAAGCATCGAAAACAACGCGAAGCTTTGTAGTACTGCTACTCTCCTTAACGACCGCATGATGTGGGAGATAACAAGAAGCGTATGATCGATGACCATCCCGTCCGAAAATAATATGATCTTCTTCAGTGGTTTTCACTCGTTTCATGTGTCCCAGTGTTAAATATTCATTTAAACAAGAAGAGTATTGTTGCTGCAGCTCAGGATATCTCTTGAAACGCATCTCCATTTGATGAAGCCTATTGATTGCTATTTCTCGTGACTTCCCCAAGTTAATATTCCTCTTTTCTTCCACGAATGGTAAGCCGATTACGTATCGACCGTCTGAACTCCGCTTGATATTTTCTTTATAGAAGCTTTCACACTTGTCTTCTTCTTCAGTGAAAATCTTGCCGGTTGGCACTTCCTCCAATTCCCAGAAAAGTTTTAATTGATTATCAAGTTCGCATTTAATATGGAAATTCTGAACATTGGTTCGAGCACAATCAGTTCGGGAGGTGTCGCCCGAGAGAATCCATCCAAAAATAGTTTCCTGTGCGATTGGTGTCCCTAACGGACCTTTTACGAAACCCGGTTCCATAATTTTTCCGTACACATCGGCTCCAAGAAGTATGTCGATCTTCCTTGGCTGATGAAATAAAGGATCTGCCAATGTCAAGTTCTGAATATGATCCCATTGATGGCTGGCGATCATTTGGTTGGGAAGGAGATTGGTCAGTGTCTTTAGGATAAAGCAACTTATGCTGACTTCAGTGTTCTTGCCACAGGGTTTGAGCTGCAGATGCACTCTACTTGTGATTCTTCCTGCCTTAGCGTGGCCTAGGCCTGTAACATCCGCGCTTATCGATTCTCTTTTTAACAGAAGGGTTTGAGCTGCAGACTCCGTAATAAACGAGGCTTGCGAACCCGGGTCTATTAAGGCTCTCAATGTTTGTTCTCTTCCCGCGGGAGTTATTACTTTAACCATGGCAGTGGCTAGTAATATTTCTCTATTTTTGTAAGAGCTGTTTGCAATGTACGAGTTGATGTTAGATTCAGATGAGGATGACGGTACATTAGATGGCATAAACGACGGTGCTTGAGGAGACAGTCGTTGGTTCTGATTCCACTTTTCATTTCCAGGTGCGTTTGTATTAGCGCTTATAGTTGCAATGTTTTTTGCTGAATCTGATGTATTTCGATGGAGGAGAGTATGGTGTGACCTTGGTCACCTCAATCTACGAATATGAAAAATTCGTAGAAAGAGGGTTGTGCGAAGGGCTAATAACCCTTCCACAATAAGTAATATAAAAAAAAATGTTAAGGAACCTAAATATCAGGAGGCCAAGGTCCGATTTGGGCTGTAGCGCCATTGTAGAAGTAGAAGTAGAAGAGTATGGTGTCGCTGTTGACAGCACCTACAACTATGTTTGCTTGGGCAACTTGATGATAAATGTCCTTGCCCTAAACAGTTAAGACATAAGCCTTTATTTTTGACTATATCAAATTTGGAAGCGTGATTCATCGCAAGAAATTCTGGACATTGTCGAAGATTGTGTGATTGAGAGCATACGGAACAAATTGATATGGTGGTAGTGTGAAATGCTCTGGTTTGCAAAAATCCCTTTTCTGGTTTTACATCCTTCGAACTTTTAACAAATGATGGCCTGAGGAGTTTCGGTGGAAACGCTTCCAGTGCTCTAAAGCGGCCTTCCAAAAAGTTTCGAACTTCTTTCCATGTTAATAAATCAGTCCGTCCACTTAGACTTTGCTCCCAGAGTAGCCTCGTAGTTGGTGGAAACTTTTCGACAGTAATGTATACAATCAAGATATCCCAAGTTTCCACGGGAATGCTTAAATTTTTTAAGATTTGTAGGCATTCCTCAGTGGTATCAAGTATTCGACGAATACTTTCGCAGTTCTCGTTAATCACCATATTTTGCGAAAGAAGATGCTTCAATTGAGTATTTACCAAAGCACGTTTGTTATTATACCGTTCTATAAGAAGATGCCAAGCGGTATCATAATTGGCATCAGTTACTTGAATGTGTCTTAGAAGCTGCTGAGCATCTCCAGTGATATGAAGCTTGAGATATTGCAGCTTTTGAGCAGGGGATAGATTTCGATTCTCATGAACAAGATGTTTAAATAAATCATGAAACGAAAGCCAATTTTCGTAATCACCAGAGAATCTGGGTAGTTCTATTCTTGGTAACCTTATTCCGTTATCTTTATTTTGATAGTTCGTCCCGGTAAATTTGGACGATTCTTGGTTACTCTTTGCTACCTGTAATGACTCTGGCGGCCAATCGGTGATAAAGGCTTCTTTAATCATGGCGTACGAGTGAACGTAGAGTTCTTCGAAATCAGAATACCCGTTATTTTCAAAATAATTTTTGCCGATAGTCGATAGAGTGCTGCTATCGGCCGGCTTTAACGATATAATTTGCATATCGCGAGATTGAAAAGCGTCCCAATGATCCTTCAACGTTTGGAGCCTGGTTGCATAATAAGATTTAGTTTTTCTTTCCTTCCCATCTTTTTTATAGTTCCTGACAAATCTCTCGGTGTTGTCCTTTTGTCTGAACTGCTGTTCAATTAGCTCGTCCATTGTGGTTTTAATTTAATTAATTTAATAGAATGGCCAAATAATAAATAGATAAATAAATTTACCAGTTTCCAGTTGTTGGTTTTCGAGTTCAAACTATAATTTTAATAAGCCACGTTCAAATTATGGTGTTTTTACAAATAGGTTCACGATTCAAGTTCACTTTAGAGTTCAGCAGGATAGCTCTACGAAGTCACTTCACAGTTCAAGTTCACTTTAGAGTTCAGTAGAATAGTTCTACGAAGTCACTTCACAGTTCAAGGTCACTTTAGAGTTCAGCGGGATAACTCTACGAAGTCACTTCACAGTTCAAGGTCACTTTAGAGTTCAGCGGGATAACTCTACGAAGTCACTTCACAGTTCAAGTTCACTTTATAGTTCAAAAAGAGTCGCTTCAAGGATTTAAATTCACAGAGTTCAACAAGATTTCACTTCAAGTTTTCACAGTCACTTGAGAAAGAGACCGATAACAATAGCTCGGTCGAGATTTTAATTTAGCAAAAATTAAAATTACAGTAAACGATTAGCGGTTAGAAATATTATACTACAATGGAAAAATCTCGACCGAAACTAATTAAACTCAGCCTGTATTGTTGTTGTTGTATGCTTTTCGGTTGTACAGCAGTGCGGGGCTCGATGGGACATCTTCGAGTCTGAACATGTGGGGTAAAATTAAACAAGCTATTATTTTGATTTGGTGAATGTTTTCACAGTGCATTTCGAATTGATAGAAAAGATTTCCGGATTCTACACTGTTACGCTTTATTATTCGTGACGTTTCGGTTCTCTGTTGAGACATCTATCTAACTTTGATAAAGGTCTCAGCAGAGACCGAAACGTTACGAATAATAAAGCGTAACAGTGTAGAATCCGGAAAACTTTTCTTTCAAAGCTATTATTTTTCCGTTTCAATATATTCTCCCTTAAGCCTAATACATTTATCACATCTCTCACAAAGTTTATTAATTCCCTCTTCACTAAGGTGTGGAATGAAGGAAAATATTCGACTGAATGGAAGGAGGGCGTCATTGTGAAAATTCCGAAGAAGGGCGACCTTCGGGATTGTGGCAATTGGCGTGGTATATGTCTACTTACTGCCGTATCAAAAATTATGGCTAAGGTAATTCTCAATAGGATTAGTGATGTCGTCGAGAGCACTCTCGAAGTTTATCAGGCTGGATTCCGTAAAGGGTCGTCTTGTACCGACCACACAAATACCCTACGGATAATATTAGAGCAGTCAGCCGAAATGGGTTCGCCACTACATCCCATGTTTGTGGACTTCGAGAAGGCTTTCGACAGCGTTAAGCGAGATTACATATGGAATGGTTTGCGTAGGAGAGGTATTCCAGATAAGGTCATAGCTATGATTAAAGAATCCTACGAAGATGCAAGGTGTTGCGTCTTGCATAGAGGAGAGCTGTCCGAGAACTTCCCTGTGCGAACGGGTGTCAGACAAGGCTGCATATTATCACCAGCCCTGTTTCTGGTGGTAATAAATGACATCTTGAAAGCTGCACTGGAAGGTGGGGAAGGTAAAGGTCTTCAATGGAGACTTTAACATCTTAAGTCACCTTGATTATGCTGATGACGTGTGTTTGCTTGCACATAACCGTTCGGACTTAGAGTCAAATGTTCGCTCGTGGCATTCTAAATGCAAAGAGGCGGGACTGAAAATAAATGTGCGTAAAACCAAGTACATGCACATGGGTTCGAACGTAAGCACACCGATTGTTCTTAACGGACAGGATGTGGAAGAGGTGCAAGATTTTTGTTATCTCGGAAGCATTGTCAGCATGGACGGCGGAGCCGAAAAGGATGTTGAGGCTCGGCTAAATAAAGCTCGTCAGGCTTTTGGTATCCTTTCCCCTTTCTGGAGGTTAAGAGAGATCTCCCTTCGCACGAAGCTGCGAGTTTTTGACGCATGCGTCAAATCCGTGTTGTTATATGGTTGTACTACGTGGAAAGTGACCGTTCGACTTACCAAGAAACTACAGACTTTCGTAAACCAACGCCTCCGCATTTTAGGAATATTCTGGCCAGAAGTAATCTCCAACGACGAACTTTGGAGTACAACTCGCCAGACTAAAATAGGTATTGAGATTCAATGGCGGAAGTGGCAGTGGATCGGTCATACTTTGAGGAAACCAGAGCGAAACATCGCAAAACAGGCTCTGGATAATCCTCAAGGAAGACGTCGGATTGATCGACCATGTAACACATGGAAGCGAGCAGTTGAGCAGGAGGCCAGAGGAATAAACAAGTCCTGGCAACAGCTTAAGGCCGATGCTCAGGATCGCACCTTGTGGAAGAGAGTTGTTTCTGTCCTATGCCCCTATAGGGGGTCTTAACAGAAATTTGATTGATTGAAAAAATGTTTTATCAAGGCCTTCAAAATAAGTTGAAATTGCCCACTTCATCTCTTCATCGTTGGTAAATTTTCTTCCCCGAAGTTCTTTCTTTAGTTTTGGGAACAAATAGTAATCGGAAGGGGCCAGATCTAGACTATAAGAGGGGTGGTTCAATATTCCATAGCCGCATTTCTGTAGTGCAGCCATTGCAACGTGGCTCTTGTGAACAGATGCGTTGTCGTGCAAAAGCAGCACACGTTGAGTCCACTTTCTTATTTTTTTTTCTTTGATGGCATTCTTTAATTTTTTAGCAGATTGGCATAGTATCACCCTGTGATATATATTTTGTCCTTTTTCTTTATAATCATCAAAACCCCCTCTGAATCCCAAAAAATAGTGGCCATGATTTTTCCGGCGGATTGTGAGACCTTGAACTTCTTGGGGGTGAAGCGCATTTACGGAGCCACTGCATTGACTCCTGCTTTGATTCAGGCTCATAATGATGAACCCAAGTTTCATTTCCAGTAACAATCCGGCTCAAAATTCCATCCCTGTTCTCGCTACAGAGATCCAAAAACTTGCGTGAACGCTCGACGCGCTACTTTTTCTGAACCGCTGAGAGCATTCTTGGTACCCATCTTGCGGTGACTTTAGACATGCCGAGATGATCGTGGAGGATATTCAAAATTATTGTATCTGACACTCCAACCATTTTTGCGATTTGTTTCTTCTTTAAAAAAGCATCTTCGAGAGCAAGTTTTCCACTTTTTCGACGATTTTTGAGGAAGTGAGTGGCCTCAATCGGCCGGCCCGAGTGTTCGTCATCTTCAATTAACTTTCTGCCTTGCCTGAATAAACTATGCCACTTAAAAATTATCGTTTTTTCAAGCTAATAGTCCCAATAAACAGATAAAATTTCTTCTAAAATGATTTGTGACGTTTTTCCTTGCTTGGTAAGGAACTCTATGACTGCACGAAAATCAATTTAGTCTATAGTTAGCGTCGTTTTCTTTCCCGTTGAGTTGTTGATTTAGCGATTACTAAAATGACTTGAATATGGAAAAAAAAGTTTTTTTTGTGCTGATTATTGTTTGTCAATTTAACACAAAAAAAATAAACCGCATATTTTTCCGATGAGTAAAAGTGCTCAAAAAATTAATTCAAAGTGAGGCAGGTCGGTGTGAATCGTATCAACACTCTGTTAGTTTTTTTTTTCTCCTGAAAAGTTTTTTTTTTACATTTTTTTCCACATCGGTACATTTTTCTTGAAAATGATAACAGATATCGAGATGATTTTCTAGCAGTACTAGCTAGAGTCACTGTATAACTGAGCTACTCGGTCCAGGAGTCTGGCAGATGCGTATCAGAGTTGAAACCGTTAAGTTTGAATTTTTTGGTGTATATACATATACGGTTAGATATTTATCAAAATGCAATTGGAATTCGATTATGTGCCCTGAAAAATTAATATCATTGTGCCATTCCATTAGAAACAGCCAAAAATTCAATTTTATTTTGCAATTTTCTGCACCCACACATCTTTACCAAACAGGTTTTTAGTCTAGTTTATGATTCTGTTTGTTGACACATGGCGGAAAAACATCCCAACAGGGATTTTTGCAATCCATTCCCTTTTATTGAAAATCATTCAAATCGAGAAATCATTCAAATCGACCTAAGGAATTTGCAATGCATTCTAAAGTAATGTGAAGGCATTGCATAAAGTAGCAGTTTATTTAGGGAATTTGATATGCATTGCAAGGTAATGTGTGGAGATTGCATAAAATAAATAATCATCGTCAAAACGTGCCGCGCATAAAACGAAAGATTATTAATAGAAAACATTAATGTCATATTCCGTTTGCTTTCTAATATTCCCGTAAAATTTTACAAGTTGTTCGTTGCAAGAAAAAAATCTTAAGTTACACCGTACTTTTCCAGCAACAAAATTAGTTAAATTATTTATTTATTTATTTATTTATTTATTTATTTATTTACGGGTACCAAACCCTCAAATGAAAGTTACAAACTTATAAATAAAAATGTAAAAGAGAACATAATAATAATATAAATGTAAATGTAAAAGAGAACATAATAATAATATAAAGGTAATAACATAAATATATGAAAAAAAAGAGTAAAAAAAAGAAATGAAAAGTAAGACAAAAGTAAATAATATTTTAAAAACAAAATAACAAAGAAAATCATAATAATTGTATTGCCTTAAGGCAATCGATATTTGTAGAAAATATGTCCAACATAGCTGAATGCTTGTTAGCAGTTCTCATCAAGCGAGTGGCCGGACTATTGTTAGCATAACTAGTAACATGACGCGTGACATAAAAACTATCGGTAGAGCGTGATGCATGACTTGGAACCCGAAAGTTTAAAACTTCAAGAAATTCAGAGCAATCCAACTTATCATTAACAATTTTAAATAAAGCTATTAGCTCATATCGTTCACGTCGTTTAGACAGTGGCTCCAGATTCAAGGTAGTGAGCAAACAGTCATAGTCAATTGTTTCGACAGGTATGCGAAGTTTAAAGGCAATGTACCGCAGGAATTTGTGTTGAACAGTTTCAATATGGGCAGAGTGAATATGGAAAAAGGGGTTCCAAATGACAGATAAATATTCCAGATGTGGACGCACCAATGAGCAGTAAAGAGTTTTCAGGGAATAAATATTTTTGAAATCTTGACTATTGCGTATAGCGAAACCCAGCATTCTCCGAGCTGATCTACAAATTTTGTTGTAGTGAGGCACGAATGTCAATTTAGAGTCAAGTAATAGACCCAAGTCATTGATAACATCAACCACTGGTAACTCGCAAGTATTAAGGTAATAGTTAATATTGACCCGCTCACGACGTCTGCTGAACGCAATGTAATTACACTTTGAAATATTCAATGGAAGACGATTTGTGATACACCAATCATACAGGTAATTAAGATTATTTTGAACAATTGTACAATCGTTTACAGTGTTTATAATTTTATAGATTTTAAGATCATCCGCGAATAACAAAAAATTTACGTTTACGAATATGTTGGATATATCGTTAATAAAAACAAGAAAGAGCAGAGGCCCTAAATGCGATCCTTGTGGTACTCCTGATTTTACGAGAAAAGGTTCCGAGTGAGCAGATTTTATATTTACAATACTATAGCGATCATGGAGGTAATCACGTATCCAACTCAGAAGATCGCCAGAGATGCCTAAGGCGTGAAGCTTCGAAACGAGTAGGCAGTGATCAACTTTGTCGAAGGCTTTTGAAAAGTCGGTGTAGATTGCGTGGACCTGGGAATTAGACTCCATTGCATGGATAATAGTCTCAACATAAGGCAAGAGATTAGTCATTGTAGACTTCCGTTTTAGAAAACCATGTTGGTGAGGGGTAATATAGCTTCTCAGTAATGGTGTTAATTTGTTCGTGACGATTGCATCAAAAATTTTGGATAGGGTCGATTGGATAGAAATGGGCCTGTAATTGTGAACATTGCATTTATCATTGGACTTATGAATTGGTATAACAAAAGAAGTCTTCCACAATTCAGGAAAAAGACCCGAACGTAAAGATAAATTTAAAATAATCGTAATGGGTAACGCCAAAAACTGACGACAGTTAAACAGAAACAATGGTGGAACACCATCGGGTCCCATACCTTTAGATGTATCAAGGGTATCAAGCATTGATGTGACATCTGAGATGACAACATTTAACGACGACAGATTTAGGTAATAGTTGCCCAGTGATGATAAATTCGGCACGGCAGATGGAATAGTGCTATTATCGGAGTACACACTGGAGAAATACTTAGCAAAGAGGTTTGCAATGCTAGAAGGATCAGATGCAATAATATCATCAGCATACATACAGGAAGGAAGAACATTGTCTGACCTAAGAGAATTAACGTAGTTCCAGAATGCCTTAATGTTATTGGAAGAAATATTAGCTTCAATATTACTAGTGTATTCAGTATAACAGGAAGCCTTTTTAGCTTTACAGAGACTGCGTAAACGTGAGAATAGCAACAGAATTTAAAATACTGAATTCATATTAAAAGCAGGATCCCATTTCATCACATTTTTCAATATTAATTCAAAATGAATCGCTCCCTCAATGTTAGAATACCTTCTCAAAGATTAATTTGCTTTCTATTCTTTTGCAACCATTCCATCGTAGATTCTATTGCGACCATTATATTGTCGATTTTTTTTCCAATCATTACATTATTCATTCGTTTCCCTAGATTCCAATGTCGATTCTTTGTAATGCAGAAAGTAGAAAAAAACGAATGCTTGCCTATGACATTGCAATGTTAAAATAATCTATGTTTTACGACAGGAAGTAGCTGTAATAGCTTCATGGTAAGAATCATCGGCGCGGTAATGATTCCACTCCCAACTGGGATATGTCAGAATGACTACACAGTCTACACCTATTTTCACCAACACTTTGATCTTTCGAACGTTCGATTTTTAGTACCAAATTTTTTAGCACGTTCGATTTTTGTACTAAAATAGCTATCTGCCAGACTCCTGGACCGAGTAGCTCAGTTATACAGTGACTCTAGTACTAGCTAACCACAGATTAGAAGGAATTTCAAATAGTTGATTATAATTTTTTTTTTTCAAAAAAATTTGAAACTTTCACATCTTATCAATAAACTAGTTTTGAATGTTTTTGAAATTCCTCTGATTAGTAGCATTAGTTTTACTAAATAATAAGAGTACTAAAATTATTAAAATCCGCATTTTGCACATTGTCGATGGAAAACGGTCAAGTCAGTAACCCCCTTAAGGCCTAACCCCACATGACCGCACCGTACCTACACTTGTCGGCCGACTGTCGGTTACGGATGACCTGATTTGTCCGCAACGGATCCGCGTGTCTGCCGTGGAGCCACGTCGCACGGTGCGGCCACGTTGCGGTCATGTGGGTTTAGGCCTTTATTAGTCGCACTGTCATTGCTGTCGATCGAAAGATTTATTCGCTTCCGAATTACGAACGTTATCCTTCTGTCTAAGGAGCTTTTTTTATACCAGTACGTCCGTTCTAAAAGATTCGCCGCTGTTTCACACAGGGTTCTTTTTGATGTGTTGTAACGAAAATTCGGCGGCGAAGCCGCATTCTCGTCGCAGATTTTCTCATGGGGCTTCTCCGAGTCGTGCAGCACCTCCTGCCGGCTGCTCAGGAGCGTTGGGGGGGTCAAAATTACCCGGAGAAGCACCCATCCTTGTTCGTGCTGCCAATAATTGTCGAGAGGGAGAGGAAAAGTAAGGATACTAACCTTAAATGGTGATGGGTAGCCTCAGGGCACCCATAGAGCGACGCTCTACTCTTCACACATTATAAATAGGTCCGGATAAAGTGTAAAAATATATATACAAGTTCCTAAATACGTCACAAGAATCTTCACAATTATTTAAATTACAAGCAACAAATTTTTTTTTTGGTAAATATTTGTATTCAGTGGAAAGAAAGAAAAATTCCAAGAAAAATTCAATTGATAAAAAATATGAATATACGAAAGAAAAAAAAATTACTCCGGTGGGGCCCTTGCTGCGTCCAGATCCTTGCTGACTCTTTCGCCTTCCGTCTCGTGGCCTTTTTTTTATTTTTTTATATATTCAAGTTATTTTTATTTTGTATTATCACAGGTATTTGTTTACTCCATTAGTTAAATTATTCTCACTATATTTTCGATTTATTCATTAAGCTTGATAAAAAATTTTTTTTTTCTTTTTTTTCACACGCCATTTTTATTAAAAAAAACTTTCTTTTTAAAACCAAAAAATTTCGTCGATCTACTATGCGTCGACAGCTCTCCCGCACCCACTGCCTTGCGTGGCAACCAAGTTTTTCCGCTTTCTTTTTGGCGGGCAGACCAGAAGCACAAAAAAAAACTCATTTTCTTGCGTTCTGGTCGATGAATTTTGACGCCAAAAGATTTACTGCAGTGCTGCCTTGTTGCACTTTGTTCATTTTATTTTATGTATATTAGTATTTTTGTGTTAAATTTTTTTTTATTTTTAAGTACTATTTCCTATATTACATATATTGACTAAACTTGCGTTTTTAGGAACATTAAAAAAATTTTTAGAGAAGCAACAAAAGAAACGCACGAGGGAAATGCGTATAAAGAGTAGGTTTTTTTTTTATGTGATTTGCAACAGTGTGAATGCGCTCGTCTATCTGGGTATAAGAGCGCACGCGCGTGCAGTAATGTATGCGCGCGTGAGCAGTTAAAGGTCACAAACATATATGTATATCGCCAATAGTCGATGATTAGTTCAGTATGAGTGTGCAATAAAATGTCTGTTCTCAAAGTAGTAGACAGTTGAGTCTAGGCAGAACCGGTCCTATTCAGGTGCACTTGACACACTAAAGCTGAGCGACTACCTTTTAGGGTGTCATGTCGGACACAGATTCCAATGAACAGGGTTTTCTTTTGTCTACAACTCACTGCAAAACAGGAAAGACCCTGGCCGAACAACTCACCCACAGCTATGCAGCCATGTCCAGAAGGACAATTTGTGGAAGAGTTGCATCATGATACTGGTGGAACTGGTGGAATGAAGAAATAAAGACCTTCTTCTGCAATGGCATTACAGCCCAAATTGGGCCTTGGCCGCCTGACCTTCAGGTTCCTTAACATGTTTCATTATTAATTTTGGAAGTGTTGTTAAACTTTCGCACAACCCTCTATTTTCGGATTTTTCATTTTCGTAGATTAAAGAGACCGAAGTATACCCAAGCAGGCAGTATGCTGGAATTATGCGTCGACCGAGATTTCAACTCACGACTTTCGCATTGTAGATCAACACGCTACCTACTAGGCTACACCCTAAAAAGCTAAAAAATAAAGTACTTACAAGCCCGAGGCAGAGTCCAACGATCAAGAGAGCACATTTTCGGGAACGATTAGACACTTTCAAAGTGGCGAGACGGAACTTAAACACGGCAATTAAACAGAGTAAGACAATGTGTTTAAACGTCTCTATAACGAAGCGGATATAAAAACCTGGGGTGTAGCATACAGGATTGTGATGACAAGGCTGAAGGGTGATAGGTCCCCATAAAAAACTTGACAATGATAAGATCCGTAGTAGAGCACCTGTACACCAACCTTTTGGACAAATTCTTTGTTTAGCATAACCAGAGAGATCAGCATAAGGTCCATTCCAGAAATTACGTCGGAGGAACTATTTGAAGCATGCAGAAAGATAGGCAACAACAATGCGTCAGGACCCAATGGCATCCCAAATATGGCAGCAAAATTGGCTGTTAAAAAAAAGCCCCAAACCTTTATAACAACGATTCAAAAGTATTTAGAAGAAGTAGTCTTTCCTGAGCCATGGAAGCTTCAACATTTGGTACTGTTACCAAAAGGAAACAAGCCTTTTATAGAACCATCGTATCAATAGACTGCTTGTAATAGTAATGGAGAAAGGAGCTAGGGTATAGCCTAGTGGGTAGCGTGTTGGTCTTGTAATGCGAAAGTCGTGAGTTCAAATCCCGGTCGGCGCAATATATAATTCCAACACATTGCCTGCTTGGATATACATTGGCTCAATCTACGAAAATAAAAAATTCGTAGAAAGAGAGTTGTGCGAAGGGCTAACAACCCTTCCACAATAAGTAATGAAAAAAGTTAAGGAACCTGAATGTCAGGAGGCCAAGGTCCGATTTGGGCTGTAGCGCCATTGTAGAAGTAGAAGGAGAAAGGAGCACTGTCATACCACCAGTTCGGATTCGGGAAATCGTATTCCACTGTTGACGCCATAACAGCGGTAGTTGATACAGCAGCTGAGGCGATATAAGGAGAAAGAAGGCGATGGGGGACAAATAAATATTGAGTAGTGACACTGGACATTAAACCCGCGGGAGTCCCACAAGGATCGGTACTGGGCCCTCTCTCTGTGAAATATTATGTACGATGAAATTCTTCGGCTATCGTTGCCGCAAGGAATAAAATTAATGGGGGTCGCTGACGACATCGTCGTTGTTATTGTAGCTAAGCACATCCTCGAAATGGAGTCAACAACAAACGAAGCAGTCACAAAAATCAAAAAATCAAGTCCGCCAATTTAGAACTAGCTGATCACAAAACAGACTATTTAATAACTAGTCGAATGAACATTGAACACGCGGACATTCAGGTCGGCAGTCAAACCATCAGATCCAAGGAAGCAGTTATATATCTAGGAGTTATGCTCGATAATAAATTAAAATTTAAAGTTCACGTGGCCTTCGCGAGCAAAAAGGCGTCACAAGTACAGGCAGCCCTTTCCCGAATACTGCCAAATATCGGTGGACCTGGATATGCGATAAGGATTCTTCTTTACAGAGTAGTCAGTTCGATCCTCCTATACGCTGCTCCGGTTTAGGCGGCGGCGTTAGCAACGAAGGAAATAATGAGAAAGCTGTTGCTAACGTATAGGCTCTGCGCGAGCAATCAGCGGTTTCCAAACAATATCGGACGAAGCAGCCTGTGTCTTAGTCGGAATGATACCACGACATTTTTGCGAATGAGATGCTAAGGATCTACGAAAGAAGAGCCTCGATCCAACAAGAAGCAGCTATTGTCAGGAAAATAAAAGAAGAGGAAGAGGCAACATCAATAGCTGTGTGCAAACCAGGTGGGACAACACTACAAATGGCAGATGTACCTATAAGCTCATGCCTGCCATTGAGGTCTGGTGTATGGGGAATGCAACTATCACCTCACGCAGTTCCTATTAAGTCTCGGTGGCTACCGCAAATTCTGCTACAGATTTGGACACGATAACTCACCTCTTTGCCCAGATCAAAAAGAACACACAGAACACGCGATTTTCAACTGCAGTCGCTTCGCAGAATGCAGAAATAACATACCGACACTATTCATCATAAACTACATAATAGAATTAGTTTTGGGTTATTCATAGATGAATTGGTACAAATGTCCCATTCGTGCGAGTTAAAATGTCCCATCACTACAAAAAATATTTTTGTACCACTTCACAGATTTTGTCCCATTTGAATTACAATCATGCATTTGTATGGCTGCCGTACCACGACACTATTTGTACCACCCACTACACCGTTTTGAGAGAGGTGTGCGAATGAGGACTGAGGAGTTGTGTGTAAGCGAATAAGGCAATGACATAGACATGTATGTATGACCTGGAGAGCTGATGAGAGACGATGTGTTGCAATAGTGGCATACAATTTGTCTTATTGAGGTGCGGCAGTGGCAAATGAGCAAATAACGTAATGACATAGACATGTATGTATGATTAGGAGACCTTCGGCCAGGGCTACAGACAATATATTGCGCTCTTATGCCGTGTGCTTAGAATGTTTAGTGTTTTAGCCATTTGTCTTTACCTCATACGCAATTTTACATTTACACCTCATTTGAGGTGAGACAAATTGTAGGTATGCCACTAAGACAAATTATATGTATGAGTATCCGCCGCCATGTGACTTGGTACATTTGAGGCGGGATACCGCGGTGATTGAAATCGGTGTACCAGAGTGTGGTTTACTACGCATGCGCAATTCCCTACCTGGATCAGGTATGTGAATCGTGCATACTAATGGCTCGGGCTATTGGTATCTAATGAAGATACCTCCCTGACGTAACGAGAGCAAAGGTTTCTTTGTAAGAAAGAGCATAAAATATTGAGAGTCACAGACAATGGTTCCCAATTTAAGACAATAATCAACGTGTTGTTGAGGGTAGAAAGAGAAAGGCCATTGGAGATCTGGCAAACAAGGCAGAATCTGCGGCTTACCTTGGGGATATGGGTTCACTATTTAAAATCATGAAACAGTTGACAAACAGGAATTTCACCGCCAACCACCTGGTGAGAGATGTCAACGGAACTCTCCTTAATATGAGTGAACACCAGTTGCAACGATGGAAGGAATACTTCTCTGATATTTTAAACATCTTGTCAGATGAAGATATTCCAGAAACAGAACAACTTCCAAACATCCAACCGCAACAATCCTCTATTAGGGACGATCCCCCAGATAAGGAAGAGATAGTTTCCGCCATTCGGTCAATGGCGGGAAGGAAAGCTCCAGGTATAGACGGACTACCAACCGAACTCCTCAAAGCGGATCCGGAAATAACAGCCGATATACTCCTCCCACTCTTCACTAAGGTGTGGAATGATGGAAAATATCCGACTAAATGGAAGGAGGGCGTCATTGTAAAAATTCCGAAGAAGGGCGACCTTCGGGATTGTGGCAATTGGCGTGGTATATGTCTACTTACTGCCGTATCAAAAATTATGGCTAAGGTAATTCTCAATAGGATTAGTGATGTCGTCGAGAGCACTCTCGAAGTTTATCAGGCTGGATTCCGTAAAGTCTTGTACCGACCAATATTAGAGCAGTCAGCCGAAATGGGTTCGCCACTACATCTCATGTTTGTGGACTTCGAGAAGGCTTTCGACAGCGTTAAGCGAGATTACATATGGAATGCTTTGCGTAGGAGAGGTATTCCAGATAAGGTCATAGCTATGATTAAAGAATCCTACGAAGATGCAAGGTGTCGCGTCTTGCATAGAGGAGAGCTGTCCGAGAGCTTTCCTGTGCGAACGGGTGTCAGACAAGGCTGCATATTATCACCAGCCCTGTTTCTGGTGGAGCCGAAAAGGATGTTGAGGCTCGGCCAAATAAAGCTCGTCAGGCCTTCGGTATCCTTTCCCCTTTCTGGAGGTTAAGAGAGATCTCCCTTCGCACGAAGCTGCGAGTTTTTGACGCATGCGTCAAATCTGTGTTGTTATATGGTTGTACTACGTGGAAAGTGACCGTTCGACTTACCAAGAAACTACAGACTTTCGTACTTTCCGGCGCATTTTAGGAATATTCTGGCCAGAAGTAATCTCCAACGACGAACTTTGGAGTACAACTCGCCAGACTAAAATAGGTATTGAGATTCAACGGCGAAAGTGGCAGTGGATCGGTCATACTTTGAGGAAACCAGAGCGAAACATCGCAAAACAGGCTCTGGATTATAGCCCTCAAGGAAGACGTCGGGTTGGTCGACCATGTAACACATGGAAGCGAGCAGTTGAGCAGGAGGCCAGAGGAATAAACAAGTCCTGGCAACAGCTTAAAGCCGATGCTCAGGATTGCGCCTTGTGGAAGAGAGTTGTTTCTGTCCTATGCCCCTATAGGGGGTCTTAACAGGAATTTGATTGATTGATTCCAACACTGGTGTAATTTTAACCAGAATGATCGCACGGAGCCCTCTTTTCTCCTTACGCGACGCACCGCAGCAGCAAAGTAACGGAGAGTGCATATCGCACATCGAAATAAAGGGTTATCGAAAATTGACCCGCTTTTAATTATTTCCGAAGGAACAATTTCTGAATAAATTCTGGTTGAAGCTAAGGAACGCTTTATACTTCAGCAGGTAACAAAAAATCCTTAATTTTTCTCTCTTAAGCGTGTTAAATTTGAGCATGACCAAAAATTTTGACGCAAGGTCCTCCAGTGCCCTAAGGGCTCGAGATGGTACTAATCATTTGTTAAAACGGTCAACAAATATTTCACTTCTTCTTCAATATCATCTCAAGTTGATGGCGACCGTATGGTGATTGATTCTATCGAAAAAGCTAACTTACTAACAGAAAAAATGTTCAGCCAATTCCCAAGAAAAGAAAGAAAGCGAACACCGCCAACTGCTTCCCGATAGCCATTACTTCAGTGCTCTCGAAAGTAATAGAAACTGCGGTCAATCGCAAAATCATTCAATATCTTGAGGAAAATAAACTAATCCATGATCGTCAGTATTGGTTCCATTCTGGAAGGTCAACGGGAGATGTTTTGTTCTATTTCATTGCATACATAAATATGGCGAAGGTCAAGTTCTCGCTTTTGACAGAGTTTGGCATGAATCTCTTATAGATAAGCTTACGGCCATAAGTCTACCATTGTTCAATGGATTGAAGCACTATACGAGTAGAATTAGATGGCGTTACTTCTACCGTCTTCTCAATAGATTCCAAAGTCCTTTAAGGCTCGGTCTTATCCCTAACTCTTTTCTTAGTTTTTATTAAGGACCTTATGCCGACTTCTCTCAATCCAATCCATAGTTTAGCGAAAGGTAGTACTTTAGACAGCACCTATGAATTTGACTCTGCTGCGGAATCAAACAAGCAGTCTATTGCTTCCAATCGTAGGGAGTTGTTTAGTTCAGTGAACTCTGATCTCAACTTAATACTGAAATGAGACTGGAATAACAGGATAGAGCTCAACGCCTCCAAAGCACAGACCTGTCACATACCCCTCAAACGTGATGTTTGAGTGTGAAAATGTGACCTTTAATGGGGCACAACATCACACTTCGGAAAATTTCATACTTCTAGGCGTCAAAATGTATGACTAACTGAATTGGGCCCAGCACATCTTTGATGTGCTCTGATGCCTTTAAACGTCTAGGAGTTCTCCGAAAGTGGAAAAAATCTTTCAATGACCTTACAACCTTCCAAAAGCCATACTTTAGACCACGTTTAGAGTACAACTCGCAGGTTTGGGCTGAGACACACAAAAAAACACCTAAAATATGCGGTCCGACTTATTGAGACAAAACAAATGTTGGAGTACCCAGTAGGTTGTGTACTACTGGCGATGAAAAATTAGTCGAAATAAAATGGGCAAACGGTGTAAAAGTGAAACAATTCCACTTCAAGAAGGTCTGTATACTCAGTAGATGGCTTCTGTTCGCTTTCTATCATTCAGTCCTCCCATAACATCTGCAAATATTTGTCAGTAGCAGCCAGTACAGCTGTAAAAAAACATACCAGCTTCAACACTCGTTACGGTCGTTCTCACTCCTCTTCTCCTACCTTCCCAATCCCATTCCTTCCCTCCATGACTGCGTTTGTGCATTACACATAAAGGCCGAAATTGCCTATAACACAGGTCATTCTATAAAAAAGAAAAAAATTTTAAGTTTTCTCTATCCAATGATGGTTTTCGTGTGAAATTTTTCAAAGTATGCTTAAGATTTCGCAAATTATCAGCAATTAAATGAATGTCGGTAACACAAACTTTTTCTCAGAATGAAAATCACTGGTTTCAATGGGCTTACTAAATTTATTTAATTAGAGTTACTGTATACGAACGGGCCAGTTACGTTTTCACGTCACGATAGAATTAAAACTAATCGAATCTACTTTCGATTTCAATTGAAACATTGGTTAATTATTATAAAAACTTTATTTTATTATTTTTCACTTAACTTACGACTTAAACTTTACTTGTCGACTTCTCGTTATTAACAGAACGTCGAGCTAACATTCGCTCGGGCTTATATACCAATTCGTTATCTCGGTAGTTTACTTAGGATAAGGATTGTTTGGTTTTTTCATGCTCTGATCGCATGCGGTGGTACGGATCAAAGGTATTAAGTGTTTTTTGGTTTTCTCATGCGGCAGGCATCAAAGATGTTAAGTGTTATTTGGGATAACGAATCTCTATTTAAACAAAGAGTTTATTTTAGGTTTTACAATAATTTCGTGTGAAATAGGATGTGATATGGGATGTGAGTCACATATAACTGGCCCTCTCGCCGGCTCTTATGAGTTTGGCCACGGAGCTGTTAATCGAGCTGTCACTCGTCGATATTTAAAAAGTCGACGAGTGATAGCTGGTACTGAAAATACGATTAGAGATTGCGCGTTCACTAAAAACGATTTCAAACGTATTTCTCAGGAGTTTAAATTTATACTTGGCCTAAAATTTCAACGAAGAAGAAAATCGATCGCAGAAAATAAGGTAACATACTTGGCCTAAAATTTTCGATTTGAAAATTCCCCACTGTGCTGGAACCTGGTATCCAAACTCTAATAAGAGAGGTTTCTTTCCTATGCAGTAACTCTAATTATAGTGGCCTGATACGGTCCGTGAAAATTCACGGATATTTTGATCAGAATTGCTTTGTACTGTGTGCTATGTATAAGACGACTAGTGGCTAATTTGAATTGCTTACCAAAAACTAAAAAATTAAGTATTTTGAATTCACTCACATTTTGCGCACTGAAAAGAAAACGACCGACTATCGACAAATAAATCCGACTACTTAGTACTATAGTTACTCCATGTGACACTAGAGGCGCTTTACCATAGTTTGGCAAAGGTGAAACCTGATATTTAGAGCGAAATTTAAAAAAAGTGTTAACCTTTTTTTGGTATGTTCTTAAGAACTGTGCGAAGTATTTAAAACTTAACTAAAAAGTCACAAACAAAAAATTTTAAGGAACGATTCATCTTAGGGTGTATGAAATTGGCAAAACAAAACCACTAAGTTCACCGCTCCACGAGTGGTGGTGTCAACTGTGGCATTTCTGCCAGACTCTGATACAGTGTGTCTCCTTGCATGGTGTGACTCTACTAAATACCTATTGGATGGGATTTCGTTTCTTCGGAATGGTGGGTAAAAAAATCCGATTCATAATACGAGAACTCGATTTCGGATTTGAATAATAATATGCCCCCAGAAGATCAAGAAAGAGGGTTGTGCGAAGAGCTAACAACCCTTCCACAATCAGTAATGAAAAATGATAAGGAACCTGAATATCAGGAGGCCAAGGTCCGATTTGGGCTGTAGCGCCATTGTAGAGAGAGAAGATCTAAATGAAAAGATGAAAGTGAAACAGCCTCAAATTTCACGCAGTTTAACCTTAAATTGTAAAACTATTTAATTTCATAATATTTTTATTATTGAATTAAAAAAAGATGCTCTTTAGCTTCGCAGAGAAGGATAAGAAGGAAAAATTTCAACAGTAAAAAAAAGAAATAAATGCACGCTAGGCCGCGGTTATGACTGATAATACGGTGGCCGATGACCACCGGGACCATAATAGTTCTGATGATGCGGAGGCGGCGGATGTCCCATTGACATCGACGATGGCGGCGGATAGTGTGAAGGTACTTGCGGTGGCGGAGGATACTGAGCAGCGTACATTGGCGGTGGAGCAGGCGGCGGCGGCGCACCCGCATTATTATTGCCCGGCGGAACCGCCGGCATCGTTGCGAAATGTGGCGGCGGTGCGTGCGGAGTATGATAGACTGGTCCGTAACCGGCTGGCGGATAAACAAAACGTAGATCGGGCTGTCCGATTTTCGGAATCGGATTGCCCTCGAGCGGCGGCGCTTTCTCTTCTTGTTGCGGTGGCGGCGGTTTCGGTGGTGGATTCGCTGGCGTCGTGACCGGAGATTGCTTTGATGTTTGCGGCGAGGTATTGGCGCGCTTCATTGGGGGACTAGACTTACTCGACGGCTGCTGCGGTGGACTCGGTACATCGTTGTTGTTCGCCTGCTGATATAGATCGAGAACTTGATGACAAATGTCTTCGAGAATTTCCATGGTTACGTCCGAAACGAACATGTCCCACCAGCGAAGATGATGTGATTGTTTGCCGATCCAATCGACCACCGTAAACTTACTGAGCTTGCTGGCCAGATGGATGAGGGCGACGGCTATGATTTCAGGCTCCCATTGCAGGCAGACAGTCGTGCTGAGCGAATCGTTGACGAAATTCCACGCCATTTGGACCATTTTTTGCAGTTTACTCTGATCGCCCTTCAGACATTTCGCATACTTTACCAGAAAATTGTAGGGATGTTCGACCTAGCCGGAGAGATAGTTTTAAGCAACCGAAACGGAACAACTCAGAAATTCCTTTTACCTGTAAATCGAATTTTATCGTTTGCAAAAGAATCCGCTCGAGCGTCATCACTTCCTCTTTCGGGTCGTCGCCGAACGAGAAGAACTTATTGTCCGACAGCAAGCGACGTGCCTGCGTTATGATGTCCTTGCATTTCTTCGGCGTTTCCTCGACCTTGCCGGCCAGTAAAAGACAACAGCAAGCAGTCACGTATCGCGGGAACGTCTTAAACGAATGAAACATGTAGAAACGATGAAAGTATACGACTCCCGTGGCGACGGTGTTATGACCGAGGCTCATCGATGTGCCGCACTGGATAATAAAGCGAGCGCCCTCCTTACGATAGCGACGCTCCGTGTCGTACGTAAGCCCATCCTGAATCGATGGGGTCACTTTTAAATCTTTCTTATCATAATACCAGCACGGCATCTCGACGACGGCGGGCTCCGTAATAAAAATCAAGCATTCCTTCATCAATTTCGATGTGAATGCAGGTCCGTTTGGTGGCTTCAAAACAATGCAATTCGGCGACTAGTAAGTGGAATTTACGCGCTGATTAGGACTTTCGAAGGCGAAAATCAACGCGAAATTCAACCTTCGCGACTCGTATTATTCGGTAATTGCCAGACATTGACAACCTGGCTGTCACTTTTACTCGCCTGTCAAAAACGACCAATAACAAATTAGGGGGATCCAAGATTTTTAATTTCATCCAGAAAAGTTGTTAATAACCAAATCGACGAAATCTTATTTATAAATTTCGGCATTACTGAAATTTCTGAATATTTGTTTATTTCAAACCAAATTCCCAATCTGGCTGCGTTCGCTTTCCTGTTTCCATTGAACCGCTAAGGTCTGTTTCACAATGAACGTAAGGGCTGTCAGTCGAAGTCAAAAGGTTTGAACTGACAGCGCTTACGCGTAGGCTGCGTAAGGTTCACGCAGCGATGTCACATAGTATTTATAAAATTACCGTAAATAGTTTGAAAAATTACGGTGTTTATACGGAAATTACGTTGTTTTATCGAAAGCATAACAACATATAAGAAAACAAGCAAATGTTATGCACCAGTATGTATTCGAAACAAATTATATACATTTAATACATTAATCGGACATATCAAGTGACAAAATTGAAAAAACTAACTTTTTACCAACACAATTAATAATCAAGAATCAAAATTAGGAAATATATCGGAACCTTCTACCCTCTAATAAATAGCAAATCGAAAATTTCTACAGAAAATAAAATTCTATTGTTCAAAATGGTATTCCAACCATTCCTGGACAGTAAAGTTAATATTGCACAGTATTATCATAAAATATTAGGTTGTTCCAGATGAAATTGCGACGATAAAACTTAATTTCATTAATCAAAATAGGTACCAGAAGATGCAATACACTTCTCCCAACGAGATACAAGTGCATTTATGCCAATTTCGTGGAAATCCGACTTTCTAGACTGAAAAATTCCTCGAAAGCATTTTTGATGGTTACTTAATTGTTCAATTATTTCTCCGCCAAAAAATGATCCAAATGTTTCAAAAAGTGGTAATCGGTTGACGAGAGGTCTGGTGAATATGCTGGATGAGGAAGAATCTCACAATTTAATTTTTTGACCGTTATTATTGATACATGAGGCCGTGTTTTGCTCAGTAAGCTCATGCGGAACCCACTTATCAAGCTTTTTGACTTTTCGAAGCTGTTGTTCGTGCCGGGAAACTGTCGAATAGTGTATTCCCATTTTCTCTGCAATGTCCCTTACAGTTTGGCGTGAGTCAGACTCCACTAGTAAACGAAGCTAGTCGTTGTCTATCGATGGTCCTGCGTGACAACATAGCTCACTTTGAATGGTCCTGATCGGAATTTTTCAAACCATCGCTGTGTGGTTCGTTCGCTTACTCTGTCAGCTCCAAATGACCTGTTGATGTTTTTGGTTGCCTCCCTTACGTTGTGGCCAAGTTTGAACTCGTAAAGAAAAAGTAACCGTTTTGTTTCGATTCCATGTTTTTTTTCTCTCCAACCTCAATCAAGTGCAAAATTGAAATGATTCCATGACCAAATTTGTGTTGGGCTACTCATACAAGAAGTCGTACGAATGTCCCATTCATGCACGTCAAAATGTCCACCACAAAAAATATTTTTGTCCCATTTCACAGTTTTTGTCCCACCTGAATTACAGTCATGCTGTACTAAGCCATTATTTGTACTCACTATTGTCCCATTTGAATTACAGTCATGCATTTTTATGGCTGCCAGACATTATTCGTACTACTACACTTTTGAGAGAGTCGTGCGAATGAATGACAAGGCATGTATGTATGACCAGGAGAGCTAATGAGAGATGGGTTGATGTTTAACGGTATTGCCTCCGAAAAAGAGGGAGAGAAAAGTACTGACAGCCTCGTTTGCGACGTGTCCCGCAGAGTCCGCGACACCTCATATCTCTCATTAGCGTACATGGCGTTCATAAAGCTTTTACTCGCGTCGTGTTCAACTTGAACGGCGAATGCGCGGGTCATAGTCGGCGGTTGTGCGACAGTGTAAATACTTCGGCCACTTGCTTGTTCTGGAGGTTGATGAATCGTTGTGTTTTGTCAACTTTGGGTAGGTTCTAATGAAAGTGACCTTAGTGGCTGTGAAGTATACGTAACTCATGTGCAAAATGAAAGTAAGAAAGTGAATTAACGGGAGAACACAGTTCTAAGGAGTAAGAGCACTGTGAAATACGTGCAAACTCGGATCGCTCATCACTTTAATTTTATCCGAAGCTGATGAAAAATAAAATCAGTATTTTTTTTTTTTTAAGGAACCGAACACAATGTAGGGGGTCACCCTATAATGCTATGCACAGCTGTGTCGGTATAGGATTTGGGAAAAAAAACTCAAGTTATATCAGTTTAATTTAGGCGGAGAAAGACGAAAGTGATGGTGTACATTGCCTTTGAAGCACTGGATGTTAAACTCGTTGGGAAACACTTTGGATGATAATGTGTTCCAAAGTCTTGATGTTCGGGAAATGAATGACTGCCTATATTTCACTGTACGAGAAGGCAAGGGTTTAACGGTGTACTCGTGTGAGCGTTCAGCTTGACGAGTATCTCGAGGAAAATTATAGAGTGGGGAGGGATGAGTGTGCTTAGTTCCGCACTGCATTTACCATGGAAGTAGCGATAGTCCGACATTTCTACGACGCTCGAGAGAAACGATAGAAGACGTGATGGTTTCGTCTCCAATCAGTCGGAACGCATGTTTTTGAATACGGTCGAGCAACGTGAGGTGTGATTTGAGTGCCCCTGCCCATACATGCGAATTGTACTCTAAACGTGGTCTAATGTATGCCTTATAGATGGTTGCGAGGTCGTTCGGCGTGAAATACTTTTTGCACTTTCGGAGAACACTTAGACGTTTAGAAGCGTCGAGAGCAACATCAAAGATGTGCTGAGCCCAATTCAGGTGGTCATTAATTTTAACGCCAAGAAGTGTGAAGTTATCCGAGGTACAAAGTTGTGTGCCACCAAAGGTCACATTTTGAGATAATACAGGAACATCACGTTTGAGGGATAGATGACAGGCCTGTGTTTTAGAGGCGTTGAACTCTACTCTATTTTTCCTGTCCCATTCCAGGATTAAGCTGAGGTCTGAGTTCAGCGAACGGAATAACTCCAAGCGATTGGAAGCAATAGAATACTTGTGTGATTCTGCAGCAGAGTTAAATTCATAGGTGTTATCTAAAATGCTGTCATCCGCAAAACTATGGATTGGATTGGGAGTGGACGACAGAAGGTCGTTGATGAAAACTAAGAAAAGAGTTGGAGATAAAACAGAGCCTTGAGGGACGCCGGAATCTATTGGGAAAGAGGAAGAAGTAATGCCATTTAGTACTACTCGTATAGCGCGTTCTGAGAGATAACTCTCAATCCATTGAACAAGGGTATAATTAAGGCCGATGGCCCTAAGTTTAACTAAGAGACAATTGTGCCAAACTCTGTCAAAAGCTTTTACAATGACAAGTGCAAGTACTTGACCTTCGCCGTGTTTATGTGTGAATGAGTTCCAACGTTCTGTCAAGTAGACCTGAATATCTCCCGTCGGCCTTCCAGAACGGAACCCATACTGCCGATCATGGATTAGCTGGTTATCCTTGAGATATCCAACGATTTTGCGATTGACAGCAGTTTTCATTACTTTCGAGAGCACTGAAGTAATGGCTTTAGGGCGGTAGTTAGCGGGGTTCGCTTTGCTTCCTTTCTTGGGAATTGGCTGAACATTCGCAACTTTCCACATACGTGGAAAGCACCCAAAAGAGTAGGAAAGATTGCGAAGAGGTTTAGCTAAAGAAGAGGAGCACATTTTAAGGGTAATGGGGGGAATACCGTCCAGACCAGCAGATTTGTGGATATTGAGCTCTTGAAGGATCCTAGAAATAAGTCTCGTTCGAAAATGTAGTTTAGGCAATGAGAAACCAGAATCACTTAGAGAGGGGGGCGATTGGTTTGAAGGTGGAAGGCGTGAGTTTCTAGCGAAACTTGCTGCTAGTAAGTTAGCTTTTTCGACAGGATCAATAACGGTACGGTCGCCATCAACAAGAGGTGGTGTTGAAGAAGAAATGAAATTATTGTTGACCGTTTTGACGAATGACCAGTAAGATCTCGAGCCCTTAGGGCACTGAAGGATCTTTCGTCGAAGTTTTTGGCCATGCTTAAATATAACACGGTTGAGTATGGATTTGCAGGCATTTCTTGACGCATTGAAGAGTTCTCTGGTGACAGGTGTTTTATTGGCTTTAAAGGTTTGAAATGTTTGTTTCTTAGTCTTAATTGCATCGAGACATTCATTGTTGAACCAAGAGTCCTTCGATGGCCTAACTCTTTTATGACTGGAAGGTATGTAGAGCTTCATACCTTTTAGGATAATCTCGGTGACAAGTCTACAAGCTTCATCGCAGTCGTTGGCATCAAAGCACAATTTCCAATTAAAGGCATTGAAGAAGTCATTTAGCGCCCCCCAATTGGCTCTTTTGAAATGCCAAATATTTCTTCGAGATGCCTTGTTTGTCTGCGGTGTTAGTGCTGCAACTGGGAATTGTGCACGAATCAAAAAATTATCCGTATTTCCAATTGACGATGGTGATATGAGAGAGACAGAATATTTCTCTGGCTGGCTGGTGAGAAAAAGGTCAAGAAGGTTGGAAAAATGTCCTGCAACATCCGGTAAACGAGTAGGCTCATCTACCAGCTGTGTTAAACCATTTATAGAAGCAAAAAGATCAGTATCACTCCCCTCCTGGTCCGTAGTCGAGGAGTGTTTAAGCCAGGCAATGTTACGAACATTGAAATCGCCCGCGATAACGATTTCAGCGTCAGGGTTTGCAGTGTTTATTGACTGGATAGATTCAGTTAACCCATCCAGTTCTAAAAAAGTGTTCGCTGCAGTCATTACTGTCTTTGGATCAGCAGTTTTATCCAGATATAATTAAATTAGGAATTTAATTGAAAACACAGATAATCGCGGATGTAGAGTGCGACACCCCGTTGGCGAAAAAATGCGAGAATAAGGTGATATCCGGGAACAGAATAAAACTGTTCACTTCCCGGTAGCACCTTGCATTCGCCTAGTGCTAGTATATCCGGTCTTTTAGTTTGGGTATGGATATACAGCGAGAGATAGACAGAGTTCAGTCCCCGAACATTAACTTGATCAATAGTGAAGCTACTCATGACTAATACGACTTTCACTTTAGGGTATAGAGAAGAAAACAAAAAAAAGAGAAAAAGTAATAAGATACGTACAAAAATGTATGACAAAAAAAATTAACTATTAAATTTAGCTAGGAGACAAAAAAAAATCAAAATTGTATAATAAAAAAACGAAAATAAAAAAGACTAAAGACTGTATAACAAATTACCTAGGACTAGAGTTACTCTATCAAAAAGAAAGAACAAGACGTACTAGAGTTCGGCCAAGGTGATAACCAGCTTTTCCGTTAAATTTGAAAAAGCGCACTGCTATTTTCCAGCGTGCGATAAGTAAGCAAATGTGATTGCAATCCGTTCATTAGAACGTGAAACCTACCAAATTAAATTTTCACCACTTAAAAGTACTGCAAATTAAAGATATTTGCGAAATAAAACCACTAAAAAGTTACACCGACACGTTGCACGCATACATATGAAAATAAAAAGCGCCCCATCTGACAAGGTGTCCAGACTCTTCTACCAGGTGCCTTGTTCTTTCTTTTTCATAGAGTGACTCTACCTAGGACAATACACGAAAAAAAAATTATGCTATAAAATTTGCCTAGGACAACAACTAAAAAAATTGTATTATTCAAGTTACGCTAATTTGAAAAAAAAATTACGCTGTTACGCTGACAGACAGGATCAAAATTACGGCAGAAAAACGTAATTACGCTGGGTTTACGATACTTTGCGAAACAGGGATAATAGGTGTGAAGACAATGTGGCTGCGTTCGTTAATCTACTGCCAAGGGCTGCCAACTAAACGAAAAAAAAAATCCAACGTCTCCGGAAGTCGTGCGAACGCCATTCCTTTTACATGTCAATCGTGTGAGTGATAGGTGAGTGTGAATTTTTCGCTGCGGAAAATTTTGATTTTTCGCATAATTTTAAGTAGTAAGTAAGTAATTTTAAGAAAAACTTTTAAAAGAATACTAATCGCCGTGTTTTGCGTAAAAATTTTCGTGTATTTTCTTGAATTACGTCTACAAGTGTTAAAATATTTTAAGCACATGTCATCAAGTCCGGCCCGCGCGACATTTTGTGAAGTGTTTTCGCGAATTTCGTAAAAATTTGAAATTTCTGTGCTAGTTCGATCAAGTGTAGCTCAATTTATCGGTGAGTAGATAATTTTACAGGTTGCTGTTCCGATTCAGAGCGGTACGCGTAGTTTTTAGTTTCCTCGGGCCGTCGACAAGACCGCGTTAATCTGAAAAGGCACATCCTGTCCGTTCAAAAAAATAGTTATGCACATTTTTTATTGCTTTCAGACCGAATACCTGTCGCTGAAGCTGATTGAAAATGCCGCAAAATGAATATATGGAACGCCACCGTAAATTGTACGGTCGGCGCCTCGACTACGAGGAACGTAAACGCAAAAAGGAAGCTCGTCTGCCGAAAGAACGGGCCCGTAAGGCACAAAAATTGCGCGGTCTTAAAGCGAAACTCTTCAATAAGGAGCGACGCAATGAAAAGATTCAAATGAAGAAGAAAATTCAGGCGCACGAAGAGAAAAAGGTCAAGAAGCAGGAAGAAAAGGTCGAAGATGGAGCACTGCCGCATTATTTGTTGGATCGTGGTATCCAATCAAGCGCTAAGGTCTTGTCGAACATGATCAAGCAGAAGCGCAAGGAGAAGGCCGGCAAATGGGACGTGCCAATCCCGAAAGTCCGTGCACAGTCCGATGCGGAAGTCTTTAAGGTCCTGCGATCGGGAAAAACAAAGCGAAAGGCCTGGAAGCGAATGGTTACGAAAGTCACATTTGTCGGCGATAATTTCACTCGCAAGCCGCCAAAGTTCGAGCGGTTCATTCGACCGATGGCATTGCGTTATAAGAAAGCGCACGTAACACATCCCGAGTTGAAGGCAACATTCCATCTGCCCATCATTGGCGTGAAGAAGAATCCCAGCTCGCCCATGTTTACATCGCTCGGAGTTATCACTAAGGGCACGGTCATCGAAGTCAACATTTCCGAACTCGGTCTCGTCACGCAGACGGGAAAGGTCGTCTGGGGCAAGTACGCTCAGGTCACCAACAATCCCGAGAACGATGGCGTGATAAATGCCGTACTTTTAGTTTAGGTCGCTTCATGTCTGATCTTTTAATTTAAGATTTTAATAAATTAAGTTTTTTCCCACACGAAATCATTGTTTAATTTTTTCGTCTGCCGATTTCTTTTGGTTTCGTTCAAACCAACACGGCTCCATTTCGACAAAATACTTTTCACGGCAAACTCAAAAGTTATTGCAACGTGAAAAGTATTTAGCGAAATAGGGCGCATTGTTTTTAGTAAAAATTCAAACTAGGCTTAATCATAATTTAAACAATTTTTTCCCAATTTCATTTCAGCTCGGTAATAGCTCACGAATCATGCAGATTTTCGTAAAAACCCTAACGGGTAAGACCATCACTCTCGAGGTCGAACCGTCCGATACTATCGAAAATGTTAAGGCCAAGATCCAAGACAAAGAAGGAATTCCTCCAGATCAGCAACGTTTGATTTTCGCCGGTAAACAATTAGAAGACGGTCGTACCTTGTCCGATTATAACATTCAGAAGGAATCGACATTGCATTTGGTTCTACGTTTGCGTGGCGGTGCCAAGAAACGCAAGAAGAAGAATTACTCGACCCCGAAGAAAATCAAGCACAAGAGGAAGAAGGTTAAACTAGCCGTCCTCAAGTACTACAAGGTTAGAAATGATGAATTCTTGAGTCTTGAATCTTGAAGCAAATATAACAAAAACATGAAGAAAAACAAAACAAACAAAAAAATTAATCGAAAATTTAATTCCTCCTCCCCGGTGTAGGTTGATGAAAACGGAAAAATTCATCGGTTGAGACGTGAATGTCCTGGCGAGAATTGCGGCGCTGGCGTTTTTATGGCTGCTCACGAGGATCGTCACTACTGCGGCAAATGCAACTTGACTTTTGTCTTCTCGAAACCAGAAGAAAAGTAGACTACCAGATGTCGCATTTTTTTTAAATGGGTAAAAAGACGGAAGATGAAGAAAAACATTTTTATTGAATAAAAATATTCTTTAAACCTGAAAAAAAAATTTTTTTCTTTAGAAGAAGTTTTGGTTTCATTCCTTATTTTTAGTGATGGAGATGAAACGAATCAAATTCAGTGAGAATCAGACTACTGACTCAATTTTATTTAGAATGATACACATCAAAAATGATCTTGGTTGGTGCCTTTAATTCCAAAGCGTTCGGGCAAATCGAAGCATTTTTAAATTTTAGCCAAAATATTTTTTCGGCTGGAAACTTATGTTCGTTCGCACGCCATACTTAATCGAAAGGTATTTCCGCGAGGAATTCAGAACACAAATTGAAACGGAATTGATCGTTAATAATAGAAAACAAATCTGTGAATGAGATGTAAAAGGCAGAATGTCACATGTAAAATGGCCAGAATCGAAAAAAACTTGTAAATTTTTTCAAAAATTTAATTTAATCATTGTTAATCAATCATCAGTAAATCAATCAAATTCCTGTTAAGACCCCCTATAGGGACATAGCTAGGATGTAGCGTAGCGTGTTCTACAATGCGAAGGTTGTGAGTTCAAGTCCCGGTCGACGCATAATTCCAGCACACTGCCTGCTTTGGTATATCTCGGTCACATCAATCTACGAAAATGAAAAAATCATAGAGGGTTGTGCGAAGATCTAACAACCCTTCCACAATAAATAATGAAAAAAATATTAAGGAACCTGAAGGTTAGGAGGCCAAGGCCGGATTTGGGCTGTGGCGCCATTTTAGTAGTAGTACATAGGGGCATAGGACAGAAATAACTTTTCCACAAGGCGCGATCCTGAGCATCGGCCTTTACCTGTTGCCACGACTAGTTCCTCTGGCCTCCTGCTCAACTGCTCGCTTCCATGCACTACATGGTCGACCAAACCGACGTCTTCCTTCAGGATTATAATCCAGAGCCTGTTTGGCTGTTTCGCTCTGGTTTCCTCAAAGTGTGACCGATTCACTGCCACTTCCGTCTTTGAATCTCAATCCCTATTTTAGTTTGTCCAGTTGTACTCCAAAGCTCGTCGCTGGAGATCACTTCTGGCCTGAATCTTCCTAAAAATGCGTCGGACGCATTGGTCCACGAGAGTTTGCATTTTCTTGGTAAGTAGAACGGTCACTTTCCACGTAGTAAAACCATATAACAGCACGGATTTGGAGCAAGCGTTAAAAACTCGCAGCTTCGTGCGAAGGGAGATCTCTCTGAACCTCCAGAAAGGGGAAAGCAGACCAAAGGCCTGACAAGCTTTATTTAGACGAGCCTCAATATTCTTTTCGGCTCCGCCGTCCATGCTGACAATGCTTCCGAGATAACAAAAATCTTGCACCTCTTCCACATCTTGTCCATTGAGAACAATCGGTGTGCTTGTGTTGTATGGAATGCAATCCCTTATTTTATTTTTATATTATCCCTAACACTTGTTTTTTTTTTCGTTTCATTGTGTATTGAATTGAAGTCTATCGGACATCCGACCTTATTAACTGTTTTTCAAGCGACAATTCGAAAAATGATCGAGAATGTCAAATTATATTCAATTAAAATGAAATAAATAAATATTTAATCAAAATGATTATCACGAGACAACCCATTGCAGCATTTTCCGATTGAAATAGGACGAAAAAGATGCTAAGGCATGAGACTAAAAAATTCAGGCATTTTGTTATGTTACGTTACAAATTTATTCGGTGTCTTGAAAGTTTATTTATTTATTTGAATTCAATAGTACAATTAGAATTAAATTCCATTTATATACACAATAACAAAATTTGAAGATTAATCTGGATCTAATGAAATTGAGAATAACAAAATAAAATGAACTAAAGAGAATAATACAGGGTGTTTGGTACTCCGTGCATAACCTTGTAAGGGGTTATTCCTGGATATATTTTGAGCAAAAAATTGTTCTACGGAGATGGTCAATTTTCAATATCCACGGAGATACAGGGTGATCAAGAAAAGTCCTTCGGACCTGTACCCTCACTCACTCAAAACGCTATATCTTGAAAACTAATAATCACAATTCAAAGTGTTATAGCTTGTTTTTTAGGGAATCAAATTACCTTTCATTTGCTGTAATAGTCCGCATTGTAACTGTATCCAATTCTGAGATATTTGCTTCAGAACACAAATTTTTGACACTTTGACCATCAAAATTCTAGGATCAATGTAGTTTTTCTCTAAAAAACCCATTATAAAAATGTCATTTTAATGTTGTTTTCTTATGTGCCATATTATTGCCTACAAAAGATGCATACACTTGCATTGCATAAGTTTTATAGTTTAGAAGAAATTATCATTCCAATAATGTAGCACTTTTGTCAAAAAAGCAAGAATAGGTTGATCAACACTCTCCGCTTGAACTAAAAGAACTTAAGAATGGTTTTTATGGTTTATTTCAAATTTCCTTAATTACAATAAATGTTCAAAATGGCTCCCTTCATTTTAAATGCACGCTAAAGCTCGTTTTGCCAGTGTTCTCTTTGTGTTCATACTCCTCAACTGCTGCCTTACTTCTGTTGCTGCCGCATCGATTCTGGTGTTTAGATCCTGCAACGTTACTACTTCCGTTGCGTAGACAAGGTCCTTCATCCGTCCCCATACAAAGAAATCCATAATAGTTAAATCAGGAGATCTTGCAGGCCAGTGTATCGGTCCATTTCTACCGATCCAGCGATTGCTATAATTGGAATTTAACCAATCTCTGATTTGTCGGCCGTAATGAGCTGGAGCACCATCGTGTTGGTAAAACATGGAAGCCAATCGTTGCAGTGGCACATCATCCAATAACTCTTGTAGATCATTTGTCAAAAACTGCAAGTAATTGGAACTATTTAGGGTAGGCGGAAGCCTAATAGGACCAATAAAATCGTTGCCAATCACACCTGCCCATAAATAGACACTGAATCTGTGCTGAAATGATGCCTCTCTTCTTGTATGTGGATTGCTCTCAGCCCATGTGTGTTAGAGATACTCGATACACACTAACACTTCTGTCCTAATAGAGTTTGGACAATGCCCTTATACCAACAGTTAAGACTGCGTTTAGAAGCACAAGAAGGCAACATAAGAAATACGAAATTCGGCCAAACTTGAGTTTGGCCGATTTCAAATTTACGGATACGAAAACTTGCGTTAAACTACAAGTTTTTGAATGGAATTCTCATTAAAACCGAAAATGAATATGACTTTCATAAATAACAATTCAATTTGATTGTGTTTACTTGATAAAAGAAAAAGAATTGAGAAAATTCAAATTTCGGACGAAATTTCCCGCGCAATCGGGGTACACCCCATGTCCAAACTCTATTAGGACAGAAGTGTTAGTGTGTATCGAGTATCTCTAATGTGTGTAAGCTGTGGAAGTTTGTGATACCGTCCCTGGTGAATTGGGACTCATCAGTCCAAAGAATGTTGTTCATAAAATTCTCGTCACTTAGTTGTCGTTCAAGGAGCCAATTGCAAAACTCCATCCTTTTGGGCAAATCAATGGGTACCAGCTCCTGTACTGGTGTGTGGTGGTAGGAATGCAACCGCTCTGCTTTGAGGACACTCCAAACTTTCCACGTAGAGACGTTTAACTGCAATGCCAAGCGTCGGACAGCGTCGTTGTGTTGAAACTCATTTTAATTTAATTCATTTCCTCGATAATTCAAATACTACTTAAAGGACATTCATCGATAATTTAAATAGTAATTAAAGGACACAAAGAATATTTCAATTTAACAACATTTCAGGTAATTTTTTTAGAACGAGGGTTGGTTTATGGCATATTTTATTTTTAAGCCATATGTATTTTCGCTTATTACCTGGAAAACGGGAAAACCTAAGTCATAAGTATGTATGCATCTTTTGTAGGCAATAATATGGCACATAAAACAACAACATTAAAATGACATTTTTATAATGCGTTTTTTTGAGAAAAACTACATTGATCACAGAATTTTGAGGGTCAAAGTATCAAAAAATTGTGGTCTGAAGCAAATACCTCAGGATTGGGTACATGTACAATACGGACTATTACACCAAATGAAAGGTAATTTGATTCCCTACAAAACAAGCTATAACACTTTGAATTGTGATTATTAGTTTTCAAGATATAGCGTTTTGAGTGAGTGAGGGTACAGGTCCGAAACACTTTTCTTGGTCACCCTGTATCTCCGCGGATATTGAAAATGGACCATCTCCGTAGAACAATTTTTTGCTCAAAATATATCCAGGAATAACCCCTTACAAGGTTATGCACGGAGTACCAAACACCCTGTATATTAAAAAAAAGGTAAAAACAAAGAAAAGAAAAATATACACCACACTTCTTGGACCAAATGAAAAGAACTGAAATTTTGTGGTTTGAGAAAAATCGCCACTGCCTTACCAAATTCGAGACTAAAGAAAATTTTTCTTTTGGAAGTAGGTAAACTATTCCATATTCTCGTTTCTTCCACAAACAGGGTACGCTCTCGTGTATTTCATTGCATATAAATCTCGGAATAATGATGTTACGAGTCCCTAAGGAATTACCGAAACAAATCTGAAAATAAAGATATGCTGGCTCTTTAGTTATTATGATTTCGTGTTTTTTTTTTTATCGCGGGGAAAAGCATCGAAAGCCTTAAAGTGCGGGATTTGAACCCGCTAAGAACCCCTCACCTAACCCACTACCCCCGGGACAACCGTTAAGTATTTCGTCTGGAGGAGGGAGGAGCATAAAGCTCAAACGTCAATTTACTGTCAAAGTGTCTTATGTCACTGCCTATCTTATTCAACTACACACTGTTCTAGCTGTTGTAGGCACTTCTATCTCAGATGATTCCCTACGTAGTCTTTCGAGTCTCCTCAGCTCGGTGAGAACTTTCACGCACATCTGAGTCACCGCATTCCAGGTTTCGCTGCTGCTCAGCATATGTGGAACTATGTTATCGGGGCTAGTATTTTCTCCAACGATGTCCTCGACTCCCCTTCTGTCCATTTCGTAAACTAGGCAGTGAAAGAATACATGCTTTGTATTTTCTATTGCATCTGTACAACTTGGACATGACGCAGAGGAATCATGGCCATATTTGTGCAAATAGCTTCTATAACAGCCATGCCCTGACAGAAATTGGGTCATGTAGTAATCTACTTCACCATGCTTCCGTCCGACCCACTTATCTACGTCTCTTATGAGTCTATACGTCCAGCGGCCTTTGTTTACGGTGTTCCATTGCAGTTGCCAGGCATTGGTACTTATCCGTTGCTCTTCTTTTTTCTCTTCCACTGTTAACCATCGATTTATCGTATTCTTTTTGTGATATAATCGTTGTGCTTCAGCAGCTAGTATGCCTGGCGGCAGTAAACCAGCTATGACATTCGCGGTGTCATATGAAATTGTGCGAAATCCACTGCATACCCTTAACGCACTTACTCTATGTGGGTTTTTTAACATATTCGCGTAAGATTTGTATCGTAGTGCTTCGCTCGATATCGGTGCAGCATACATTATGATACTTCGCGTCACTCTTGAAAGAAGTATCCTCCTGTTTTGGCTGGGTCCTCCAATGTTCGCCATTGTTCTGCATAGGGCGGAGTTCACTCGTCCTGCTTTTGATCAGACTGTTTCGATGTTCGTCTTGAAGGATAATCTTGCGTCAATCATAAAACCCAAGTATTTAATGGAGGGTTGGGATACGATTTCAAGTCCATCTATATTTAACGTTATATGCTCTCTTTGTTTTCTGCTTGTAATAAGAACTACTTCTGTTTTTTGTGCAACTAGCTCTAGATTAGATGCTCTAAGCCAGTTCTTAATGTCAGAAATCACGTTGGTGCTTGCGTTCTTGATGCTCTGTAAGTCTTTTGCTACCACAGTGATTGCTATATCATCCGCGTAGCCAATTATTTGTACACCTCTTGGTACTGGAAGTCGTAAGATGTCATCATATTGTATATTCCATAACACGGGTCCTAGTACTGAGTCCTGTGGGATTCCACATGTTATGCTATACTTCTTCACTCCTTCTTCGCTGTCATATAGTAATACTCTATCTGCGAGATAGCTCCTGACCATTAGTAGGAGGTATGGTGGAGTTTCCAATTTTAATAGAGCATTAACTATGTGAGGCCACGTCACCGAATTGAATGCATTTTTGACGTCTAGTGTTATTATAGCGCAGTATTCTTTAGAACCATTATTCCATCTACTACCTTCAATGGCCTTTTCAGCAATGTCTATCACTTTTTTTATTGCGTTGACTGTAGAGCGTCCTTTGTGGAATCCATATTGATTCTCTGAAATGTTTCCATTCTCTTGTAGATGTTGTTCTAATCTGCTAAGAATTAACCGTTCCAGGATTTTCCCCAGTGAGTCAAGCATGCACAGCATTATGATTTCGTGTATAAATAAGCATATACTTATATTCATGTACTCTTTAAATGGTATGTATAAGGACGTGCATGCAACGTGAGAGATATGGTCAAATTTCCGAAAATAGTATTATCCACAAAACAAACACAACTGTTAAACAATAGGTTCGGTGATTGATTTTTTAAAAATGGTCGAAAAAAACTTTTGTAATGGAGAGGGTAGAAGTTTAGACGGTATTCGACCAGTTAATAAAGGAATTTCACAAATTTTCACGTTTCTAGCTTACAATTTCAATCATAAATTCTGAGTTATTGTGTTTTTTCAATACACGTAAAACACCTCGTGCAGGTTAAGGTCCCTTTCCGGTACATAACAGTTCTGGTTGAAATTGTTATTTTTTCTTTGTGTATGTCAAATGTATGTATTTACGTAACTACATAGTAATTCTCAAAAAATATTATTTGCAGCCTAAAAAGCAATTCTTATGAATAAAAATAACCTAATTACTTAAAAATCTTACAATCTGGAAGAAAATTATCAATATCTCAGCTCAGAATGAGTCAACTTGAACTCCAAATCCCGCAAATTCTTCGTCGGAATCTCTCAAATACAATCTGGCTATATACGTCAGGCGGAGATTTGATTTAGACCATATTTTTCATTTGAAAAAGACATTAAGAAAAAAATTTACTCGAAAGGATATTTTGCAATAACTTCACCAGATGAAATTTCTATGAAACCGGCTAAATTTAGACTGAATTTTGTTTCAGTTAGTTAAAGTACATTTTTTAAGAGGCAATGCCGCAAGTTATAGTAGAATATCTTTTTTACAGTTTGTAAGATACTCATTTCCTTGCAAAAGCACAAATTCTTTGAAAAAACGTCTTCAGAAACAGTCTATATCTCAGGTTCAGATAAACAGAATTTAACTATGTAGAACTCAAATAAGAGGGCTAAATGTCTGCAAACAAACGTCATTTTTAGTTTTTTAATATAGTTTAGTACAACGTCAAAAATTTCAAAAAACCTCTAAAACAAGCGAAAATCTGCATTTATTGCTATTTCTCTCAGTGGCCGCAATATTTTTATCGTAATCTACGCAAAATAAACAATGATGTTTAAAAAAAACATCGAGATGGCAACATTGCGCCCCGAAATTCTAATCCGACTGGACTATGTAATTTAACGCAAGTTTGTGCTCGTGTCCATACATTTGAAAACAGGTAAACTACAAGTTTGCCTGTTTTTCACATTCTTATGTTGCCTTCTTATACTTCTAAACTCATGCTGAACTGTTGTTATTATTGCATTGTTCAAACTCTATTAGGAGAGTAGTGTTAGTGTGTATTGAGTATCTCTAACTTACATGACTATACATATACATACAAAGGTACCAAACTAATCTAAGCCTTAAACTAAATTACAAATTAACCTAATTACCTAACCTAAAACAAGTTCAATAAAATTCAAAATAATAAAAATCATGTGATATTATAGACATACATTGTGACAATGAAGTAAGGGCACTTTGTACATAAAATTGTTTTGGGGGATCATTGATTTTGGTGTATACTTTGGCCATGAAACGCGTCCTTTCTCGACTTTTTCCAATAAAGCTGAATTTTCTTCTATAAAAAGAGTATATTCATATAGCGCATCATAACTGGTGATGAGACATGAGTCAAACCAGTCAACAATCGTCAGAATAGGGGAAAAAAATGAGCCAAAATCGAAAAAAACCACGCCAAAGTCGCTCAAAAATTTAGATGATGCTCATTGTTTTTTTTCCCGATATTCGAGGTTTAATCCATCATGAATTCATTTCGAAGGGACAAATGGTCAATAAGGATATTTAACCATTTTGAAGTATTTGCGTGAGCAAATCCGTAAGAAACGGCCGGAATTATGGAAGGAGAATTTATGGATTTTCCACGACGAAAATGCGCCATCGCATTGAGCCTCAATTCTGACCGAATTTAAGGCTAAAAAGCAACAAATTGAAACAATCAGCCACTGCATTCGCTAGATTTGGGTCGGTGTGATTTTTTCTATCCTCGAAACTGAAATTTCCGCTCCGTGGAACCTGTTTCAGTCGATCGAGGACATAAAACAAAAATCGCCGTGGACTACTGAGGTGTACCCATTCAACCAGCTGATGTAAACAACCTGATTAACAAACCACTCTAATTTTTGGGGTAATAATCAAGGACAGTTCTACCTGCTTACTAAAAAAATTTTTTGAAATATCATTCCCCAGAGCAATTTTATTTACAAAGTGCCCTTACTTTATGGTCACAATGTACAGTGTCAGACAAAAGTCTACATACAGCAACTTATATTGATTTTTTGGGCGATTGGTAGCTTTAATCAAAAAACCATTGATGCAGTTTTTTCCACCATCGAAAATATATTTTTAAAAAAACAGAAACAAAAATTTTTCAGAACAAACTTAAATCAGAATTCATAAAAATGTAAATAAATCACTGGACAAAAGTCTACGTACAGTCAGTGTTTGCTTACTTATAGACAAAATGTTTGGGTAAACATAACAGCATTTTTCCAAATATTTTTCTTTTCAGTACTTTGTTGGACCCCCTTGAGCATCAATTACTGCTTGCAGTCTTCGGGGCATAGAGGCGACTAAATTACCGGTTTCTTCTGGCGTTATTTTCTCCCATTCTGCTATGAGCGCATCCTTCAGCGAATTCTTGTTTTTTACAGAGCACTTTCGAATTTTTCGCTCAAGGAGCTCGCATACATGCTCTATCGGATTTAAATCCGGGCTTTGGGGAGGATCATTAAGCTGTCTGAGAGCGTAATATAATAACCAATCCTTCACGATATGAACTGTGTGCTTTGGATCGTTGTCTTGTTGAAAAATGCAACTGCTTCCAAGGCACAACTTCTCCACTGATGGCCTCAAATGTTCCAACAGGCTTTTATATACAAAGCGGTCCATAGTGCATTCAATAAATGCTAATCTTCCGACCCCGGATGATGCTATGGCTCCCCAAACCATGACATTGCCTCCATCATGCTTGACGGTAGGTACCAAGTTTTTGGAATCTAAGGCAGTATTGTTCTTCCTCCAGATTTTTATGCGACCATTACATCAAAAAATGTTGTATTTGGACTCATCAGTGAAAAGGATTCGCTTCCAAAAATCCATGTCCTTGTTAATATGAGCCTTTGCGAAGGCGCAGAAGTCGGTTTTTAGTTGATATCAATGGTTTTTTACGCGGAGTTCTTTTTCGAAAACCGTTTGTATTCAACGCTCGCGTAATAGTACTTGGATGGACAATCTTGTTACTCACCGTAGCGATTTGTTCCGCTAACATTAGAATTTTTGTTCACTTCCTTCAAAATTAAGCTGAGGTCTTTCCGCCAAAGTTTTTTCGTTCGACCAGTTCGTGGGTTGTTCTCAATAGATCCGGTGTTTTCAAAGTTTTTTGTTATTGTTTGCACTGAACTTTGTTTTAATTTCAATAATTTTTCGATTTCACCATACGACTTATTGTCTTTTCTATATTGAACGACCAGTTTTCGCACATCACTGCAAATTACTTTTCCCGATGACATTTTTTCGACTTTACAATTCAAAATTAGCGATAAAACTATGTATAATAGCGTTGCAGCTGATATGTACAACAAATAAACAAATACTTGGAAAAATGATGTAATGTTTACAAACATTTTGTCTATAAGTAAGCAACACTAACTGTACGTAGACTTTTGTCAAGTGATTTTTTTACGTTTTTATGAATTTCGTTTTAAGTTTCTTCTGAAAAGTTTTGGATTTTGTTTTTTTATAAATATATTTTCGATAGTGAAAAAAACTGCATCAATGGTTTTTTGATTAAAGCTTCCAATCACCCAGAAACTCAATATAAGGTGCTGTATGTAGACTTTTTTTCCGCCACTGCATATGTTAGATATAGATACATACTACTCGTAGCTCAGACTTGAAAGCATCAGAAGTCAATTCGACAAGATGTCACACTTTATTAAAACAAGTAGAACAATATGTACATAATTGGATCATGTTAGCCATAGGATGATCTGTGGGAAAGAATAGGTCTTGATCTTAAAAAGCATCCTGGAAACAATGTAAGCAACGAGGAAGATTAATTTGGCTGTATAGAATGTTAGTCTTACCTATAAACGGAGTTGCTTAGAATTCATATGAAATTCGGTGTATGTATATTATATGCACGAAACCAGACATTTGTATGGGAGGAGGTGAGGGAGTCTCAAAATGTGTGATGCAATTTTATTAAGGTTCTCTTGAAAGGTGTACGTAATTTCAAGTTCGTAGCTTTTAATTTTTTCTTCTACTTCTACAATGGCGCTACAGCCCAAATCGGACCTAGGCCTCCTGATATTCAGGTTTCTTAACAGTTTTCATTATTTATTGTGGAAGGGTTAGCCCTTCGCACAACCATCTTTCTACGAATTTTTTCATTTTCTTAGATTAAGTTGACCAAGATATACCCAAGCAGGCAATGTGCCGGAATTAGGTATATGTTGCGCCGGCCGGGATTTGAACTCACGACCTTCGCATTACAAGACCAACACACAACCTACTAGGCTATACCCTAGCTTTTAATTTTTTGGTTATTATTAAATTTATTGAAATTGATCGAAAAAATGCTTTTGTATGGGAGGAAGTAGAAGTTTTGAAGGTATGCGACCAGTTAATATTTTAAACTTTTATGAACTTTTTTAAATGGCCTTTCCAAATTTTGCAGTTTGTAGCTTAAGATTCCTATCAAAAATTATGAGTTTATATTTTTTTTAGTTCACATGAAACACCCTTGTGCAGGTAAGAGCCTCCCCTTCGGTGGAACACAGCTATGGTTAAGATATTATTTTTTCCTTATGTGTATCAAATGGGTGTATGCACATGAAAAATTTGAACTTTATATTTTTTACCACAGCCCTAAAAAAATTTCTCAAAGTTTTCGACTTTTTGGCTCACCAACTTAAAAACCAAAATTAAAAGTCATACAGTTCTACAATCTGACAAAATATCAACTTAATATATGCATTGGATTTTGAGATACGAGGGCGGATCGATAATGACGTGTAAAAATGAAGAAAACAAAATTTCTTCGGCAAAAATTTATTTTATTTTTCAACATTTTTATATTTTTTAGCTCGATACACTTAGTCCAGCGTTTTTAAAATTTTTCGATCCTTTCTCTAACCCTTCAAAATATGCGTTGGTTTCATTGATGACGTCACTATTCGTGATGAAACTCTTTCCAGCAAGCAATTTTTTCAAGTCTGGAAACAAGAAAGTCACACAGGGCCAAATCTGGAGAATACGGTGGATGAGGAAGCCATTCGTAGCGTAATTCCAATAATTTTGCCACTGCAACAGCAGACGTGTGAGCTGGATCGTTGTCGTGATGAAACAGAACTTTTTTCTTCGCCAAATGCGGCCGTTTTTCCGTAATTGATTGATTCAGTCGATCCAATAACTGAGTACAATATGCTCCCGTTATTGTTTTTCCTTTCTCCAAGTAGTCGGTGAAAATTATTCCTTTGGAATCCCAAAATACTGTCGCCATAACCTTTCCAGCCGATGGAACGGTTTTCATCTTCTTCGGAGCGCTTGAATCGGCTTCCATCCATTGTTTTGACTGTTGTTTGGTTTCTGGAGTATAGTGGTGGATCCATGTTTCATCAACAGTTATGAATCGACGACGAAATTCATTTGGATCACGCTGAAACAGTTGCAAATTGTGCTGTGAAGTTGTCACACGATTGCGGTTTTAGTCGATTGTGAACAAACGCGGCACCCATCTTGCGGATAGCTTCTGCATGTTCAAATGATTTTTCAAAATATTCCAAACACGGTCATATGAGATGCTTACTGCCTTAGCTATCTCACGCACTTTCACTCGACGATCTCCTAGCACGAGATCATGGATTTTGTCGATCATTTCTGGCAAGGTAACATCATTTGGACGACCTGGACTTTGTATGTGCTCATAAGACCACGCTTGAAACCACTTGTAAATCATTGCAATTGATGGTGCAGAGTCCCCATAATGTTTGTCTAATTTTTCTCTGGTTACTTTAGCTGTTTTCCCTTTTAAAAAGTTATGTTTATTCAACATACGAAATTCGTTTTTATCCATTTTTGAAATTTATTAAAATGCTTAGACAGCAGTTTCACAAAAACTAAAAAATGTATCAGGTTAAGCCTTTGCAGGTAATCTATTTAAGGATAAAGCAGGTAAAAAATACCAAATTCCTTACCTACCCTATCCTTCTTCATTTTTACGTCATTATCGATCCGCCCTCGTATATCGGCTTGGAATTTTGAAAAGTGCGCCATTTCCCCCAATAATAATAGGTCCAAATGTTACATTTTTCTTATATTTCGCTAGTATAGCTTAATGCATGTCCCAAGTTTCAATTAGATACCTTAAAGTATTTTTCTGTGCAAGCCCCCTCCCCCACACTCCTGACCCGCCCCCTTAAAAATATTTGCATCCCTCTAAGCTGATTATGGTTGACCTGTGAGTCACCTATTTGGTCGTAAAATATGAACTCATTCTGTTAAGTTATTTCGAAGATGTAGTAATTTGAAAAAAAAAAAATCAGCCGACAATTGGTTTGAAGCCCCCTCCCCCCCCCCCTTTTTTGTACCTCAGTGGATAAAAAACCTAATTTATTTTCACTTTTCCCCATACATTAATGTACCCGAATGTCGAGTTTCAGCTTTCTATCTGCATTCGTAATGGAGATATTAGCAATCGAAGTTTTCGACCTTAACACGACCCCACCCACTTTCACACCACACTCCACAAAACTTTAGCAATGAAAGCTCTTCACCCAATCTACAATCCACCCAAAAATTAACTCTCTATCTATAAGGGTTTCGGAGATATGGGTCTTTTAAAGTTGTTGGAGCGTACACGTACGGCGGACACTAGGAGGATTTATAATAACAAGAGATTATGAGCATGCTTTGCCTTGTAAGAAAATTGGACTGAAAGTATTTCCCTCCCTTACTGGCCACATGCTCGAAATTTTTCGTAACAATCGTTTTGTTATCCTTGTCTTACGTACTTAAGCTTACTGCAACTAACTCAGGTTCTCCATTTTATATATCCTCCTTAGGCGGACGACATACCACGTACAGGCAGAAGGATTTGTTTTTGCTTTTTTAGGATAATTTATTCATGAAACGAGAAAAAAACAAAATTTCAGGTTAGCTAATTTTTATTTTCTCTGTCGATCACAATACTTAATTATTAGAATAATATGGTAAAGTAATTATTAGAAATAAACTTAATAATTGGCCTACAATACAATTCAAATTATCCGTATGCAGTCGAAGATGGGATATTCTTCTTCCAACTCCATACTTTTTGGCAAAACAGTTGAGGTGTACCGTACTTTCCTTCTTTCAGTTTGAATATTTTTGCAAAAAACACTTGTATTCTGCAATATTGTCCCCTTTCATTTGGACGTTTAATATCAAAGGATTTCTAACACACAGTATTTAATTGATTCGTGTAGATCTCTAGATATTCAAAATATTTTTGAACATTCCACCACTTTACTGTTGTGCAATGCCGTACGGCTAATTTAGAATGCAAAATAAGAAGTTTTATATATGAGCCGTTCACTGCACAAATCGATTAGCTCCACTTTTTGAAATATCTTAATTTTAAGTGTCAAAGAACTTGATTCAGTCATAGCTTTTTATATTTATAATAAATTTCCCAAATAATAAAGATTAACACCATTAAACGACAACATTTTTTGGCTACTGAATTATAAATAATTTATTTCAGAAGCCATTTCGATCAACTCCGTACTCTAACATAAATCGTTGCAATAATTCAATTCAATTGAAGGAAAAGATTTCCGGATTCTACACTGTTACGCTTTATTATTCGTGACGTTTCGGTCTCTGCTAAGACCTTTATCAAACTGGAGAGACCGAAACGTCACGAATAATAAAGCGTAACAGTGTAGAATCCGGAAATATTTTCTTTCAATTCGAAAACATTCACCAAACCAATTCAATTCAAATTCACCAGCATGTTCAAAGTACGGAAATAAGAGCTGAGTCAATTGAAATGGAATTTTTGGTAAGTGAACATAGCTACTATTATAGCCTTTGTCATTATTGCGAAAAAAAATTAAAACATTTTCTCATCAGATGATTGGTACAATATAATCAAAACAAGTAAAAAGAAAACGCCATTTAGTGTAATCCTAATAACTCACCAAGATTTATTCTCAACAAAACTTTTAGAAAATTCAGTTTTTAACAGAAAAATAACCTATGCAAGATTTCTAGTAAATTGGCTTAAAATGCACTGGGTAAAGTTAGAAAGGTCCAAACCCCACCTGATACTTTTTAAACATAACTATAATGAAGATTCAGAATTTAATGCCATTAAATAAATAAATATACAGTATTGGACAAAACTAAAGCACCCCTTTGCGAAATATCAGTTATCCTCTGATATTATCAGGAAAGCTTGATGAAAATAATTTGTTCTTAGTTTTTATTATTTATTTACATGTGTATTATAAAAAAACATAACAATGACAATTTAGTCTTTTCAACAACAAAAAATAAAACAAAAATATTTCTCAGTACTCAAAAGTTGCCTGGACAAAACTAAAGCACCCCTCTTCTATACTCACTTTTTTCGTACCGCTACTGCCGAACAGTTAGCAGGAAATAGTTATTGCATCAGAAATGCATTTGTCTGATATGAATCATTAAAATTTCATCATTACTTCAGCATTTGTGCAAAATTTCTGTCGTGAATAGTGGTGCGCATTCTGTTCTTTGTGTTAAGACATTAAGAGACTAAAAATGGCAAGAAACACGTACAGTAGTGAAATTAAACATAAAATTATATTTGATTATAAAAATGGATTATTAATTTTAATTTTTTAGGTAACAAGATTAATGACTTAAGATCGCACACAATTTTCAAAAGTGGGAAATCATCGGGAAGCCGGGAGTTTGGAGTTGCGTTTATCGTCGACAAGAAGCTTAAACACCAAGTTACCAACTTCAAATCCGTCAATGAACGATTGTGTGCAATCCGCATCAAAACAAGTTTTTTTAATGTTTGGCTTATTAATGTCCACGCCCCAACGGAAGACAAAAACGACGAAGTTAAAGACGATTTCTACAGCACCTTAGAATCAACATTCGACTCCCTTCCGTCGAATGATATTAAAATAGTATTAGGTGACTTTAACGCGAAAGTGGGCAAAGAAGAAGCATACATAGGGACAATTGGAAGGCATAGTCTCCATGATATTAGTAACAACAACGGCCAAAGGCTGACTGATTTCGCCAGCAGCAAAAACCTTATTGTAAGCTCGACATGCTTCCCGCATCGTGACATTCATAAGAGAACGTGGGCTTCACCCGACGGAAGAACATTCAATCAAATAGACCATGTTCTAATAGAGAAAAGGACGGCCTCCTGCATTCTCGACGTGCGTACATGTCGAGGGGCTAATTGCGACACAGACCACTATTTGATAAAGACCAAGTTTCGATGACGAATCGCAAACCGAGGACACTCAAAAATACAACCGGTTCCTAAATTCGACATAGGGAAACTCAAAAACGAGAAAATAGTTGCGAAATATGCGTTAGCCTTGGAGAGGCACTTCGCGACAATGCTGAATACCACTGTCAGCATGCCAATAGAAGAAATGTGGCAAAAAATCAAAGATGGCATTACATCTGTCGCAGAGGAGGTGATAGGCGCAAAACAAATGATTGGTTCGACAAAGAATGCCAAGATGCCTTAGAACGAAAAAATGAAGCTTACAAAATATTAACGGAACGGCCGACACGAGCCAAACAAGACAAGTACAAGGATCTTAGACGATTTGCAAACAAAATATGCAGACAAAAAAAACGGAAGTACAATAATGACGAAATTAAAAACATGGACGAACAATTTAAATTACACAACACAAGAGCCGCGTATTCCCTTGTCAAAAGGATGAAAGAAGGTTACAAACCGAAAACGACCCTATGCAAGGATGCGGAAGGGAACATTATAAGTAACGCGGAAGATATAAAACTAAGATGGGCACAATATTTTGAACACCTTCTTAACCCGAGCCCATCACCTACACGAACAGCAGCAGCAGATACAATAGCAGGTATAACTGATGTAACAGCTGATGAAGGATCCGCTTTGAGTCCTCCCACACTCGAAGAAGTAAAAACAGCCCTAAGGAACCACCCAAGCAACAAAGCGCCGGGCACTGATCAAATCCCAGCTGAACTTCTGAAAGCCGGCGACACCTGCATAGCGCATCTCCTACATAGATTAGTCGCGGACATATGGACGCAGGAAATACTTCCTGAAGATTGGCGCAAGAGCATCATATGTCCAATTTATAAAAAAGGTGACAAACTCTGCTGCGAAAACTACCGAGGAATATCTCTGTTGTGTACGTCTTATAAGATTTTGACGAAAATTCTAGAAAAGAGAATTAAGCCCTATGCTGATAAAGTAATTGGTGAATACCAAGGCGGATTTAGAGCTGGACGCTCAACCACGGACCAGATATTCTCAGTTAAACAGGTGCTGGAAAAGTGCTGGGAATATAATATTGATGTGCACCAGATATTTGTTGACTTCAAACAAGCATACGACAGTATCGACAGGCGCGTACTGTATAAAATCATGTTGGAGTTTGGAGTCCCACCGAAACTGGTTCGACTGACAAGAATGACAATGACTGAGTCTTTGTCACAAGTCAGAGTAGAAAACGATCTGACTTCCAGTTTTAAAACAGACAACGGCCTTAAACAAGGTGACGGCCTCGCACCAATGCTTTTCAACTTAAAACTCGAATATGTTGTTCGGAAACTTCCCGTTGACACCAAGGGAACACTATGCTTCAAATCCACACAACTCGTAGCATATGCCGACGACATATGTAGATATCCTTGCAAGATCTCTGGAGAGTGCTAAGGAAGTATTTGTAAACCTTGACTCGGTAGCAAGGGAAGTTGGACTACGCATTAATGAAAACAAAACAAAAATTATGACGCAAACTAGGAAAAAGACGCCAATCAGACAAAATATTACAGTAGGAGACTATAACCTAGAAAACGTAGACAACTTCGTATATCTAGGGGCAAATCTATCGAAGGATGGAAGCGAACCCATCGAAATTAAAAGAAGGATAATGATGGCAAACAAGACTTATTATTCGGTACTTCCAATAATCAAAAACAAGAACGTGCACAGGAAAACAAAACTTAAGCTATACAAAACAATCATAAGACCTGTGCTATGCTATGGCAGCGAAACGTGGACATTAACTCAGGCGTCCGAAAAACGACTTAACGCCTTTGAAAGGAAGGTCCTCAGAAGAATCCTCGGACCTGTGAGGGAAGACTCGATCTGGAGAATACGATACAATAGAGAATTGTATGCCATCTTCGACAATCCAGAAGTGTCAACCCTCATAAAATTTAAAAAATTACAATGGGCTGGTCATGTGGAGCGGATGGATGACGGAAGAATTCCCAAACGCACACTAAAAGGGAAAGTCAACGGACAAAGACCGGTCGGAAAACCACGAAAGCGCTGGGAGGATTCGATTGACGCAGACAGCAAATCACTGCTAAGATTTTCAAACTGGAGGACGCGGTCACTGAACCGAGATGGATGGAGGCAAAGCATTCAGGAGGCCAAAGTCCGATTTGGGCTGTAGCGCCATCGTAAGTTAAGTTAAGTTTAAATTTTTTATTACTAATACTAATGACAAAGAGAAAGACTTGTTTTTAGAAAAAGTGATCACCGGACATTTTTTTACGTTCAGTTATATAGCGTTATTACATCAAATTACATTTTGTGGTGCTTGCTTTACTTTTGATAACTGCCTGTATCTTACTATGCATAAAATTCACCAGGTCCGGGAGTGTTTTTATGTTTATCTCATCATACCAAACTTCTCTGAATAATTTCAAAAGTTAGTCACAAGTCCAACTTCAGAAATAAAATTCTTAATCTGCAGAGAAATTAAAACGTTTTCTTATGAAATGTAATATTAGTAAAACAAATGAATTTGACGCGGTTGCATGGTGCAGTATCATTTTCAAATATGCGATTAATGATTTCACTTCGAAGGAAATAAATTGTTGATTGAAATATTTTTGGAAGTTATACCAGTTCTCCCACTCCAAAAAATGAAAAGCATACCGACTCATGCACTCATTGCTCGCCGGTTCTTCGTCCACATGTCGTGTGATCCGAACGAATTGAATTTGCTTCCAGGGAAAATGACATTTTTTCAATTGATTTACGTTCAGTGTTCATATTATCTAGTTCATTCGAGCCGATTTTTGCGCAAATTTGGCATGAAGAGTGTTTTTGCGGGTTTGGCCGACTTTAAACCAACCAGCCTCAGACGTTTCCGGAGACTGATGATAGAAGCACATCAGTCTCATCTTGACGTCAACAGATATTGCAATATTTGCTTATCTATGAAAAAATTGGTAAACACCAGTTGCCGAATCTACTTTTGCTATATCAACGCAAACCAAAACAATTTGGGCACAAAATCCCAATAGAACTTGAAATTAAAATCTACAGAATTCAAAAAGAAATTATTATTATTACTTTCATATATATATAGATACAATTTTATCTTAACTTGCTGTATAGGTATATAGTTAATAATTACACATATATATATAAAAAAAACAATACAAATTATGTTCAACGAGCATGATGAGCACCACTTCTTTTCTATTTTACTTTTACAAAAAAAATTTCTTTTTAATAATTACAATAAATCTCTAAAAAAGGGCGCTTGTGGTTATCAATTTTTAATAATATTAATATTTTAAGGCACATAATATCTGAATTATAATGATTTTTTTTTTACGATTATCATTCTTTTTTTTATAATAAATACTAAAACGGTTAAGTAAAATTATTATTTTAAAGCATATCCGGATATGCACAGTAAAATTAATTTTTTCATATTGCTTAAACTTGAGCACATGATTTTAGAATTGTTTGTTTTTAGGCTTTAACTTTTAAGACACTATTTTTTAATTAAGATTAGATTTATAGCGTTGTTGAAAGGTCAATGGAGGGGTTGCACAAACAGCATTTGTAGTTTTTATATTATAAAGCTAGAGGTTTCTCTTTTTGAATCATATAAGACGAGTTCGTTTCAAATAAGTAATGAGTAATGCATAAATAAATTTGTACTGTGCCAGCGATGGGATAATATTATCGCGCTGATGTCTTAATTGTCCGGTTACTCGTGGTATATCCAAATCCTGAAACAAAAACATATCCATTTCAAAACAACTTCATTGCCTAAATCAACGCGTAACCTACCTGATTATGATCCAATGTATAGAGTAGTAAATCGGCTAGCAGAGTAACACCAGAACGACCGCCTCCTTCACTACAATGCACTAGTACCGGCGGATTTGTATTATGACCGGGCGGTACTTCGTTAATTGAAGCCAATCGTACCGAACTTAACTCTTCGAGGAAATCAAGAAAATGACCAACATCGCGTGGACAATTCTGTTCTTTCCATTCGGAATAGTTCAGATGCCAGACGGAACGATAACGACGCGATTGCGAATGATATAAACGTAATTTACTTGTAACGCATCGGTCTGTTGTTTCAGAAAATTCCTGATAGACTTGGAACTGAAAAATTTAAATGTAATTAGTTGCGCTATAATATTTGTGTCGTCTTCAATTTACTTGTCCAAAATCTAGACTTCGATTCGGTGTCGGCGGGATATACGTGAATTCTTCAGATAGCTGTACTATAAGATAAACGTCGGCTTCCCAAACACATTGCCAGAAAATATTCGTTGTTGAATTATCGTGAGGACTTTGAGCGATTATGTAAAATCGTTGTTCAGTTCCAACGGTTGCCTGAAAAATGATCGAAAAGTAATTAACACAAATTCATTGGTGAGCTAATTAAAACAAATTACAGTTATATTCGATGCATTCACATAGCCCATTCGATTATCCATTGTTGGTGTGATTCGAACTCGATTATCATCGTACGGTAGAAAATTCGGATCGGAATTTTTCGTTTTATTTTCATCGAGCAATGCACATTCGTAACGCGCACTTTGCCTTCGTTTCGGTATGCGTTCGAATTCAAGAAATAATTGTGAATCGTTTAATTTCGAATCAAGTATTTTACACTGAAATGGAGAAAATGAATTGAAATTTGTTTTTCTCAATTGTCGTCGCAAGAACCACTCACCAATTTATCCTTGCTGAACGTGGCGGAGAGTGGTTCGAGCCGGGGCAAACCCGTCGACCAGCGATGCCTTAAATTAACATCTTGTTTCGATAGCTCAATTTTTTCCTTATTTTTCGTCTTTTCTCGTCCCAATGTTGCACTTTTCTGTTTGTCGGACGACGAATTTTTATTTCGACCCAAAATTCCCCAGCGTCGCTTTCGTTTTTCCTTTGTTGCCGACGACACATTCGAATCGTTCGTTGAAAATGTCGTCGTGTTTAGCGAAGAGCTCAAAAACGATGATATCTGTGATGAGTTAAGTTGAGCGGCAGGCTCGGATTGAAGTCGTATGACCGGTTGCTGCTGCAGGACGGATGCATGAATTTGATCGGAAGTGATATCTTCGGTGCGTGCACGATTTGATGGGATGATGGTTTGAGTAATTGGCGGTGCCGTACTGTGTCGCATTTCGCGTTGTGGTGGTATCGAATGTTCGTTGCTGGCTGGTATTTGGATACGCTGCTTATGCTGTTCGTCTGGCGGATGACCAACAGCCACAGTAGCAACAATTGATTGTTTGTCGTTTCTCATGCCGCCGGGAGCCGATTGAATACTGGAGGTACGATTACGCATTTCATTCGATTGTTCGGGCCCTTGCCACGGAAGCGGAACATTCTCGTAGATCGGTTCGATTGAACCGTTCTTTGTGGTTTTATGTAGAAGTCCGTTCGAATCGTGAAGATGATGTTGACGATAGGGTTGATGATTTTTAATCGGTTGCCGTAGTGGCAGTAGAATGGACGGTTGTTCTTCGATCATGTTCAAATTTTCGAATGTTCCGTGTGGTAAATAGGGCTGTGAGTGACCCATTTGAGTAAGATACGGATAATTAACGTATTGCGTATTTAAAAAGGTACGTGTTGAAACTAAATCGGGACTCGAACCGGAAACGTAGGCACGTCGATAGCCAAGCAGTGCACGATGGCTGGCCACAGCTAAATCCGGAGTTGAGGTTGAACTCAATCGATTCGCTGGATAAGGAGGAGGCGGCTTGATTTTCATCATTTGTAAACGTTGCGCCAAATCTAAATTCGTGTACATGTTCATATTTAATTGGCCAAGCAACGATGCGTTTGTAGTTTGAGTAACATCCGGATATTTGTGTTGTAAGATTTGTCCGCGCAAGCCGTCTGTAGTAATGCCATTCGAATGATGGACATCCGGCTGACTGCCGGTAAAAATGTGCGGATCGGAAAGCATTCCGGTGGACGGAGCTCGACGTGTCAGTTGAGCATTCATATGGATATCAGTCGAGTTCGCTCGGTATTTTTGCTGTACGGCAGTTTCGTAGTCGGGTGCTGGTCGGTACATCGGCAGCAGTGATTTCAATCTTTCTCGTTCCTGGCTATAATTGTTATTATTACTCAAATCCAAGCATGATAAACTTTGAATTCGACTGTCCGGATGATCTATAACATGCGCAAAATTACAATTCGACGAGCCATATTCTTGTGGTATTGTCGTCCAACTCTGTCCCGATGTACGAATCTGTTGTTGATTTGCCAAGGACATGTTACTAGCGACGGTACTTTGCATCCCGGACACGGGTGTTTCCGGGCAATACATATTTCGTTCGTCGATCAAATCTTCTCGACTATCATGCACTTCTTCGGGAACATTCTGAAAGAGATTATGCTGACACGAAGTGGTTTGATTCTTTTCGTATTTCACGTAGAAAGTATGCTGAAGAACGCACAATTTCCAGAAATATCGTCCAGTCTCGGCATCCGGAAACGTAAAACTGACAGTATTCGTGCATTCAATGTCGAACGTTCGTTTCGAATTCACTACATTGCTAACTTCATACCACGGATAAAATCGAATTCCCTTCGAACTACAAACAGCAATTCCGTTTATCGTAATACCAAGCTGCACTTCATTCCCTTCGGAATCCTTGGCCATGAATTTCTCCTGTCCGTAACCGTCGAGCTGTTGGCATGCCGCTATATACAATTCCTCGGCAGCACTTTGTGTTAAATTTTGTAGGCCGGCATTCTGCTGTAAGACCTCTTCAGTCAAACGCTCGTGAACGCCTTCATCAATTAAACGCTTCGGAAACGGTAAAAGTGTTTTCAGGTATTCAATTGTATGCTTATTATCTTTTTGATATCCATCATATTCGGCCTGGCGACAATACAACGCGAGAATGATTGCCTGTTTTGTATCGCACGATATTTTACCATCTTCGACGTCGCTTTTCATTTGTAAATAGTAGTAATAGCGTGATACTTCGTCATCGAGAAGTGCTACGCCCGACATGATGTAGTACATTACACGCAAGTATAGTTTTACTCCGGCTGCATGTTTTTCCAATTGTCGGCTTAACGGCCGATCTAAATCGATCCATCGCGTTTCGTCTTCGGTACCCTTCACGATATAACGAAGTCCGAAAAATTCGGACTGATTGATTGAAAGACGCTGACATACGTTTTCGAGGCATTCCTGTCCGGTACTTTCCGAGCTTAAGGTACAATCGACTGTTGTTGAGGTGTCTGAAATCAAAAAGGAGAAAATTGATAGTTTTGTCATAATAAAAAAAAAGCTCTTCGAAATAAATGATTGAATTTCTTGTGTCTATTTGAGAAAGAAGTTTGTGATTTTGAAAAGAAACCAATTTAATATTGTATATGAACAAACCCTTGATCACCGCAATCGTCAAAGTTATTGTGTTGAAATCCAGCTTTATGCAATCAAAAGTACGAAGCGAAATCTTAAAACTATTCTACGTCTGAACTAAATCAAACCTATGAGCAATATGTAAATCTGCGCGACCAGCAATAATTCAATTATCGAGATTCGAGAGCAGTTCAACAAGTCGAATCAAAACTATATTTTTCGCATATTCCATTGAAATAAATAACGATTTGTATTTCCGCAGTTTGTTTGTATCGTAAGAATTTTCTGATAAAAAGACGTTTGCTTAATTATGAATCACGATCGGAGAACAAAACAGCTAATTAATTGGCAGATAAATGGTTTTTATAGAGTACACACCTTTATTTGCCACTTCTATGGACGTGTATGAAGCATCGCACAGTCCTAAAGAATCGTCAGATTACTAAGTATTTATTAAAACGATTTGTGTAAGGTATTTTTCTTGATTATTACATTAATAGAGAAAAAAAACATCAACCTTTATGAATTGACTATTTTTTATTTACATTCTATTTTTAATGTCTAGTGACGAATTGATGATCTTATCGTAGTAGTAAACGTGTTGATGTGTTTTTTTTTGTGGGATTTTATGTGATGTGTGAAGAAGACTTGTAATCAGCTTGTTCCGGTATTTTTTTCTTATTATTTTATCGAAAGAGCGTAATATGGGTAACGTCATTGAACTTTCATTCATCAAATTCATACAGGCGTAAAAGTTGCTAGAGAAAAATCGCCAACTGAGATTTGTTACTAGAACCGAAAGCATTTTAATCATCCGTTATTGCTTCATACCAGCATCATTTAAATTAGAATTATCCTCAGTTTTTACCGCACAACATGAAAGTGAGTTAGGAATCGCGAAGTGAAATATGATCGAGCATTAAACTACGGGACATGCTTGTGTTATGATTCACAAAAAAATTGTTAATCTTTGGTGGCGCTACGGCGAAGTTCAGGCCTTGCCGTTCTGACCTTCAGGTTCCGTAGCAAACGTTTCTTTGGAAAGTTATTTTAGAATTTGATCAGATCAAGGAAGTACACTATGCAAATTCCAAATTTACTTGTGTTCCACTCATTTCTAATTCCAAAGCTAAAAATTTTAACGAGACGATCTCGCTATGCAGAGATTTTGAAGGGATCTCAGTTACAAATCATCAAAAAAGCAATGATAATTGCAGGCGCCTAAACTTATATTTAATCTGTCCTGTAACCTTTTCTTATCTGATAATTATCTCGTAATACTATGACATATTATATTCTTCTACAATGGCGCTACAGCCCGAATCGGGTCAGGTTCCTTAACATTTTCCGTTATTTATTGTAGATGGGGTGTTAGTCCTGCACACAACCCTCTATCTACGAATTATTCATTTTCGTAGATTGAGGTAACCAAGGTATATCTCAGCAGGTAGTGTACTGGAATTATATTACGTCGCGCGGGATTTGAACTCACGACCTTCGCATTTTACGACCAACACGCTACCCACTAGGCTACACCTTAGACATTTCACATTGGCCTCCAAGAATTCAAGGCGAACATTAACCGCCATTTCACACCTACCTTGCAAAAGGATAATTCATCTGGTTCAGATGTTACTACACAAGAAAAAAATTCAAATTAACTATGTAACTCGTTTAATTTTAATTAGCAACTGCAATTGCAAGATACAATGAAAACGAAATTTTAAAAATGAATGGAAAATTATTCGAATTATACTTGAAGAATGATGTATGAAGAAAATTATGATTTTAAAATTTCATAATTTGGCATTGTAAGACCTTGAACAATATTCACTGGAGAAGAACGTCGTCGTCGTCGTCGTGAATCTGAATTGGTGATGCAAAATTTAGTGGAAAGAGAAATAAATGTGGTTAAATTTAGCGGAAACAAAATACACACAATGATATCAAGGAACCGCCCTAAGTATGTATAACTAGGTGGTGTCTTAGCTTTTTTTTTGTTTTGAAAACGATAAAATTTGTTTGCTTATAGGTTGTAGAATCATACTGAGATCATTTGGTTAGAATAATTGTAATTTTCTTTTTGTAAATCATGTGTGAGAATAACTTAAGTAAGCCTCAACAGAAAAGCCTGGGTGTGGTCTCAAAAATTCGGGCTCCTTGGCAAACAGAACCCTTTTACGTTTAGAAATAACCGACTACCTGGAGCGTAAGTTCAACCAATCAATCAATTTCCTGTTAAGATCCCTATAGTGGCATTGGAAAGAAATGGTTCTCTTTCACATGCTATGCTGAGCATCAGCCTTAAGCTGTTGCCAGGATCCTTTATTGCCTCTAGTTAAACTACTCGCTTTCATATGCTACATAGTCTACTTCTACAATGGCACTGCAGCCCAAATCGGGCCTTGGCCTCCTGACCTTCAGGTTCCTTAACATTTCTCATTATTTATTGTTAGACCTTCGCGCAACTATCTATTTTTGAATTTTCCTTTTCATAGATTGAGGGGACCAAGGTATAATATACCCAAGCAGGCAGTATGCTGGAATTATGCATTGACCGGGATTCGAACTCACGACCCTTTGCATTGTGGACAAGCACGTTACCCACTAGGCTACACCCTAGCAACACGGAAAAAAAATGTAGCTGGTTTTACCGTTTTCTTATAGGTTTCTACCTAGGTGATAGTCAGACGGGGCCAGGTCTGGGGAGTACGGCGGGTGCGAAAGGATCTCCCATCCAAGCGATTTCAAGGTATCTATTACTGGTTTTGCTTTGTGAGGCGGCGCATTGTCGTGTAACAAAATCAGTTTGCCATGTCCTCTGGCCCATTTTGGTCGTTTTTCGAACAATGCGTGGTTTAAACTAATCATTGGTTGCCGATAGCGTTGTGTATTAAGGTATCTTCATGAGGCTTCAAGAGTTCATAATACAAAATACCGCTCTGGCCCCACCAGACACAGAGCATGGTCTTCTTGCCGAAGCGATTTTGCCTTATTGTTGAAGGACCGGCTTCGCCAAGTTGCATTCCACAATTTCTTCCGCTTCGGGTTCTCAAAATAAATCCATTTTTCGTCACCCGTCACAACTACAATACGTCACAACTTGATGCAAAAATCCTTTCGTGGCGCTGAAGCAGCATTTCACAAGTGACCTTGCGATTTTCCATTTGAGATTCATTCAAATCGTGTGGGATCCATCTACCGAGTTAATTGATCTTCGCCATTGTTCGTTAACGTCTGCTGATTGTTTCTTGTGTCATATTTAATGCTTCTGTCAATTAATCTTGAGTTTGAGTTGGATCATCATCCAGTAACTCCTGCAATTGCTCGTCTTTGCACTTTTGTGGTCTACCAGAACGCTCACTGTCTTTCACATTGAAATTGTTGCGCACACCTGGTCTACGTGACAAAATACCAAAATCAGCAAAAGTAATCGAACTCATGGGCATTGCACCAGGAATTAAGTGCACGCGCGAGTAAAAATAATGCTGATCGGCAATGAAGGTCACGTAGACTTGGAGTTTTCCCGAACTCGGAATCGAAGAAGTAAGGAGTCTGATTTTAACCGCCAATACTATCGGTCTTTTATCTTATATAGAGAAAAATTGAAATTAGGTCTCCGGGTGTTTAGTTCCCAAGAACTAACTTACTTACTTACTTACGATGGCGCTACAGCCCAAATCGGACTTTGGCCTCCTGAATGCTTTGCCTCCATCCATCTCGGTTCAGTGACCGCGTCCTCCAGTTTGAAAATCTTAGCAGTGATTTGCTGTCTGCGTCAATCGAATCCTCCCAGCGCTTTCGTGGTTTTCCGACCGGTCTTTGTCCGTTGACTTTCCCTTTTAGTGTGCGTTTGGGAATTCTTCCGTCATCCATCCGCTCCACATGACCAGCTCATTGTAACTTTTTAAATTTTATGAGGGTTGACACTTCTGGATTGTCGAAGATGGCATACAATTCTCTATTGTATCGTATTCTCCAGATCGAGTCTTCCCTCACAGGTCCGAGGATTCTTCTGAGGACCTTTCTTTCAAAGGCGTTAAGTAGTTTTTCGGACGCCTGAGTTAATGTCCACGTTTCGCTGCCATAGCATAGCACAGGTCTTATGATTGTTTTGTACAGCTTAAGTTTTGTTTTCCTGTGCACGTTCTTGTTTTTGATTATTGGAAGTACCGAATAATAAGTCTTGTTTGCCATCATTATCCTTCTTTTAATTTCGATGGGTTCGCTTCCATCCTTCGATAGATTCGCCCCTAGATATATGAAGTTGTCTACGTTTTCTAGGTTATAGTCTCCTACCGTAATATTTTGTCTGATTGGCGTCTTTTTCCTAGTTTGCGTCATAATTTTTGTTTTGTTTTCATTAATACGTAGTCGAACTTCCCTTGCTACCAAGTCAAGGTTTACAAATACTTCCTTAGCACTCTCCAGAGATCTTGCAAGGATATCTATGTCGTCGGCATATGCTACGAGTTGTGTGGATTTGAAGCATAGTGTTCCCTTGGTGTCAACGGGAAGTTTCCGAACAACATATTCGAGTGTTAAGTTGAAAAGCATTGGTGCGAGGCCATCACCTTGTTTAAGGCCGTTGTCTGTTTTAAAACTGGAAGTCAGATCATTTTCTACTCTGACTTGTGACAAAGACTCAGTCATTGTCATTCTTGTCAGTCGGACCAGTTTCGGTGGGACTCCAAACTCCAACATGATTTTATACAGTACGCGCCTGTTGATACTGTCGTATGCTTGTTTGAAGTCAACAAATATCTGGTGCACATCAATATTATATTCCCAGCACTTTTCCAGCACCTGTTTAACTGAGAATATCTGGTCCGTGGTTGAGCGTCCAGCTCTAAATCCGCCTTGGTATTCACCAATTACTTTATCAGCATAGGGCTTAATTCTCTTTTCTAGAATTTTCGTCAAAATCTTATAAGACGTACACAACAGAGATATTCCTCGGTAGTTTTCGCAGCAGAGTTTGTCATCTTTTTTATAAATTGGACATATGATGCTCTTGCGCCAATCTTCAGGAAGTATTTCCTGCGTCCATATGTCCGCGACTAATCTATGTAGGAGATGCGCTATGCAGGTGTCGCCGGCTTTCAGAAGTTCAGCTGGGATTTGATCAGTGCCCGGCGCTTTGTTGTTTGGGTGGTTCCTTAGGGCTGTTTTTACTTCTTCGAGTGTGGGAGGATTCAAAGCGGATCCTTCATCAGCTGTTACATCAGTTATAGCTGCTATTGTATCTGCTGCTGCTGTTCGTGTAGGTGATGGGCTCGGGTTAAGAAGGTGTTCAAAATATTGTGCCCATCTTAGTTTTATATCTTCCGCGTTACTTATAATGTTACCTTCTGCATCCTTGCAGAGGGTCGTTTTCGGTTTGTAACCTTCTTTCATCCTTTTGACAAGGGAATACGCGCCTCTTGTGTTGTGTAATTTAAATTGTTCGTCCATGTTTTTAATTTCGTCATTATTGTACTTCCGTTTTTTTTGTCTACATATTTTGTTTGCAAATCGTCTAAGATCCTTGTACTTGTCCTGTTTGGCTCGTGTCGGCCGTTCCGTTAATATTTTGTAAGCTTCATTTTTTCGTTCTAAGGCATCTTGGCATTCGTTGTCGAACCAATCATTTCTTTTGCGCCGGGGTTGTTGTCCTATCACCTCCTCTGCGACAGATGTAATGCCATCTTTGATTTTTTGCCACATTTCTTCTATTGGCATGCTGACAGTGGTATTCAGCATTGTCGCGAAGTGCCTCTCCAAGGCTGACGTATATATCGCAACTATTTTCTCGTTTTTGAGTTTCCCTATGTCGAATTTAGGAACCGGTTGTATTTTTGAGTGTCCTCGGTTTGCGATTCGACATCGGAACTTGGCCTTTACCAAATAGTGATCTGTGTCGCAATTAGCCCCTCGACATGTACGCACGTCGAGAATGCAGGAGGCCGTCCTTTTCTCTATTAGAACATGGTCTATTTGGTTGAATGTTCTTCCGTCGGGTGAAGCCCACGTTCTCTTATGAATGTCACGATGCGGGAAGCATGTCGAGCTTACAATAAGGTTTTTGCTGCTGGCGAAATCAGTCAGCCTCTGGCCGTTGTCGTTACTAATATCATGGAGACTGTGCCTTCCAATTGTCCCTATGTATGCTTCTTCTTTGCCCACTTTCGCGTTAAAGTCACCTGAAGGGGGTCGAATGTTGATTCTAAGGTGCTGTAGAAATCGTCTTTAACTTCGTCGTCTTTGTCTTCCGTTGGGGCGTGGACATTAATAAGCCAAACATTAAAAAAACTTGTTTTGATGCGGATTGCACACAATCGTTCATTGACGGATTTGAAGTTGGTAACTTGGTGTTTAAACTTCTTGTCGACGATAAACTCCAAATTCCCAAGAACTAAACACAACAAAATCACAACTTTTGAATTTTCGAAACCATGTCTCACATGTTCTAACCGATGAAGCATGCTCACCATAAGTTTCTACCAGCAAACGATGACTTTTAACAGCCTTTTTCTTTTGATTAAATAAGAAAAGCAATGCATGTCGCAAATGTTCTTTTTCAGGCACAAAACTCGACATGATCACTGAGCAATAAACCAAAGACGCTTGTTTTTGGCGGATTCAACTTTTTGTAGCTAAATGTCAGACGAACAAAATGACGTATGTGTCAAATCAATAGGCTGCGTACTTGTTGTTGGCGTCATCAGTTAGTGAAAGCGGAAAGAACTTATGCGCACACCTGGTAGGTAGTAATGCTATTTATTTTGGTAAAACTCCATTGTCTCTAGTTATTCGTCAAAGAAAACAATCGTAAGATCAACTAAAATTACGTCAGTTTTGATTAATTTTAGTTAGTTGGGCAAATAGTAACTCTTCTTTTTATTCTGCAATGACACTACAGCCCAAATCAGGTTTCACAACATTTATTCGTTATTGTGAAAGGGTTGTTAGCCCTTCGCACAAATTTCTATCCACAAATTTTCATGTTCGCAGATTGAAGTCACCCAAATATATCCATTTATTTAGGCAGTGTGATAGAATTATACGTCGACCTTCGCATTGCAGACACGCTACCCTCTAAGCTACACACAAGAAAACTCTTCTTCGAAAGAAATTTAACTAATAACATGTCGAACATAACAAACGTGAGAATTATATACCAACAAATTTGTTTCATACGAAAGGAGTACGGAATGACGCCAGTCAGTATTCCTAAACATTTTAGTAACTTACCCATTTGATTTGTCAATCTAACTTTTAAATGAAACGTACATGCTACCGTGGCAAAATGGAATATCAGTCATGTATAAGGCTAAAACAGCATAAAACTAAATGCCAGTGCACATAGCTGAAATAGCAACTAATAAACAGGAAAAACGGACTGCAGGCATAGTAAAATAACGTTTTACTATAATATAGAGCAAAACTAACCTTATAAAATCGTTAAATATGCCATGGTTATGGAGCTTTTTGTTTTTTAAAAACTCCACATATGTTGATTAGGAAATTATGCAATACATATTTTTTCCGTGTACATAGTCGAGGGTTATAATTCAGAACTTCTGATTCTGGTTTCCTCAAAGTGTGACCAATCCACAGCGATTTTCGCCTTTGAATCTCAATGGATGTCTTAATCTGTCCAGTTGTACTCCAAAGTTCGTCATTGGAGATGTGATCTGGCCAGAATAGGCAGTGGTTCACGAAAGTTTACAGTTTCTAGAAAGTTTATATACTCTGAAGATGGTGTCTGTTCTTATTTTATCGTTCAGTCCTCCATAACAGCAGCTTCGTGCGAAGGGAGATCCGGAAAAAAGAAAAGGATAACAAGGGTCTGCTATAAGACTTCCATTTGATATCACAATTGTTTAGAACACTCGAAAATTAAATGGTGGATTACGGAACGTATGTCGATTACTGGCTAAAATTTTAACAAATTGATCTATTGAAATTTGACAGTTGAAAGTTCAAAGTTTGAATCGGTCGTGATAAATTTTGAACAAAACGTGTTCTTCTTCAATGTTACATGGGCTTATTCACACGTAATTACACAGAAGGGAGTTTAGGGATACATTGAATCCGTTCGAAATTCCGGAATCGTGGCAATGTCGTGAGTGACCAAGAAGCAAACGCATAAAATTTTTTTTTCTACAGTCGTTGTTTTCACATACAAAATTCTTCTTGCAGATGCTTCCCGTAAACCACGAAATGATAGAGACACAACCGAAATTCAAAACGGAAAAAAACACCACTGATCCCGAGACAAAAAAGGCAAGACCGAAAGTGGAAAAAAACGTCCGCATCCGACGCCGGCTCAAACGGCACTCCAATACAACTTTAATTTGAAGTAATATTAATATCGAAAAATATTGTTCCGATCCTTTCGCACTTGCCACTCCTCAGATACAAATGACTAAATTGAGTAAATACATTTTATCGATTTTCTCAAACAAAATAATTTAGAAACATGAAATTTTGTCAGAAATTCAAAATCGTTGAAATCCTTCCACTCCTTCTAACTCTCCACCTCCCATACAAATATCTCAATTTCAGAAAAATTAATTTATAAATTTGCTTGAAAATAATTAAACCTGCAAACATAAAACTTAGCATGAAAAGATTTTTACCAAATACGATGCTACGTTCAAAAGTTATTAATATTTAGTTAATAACTTTTGAATATAGCGTATGTATATGGTATAGCAACATATATTTTCTAGCACATTAAACTGTTTCCTATTTCAACTAGAGCATCGCAATGATTGGCTTTCCGCCCAATTACAATTCTGCTATGTTTTCTTACATAGTTTTGTTATTTCCAAGAAATAATAGGCATGCCGAGAAGCCGCTAGTTCGAGACAAGTCCGAAAGAGCTACTTGTTTTTAGACAATTAATTCCTTATGAAAAAATGCAACAATTGATTTTATATACATATATATATATATATATTATGCATAGAGAGTAAATTAGGTCAAATAAAAAAAAAAAAAAAATCCGGAAGGAAGAATTTATGTGATGAAATGAAATTTTCTTGAATTCATTAAAAAGAAAGATAGGAGTAAGCTAAAGTAACGAAGTGGATTGCTAATAAAGAAATTATCCGAAGCTTTTCAGGTTTTTTTTCACAAAGGATCCACAGCAAGAGTAGTTGTAGTCCTGTTATGTTTTTATTTTAATTCAGCGATGAATCAAATTGAAACAGAGAAATGAAATGAATTAAACGGAAGAGCACAGAAAACTGAAATGAAATCACATCCGAAAACTTCAAAGTTTTTATTTACGTGTTGGTTAAAATAACACAACTCAATAATAATAATAAAAAAAAAGCAGATAAACAGCAATTTTCTGCGAAATAATCATGCTCAGTATCACCAGCTCAGTGCGTATAGTAAACATCCCCCCCTCGGAATGAAAAGGGTTTCTTTTACTATCCAAAGTACGAAAAAATGATCAAGCGCAATCGAGTTAGGATGGCAAAAATGTCAATCGCATCGCATGTACAGAAACCAAATAAAAAAACACCTGATCATAGAAAACCAAACCAAAAGAGTATTGTTTTCTTTTTTTTCACTTTATACTACTCGCATCAATGAAGAACGTAAAGCCCTTATCCCCAAATCACATGTCCCTAGGGATGGTAAAATCTGCTCTCTTCCAATCGCAGTAATCCACTGCGATTGCTCTTTTTCAATATCTGTGAAAAAGAGCAGCTCTTCCAATAGCAGTGATTTTCCACCTCTATTATCCATGTTAGTGCGCAATTAAAAAAAAAGAGACAAAATAGTAATTTTCTGCGAAATCCTGCATCTAACAATCAGACAGACCCAATCTCTCAATACCACCAGCTCAGTGCGCATAGTGAACACTTCCCCCATTTCCCCCTGGGAATGAAAAGGTTTTCTTTTACTATCCAATGTACGAAAAAACGACCGAGCGCAATGGAGTCAGGATGGCAAAAATGTCAATCGCATTTCATATACACAAGCCAAATAAAAAAAACACCCGGTCATCGATCGCATCGCATATATACAAGTCAAATAAAAAAAAATACCCGGTCATAGAAAACCAAACCAAAAGGGTCTACTGTTTACTATTTTAACACATTACCTCACACAAGCAATTTCATCATGAAGAACGTAAAGCTCTTATTGACACGGTGGACTGCAACATAAATCGGCGAAACTTGCAATAGCCGCAACATGTTCTACCAACCGACCAGATCGAAACTCAGAATAAAATCCGCCAAAAAAACTCTAGCAAAGCGCATCATTGACCACTTCGGACGTTCCACACCTCACCTATCAGATCAGATCCCACCGATCAAAATATCGCAATCTTTTCATCTAGCTCCAATTCATTCATTCATTAGTCTAAAGCAACATCACTGAGAGCACACACTGCTCGTGCTCTCAGTGTCAATATCAATCACCAAATATAGGTTTGGGATAGCTTATATGATTGACAGTCTTTAATATCACAGAGCTGATATATCGCTGATCGCAAGCGATATAACAGCAACGAAAGAGCAATCGAGAGCAATCGGAATAACAACGTTTAAGCGATATAACAGCAACGAAAGAGCAATCGAGAGCAATCGGAATAACAACGTTCAACCTCTTTCTTCGCACGATTGATATTTAGCGGTGGGACTTGGGTAAAATTCTACTTCCATGGGTTTCGGGATCTGATAAGAGCTTTACGTTGTTCATGATGAAATTGCTCGGGTAGGTAATGTCGTGTGAAAAAAGAAAACAAAAGACCCTTTTGGTTTGGTTTTCTATGACCGGTTGTCTTTTTTTTTGTTATTTGGCTTGTATATATGGTATGCGTTGCGATCGATGACCGGGTGTTTTTTTTATTTGGCTTGTGTATATGAAATGCCATTGACATTTTTGCCATCCTGACTCGATTGCGCTCGATCGTTTTTTCGTACTTTGGATAGTAAAAGAAAACCTTTTCATTCCCAGGGGGAAATGGGGGAAGTGTTCACTATGCTGAGCTATGAGATTGAGTCTTGCCTGATTGATAGATGTAGGAAAATTACGATTTGCTTAGCGATCGATGAGGTGGAACGTGCGGTGCAAAGTGTTCAATGAGGTACGCTTTCTAGGAAAATAGAATTACTCTATTGAACCAAACGAGTTTGTTTGACGAGCTTTATTCTAAGCTACGATCTCGTCGGGATTACGTGGAATGCGTGAGTTGCGGGATTAATGTGCGAGTGCGAACAAAAAATCTGGGATTTGTAGCGATGATCATTGCGGCAATTTTATTGGTGATAGAACGTAAGCAGTATGCATTTGCTCTGCTCTTCTAATCGCAGCTCTTTTAAATTTTCAATCGCAGTATGCGATTGCTCTTTTCAATTAGCAGTGAAAAAATCGCAGGTATGTGAAATAGCATACCATCTCTACTTGTCCCACCTCACCCCGACGAGATCGTAACTCAAAACAATGCTCGCCAAACAAATCGCCGCTTACCCGCGAAAGCGCACCTCATTGACCACTTCGCACGTCCCACGTCACCGATCAGGCTATAAGACCCATCGATCAGATCAAAGCTCGCTAAACAAATCGCAGTCGCACTTCACCCAGCCCCAGCTCTAAGCTCACTGATCGCACAACGAAAGAGCTTTCATATGAACGACGTTCATATGACGTCGCGATGATCATTGCTGCAATTTTATTGGCGATAGACCGTAAGCAGTATACATTTGCTCTGCTCTTCTAATCGCAGCTTTTTTAAATTTTCAATCGCAGTATGCCATTGCAGTGAAAAAATCGCAGGTATATAAAACAGCATACCGTATCTACCACGGAGGATATATAAAAGGAGTACCTGATAGTCTGTCTCATGTGGGAATACTTTTCGAAAATTATGTCCAAGCTTAACGTGGCTTCAAACTTTTACAAAAAAAATACCATAATTTGTATTCTCTCTTGGTTGCTGACATTCAATCAGCAATAAAGTAATTTTCAGTACAACGGAGTTTGCTGTTTTATTTCATAAATCTTTATTTTTTCAATTTTTATTACTTGTTGGTTCGTGTCTAAGCTAATCAGTTTAGCAACGGACAATATAACGCGGGACAGAGATAGTTGCACTGGGCTTAAGCATGCCAGACAAGGATAGCGAAACGTCAAACGAATCAAAAGCAGTAACTTGACGAAAAAAAAATGTATTATGTTCAAAAAACAGCTGTTTTTGGCGCAAATATTTGAATAATTTTGAAAGAAATTATTAATTCAAAAGAAAAAAAAATATTTACTGAAACTAGATATATGAACTTGATATCATAGGATACATTTCTAATGCGCTTTGATTCCGGGATAAAAAATAAATATCGACGGTTCAACGCAAGACTGACTAGTAAAATTTTAAAATTATTATTCTTGTGATTATTATTAAACCAATCGTGAGACTGTCGTGCTTAGTGAAAAATTGGACTGACTCCAACATTATTTAGGTAAGTAGATAAAGGCGGGATCTTGTTCAATGAAACTGCCTATGTTTATTGAAGTGAAATTTGTTTTAAGAAAATTGGAAACAAAACCTAATTTGTTTTAAATTTTTGTCGTGTCGTTTCTTCGAAGCATTTACTGTAGAGATGGGCAACTCAGGAGTGTGTCACTCGAAATGTGCCAGTCAGTTTACTGAGGCGACTGTTGCGACTCACCTCAAAAGAGTTATATTGCAACAATTGTGTCACCTCACTACACCAACTCGATGATGCATTTGTATATGGCACAGGAAGTGTGCGAAGTGCGATTACGCTGCGACACAGTTGCCGATGAGTAGGAGCGGTGTGCGTGGCTTATGTTGTGAGTCGCCGACATCGAATTGTGGCTTTGCTGCATTGTATGCGTTGAGCTGAGGTGTCGGTTGATGATGCGCTGTGCGTGCTTTGGACACGTGCACAGGAAGACTTTTGATAAGTGGCTGTGTAATACAAACGCAATTTAATTTTTTTTTTGTTCTGAAAAACCGGGATGATTAGGAAAACTCTTTTGTTTAATTGTTTCTTTTTATACTCTAGATGAAATCTGAGAGTATTATAAGTTTGCTCTAAAGTTTGTAACGCCAAGAAATAAGGCTCGGAGAAAAAAATGATGAATACAGAAATTAATATTATCACTCAAAAATCTCAAAACCGGATGTCCGTCCGTCCGTCCGTCCGTCCGTCCGTCTGTGCGCGCTCTAGCTTGAGAACGCGTTGAGCTAGATAGTTCAAATTTTGTACACGTCGTTTTTGACAAAAAAGTAAGGTCAAGTTCGTGAACGGGCCAAATCGCTCCACCCCTTCTACCCCCTCCCATACAAAATGACACAATTGCGCAATTTGACAATAAACGGATTTGCACGAAAAGTATAAAAGCTATTGGCCTGAAATTTGGAATATGTTACTTTTATGATAATATCAATCTACCGTACGAAAATTATGCGTATCCTCTCCCTCCTTCTACCACCTCCCATACAAACTGTACTTGTCATGAATTAATCTAAGCCAATTTACTCATTGCGTATACAATTTAGAGAGCTGAAATTGTGCACCAAATATTTATTTGAAATTGTTAGTAAGCCCAAAAAAATTTAGACTATTAGCTTCACCCCTTCTACCCCCTCCCATACAAAATGACACAATTTCGTAATTTGACAATAAACGGATTTACTCGAAAAGTATAAAAGCTATTAGTCTGAATTTTCGGATATGTTATTTTCATAGTAATTTTAATCTACAGTAGAAAAATTATTTGCTTCCTCCCTCTCCTTCCACCCCCTCCCATACAAACTACACTTTTTCATGAAATGCTCTAAGACGATTTTCTCAGAACATATAACATTTATTGAGCTCATATTTTGTAATAAATACTTAATTAGTATTAGCACTAAGATCAGAAAAAAATATTTGATTAGCTTCACTGCTTCTACCCCCTCCCATACAATATGACACAGTTTCACAACTTCACAAAAAATCGATTTTCTTGAAAAGTATAAATGGCACTAGTCTGAAATTTCAGGGATGTTAATTTTACAATATTCCTAGTTATTTCTGAAAAAAATCACTCTAATCGCCCCACTCTTTCTACCACCTCCCATACAAACTGCACATTTTCACTAAATCTAACTCACTAATTTTTTCAGTTCCCACTCAATTTTTGGAGTAAGCATTTTGTACAAAACATTTTTATAGCTACTTTAGCATGATGGGGAAAAATTAGTTCAATGCTGTCATCCCTTCTAATACTTCCCATGCGAAATTTCTTGGGATCACAAAAAATTCTATTTCATCTAGAGTATCGTAAGATTGTGCTTTACGCGCAATCGTAGCCCTGTTATGTTTTTATATTATAGTTTGTAAGCCATATTTTCCTCATATGAGTAATGACTAGTTGTAGAAAGATTTTAGTTTATAAGCTGTAAATATCTATATACATATATTGGTTTGGTGAATGTTTTCACAGTGCATTTTGAATTGAAAGAAAAGATTTTCCGATTGCAAAGGGTCTCAGCGGAGAGCGAAACGTCATGAATAATAAAGCGTAACAGTGTAGAATCCGGAAATCTTTTCTTTCAAATCTATATATATTACGAAAAGTCTTTTATTTTTGCATCTAAATTTTTTTGAAAAACAATATACTTATTTAGTAATATAAGATCGGAAATCTTTCTTTTATGAACAAAATGTTTGACGGATGAATATTGATTTATAGACAAAATTATCATGAACTTGTCTCATTTAGAAAGAAAATAGCCTCTAATAGTCTTGTGACTCTTTTGAAGCAGTCTTTTTGATCGACTCAATCAAGTGAGTGAGTTGAAATGAGTCGACTCAATGAAAAGAGTCAGATTTCCCATCTCTAATTTACTGGTTTTGCCTATTTGATGTGTTTGAAATGCAAGATACCTTTGTAAACATCAATTTCATTTTTAGAGTTCCTTCGAATACATCTTTATCATTTTATGATTGGTGTGAGGGTTTGGGTTTATGCCCAGAGGAAGTAGGACGTGAAAACAATACTAAGATCTACCGCCTCCATTTCGATGATTACGATTTCACAAAAGCAGATCAAAAGTTGTTTGTAGAAATAAATATAGGCAGAAATTAATTGCTAAATATAAAAAGGCAAAAAATCTGACAAGAAAAATCAAAAGACGGAAACGCAAAATTAACTCCATAGCCGGAATTATTAAGGAATTGCAAAGAAAGCGGTTTGTTAATAACGAAATGGCGTGTTATTTGGAGACGGCTGGCAATGATATACCAAAATCGATAATCGATGCCGTCATAAAAGGAAAAAGCGTTCGGCAATATTCGGAAGAATTGCGAAGTTTCGCTACAACTTTATATTTTTATTCCCCGAAAGCTTACAAGTATACGTCCGGAAGGTCTTCAATAAAACTTTACCGTATCCATCATCAATACGGCGATGGTATTCCAGCGTAAACTGCGAGCCTGGATATTTAGAAGAAGCCTTTAACACTCTTAGCGTAAAGGTTGCAACAATGAAAAGTAGGAATGAAGAATTTGTCTGCTCACTAGTCATTATTGGTGTTAATATATTTTAATATTCGATTTAGCGGCACTTGTTTTAAGAACCACTATTGTGTTGTAAGACAACACAATAGTGGTTTTTGCTGTCGTCGAACCAAAATGTTACGGTAAATAACCGAAGTCTCCCTGTGGGTAGAGTAGAATACACGCACAGCCAATCCTGCTATCCCCAAAAATTGCAAATGGACTGAGTCATGAACTTATCACCGGTGATCTTAAAATGTAACTGATATGAGAAACAGATACGGTAACGAAATTTGGCATTCCAAAACGGACTCTTACATGCGTTTTGTGAAACAAACTCTGGACTATAATTCGCAAGGAAGACGTCGAGTCGGCGGAGAGCATGGAAGCGAGTTGTTGAGAATAAACAAATCTTGGCGGCAACTAAAGACCGACGTTCAGGATCGCGGATTATGGAAGAGAACTCTTTCTGTCCTATGCTCCTATAGCGGGCTTCCACGGGACATTGATTGATTGAACCAGTAGCTCAAGACGAGGACGAGGAATCGAGCACTACCCAAGTAATCCTTGAATTTATTAGTTTCTAATTTCATGAGAACTGAAAAGAAATTTGATTGACATAGCCATCAAGTTCGAAATGCGCCTCATCGGAGAATGTTTATAGTTACCCCATGGTACGAGGGTTGTCTTTTATGTTTCGGGATTGGGCAACTCTAGTGTTGCAATCTGGCAACTGACAGCTCTATCGTAAAGTTTGACATTTTTGAGGTTATACGTACTCAGAAAGTTTTGACATACGAGCGCTATTTGTGTTGTTTACAGTAACTTAAAAGATTCATCTCGGCCCAAAAATGGAATTAAATCGTGAACATTTTCGTGCGATTATTTTTTACAACTTTCGACGTGGATTAACTCAGCAACAGTGCATGGATGAACTTAATTCAATTTTTGGCGATGAAGCTCCATCAAGGACCAGTGTTTATCGATGGTATGGTGAATTCAATCGTGGTCGTAGTTCACTCCAAGACGAATTTCGTGAAGGTCGTCCAAAATTAGTTGTTGTTCCGGAAACCATTGATGCTGTGCGCGAACTGATATTGCAAGATCGTCATGTGACCTATCGTGAGATTGAGACAACCTTAGGCATTAGTGGGACCAGCATACATTCAATATTGCATAAACATTTGACTGTCAAAAAAATTTGTTCGCGTTGGATCCCAGACAATTTGTCAATCGCTCAAAAAAAGGCTCGTGTCGATTGGTCCAAAGAAATGCTCAAAAAATACGATCGCGGTCTATGATATCGTGACAGGTGGTGAATCGTGGATTTACGCGTATGAGCCCGAAAGTAAACAGCAGTCGACTGTATGGGTGTTTCAAGATGAGCAAAATCCAACAAAAGTTGTTCGCGCACGAAGCACTTCCAAGCAAATGGTCGCCTGTTTTTTCGGAAAAACTGGACATGTCGCAACCGTACCACTAGAACAACGCAGAACAGTCAATTCTGAGTGGTACACAACCATTTGTTTGCCAGTTGTCTTCCAAGAAATCAGGAAAACCAACCGCCGAGCACGGATCACTCTTCACCACGACAATGCAAGCTCTCACACATCGGCTCAAACAACTGCATTTTTGAGCACCCAAAACATCGATTTGATGAGTCATCCGCCGTATAGTCCTGACTTGGCACCGAATGACTTCTTTTTATTCCCGTACGTAAAAAACAAACTGAGAGGTCAACGTTTTTCGACACCTGAAGAAGCGGTTGCTGCATTCGGAATGCATGTTTTGGAGATACCTCAATCAGAGTGGCAAAAGTGCTTCGACAATTGGTTCAAACGCATGCAAAAGTGTATAGATCTTCATGGGGAATATTTTGAAAAACAATAAAGTGATTTTCAATGATTAATATTTGTTTTTGTTCTCTAATCCCGAAACATAAAAGGGAACCCTCGTACACTAGAGCCGCTTTACCATAGTTCAGCAAAGGTGAAGCCCAATATTTCGAGCGAAATTTAAAAAAGTGTCTACTTTTTTTTTTCTTGGTACATTCTGAACATCAAGAACTGTGCGCGGTTTATAATACTTAAGTAAAAAGTCACAGATAAAAATTTTGAAGCAACATTTTATCTTAGGGTGAATGAAATTTCCAAAAGAAATCATTAAACTCACCACTCGACGAATGGTGAATTGTGCAAGATGAATTCGATTGTGACATAAAGCCTGTAACGAAAAGTTCTGTCGTGCGCAAGGTGGATATAAATTGAAAACTACTAAATGGATTTTTATAAAATTTTATTTGCATTTACTTTATATCCTACTAGTTATGAATTCCTAATTCCGAACTTGTTTAATACTTTTTCTGGTGAATTTTCTGATCCTTCTTCTCATGTTTTTCATCAACCGCTGCACAAACTTTTTTGTGGCTACTTTCGATGCTAATGCCCAACGTCTTTTGAATTCATCCATGGTTTTTACACTTCCTCCTTCTTTTTTTAATTTTTCCTTCATAATTGCCCAATATTTTTTGATTCGGAGGATTGTCTGCTTTTTATACATATATAATGCCTTTGGAATTTAACGAATTTACCGCTGCGGAAGCAAAGTGACTAGTTGCCAAGTCGGGCCAAAATAGAACTGGAGTCTTGTGCCTCTTAATCATGGGCAATAATCTTTTCTGCAAGCATTCTTTATGGTAGATTTCGACGTTTATGGCTTCTAAAAAACGCTGTTGACTTCATTCCACATTCACAAAGACCTTGCCAAACCATAATTTTTGTTCCAAATTTTTCAACGCAAACTGTTCTATCCGATTCACTAACATTTCTTCTGGCATTTGCAGTAAAAAACTGGGGACCCGGTAGAGAAAAAAAGTCCATTTCGCAATATGTTTCGTCGTCCATTATAACGCAAATTTTTTCGTCAACAATTTTCGGTAGAGATTTCTTGAACACCTAATTGCTCGTTTTTCCTGATCAGAACTTCTTTTCGGTGCTTTTTGCTTTTTGAAAGTCTTCAAACCATTCCGTTGTTTTGCTCTTTGCATAATTTGATGGCTGGTTCTAAGATCTTTAGCCAAATCCCTTATAGACATCGACGGTTTTCTGTTTAAAGCATTAAGAATACTTTTTTCGAGAACAGGATTTACAGGACCTTTTGGACGACCTGACCTCGCTTTCTCAGATACACTCAGCTCTTCCTCGAACCGTGCGATACACCTTTGTACAGTCCTTGTTGTAATTTTATACTTTTTTCCCAATGTTGAAAGCGATACTTGTTGATTTTTTTGCCATTCTCGCACAACTTGTTCACGAAAGTTCTGAGAATCACGTAAGCAAATTTTTTTCTTTCTTGTTGTTGCATCCGCATAATGCTAGCAGCACTGCCACCGAAAATAGAAAACCGAGGCCCAGTTTCGCTGTACCGTTCGACCAGAGTGGTCATCGTATTTAGTTTTAATAAAGAATATCGAATTCCACATTGCGTTTTTCATTCCAAATTGAAGTGAAGACACAACAGTTATTTGGCGACGAGGATTGTGAGGTTTTATTATTCTTACACTTTCACGGACATTTTTCTTTTTTTTCTTCTTTTCGTCGTTGTCGTGTACATTGCAATGGATGCCGACACCTTGGCTGCATTGCTAGAGCAACAACAAAAATTCATCGCAACACAAACGGAATTACTCAACAAAGCCCTCTTACAGTTATCTGATAAAAGTGGCACGGAGCTGGATAATGTGTTGGGCCGCTGTAACTGCAGATGGGCGCTCTCCAATCGTTGTCATCGAGCCTGGCGTCAAGATAAATGCGCAATATTATCGGGAAAGTATTCTGGAGGTTGCTTTAAAACCGTGGGCAGACAAACATTTCGGTGGCAGACCATGGACGTTTCAACAGGACTCGGCACCGTCTCATAAAGCTCGAGTGAATGAAGAATGGCTGAAAAACAACGTTCCGAACTTCATAACGTCCACACAATGGCTCTCGAATTCACCAGACGCGAATCCGATGGATTATTCTCTTTGGGCCATTTTGGAGAGCAAGGTCCAAACTAAAAGATACACCAGTCTCGAGGCGCTGAAAAAAGCCGTTGTCAGCGAGTGGGCCAAAATACCTGCAAGTCACATTCGGGCAGCTTGCGATTCGTTTTTGGACCGTCTCAAGGCCATAGTCAAGGCAAAAGGTGGTCATATCGAGCAAAAGTGAATTGTTTTTGAATTTTGTATCATTTTTACACATTTTGTACTTTGAATTGAGTAAAAGTAATTTTCCAAACTGAATTTATGGCCCTTTTAATTGGTTACACTTCGAGTGCCGGACCCTGTAGACTCGACAGCACATGCGCGGTTTGTAAATTACATTCTTCCAAAAACGCCGCGAGACATCAAATTCAAAGAAACGTGTGAAGTACTGTGCAAGATATTTGACCGTCAAATGTCTTTATTCAATATACGGTATAACTGTCTAAAAATATTCAAAAGTGCGGTCGAGGATTTTGTCGCGTACGCTGGTAATGTCAACAAAAAGTGCGAACAATTTAAATTGGCTGATCTTACAGCAGATCAATTCAAATCATTAATTTTCGTGTGTGGACTGACCGCGAACAGTGATACCGATACCAGAACGAAATTACTGTCTCTTATCGAAACATAAAGAGATTACATTAAACAAGTTGGCTTCCGAAGCCGTACGACTAACAAGTCTGAAATATGACAGCCGCATGGTAGAAACTCAATTTTCTGCTGTCAGTAAAATCGTGCAACAGTCGAATCCGAAACAACGGAAACATAACCAAGTTCATAAAAGGGAACACGAACACACGAATAAAAAGAAACCATCATCAGCTTGTTGGTGCTGTGGATCATTCCATTACGCTCGTTTCTGTAATTACAAAACCCATACCTGCACAGAATGCCGCAAGATGGGGCACAAGGAAGGTTTTTGTGATGCGTCTACTCGTAAAGACAAGAGCCGCACATACGAGAATCAGACTAATAGGTTGTTTTCAGTAACAAAAATAAAGTATGAAGCGCATCGCAAGTACATCACCGTTGAAATTAATGGGATTCCGGTAAAACTCCAGTTCGACACAGCATCGGACATCTCAATAATATCAGAAGAAACGTGGGAACTGATTGGTAAATCAAATTCAGGGGATACAAAACATGTAGTCAGAAATGCGTCTGGAGACCTGTTAGAGTTAACTCGCAATTCAATTGCACAATTTTCTTCAATTCCAACGAAATTGACAGCACAGGCTACGTCTCCAACATTAACGACCTAAACGTTATGGGGTTTGATTGGATCGAAGGATTGGGACTATGGGATGTGCCGATTAACACTATTTGTCAGCCAAGAGTCGCAGCGATAACGTCAGCACAATTTTCAGATGAACTTCAGCAACAGTTTACCGATGTTTTTGACTCTTCATTGGGAATGTGCGTAAAAACAAAGGCCGTTCTTCACTTAAAGCCATCTACGAAACCAATTTTCAGACCAAAAAGACCGGTCCCGTACGCTGCACTCCCAGCCGTTGAAAAGGAGCTCCAGCGTCTTGAGGAATTGGAAGTTATCAGCCGGGTTGATTTTTCCTCCTGGGCAGCTCCCGTTGTCGCTACCAAGAAGGCGAATGGAGAAGTCCGTATCTTTGCCGATTTTTCAACAGGCTTAAATGATAGGTTAGAATCACACCAATACCCACTCCCATTACCGGAAGACATATTTGCCACATTAAGTGTAGTTCTTTACCAAAGTAGATTTAGTTGACGCATATTTACAAATTATAGTAGACGATAATTCAAAAACCCTGTTCACAAAGGCCTATACCAATATAATAGGTTATGTTTCGGAGTGAAGAGTGCACCCGGAATTTTTCAGCAAATCATCGACACCATGCTCACGGGCCTATGTGGAGTTGTTAGCTACCTAGACGAAATCATTGTCGTCGGAAAAACCGAAGCTGAGCATCGCCAGAATGTCGTTAATCTTTTCCAACGAATTCGAGAATGGGGATTCCACGTCAATCCAGAAAAATGTCGTTTCCTACTCAGCAGCATCAAATATCTCGGGTTCATCATCTCCAGGGAAGGACGAAGACCAGACCCCGACAAAGTAGCTTCAATTGTAGGATTGTTACCACCAACAAACCCGCATACGCTGCGCTCATTCATTGGAATGATAAGCTACTATGGACAGTTCGTCTAGATGCGAGAAGGAGCCATTTGACAAACTTCTCGTTAAGGATGTTTTTTGGCACTGGTCAAAAGAATGTCAAAATTCTTTCAATAAGGTAAAGGATATTTTACAATCCAATCTATTACTAACACATTTTGACCCCGAGCATGAGATAAAATTAGCGGCGGATGTATCATTCCACGGAATTGGTGCCGCAATTCTTCACCGCTACCACAATAAAACAGAGAAGCCAATAGCACATGCATCACGTGCTTTAACGTCCGCAGAGAAAAACTACAGCCAGATCGAGAAGGAGGCACTGGCAATTATATTTGCCATAACAAAATTCCACCGAATAATTCACGGTCGTAAATTCACCTTATCCACCAATCACAAGCCCGTACTGTCAGTATTTGGCAGTAAGAAAGGAATTCCTGTCCCCACGGCCAACTGGCTTATGATTTTGACATCGAATACATTTCAACAAATAAATTTGGACATGCTGATGGTCTCTCACGTCTGATGGCCCTCCATAAACCAATTAATGAGGAATGTGTAATTGCCTCGATTTCATCAATGGAATCGGACGTCATCGAAGCAGTTCGCGCACTACCTGTTAGAAAAGCCACTTCAGAGGACCAGTTACTACAAAAGGTGTCGCAGTACATTAGTTCATCCTGGCCAACGAATATCACCGACAACTCAAACATTCCTACAATCGCAGAGAATCGCTATCCAAAATAGATGGGTGCTTATTAATGTCGGAACGAGTAATAATTCCTTCTATATTACAGTCCCGAGTCTTACGTCAGCTACATACTGGACATCCGGGGATCGTGCGCATGAAAGCATTGGCCCGCAGCTATGTTTATTGGCCAAACATAGACACAAAAATCGAGACCTTGGTCAAGCAATGCAGTCGCTGTGCTTCAGCTGCCAAAGCACCGCCTAAGACAACACTTGCTTCCTGGCCCACTACTACCAAGCCATGGAACCGCATTCACGTGGACTACGCAGGTCCATTTCAAGGACACAATTTCCTAGCTGTGGTAGACTCTTTCTCTAAATGGCCGGAGATATTTACACAATCTATAACAACCGCATCAGCTACAATTGAGACCCTAAAGGCGTTGTTCGCTCGTTGGGTCACCGGAAATATTTGTATCTGATAATGGAACGCAATTTACGTCAAGTCAATTCCAAACGTTTTGTGTAGCAAATTGAGTGCAGCACATACGTTCACCGCCATATCATCCCCAAAGTAATGGACAAGCGGAACGGTTCGTCGACACTTTCAAGAGCGCGCTACTTAAATCAAGGGGGGAAGAGATGACTCCCGATGCATTGCAAACATTCCTAAGATGTTACCGAACGACTTCAAATGCGGCATTACCAAACTCTTCAACACCAGCAGAAATGATGTTTGGTAGAAAAATCCGAATTCCGTTGGATTTACTACGCCCGCTAACAATCACACCATGTCTGCGGAATGAAAAGATGGAGCAAGATTATAACAATCAGCATGGCGCCGTATTAAAAGAATATGAACCCCAAGACAAGGTTTATGTCATGGACTACTCCTCCAGGAAGCGATCATGGATCCTGGAATTATCATCAAACGTTGCGGGTCCGTACGTTACAACGTCGAAATTGGCGGGCATGTGCAGCGCCGTCACGCCAATCAATTACGGTACCGTTTCGTCAATGACAAAAGCGATATAGCGTCGATTTCGCCTACTCTTCCATTTGAAATGTTGGTCGAAGCCTTCGATGTTCAAGCACCGTCTGCGGAAGAACCGATTGCAGATGATACACCAGCGACGATTACGACATCAACAGGCGTCGTGGAAAGAAGGTACCCCTCCCGGGAGCGCCAACCACTGCAAAGGCTCAAAATGATCGAGGATCAACGTCAGCGCTACCGTATTTCAAGCAGTAGTTCGGTACGCGCTATTACTCTTTCAAGGGGGGAGGTGTTGCATCCGCATAATGCTGGCAGCACTGCCACCGAAAATAGAAAACCGAGGCCCAGTTTCGCTGTACCGTCCGACCAGAATGGTCTCGTCGTATTTAGTTTTAATAAAGAATATCGAATTCCGCATTGCGTTTTTCATTCCAAATTGAATGTCAGTGTCATAGACGAAGTTGCATAGAATTTTCATTGAATTCGGTGTATTTTACATTCACGAACCAAGGAGGATAAATAAAATGGAGTGCCTGATAGGCAGTCTCATGTGGGAATACGTTTTGGTTCGGAAATTTTCGAAAATTGTGTCCAAACTTAACTTGGCTTCAAACTTTTACAAACAAAAAAACCATAATTTGTATTCTCTCTTGGTTGCTAATATTCAGTCAGCAATAAGGTAATTTTCAATACAATGGAGTTTGCTGTTTTATTCCAGAAATCTTTATTTTTTCAATTTTTATTAGTTTTTGGTTCATGTCTAAGCTAAGCACTTTAGCAACGGACAATTTAACGCGGGACAGAGATAGTTGCCTGGGGTTTAAGTATGCCAAACAAGGATAGCGAAACAATTATTTCGAAAATTTGACAATTGTTTCGGACAATTTAACGTGGGAAAGAGTAAATTGCAATATTCTTAAGTGTGCCAGATAAAGCTAGCGAAACGATTTTTTCGAAAAATTTCGAGCATTTCACTAGTAAGGGAGGGAAATACTTTCACTCCCATTTTCATACAAGGCAAAGCATGCTCATAGTCACTCCTTATTATATATCCTCCTTGTCACGAACCCAAACATTTCCAGTAAGCGAGTAAGTCCTGTGATCGATAGGCGGAGTCCAGTAAGCGGATATGTCGTGTGATCGACGGTGGAGATTGATAAGCAAAAAAGTCGTGTGAACGACAAAGCGATGAGTGTGAGGGCTGAGTCGAAATATTGTGAGCGAAAAGTGTAAAGCGATTTAGTTGAAATATGAATAAATAAGGTTTTGCGTGAACTAGTTTTATCATTTTTACTTGTAATCCAGCGACCCCTAGCGCGCTTCCTTATATTACACTACACTACGATCCAAGCGAATGCGATATAAGAAATATAAGAATATTGCAGTCATTTTTTTTTTAACTTTGGAGATCACATTAAAATTATTTGGGAGAATGAAAAAGTCTATAACATCCTATCTTAGTTGAATGCGTATTCACTTCGTATACAAAGAATAGAAATATAATATTTTGATCAGGAATAGAACGTAAAACCTTCCAAGCCCTAAGTCTAGAAGCTTGCGAACAGCACAAACATTTTTAAACCACACCCAAAACTGCAATCTATGTATCTCTCCCAGGTCAATCAAAAACTTTAACATTTTCAGACATAATTTAAATTCATAAATCTTTCAAAATTCCTATTGTACTGCAAACATTTCGAATTGAATTATTACTGCGCTAAACTGATTAACACAAAATAAAAAAAACACACTGAAATCGATAACAAAAATGCAGGTCAATCGAACGAACTGAATTTTAAACTCGAGAAAGGTAACAAAAAAATAAAATTATAAATTTCGAAATAAACCGAAAAAATTGCAAAACAAACGTGTAGCCTGAAGCTATATTTGGGAACAACTCCGAAAACAAACTGGCAGCTACTACTCAGATCTCTGAATCACATGATCCCTTTTCTTTGCGCACAGATTCTCCAATTCCTTGGAAAGATTTTTTTTTCAGAAGATAACGAAACCCACCATCATTGTCGTAACGGCTTAACAATGTTATCTAGCGCGCACACAGGTGATTCATTCCCGCCCCGATAACAACCGATCGGCCGCGACATTCCACCACCTTCAATTTCTTAATTATCCAACTTGGAGCGCTTAGCCTGAAGCTAGGCACGGCCGACGAATAAAACCAAGGTGGAATCTGCCGCGTGAAGGTTAGATGGGCGACTGGACTGAACGGGGGTGGGAGCGCGATGGATTACCCTCCATTTATGAATCCACTTATGCCCATTTACCTCTATCGTATTGAGTGTGTGCATAATGATAAACCGCTCTACAGATCATTGTGCTATAATAACGGCCGGCACAGGTGAGATGTGAATACGAAATTGTATTTTAGAAAAGAAAAATTATTATTCGGCTTATGGCTCGGTCTTTTTGGGAGGTGCTTTTGCCGACTGTGTGTGCGATGGGCTGCCGAAGGTTGTGTGGGGTTGGCTCCGCTTTGCTTGCATCCATAGAAAACAAAACATTCCTGCACATGAAAATGAATAATTCGAGATTTAAGGACTGGGTAGTTTGTTGCGCGCGATTTGGCCTCATTGCGGTCAAACATTTTTTTTTTTTCATTTTTGTTAGACAGCGGCGGCCAATACAATTGTGAATTCTTGGTGCGACAAACGCATACCGTTTCAAATTAGCTACGTGAAAACTTGTATTTCCTGTAAGGTATTTTTGTCGGGAATAAAATTTATGTATACGATATTCTTGGAAGATGTTTACCTAATAAATGATGCACCGAAATAACAAAAAGACGCTTCGATGTTACGTTGTAATGGCGAGACTTTTTCAGGAAATTAAAAGGCATTTCTCCTCCGTCACGTAAATTTTCTCTAATTTTTCTGTTGCTGCTCGTTTTCTTCGTTTCTTGATAATTTTAATGCAACTAGCTGGCTGGACATAATCATGCACGCGTAAATTCCGTTTTTTTTTCAAGCGAAGAACGTCGAGCGCCGTCGCCCTTCGTCCCGTTTGTTAAACAAAAAAGAAAGAAAAACTGCACAGCACAACAAAATATCCAATGCACCAGCACTTTTCGCACTTGATTTCGGGGGGCAAACTAGCTAAAAATATGTGTTACAGAAATTACAGCAAATTCACGGCACTACTGTTTAATAAAAGCCCAGAAACTTCGAAAAATAAAGCACACACAAGAACAAAAAAAAAAAACCGACGATCCTAATTCGATCTACACCATAATCCTACAACAACTCTGCAGCTAGTCCTTGGAAATTAATTCCACGATATCTTCGCGTTAATTAATTTGGCAGTCGCACCGAAATCGAGCACGAAATTCTTATAGCGGAGAAATAAAAGAAAAATTATGTGGAAAGACTGAAAAGAAGAAACGTTCGACGAAAGTTGAAACGCGACATTAAAAAAATTATGACAGTAAATTGCTGAGATAGTGTGCGTGCGTGTTTTTATTCGTCAGCACCAAAACTGACGCCACCAAGTCCGAGACGCAAACCACTAAATTGACGCACCAAGTCCAGGAACTTCGGCTAGGCGGCAAGAGATGACGCTGTAATTTTTAAATTTATTGTTTGATGGTAACGCATCACCGTAAAAAAAACACTGTCCAGAAACCTGAAGAACAGACTCGGAACGGATGAACTCAACGGCAACGACCCCGCAAACGAAACATGGACTACTCTATTGGATCTTGGAATGTTCACTCCTTATTTAGGACAGGAGCTCTGAAAGAGTTCTTCGAAGAAGTGGCAAAAGACAACATCAACATAACTGCCATCCAAGAAACGAAATGGCTCGGTAACGAAATCATGGACATGAGATCACACACAATCTATCCAAGTGGAAAATTGTCGGGAAGCAGAGAGTTTGGAGTCGCTTTTGTCGTTGACAAAAAATTTAGTCAGCAGGTCACGAGTTTCAAACCTGTAAGTGAAAGATTGTATACAATCCGAATAACGACTAAATTTTTCAACACTTGGTTGATCAACGTCCACGCACCAACTGAAGACAAGGACGATATAACTAAAGACGAATTTTATGCCACCCTAGAGACAACCTATGATTCACTGCCCTCGAATGACCTAAAAATTGTCTTAGGGGATTTTAATGCAAAAGTCGGAAAGGAGGAGGCTGATAGAGGAACAACAGGAGGGCACAGTCGCCATGACATAACTAACGACAATGGCCAACGTCTTATTGATTTCGCAAGCAGCAAAAATATCATAGTAAGTTCTACGTGCTTCCCACATCGCGATATTCACAAACGAACGTGGGCATCGCCAGATGGTCACACCTTTAACCAAAAATAATTGAAAAAAGGGCTGCTTCCAGCATACTTGATGTACGAACTCTCCGCGGTGCGAATTGTGACTGTGATCACTATCTAGTGAGAGCTAAGTATCGATGCAAAATAGCTTGTCGTGGATATTCGAAAACGAGTAGAGGTCGCAAATTCAATGTCGACAAGCTTAACGATGAAACGGTGGCGCAGGCTTACATGTTAGCATGTAATAAACACCTGCGACCAATATATGAAAATATCCAAAATATGCCAGTGGAGAATGCGTGGATGAAAATACAAGACGGCATCAAATACTCCGCAGAAGAGGTATTAGGATATCAAGCACGGCGAAAACATAATGATTGGTTCGATCAAGAATGCCGCGATGCAATAGACACAAAGAACGAGGCCTACAAAATGTTTACTGAACGACCAACACGAGCCAAAAAAGAAAGATATGACGAGCTTAGGCGATATGCGAAAAAGACCTGCAGGCGAAAGCAAAGGAAGTACCATAATGACAAGATACAAAAAATGGACGACGATATGAGACAAAATAAAACGCGGGACGCATACGCAATAGTAAAAGAATTAAAAAAAGGATATAAACCAAAAACCAGTCTCTGCAAAGACGCAGAGGGCAACATTATCAGCGACGCACAAGAAATCAAAAGAAGATGGTCTTGAACATCTTCTCAATCCCACCCCATTAGCATCTATCACGACAGTCAACATTTCAATTGATGCCTCAACTGATGAAGAAGAACCATCATCGACACCACCCACGCTTGCTGAAATCAAAGCAGCCCTATGTGACCAAAAACGAAACAAAGCGCCGGGAATTGACGAAATACCAGTTGAACTTCTGAAAAACGGTGGAAACTGTGTCGCTGAAATACTGCACATGATATGCGAAATTTGGACAGAGGAAATCATACCCGACGACTGGCGAAAAAGCATTATATGTCCAATTTACAAGAAAGGAGACAAACTCTGCTGTGAGAATTACAGAGGTATATCGTTGTTGTGTACGTCCCATAAAATACTGACAAAAATAATTGAACGTCGTCTTATGCCCTACACTAATGAAATGATTGGCGAATACCAAAGTGGGTTCAGAACCGGACGATCTACAACAGACCAAATATTCTCGGCGAAACAGGTGCTTGAGAAATTCTGGGAATATAACACAGACGTGCACCAAATCTTCGTAGATTTTAAACAAGCATACGACATATCGACAGGAGCGTACTGTACCAAATCATGCTTTACTTTGGAATTCCCCCAAAACCAGTCCGACTAACAAGACTCACAATGACGAACACTGAATCCCAAGTGAGAATACAAACCGATCCCACAACCAGCTTTCGAACAGAATGTGGTTTAAAGCAGGGAGATGGGCTAGCCCCTATGCTTTTCAACTTGGCACTAGAGTATGTCGTCCGAAAAATCCCAGTCGACACCAACGGGACACTACTATTCAAGTCCACCCAACTAGTAGCATACGCTGACATTAACATCCTAGCAAGATCCTTCCCTAGTGCTAAGGAGGTATTTGTCAATCTTGACTCCGCCGCAAAAGAAGTCGGGTTGCGCATTAACGAAAACAAAACAAAAGTAATGACGCAAACAAGAAGGAGAGCGCCTATCAGATAAAACAACAATTGCGGAATATCATTGTGGACAATTTCATATATCTTGGGGCTAATCTAACGAAGGACGGTAATGAAACAGACGAAATCAAACGACGGATAATACTTGCAAATAAGACGTATTATTCGGTACTTCCAATAATGAAATCCAAGAAAGTGCACAGGAACAATAAGCTGCGGATTTATAAAACTATTATACGACCTGTGCTCTGTTATGGCAGCGAGACTTGGACATTAACGCGAACTTCCGAAAAAGCGGTTAACGCATTTGAAAGAAAGGTCCTCCGAAGAATTTTGGGACCTGTGAAGGAAGGAACGGAATGGCGAATAAGATACAACCATGAGTTGTATCAACTCTACGACGAGCCAGAAGCTTCAACGTTCATCAAGCTACGTAAACTGCAGTGGACTGGCCATGTAGAGCGAATGGAAGATAGAAGAATCCCCAAACGTGCTCTGAAAGGCAAAGCGAGTGGTAACCGGCCACGCAAGCGATGGGAAGGTTCGGTTGATGAAGATAGCAAAGTCATCTTAAAAATTAGCAGCTGGAGGACGCGGTCTTTGGATCGAGAAGATTGGAGGCTTCAGGAGGCCAAGGCCGGATTTGGGCTGTCGCGCCATTGATGATGATATCTGAAATATAAGAAATATTTTTTATTCATTATTACTTTCGCGGTAATAAATGACACAACTTCTTGATATTTTTGGTTAAAACGATCAACCAAAACTTCATAAGATCTTGTACAACTTCTTTTTACAGGTGGTGATCGAATTACGAATTCTGTTAAGAATTCTAATCTTCTGGCTTTGAGCTTCGTAAGAAACTTTCGATTTTCACCGTCAAATCAGTCTGCCCCAGACCACCGTGTTTTGGTTTCTCACTTCTTCCCATCACTTTCGAACACGTCTTATCTCCTAGATACTCAAGGAGCACAAAATTCACTGGTCCTGCTGTCATCCTCCCTATTACACTTAAGAAATGTTATTCCTCTCTGACTACACCCCTTCAGGACACTTTCCAACCATGTGGAAAATGGCGGGTGTACAGCCAATCCTTAGGAAAGGAAACAAAGCAATTCACTTGAAATACCGCCCTGTAGCTATCATTTCAGTGCTATCGAAAGTGATGGAAACAGTTACCTTGGAGATAACCATCTTATCCATGATCGCTAATACGTTTCGTTCTGCGCGTTTCACAGGAGATCTCCTAGTCTATATCATCCCTACGGTTTCAATGCGGGCATTCCTCAAAGCTCTGTTGTATTTCTCACTCTCTTTTTAAACTTCATTAACCTTCTGTCAACAACACAATCCAATATATAGCTTTGCAGATGACAATATTCTGGATAAAACCTTGCAATACGACTCCGCTACTGAGGCTCATCGCGCTTTGATGAATTGTAAACGCATCGGATTGTACGATTCATTGAACTCTGACCTCAACTTAATCCTGGAATGGGGTAGAAAAAATAAAGTAGAGCTCAATGCCTCAAAAACTCATGCCTGTCATCTATCTCTTAAAAAGGACCTTCTGGCGGCTTCCTCGAATATAGCCTTCGGTAACGTGCAATCACACTCTTCAGGAGAATTTACATTACTCGGCATAAAACTTAACAAACATCTCAATTGGAACAAATACATTTTTGATATTGCACTTGATGCCTCCAAACGCCTTGGTGTTCTTTTGAAGATGTAAAAAGTATTTTACGCCTCACAATCTAGTCTATAAGGCCTACATGCGTCTCTGTTTCAAGTACAACTCACACATATGAGCTGGATCACCCAAAATACAACTTGCGGTACTCCATGGAATTTAAAAGCATGCGTTCCGTCTAGTTAGTGATGAGACCATAACAGCTTCTATAGATTTCCCCGAACATCGTAGAATCGTCGCGGTACGTAAGAACTGTCCAATTTCATCCCTCTTCTTTTCAACTATTCCAGAAATACTCGCTAGGCTGCATCTTGCACCTGGGAAACCTTGACGATCCCTCAACAAAAGGAAACCTCCGTAGCTCAAGCCACGTCCTCATTATCTGACGACTACTTGGAAAATGAAGGCTTACTCGCCCTTTCCAGCACTGCAAGCAGATATTGCTCCTTCAGAAAGAAATATCCGAGTTAGAGAAGAACTGCGGTCGAAATACAACATCCGGCAGCAAAATTAATTTCGCATTCATCGAAGATTCCACTCCGACCTTCAGTGGCGATAAAAGCTTAACAGTGAACTCATGACGATGTTGACAGAAGGGTGGATGGCTTTGATGGCGGAAGGACGTATAATTCGGGTGACGATATTTGGACCAGATATTTTCAGTTGAAAAGGTGCTAGGAATATAGCAATGGTGTGCACCAGATGTTTGGTGACTTCAAAAAATCATGCGATAGTATCGACAGGCGCGTACTGTATAAAAAATCACATTGAAGTGTGGAGTTTCACCAATGCTGGTTCGGCTTAGAAGAATGACAGGGGCAGAATCTTTGTCACAAGTCAGAGTAAAAAATGATCAGACTTCAAGCTTTAGAACTGATAACGAGATTAAACAAGGTTACAGCCTGGCACCAATGATTTTCAATTTGGCAATCGAATATGTTGTTCGGAAACTTCCCGTTGACATCAAGGGAACACTATGCTTCAGATCCACAAAACTCTTAGCTTACGCCGATATTAACATACTTGCAAGGTTTCTGGAGAATGCTAAAGAAATGTTTGTGAACCTTGACATGGTAGGAAGGGAAGTTGGACTACGTATTAACGAAAACAAAACAAAATTTAAGACACAAACTAGGAAAAAGTCGCCAATCATACAAAATAAAACAGGAGACTTTAACCTAGACAACGTAGTATACCTAGGGGCAAACTTAACGAAAGATGGAAGTGCACTCATCGAGATAAAAAGAATAATTATGGTGAATAAGCCGTATTATTCGGTACTACCAAAATTCAAAACAAAAAAGTGCACAGGCAAATTATATAAAACGATTATAATACATGGTGTTCGAAAAATTACTTAACGACTTTTAAAGAAAGGTCATTTGAAGACCAGTTAGAAAACGAAGGAAGCGCTGGGAGGATTCTGTTGACGCAGACAGCAAATCACTGCTAAAATTTTCAAACTGGAGGAAGCGGTCACAGAACCAAGAAGGAGGAAGCGGTCACAGAACCAAGAAGGATAAAGACGTAGTATATAGGAGGCCAAGGACCGAATGGGCTGTAAGCGCCATTGTAAGTTGTGGTTTTCTCCTGAATCTAAATTATGGCGCCAAAATGACACATCACCTTTGAGCCATAAGAAAACAATGAAAATTACTCTTTTCCTCAAAAAGTTATTTATAATTTGCATTTCCAATATTTTATTGTAATTTTAATGATAATTTATATCCCTGACTATTTTTTTTATTTAATTTTAAATTTACTTACAATCACGCGTTTGTATAAAATGCAAGTTTTTCTCCACGTATATAACATAAAATATTTAGTTTTTATTCCTGGCACGAAAAGTCTTTAGGCTTAAAGATTTAGAACATCGGTTTGAAGAGTTTTATAACAAAAAGTTAGAATATCGGTAGCTTCTTCAATCTAAAAAAAATTAATTGAAATTCAATAAAAAAAAAACTAAGAAAAAATATTGAACCTTTTTCGTAGTTGGTTTTCCAGCACCATGTCCTGCTTTACTATAAACTCGTAATAAAATCGGATTATTTTGATATTTCGAATCTTTTACAGCATCATGAAGTGCAGCTATGAATTTTAAAGAATGCAACGGACTAACTCTATCATCATGATCAGCGGTTAATATTAACGTAGCCGGATATTCTTCTTTTTCTGGAATAAATAAAAATTGGATTGGTTGTAAATGTTAAAAAATACTGTCCTAGACGAGAGCAAATTAAATCTTACCATTTTTAGGACAATGAACATTATGAAGTGGTGAATATTTATACAAATTATCGAAATGTTCCTTTTCACTTGGATTGCCGTAATCCGAACACCATGCATGCCCGATAGTGAATTTATGGAATCTAAGCATATCCATTACTCTGTAATTACAAATCGTAAGCATATTTATTCCAAATTAAAACAAATACCCCAATCATACCCGACTTGTGCAATGGCTGCTCCAAATAAATCCGGACGTTGATTAATACAGGCTCCAACCAATAGGCCACCATTCGAACCGCCCTGGATGGCAAGTTTATCTTTCGACGTGTACTTCTTACAAATCAAATACTTGGCAGCCGATTGAAAATCTTCGAAAACATTCTGCTTATTCAGTAGTCGACCGGCATTATGCCATTTTTCTCCGTATTCTCCGCCACCTCGGATATTCGGAAAAGCAACAACACCATCGAATGTGTCAATAAACATGAGCCCAGTTAGACTGAAACTTGGTTGCAAGCTGATATTGAAGCCACCGTAGCCATATAGAAGACATGGTCGTGGCTGATTCGTTTCGGATGTTGTTTTCTTTCGAATTATAAACATTGGTACCTTTGTCGAGTCCGTACTGTCATAGAAAACTTGCTCAACGGCGTATTTATCTTTATCGAAACCATCTAAATTCAAATGAACTTCACGCATAACGGACGGATCGGTATCCATGGCGGCCAAATTGAAACGGTAAATCGTACCGGCATTCAAGAACGATACGAAATTGTAGAAAATTTCCGAATATTTTTTATCTGCACTGACCCGTTCTACGGCCCCAATATCCAACGGAAGTTTACGAATGAATTCGCCGGTTTCCAGTGAGTGGATTTGAAGGACACTCTTGAATTGTTTTTGAGTAAACGATTAATAAATCCATTTTTATTAGAAATTCATACCTTCACATCATGAATATATCCCAAAATAAGTTTATTTCCATGAGCACATTTTGTCCAATCCAGAACATCTTTTTCATGCTCCTTTATTCATAGAATTGATTTGAAAAAAAAAATACTTTTAAACATATTTCAATTTACTTACTTTCACTAGAGTTTTCCAATTTTCTTGAGCTGGATGGTTAAAATCGATTTCAATTAAACGATAATTCGGTGCATCTTTATTTGTACGGAATACAACTTTGGGCCCGGTATTAGTTACATACTGAAAAATAACGATTGGGGAACATTTTTTGCAATAAATTTTAGAAATTTGCCTTACATCGTAATCGGCTTCGAAACGATCAATAATTTGATGGATACTTAATTTTCCTTGAATACCATCGACTTCTTCTTCTAAGTCCGCGAAAAATACGATATTATCGCGACAATCTTTTACAATTGGTAAAATTAAATATTTTCCACAATCAGATACTTCAGCCATGCTGTAAAGGAAATGCCATTTTGGTTTTATTTTATTCTGAATATTTTATGATATTAAAAAGCAGGATTACATTCTCCATGTTGGTTCTTCCGGAAATTCAACAACGAGGACATCTTTATCTTGTTCTTCGCCAATTCTATGGTAATACAATTTTTGATTTTCATTTGATTTTGTTTCTGATCCATCGGTTTTACCAAGTTGGTCAGGGTACATCTAAAATGAAAGGAACACATCGAAATCTCATGAAAATTGAAGCTAACAAAGTATTCTAATAATAAAGTATTGTAATCGACACAGAAAAAAAAAAATTTGCTATTCTGAAATTTTGTTTTTTCGCGTTTCATGACTAAATTAGTCTAAAATTGCAAAAAACCGTCCCGACGTACGCTGACCACTGTGATTTACACTTACACACGTAATCGTAGAAATTCATGAAAATTTTCAATGTATGTAGTGCTTGAACTGAATGATATATTGCGAAGAAATTGCATAAACTCGTCGCTGCTACGTAATTCGTGTTCTCGCTTACGCTTACGCGACCCCACGCATTAAGTCGGCTTTAGATTTCGGAGCTATAGAAACCGTTACAAACGAACTCGAAAAACCACCCCCTTCCTTTCTCTATATACTGCAAAGGGCGCGATCCTGAGCTGCGCGAATCCACGACTCCTCTAGTGTTCTGTTATCCTTCTTGTAACAAGTGAAAATCCCACAAAACGATCTCCAACCAACAGGCGCTCATAATCTCAATCAAGTATTAGGGAGCGATAGAGAAAAAATAGTACTGCCCTTTCCGGAAAAATCAGAGTACAAATGCGGCCGGCAATTCGACCGCTTTGTATACATAATTCGCTCTGAAATACTAGGCGGCCATAGTTCAGTTTCAAGCATAGAAGTGAGAGACAATTCTGCCGCTCGGCGAGATAAACACCGTTGTAAATTCACAATTTTCATGGTGAGTCAGAACAACCCGCTGATCATAGTTCTGCGTACCTGGTATTTCAGATTCGTTTCTGTATGGGGAAAAATGCAGACTTTTCGGCCGGCTGTAAGCGTATGCGTAGTGAGCGGACTGAATATTTTATTTGCTTACTACTCAGTTGAGATTATGGACGCCAATTAGAGCGATAGACTTACGGTAACATTCTCAAGTCAAAAAAATCTTGAATACTTCTCCTACGCAGACCGTGCGATCTCGCTTAATGCTCGCGAAAGCGTTTTTGAAGTTCACAAATATATGCAATGCCGAACCCGGACGGCTCGAATAAATCTGTAGAAATACCGTAGTCGTGTATTGTGAGGTGGAATGGATAGAACTTAACTCTTTTGATTGATTGACGAGACAAAAAACTGTTAAATAAAACTTATCTGTCACTAATCTTTTATCTTCAGTGAAATTCTAGAATAATCCGCTTAATATTTATGAGTCACAGTGCGCAATTTTATTTTATTGTATTGTACAGATATTTACACTAAAAAAAATTATCGTTATACATATCTCGATTTAATTATCATGGATATGGTAAGTCCCGTCTCGGAGCGAATTAAAAAACAGTCTATATCGCATGTGAATTTCATGAATTAACGGATCATGATTACAGAACAAATAAAAGAAATATATACAACAATTTCCATTAATTTAGCTACATTTTACTAAAATTGCATTTCTCTCTACGCATTAATAGAAAATCTGATGAATTCCAGTCAACATCAACCCCTAGTTCTAGCGCGAGAGCGGGCAGTTCTTTTCGTAAAGTAAAAGTATTCAGTCCGACGGGGAAATCGTTAACACTACATATCGGAACGAATATGAAACTCGTCGAAATGAAACAACAAAACCATCGAACAATTCTCTCAAAATCCCGGATCTTTGCCAACTTATGCACCCTATGTTCGACAACTCTATTCACGCTATCGTTTAATTCGGCCCGATGCACAAACATCGATCAATGAATGCCTCACCATCGACGAGGCGAGCGTAAAAGAAAACGAAATGTCCTTACATGCTGCCGGGCACGGTGGACTATTCTGTGCGAGTATCTTCGATCGATATCATCACGAGAAACTCACACAGGACGAAGCCTACGATATTTTCAAGAAGTGCATGGTCGAAATTCAAAAGCGCTTAATTGTGAATTTGCCGAATTTCAAAGTGGCTGTTGTCGATTAGTCCGGAATTAAATATTTGGATGATATTACAGCGAAGAATTTAATTGGTTATGTAAGCGCTTAGTTATTTACGGATTTTTTTCTATACAAGAATGCATTATAAATAAAAAAAGGAAAAAAATGTTTTCGATTTCGCTGTTTCATTGTCACTTTGTAAATTTATTTGTATAAAATCAGAAGACATTTTATTGCACATTATCGCAAATCTCCTTATCATTTTCTATCTTAACGGTAATTCTATTATCTATGTCCTTTTGGCCAGTCTAAGTCGATTCCCGTAACGTCCAAGGCGATGATGTCAATCCATCGATCGATAATTGACGAAATACTCGGTGCAGTTCTACCGAACTCGCCGTAAGCTAGTTCCTTTATGTAAGTACCTGCTTGGGTAACTATATCCAAGATTATCATTTTTGCATTTGTCTTATCCACAAAAGCTCGTACGCTGTAAATCATTCGCGGACGCTTGTGGAGTGGTCTCCGATGCAGAACGCGAATCGGAGTCCACTGCTCGGTTTCAAATCCATCGGGAATATTCAGTTTCTGTAAAACTTCTACAGTTGCCGGTTCTTTTAAAATGCACAGGGCTCGGTATAATTTTATCTTTTTTTCTTCGCCCGTTTTTAAATGGACCAACTCTTCGCGTTCGATACGGAGATTTTGCTTGGATCATTACGTAGCGGTCCCTGTCTTGGGAATCCCTCGTTACATATTTCACAAATGTATATGTATGTATGTATGTATTGGGCGTAAAGCCCAATCATATGATACTCTAGATGAAATACTTACTTACCTTTTGTTTGGGAGGTGGTAAAATCAGAGGGGGAGGTTTGTAATTTTTCTATGTAACACTGAACGTAGTATATAAAATATTTCATGCTGAATTCAAATTTTCTTGCTTTCATAATTTTCAAGAAAATTGAACAATTTTTGTCTGAATTTATGGTATTTGTATGGGAGGTGGCAGAGAAAGAGGGGGGATTCTGGTTGATTTTGAATTTGCTTATCAACATCCTAATCACATTGCTTTGTTACAATTTTTATGTCCATAGCTCTCATATGTTCGAAGGAGAAAAAGTTTTCTTGAACTTCCAATATAAAAATTTGTATGGGACGTGGTAGAAAGAGTGGGGTGAAGGCGATATTTTTCTTAGCTTTTATTACAATTATTAAGGGACAAATTTTGGCAAAATTTCAAGTTTCTACTTCTTCTAGTTTCTATGAAAATCGGTTAAATGCATTTTCCAAAATTCTGCATTTATATGGGAGGGGGTAGAAAGAATATCCGAATCAAAACCAAATTTTTTGACATCAATTATATTTAAAATAGTATACTTTTCTCAAATTTTAAAGTTGATAGCTTTAACGGTTTTGAAGAAAACTAATTTAATTGAAATTCCGAAATTTCGTAAAATTTGTATGGGAGAGGGTAGAAGGAGTGAGGTAAAGTTGATAGTTTTTCCAAAATTAGTTGCAATTATAATAAAATTAATTATGACAAAAATTGGTTCATTTGGCTTTGCTAGTTGCATTGCAAACCGAATAAATGCATTTTTGAAAATTGTGCATTTGTAAGGGAGGTGGTAGAAGGAGTAAGGAGATCAGGTCAATATTTCTCGAGGTTAATGATATTTATATCATTATACTATGACCTAATTTTCGAATCAATAGCTGAAATAGTTTTGGAGAAAAATCAATTTCTTTAAATTTCATGAAATTTGTATGGGATGGGGTAGAAGGAGTGGGGGGATGTGGCCCGTTCACGAACTTAAAGTTACTTTTTTGCTAAAAATGACATACAACAAATTTCAGCACGATAGGTCAAAGCTATCGAGAGTTATGTTGTAGACAGACGGACAGACGGTCACTCGGAATCGAGGTTTTTGAGCGACAACAAATATTTCTGTACCCTTGGCGGCTCTGTACGAGCGTTATTTTTTAGTGTTACAAACGGTAAGGCAAACACAATATACTCTCAGATTTCATCTAGAGTATAATAAAGAAAGTTTTGAACAAAAAAGTTTGTTTCTGACTTGGTGCAAATGTTTTTTCCAGCACTGTATGCATCAGGATTTCTCAAACTTTAGTGTTTCTATCGTAGTATAAAACTCACTAAGCACACTACGTTGAAATGTTCCGGCGTAAAGCAAAGTATTCCATTTGTAAGCTCGCTTAAGGCTGCCTTTTCGAAATCCACAAATATGAGAACCCATTTCGATGGACTACTCCTATATTATCCGTAGGATACTTATATTGTCGGCAAAAGACTTGGATAAACTTCGAGAGTGCTCTCTACAGCATTACCAATCCTATTGAGAATTACCTTAGCCATGATTTTCGAAATGCCAATTGCCACAATCCTGAAGATCGCCCTTATTCTAATGACATTTGATGGACGTCCAGGAGTCGTTTACAGTTAAACAATTTTTTTCTCATTTTCTCAAGTCTAAGTTTTAGGTTAGTAGGTCAAGTACGAAAAACCCCGAAATACAATACTTTCGGTTTATTACTTTTCTTTGGTCTTTCTGGCCAGTTTAAGGGCGAGTTGATGTTTGAAATAACTGAAAACATTTTCTTCGTCTCGTCATACTCACCCCATAGAAAAATCCCTTATTATCCTTCGTCCAGGCAATGCACGAGAACTTAACTTTTTCCAAAGCTTCCGAAAAATCCGCACCGGTCTCGACATTGCGAATTTTTATCTTAATCCAGTCCGATCCGCTTTCGCTTAGCCCGTACGCAAAATACTTACCATCGTCCGAAAATGAAGTCTGAGCCAAGGCAATTGTACCGTCGTTGGACAGAGAATTCGGATCGAGAAAAATCGTACCGTCGTCGGTCAACGCCGTTTGCTCGTACATTACGCTACGAACATCACAAAAAAAAACAATAAAATTAAGGTCAATTGAGGAACAATAAAGCTTCAATTAAACGAATTACTAAATGGGCGTGTGTAACTTACCTCTGATTTTGTAGTCCCGAATTCTTGAAGAAATAATAACGCTCTCCGTGTTGCGACGGTGCACTAAACTTGGGATAATTCCAAAGTTTCGTTAATTTCGCATTCAGCTTTTTCCACTCGTCGCATCCGTCTAGATACGGGCGACTGATCTCGTTCTGGGCATCCACGAAGGCTTGGGTTTCGGGGGAGTCGGGATCTTCGAGCCAGCGATACACATCGGAAACCTTGGGTGCAACAGAAAAGCGCGCAAAACCGGCTTGATTCAGGCCCTCACTTTTATCAAATCGCTCTTACCTTCGTTCCGTGAAAATCGTCCGATTGATCCTCTTTCCGAGCTTCCGGATACGTGAGCCCCATTTTTACAAGCTTCTGTTGTTGCTCGACGGTTGAACTGATTGTGCGTGCTGTGGAAAAGATAAATGAAAATCAGAAAAAAATATGCCGGCAAGATCTTCGTTGGCGCACTTACCGAATTGTGACGGCAAATGCAATTTGTTTGAATCAAACGCGTTTTCAACGGCAGCTAAACTTTCCAAGGGTATTTTGGTTGCCAGGAATTTTCTCAGAATGACAATTCTCATTTCAATTGGTTTTTTTTGACATGGTGGCTAAAATCGTACCAGAACAATTTTCAGACATTAAACTTGCATTCCATTTCGTGGAACTCGCATTCCACAGTGAAACTAAACGCAAATTTCAAACAAATGCTAAATTTTTAATTAGAAAGTACTGGAATATTTGAAACTTATGTTAACGTAATTTTCGTATTAAATAAATCTTTTACTTTGAAAAAAAAATCCAATGTAAACTTTTGGACAACCTTGGAACTGAGCTGTCATCGAAAATGGCACAGTGCTTAAAAAAAACACAACAAACAAGGAAAAATGGCAAGCTCCGAAGATTTGACTGTGGACAGGAAATTAAGTGAAATTTTCAACGAAGGATACGATTTGTATAAAAGTTTGGAAACGACAACGGCACTGTTTAATAGTTCGGAATACCAGGTAGCGTGTATTTTCTTAATTATTCCCTTTAGCAAAATAGCGTTGAAATTTTACCGGGAGTCTAGAAATTTCTGCCTTGAGGTTTATTTTGGTTGGTGTTCTAATTTTAAGGAGCATTTTCTTAGAAGCGTTTATAAAATACATAAGACGCGTACATTGAAGGATGTCATTCGATACGGGCCTTTACGAAATCCTTATAAATATAAAAAAAATCCCTGCAATATAAAGAACTATCAGGCAGGTTCGTCTTTGTTCAGACGTTACAGATCCCAGCATATCTGGCTGTGGAGTATAGTGTGTCTGTAACGCTAAGAAACTCAAAAACAATTTCAGCCAGCCTCTTCTCGAGGGCGACCGAACCGTTGTTGACCCAGCTGATTATTAATTATTAAACTGCCATATATTGATATATATTTATCTCAACAATTCACCTCATCCTTTGTGTAGGTCGGCCAAAATGGCGAGATGCCCAGGACGTCAACACTGACCGTGCCTGCACTCTAATTGTTGCGGAGGGACGCTCTGGCATGACCGCCGCTATAGGTGCAGCCTCCTGCGCGAAAATGCGCAATACATGTGGGGCTCTCGCAATGCAGGGAAAGCTGGCCAAATGCAGTGATAAAAGATCTCACTGTAGCGACCGGCCTCGAGCACAGGAAAGTGTATACGAGCCTGGACGATCTCAGGTACCAAAAAATAGTGATAATGACGGACCCGGATGAGGACGGGGCGCACATCACCGCGCTGTTCGTAAATTTCATCCATAATTTTTGGCCGTCGCTGCTACGGTTGCGTTTCTTGACGAAACTCATGATCCCGTACGCGACGGTTCAGATGGAGAAGGGTGAAGCGTCGACGCGCAAATTCCACACGCCGTATGAACTTCACGAGTGGTTGCACAGCGCGGAGAGCGGCAGGCCCCATAGCGTAAAGCGTACAGGTTCCGTATGTTCAATGGCAAGAGAGGAGCTCGCAGCGTTTTTCACCGATTTGGAGAGCCACTGCGTTACACTATGTTACGAGGACGGGGACGACGAATGCATCCGGCAGGCTTTCGCGCAAGATAAAGACTCCATATGTCATCGACGAAACCTCGTCGAGAGGTGGGTGTGCGAAACACGTGAGGGGCTATGTCATCCGCCACTGTACACCGGGCCGCAAATATCGTACTCCGACTACTTCGGAAAGGCTGTGGTAGAGTACTGGGCCACGTCCAACCAACGCCACATTCCCCTACTCATTGATGGCCTTACCCAAGCTCAGCGCACCATCGTCCGCCACATGATGCTGGACAGAGGGAAGGATACGCAGCAGGTCGACAGATTGGCACACCGAGCAGCCAGCAGAACAGCGTACGAGCACGCAGCGAGGAATTTGTGTGGCACCACCGTTCGACTGGCAGCGGACTACGCCGGGGCGAAGAACTGGCCACTTTTAAAGGCGCAGGGCGAGGTCGGCACACGGGAGGAGGGCGGCAAAGATAGCGGCAGCCCCCGCTACATCCGCGCACCAAATCTCGGAAATCGCCGAAAGTATTTTTCTCCTCGAGGACGAGCCCGAGCTGCAGTTTCGCGATAACGGCGACCCGGTATTTTTATTACCCATTATACCGGTTTCGCTGGTGAATGGTGTCTCCGCCGTCACCGTAGCGTGCAAAGTAAGGATTCCACCGCATAACATCCGCGGGGTTATCCACAATTTGATGAGGATGCTGGCCGGGAGTGAGCCGACAGCAATGGTCCCTTTCTTCAAACATTTCGAAGGCGACATCCACGGGGGTGAAAATGGAAACTATGAATCGGTCGGGAGGTTCATACTCCCTGACGACGACGCGGACACGGTAATTGTTACCGTCCTTCCAGTTGGCATAACAACTGCCATGTACTGTGCAGTGCTGGGGCGGCTGTCAACAGCGTCTTTGAATCGACGGCGGATCGTACACAGATTTGTGAAAGAGTGCATCGACGGCACGTCGTCGATGCGCTTCATTGTAACCTTAGTGCCGGGGCTGCTCACGGAGCTGAAGAAGCGTCCGGGCGCGATCGTGCGGAAGTTGGGTTTGCGCAAGCCCATAGTCAAAAGCTTGTACGCGTACGGGTCAGACGGCGTTTTGGAGACGTTCGCGACGACGACGGAAATGCTGAGGTCGTGGTACACGGAGCGCATCCATCTATATACTGCGCGGCACAAGCGCCAGGTAGAAGAAGGTGTCCTGGGAGCCGCCACTACCCCCGAGAGCATTTGGGAGGCAGACTTGCGGCGATTATTGAGAAAATTGGACGGGAATGAGAACACCCCGCCGCCGCCGTCGTCCACCACAACCGTGGATTTGCACTTGCCCACCACGTCTGCTGGCACCAGCTCAAGAGAGTCAGAAACAGACGAGATACCACTTCTGTCGACACCGCCGCCGGTCCGGTCATCGTCTCCACCGCCACTTGTATGGTTCGCGCCACCCCCCGTGCAGTCATCTGCGCGACAACTATCTCCGCCACCCATGCGGCCAGACTTGAAATGCGCGGTTTGCGGTAAGGTGGGCTTCCGCGACACGCATACCTTCAGGAGACATACCATTATCCATACGGGTAAGTGCAACGTTTTGTTAGTGAAAACCTCGCTAACCCAAGCTCTTTCTTCCAGATAAGAGGCCGTTCCGGTGTACCTGCAGCGCAACATTCAACACACGCAGCAATTTAAGGAGACACCAAACATCCTGTCGACATAATCCATAATCCGATCCTGAGGACGTAACTGGGGAGAGTTAATTATTCACGGGCCTCCTCCTCCTCCTCCCAATTCGCGTTGGTTGTTGGGATCCAAAAAAGGCCCTTTTCAGGCCCACACCAAATAACTTGAAGAGTAAGATTGATGATTTTTTTAGGAAATGACGGCCTTTCCGTCGCGTTGTTTGTTTAAGCGCTGTTTAACCGCGGTTTAAAGATTTGTATTTACGCGTATTTATTTTCTGACCGTCGCGAAAAAATATGATGTCGGAAACGTCATTGTGACGTTTCGCAAGCGAAGTGTCATCACTGGTGGTTCTTGGATATGATTATAAAGGGTTTTCCAATAAGGACTTGACAACTTTTTTTCAAAATAAAATGCAAACCATTTGAGATATTTCAAAAACTTTATTATCGGGTTGAAGTACAATCAAAACATTTATGAATGGAACTCGACTTCGTTCATATGGCCACCGCGGGCACGTTTGCAGCGGTCGATTCGTTGGACCCAATTTTCGATGACTCGGCCACACATTTCGGCCGAAACGGCTGCTATTTCGTGTTCAATGTTGGCTCTGAGCTCTTCCAACGTCGTCGGCTTGTTGGCATAGACCAACGACTTGACGTGGCCCCAAAGAAAAAAGTCCAGAGGCGTTAAATCGCACGAACGAGGCGGCCAATCGACTGGTCCATTTCTTGAGATAACACGCTCATCAAACTTACTCTTCAATAAATCGATTGTAACGTGTGCTGTGTGGCTTGTGGCACCGTCCTGTTGAAACCACATGTTGTCCAAGTCCATATCTTCCAATTCGGGCCAAAAATAATCGGTAATCATGGCGCGATAACGATTACCATTCACAGTAACGTGACGATCATTATCGTCGACGAAAAAATATGGCCCTATGACGCCGCCGGCATGCAAACCGCACCAAACAGTTATTTTTTGTGGATGAAGTGGTCTTTCATGAAGCACATGTGGATTTTCACCAGAGCAATAACGCATATTTTGCTTATTGACGAACCCACTGAGCCAAAAATGAGGTTCGTCACTGAAGATGATTTTGCGATGAAATTGATCATCTTGGCGCATCTTTTCCAGAGCCCAATCGGAGAACGTACGTCGCTTCAAATGGTCCATCGGCTTCAATTCTTGAGTCAGCTTGATCTTGTATGGGTGTAAACCAAGATCCTTACGCAAAATTCGCCATAACGTGGTCTGGGCGATGCCCAACTCTTGAGAACGCCGTGGAATTGACTGATTTGGATCATTTGCTACGGACGTTTCAACGGCAGCGATATTTTCTACACTTCGACCAACCCGTTGTCTCACTGGCACGGCAACATCACACAACCAATATGTAGACTCAAATTTTTGCACTAAACTTGTTACTGCCTGTCTACTAGGGCGAGAATTACGACCGATAATCGGAGTTAACGCTCTTAAAGTAGCGGTCACCGACTCCGAATTTCTGTAGTAAATTTTTATAATTTGCAGACGTTGTTCCTTCGTGTACTTTACCATGATAAAAATGTTAAGTTTACTGAATAAATTGACAGTGACAGTTCGATGATTAGTGAAAGGGTGCGTTCACAAATTGAATTCAAAGTTGTCAAGTCCCTATTGGAAAACCCGATAGTAGTAGAAGAACTGAATTGGTTTGAATCTTCGGTGGAACATGCTCAGTGGTTAAAAATTTAATTATTTACTGACAAATTTATTTATTACAATTTGAACTTTAAATCGTTTAAAAGTTTAAAATCGGTTAAAATGACAATTCAATTCAATTCAATTCTTTATTGCCAGATTTCAAACACAATTATATACATATATGAATACATTAATACTTAGATATACAGTAACTTTTTAGTTTTTGTTGTTTACTTATTTCTATTTGTTATAACACACTACGGCGCAGCCGCGCATTTACATGAATTATTGCAGTTTTTATATTTGCAAAGTTATATTTTTCAAGTTATTTTGTACTTTTTTTTAGTAGCGCATCGATGGCAAGGCGATTGCTTATCTATCTAAGGCTTTATATTCAGGTACAATAGTGATAATAAAAAAAACACCCACGAACAACAGCGGAAGAGACGAAGCGTTCGGCAAAATGTCGGACGTTCTCTTCTCACAAACTACATCTGATGCGAGCATTACATGTGTATAGTATGAGGTGGGCTATTTAGTTCAGAAACCAAAGAGTAGCGGTATATGACAACGCTCTCACACGGGACTGATGATGACTAAATGAGCATTAAATTATATGAGATTAAATTCAGTCTCTCAATTGCTATTGTGTACGACTATAAAAAACAGAACCGAGGAGTGGCGGTATAAGACAACGCACTCACACTGGTCTGTTGACGATTAATATTACGAAAGTGAAATGAGAGGTAAATATTGTAATAACATAAATGAGATTAATTCAAGATTCTCTTCGGAAATAGATAAAAAATTGTTTTTTTTTTTTGCTTAATTCTACGGTACTTAATATGTCAAAGGCACAATTTCCCATTTTGTTTTTATTATAGCTATACGATACCATAAAAGGTAAATCACGAGCCTTTTTGAAAGTTTACTTATAAATACTGTACTTAATAAATCATAAAGCATTTTATATATTTGTTTATCAAAGTAGGAGAAGATATACACATTCAACCAGGAACAGGCACTGTTAACGAGATCTTATAGATATATTAGCTATCCTCTTAGATGATCAGAGTCTCTGTGGGCATAAAACTGACTGAAACGGTCCCTGCATTGATTGGGGCAGAAGGATAACGCATGAGTTAGATTTAACGGAGATAAATAAAAATTCTCGTGAAGCGATTCCTCAGCGTTAGCACTGAAGATAACCCTTAAGAGATTGTTTTCATGATGTTCGAGCTTAGCGACTCTTTTGTGCCAGAGGTTGGCAACGTAGATCGTGAGTGGGTCTACCTCGGCAAAATTATAAATTGCATCATTAGAGTAATAACGGTTTGTAACTCTAAACTTTTTACTTACGCAATGCCTGAGCACTTTACGTTCGAAGACTTCTACCTTTCGTGCAGCAGTGGTAGAGGTGCTGAACCAAGAGGAGAACCCGTAAGTTAGAATTGGTCTTATTACTTGTTTGTATAATAATAGCTTTGATCTTTTGTGTAGTGGACCACTCCAATGAAGAAGTGATGAATATATATTGAAGACTTTGTTGGCTTTGGCCAGCTGATTGTACACATGTGGATTGAATTTCCACAAATTGTTCAGTTTAATGCCTAGGTAATTCACCGAAGTACGGAGGGGTACTGTTTTACCGTCCAAGATTAGTCTCAGTTTTCTGCTGAGCTTCACATTTCCCTTACGACCTCTTCCGCTCGAATTCCTAAAACAAATTACTTCAGATTTTTCAGGGTTGATGTCAAGACCCCACATTTTAAAAAACCTAGAGATTATTCCAAGATGCGCTGCTACTTTTTTTAGCGCTGTCACTGGGCTGGCGGAAGACGCATAAACTGCCGTGTCGTCTGCATATAATATTGCAACCGAGTCCGCATCATGAACGTATCTGTTCCGGTGTGGGAAATCGTATAGGTATAGGTTATAGAGTTTAGGTCCCAGTATGGACCCCTGAGGAACTCCACGTGACATGATAAAATCCAATGAGCGTTCACCGTTAACGACTACATATGATTTTCTGTTTTCAAGGAAACTACATAACACTCTAAGCCAGGGCATTGGAAATCCAATACCTATGAGCTTGAAGATAAGTCCGTCCCACCACACGGAGTCGAAGGCTTTGGTTATATCCAACGAGCACATAACAGTGGCCTTCTTATCGCGAAGGCCGTGAAGGATGTCGTTGCCTAGTACCAGGAGAGCGTGCTCGGTCGAATGAGTCCGTTTGAAGCCAAACTGCTCGTCCGCGATTATATCTCTATCGAGACAGAAGGTATCGAGCGCCTCAGCAATCACCTTCTCAAACAACTTCCCGATATTGGAGAGTAGCGAGATAGGCCTAAAATTGTTTATATCCGAAGAGATGCATTTTTTTTTAATTGGAATGAGCCTTGCTATCTTCCATTGTGAGGGAAAATATCCTAGACATATGCAATTGTTAATTATCACTGTTAGAAACTCTATCGCGATTTTTGGGAGTTTTTTGATAACGACGTTTGAAACGCCATCTGGACCAGCGGATCTTTTCCCTGCAATATTTCTAATGTGTCCTTTGATAGATTCTGGGTTAGAATAGGGACTCTCGCACCTTCCCAGAGAAGGGTTAACTTCAGAGAAGGTGGATAATGGTTGTAAAGTTCCATTTACTATAAGGGAGTCTCTAAACTCACGCACTCTCTCCGTTACCACTCTAGCGTTTTCGGGATGGCCTAGAGGTGTCCTAGCAGTGTAAAGTGTCTTATAGAAGGATACAAAAGCATCTAATTTCTCGCTATTTGTAGTGAACTGAATATTACCAGAAGAGAGGGTATCAATATTTCCAGAGTTCTTCCTCCGTCCTAATATCCGATTTAAGGTTCTAAAAGTATTGGGTCCGGGTTTTAATTTTTGAAGTGTGTCTTTGAATTTATTATTGAAAAACGAGTTAATGTCCTGATCTAAACGGCCAGATATATCTTGAATGCAACGCTGCATTCTTCTGCTTTCGTTGTCCCAAATTCCCATGTTCGCGTCGAGTCGACCTTTAAGGAGTTTTTTCCATCTTTTTCGGATGGTAAATTTAGCCTTCGTTTGTGTTGGTAGTGTCCGGAAGAGAGGACGGTTTTCAGACACTCTCTGAAACTCCTCGGCTCTGTTTGTAATGCTGTTTACGAGTATGAGTAAGTAGGAGTCAATCTCATCTTTACTGAGATTCCTGTTGTACTCGGGAAAATCCCTTTCAAGGTCAGATGTCATGCTAGCTCTGAACAGCTTCCAGTCTACTCTGGTTGTTGAGAGGAAACGTCCGAGATCGAGCCACACAGGGCAGAAACGATCCAGGCGGCAGTCAATCCGAATCCCATAATGATCGGAGAATGATGTGATAGTTCTGCACCCCCCATAGAAGTCGAGTATGCTATGGCAGTTTCCAGAAGTAATGAAGAAATCTAAGTAGCTGCCACTTTTTGGAAAAGTGACCGCAAATGGAGCGAAAATCTCCAACTGGGAGTTTTGCACGTTGAGGTCGAACCACCCCTTTATCCAGCCACCAATTCTGTTGACCACAGAATCACCCCAATCCGGATGCCTTGCATTCCAATCTCCCCCGGCTATCACGTAGTCGAAGTTTCCGGAAGCTATCAGAGTGTTTAGTTCGGAGAGCAGCCTTTCAACATCGGAGGCCGATGCTTGTGTTTCGTTAACATAGATAGATGCTAGCAAGACTCTAAGTGTTTGGTTACCACTACCTTTAACGAACAGCACGCGGGCTGTCAAAGGGATGTTCGAGACGCTAAGTTGCGCTGCCTCAGTTTTAAAGTGCCTCTTAAGAAGGATCGCCGTGCCTTGAAAGCTATTATTACGAAATGTGTTGTACCCAGATAAGTAGAGCCTGTCATCATCGCTAAGATGCGTTTCACTTAAAAGAAGTATATCTGCTTTATTTGTGGCAATGAAATCTTCTAGGTTTGTCTTTCGGGCTTTTGATAAAATGGAATTAGCGTTAAGCGCAAGAATACTAATATTTGATGAACTTACACAGCTGTCTTGTTGCATAATGTTATGACGAAGTTAAGATAGCAATTTTGTCTAGCGGCAATGTCGTTCTTATTAATTTGGTTGTATATGGGTAGAAAGTTATTGACTTGCGCCAATAATTGGGCCAAATCAGTACCAAAAAGAACATTGGATTCATTAATAAAAGAAATGTCCCCTATATTTTGATTCGTACCAGAAGAGTGATGATTGTTTCTGCCAACAACGTCGGCGTAAGATTTGTCGTTAACTCGGAGGTTATTGATTGCTGCATCGACGAAGCGAGACCTATTATTTTTACGCATCAGAGCTGCAGCTTTGATATTCTTTTTTTTTTCTAAATGTGCCTTGAAGACGGCACAACCGACGTAATTTGCCGGATGCCCGATTTCCCCGCAGTTAACGCAGGCAGGTTTCTCCGTATCTTTTTTTAAAGAACACTTACCAGGTTCGTGTTTGTTTAAGCACTTGACGCAGCGATGATCCAGGCTACAATTTTTAGCCACGTGTCCGAAAAGCTGGCAGTTATGGCACTGGGTGTAGCCACGACCCTTAACCTTTTCCCATGATACTCTCATTCGGAGAATGAAACGAATTTGAATCAGATCAGTCAAGGACTGGCCAGGTTCGACCTGTAGAATGTGCATGTCCAGGGCTCTGCCCTCAGATCGCGACTTAGGGGTGGAAAATGGTTTTAAGGACACTAGTTTTAAATTCGGAAGCTGTGACAAAATGTCTCGGATTATTTCCTCCCCGTTATATTGTGCATCAATGCCTCTAACAAGAACCGAAATGGGTTTGAGCTCAGGAGGGGTGAAGGTGATTGCATCGAAGCCTTGCTCCTTCAGGGTACGGAAAAGTATTTGGTGCTTATCCACCTGTTCGACGAAAACTTTAATGTCTTCGCTATTCTTGCATTTGGCGAGCACGAAATTTATGGAGCTATCGGATTCCCTGATGGCTTGGTCGATTTCTTTCGTTTTAACTCCGTGTATGATAATCGGAGGGCAATATTTCCTTTTACGGATGGGGCGCGCGCGTGCCGTGGTGGGTTGTACCAAATTTTCGCCATTTATGTGCCCAGATATAGGGGAGGAGTTTATAAACGGTTTTTGCCGGTTCCTGGTTGAAACTATATGAGGTGTAGCGACATCCTCATCTAAAATACTAAAACGATTATTATCTGCCATTTCTACAGTCTTAGAATTATTTCCCTTCTTACTGGGGATAAAAAATAATTTTTTTTTGCGAGTTACCTTACTCCACATAAGTGTGCTTCCGGTCGCATGTTGTCCAGGCGATGCGGAGGGCTCTTCATTCTTCGGAGATGAGTCCATCATCTCTGCTTCACTGGAAAGGGCTGCGCAATCAGCATTTGTCGGCTTTGATGTGGTCAGGCCTGTATATCTCTGCTTAGAAGTAAGCTGCAGCGGCGGAAAGTCCGACTTGTTCGTCGCCTGAGTATTCATGTTATCGCTTGTATGAAACTCGTCGTCAGAAGGTAAATCAAGGCCTTCTGGCCCTGCTAGTTCGAGAGCCAACTGGTTGTTGGCGGCTGTATATGGCGACGTAGATTGTCTTATGTTGGTTTTGTTTTTGTTTGTTCTAGGAATCCGTGATTGCATTTTGGCAAGTAGAGTCGGCGTCACTTCGCCATCTCCCTTGCTCTTGCCAATAAGATGGCGGCCCGCGAGTGCAACTTCTCTGGAAAGTTTGCACCGCGCCTCGCGGCCTCCGTCCTCGGCGATACGTTTGCGTGCGCCTTGCTGCTTAATGCTGATTTTTTTTTCTTTCACTTCACAGCACTTTTTTTTTTTGTTTTATAATTATTTTGCAAAGAGATTCGCAGGTATCGCAATACGCTTTACTGAAAATGTCACTCCGAGACACAACTTCACTCTGCGGCGTTCGGAACAGAACTCCGGTTAAAATGACAATTCCATTTCAATTGGTTTTTTTTGACATGGTGGCTAAAATCGTACCAGAACAATTTTCAGACATTAAACTTGCATTCCATTTCGTGAAACTCGCATTCCACAGCGAAACTAAACGCAAATTTCAAACAAATGCTAAATTTTTAATTAGAAAGTACTGGAATATTTGAAACTTATGTTAAAGTAATTTTCGTATTAAATAAATCTTTTACTTTGAAAAAAAAATCCAATGTAAACTTTTGGACAGCCTTGGAACTGAGCTGTCATCGAAAATGGCACAGTGCTTAAAAAAAACACAACAAACAAGGAAAAATGGCAAGCTCCGAAGATTTGACTGTGGACAGGAAATTAAGTGAAATTTTCAACGAAGGATACGATTTGTATAAAAGTTTGGAAACGACAACGGCACTGTTTAATAGTTCGGAATACCAGGTATCGTGTATTTTCTTAATTATTCCCTTTAGCAAAATAGCGTTGAAATTTTACCGGGAGTCTAGAAATTTCTGCCTTGATGGTTATTTTGGTTGGTTTTTTTCTAATTTTAAGGAGCATTTTCTTAGAAGCGTTTTTTTTATCGTTTATCGAATACGGGCCTTCACGAAATCGTTCTAATTATAAAAAAAATCCCTGCAATGTAAAGAACTAGCAGGCCGGTTCGTCTTTGTTCGGAATCCTTTTGAGCTACGTCCGAAACACCTATCTTAAGGACTTCTCTTTAAATTACATTTCTAAACATAGAATCTCGCATTCATGTTTCATTTTAAAATTTCTTGAGAAGCAACACCTTGGGTAATTTATTAATTTTGTGGATCATCATTAATAGCGCTGCAGACCAAGTCGGGTCTTGGCGCATGTATATATGCGACAGCCCAAATCAGGCCCTGGCCTCCGGAAGTCGTCGCCTTCAATCGTCTTGATTCGAAGACCGCGTCCTCCAGCTGCTAATTTTTAAAATCGCTTTGCTGTCGTCATCAACGGAGTCTTCCCATCGCTTGCGCGGTTTGCCTACTGGCCGGTTATCGCTCGCTTTGCCTTCAACAGCACGTTTGGGGATTCTTCTGTCTTCCATTCGCTCTATATGGCCAGCCCACTGCAGTTCACGTAGCTTGATGAACGTTGAAGCTTCTGGCTCGTCGTAGAGTTCATACAACTCATGGTTGTATCTTATTCGCCATTCCGTTTCTTCCTTCACAGGACTTTTCTTTCGAATGCGTTAACTGCTTTTTCGGAAGTTCGCGTTAATGTCCATGTCTCGCTGCCATAACAGAGCACAGGTCGTATAATGGTTTTATAAATCCGCAGCTTATTGTTCCTGTGCATTTTCCTGGATTTCATTATTGGAAGTACCGAACAATACGTCTTATTTGCAAGTATTATCCGTCGTTTGATTTCGTCTGTTTCATTACCGTCCTTTGTTAGATTAGCCCCTAAATAAATGAAATTGTCCACACAAATTATGTTCCGCAATCGTTATGTTTCGTCTGATTGGCGTTCTCCTTCTTGTTGGCGTCATTACTTTTGTTTTGTTTTCGTTAATGCGCAACTCGACTTCTTTTGCGGCGGAGCCAAGATTGACTTAGCACTAGAGAAGGATCTTGCTAGGATGTTAATGTCGTCAGCGTATGTTACTAGTTGGGTCGACTTGAGTAGTAGTGTCCCGTTGGTGTCGATTGGGATTTTTCGTACGACATACTCTAGTGCCAAGTTGAAAAGCAAACCATATACCGTTCGAAAGCTGATTGAGGAATCGGTTTGTATTCTCATTTGAGATGCAGTGTTCGTCATTGTGAGTCCTGTTAGTCGGACTAGTTTTAGGGGAATTCCAAAGTCAGCATGATTTGTTACAGTACGCTCCTGTTGATACTGTCCTATGCTTGTTTAAAATCTACGAAGATTTGGTGCACGTCTGTGTTATACGTATTCCCAGCATTTCTCAAGCACCTGTTTCACCGAGAATATCTGGTCTGTTGCAGATTGTCCGGATCTGAATCCACCTTGGTATTCGCCAATTATTTCATTAGTATAGGGCTCAAGACGACGTTCAGTTATTTTTGTCAGTATTTTATAGGACGTACACAACAATTTTATACCTCTGTAATTCTCACAGCAGAGTTTGTCTCCTTTCTTGCAAGTTGGACATATAACGCTTTTTGTCGGGTATGATTTCCTTTGTCCAAATTTTGCATATCATGCTGTGCAGTATTTCAGCGACACAGTTTCCACCGTTTTTCAGTAGTTCAGCTGGTATTTCGTCAATTCTCGGCGCTTTGTTTAGTTTTTGGTCACATAGAGCTGCTTTGATTTCAGCAAGCAGGGGTAGTGTCGATGATGGTTCTTCTTCATCAGTTGAGGCCTCAATTGAAATGATGTCTCCCGTGATCGGTGCTAATGGGGTGAGATTAAGAAGATGTTCAAAGTAGGAAGCCCATCTCCTTTTGATTTCTTGTGCGTCGTTGATAATGTGGCCCTCTGCGTCTTTGCGGAGACTGGTTTTTTTGTTTATATCCTTTTTTTAGTATTTTACTATTGCGTATACACCCTTCGTTTTATTTTGTCGTCCATTTTTAGTATCTTGTCATTATGGTACTTTTTGTTTTTTTTTACTTCCTTTGCTTTCGCCTGCAGGTCTTTTTTACATATCGCCGAAGCTTGTCATATCTTTCTTTTTTGGCTCGTGTTGGTCGTTTAGTAAAAATTTTGTAAGCCTCGTTCTTTCTGTCTATTGCATCGCTGCATTCTTCGTCGAACCAACCATTATGTTTTCGCCGTGCTTGATATCCTAACACCTCTTCTGCGGAGGATTTGATGCCGTTTCGTAATTTCATCCACACATTCTCCACTGGCATATTTTGGACGTTTTCATATATTGGTGTCAGTTGTTTATTACATGCTGACATGTACCACCTTGATCAAAAAGTTCCCGGAATTTATTGAGAAAATTAAAAATACAAGTTCATTCATCTAAATCTATATTGTCCCCTTCAAAGTAATCCCCATTGGCTGCAACACACTTATGCCAGCGCCTGATCCAATCCTCGAAACATTTTTTATATTCGGTTTTCGGTATGACCATCAGTGCTCCTCCCTGCGATTTTTCCATTACTTTCTCTCGGCTGCTGAAACGCGTTCCCTGTAGTGGTTTTTTAGCTCGACTGAACAGAAAGAAGTCACAGGGAGCCAAATCAGGTGAATTCGGTGGCTGTTGGATGGTATTTGTTGCTTTTTTCGTCAAAAAATTGCGAATAATGATGGCACTGAAATTGAGGTCTTTTGGCACCAACTTTGCTGCTACACGACAGAAACCCAAATCATTAATCAAAACGTCTTGGACGGATCCATAGGCAATGTTCAAGTCCTCTGCTATCACTCTGATGGTTAATTTGCGGTTATTGACCAACATTTATTTTACTTCATGAATGTTTTCGTCGGTATTCGATGTCGATGGTCTGCCACTGCGTTCATCATCTTCGATTGACTCACGACCACTTTTGAACCGCTCGTGCCACTGGTAAACGACCGTTTTCTTTAGAGAATCGTTGCCGAAACACTTTTCCAACATTTCCAACGTTCGCGCACCATTAGATCCGTTTTTTACGCAAAATTTAATGCAAGTTCGTTGCTGCAAATTTTAAACCAATTCTAAAATTGTAAAAAATCGTCAACACACACAGAGATAGATGTACTCTTAGCTACGTAACTTTTGCAAGTATCAAGCTATGACGCTAAGATTTAGAAGGAATGTGAACAACAGATGTACCAACTTAACAATAAAAACAGAACTCAAATCGGAACAATAAAAGCGCCACACGGTGGTTATTCCGGGAACTTTTTGATCAAGGTGGTAAACCTCCGCCACCGTTTCGTCTTTAAGCTTGTCGACATTGAATTTGCGAGCTCTACTAGTTTTCGAATATCTCCGACAAGCTATTCGGTATCGATACTTAGCTCTGACTAGATAGTGATTAGAGTCACAATTCGCATTGCGGAGGGTTCGTACATCAAGTATGCTGGAAACAGCTCTTTTCTCAATTAGAACGTGGTCTATTTGGTTGAAGGTGTGACCATCTGGTGCTGCCCACGTTCGTTTGTGAATATCGCGATATGGGAAGCACGTAGAACTTACAATCATATTTTTACTGCTTGCGAAATCAATAAGACGTTGGCCATTGTCGTTGGCTATGTCATGGAGACTGTGCCCTCCTGTTCTTCCTCTATGAGCCTTCTCCTTTCCGACTTTTGCATTAAAATCCCCTAAGACAATTTTTAGGTCATTCGAGTGCAGTGAATTATAGGTTGTCTCTAGGGTGGCATAAAATTCGTCCTTAGTTATATCGTCCTTGTCTTCAGTTGGTGCGTGGACGAGGAACGCACAGCTTCGAAAATAGCGCCATTCGCCGTGCACTGAAATTGCCACTCAATTTAATTCAAATCAATCTTCTACGTAATTCAATAAATTTACCTTTTTGCCGAATCTTCCGGCACATCGTTGCCTTGGCGTCGGGCAGGTGAACGGGAATGGGAGCCTGTCGGCAGTCCATGATTGCAAGGGTGAAACCACAAGTGGTGTCCCAGAGGATGATCCAATCAGTGAGGACAAGTGTTGAAAAATTTAGTCAGTATTCGGATTGTACACAATCTTTCACTTACTGGTTTGAAACTCGTGACCTGCTGACTAAATTTTTTGTCAACGACAAAAGCGACTCCAAACTCTCTGCTTCCCGACAATTTTCCACTTGGATAGATTATGTGTGATCTCATGTCCATGATTTCGTTACCGAGCCATTTCGTTTCTTGGATGGCAGTTATGTTGATGTTGTGTTTTGCCACTTCTTCGAGAAACTCTTTCAGAGCTCCTGTCCTAAATAAGGAGTGAACATTCCAAGATCCAATAGAGTAGTCCATTTTTCGTTTGCGGGGTCGTTGCCGTTGAATCCATCCGTTCCGAGGTTCTTCAGGTTTCTGGACAGTGTGTTTTTTTCCGGTGATGCGTTACCGGCGCATTGCCCAACCCCCGACCTGGAGGACAGGTCCTACTTATTTATTACACCCTAGTAGAAAAAGGGTGCGAGTTTTCATCTAAATATGACATGCTGGAGTTTTCACAGCTATGCTGCGAGTCTCACTATGTCATACTTTTTGCCTATTCCCTGAGACGCACTGGTGTTACTGGCCATTCATGTTAACTCCATATTCCCTCCTCCTTTCTCAACCGGTCTTGGGATCGTCTATGGCGGAGTCTTTGAGGTTGTTAATGGTGATTCCCGCAATATCAGGTGCTTTGTTTGCTTTTAGTTGGAATAATGTTCATAAAACTTCCTCAGTACTGGTGGGATTTAAAAAAATGGTTTTAGTTTATCTAGGACCTGAAAGTCTAGAGATTAGATAATAGTTTATCGGCTGCAGTTGCAAAATTTTGATTCATATTGTTTGCGATAGTTTTCGAGTCCCGTTCAATTTTATTAAAAACTAAAAATTCGCGAACTCCTGTTTTTTACGGCGTCTGTTTTCCTAAGGTTTCACTAATAACTTTCCACATTTTTTAAGGGTTTCCAGTTTTCATTAGTGAAGTTTTTACTTTCAGATAGTTTTTCTTAGCTTTTCGTACAGCTTGGCTTGCCATTTTCTTTAGGCTTTCGTAAGCTATTTTAGTTTTCTCAGCAATTGAACTTTTTTTCTTGTATAGTGTGTTTTTATCAGACAGTAATTTTAGAAAGTCTAGTGTTCTTTCACTGGTCCAAGGACTCGTTGCAGTTCATCTTTCTAACGTTTCTAATGCTTGTGTTCAATCAATCAACATTTTGCTAAGACCACCCCCTGTTCTTCTTCAATGGCGCTACAGCCCAAATCGGGCCTTGGCCTCCTGACCTTCAGGTTCCTTAACATTTTAATTATTTATTGCGGAAGAGTTGTTAGCTCTTCGCACAACCCTCTATCTACGAATTTTTCATTTTCGTAGATTGAGGTAACCAAGGTATATTCAAGCAGGTAGTGTGTTGGAATTATGCGTCGACCGGCATTTGAACTCACGACCTTCGCATTGTAAACCAAACACGCTACCTACTAGACTACACCCTAGCTAGACCACCCCCTATAGGAGATTAAAAAAGAAACAGTCGTCTTCAGCAAGACTCGATTCTGAGCATCGGCTTGTAGTAGTCGCCAGTACTTGTTTATTCTTCTGGCATCCTATACAAATGCTTGCATCTGGAGATGTTTTGCTTTGGTTTTTTCAGTGTGACCGATTCTCTACCAGTTTCGCCTTTGAATCTCAATGCCTTTCTTGGTCTCTCTAGTTGTACTTCAAACATCGTTTTTGGAGATGTGATCTGGCCAGAATGAAAGTTTGCAGGTTTTTGTAAGCTTAACGGCAAGTTTTCATGTAGTACAACCGTACTACAACCGCACAAATTTGACAAATTTGATTATGTCTTTTAATTTTCAGAAAAGAAAAAGGATACTGAGGACCTGACAAGCTTTTTTTATGCGAGACTTAATATCCTTCTCGAATCCGCCGTCCATATTGAAAATGCTTCCGAGGTAACAATACCTCTTCCACATCTTGTTCATTAAAAACAATTGGTGTACTTGTGCTCGAACCCATGTGCATGTGCTTGGCTTTTCGTACATTTACAGGGTGGACAATCCAGTGGTTTCTTTTTAAATCATAAGTTATTTTGACACTGAAAGTTGTGTCCCGCTCGAAATCTTGACAGAAAGTCAGTATCATATCTCCGCGGAACAAAATGAGTCGCTTTACACTTGAACAACGCAGTTTGGGCCTTAGAGCAGCTTGAATTGGACAACAATTTTGGGCGAAAAATCATCTTTTCTGACGAGGCGCATTTTCATCTCGGAGGCTACAAACGAAATTGTCGCATCTGGGGCTCAGAAAACATCCACAGAGAGTGACAGTTTGGTGTGAATTGTGAAGTGGTGGCATCATTGGACCACTTTTCTTCGAAAATAAGGCTGGGAACAACGTTTCGGTCAATGGTGGACGTTACAGAGCCATGTTATCCGACTTTTTTTTTACTGAAATTGAAGACATGGATTTGGACGACCTCTGGTTCATGCAGGCTGGCGCGCCATGCAACACAGCCATTGCAACAATCGGTCTTTTATGCACCAAATTCCCAAATCGTGTTATCAGCCGTCTTGGCGATGTCAATTGGCCGCCTCGGAGCTGCGATTTGACCCCTTTGAACTTTTTTTTCTGGGGAACCGTGAAGGACCGATGTTATGCCAACAATCCAGAAACGATTCAAGCACTAAAGGCCAATATCATCCAAGCAATCCGTGAGCTACAGCCCGAAACCATCGACATGGTCTTGGAAAATTGGAGTGACAGTATGCGCTACTGCGAAGCCAGCCGTTTTACATTTGGAATGCGACGAGCGGACATTTGACTCGTAAGTCCAAACGGTTATGTGTAAGCAAACATACGTCATAATCATAATCCACTGAAAGAACTTTACCATCTACACCGTCCACTGCAGTTTTCAAGATGTCATTTATAACCACCAGAAACAGGGCTGGTAATGTTATACAGCCTTGTCTAACAACCGTTTCGAAGGAAAGCTCTCTGTCTTCTTTATGTAAGATGCCACATCTTGCGTCTTGGTAGAACTTTTTAATCATAGCTATGGGTTTTTCCGGAATACCTCTCTTACACAAAGCATTGCATATGTGATTTTTCTTAAGGAGTAACTGACTTGACCGTTTTCCATACAAAATGCGGTACCATTTTCTGGGCAACGGCTGGATCGATTATAATAATTTTTTGTGCACTTATTATTTTGAGGAAACTAATGCTATGCAGCAGAGGAATTTCAAAAATATTCAAAACTAAGTCATTTATAAGCTGTTAAAGTTTCAAATTTTTTCATGTTGTTTTTAATAAAAAAAAATAATATTTATAACCAACTATTTGAAATTCCCTCTGTACTGTCGTTAGCTAGTACTGTTACCTATCGACAAAAAAAAAAATCATGCTGATATCTGTTATGATTTTTGCGAAAAATGTACCGATGTGGATAGAAATGTGAAAATAAAAACTTTTCAGGAGAGCAAAGAAACTAACAGACTGGTAGTACGATTTACACCGACCTTTCTAGCTTTGAACTATTTTTTTACCACTTTTACTCTTCGGAAAAATCTAGATGAAATCTGAGAGTATATTGTGTTTGCCTTACCGATTGTAACACTAAGAAATAATGCTCGCACAGAGCCGCCAAGGGTACAGAAATATTTGTTGTCACTCAAAAATCTCGATTCCGAGTTGCTGTCTGTCTGTCTGTCTACAACATAACTCTCGATAGCTTTGACCTATCGTGCTGAAATTTGTTTTATGTCATTTTTAGCAAAAAAGTAACTTTAAGTTCATGAACGGGCCACATCCCCCCACTCCTTCTACCCCCTCCCATACAAATTTCATGAAATTTCGAAATTTAAAGAAATTGATTTTTCTCCGAAACTATTTCAGCTATTGACTTGAAAATTAGGTCATAGTATAATGATATAAATATCATTTATCTCAAGAAATATTGATCTGATCTCCTTACTCCTTCTACAACCTCCCATACAAATGCACAATTTTCAAAAATGCATTTATTCGGCTTGCATTGCAACTAGCACAGTCAAACGAACCAATTTTTGTCATAATTAATTTTATTATAATTGCAACTAATTTTGGAAAAACTATCAACTTTACCTCACTCCTTCTACCTCCTCCCATACAAATTTTACGAAATTTCGGAATTTCAATTAAATTAGTTTTCTTCAAAACCGTCAAAGCTATCAACTTTAAAATTTGAGAAAAGTATACTACTTTAAATATGATTGATATCAAACAATTTGGTTTTGATTCGTATATTCCTTCTACCCCCTCCCATACAAATGCAGAATTTTGGTAAATGCATTTAACTGGTTTTCATAGAAACTAGAAGAAGTAGAAACTTGAAATTTTGCCAGAATTTGTCCCTTAATAATTGTAATAAGAGCTAAAAAAAATATCGCCTGCACCCCACTCCTTCTATCAGCTCCCATACAAATTTTTATATTATAAGTTCAAGAAAAGTTTTTCTCCTTCGAACATATGAGAGCTATGGACATTAAAATTGTAACAAAGCAATGTAATTAAATCATCCAAAATCTCTCACTTTCTCTGCCACCTCTCATACAAATACCATAAATTCAGACAAAAATTGTTCAATTTCCTCGAAAATTATGAAAGCAATAAACTTTAAATTCAGTATGAAACATTTTGTATAGTACGTTCGGTGTTATATACGAAAATTACAAAACTCCCCCCCCCCCCGCTCTGCTTTTACCACCTCCCAAACAAAAGGTAAGTGAGTATTTCATCTAGAGTATCATATGATTGGGCTTTACGCCCAATCATAATTCTGTTATGTTTTTATTTTGTGTGATTTAACACACAATTTAACACAATGAAGAATGATAATCAGGCCAAACAAAATCGATTTTTTTTCCATGTTCAAGTCAGTAACCCCCTTAACGAGGTCGAAAACCTTCTCGAAGTCCACATACATGAGATGTAGTGTGTATTTAGTTGTCAGTTAGTAGTAGTTAATACAAGCAGTGTATATTGAACATAAGAAGATAAAAGGAAATAACTTTCTGACTTTGCTTATCCGTAAAAAATTTCATTTCGGTTTACGTGCGCTCTACGTGAGCGAGTGTTTCGTGCGGTCGGGGTGAGTAAGCGTGTTAGTCCTGTGATCGACAGGCAGAATTCAGTTAGCGAGAACATCTTGTGATCGACGTTTGAGATGGGTAAGCGAATACGTCGTGTGATCGACGGTGGAGATTAGCAGTCAAGTTGAAATTAGGAAAACGACAATTGGTGAATGGAAAGTTTTTGTGTTTTTAAAAAATGATAAATATAGTTTTGCGGTTATTTTAAATCAAAAGCGCCTTAGTTTCGATTTTACTAGAAATCCACCGACCCTGAGTGAACTTCAATTCGTTATTTATTTATTGCAGAATTACAGGCCATTTCCGATTGATTAAGTAAGCGTTTTTAAGAGCAGTAGGAGTTCAAACAACGGCGATTCCATCAGTTCTGAAATTGGCATGTGCATTGCATCAGAAAGGTTTTGGTATAATAAAGGAAGTATTGTGTTCGAAAACCACAATGGATTACAGTCGAAAAAAACGCATAGATACTCTTATAGGAAAACTACCATATTACTGTATTATTTCAATAATAAAGTATTGTGATCGACTTGGAAACAATAAAATTGACTTTCATAACTAAATTAGCCTAAAATTGCAAGAAAAAAAAATCCGTCCCGCCATACATATCGATTAATATCTTCGAAACCGTTGAAGATAGAATGTTTGTTTTTTGGGTGGATTGTTAATTGGGTAAGTGAGCTCCATTATCTAAATTTTGGGGATTGTCAGGTGGAAGGGCGAGGGAGAGCGTCAAAAACTAAACTCGCTAATATCTCCACTACAAATGCAGATAGATATTGAAACTTAAAATACATATTATATAACAGCGGAATTTTCTGTGTCTATCACAATACTTTGTTATTAGAATAACGAAGTTGTGGCGACGCAAGCAAAAGCTTTATCACATTTAGTACACAAATAACTTTGAATTAATTTTGGGTACTAAATGTTAATTCAATTATAAAGGGTTTTCCAATAAGGACTTGACAACTTTTTTTCAAAATAAAATGCAAACCATTTGAGACGTTGTTCCTTCGTGTACTTTACCATGATAAAAATGTTAAGTTTACTGAATAAATTGACGTGACAGTTCGATGATTAGTGAAAGGGTGCGTTCACAAATTGAATTCAAAGTTGTCAAGTCCCTATTGGAAAACCCGATAGTAAACAAGTTTATATTTTTTCATTAAAAAAAAAACTTTTGTTTGGCTTCAAGTTTGAGTTGGAATTTAAAAAGGCTAAACAAACATTATTATAATATATGTACATAAATGTTATTAATATTCATGCATTCTTATAATATAAAAAATGTTGAGTGGTGTATTAAAATAGTAGTATAATATAATGCCCCACAAAAGCAACTAACTTAAATAATATCACACGGAAATGGAAAAGAAAATAAAAATCAAATTCAGTTTGCGCCAAATATATTGACGAAAAAATGTGGACAAAAACTGCCAGAGCAGCACTGCTGTAAAATATTTTGGCGCCAAAATTGTCGACGAGATTGGATCAAAAGTCGTTGATTCCTCTTGTCTGCCGGCCCAATTTAAAACAGCGAAAAAGATGTTCGGTGGAGGAAGATACACCGTGCTCCGGAAAGGATCCCGGACTAATTAATAGTAAAATTTTTACTTTTTTTTTATGGCACCGAGTATAACTTAGAGGGTCACCCTTTAATGCGATGCACAGTTATGTCGGTGTAGGAAGTGGAGGTATTAAGGTGGAGAGAGACGAAAATGACGGTGGACATTGTTCTTGAAGCACTGCAGGTTGTACTTGTTGAGAAACAAACTAGCTGGTAAATCGTTCCAAAGTCTTGACGTTCGGGAAATGAAAGACTGCCTATATTTCACTGTACGGGAAGGCAAGGATTTAACCGTGTACTCGTGTGCGCGTTCAGTTTGACGAGTATTTCGGGGAAAAGTATGTAGTGGAGGAATGAGTGCGCTTAGCTCAGTACTGCATCTACCATGGAAGTAACGATAGTAAATGCTGAGTACTCCGACATTTCTGCGATGCTCAAGAGAATCTATAGAAGACGTGATGGTTTCGTCTCCAATCAGTCGGAACGCATGTTTTTGAATACGATCGAGCAACGCGAGGTGTGTTTTGGGTGCCCAAGCCCAAACATGCGAGTTATACTCTAAACTTGGTCTAATGTAAGCCTTATAGATGGTTGCTATGTCCATAGGTGTGAAATATTTTTTGCATTTACGGAGAACACCTAGGCGTTTTGAGGCGTCAAGGGCAATATCAAAGATATGCTGGGCCCAATTCAGGTTCATTAATTTTGACGCCTAACAGTGTGAAATTCTCCGAAGTGGTAAGCTGTGCACCATCAAAGGTTACAATGTGAGACAATACTGGAAGATCATGTTTGAGGGATAGATGACAGGCCTGTGTTTTGGATGCGTTGAACTCTACTCTATTTTTCCTGCCCCATTCCAGGATTAAGCTGAGATCCGGGTTCAGCGAATTGAATAACTCTCTGCGATTGGAGGAAATACTATGTTGGTTTGATTCAGCAGCAGAGCTAAATTCATAGGTGTTGTCTAAGGTACTGTCATCTGCAAAACTATGGATTGGATTGAGAGTGGACGACAGAAGGTCGTTTATGAAAATTAAGAAAAGAGTCGGAGATAAAACAGAACCTTGAGGGACGCCGGAATCAATTGGGTAAGAGGAAGAAGTAACGCCATCTAATACTACTCGTATAGCGCGTTCTGAGAGATAACTCTCAATCCATTGAACAAGGGTATCATTAAGGCCGATGGCCCTAAGTTTCACTAAGAGACAATCGTGCCAAACTCTATCAAAAGCTTTTGCAATGTCAAGTGCGAGAACTTGACCTTCGCCATATTTATGTAAGCATGAGTTCCAACGTTCTGTTAAGTAGACTAAAAGATCCCGCGTCGACCGTCCAGAACGGAACCCATACTGGCGATCATGAATGAGCTGTTTATCCTGTTATCCTCCATATTCGACGATTTTACGATTGACAATAGTTTCCATTACTTTCGAGAGCACTGAAGTAATGGCTATTGGGCGGTAATTAGCGGGGTTCGCTTTGCTTCCTTTCTTGGGAATGGGCTGAACATTCGCAACTTTCCACATACGTGGAAAGCACCCAGAAGAGTAAGAAAGATAGAAAAGATTGTGAAGAGGTTTAGCCAAAGAAGAGGCGCACTTTTTAAGGGTAATGAGGGGAATACCGTCCGGACCAGCGAATTTGTGGATATTGAGCTCTGTAAGGATCCGAGAAATAAGTCTCGTGCGAAAATGCAGTGCAGGCAGTGAGAAACCAGAGGGAATTGCAGCTGGAGGCGTTAGGTTTGAAGGTGGAAAGAGAGAGTTTCTTGCGAAACTTGCTGCTAGTAAATTGGCTTTTTCGTTAGGATCAACCACGGTACGGTCGCCAACAACTAGAGGTGGTATAGAAGAAGAAATGAAATTGTTGTTGACCGCTTTGACAAATGACCAGTAAGACCTCGAGCCCTTAGGGCACTGGAGGATCTTCCGTCGAAGTTTTTGGTCATGCTCAAATTTAACTCGGTTAAGTATGGAATTGCAGGCATTTCTTGACGCATTGAAAAGTTCTCTGTTGGCAGGTGTTTTATTGCCTCTAAATGTTTGAAAAGCTTGTTTTTTGGTTTGAATAGCATCGAGACATTCTTTATTGAACCAAGAATCTTTCGACGGTCTGACTCTCTTTTGACTGGAAGGTATGTAGAGCTTCATACCCTTCAGGATAATCTCTGCATTACTTTTTTCAAAAAACGAATTTGCAACTAAAGCAAATTCGGCGACCATGCTCTGTCGGAATCATCATGCAGACATTGGTCCGGTCACTTCAAAAATAGTAATTTCGATGATCAAGATAAGGAAGCTGTGGCGCACCAAAAAAATTTGAAGATGAAAAACTGGAAGCATTACTATTTTCAGATGCAAAATGAACTTGCAGATTCATTACGAGTTGATCATAAAACAGTTGCCAAGAGTTTAAAAGCATTAGGAATGATTCAAAACTAAGGAAATTGGATGGATTGAAGACCCGAATATCGATGGTTCCAAGCTCATGCTCTGCATTTGGTGCGATCAGTTGTAATATATTTCAAACCCAACGAAATTACCGCTATTGGTTACGGTTGATGCGTTTGATGATGCATTGAAGGAAAAACGGCCGCAATACGAGGAGAGATACGACAAAGTATTTTTGCTGCATGACACGCTCGGCCACATATTGCGAAAAAAGTCGAAATCTACTTGGAAACGCTCAAATAGGAAGTCATACCCACACGCCGCATTTCGATTGACCCCACCTGTTCCACCATTAATGTTCGAACGTTGCAAAAGCCATTCATAGTCCGTTTTCGAATGCCAAAAGTCCTTATCGTAGAATTTGTATCCGTTTCTCATATCAGCTAGAATTTTAAGATCAGGGGTGATAATCCCATGATTCAATGAGTGTCCATTTGCCATTATTAGGGTTGCAGGTGAACTCCTTCTCACATAAACATCACTCTTTTATTACATCTTTCTTGAGTCACGTTCTACGATATTATTCCCTTTATCGGATACTGCTTGTCAAATTTGATTTTTTTTTTTAGGTAATCATCAATGTAAGATATGTTCTGAATACTTAGCTTTCATCCTAGAAAATTGCATTTTCCAGTTTGGAAACCTCAGCAGCTATTTACTGTCTACGTTTATCAAATCCTTTCAACGATTCGAAATTTAATTGGTTTTTGTTTTTCTATTTTTTACTCTTTTTGATTGTTTTTTTTTCAAAATCAATTTGAACGCAATGCTCTGGATCATACAATAATTAGCTGTTTTCATTCATTAATTAATTCTGGGGTTGTCTTAAGGGGGTCCATTTGAGAGCTTCAATTTCCTGATGACTCACTTCTTATCCTGAATTATAACATTTTTTAAAAACCGGTTTTCAATAAATTTCAGGGTATTGTAAAAAAATGTATTAGTCACTTCGAAGATTCCACTCGTCTGGTCAGTTTAATTGGAATGTTTAGTGGAAATGAAAATGCCGAGGAAATCGCTACAGATCATCTTCAATATTTACTTTTGCCGTACTTTCTAGCGCAACTGACTACCAAAATGCAGCGTCCCGACAGACTTGAATGCTTGAAAGTAGCCGAAGTATACTACAGGTAAACAACGATTTCACGCAAACTATAAAATATTGTTAATAAATTATTTATTTGATTTTCCAGGGATTTCATAAAACGGTGCGAAGATTACGAACTAACCAAACGCGAATCAGAAATCGTACGTTCTGAAACAAATCAAACCGAAATGGAAGATTTAATTCAAATGGCATCGAAACGAAATGCAAAGATGGAGAAATATCGGCAAAAGAAAGAGCTCGAAGAACAATTAAATGCATTGAAAATTGCAATGGCACGTGATAGCGTCGACGATGAAGTTAAAAGAAATTTTTACTTGAAATTAATCACATTTAGTATTTTGGAAACAAAAGACGAACTGGATAGTTTAAAAACTGAAATACAAATTTTGGAATTGAGAAAATTGAATGGTGCCGATGAACTAAGAGATACATCGACTTCTCGCCAGCCGAATAATTCCAATCATTCGAATCATCACAATCATCATCATCACCATCGGCCGGAACCATTAAAACCGATCATTATTACACGAAATGAAGCACAGAAAGCTGTTTTCGGTATGGGCTATCCGAGTTTGCCGGTTATGACTGTAAACGATTTCTACGAGCAGCGCGTACGCGAGGGAATCTTTCCGGATCCGAAAAAAGCAGCAAATATGCAACCGGTCGGTGGTGGTAAAACCGAAGAAGACGAAGAACGTGAACGTGAAGAAAACGATGCGTTGGCTGAAGTTGATGATGAAGAATATTTGGCACGGCAACGTGCCATGGATGAGTATAAGGATAATGTGCGACGTGGGGATGGTAATCGTTATAATCGAAGTTAATTTATTTCATTGTTTATTTTCGAAAGAATAAAAATATTCTATGTATTTAGTAATCTAACATGAAGAAATGTAAATTTACTAGTTTTTTCGTAAAGTAAATTATACACTTGTCTTGTTGCGCTAGAAGAAGACTGATTTGTTATTTTAATAAGCAAAACTATAAAAGTCGGAAATTAAAAAAATTTCTGTGAAAAGTGTAGTTTTTGAAATTTTCTTATGGCTGTTTTTTTAGATAAGGATACATGACGGCATAAACAGTTAGAAAACTTGGAGAAGTCAAGAAATATCGACACTAAATTGAATGTATCGTGTTATACTAGATTTAATGTCTTCAAATCAAACCAGTTTCAGGATTTTGTTATGACGTATCTATAGGAGATATCAGGAACATGCTTTTTGACAATTTCGTATTAGCTAGTTATAGTTAACACAAAAACGAACCGCGAAGCATCTTTAAAAAATTATAAGAAAAAACACCATTTATTCTAGGTCGCAAGTAATTGTAGCTCGCGTTTTGATCGTTTAAAATAAAAAAAAACGAGCATTTGAATAGCTAAACAAAATTGTACGGACTAAGCCTATGAAATATATAAAACAGCGAAGCACACTGGTGCGCAACTAAATCAAAAACGTATTTTTTTTTTAATTGAAAAACAGATAAAGAAAAATAAACCATATTATTGGCTTAAAATAAGTTAAGTCTATCTCGAACCGTTGTTTAAATATATGTATGTGTCGATCGGATTTATAGTTTTTTCTGTGAATAAATTCCTAAGATCATACCAATATGTTTGCAATGGAAACTCCTTCGGGCTTACGTACGTTCTTGGCCTGCTAAAAATACGGAACTTTAAGGGGTCTACTATGGTTTTATGAGCGTCGAGTAATTTTGCTCGCCTTACGAAAAGAGAGTTACCTAAAAAACAAAATGTAACATTTGACCTTTATATATTATATTGGGCTAATGAAAGCCGATGTCATTACGAATTAATCGGATGCTGGCAGTTGAATTTCGTAATAAAATGACAAGTAGTGTGAATTCATTTAACGAGTACTTCGTGTGATCGACGGTCGAGATTGGTAAGCAAATAAGTCGTGGGATCGACGGTGGAGATTAGCAGATGAGTTCAAATTAGGAAAGCGACAATTGGTGAAAAAGTGTGTGAGAATTATTAAAAAACGATAAACTTACTGAGTTTCGTTTTTAGTAGAAATCCAGCGACCCCTAGCGGACTTCAATATGTATGTTATTTATTTATTGTGGGATTACAGGCCATTTCCGATTGATTACGTAAGCGTTTGTAAGAGCAGTAGGAGTTCAAACAACGGTGATTCCATCAGTTTTGGAATTGGCATGCACATTGCATCAAAAAGGTTTGGGTAGCGACTTCTACTTAGAAGCAGGGTAACCAACGTTTTCGTTCATACTGAAGGAAGTGTTGTGTTCGAAAACTACAATGGATTACAGTCAAAATGTCTTGTGTTAAAAAACGCATAGATACTTTTATGGGAAAACTGAATTTCCTGGAATGATCGGTTGTATTGATGGCACGCATAATATTGTTCCACCGTAAAGAGAAATGTCTGTTTTGTTTTCTTATTTAGTTTCTATTAATTATACATCTTAAAAATTCGTGACCATATGTTTATTAAATGCATTAATGCTAGGTACGTTGGAGCTAATCATGATTCAGTAATATGAATTTTAATTTCTTTGAAAGCCATAGTAGGGTGAGGGCATTCAGCTAAATTTCTCACATCATACTAAAGTTGCTATCAAAATGTTTCATACAAAATTTAAGGTTCAAAAATTTAATAAGGATCTACTGTGGAAATTGGTGAATCGGATTTAGTGAAATTGCGCAGTTTGTACGGAAGTTGATAGAAGGAGTGGGGAGATCTTAATGATTTTTTCAGAAATGACTATAAACATTATTCAATTTACAGCAGATCAGTAATTCTAATCTAATCGTCTAATTTTATTTATCTTACTAATAATTCTAAATAAATATTTAGTGCACAATTTCAGCTCGATAAATTTTATATGTGCTGAGTAAATTTGTTTAGAGTATTTCATGAAAAGTGTAGTTTGTATGGGAGGTGGTGGAAGGAAGGGAGGGACTCAAATAATTTTTATACAGTAGATTGAAATCATCATAAAAATAATATGTTCAAAATTTCAGATCAGTGTTATATAACTGAATTTACAATATTAATAAAAACTACTATTTCATTTGTGAACACTTTTTTATATTTAACCACTAATAGTTGTTGATCTATCTTTTTGATCGCTATTTTTATTTTTTATTCTTTGCTGTCGGAGTCCATACAACAACTGACTCGATTTACATTTTACATTTTCAGTCCAAAAAATGTTTGTCATCAATTAATTGTGCGTGCTAATATTGCCAGCCGGACGAGAGGTTCATTGCGCCGGAATCGCTTCCTCTAATATTGCACTACTTGCACAATATCGTGTCATCGATTCCGGCTAGAACTTAACGCTCAGCAGGTCATTGGTAGCACGGAGAATTTTAGCATGTGCCATCAGATCAGTTACATTAGCGGTCAATGTTACTAATCTGATGACACAACATCAGCTTACCCAGGAAAGTGCACCTTATTGACCACTTCGCACGTCGCACCTCACCGATCAGATCAGAAGACCCAACAATCAGATCAAAATATTGCTAAGCAAATCTCAGTCGCACTTTACCTAAGACCTTTTCATGTGTTCATTCATTACTATACTTCCTCTGTGTAAAGCAATAGCACTGAGCACGAGCAGTGTGTAGATATCACCAAGGATTATCTATTAGGCTTGGGATATCTTATATTATTGATAGTCGTTGATATCACTGAGCTGAGTAGTGAACAGTTTTCAGATATCGCTGAGCGCGAACAGTGAACAGATATAAAGAAAAACAATAGAATAAATATATCAGATGTCCAAAGTGGCAATCGAGCTTGCATAGGAACTATGTTCATATGAAAGCTCGATCCGTGAGCTGAGAGCTGAAGCGAGCTGATTGATGCTCTATGAACAAAATTTAATGCACCATTAAAAATAAAGTTCAATTTTGATTGAAAATACTGAATTCATATCAAAAACAGGATCCAATTTCATCACATTTTTCGGTATTAATTCAAAATGAATCGCTCCTTCTATATTAGAATACCTTCTCAAAGATGAATTTATTTTCTATTCTTTTGCAACCACTCCAACATCGACTCTACTGCGACCATTATATTGGCGATTCTTTTCCAATCGTTACATTATTCATTCTTTTACCTAGATTCCAATGCGATTCTTTGTAATGGAGAAAGTAGCAAAAAATGTTGCTCGTCTATGACATCGCAATGTTAAAGTAATCTATGTTTAACGCCAGGAAGAAGCTGTAATAGCTTCATGGCAAGAACCATCGGTCCGGCAATGATTTGGGATTTGTCAGAATGACTAAAATTTTTTTAATTTGAACAAGTCCTAGTAAAGAAACGTTCGAAACTTGTTCACCGACGATTGATTTTAACTTTTCACAAAATTTGAAACAGCTTAACCTGTAAAAAAATTAAAACTCACAAAATTCCTTAGAAAACTAGTTCCATACTTTTTATTACAACTCTTAAAAAAACCAACATTGTCTAAAATTAATATAACTTTTACCTTCGAAATTAAAATTCAAAAATATTGAAGTCGTAGGAATGCTGATTTGAACTCATTAAAAAAAACAGCACATATTTCTAAACTAAAGGATAACTGGCACTGATCCTATTGTTCCGAATCGCAACTGGGTTCGTAGTAAACACCCTCGGCATAGGTTTGAAATGATTCATGCGAAGAAGCATCGACAGCAACAGATACAAGCTGGAACAATCGACGAGATTTTTTGTTCGGATGGGAAATCAATACACCGTTACGACGGAAATGTTGAGTTTCGAGAATGACCAGCATGATCCACAATGTCCTAAAACGATTATAAAATTAGGGAAACGAAACTTGTGCCTAACATAGAATCACATCATATTGTTGTGATTCGTTGTAGATCATTGATTCGTCCTTTAGTTGGCCTTCAAATAAAGACAAAAAAGGAAATAAGAGAAAGTTGGATCAATGAAACAAAATTTAATACTTACAGCTCGGAAGAAAACATTTTTCGGAAACTCATTACCGGAATCTGGCATACAAGCTGGCGACGAATCGTCCTTGTTTTGTGTATACGATGACAATTCCTTAACACCACCGTAAGTAATTGGAAATGAAATTGGGAAAAAATTGATGCTTTTCTCTCTCGATTTTTGGCTTTTGATGAGTTTTCCGTTTCGCATTGAGATTCTTTTTCGATTGTACCTTGTTGCTATCGGTACATGTGTTGACCATTGATGACAACGACGAGTTGCATTTACTAGTGGAGTCGCTTACCTAATAATCTTTGAATGTTTCATTACAATCGTTTCCGTAGGAAAGCTGAAAAGATAGACAGGTTCAAATAAAGCAAAACACTAAGTTATAGTCATTTATAAAAAAAGTCGAGACAGGAATATAGTGGTTGTGAAATGCCAGGACAATAAACCTTTACATGTTGTTTCAAATTATGTTGGCGTCGGAACTGAAGATTACGCGAAGCTTTTTGACAAAACAACAAAACAATACATCACAATTAAACGGCCAGAAATAATTCAAAAATATAACGCTCCAGTGGGTGGTACAGATCTATTAGATCAACTCATTAGTTACTATAGAGTATTTATTCGTTCAAGAAAGTGGACTCTTAGAACGTATATACACTTCATGGATTTTGCATTAGCTTGTAGTTGGATCGGATATTAAAAAGCTTAAAAATCATCGGGAGTGAACCAAAAACTTTGGATGGACCTTATTAAATTTCGAATGGAATGCACCTTTAAAAAAACAGGGGTCGACCAAGTACTAGGTGTTCTCCAGAATCATCAGCCTTTTGCAAACGAGGTCATACCTGTAAACAACATACGACGCGACCGAAGAGATCATATGCCGATTATTGATTTTGAAAAGGCAGCAACTAGATGTTGGCGAAATGCGACTGGGATTTGCTTAGCGAGCTTTGACCTGATCGGTGTTTTTCATAATCTGATCGGTGAGGTGGGACGTGCGAAGTGGTTAATGAGTTGCGCTTCCGATGGTAAGCGGCGATTTGTTTGGCGTGCTTTGTTATGAGATACGATCTCGTCGGGGTGATATAGCATGTGTGAGCTACGCGGTTACTGTGAGAGTGCGAACAAAAACTCTGGGATTTGTAGCGATGATGATTTCATTGGCGATAGACCTTGCATCATTTGCTCTGCTCTTCTAATCGTAGCACTTTTAAATTTCCAATCGCAATATGCGATTGCTGTTTTAAAAGGGCAGTGAAAAAATCGCAGGTAAAAACCATCTCTAATTGTAAAATTTTTAAATTGTGCCATTTGCTATGGGAGGGGTAAAAGGGGTGAAGCGATTTGGGCCGTTCACGAACTAGACCTTACTTTTTTGTCGAAAACGATGTGGAAAATTTTAACTTTCTAGCTCAACGCGTTCTCCAGCTAGAGAGGATACGTACGGACAGACGGACATCCGGTTTAAGATTTTTGAGTGATAACATGAAATTCTACTTCATTCATTTTTTTCTCCGAGCCTTACTTCTTAGCGTTACAAACTTTGTGGCATCTAGATAACAATTATTAGACCTGTGATATGCTGGCTGTAAGTCAGACATCCGAAAAATTAATTAACGCCTTTGACAGAAAGGTTTTCAGAAGAATACTCGCACTTGTGAGGAAATATCGTTATTTACAAACACTACATGAAGAAAACGATGAAACCAATTCATAAAAAAACATCGTACGAAATTAAAATAAATGAAAAATTTCCCTATACAAAAAAAATAATTTATATTTAAATTTACAATTCAAGATAGATTTAATCGGTTAAAAAAAATTAATTCATCAATTACTTAAAACTTATCCACTATCATTCTAAAATAATTTTCGCTTCTTTTCCATCAATAAATAATTTTTGGCCATTTTTTAAACAAAACTCTCGTTTAACATGCGCAAATAAGAGATCGGTAACGAGGAATATCTGCAAGGAATAAATCAAAAATCAGTGCTACTTGAATTAAAACTTTTTTCCTGAATTTCAAATTACTTGTCCCGTGGAAAATGCCAATGTTATTCCAAAATAGAAATTCGCATTAGCTGACCCGTCATAAATCCAAAGATGCCATAGCGCCGGCATGACTAGAACGGTTACCAAGAAGAAACAGAATACAACAAAATTGTGCGCCATAACTGTAGCAAAAGATAAAAAATATCACATAAATTATCAACAATATCCTTAAAAACATGGCAACAACTCTTACATTTCCAACATTTTTTCCATAGCGGCAAAAATGCTAAATAAAACGCAACATCACCGACACAAGGATACGATCGAAATATCGCTATAAGCGAAAGTAATATTGTACCCAGCATCAACGGATCTTTCCGTAATTTTATCGATAGCGGGATTAAATACAAAATTGTTGCGTTCATTTGGTACGTTACTAAAAACATCGTTCGAAAATGCTCAAACATTTCGGTGAAAAAATACCAAAAAACTCCGATGTTTGGTTGTAGATCGCGATAATAGAATCTGAAAATCTAGAGTTAGGAAGTGTTTCGGTAGATCATCGATTGAATACTTACATAAAACCTAAAGTGCTGTCCAGAAAACTCCAGTTCCCAATTAAATTCAAATTAACAAAACATATCGCGGCACAAAATGCAAGAAATGTGCCGGCGATTTGAATCGATTTCGCTACCGACTTTCCACTAAACATTAAAATAGCAGGAGCGATCAAAACAACAGGATACATGTTTCGAAGTGATTCAATCGCAAGGAATAGCATACATGGAATCAATTGCTTCTTTGACAAAAAGTAAAAGTATAGGGCAAGTAGAAAATTGCTGAAGACTGCAGTCGTTCGAGCAGTACAACTCATTATAGAGAACGGGTTGAAAAGGTAAGCTAAAAGGACGTAACGTGAAAGAGTTTCGACATCTTCCTGCTTCATTTGAATGTCTTCTGTTCCAGCAGCACACTTGATTTCCGTATCATTTTCCACCTGAAAACATAAAATTGATTGAGTGAGTACTGGCATTTTAGCGACTATCTCAAAGTACTGTACCTTGCACTGCAACACTTCCCGCGACATTTCGAACAGTATATATGCAGTGAGCAAATCAACAGCAACAAAAAGGAATGGTAAAATAAATTCACAACTATTAAGAATCCACGATAATCCCAATAGGATTATGGGACTTTCATGGACCATATCTCCACTGTACGGATTGATTCCATTCTTGTATAAATAAGCACCTTCTTGAACTAGAAACGAATTGGATTCGGACAAATGTGATTTAGAGAAAAAAACTGATTTGAGCCTCACCTCTTTTGAACGAATTCAAAGGCGTCGATATCTCTACCCGGTTTTGAAAAATCGCAGCATATTTGGATACGATTAAGAAATAACGCAAGGCTCCTGCCAGGACCAAATAGCTTAGACATTTCTTCTTCATTTTACATTGCAAAATTAACTTTCCGGAGCGATAGGAAACTGATCAAGATCTTACCAAATTAATTTCTCGTAGCTGTCATAATTTTTTCTAGGCTATGTTTATCACAAATCCAACTTGAAAATAAAGGGAATTTTTGAGGCGGTCATTTTTGGTTCACAAATCGGACTGGGCAGCTCTGGTTGATAGGGGGGAAATAAAAAGCCGGTAAATGGCAACGGGAATGATAAAGTGCGGATTTCGACAGAGTAAATAATTATTATTCGTATAAAACTATTTGACGATTAAGGAAAATGTTTTGTGGTCAGAATCGAGAAGTAAAGCAATCTTTAAAATCGTGTAAAATGGATGCAAGAGAACCGTTGAGCTAGACACTAACTAATATTATTGAACCTCTTTAACTCGAGGTGAAAAAATGATAAAAAGTAAAAAATAGTTTTAAAATTGTCTCGTCTTAACTTGGAAAGTAAGGTGTTTCTAACCACAACATGAGAAGCAACAATTTCGCTTTCCACAAAATTAATCAAAGTAATCAATAATGATATGTAAACTCGGCACGTAGAATAGCTAAATTATTCGTTAGGCCTAAATTACCAATAACCGGCTGTGCTAGTCTTTATTTTTATTTTATTTCTAGCATTTCTCAAACGAAATTTAATAATAATAAAATAAGTAAAAATAATCATGATAAATCATGTAGTAATTTACTATAATGAAATGTTGTTGATTGATAAAACAGGTTCTGGTGACAATGTGATTTGTATAATGCTTCCCAGATAATCGTCGATTGGTGTAAGAAAAGCTACAGGATTGCCTATTAGAATGGAGGCCAAAGTTCACTTAACTATGTTGAATGTTGAATGTTCGACACTCCACACTTTTAGGAAATTCAGGATTCATATACTGTAATAATAATTTATTCTAAAATTAGTCATTAGTCCTGGCGAATAGTGTCAAGGATGTGACATCTTAATGCTTTTTTATACAGGGTGTTTGGTACTCCGTACATAACCTTGTAAGGGGTTATTCCTGGATATATTTTGAGCAAAAAATTGTTCTACGGAGATGGCCAATTTTCAATATCCACGGAGATACAGGGTGATCAAGAAAAGTCCTTCGGACCTGTACCCTCACTCACTCAAAACGGTATATCTTGAAAACCAATAATCACATTTCAAAGTGTTATAGCTTGTTTTTTAGGGAATCAAATTATCTTTCATTTAGTGTAATAGTCCGTATTGTACCTGTACCCAATCCTGAGGTATTTCCTTCAGACCACAAATTTTTGATACTTTGACCCTCAAAATTCTGTGATCAATGTAGTTTTTCTCAAGAAAACGCATTATAAAAATGTAATTTTAATGTTGTTTTTTTATGTGCCATATTATTGCCTACAAAAGATGCACACATACTTATGACTTAGGTTTTCCCGTTTTCCAGGTAATAAGCGAAAATACATATGGCTTAAAAATAAAATATGCCATAAACCAACCCTCGTTCTAAAAAAACTACCTGAAATGTTGTTAAACTCAAATATTCTTTGTGTCCTTTAATTACTATTTAAATTATCAATGAATGTCCTTTAGGTAGTATTAAAATTATCGAGAAAATGAATTAAATTAAAATGAGTTTCAACACAACTAGGTGCAGCACTTTGCCCTTTTTAATGGGTTACCTAACAAAATGAAAAGCCTATAAAAGCAAACCATACTTCATATTTTTATCAGTTTTAGTTAAATTTGTAAAAGAACAAGGTGTCACTAAAATTTAGAAAAGAATTTCGAAATGCCTGAGTTCACGAACGAAGAATATGCAGACATAATTTTCCTCTATGGAGAGTGTCAGGGAAATGAGCAAGCGGCGCGATCTTTGTATCATCACAGATTTCCCAATCGTTGAATACCTTACCCGAGAGTATTCCAAGACGTTTACAGAAGGATTAGGGAAACAGGCAGTGTTAGGACAAGCAGAGTGAATGCAAATCCTGCGCCGGTAATCGCTGTTTCAATTGATCAACGAATCCTAGCTGCAGTTCAAAATGATCCATCAACTAGTATACGACGCTTGGCATTGCGGTTTAACGTCTCTACGTGGAAAGTTTGGAGTGTCCTGAAAGCAGAACGTTTGCATCCCTACCACCACACACCAGTGCAGGAGCTGTTACCCATGGATTTACCCAAAAGGATGGAGTTTTGCAATTGGCTCCTTGAACGACAAATAAGTGACGAGAATTTTATCAGCAACATTCTTTGGACGGATGAGTCCCAATTCACCAGGGACGGTATCACAAACTTCCACAATTTACACACATGGGCTGAGAGCAATCCACAGACAAGAAGAGAGGCATCATTTCAGCACAGATTCAGTGTCAATTTATGGGCAGGTGTGATTGGCAACGATTTTATTGGTCCTATTAGGCTTCCGCCTACCTTAAAAAGTTCCAATTACTTGCATTTTTTGACAAATGATCTACAGGAGTTATTGGATGATATGCCACTGCAACGATTGGCTTCCATGTTTTACCAACACGATGGTGCTCCAGCTCATTACGCCCGACAGATCAAAGATTGGTTAAATTCCAATTATAGCAATCGCTGGATCGGTAGAAATGGACCGATACACTGGCCTGCAAGATCCCCTGATTTAACTATTATGGATTTCTTTGTATGGGGACGGATGAAGGACCTTGTCTACGCAACGGAAGTAGTAACGTTGCAGGATCTAAACACCAGAATCGATGCGGCAGCAACAGAAGTAAGGCAGCAGTTGAGGAGTATGAACACAAAGAGAACACTGGCAAAACGAGCTTTAGCGTGCATTCAAAATGAAGGTAGCCATTTTGAACATTTATTGTAATTAAGGAAATTTGAAATAAACCGTAAAAACCATTCTTAAGTTCTTTTAGTTCAAGCGGAGAGTGTTGATCAACCTATTCTTGCTTTTTTGACAAAAGTGATAAATTATTGGAATGATAATTTCTTCTAAACTATAAAACTTATGCAATGCAAGTGTATGCGTCTTTTGTAGGCAATAATATGACACAAAAGAAAACAACAATAAAATGACATTTTTATAATGTGTTTTTTAGAGAAAAACTACATTGATCTTAGAATTTTGACGGTCAAACTGTCAAAAATTTGTGTTCTGAAGCAAATATCTCAGAATTGGATACAGTTACAATGCGGACTATTACACCAAATGAAAGGTAATTTGATTTCCTAAAAAAGAAGTTATAACACTTTGAATTGTGATTATTAGTTTTCAAGATATAGCGTTTTGAGTGAGTGAGGGTACAGGTCCGAAGGACTTTTCTTGATCACCCTGTATCTCCGTGGATATTGAAAATTGACCATCTCCGTAGAACAATTTTTTGCTCAAAATATATCCAGGAATAACCCCTTACAAGGTTATGTACGGAGTACCAAACACCCTGTATATTGCAACATTATAGCTTTTGCAGATGTGGTAAGGCGTCTGGTTGAAAACTTTAGTAGCTTGATTAATTGGGTCGGTTTGAGCACGATTCGTTCGAGCAGCTGGTGTTCTTATTTGATTAGCATTTCTTGTAGGTATCATACATATTCACTTCGTTTGTGTCAAATCTTACTGAGCTTTTAGTGAATCGATGTACCAGTTTATATACAGTGACCGACAAAGGTCTACATTCAACTCCTATTTTCGCTACTTGACGAGCCCCATGGCAATAATTAAAAAAGTAATGATGCAGTTATGTTCTAAGTCTATTTCAATTGATATTTAACAAAAAAATCTTTTCTCCAATATAAACTTTACAAGTTCTTCTTCTTCAATGGCGCTACAGTCCAAAGTGTTCATTGATGGTGCCATGGATCGCCATCTCTACAAAACCATCATGCAACACAATTTAAAGGAATCGGTCAATAAGTTGGACCTTGGTGAAAGCTGGATATTCCAACAAGACAATGACTCCAAGCAACTGCTCAAATCGTGAAGTACTGGCTACTATATTATGCTCCAAGACAGCTCAATACACCCCCACAAAGTCCGGACTTAATGTCATCGAGCACGTTTGGGAGCTTCTAGATCGAAAAATAAGAAAACACGACATTGGAAGTGCTACAATGCTAAAAGAGAAGTTCATTGATGAATGTGACAAATAACGCCTAACGAGTTAGAAAACTTAGTCGCATCAATGCTAACATGCTTGCAAACAGTCATAGATTCCCATGGTGGGCCAACAAAATATTAATATTAAGTTTTGAAATGAAATGTAAATTCGATAATGAGGTTTTATGGGATGACGCGAATCTGGGGCATTGACCAAAAGAACCGTCGTTATCCGACAAACATTCGCTATCGCAGGGAAGGTCGCGGTTCTGACGTAACTCATTCAGGGGGCATAAACAATCTGCCATAACGCAACGTTGTTGCACTAACAGAATTTCGATGTCGAGCTGCATGCCTGTCGTTTGGTCACCTGATCTCTGTAAACAATGACAAGCGCTATTCCCGAGCTCGAGATTATGAGATTTTGTATACAAAAACAAGAACAGATGCCCCATGCGCATACTATGTATGTATATCAGCATGTGCGGCTAAGAATGAGCCGTAAGAACGTAAGTGCACCTTGCAATGCGAAAGAAAAAAAATGTGTGTACGAAGAAGAGGAAGACAACGAAGCGACGGTCGAGGTACCTTATGGTTTCGCGTTATCACACCCAACATTTTGTCGGGAGGAAGATACACTGAAGATGATTCGAAATTTGCTGACTGGGCAAATCTTGCAGCGCATGCACTTTGCAATTGATGGTACTAGCTCATCCGAGGCAAAGATTGTTTATTGAAAAAATAGCTAGCCTCAGCAAAAATAGAGTATAAAATTAAGGCACCGTTCTAGAAACGGGGTCTTTTCATCAGTCAACGACTAAGAGCTTTCCTAGCGCTCTGGAAAAGATTGTAAAAATTAAAACATCCCAAGGAGAAAAATAAATTGGTCTGATTAAATCCTGGTGCGTCCATGGCTCCTTAGAGCCAACCAGTACGGCTGGCCCTTTTCGGGTCACATTCCAGGTAGTCTCTACCCTCCCGGAGTTCCGTTGTAGTCACTTTGTATACTATCGCGGTTGGGACCTCACTTGAGGTAAGCCCTTACCGCTACTTTCAAAGACTATGAGTCTACATTGGGTAGACTCATAGGGCAACCTCTAGAGAAATTCAGAAATTTCGGTCTATTGTGAGTCTACATAAGGTAGTCCCACTATACGCTACTTCACGTTTTGGTATATGACTGTGGACCTACATAAGGTAGCCCCACAGTCCGAGATTATACTCTAACTTTGGTTATGAGAATACATTGGGTAGACTCGTAACCCCCCTCTTTCTCAGACCTAGTCAACCTTCTTCGTGACTAAGAGCCTACATTGGGTAGTCTCACAGATCACCGTCTTCAGAGCTATGAGTTTGCATTGGGCAAACTTATAACTCAAAACTTACGTAATCGCTACTTTTACTTTGAAGTCTAATAGACATCCTCTTTATATGGGTTTACAGTGAGTAAACCCATAGCTCAAAACACGTAACGTACGATGGTAGACTTTTGTCAATGCAATTTTTTTGTTTTTTTATCAATAGATTGTTAAGTTTATATTGGAGAAAATATTTTTTTGTTACATGTCAATAAAAATAGATTATAAACAAGATTACTTTTTCAAATAGTGCTGTTGCGCTTGTCAAGCAGCGAAAATAGGTGCGGTATGTAGACTTTTGTCGGCCACTGTATATATTTAGCTCTCTCTAGCATTATATATTGATCAATATTTAGATTTCCTGTAAGTTTGTAGATCTCAACTGATGAACAGCTTTGACTCCTTTATTCATAAGTCTTCCTATTCGATTAATATTGTATGCAGGTGTTCGGCTCCATATTAGCAATCCATAATTTATATAGATACTAGCAAACGCCCGCAACTTCGTCCGCGTAAAAATAGCAATAATAAGCAATTTTTGAGAATGTAGTTAGTAATATATTATGTGGGATATATAATCTGCTTACTTTATTGGCACTTTGAAGAAAATGGTTGGTATATTGTTGGAATCAGAACCATAAATTATTAAGAATGAAAGCATGATACTCCCATTTTTATGGGACAGGCTCGTGATCAAATCAAACCCGTGATTCGAGATCATATACGTGTTGAAGAGCGTTAAGGACATGTGAATAATTGTAGCTGGTGTTATTTAAAACAAATAAAATAACATTAAGCTTAAAAACATAACAGGACTACGATTGTTCGTAAAGCCCAATCATACGATACTATGTATAGATGAAATCGAAATTTTTGCGGTGTTAAGAAATTTTGTATGGGGAGTGGTAGAAGGGGTGACAGTACTGAACTAATTTGTTTCACATCATGCTAGAGTAGCTATAAAAATGTTTTGTACCAAATTTAAGCTTCAAAAATTGAGTAGGTACTGAGAAACTTAGTGCACTGAATTTAATGAAATTGTGCAATTTGTATGGGAGGTGGTAGAAGGAGTGGGGGGTTTTTGATGATTTTTTGAAAAACAACTACAATCATTATTCAATTGATATGTTTTAAATTTTAGAACTGTGACTTTCACACTTTCCAAGAAAATCGAATTTTTGTAAAGTCGTGGAATGTGGCTCATTGTATGGGAGGAGGTGGAAGGAGTGAATATACTCGGTTAATTTTTTTCCCGATATTAATAATAGTGCTAATTAAGGATTAAGTTCAAATTTTTACCACGATGAAATTTAAATGTACTGAGAAAATTCGTTTAGAGTATTTCATGAAAAAGTGCGGTTTATATGGGAGGTGGTGGAAGGAGAAGGGGGTTTTTGGTGATTTTTTGAAATACAACTATAATCATCATGCAATTGATATATTTTAAATTTTAGATCAGTAACATTCAGACTTTTCAAGAAAATCAAATTCTTGCGAAGTCGTGGAACTGTGTCACATTGTATGGGAGGGGGTAGAAGGAGTAAAGCTAATCGGTTAATTTTTTCCCGATATTTATAATAATGTTAATTAAGGATTTCATTTAACATTTTAGCTCGATGGAAGTTACACGTACTGAGAAATTTGGTGTAAAATAATTCATGAAAAAGTGTAGTTTGTATGGGAGGTGGTGAAAGGAGTGAGGAAACTCAAATAATTTGTAAACCAAAAGACTGTATTTATAATAGAAATAATATATTCCAAATTTCAAATTAATAGCTTTTATGATTTCCAAGAAAATTTGATTAATATATATTTTGAAAATGAGTCACTTTGTATGGGAGGGGGTAGAAGGCGTGAGGGGAGTGAAATGAAACCAAGTGCAGATTTCATTCCGATGGACACCTAACAAACTGTGCAAGTTTCATTATAATCGGTTCAGCCGTTTGTGCGTGAAAAGCGGTCGGACAGACAGACAGACAGACAAAAATTTCAAAAATGTGTTTTTATGCTTAGTTAGTGCTAAAATAACTCAAAAAACTAACTTATAGCCATTTATAAGCAAATTACAGACAGACACTACAATTATATTACTATGTATAGATTATGTATGTATTATATATAATTTCTTTCATTTTCACATGAATATATCGATATCATCGTAAGATGCCAATAATTAGAGCAATTTTTTTTCCTTATTGCGGCTATATGACTGGTCCATGTTAGTTTTTCATCAATAATTAGACCAAGATATTTGGTTTCTGACACTCTATTAATTGACTGGCTATTGATTTTCAGTGATAGATTGATTTTTTTTATTGTTTTGCCTGGATAGCAAATCATTCGTCTTTGAAGCATTTGTTGTTAATTTGTTTTCCAACAACCATCTTCGGTATTTTATCAAATCTTCATTAATTTGAAAATTTAACTCATCCTTCGATCTCATTGAATAATAATAATAATAATAAGGTGTTGTCAGCAAAGATTACATACTTTCCCTGTAGTCCAGCTTTTTGCAAATTATGAATGTAAAGAAGGTATAAGGTGGGACCCAGAATTGAGCCTTGTGGTACTCCTATATTGAGGTGGAGTTCATCGCTGAGCTCATCAAAATTTTTATTCACATAGATTCTATCGGTAAGATAACTCCTAATGAGTTCATTTGTTTTTCCTCTAATTCCAATCTCAGCAAGTCCATCTATCAGCAGTTTGTGATACACAGTGTCAAATGCTTTCATTAGGTCAACAAATAATGCTACTACATAATTTCCTTCATCAAGTCCCTTGTTGATATATTGCACAGCATCGACAAGTAGTATCCCGTTGGTGTCGATTGGGATTTTTTGGACGACCTACTCTAGTGCCAAGTTGAAAAGCGTGGGGACCATAGCCATTCCGTTCGAAAGCTGGTTGTGGAATCGGTTTGTATTCTCAATTGGGATTCAGTGTTCGTCATTGCGAGTCTCGTTGGTTGGACTAGTTTTGGAAAAATTCTAAAATCAAGCATGATTTGGTACAGTACCCTTCTCTCAATACTGTCGTACGCTTTTTTAAGATTACAAAGATTTGGTTCATGTCTTTGTTATTCATTGTGAAAAAAAGTAATTAAAATTACTCTGGGGAATGATATTTAAAATTTTTTTTGGTAAGCAGGTAGGACTATCCTTAATTATTATCCGAAAAATTAGCGCGGTTTGTTAATCAGTTTGTTTACAGCAGCTGGTTGAATCGGTACACCTCAGTAGTCCACGGTGATTTTTATAATGGATAAAAATATGGAACAAAGAGTTCGTCTCACATTTTGTGTTTCCACAACCAAATTTCGTATGCGGAATCGTTGCGAATGTTGAAAAAGGCTTACAGTGATTCAGTTATATCAAAAATACGAGCATACGAGAGGTACAATGCCTTTAAGGACAGTCAAGAGATCGTTGAAGACATGCCTCGTTCTGGACGACCTTCGACCTCTTCAACTGATGAAAACCGTCATTCCAGTATTAGGGAGATAGCAGGAGAGCTCGACATCTCCCGCGAGACCGTTCGTTCGATTTTGGTGGATACTTTGGCTTGAAACGTGACCTTGTTCGACTCTTTCCAATAAAGCTGAATTTTCTTAAAAAAAAGTACCGTGAACAGGTCACTTTGGACATGCTTGATCGTGAGAATTCTGATTCCACATTCACGGAGCGCATTATAACTGGTGATGAACATGGGTGTAGTTTCACACGCAAACTAGTTATTAATCATCGGAGTGGAGGAAAAAAATGAACCGAAACCGAAAAAACCACGCTAAAGCCGCTCAAAAATCAAGACGATCCTCATGGTTTTTTTCGATATTCGAAGTTTGATCCATCATGAATTCATTCCAGAGGGACAGACGGTCAATAATGTAAGACAGAATTTTGAAACACTAAAAATAAGATCTCTTTATATTTTTTTTTTTTTTTTTTATTAAATTAATAATTTTATTTTATTTCTTTTTTATTATATCAATATGGCACCGCTGAGCTCGAGCCCCTGCCGCGAATCTGCAAATAATAATAAAAGAAGAGTGAGCAACTTGGTTAACCAGTACTACATTCACATCTAATAACTACTATTGCACTTAAACTACATCGGAGTCGTTCATTCCTTACGGGGACGAGCGTGCAATGGATGACAAGGGAAAGTACCGCACGAGTCATCCCGCCCCGACCTACCGTCATCACCAAGCCGAGCGTACAATGATACAAGGGGAATTAGCGCACAATGTATCTGCCCGTTCTTGATGGTCGTGTGGGTTTTAGTAGTGTTACTAATTAAACTGGAGACGAGCGTACAATGGCATCAAGGGAAATAGCGCACAAGATAACCTGCCCCGAATCCGTGAATAGTCAAGCCGAGCGTACAATGACACAAGGGGAGATAGCGCGCAATGTGTCTGCCCCGTTCTTGATATCCTTACAAAATTGTCAAGCGTGCAATGGCGTTAGGGGAATATACGTGCACACAAAACGCCCGCTTCGTACAATTCGAAAAGCTCTGTACAGGAAGACACTTTTTTTACACCACATTGTTGAGGGGAAATAACGAAACCTCAACACAAATACAAATCAATGACATGAAGCAATAACCGTATCACTAATCAACATTTATTGAATACGCGCTGTATTCACGAACACGCAATTATTATTACGAATCATTAGGCGCATGATATGCACTTAATATAAAAACTCAATTGTAAAATAGAAAGGAAAAGCAAGGCAATATGCAATAATTAGCTAACCAAATAAAGCTCAGTGAATACTCACCCAAATGTTTTTCTCACAACACTTCACACGCACTCAAGACTTTACTTTATAAAAGCCACTGATCGACTGAAGTTCTGATGTACATGCTAAACATCGCGATCAGCAAAATCGGCTTGCTCCACAAACACATTCAAAGCATCACTCATATATAAGCTCTTATTTATCTCATCATTTCACAACCACACCAATGGAAAAATCCAAAACACTCCATTCCCTTGAAAACAAAAGCACACACACCGCCATAAAACGTAAGAGTCGTCGGGGAAAACCCAACAACATACCATTCCAATTAAGCAAAGACTTACATTCGGCCATCCTGAATTCATCTCGCCTCGAGATGTTCCGTTTCTTGCGTATCCGAATCTTCGTCCTCCGTAAAATCCACGCCATCTCCTCCGCTTTCACTAGCTGTATCGTCGGAAATTCCGCCCGGCTTTATCCATCGCTTCATTTTATCGACGGCTACTACTTTCTCATACTTGGCTGACTTAGCAATTCTGTGAGTGTTGGGCATGTCGCAAACCAAATATCGGTCATTTGGTAACACTGCCTTTACTATCATTGGTCCTGAATAGGGTGGAATCAGCTTGCGACTAGTATTTGCCGCTACTTCATGTTTTTCTATCAATACTAGATCACCTTCCTTATATATGGTTGCCCTTTTCCTTTTCTTGTCGTAATGCTTTTTCTGTTCCGTTTGGGTTTGAACAAGTTTCTCACTTACTTCAGCTCTTAAGGATACTAAATCTTCTATCAAGTCTGGCATATTCGCGATTTCATCAATGAGAGGTAAGTCCGTTCCACTACGTGGTCTATACCCATAGAGTAACTCGCTAGGAGTTTTTCCCGTGGACTTAGATATTGTAGTATTAATGGTTAGCTGCATATCTCGTACATGTTCGTCCCAGCGATCCTCATCTGCTGTTACTGCTAATAGTATACCTTTTATGGTTCTATTAATTCTTTCTACCTGACCATTAGCTCTTGGAGTTGCCACTGCATTTAATACTTGTTTTATGCTATGAGTCTTACAGTAAGCTTTGAATTTAAAAGATGTAAATGCACTGCCTTGGTCGGAAATTAACATCTTTGGGTGTCCGTAATAGCTGTAGATTTCATGTAGGAAGTCCAACACGAACCTTGTCTTAGTCGTTTTAACTGGTTTCAAAAAGACAAACTTCGTAAACGCATCAATTGCTACGATTAGATGTAAATTTCCACGTCTGCTTTTCGGAAATGGACCTGTATGATCGATATGTAGCGTGTTTAGTGGTACTGGTGTCTTTTCGATGGGGTGCAAAAATCCTTCCCGTTTACCCGCAGGGCGCTTACTAAATAAACATGGTATACAGCACGCAATGTATTTCTCGACATAAGAACGCATACGTGGAAACCAATAATGTTCGCAAAGTCGGTGTAAGGTCTTTTCTACTGCGAAATGTCCTTTATCGTCATGCGATGCCCTTACAACTTGTTGACGCATTCCGCATGGTACTACCCACAAAAGTCCTTTAATCGTAATGCGGTACACTCTACCATCGCGCAACGCGTAGTCCTTATATATCTTACGTTCGTACTCGGATTCTGGCGACTTCGTTAGTATTTCCCTGATATGTTTTATTTTGTCGTCCGTTAATTGCCCGGACAGCACCCAATCAGCTTGTTCTATACGCATTACTACTTCTTCAGGAGGTGTTTCACTAAAAGCCGGATTTCTACTCAATGCATCTACGTGCTTCAATCTATTTCCAGGTCGATACTGCACGGTAAAATTATATTCTTGTAGTTGTAACCACCACCTTGCAATTCGTGGTAAAATTTCTTTTTTTGTACTAGTTGCTTTTAATGCGTTGCAATCCGTGACAACTATAAATGTAATACCAATCAAGTATACCCGGAACTTTTTCAAACTTTCCACCACGGCTAGTGTCTCCAACTCATAGGAATGATATTTACATTCTGCTCTTGTAGTTTGCCTACTATAATAGCAAACTGGGTGTAGACGGCCATCAGTTTGCACCTGCATAAGTATGCCCGCAACTCCGTGCATACTTGCATCTGTATGTACTTCCGTTCTAGATTCGGGATTGTATATCGCCAGTACTGGTCTTTCCGTTAAAATTCTTTTTAGTTTCTGAAATGAATCCTCCTGTTGTTCCATCCATTGCCAAGGCATATCCTTTTTCGTAAGTTTTGTTAGATTTTGTGCTATCAGAGCATAGTCTTTTACAAAATGCCTAAAATAACCAGTCAATCCAATAAACTGTCGGACATTGTGTACTGTTGTAGGCACTGGAAACTCATCTATAGCCTTTGTTTTTGCGGCGCCCGGCTTGACCATTCCTACCGATATCTCAAATCCCAAATACGTAATAGACCGCTGTAGAAAAGCGCACTTTGATAGATTTAAAGTTAGTCCTTCTTTTCGTAAAAGGTTAAATATCACTTCCAGATTTCCAATTCCTTCCTCCACTGTTTTTGTGTGAACCAAAATGTCATCCAAATAAACTGCCGCAATTTCTTTTGAAGGAGCCAAGACCTTATTCATTAGTCTTTGGAAAACGCTTGGTGCGTTCGCTAGCCCGAAAGGCATCCTGTTAAACTCGAATTGTCCCTGAGGTGTGATAAAAGATGTGAATCGTTTAGCATTTTCGGCTACAGGTATCTGGTAATAACCTGATCTTAGGTCCAGACTGGTAAAATATTCGCTTCCCTGCAATCTGTCAAGTTGATCATCGATCCTAGGTAAAGGAAAACGTTCCTTAACTGTTAATGAATTCAGCTTCCTGTAATCAATACATAATCTACTTTCGCCGCTCTTCTTTTTTACTAATAACACCGGAGATGAATAATCAGAATTTGATTCGCGTACAATACCATTCTCCAACAGCTCGTCAACCATTGTTTTTACTATTCGTTGCTCACTAATTGACATACGATATGGTCGGTACGTAAATGGTTTATCATCATCGAGTTTTATGTTAATATCCGCTGTTTTCGTGCAACCAAGTTCTGTAATGTCTTGTGCAAAGCAGTCTCGGTAATTCTGAATTAAACTGATTAATTTTCGTCGTTCTTTGTTACTAACTGGACCTATAACTATATCATTTTCAGGCAAAGGCGGTAATTGTGTAGTTTCGACTCTTAAAACCTGTTCTCCAGTGCCCTTTTCTTCTAAACACGGATATGCTCTAGCGATTGATTTAGACTGATGTATAGTTATGTCGTAGTCTGATAAATTAATAATTGGTAACACCATATTTCCTTCTTTCTGTCGCCTAATAATCGTTCTCGGAATACAGTACTCTTCACCTGCTTTCAGCCTAAAACTCGCCTCCACGTAAAAATCTCCTGTAATATCGTTTTTTTCCTCCAAAACTACGTTGACCAAGTGATCCTTGGGTACAATAACAGTATTTTTAGGCCAAAGAGTTATTTTCTTTAGTTCCTCTTCATCATCCACTATAACGTCTAACTCACCGATAGATTCTGTAAATTTTAATTTTTCGTGGTCCTTTATGGTAATAACACCACGTTTCTCCGTAAACGGATGCCCTATCAAGACAGGGACGTTTTGCACAGAATCGGACACAACATTAGCTCGTACCGTCGCTTCTATTTCGTCAATTTCAACTGTAAAAGTAGTATCTCCCAATGTTTCTACTCTTGCATTGCCATACCCTTGTATGATGATTATATTATTAGAATTGTAATTCAATCCAAGTCGTTGTAATTCCTTTAAGGTGATGTTAATGCAAGTGCTTCCGAAATCGATATAGGCTTTTGATGGTTTATTATTGATAAGTATATTCTTAAAATACTTTTGATTCGGAGATACTACTTCGGCCTCTAGTCAATTCACAGTCTCTTTCGGTTTCTCTTTCTCTCTCTTCTTTAGAAAGCATTCGTTTTCCTTATGTCCCATCTTTCGGCAAAAATTGCAGCGTATTTCTGGCTTATGGCAGTCTCTAGAAATATGCCCGTCTTTGCCGCATCTAAAACACGTTATAGTTTTCTGATCCTTAGCAAATTTATCTCGATTAATGTGGAGAGGCCTTGTACTAGGACCAACTCCACGCTCCCGTAAGTTCGTAATCCGGTTATATCTCACCTGGTTTTGTGTTTTTGAGTATGCAACATCACTCACTGAGTTTAAATATTGATACAAAGATTCTGTTGTTTGATGATTACCCGCTTTTGCCCCAGTTTTTATTACGACATCTTCTATTCCTCCGATAATGCAGGATACTGCATCGGCTCCCGAAATTTTACAAATATTTAAGAGAGCTGTCAACTCGAAGAAATATTTAGCATAACTTTCTTCGGAACTTTTCTTCCTACGTAAAATCATTTGCAATGTTTCATAAAAGTCCCTTTTGCATGGAAATGCATCTAGAAGCTTTTTCTTCCACTCGTCCCACGTAAATTGTATACTTTGCAGACCTTTATACCAGGTCTCCGCTAATCCCCTTAATTTTGCCAGAGCAAAATATATCGTAGCTTCCTCGGACCAGCCAAATACACTTCTTAGCTCGTCCACCTTCCGACACCAACTCTCTGAATTGTGTTCCTTGTCTTCAGGATTGAATTCGGGAACTACATCACCTCTTGCGGAGACACCCACAGATCTGCTAGTCGCCGCTTGAACCTCTAAAAACTGTGTCATCACGCCAGTTAGTCTTTCTAGCGAATTCTCGACGCCACCAGTCGCTTGACTAGTGCTTGCCACATGTTCCATGTCAGAACCGGGGGAATCTTGATGATTCCTTTTTCGCCGACTACCCATTTTCTTTTCACTTCGCCTTTTGTAATAAATCGACCTTTGAGAGCAAGCAAATCAAACACACCAAATTTGTAAAAATATAATAATTTATAAGTCATCTCGACGGGAAGCTCGAACCCTCGGTACCATTTTAAAATTTTAAATTGATCACGTGTATCAGATCCCACTTCTGAAAAATTCTGTAAGACAGAATTTTGAAACACTAAAAATAAGATCTCTTTATATTTTTTTTTTTTTTTTTTATTAAATTAATAATTTTATTTTATTTCTTTTTTATTATATCAATATGGCACCGCTGAGCTCGAGCCCCTGCCGCGAATCTGCAAATAATAATAAAAGAAGAGTGAGCAACTTGGTTAACCAGTACTACATTCACATCTAATAACTACTATTGCACTTAAACTACATCGGAGTCGTTCATTCCTTACGGGGACGAGCGTGCAATGGATGACAAGGGAAAGTACCGCACGAGTCATCCCGCCCCGACCTACCGTCATCACCAAGCCGAGCGTACAATGATACAAGGGGAATTAGCGCACAATGTATCTGCCCGTTCTTGATGGTCGTGTGGGTTTTAGTAGTGTTACTAATTAAACTGGAGACGAGCGTACAATGGCATCAAGGGAAATAGCGCACAAGATAACCTGCCCCGAATCCGTGAATAGTCAAGCCGAGCGTACAATGACACAAGGGGAGATAGCGCGCAATGTGTCTGCCCCGTTCTTGATATCCTTACAAAATTGTCAAGCGTGCAATGGCGTTAGGGGAATATACGTGCACACAAAACGCCCGCTTCGTACAATTCGAAAAGCTCTGTACAGGAAGACACTTTTTTTACACCACATTGTTGAGGGGAAATAACGAAACCTCAACACAAATACAAATCAATGACATGAAGCAATAACCGTATCACTAATCAACATTTATTGAATACGCGCTGTATTCACGAACACGCAATTATTATTACGAATCATTAGGCGCATGATATGCACTTAATATAAAAACTCAATTGTAAAATAGAAAGGAAAAGCAAGGCAATATGCAATAATTAGCTAACCAAATAAAGCTCAGTGAATACTCACCCAAATGTTTTTCTCACAACACTTCACACGCACTCAAGACTTTACTTTATAAAAGCCACTGATCGACTGAAGTTCTGATGTACATGCTAAACATCGCGATCAGCAAAATCGGCTTGCTCCACAAACACATTCAAAGCATCACTCATATATAAGCTCTTATTTATCTCATCATTTCACAACCACACCAATGGAAAAATCCAAAACACTCCATTCCCTTGAAAACAAAAGCACACACACCGCCATAAAACGTAAGAGTCGTCGGGGAAAACCCAACAACATACCATTCCAATTAAGCAAAGACTTACAATAAGGAGTACTATTTGCCCATATTGAAGCGTTTATGTGAGGAAACCCGTAAAAAACGGCCGAATTTAAGGCCAAAAAAGCAACAAATTGCATCAATCAACCACCGTATTCACCAGATTTGGCCCCGTGTGACTTTTTCATATCATCGAAACTGAAATTACCGCTCCATACAACCCGTTTTTAGTCGATCGAGGACATAAAAAAAATTGCTTTGGACTACTGAGGTGTACCGATTTAACCAGTCGCTATAAACAAACTGATTAACTTCTTCTTCTACAATGGCGCTACAGCCCAAATCGGACCTTGGCCTCCTGACATTCAGGTTCCTTAACATTTTTCATTACTTATTGTGGAAGGGTTGTTAGCCCTTCGCACAACCCTCTTTCTACGAATTTTACATTTTCATAGATTAAGGTGACCAAGATATATCCAAGCAGGCAATGTGCTGGAATTATATATTGCGCCGACCGGGATTTGAACTCACGATCTTCGCATAACAATACCAATACGCTACCCACTAGACTACACCCTAGCTAAACTGATTAACAGACCACACTAATTTTTGGGGTAATAATTAAGGACAGTACTACCTGCTTACCAAAAAAAAATTTTTTGTAATATCATTCCCCTGAGTAATTATACTCTAGATGGAATCTGAGAGTATTATAAGTTTGCTCTAAAGTTTGTAACGCCAAGAAATAAGGATCGGAGAAAAAAATGATGAATACAGAAATTAATATTATCACTCAAAAATCTAAAAACCGGATGTCCGTCCGTCCGTCCGTCCGTCCGTCCGTCCGTCCGTCCGTCCGTCTGTGCGCGCTCTAACTTGAGAACGCGTTGAGCTAGAAAGCTCAAATTTCGTACACGTCGTTTTTGACAAAAAAGTCAGGTCAAGTTCGTCAATGGGCCAAATCGCTCCACCTCTTCTACCCCCTCCCATACAAAATGACACAAATGCGCAATTTGACAATAAACGGATCTGCTCGAAAATTATAAAAGCTACTGGCCTGAAATTTGGAATATATTACTTTTATGATAATATCAATCTACCGTAAAAAAATTATGCGTGTCCGCCCCCTCCTTCTACCACCTCCCATACGAACTGTACTTATCATGAATTACTCTAAGCCAATTTACTCAGTGCGTATAAAATTTAGCGAGCTGAAATTGTGTCCTAAATATTTATTTAAAATTGTTAGTAATGCTAAAAAAAATTAGACGATTAGCTTCACCCCTTCTACCCCCTCCCATACAAAATGATACAATTTCGCAATTCGACTATAAATAGATTTGCTCGAAAAGTATAAAAGTTTTTAGTCTGAATTTCGGGATATATTACTTTTATAATAATTTCAATATACTGTGTAAAAATTATTTGCGTCCTCCCTTTCCTTCCACCCCCTCCCATACAAACTACACTTTTTCCTGAAATGCTCTAAGCCGATTTTCTCAGAACATATAACATTTATTGAGCTCATATTTTGTAATAAATATTTAATTAATATTATTACTAAGGTGAAAAAAAAAATATTTGATTTGCTTCACTACTTCTATCCTCTCCCATACAATATGACACAGTTTCACAACTTCACAAAAAATCGATTTTCTTGAAAATTATGAATGGCACTAGTCTGAAATTTAAGGGATGCCAATTTTATAATATTCCTAGTTATTTCTGAAAAAATCATCAAAATCCCTTCACTCTTTCTACCACCTCCCATACAAACTGTACATTTTCACTAAATCAAACTCACTAATTTTCTCAGTTCCCATTCAGTTTTTGGAGTAAGCATTTTGTATAAAACATTTTCATAGCTACTTTAGCATGATGTCGAAAAAATTAGTACAATGCTATCATCCCTTCTAACACTCCCCATACAAAATTTCTTGGGATCACAAAAAATTCTATTTCATCTAGAGTATCGTAAGATTGCGCTTTACGCCCAATCGTAGCCCTGTTATGTTTTTAATTACAAATTATCGGTACTTTTTTGTCACAATGTATTCACAGCATTTCTCAAGAACCTGTTTCACCAAGAATACATGTTGCCAGCTGCTGAAGAGCGTAGGCCTGCAAGAGATGACCTAGAGAAACCTGCCTGATATGGATCCCAGGACACACAAATTTTGAGACAAAAATTAATAATCTGACTCATTGACTAGGAAGGGATCCGAATCTGCATTTCTTTTTGCAATATACCACACAGTGCTGCAAAAATTATAATAAAAAATCCAAATGTGGGTAAAATCAGAGTGTACCCTCCACTGAGACTCGGCAAAAGATAATAAGCTTGGAGTTTCATGGCAAAACATTCGGTTAAAATAATTTTTGATTATCTATAATTAAATAGAAATCAGACCGGACTCTTAGTGGGCATGCCGTAATAAGCACATCAAACGCTGCGGCTACCCTTCCAATTTTTAGAGCGATCATATGTAATGACCATCTATCTTGTATTTTCTTGCATATGAACTCTTTTTCTTTTTTTTCTGGTTACGCCAGGGAGGTGTAGAATCTTCGTTAGATACCAATAGCCCGTGCCATTGGCATGCACGATTCACATACCTGATCCTAACAGAACTGTCAGCCGATATGTGCCTGCGTACTAAATCACACCCCCGCACACAGACTTCAACCGCTCTCCCCGCGGGACAGCCGTTAGGTATTACTTCGCGGGGCTGGCTAGCATTTTATGCTGTGCTCCTTAAATTGCTTCTGCTCTCCTTTCTCTTTCAATTCTCCGAAGATCCTTTTGCACACTCGTTACGAGTGTGCAAATTTCCATCCAATTTTCCTCTGATTCCATCATAGAGTCAATGATGAGTGGTGGACTCGGAATATTATTTCTCCATTCTCCGAAGCGACTGCAGTTGAAAACCGCGTGCTCTGTGTCTTCTTCTTGATCTGGGCAATTTGGACTAAGAGGCGAATTATCGTGTCCGAACCTATGTAGGTATTTGCGGTAGCCGCCGTGACCAGATAGGAACTGCATGATGTGATAGTTGCAGTCCCCATACACCCGCTTTGTCTAGACCTCAATTTCGGGGATTAGCTTATAGGTCCATCTGCCTTTTGTAGCGTTGTCCCACCTGGCTTGCCTCATAGCTATTGATGTTGCCTTTTTCTCTTCTTTTATTTTCCTGGCAACAGCTGCCTCTTGTTGGAGCGAGGATCTTCTTTCGTAGATCCTTAGCATCTCATTCGCGAGAATGTCAATGGGGATCATTCTGGCTATGACACAGGCTGCCTCGTCCGATATTGTTCGGAAATCGCTGATTGCTCTTATCGCAGAGAGCCCATATGTTGATGACATCTTTTTCCTTGTTTCCTTTGTCGCTAGCGCCGCCGCCCAAACCGGAGCAGCATATAGGTGAACCGAGCTAACTACTCTCGAAAGTAGTATCCTTCTGGCATATCCTAGTCCACCGAGGTTTGGCAGTATTCGGGAAAGGGCTGCCTGCATTTGTGACGCCTTTTTGCTCGCGAAGTCCACGTGAACTCTAAATTTTAATCTGTTATCGAGCATAACTCCTAGATATTTAATTGCCTCCTTGGATCTGATGATTTTACTGCCGACCTGAATGTTCACGTATTCAATTTTCTTTCGGCTTGTTATTAGAACAGCCTCCGTTTTGTGATCAGCTAATTCTAAGGCAGTGGACTCTAGCCAGTCTCTAATTTGTGATACGGCTTCATTTGTTGCTGACTCTATTTCGTGGATGTGCTTAGCCACGGTAACAACAGCAATGTCGTCAGCGAACCCGATTAATTTTACTCCTTGTGGCAACGATAGTCGAAGAATTCCATCGTACTTAATATTCCACAGGAGGGGCCTAGCACAGATCCTTGTGGGACTCCCGCGGTGGCGTTGTAGTACCTTAACCCCTCATCAGTTTGGTATCTCAACTTCCTGTTGGTGAAGTAATTTGCAATTATTCTCAACATGTAGTGTGGTGTATCCATCCTGACTAACGATCTGTTTATGAGTGACCAATTTGCCGAGTTAAAGGCATTTTTAATGTCCAGTGTCACTACTGCACAATATTTTTTTGTCCCCCATCGCCATCTTTCTCCTTGTATCGCCTCCGCTGCAGTATCGACTACCACTTTTATGGCGTCAATAGTAGAACGCGATTTCCTAAATCCGAACTGGTGGTCTGACAGTGCTCCTTTTTCCTCTGCTAGTACGAGCAGTCTGTTGTTAATAATTCGCTCAAGGATCTTTCCCAACGTATCAAGTAAACATATTGGGCGATATGACGATGGTTCTCCAGGAGGCTTGTTTCCTTTTGGTAGAAGTACCAAATGTTGGAGCTTCCATGGCTCAGGAAAGGCTCCTTCCTCGAAACACTTTTGCATAGTTGCTATAAAGATGTCGGGCCTCTTTTGAACAGCAACTTTTATTGCCATATTTGGGATGCATATGAACTCTGTCGCACCCCATTCGTGAAGTAGTTGGCTGGCTCCTGCATGTGGTAATGTGTATTATTTCTGTTCGTGCGTATGCAGAATGTGTTTTCAATTTCGCAATAAAAAAAATTGTGGAATAAACAACCCTAGTAAATTCAATAAAATTTATTATAAATACTAAAAGCTAAAACAAAAAAAAACATTTACAATTAAATTTGACATTCTCTTTAACACTAGAATGTGCCTTACGTATAAAATTGAACGGTGAATTATTAACCACCACCATAAAATTGAACGGAACATCTCGATATCGTTAAAATAATAAGTAAATTATGCCGTAATCATATTAATTTTTTTTAAACAATAACAATTCTTTAAGTAAATCTTATAGTTGCAGTTGCAATAATAATTAAGTACATGCTAAGAAATAATACAGCACCATTAGATCAAAACTCTTCTGAATCGCACAAAATTAATCCACATTTTTCGAATCGTCCTTTAATTTATGTCGAACCGAATGAATTCTCAATGGCGGCAAAGAGCCTCTAAGATGCTTTAGTCTTTTACTTATCTCCACCCGTTTAGGCTGCTGCTGCTGAGCCAGTTCGTCCTTATTGCTCGGATAAATTTCACTGCTCTGCGCCATAAGTCCTGATTTTCGAAAGTATCGCGGCATTGAGTAGTCCACTTCCAAGGCTTTAGCTTTATTCGCTGTTTGAATCGAATACAAACTGGTCGATTCCCGATACTTTTCTAATTGTGGAGTATCCTCGTAGTTTTTCGGTAACATCGTATACGAAATCGATGGTATCTCCGGCGTCATACTGATCTTGCTCATCGAACCGGATATTGCGAAAATATCATTCTCACTGGCCGGACGGAAGGAGAAATATGGGACGCTTTTAACATTACGGAGACCCGGTTTATCGAGGAGGCTCGGGGCTTTCAGGTAATTATTGCTGGAATCATCGTTTTCTGGAATATTCTGGGGACGAAGGATCACTTCTTCCTTATCACTTTCGGCTGCTTCTTCTTCGATTATTGCTGTGAATTTTTGCTGCGGAGATGGTGGACGCGGTAGTTGAATTTCGGGAACGATTGCAAATTCTTGTGGTGGAGAATCTGGAGAAATTGTAAATTTGATTTTGTTCGGCTGTTCGACAATTTCGGGATCAAGATCTCCTGAAATTAGAGAAAAGTATTTGATTTTAAATTTCGGGGACATGGATTTTTTTATTTTTATTTTTTCTTAACCCAAGAAGCCTATGAAAAGATTACAACGAATGAAATGAAGCTTGCAGAAGCGTTATGTTAAAATTAAATAAAATATATCATAATCTAGGCATGCATTTTATTAATTTTTTTTTTACAATTTTAAATTGAAATGAAAAGCAAAACATTTATCGCTTTACAAAAAGTTCCTTGACAAAGTATACGGGTGTCATCCTAGCTTGTCTACGGAAACCAACAATTTTATTATGCTCCGATATGTTTACAAGTAAACTTTATCTGAAAAGAAAACATAACAGATCTTCGATTACGGGTAAACCCTATTCATGCGAATTTCTAAATAATAAATAAACGTCCTTGACTTTAAGAAATTATTATTTTTTGTTTGGGAGGTGGTAGAGCATATAACAATATTTAGCTAATTTTTCAGTAGCATTAGGAGCTCCTCCACTTTGCAAGGAAATAACCTTATTACAAAGTTGTACAAGCGTGTAATATTCTATAGGAGCTGTTATACTGAATGAAAGTAATGGGTTATTTTTTCCGGTCATACCAATAATGCTGCTAAAATATTTTGTTCACAATTTCCACAATTTCAGCCCGAATAGAATATTAAAAAGATTGGTATTTTATGTTTCGAAAAATAGTACAGTTCGTATGGGGGTTGTGAAAGAAGTAGGGTTATTGTAATAATTTGTACAAGACTACTAAAATTTATTATGAGTTCAAATCAATAGAACTCGTACTTTCCGAGAAAATCAGCATATTATGAAGCTGCGGAGTTGTATGGGATGAAGTACAAGGGGTAGAGGTATTAGACGCACCTTAACCTTACCTTAACCTTACCTTTCCGACAAAAATAACGTGTACAAAATTTTGAATTTCTGGCTGAACGCGCTCTCAAGTCAGAGACCGAATGGACGGACAGACACCCGGTTTTGATATTTCTGAGTGGCGATATGAGTATTGTTTAATCCGTTTTTGACATGCATATGTCTAATGGATCAGCTCAACCAAAAATGTTGTGCATCGAAAATTCGTTAACGTGAGTCTACCTGTCTAACAGGAGCGCATAAACTCAACTGAACAATAGGTACAAGACGACACGCCTTATTTGTCTCCATCTACATTTCGCCAAGCACTCCGATTACAAAAATACGTGAGTTGTGTATATGTGTCTGTACAGTATTTAAACTAGGGGTCATCATAGCAGTAAGTGCTACTCGACACGACGCACGTTAACTGGGCTGTCTATGAATCTATTTCTATCGTTGTGTGTATATCTAGATATACATATAGTATGTATGGTATTTAACCCATTTGAAATACCAGGCACGCAGAACTATGATCCAGATCCAGGTTCCTCAGATTCCATTCCGTACGAAAATTATGAAATTTGTGGCAGGATTCTTTCGCGAATTGGTCGAGATTTCTTTCTCTACACTCGGTTGAGATTATTGGCACCAGATGATCGGAGCTCGATTTTTGGGATTTTCATTTGTTGGTTACCCGGGTTTCGAGCATTGTGCTGTTGTTGTTGGAACCTGCGTCGTCGGGATGTTTGACCGCGTAGCGAAAAGGAGAGCAGAACACAAGAGCAGTTGGGCCGCGCTACTCAGAATCGCGCTGTGCAGAAGATAGAAAGAGGAAGTAGGGTGGTCTTGGGTGTCTATCTCTCTCGTACTGGTGTGTATATCTATATATACAGTATGTATAGTATTTAGCTAAAATTTTCCGAGTTGCTTTGAATCGGTTCTTTGGCTCCAAAATCTAGAGCTAATTAAAGCGCGAGTCGCGTAAGCATAAGCGAGAAAACGAATTACGTAGCAGTGACAAGTTTCTTTGTGATATACCATTTAGTTCAAGTATTGCAGAAATTAAAAAGTTTCAAAAATTTCTACTATTACGTACGCCCAAAAGTCCATCTCAGCGGAAGTGTCAATCGCGCAACCAAAAAATATATATATATACAAATACATATTTATGTTCCTTATGTCCTTCCGTGCAGCGTCCTTATTTCTTAGCGTTACAAAACTTTTTTAGATCAAACTCATAAGCCTATAACGCCGTCAAATACCAATAGTTCCAGGTCGGTGTAAAATATAACAAATAACAATAGTGAACAACAATAACTTTCAGTTCATGATTTTATAGTACAAGATGATATTTAGGCAAAAATAAAAAATAATATAACAATATGGATGATTCAGTCAAATTATTACATTTCTGGACGAAATATTTTTTAAAAATTAATTTGAACTACATATAAATTTGAAAACACAAATTATTACTAAATTCAATGGGCATTTCTATGGGAAAATGTGAACGTTTTATATTTAGAAAACGAGCGCTAATTTAAAACAAAAAATAAAGAATAATGGAATTTAAGAAAAAATGTTAAAATAATGTAAAACGAAATTAATAAAAAAACATAACAGAATTATAATTGGGCTTAAAGCCCAATCATATGATACTCTAGATGAGATGGAAATGACTTTGATATGCCGGAAAATATGTCATCTCAAATTCTTTCGAATAGTGAATAGAGACTTTTGCATGGGAGGTGGTAGAAGTAGAAGGGGAGGTTTATATTTTTCGCATATGACATCGAACATGGCATGCAAAATGTTTTTGGCTGAATTTAAAGTTCTTAGTTTTCATTATTTTTAAAGAAATTAGTCATAGTTTTTCTGAAATTGGGGCATTTGTATGGGAGGTGGCAGAGGAAGTGGAGCGTTTATGATGATTTTGTAACTGCTTATCATCATCCTTATCACCATGCTTTGATTCAATTTCAAAGTCGATAGCTCTCATATGTATACTTGAAGGAGAAATGCTTTTCTTGAATTTATAATACAGATATTTGTATGCGAGGTGGTAGAAGGAGTGAAGCGGAACTGATAATTTTTTCTAACAGTTATTTCAATTATTAAGAAACAAATTTTGGCAAAATTTGAAGTTTGTACTTTTTCTAGTTTGAATGGAAATCGATAAAATGCATTTAACAAAAATTATGCATTTGTATGGGAGGGGGTAGAAGGAGTGTACGGATCAAATTAATTTTTTTCGCATTATTAATATTTCTATTTGTATACTTTATACAAAATATCAAGTTGCTAGCTTTAACAATTTCGAAGAAAAATAATTTAATTTAAATTTCAAAATTTCGTGAAATTTGTATGGGAGGGGGTAGAAGGAGTGAGGTGAAGTTGATAATTATTTTCAAAATAAATTTCAATTATAGTAGAATTAATTCTGACAAAATTTCGTCTTTTCAGCTTTACTACTTTCAATGAAAATCGAAAATATGTATTTTACAAAATTGCCCATTTGTATGGGAGGGGGTAGAAAGAGTAAAGGGATCGGATCAATATTCTGTGATATTAATGACATCTATATCATAATACTTTGACCTAAATTTCAAGTCGAAAGCTTAAATAGTTTCAAAGAAAAATCAATTTCTTAATATTTCGAAATTTCATGAAATTTGTATGGGAGGGGGTAGAAGGAGTGGGGGGATGTAGCCCATTAAAGTTACTTTTTTGCTAAAAATTACACACACAAATTTTTAGCACTATAGCTCAAAGCTTTCGAGAGTTATGCTGTAGACAGACGCACAGACGGACAGACGGACAGACAGACAGACGGACAGACGGACAGACGGACAGACAGACAGACAGACAGACAGACAGACAGACAGACGGACAGACAGACAGACGGACAGACGGTCACTCGGAATCGAGGTTTCTGAGCGGCAACAAATATTTCTGTACCCTTGGCGGCTCTGTGCGAGTGTTATTTCTTAGCGTTACAAACGGTAAGGCAAACACAATATACTCTCAGATTTCATCTAGAGTATAAAAACATAACAGAATTATGATTGGGCGTAAAGCACAATCATATGATACTCTAGATGAAATAGGAAAATTGTACCGGAAAATATGTCATCTCTAATTCTTTCGAACAGTGAATTGTGACTTCTGTATGGGAGGTGGTAAAAACAGAGTGGGGAGGTGTATAATTTTCGTATATAAAACCGAACGTAGTATACAAAATGTTTCATGCTGAATTTTAAGTTTGTAGCTTTCATAATTTTCGAGGAAATTGAACAATTTTTGTCTGAACTTATGGCATTTGTATGAGAGGTGGCAGCGAAAGTGGGAGGTTTTGGATAATTTTGAATCTGCTTATCAACACCCTAGTAACATTGCTTTGTTAAAATTTTAAAGTCTATAGCCCTCATATGTTCGAAGGAGAAATACTTTTCTTGAATTTCCAATACAAAAATTTGTATGGGAGGTGGTAGAAGGAGTGAAGCGAAGTTTATATTTTCTTTAACATTCATTGCAATTGCATTGTGGCAAAATTTCAAGTTTGTACTTTTTCTAGTTTTAATGGAAATCGATATAATGCATTTACCAAAATTATGCATTCACCAAAATTATGCATTTGTATGGGAGATGGTAGAAGGAGTATACGGATAAAAAAAATTTCGTCATCAATGATATTTCTATTATTAAACTTTCAACAAAACTTCAAGTCGATAGCTGTGACAGTTTCGAAGAAAATTTAATTTAATTTATATTTCAAAATTTCATGAAATTTGTATGGGACGGGGTAGAAGGAGTGAGATGAAGCTGATTTTTTTTTGGTAAACCTGATAGCAATTATGACGGAATTAACACTGGCAAAAATTTGTTCATTTAGCTAAGTGAAAAACGAATAAACACATTTTTTAAAATTGTGCATATGTATGGGCGGGGGTAGAAGGAGTGAGGGGATCAGATCAATATTATGTGATATTAATGATATATATATTGCTATACTTCCACTCAAATTTCAAGTCCATACCTTAAATATATAGTTTCGAAGTAAAATCATTTTATTAAAATTTAGAAATTTCATGAAATTTGTATGGGAGGGTGAAGAAGGAGTGGGGGATGTAGCCCGTTAACGAAATTAAAGTTACATTTTCGCTAAAAATGACACGCAACAAATTTTAGCCCGATAGCTCAAAGTGTTCGAGTGTTATATTGTAGACAGACGGACTCGGAATTGAGGTTTTTGAGCGACAACAAATATTTCTGTACCCTTGGCGGCTCTGTGCGAGCATTATTTCTTAGCGTTACAAACGGTAAGGCAAACACAATATAATCTCAGATTTCATCTAGAGTATAATAATGAGTTACCAAATCCACATGTTATCTAACGACATTCGAGTAATTCAAGCAAATCTACTCCATTTCAAGGTTGCCTCAGATATCTGTAAGAGATTCACTAAACAAAAACTGGGCTTAGCATTGCGCAAGGGCCGTGGACTTACAGAGGCGTAATAAATAGAATCATGGCTAGAAACTGTAAGGTATAGTATATGACAAGCAATTATAAAATCTGAGAGCGTGATAGTAAGGTAGAAAATTAAATTTTTCTCCCTTACAGAATTCGTAGCTAAGGACTTAGAGCTAATAGCCGCTCAAATATGATCGTCTCCGCTTACTTCCAGAACATAAAAATGAAGCCCTACCCAATGAAGCAAGCATAAATTCCATCTCAAGAGGTGAATACTTTTTTTTTAATTTTTAGTTAAAGAAAACCTGTATGTTAACAACAAAGGAGATAGTCCCACGTTTGTAACTTGAGCAAGGCAGGAGATTCTTGATGTGACTATCACAATCCAGTTAATAGGCAAAAAATATAATCAACTACCATGTATCAAACGAAAATCGATATCGGATCACAGGCACATAAGATTTTACATCCACACATCACAAGTAGATAAGATCGATGGTTCCGCGCCACTACGAAGGAACGGACGAAGATAGTCATTTCTTCATATGTATGAGGAAACCTGTCCTGCCAAAAACGGAAAAAACAGCAGAAGCGTACCATGGTAGAACGGAGACCTTGAGAAATTAAAAGCGAAAACCAGAAAGCTATTAAACAAGGCAAAACGCGATGGTGACTCCGACACATGTAGATCCACCCTCACAGAGTAAAAGAATGAAATAAGAGCATCTTAATAAAGGTCGAAGGCAGCAAGACTTTCGAAGGGCAAAAGTAATGAGCTGGGCGCACTGAAAAAGCCTAGCGGAGAGTTTACGGATGGAGCGTACGAAACAGCAATAGTGCTACGGGTTGCCGGAGACTGAACGTGATATAGAAGGACTGCTAGAGCACTTGAGACCAAACAGCTGCATAAGGACAGACTGGAACCGAGCTTCTCAAATTTTCGCGTACAGCAAGATTATGCATGCAATCAACTCCTTCCAGCTCTACAAGTCACCATGAACAGATGAAATATTTTCTGCCCTTGTACAGAATGGACAAGAAGAAATACTTTCCCACTGATATGAAACTTCAGAGCGAACACTTTAGGTTGCAAGGTGATCCTTATACCGAGTATAGTCAAAAGATTAAATTCGGATCCGAAATCCTCCAGATCCATTTGACTCATATCTTTTTTCCTTAAAACACTTAGAGGTACTTAGCTCTATGCCCCTACATATAAACCAATATGCCTACCATGCTGGTAAATCAACGGAAACGGAATTTTTCCTGGTTGTAAATAATATTTAGAAATTTATCCCGCGAAAAAAATGGTACTATGCGTCTTCCTGGATATTAAGAGTGCGTTTGATAATACCTCGTACGCGTTCATAAACAGTGCCATTGATGAAAAGATAATCGACGAGACTTCAGCAATATCGATGAGCGAAATTCTTTTCTTCCGCAAAATTGAGACGATTACAAGCACCGAAACCATCTCGGCTAAAGCTGAGAAAGGTTGTCCGCAGCGAGGAGTTTTTCTCCATTTTTGTGGTGCCTGATAGTAGATGATCTGCTGGATCTTTGCACCAGTCGCAAATTTTCGGGGCAACGATACGCAAACGACTTGATCATAACAATTAGGAACAAATTTATATAAATAAGTCCTCTGTGACCTTATGCAAGAAGCGTTGACGCAAGGCTAATCATTGTATCAATGAGAGAGAAACCTCCGGGCAAAACCGTGATTGATTATTTTAACAGAAAAAATATTACATAGGATGAAATCATAATCAGAAAGTTCATTCTCGGCATATGTAAAATACTTGGGATTAATATTAGATAATGGTTTGACCTAATATTAATCTCTGGAACAAACACTTAGACAAAAATTAAAAGAAAAAATTTCCGGATTCTCTACTATTACGCTTATTATTCGTGACGTTTCGGTCTCTGCTGAGACCTTAATCAAACTCAGCAGAGACCGAAACGTCACGAATAATAAAGTGTAATAGTGTGGAATTCGGAAATCTTTTCTTTTAATTCGAAATGCACTGTGAAAACATTTACCAAACCATTTAGAGATAATTTCAGAGAACGCTCTATTTACGTGTAGACGAACCCTAGGTAAAACCAGCAGCGACCAAACAACCACAAAAATCAAATTGGACAAGCTTCAACGGTTAGCATGCGTTAAGATTACAGGAGATATAAGATCATGTTACGCAGCAGCAATGAAGATTCTATTCCGTGGCGTGGCTTCCATTGAAGCAAGGGAAGCGTTCTCCTTCTACAATGGCGCTACAGCCCAAATCGGACTTGGCCTCTTGATATTTAGGTTCCTTAACACTTTTCATTACTTATTGTGGAGGAGCCCTTCGCACAACTCTCTATCTACGAATTTTTAATTTTCGTAGATTGAGGTGACCAAGGTATATCCAAGCTGGCAACGTGCTGGAATTATATATTGCGTCGACCGGGATTTGAACTCACGACCTTCGCATTACAAGACCAACACGTTATCCACTAGGCTACACCCTAGGGAAGCATTGCTTCTCTTATATTTGGGCTTTATATTGCGTTGAAAAATATTAAATTGAATTTACACAAAACTTATAAAATCGTATAAGAATGCAAAACAAAAATTGATTATTATTTTCGTACAGGAAGAAGAACACCAGGAAGAACTTAAAAAATCGCCTGTACGACACCCTTAATATGGTCATCGTGTAAAATTTTTGAAGCTGGCTAGGGCAAATTTGACTTTAATAGTTATCTTGGAAGCAATGTGAAACTTGCCTCCAGTCGTCTATGATTAGTTCTCTAGAGTACTACCAGGGGCGGCCATAGACTTTCAAAGGCCTTAAGCAGAATAAAATCATGTCATGACTCTATTTTTTGCTAACATTTCTGTTTTTTCGAAGACGAAATCAACGGATTGTTCGGAATTTTAGAAGGGATTTAGTACTCGTTAAGTTGTTTTTTCTGAAGCTTTCACGTGGTGATTGTTAAAGGACTCGGACGTGAGAAAATGTTTACACATTCATAATTTGAGTTCAGCTTTCCATTAAGCAATTAGTTCCTGTACGAAGAACTTCTCAAATTACATTTTAAAATTTTTGGAGTAATCAGCATTATACTATAAATATTTTATGGCCACCGAAGGGATGAAATCAGACCTACCCGTGCAGTACAGTACAGACTACTCAATTCATGTCAAATGTGGAATGCACTGCTGATAGTACCTTTTTCCAGATTTTACGTACGATCTGCGCGTACAACCTGTGCTGGCGTTGATTCTGTGGGCAACTGACTCACCTGAATTCGAAGCAGACCACATTGTGTGGTACACCGATGGATCAAAGATGAAGGTGCTGTAGATCGTACACCAGGATATCGAGATCGCTAGGCTTCCATTTGATTCAAACGAAAATGAACATATTCTGCATAAATATTATCCTCGAAAGAAACTACTCAAATAAGAAAAAGCCATTATGATGGACAGCCAGGCAGCAATAAGAATTCCACGGATTTGAACATTATGTAACATCAGTTCCAATAATAAAATTTCTCTGTATTGGGTGCATATCCATCAAGGCGTAGAGGAAACCGAAACAGTAGAACAACTTACAAAGGAAGCATCCTCAGTCTACCTCATGGGTCCTTTCAATCTGCTCCATAAAAAGAGCATTAAGCTATGAACAGAACAGAGAAACCATTATTGGCCTGCGATTCTAAGATCTAAACGACTAAGGAATTTCTATCAAACCTTTCCATCAAACTATCACAAAACTGCATCGCTCCACTTGGACTGGAATAAGGTACGAAGTCACGACTGAAAGACCGTCATAAGATAATGGGCATTAATTTCGGCTAATATCAATTGTGACCTTCAAGCACATTCCAGCTAGCTAGGAAGCCATATCCTACCGACGTCATAAGTGCTTCAGAAACGCTAGCTCAATTTCAAACTTAGACCTCGCCCAAATCATCCAATATCTTAGACCCATCGTCGCAGTGCTTAAAGGACTGACTCCTTCGTCTCACAGTAATATTTTTATTATAAATTAATATCTTAACGTTTCTAAATGTTTATACTGCCTAAAAAAAATGCATGTGCATAAAATTTAAGAAAAAAAACTATGAAGCAATATATATCCACGCTATTTACTTGCGTTTACTTGAATTTCTTCCCTTTGCCAGTCCTCTCGAATTTGTGCAAATATTTGTTATATATATAATATTGACGTCAATAATTTGTAAGTGTCACCTTTTATTAGGAAATTTTAGAAATGGCGCGATGAACGAATTTTGGTTATTTTGAATATGATAAATGGTGGTTTAGATTTTGAAATTTTTCATCTTTCCAAGTCAACCTTTTCCAATTTTCCGATGATTTATGAGAATGTTCTTATCGTGTCAAAAAGCTATCCCAAGTTTTGAATTAAAAAAAAAATCAATACATCCTTTTATATAGAATAAAACCAAATATTTTAATCTCTAAACTGTGGTACAAAATATTACAAATAACAACTGTCCTTAAGATTATTTAAGTACTTGTGTCAAATTAGGTCCATTAAAATCCAATGTTTTATTTGTTATTTGACAAGCATGCATAGTAGTTAATATTTTTTTAAATAAACATGAACAATGAATAAAAAAAAGCATAAACGAACTACGATCGCGCGTAAAGCCCAGTCATGCGATACTCTAGATGGAATAAGGATTTTTGTAACTTTAAGAAATTATTGTATAGATAGATATATAGGGGGTGGTAGAAGGGATGAAGGAATTTGACTTAATTTTCTATTATCGTGAAATCGAGGTAGTTTTATGGAAGGTGACAGAATGAGTAGGAGATTTAATGATATTTAAAAAAGTTTTTACCATCTATAGTTACTCTATGGGACACTAGAGACGCTTTGTCTTAGTTTGGCAAAGGTGAAGCCCTATATTTGAAGCAATATTTTGAAAAAGTGTCGACTGTTTTTTTTTTGTGCGGTTTTAATAACAAGAACCGTGCGAAGCTTATAATCTTCTTCTACAATGGCACTACAGCCCAAATCGGTCCTTGGCCTCGTGACTTTCAGGTTCCTTAACATTTTTCATTATTTATTGTGGATGGGTTATTAGACCTTCGCACTACCCTCTATCCACGAATTTTTCATTTTCGTATTGGGTATTACTTCCCTAGCAGGCAGTGTGCTGGAATTATGCGTCAACCGGGATTTGAACTAACGACCTTCGCATTGTACACCAACACGCTACCCACTAAGCTAGGGTGTAGCAAAGTTTATAATACTTAACTAAAAATCACAAAAAAAATTTTCAAAGAAATAATTTAGCTTAATGTGGATGAAATTTGCAGAAGAAAATCCCTAAACCTACCACTCCAAGAATGATGAAATCGTAATGAGGTGAAAGGTGGATTCGCAGGTGTCGATTATGACATTTCTGCTTAACTCTACTGCAGAGTTTCTTCTTCGTCGTGCATGGTGTGACTCTACTACCCTCAACAAAGAGTTGGCATGTTTAAAATTTTAGATCAGTAGCTATTGTACAATCTATGAAAATCGACATATTATTGAAGTTGTGAAAAATTGTCATTTGGCACGAGTGACTCAATATTAGTGATTTTTATAGAAAGAACTATTTTTCTTTACAAAAAATACGAGAAATTTCAGATCAGTAGCTTTTATACTTTGCGCGAAAATGTACTTTAATAAAATTGTGAAATTGGATAGGAAGGATAGGTTGAGCATTTTGGCTCGTTCACGAACTTCACATTAATTTTTCAACAAAAAAGTGCACTAAATTTAAGCTCTCTAGATCGAGGATCGCTAGAGAACGAGCGAACGGACAGACAAACAGATGAACGGACATCCGGTTACTGTTCAGTGACGACATACAAAAAGTAAGACTTTCTTAGCAATATAAGCTTTTAGTATGGTGAATGTTCACAGTGTATTGCGAATTGAAAGAAAAGATTTCTGGATTCTATACTGTTATGCTTTATCATTCGTGATGTTTCAGTCTCTGCTGAGACCTTTATCATACTGCCAGTTTGATAAAGTGTAGAATCCGAAAATTTTTTCTTTTAATATAAAATTTATGTTAAACTTATAAAACTCATACTCTTTCATCTAGGGCATTCAAATAAATAATTATGTAAATTTTAATATTTATTGATGAAATTTAGCAAAGCATTCAATCATGCAAATGAAACACGTATGACTATGATATTTTAGTTAATAAATAAGACCCAAACTTTGTAAATAAAAAAAAAGAGAAATGTTGTCTTTTCTTATAGCTTACGTATTCAATAATCCTAGTGCAAACTGTGTTTAATTAACAATTAGATAAGTTTGAATTTTATTTATTATTTTTTATTCAGTAGAATTACTCTATGCAATATTCTCAGTTTTGGTAGCAGAGTTTGGCCTATGCATTAGTCCTTTTTTTGAAATGATGAAATAACATTCGTATTTTGAAAACATAAATCTAATTAAAAATTAATTGTAAAAGCATTACGTCACAAAATGAAAGAAGCAAAATTGTTCACGACCAAACACAATATGGAAAAGTGCACAGAATAGCTCTAACATTTACCAGAGTAATGTAATTCTACAATTAAAAAAAAAAAAATATTTACATTATGTAGAATTACCAAATATCCCCGTCAGTAACAAATAAATAGCTATTTTGGGTTGCATTTAAAATCGCTTAAAGAAAAAACGAATTGCATGTCCTCAACTCTACAAGCGAATAAAATTTTGAATCCCTTATTTTTTCGGGAATTTTAAAAAAATTTAACTTGATAGTAGATTTAACGACATAATCATTTCGTTTTTCGATTTATCACACAAAGATAAAAAAAATAGTTTAGTGGATGAAAACTCACCTATCGAATAGAGGGAAGAAATGCAAACGATATTTTTGGTTTTTGTTCTAAAAAAGCGATGACCAGCTAAGCTCACAACAGATGAAATTTTAACCCAACTAAAAATCCCTACTGCCATCATGCAATACTTTTTTTTTTGGAATGTGTGTGCTTTTTTATTTTCTTAAGTTAATTATTTTTAAAACGCTTTATGCCAATTAATTTAATGGATTTTGTTTTGTTTATCGTTTAATCGGATTCTTATGATCCTAAATATCGAGCATATTTTTGAGGGTTGCCTAATAGGCTCGTAAAGAATTACGGTTGTTACCTTCTAAGCGTTTTATTAGCTTTTCTTCATCGGTTTCTTTATCTTTTCCATGAATACCAGGTAAATAGTTTTTCGTTAGATTTCTAGTCAATTTCGGTTGATGATCATGGAAAATTTGTGAATTTGAAAAAACTGCAAGAATTTCGGGAGCTAAAATAGGTACGCTGGTTTGAATTTCGCGTCGATAGTCTTCTTCGTGAATTTTTGAGCTAAAAATTAAAATTTGTTTTTTTTTTTGAAGTTGTTGGAACTGTTGGAATGATTTTGAAAAAGAAAAGGTTTTACCTTAGAACTGATACGTTTCTGTTTAACGGTTGTGTACGTATGGGCATATTATTATTGTCGTTCTGTTGAACGGCATGAATTTCTCCATTTTGTTTTTTTGAAATATATTCATCATCGTCCGGATTATAATTGGCTGAAAAAAATGCAATAATAATGGAACAGATTTAAGTGAAAAAAAACATAATATTATAATATATTATAAAAATTACCTATTGTTTCATCATAGCAAAATTTCTCCTCAATACAGTTCCAGTAAAGATCTTCAAGACAGCTAACAAAAGAAAAACACGATTGTATTATTTATGGAAAATATCTTCTTTAATGGTTTGGTGAATGTTTTCACAGTGCATTTCTTTTAATATCTTCTTTAGTATATGTTTTAATATTTCGTATTCTGTTCGTAGCGTATTTAATTTGTATAAAATTAAAACTATTTTTTTATAAATCCGTCCTTTACTTTCACCGCCATTAATTAATTATAAAATTCTACTGCAGGAAGCTACTTTTCAAAACGACAGCAAAATTATTTTAAGAAAATTATTAATTTGGTTTTTGGATGGGTCCAGATAGGGTACGCATCTGATCGGCGTCATAAGGCGACACTGGTATTGTCCATCCGGACTCGACTTGCTGAACTGATAAGCGCGAGTCCTAATGAAACGAAAACTTCTAGCACTATACCTAGTCTAGCCATAAATATTGTTACAAGGTTTGGCAACCCTGCAGAAAGGAACTGTTATACTGCATTTCTTAAAAATTGAGCTAATCGCTATAGCACGCTTGTGCTTGATGCATTTGTCATAATTTGAGTTTAATTTTTAGTGTAGTGAACATGGATTGGGGTGACAAAGAAAATAGAATTGCTGTGATTGCACTTCATAAAGTAGGAATGCAACCAAGTGATATTTTTAAGACTCTGCATACCCTTGATATAAGCCGAATGTTTGTATATCGGGCTATTGAAAGATTTAATGATACGTCTGGAGTAAGTGACCGTGAAAGAGTGGCCGTCCGCAAAATACTCGAACACCTCAAGCGGTTAAAGCCGTGCGCGAGAGAATTCGCCGTAATCCTCTTCGGAAACAAAAAATTTTATCGCGTGAGATGAAAATACCCCAAAGAACAATTTCACGTATCATCAAAAGTGACTTGCGGTTGGGTGCTTATCGTAGATCTACCGGGCATTTACTAACAGATTCGTTAAAAAAAAAATAGAGTGGAAAAATCAAAACGATTACTTTGCCGGTACGCAAACCAAGGACACCGTAAAATTTTGTTTACGGACGAAAAAATTTTTACTGTCGAAGAAACATTTAATAAACAAAACGATAGGGTTTATGCTCGCAGTGCCAGAGAAGCTTCTCAAGTTGCCCAAAAGGTTTAAAGAGGTCATCATCCAGCCTCAGTAATGGTTTGGTGGGGTGTTAGCTACAACGGGGTGACAAAGTTGCATTTTTGCGAGAAGGGCGTCAAAACGTCTGCCAAAATTTATCAAGAAAGTGTCCTTGAAAGTGTAGTGAAACCTCTCAACACTTCATTATTCAAAAATCAGAGCCTTGGAGTTTCCAGCAAGATTCTGCACCAGGTCATAAGGCGAAGTCAACCCAAAATGGCTTGAAGAAAATGTTCCAGATTTTATTAAAGCTGAAGATTGGCCTTCCTCTAGCCCAGACCTGAATCCGCTGGATTACGAATTATGGTCTGTCTTAGAGCAAATGACGTGCTCTAAAAGACATCCTAATATCGAATCCTTAAAGAAGTCTCTTACACATGCAGTCGCCAACTTTCCGATTGAAGTCGTGCGTGCTTCCATAGATAAGTGGCCAGCTCGATTAAAGGCTTGTGTAAAGGCAAAAGGCAATCACTTCGAATAACTTGTTGCAATTTCCGTTGTTGACAATGCATTTAATAAATAAACAATGATTTCTTAACATATAACACCTCTTTTATTGAACAGTGCTTCAAAAAGTTTGTAACAGTATTTATGGCTAGACTAGGTAATATGGCTCTCCAAGTTGGGGGTTGCGCAATGTGTTAACAACTCCTCGAAAAAATCAAACTTGTTTTGAAACATGAAGCATCGCCTCAGACTGGACTGATTCAACGGCAACAACCACGCAAACGAAAAATGGACTATTCCTTCGGATCTTGGAACGAGTGTGATCCCCGTATTGAAACTGGAGAACGCGGTCACTGAACCGAGATGGACGGAGGCAAAGCATTCAGCAGGCCAAAGTCCGATTTGGGCTGTAGCGCCATCGCAAGGATGTAAGTATTAGTTATTGATTGCAGTTTCGTTATCGGAGGACATCAACAAAATTAAGCTGATTTTAGGAGTAACTCTACTTCTTGATCCATTTATATTCGACGCAATGCAAATGATAAAATATTTTCAAAATTTATTTATGAAATGTATTAACATTTATTCAAACAAATTAAACTGAATGTCCACTACATTACCGAATTGAGTATATAACTGCTGATTTTTATACTCTCGATGAAATCTGAAAGTATTATGAGTTTGCTATAAAGTTTGTAGAGATAAGACACAGCAGTTAATATTATCATTCACAAATCTTGAAACTGGACGTCCAACCGTCCGTGTAGCGTTGAGCTAAAAAGTTCAAATTTTGTGCGCGTCATTTGAGAAAAAGTAAGGTGGAATGATTATTCGAATTCCCTCACTCCTTCCACCACCTCACACACAAACTACACTTTTTCACGAAAAACTATTGTGTAAGGAGGCTTCCGTGGCGTAGTGGGCATCATGCTTGCTTCACAGTCAATAGGTCGTGGGTTCGATTCCCACTCCAGGCACGAATTTTTCAGTTGCTACTGGCGATGAAAAATTATGGGAAATAAAATGAGCAAACTGTGAAAAGTGAAACAGTTCTACTTCAAAAAGGTCTATATTTTTTTTTTACAGAATGACCTGTGTTTTAGGCAATTTCGGCCTTTACGTGCAATGCACAAACACAGTCATGGAGGGAAGGAATGGGATTAGGAAGATAGAGGAAGAGGAGTGAGAACGACCGTAACGAGTAGAGAAGCTGGTATATTTTTCAGTTGTACTGGCGCTATTGACAAATATTTGCAGATGTTATGAGGGACTGAATGATAGAAAGCGAACAGAAACCATCTACTGAGTATCTAGGCCTTCTTGAAGTGGAACTGTTTCACTTTTACACCGTTTGCCCATTTTATTTCGAATAATTTTTCATCGCCAGTAGCAACTGAAAAATTCGTGCTTAAGAAAACCCCGTCTGGAGTGGGAATCGAACCCACGACCTATTGGCTAAGAAGCAAGCACGCTGCCCACTACGCCACGGAAGCCCCACTAGATGGTTTCTATTCGCTTTCTTTCATTCAGTCCCCCATAACATCTGAAAATATATGCCAGTAGCAGCCAGTACAACTAAAAAAATATAGCAGCTTCACCACTCGTTACGGTTGTTCGCACTCCCCTTCCCCTACCTTTCCAATCCCATTCCTTCCTTCCATAACTGTATTTGTGCATTGTACATAAAGGCCGAAATTGCCTATAACACAGGTCATTCGATAAAAAAAAATAAATTGATTTTCTCATTACGTATAATATTTATCGAGCTAAAATTTTATACTGAATTCTTAACTAGCATTATTATTAATATCGGAAACAATTAACTGATTAGCATCACTCCTTCTACCTCCTCCAAAGGACACAATTTAACAAATTTGCAAAAAATAGATTTTCTTCAAAAGTATGAAAGTTACTGATTTGAAATTTGAGAAACGTCAATCACATAGTCTTCATATTTATTTCTGAAAAAAAAAATCACTAAAAACCCTCCCGTCCTTCTACCACCTCCCATACAAACTGCACAATTCCCATAAATTTAATCATCAAATTCCTATTAAGGGCAAAGGACAGAAACAACTCTCTTCCACAAGGCGCGATTCTGAGCATCGGCCTTTAGCTGTTGCCAGGACTTGTTTATTCCTCTGGCCTCCTGTTCAACTGCTCGCTTCCATGTGCTACATGATCGACCAACCCAACGTCTTCCTTGAGGATTATGGAGACTGTTTGGCGATGTTTCGCTTTGCTCAAAGTGTGACCAATTCACTGCCACTTCCGCCTTTGAATCCCAATACCTATTTTAGTCTGGCCAGTTGTACTCCAAAGTTTGTCTTCGGAGAGCACTTCTGGCCAGAATATTCCTAAAATGCATCGGAGGCATTGGTTCACGAAAGTTTGCAGTTTCATAGTCGAACGGTCACTTTCCACGTAGTATAACAATATAACAACACGGTTTTGACGCATACGTCAAAAACTCGCAGCTTCATGCGAAGGGAGATCTCTCTTAACCTCCAGAAAGGGAAAAGGATACCAAAGGCATGACGAGCTTTATTTAGACGAGCCTCAATATGCATATACTTGGTTTTACGCACACTTATATATAAAAAATTAGTTAAATGCTGCCACCTTTCCTACCACTCCCAGTACAAAATTTCTTAAGATAACTAAAATTCTGTTTCACGACTGCCCGTAAAGTTCAATCATACGATACTCTAGATAATTGCAGTTCACGCGCAATCGTAGTTCTGTTATGTTTTAAAATATTTTGGTTAAGATTAAGGGTTTTATTTTATTTTGCATTTTAAATATTTAGTAAATGTTATCTTTTCAATATATGATCGGATGTTAACTTGTTAATTCATTTTGATTTTCTCTAAAATAGGAAATTCGGCAAATGTGTCACAGGAGGGAATATTGTAATATCTTTAGTTACTTCACTCTACAAAAAAAAATGTATGTACACTATTTTTCTCAGGTTTCAAAGTATACTTTAATCTATATTTTGTTTGAGAGAAAATTTGTGACTCTAAGTATTTACAGAAATCTGTACTAGTTCAAATACCATATTATTGCAAAATAAGTTTATTTCCTGATACTCCAAGCTCCCATTTTATCTTAATGCTTGTTGATGTAATTTCATAGTCCGTTTAAGGACAGGAATATTTTTTTGTTTCCATTAAATGAATCTTTTTTTGTGGAATATTAAATAATTTAATAGAATTCTGTACACTTATTGTATATATGTATATTTAGTTATTAAAAAAATCCTCTAACCAAAAACAGGAACTTTTGGACATATAATATGTGTACTTTTACGTATCGATAAAGTATCTTTCTCATTTAAATCAGTTCATTGTTGAAATTTTTGACAAAAAATTGTACGTTATACATACATTGTTGGTAATCGTATCACTTTAGAACGGCTGGACCGATTTTTAAAAAAAATTATTAAAAATGTTCGTAATAGTTCGAATAAGATTTGTAAGGAAAGAAAAATTGGAGAAGTTGTTCGGAAAATTGGAAAATTTGGGAAAAAACTAAAAGTCCTTTTTCTATATAAATACAAATTAAATGCTGTTTGTTGGTAAGCGCATCGCTTGAGAACGGTTGGATCGGTTTGGCAAATTTATTTTAAGATTTTTAGGGAAAGAAACATTGAAAAAATTCGGGAAAAAATTAAAGTGCTTTTTCTTCTCACGATTCAAACGATGGATATGCGTAATTGTTTTCTGGTTTGTTTGATATGGTCCTGGAAAAGTTTTCAGGAAAAAAAACTTCGGGGCAATTACAAAGGAAAATCGGAAAATTTGGGCATATTGCAAACATCATAATTTTTGTATGCACTCACGATCATAACTGACGATACGAACGACATATTTGGTTGATTCGTTTTTTGTTTTGTTCGTTATGCTTTCGGGATAGAAATTTTTTACTTGAAAGGGCAGTCATTGAGTATTTGCGACATTAACCTTGAAAATCCATGCTTATCGCATGGTCAATTACTTGTTGTCTGTTCCCGTGTCGGAAAACTATCAGCTTTGTTTGGTTATGCGCCAGATAACAAAACAAAAAATGGCGTGTACAATAAAGCATTGCAATTAACTGAGTGGTGGTTTCACAGCAAACCAATCTAAACAAAGTATTTCTTTGTTTTGATTATTTACTTGAACATCGATCTTGCAATCGAAATTTAAGTAAAACACCTTGAGATTCATTGCGATTTTCAATTTAATAGAAGGAAATAAATCATTTGGTTGACATCAAATTCGGACTTAATTTAATTGCGACTTAAATTTTGGAACAAAACAGCATGGTTCCTAGTCGATCACATTGCGGGCACATCACACATTTGCAGCATTTCAGCACTGTACTGCCGATAGAATTCATATCGCATGTAAAATTTTCCATTAGCGTACTTCTGAATGTACTCCTCCTCAAATTGATTACCCATGGCCAAAATCGTTAAGAGATACAATGATCACTCAGAAATACGTTTTTTTTTTCATTTTTAGTTTGCTTATACATTTCCAGTAGCTTTTCAAAAATTCACAAAACGATCACGAACAAATTTTTTGAAATTTGAACAGACAACGTCTGTCGGGTCAGCTAGTATTGAATAAATTATTCTATTCTATTCTACAATAGCACTATAGCCCAAATCGGACCTTGGCCTCCTGATTTTCAGTTTCCTTAAAATTTTTCATTGATTATTGTATTGCTCTTCACACAACCCTCTATCTACAAATTTTAATTTTCGTAGATTGAGGTAACTAAGGTATACCCAAGTAGGTAGTGTGCTAGAATTATGCGTCGACCGACCGGGATTTGAACTCACGACCTTCGCGTTGTAGACCAACACGCTATCCACTAGGCTACACCCTAGCTATTGAATAAATTATAACTTAACATTTTTTAATTTGTATACTCTAGATGTAATCTGAGAGAACTGAGCGGCGTGGCGTGATATAATAGCTACTTTTTAAAAATATTGGTTTGCTACATTTCATACAATTAAGTAACATGTTTAACATACAATATTACTAAAAGCTCTCCCGTTCGCTGCTAGAAACATTCGAAATGTTTAAAGCGCGCAGAAACTCGAGAGTAGGTATGTACATATACTGTCCTTTATTTTAATATTTTTAATAATTTCATTTTTAGTAAATTTTTTGTATATACATAATTTGATTCAAAATTGGTAGACCTTTTACAAGTAATAAGCAAAAAAAAAAATACAACAACGTTAAAAGCAAATCTTGAATTATTAGTATTTGTGTCTAAGATCTAAAATCAAACACGATACACATTCATCCTAATACTACGTAGCAGCCGAAAGCGTTTGAATTCTTAAATTAACGGACATTACAATCCTCTAACAACACATGGTCTTATATAGACTAGAGTGATAACGGGCCGAAATTTAAAGAAATCTTATAGTGACATTTGTTTTTGAAAGGCCCTTCAACCTTTGTCAAAAAATAAACTTTAAAAATGTTAAAAAGTTAACATAGGCTTTATTTATTTTGAACTTATATTTTTTAGAATAAGAAAAGGTAAGGTCGCACAAAGCTAGGGTGTAGTCTAGTGGGTAGCGTGTTTGGTTTACAATGTGAAGGTCGGGAGTTCAAATCCCGGTCGACGCATAGTTTCAGAACACTACCTGCTTGAATATACCTTGGTTACCTCAATCTACGAAAATGAAAAATTCGTAGATAGAGGGTTGTGCGAAGAGCAAACAACTCTTCCGCAATTGATAATGAAAAATGTTAAGGAACCTGAACGTCAGGAGGCCAAGGCCCGATTTGGGCTGTAGCGCCATTGAAGAAGAAGAAGGTCGCACAAAAAAAATTTCGCTCGATCTGCAAAAGCTTAATCCGATTCGTTTTACCCTAAAAGCACGACAAATATAGGCAATATTGCCAGATTTACTCTTTCATATTTTTCTGCCTGACCATATTTCGATCAGTAAGAAAATTTTCATTCTGGCAGTACTTAGAATGAAGAAATGCGATGGCTTGCGTCTGAAAGCTCTGAAAGCAAATACCGCGATGCAACTCCCCTTCCTATAGAAGTCGAATTTAATCAAGTCGAGCGGGAAAATTCTGCCACGTACAGTCTTTCCCCAACAGTAGAATTAGGAATAACTTGACCCCCTATTGGAATTATCCCATTTAATCCGGTCGGCAATCCTTTGTATGCACATCTCACAGCGATTGTTGCCTGTGGATGGTCTTGGGCTGTCGTCGTTCAGCAAAAGCGTCAGGAAAACAGCTGCACGTAAAATGTGTTTACAGTGATGAATGAAAATAATGCGCCCTTTTGTCTAAATTTTTTCAAATAATGTTTGATATTCGTTCCGATTTGAATTTAGTATTTCTAGACTTAACAAAAGGCAAAATGTAAGGGAAGTAATGCTTTCCTTGCATCAATGTACGCCACACCACTGTTAAAATTTTGCTCTAAAGTTTGTAACACCATGAAATACTCCTCACACAGAATCACGTAGGGTACAAAAATATTGAAAAATCTCGAAACCGGATGTCCGTTCGTCCGTTCGGTCTCTAGCTTTAGAATGTGTTGAGCTCAAAAATTTATGTACACGTTATTTAGGCGTCTCTAGCTTGAGAACGCGTTGAGATAGAAAGTTCAAACTTTGTGCGTGTCGTTTCTGACGAAAAGTTAAAGTATAGATCGTGAACGGGCCAATTCGCTCCACTCCTTCTACCCTCTCCCATACAAAATTATTCGGCCTCACGCCCAATCATAATAATTATGATTAAGCGTTATCTTTTCTTAAAAAACAACTGAACCCGCACCAATACTTCTAGCACAATTTCATGAAATAAAAAAACACAATTTTTTCAGTACCTATCTATAGAATTTATGCTGCACAAATTTGGTGCAAAGTATTTTGGTAGCAATTATAGTGATATGTAAGCATATTAGTTCGTCCAATACACCTTCTATCACCTCCTATACAAAATGAAACAATTTTACAGCTGTGTAATAAGTCGATATTCTTGGAAAAAATCAAAGATAGTGCTCTGAAACTTGAAAGTTAAAACTTTTTAGTGATTTTATTTCCTTTTTCGAAAATTTTAAATCCTCTCATTACTTCTAATCCTTTTCATACAAACTGCATTATTTCACGAAATACATGAACCTATTTTCTCAGTACCTATCAAACTTATAAAGCTCAAATTTGATATCAAGCATTTTGGTAGTGATTGTTGTGATGTGAAGAAATAAGGTCTATCCCGCCACCACAATCGAGACAGCAGAATTCCACAATTTAATATGTCGATTTTTTTCTAAAGTATAAAAGTTATCATATATCGATTTGAGCTACCTCTTTAAAAACCGTTGAAATCCTCTCACTCCTTCCACCACCTCCCATACAAAAGTCGCAGTTTGGCTAAACCTGTTAAAACAAATTTTCAAGACAATAGCCCTCTAATTAGACATAATAAAATTTTATAATTAGTTTTTTATGGCAGGAAAATCATACCTTCTAATGTAATGAAAATTGTTGTTCCATCAAGGGGTGTCCTATTAAGACCGCCTATTTTGAAATATAAAAAAACGCAGTGCTTATTTGAAAAGCTCTGATCTTTTTATTTCAATAAAGTGTAGTGTAGACATGGAGGTTATGTACGGAACAGAATATCAACGTAAAAAATGAGGCTAATTTCAAAATAGTTCAAAATAGGCGGTCTTCATGGGACACCCCTTACATGATTGGGGTTTATCCGCAATCGTAGTTCTGATATGTTTTTCCCTATCTTACAACTACTGTATAGAACATAGTCCCAAATTTGAGCTCGATTCTGCTATTTATTACGTAAATTGGTTTGGTATATTTCATGAATTTTACTTTATTATTCTAATAATAAAGTATTGTGATCGACACAAGAAAAAAAAAACTTTGCTACCCTGAAATTTTTTTTTTCGCGTTTCATGACTAAATTAGCCTAAAAATGCAAAAAAAAAAATCCGTCCCGCCGTACGCCGTACATATGGACTAATATCTCCGAGACAGTTAAAGGTAGAATGTTCGTTTTTGGGTGGATTGTTGGTTAGGTAAGTGAACTCTATTTTCTAAATTTTGGGGGGTGTTAGGTGGAAGGGGGAGGCGGGGGAGGGAAAAAGTCGAAAACTACACATGCTAATATCTCCCTCACGAATGCAGATAGAAAGTTGAAAATCAGTGAACATATAGAGAGGGTTGTGGGACACGCTCCAACAATAATTTAATTTTTTTATCCATTGGCGTCCGAAAAGGGGGGCTAAAAACAAATTGTCGGCCGAATTGTTTTTTCAAATGATTTTATCTTCGAAATTACTTATCGTAAAAAATTCATATTTTGAGACCATCAAGGTGGCATATAGTTCCATTGGAATCAGCTTAGAAAATGGCTAATTATTGTAAGGGGGAGGGTCACGGGGGGTACAAAGAAAAACACTTAAAAGTGAATATCTCAACTATCTCTTAAGCTATGTAATTGAAACTTGAAACGTATATTAAGCTATACTAGAAAAATACAAAAAAAATATAATATGTCGAAATAATAGTAGTGGGGGGAAATGGGGACCATTTCAAAAATGGCGCACTTTTCAAAATTACAAATCCTTATATCTCAAAAAAGAGTACAGATATCAAATCGAAAATTTGTCAGATTGTAGAACTACACAATAGTTAATTTTGATTTTAAGTTAGGGGGTGTAAAGGGACGGAGGTGGTAAGCAAAAATGTCGAAAATTTTGAGTGATTTTTTTAGGACTCTGGTCAAAGATAGAAACTTTAAATTTGGCATGTGGACACATCTATTTGATATATATATAGAAAAAAATTATAATTTGATCCACAATTGTTACGAACCGACCACTCCGGTCTAATGGGCGGGTGTTTCATGTGCAGCGAAAAAAACACAAAAACTGAAAATTTTTGGATGTAATTTTAAGGTAGAAACTTGAAAATTTGGGAAATACATTTAAAAAAAATCTCTAAAAGTATGAAATATTAACTGGTCGAATACTTTCAAAACTTCTACCCCCTCCCATTCAAAATTATTTTTTCGACCATTTTTAAGAAATTAATTATCACCTAACTATTAAAAGCTATCAATTTGAAATTTTGCATAAGAACTTATAAAAATATTTGAAATGAAATTACTGTAAAAGTTTTGAAATTTCACTTGCCCTTCTACCCCTCCCATAAGAAGTATGATTTCGACCAATTTCATTAAATCAACTAATAACCAACAAATTAAAAGCTACGAATTTGAAATTTTGTACGAGCACACTACATGAGAAAGGAAATAGAATTGCGTCACAATTTTTACGATTCCCTACCTCCTCTACCCCCTCCCATACAAATGTTTGGTTTCGTGAATGTAAAATACATAGAATCTTATGAAAATTCTATGCAACTTCGTCTATGAAACTGACATTCTATACAAGGAATATTGGACGTGATTCAAGCAATCAATTAAAAAACTATTACCCCTCAACCCTCCCCTCACAAAACTCAAACTTGCATAAATAAACGAACGAAATATTGATTATATGTACTGGAGCTTTTGAACGTTTCCACAAAGTGTTAAATTGATAACTACCCTGCCCAAGAACCCCCTTTCACTTAGTCTTCCCTAACCACTCTAACCTGCATATTGACTTTCGACGCATCCGCAACTTGTCCCAAGAATATTAAAGTTTCGCCCGACTTGTTGGCAGTTTATTTATATAAAAATTAAAAATCATTTTCAAACTGATTTGTAATTGTATCAAGTTCACAAGTACATAGTTACAGTAGATACGAGTATGTAAAATTCATCCTTTATCCCTGTTTGTTTAAAAAATTACAACTGCATTTTAAAATATTGAAAAAAATCAACGACTTATAAAAATGACTTACAATCATTTTCGCTAAAATACAGAGTTTCTATTTAGTCAAGTGATTATCCATTGACGCTGCGGTGTTTAATTAAATACAATTATTACGTAGCAAATACGAAATAAGACCGGAATTCAAATTCTAAATTTATTTTATAAACACAGAAAAATGTGTTGTTGTCTTTTGAAAAGAACGTTAAATACTCGTAATTTAATTAATTTTTTTCATATAAATTTTTTTTTTCATTAAATGTAAGGTCTAAGAATTTAAGGCTCTTCGACAACATTTTATTGGTATTGATTAAATTTCACCTGACACAAAAGATTTATAAGAAAAATGTAAGCCACTCAGTATGATTAATTAAAATCTCTCCACTACTGTTAACATTTCGCTTCAATTTTTCATTAGAAAAACTTGAATTTAGGTCCGGTAGTTTTCAATTGTAAATTTTTCGTAGGATTGTTTTTAAAGAATTATTGTAAATCATGAAATTTTATATTGTCGTTTAGCTATAAATTCGATTTTCGCGGTTTTCACCCTCCCATACAAAAATAGTAATTTCAAAATTTTGAGTAAATTCTTTTTCTTGGAATAAAAATTTGGAAAATTGTCTTCTATCATTCCAAACATGTCTAAAATAACGAGGTAACAAACAGTTTTTAATACTTATTCACTTATTACAGTATCTTTGCAACTGCTAAACAGGAAAAATTTAAAGTTTTGAGCAGGGATGCCAACGGCCCATAAAAAGTGAAACAGGGGGGAAAACCTCTAATTGGTTAACTGTAATGTTCCTACAGCGGCATGATCTAGATTCATTAAATTTTAAAGAAATATTCCAACGAGGCTCTGAACGTAAGAGAATTTTGAATTTTTAGAAATTTTACTACTAGATGGTGAAATAATATGAAGCCCACTATTCCAGTTATCATTTATCTTTGCAACGCCTTAACCTAGAAACCTGAAATTTAGCATAAAACAAATTTAGAGCTTTCAGAATTTCATTCTTGCGGGATAAAATCAAATTCCTGTTAAGACCCCCTATAGGGGCATAGGACAGAAACAACTCTCTTCCACAAGGCGCGATCCTGAGCATCGGCTTTAAGCTGTTGCCAGGACTTGTTTATTCCTCTGGCCTCCTGCTCAACTGCTCGCTTCCATGTGTTACATGGTCGACCAACCCGACGTCTTCCTTGAGGGTTATAATCCAGAGCCTGTTTTGCGATGTTTTGCTCTGGTTTCCTCAAAGTATGACCGATCCACTGCCACTTTCGCCGTTGAATCTCAATACCTATTTTAGTCTGGCGAGTTGTACTCCAAAGTTCGTCGTTGGAGATCACTTCTGGCCAGAATATTCCTAAAATGCGTCGGAGGCATTGGTTTACGAAAGTCTGTAGTTTCTTGGTCGAACGGTCACTTTCCACGTAGTACAACCATATAACAACACGGATTTGACGCATGCGTCAAAAACTCGCAGCTTCGTGCGAAGGGAGATCTCTCTTAACCTCCAGAAAGGGGAAAGGATACCGAAGGCCTGACGATCTTTATTTAGCCGAGCCTCAACATCCTTTTCGGCTCCGCCGTCCATGCTGACAATGCTTCCGAGATAGCAAAAATCTTGCACCTCTTCTACATCCTGTCCATTAAGAACAATCGGTGTGCTTGCGTTCGAACCCATGTGCATGTACTTGGTTTTACGCACATTTATTTTCAGTCCCGCCTCTTTGCATTTAGAATGCAACGAGCGAACATTTGACTCTAAGTCCGAACGGGTATGTGCAAGCAAACACACGTCATCAGCATAATCAAGGTGACTGAAGATGTTAAATAGTCTCCATTGAAGACCTTTACCTTCCCCACCTTCCAGTGCAGCTTTCAAGATGTCATTTATTACCACCAGAAACAGGGCTGGTGATAATATGCAGCCTTGTCTGACACCCGTTCGCACAGGAAAGCTCTCGGACAGCTCTCCTCTATGCAAGACGCGACACCTTGCATCTTCGTAGGATTCTTTAATCATAGCTATGACCTTATTTGGAATACCTCTCCTACGCAAAGCATTCCATATGTAATCTCGCTTAACGCTGTCGAAAGCCTTCTCGAAGTCCACAAACATGAGATGTAGTGGCGAACCCATTTCGGCTGACTGCTCTAATATTATCCGTAGGGTATTTGTGTGGTCGGTACAAGACGACCCTTTACGGAATCCAGCCTGATAAACTTCGAGAGTGCTCTCGACGACATCACTAATCATTGAGAATTACCTTAGCCATAATTTTTGATACGGCAGTAAGTAGACATATACCACGCCAATTGCCACAATCCCGAAGGTCGCCCTTCTTCGGAATTTTCACAATGACGCCCTCCTTCCATTCAGTCGGATATCTTCCATCATTCCACACCTTAGTGAAGAGTGGGAGGAGTATATCGGCTGTTATTTCCGGGTCCGCTTTGAGGAGTTCGGTTGGTAGTCCGTCTATACCTGGAGCTTTCCTTCCCGCCATTGACCGAATGGCGGAAACTATCTCTTCCTTATCTGGGGGATCGTCCCTAATAGAGGATTGTTGCGGTTGGATGTTTGGAAGTTGTTCTGTTTCCGGAATATCTTCATCTGACAAGATGTTTAAAATATCAGAGAAGTATTCCTTCCATCGTCGCAACTGGTGTTCACTCATATTAAGGAGAGTTCCGTTGACATCTCTCACCAGGTGGTTGGCGGTGAAATTCCTGTTCGTCAACTGTTTCATGATTTTAAATAGTGAACCCATATCCCCAAGGTAAGCCGCAGATTCTGCCTTGTTTGCCAGATCTTCAATGGCCTTTCTCTTGTCGCGTCTAACAGCCTTTTTAAGCTGTATATGAGCATCGCGGTAGTTCTGCCTCAAGTCGGGCGTTCGTTGGTTGACATCGGGTTGAGAGATGATTGCCAATTTGGCTTTTTTCCGATTGTCAACCTTGTCCCATGTGTCTTGCGACATCCAGGGTTTCTCACCGCTTTGCGCATATCCCACAGATTCTTCAGCACTAGTTAGAAAAGTGTTTCTGGTTGCCTCCCAATTGGCGTCCAGTGTGCGCATTTCATGTTCACCCAATGTGGATGACTTTTCGCGTAGAATGGTGGTGTATTCGAGTTTTTTGTTGGGATCTCTGAGTTTATCCACATTAAGCTTGCGCTTCATTTGAAGAATTTGTGGTCGTCGGATAGCTGCTGTACACAATCTCAAGCAGGCAACCATCAAGTGGTGATCGCTCCCCACGTCAGCTCCACGTTTCGCTCGCACATCGAGGAGACATCTTCTCCATCGGCGACTTATAGCCAAATGATCGATCTGGTTCTGAGTAACACCATCAGGGGAAACCCAAGATGTTTTATGATGACTCTTGTGTGGAAAAAGGGTCCCTCCGATGATCATTTGCCGAGTACTACAGAACTCCACAAATAATTCGCCGTTTTCGGGTCTCTTAATCCAAGGTCGTGAAGGGTCGACCCAAGGGTCACCATGCCTCCCCATGACGTGTTCTAGTCCAGTGTTGTCTGATCCAACCTGGGCGTTCATATCTCCCGAGATGATAATAATATCACCTCTTGGAACATGTTCGAAGGTGGCACTCAGTTGACTATAAAACTCCTCTTTGTCACCAGATGTTGCGGTATTAGTTGGTGCGTAGCACTGCAGAATTGTGACGTTTCTGACACTGGTCCTGAGCCTGACGACGATAATCCTATCCGAGATTGGTTCCCAGCTAATGAGACTGTTTCTCGCTCTCGGCGTAAGGACGAACGCCACGCCATTTCTGGCTTCACTTTCAGGGCCAATGTACAGAATAGTGTTTCCGCTAGGGGTTCGTTCTTCTCCTGATCCTGTCCACCTGACCTCGCTCAAGCCCAAGATTTGGATGTTATAGTGCTCCATTTCACGGTCGATCACTGATTGGCGGTGCAAGGACCGAGTAACCCCAGCTCTTCCCCCGTCATTCAATGTTCGAACGTTCCAGAAGCCAATCATAGTCCGTTTTCGAATGCCAAAAGTCGTTACCGTAGAATCAGTCCGTATCCGAGGCGATGTATCCGTTTCTCGTATCATTCAGGTCTTAAGATCACGGGATAAAATAGTGCAATCAATCAATTTTCTGTTAAGACTCTCAAGAGGGGCATAGGACAGAAACAGTTCACTTCCACAAGGCGCGATCCTGAGCTTAGGCATTTAGTTATCGCCAGGATTTGCTTCCTCCTCTGGCCTCCTACTCAACTGCTTGCTTCCATGGTCGACCAACCCGACGTCTTCTTGATGATTATAATCCAGAGTTTATTTGGCGATGTTTCTCTTTGGTTTATTCAAAGTGTGACCGATCCACTGCTACTTTCGTCTTTAAATCTCACCGCCTTTTTCAGTCTGTCCAGTTGTACTTCAAACTTGGTCGTTGGAGATCACTGCTGGGCCGAATATCCCTAAAATGCGTCGAAGGCATTGGTTCACGAAAGTTTGCAGTTCTTTGATAAGACTTTCCATACATTACAACCATATAACAACACGGATTTGACGCATGGGTCAAACACTCGCAGCTTCGTGCGAAGGGAGAAAGGATACCGAAGGGCTGACGAGCTTTATTTATACGAGCTTCAAAATAATTTTTGGTTCCGCCGTCCATGCTGACAATGCCTCCAAGATAACAAAAATATTGCACCTCTTCCACATCTTGTCCGTTAAGAACACTCGATGCGCTTGTGTTCTTACCTGTGTGCATGTAATTGATTTTATGCACATTTTTTTTCAGTCCAGCCTCTTTGTATTTAGAATGCAACGAGCGAACATTTGACTCCGAACGGTTATGTGCAAGCAAAAACACAGCTTTCAAGATATTATTTATTACCATCAGAATTAGGGCTGGTGACAATATGCAACCTTGTCTGACACCAATTCGCACATCCAGCTGTCCTTTATGTAAGACGTGACATCTTGCATCTTCGTAGGATTCTTTAATCATAGTTATGATCTTATCTGGAATACTTCTCCTACGCAAAGCATTCCATATGTAATCTCGCTTAACGCAGTCGAAAGCCTTTTTGAAGTCCATAAATATGAGATGGCGAACCAATTTCGGCGGACTGCTCCAATATTATTCGTAGGGTATTTTTGTGGTCGGTACAAGATGACCCTTTACGGAATCCAGCCTGATAAATTTCGAGAGAACTCTCTACAATATCACTAATCCCATTGAGAACTACCTTAGCCATAATTTTCGCTACGGCAGTAAGTAGACATATACCACGCCAATTGCCACAATCCTGGAGGTCGTTTTTCTTCGGATTTTTGAAAACGGCCCCTCCCTTCTACTCAGCCGGATATTTTCCTTCATTCCACCCCTCAGTAAAGAGCGGGATGAGTATATCGGATGTTATTATTATATCAAATAATTCAAAACGAACTACTTTACGCCCGTACATTCAGAGGAATAAACAAGCCCTGGCAACACTTTAAGGCCGATGCTCAGGATCGCGCATTTTGGAAGAGAGTTGATTCTGTCCTATGCCCCTATAGGGGGTCTTAACAGGAATTTGATTGATTGATACAGGGTAGTATTGGATGTTCAATTTAGCTCGTAAATCGCACCCTAATGTGTTCCTAAAGGTGTATTTAACTAAGCTCTATACTGTGCTACAATTGAATAGCTGAAATACAAAGCTCTATGATTTCACATATTTATTAATGTCATATGTTGAAGCATTCCAAATTTTCTTCATAATTAAAGCTTCAGCTTCATTTGTCGACTTATTTAATTGCACAAATTATTATCACCCAAGGTAAGCCGTCGGACACCGATCGTCGTATCCAAAAATTTTCATGCTGAATTTAAAGTTTGTAGCTTTCATAATTTTCGAGGAAATTGAACAATTATTATCTTAGGCATTTGTATGGGAGGTGGCAGAGGAAGTGAAAGGTTTTGGATGATTTTGAAAATGCTTATCAATATCTGGTTCGGATGGCATTTTCCCCTTGCCACATTTACTTTTATTTTAATTTTTTTAGTTTGGTTTATTTATTTACTAGCAAACACCCGCGACTTCATCCGCATAAAAATCGCAATAATAAGTAATTTTTGAAAATGTAGTTAGTAATACATTATATGGGATATATAATCCGCTTACTTTAATGGCTCTTTGAACACAATGTTTTGTATTTTGTTGGAATCAGAACCATAAATTATTAGGAATGATAGCAGCATACTCGCATTTGAATGGGAGAGGCTCGTGATCAAATCAATCCCGTGATTTTAGATCATATATGCATTGAAGAGCATTTAAGACATGTGAATAATTATAACTTGTGTTAATTAAAAAAAAGCCCAAATAAAATAACATTATGCTTGAAAACCTCACAGGACTACGATTGTGCGTAGAGTCCAATCATACGAAATTTCGTATCCCCATACGAAATTTCGTAAATTTTGTATAGGGAGTGGTAGAAGGGGTGACAGCACTTAACTAATTTGTTTCAGATCATGCTAGAGTAGCTATAAAAATGTTTTGTACCAAATTTAAGCTTCAAAAATTGAGGAGGTACTGAGAAACTTAGTGCATTGAATATAATGAAATTGTGCAATTTGTATGGGAGGTGGTAGAAGGAAAGGGGGGTTTTTGGTGATATATCGAGAAACAACTATAATCACCATGCAATTGATACATTTTAAATTTCAGGTCTGCATCATTCACGCTTTTCTAGAAAATCGAATTTTTGTAAAGACGTGGAATTGTGTCACATTGTATGAGAGGGAGTAGAGGGAGTGAAGCTTCTCGGTTAATTTTTTCCCGATATTAATAATGCTAATTTAGGATAGAGTACGAAATTTGAGCTCAATGAAAGTTATATGTACTGAGAAAATTAGTTTAGAATATTTCATGAAAAAGTGCAGTTTGTATGGGAGGTGGTGGAAGGAGTAGAGCGTTTTAAGTGACTTTTTGAGAACCAACTATAATTAATTTACAATTGACATATTTTAAATTTCAGATCAGTAACATTTACAGTTTTCAGGAAAATCGAATTTAAGTAAAGTCGTGGAATTGTGTCACATTGTATGGGAGGTGGTAGAAGGAATGAAGCTAATCGGTTAATTTTTTCCCGATATTAATAATAGTGCAAATTAAGGATTAAGTACAATATTCAATCTCGATGAAAGTTACACGTACTGAGAAAATTGGGGTATAGCATTTCATGAAAAAGTGCAGTTTGTATGGGAGGTGGTGGAAGGAGTAGGAGGTTTTAAGTGAATTTTTGAGAAACAACTATAATCATTACGCAATTGATATATTTTAAATTTCAGATCTGCATCAATCACGCTTTTCAAGAATATCGAGTTTTCATGAAGTCGTGGAATTGTGTCATATTGTATGGGAGGGGGTAGAAGGAGTGAAGCTACTCGGTTAATTTTTTCCTGATATTAATAATAATGCAAATTAAGAATAAAGTACAACATTTAAGCTCGATGAAAGTTACACGTACTGAGAAAATTGGTGAATAGCCTTTCATGAAAAAGTGCAGTTTTTATGGGAGGTGGTGGAAAGAGCAGGAAGATTCAAATAATTTGTATACCATAGATCACATTTCTGATAAAAATAGTATGTTCTAAATTTCAAATGATTTGCTCCAATGGTTTTGAAGAAATTTGATTAGTATATATTTTTGAAAATGTGTCATTTTGTTTGGGAGGGAGTGGAAAGCGTGGGGGTATTGAACTAAAACCACACGCAGATTACATCTCGGTGCACATCTAACAAACTGTGAAAGTTTCATTACAATCGGCTTAGCCGTTTTTGCGTGAAAACCGGAAAGACAGACAGAGAACATTTTTAAAAACGTTTGTTTCTGCTTAGTTATTGCTAAAATAAAGCAAAAAACTTATTTATAGCCATTTATAAACAAATAACAGACAGACACTACAATTATATTTATATATATAGATTTATTTGGTTTAACATAATTAAGATATACAAGAATCTTTTTTTGCGTAATAACGGCATATTAACTATTCAAATTAAGGGACTCATTTCAAATTAGTTCTACAACATTAATAACAGTTTATCAAAAGAATAGAAAAAAAGAAAACAAAAACTATGAAAATTAAATTAGAAAAGAAAAAAAAATAAGAAAAGCCAACCTCCCAAATATACTCTAAGCCTCCTGCAAAATTTACCATTTACGAATTTCGACTGGTAGTTGATTCCACTGTTGAATGACAAACGAAGGATTGAAACTAGAGATAAGAACTTAGGTGTTATTAGTTCAGTCCTGGCGAACGTAATTCGTTGAATACTCAGCCCTTTGGAATGAATTATCTTAAAGAGAAATATCAAGTAGCGATTTAGAATATAGCGTTCTAGAGTGCAACCAAATATATTATCAGCATAAGGAGAAACAAATTCTGGCAAAATTTTAAGTTTCTACTTTTTCTAGTTTTAATGAGAATCGATTAAATGCATTTACCAAAATTCTGCCATTGTATTTAAATTTTTTGACATCAATGACATTTGCAATAGTATACTTTTCTCAAAATTTAAAGTTAATATTTTTGACGGTTTTGAAGAAAACTAATTTGATTGAAATTTCGAAGTTTCATGAAATTTGTATGGGAGGGGGTAGGAACTGTGAGGTGAAGTTGATAGCTTTTTTTTCGAAATTAGTTGTAATTATAATAAAACGAATTCTGTAAAAAATTCGTCCTTTTAGCTTTGCTAGTTGCAATGAAAACCGAATAAATGCATTTTTGAAAATTGTGCATTTGTATGGGAGGGGTAGAAGAAGTGAAGAGATCGGATTAATATTTTTTATAGTTAATGATATTCACATCATTATACTATGACATCATTTTCAAGTTGATAGCTGAAATGGTTTCAAAGAAAAATCAATTTCTTTAAATTTCGAAATTTTATGAAATTTGTATGGGAGGGGGTGGAAGGAGTGGGCGGATGTGGCCCGTTCACGATCTTAAAGTTACTTTTTGCTTAGGGTTCGAGAGTTGTGTTGTAGACAGACGGACAGACGGACGTACAGACGGCCACTCGGAATCGAGGTTTTTGAGCGACAAAACATTTTTCTGTACCATTGGCGGCTTTGTGCGAGCTTTATTTCTTAGCGTTAAACAGTAAGGCAAACACAATATACTTTCAGATTTCATCTAGAGTTCAAAAAAGTAATTTAGGTGGAAACATTTGAAGGACTGCAGATTGCACTTGTTTGAAAACAATTTAGCTGGCAATGAGTGCCAATGTTGCAATGTCAAGTGTGAAAACTTAACTTTCGTCGGATTAATGTAAGTATGAATTTCAATTCCAATTTTGTGTCCAATAGACCAAAAGATCTCCCGTCGACTTTGAATAACGGAAGATCATAGATTAGATGATTATCTTCAAATATTAAACGATTCTGCGAATGGCAGCAGTTTCCATTACTTTCGAGAGTACTGAAGTTATGGCTATCGGGCTCGTGTTGGCGGAATTCACTTTGTTTCCTTTCTTAGGAATTGGCTGAACATTTGTAACTTTGCACATACGCGGAAGGCTTCCAGTAGAGTAAAAAAGATTGGAAAGAGGTTTAGTTAAAGAAGAGAAGCACTTCTTATGGGTAATGGATGGAATACCGTTCTAGAAATAAGTTTCTTGCGAAAATGCTTTGGAGGAAGTAAGAAAGAGCTTTTCAAATTTTTATGTGAAAATTTTATTTGGTTCATACATCAAGGCACTGGAAACTATACGCAAGTTGAATGGTACATATCGAATGTAATTAAATTTGTAAACACAAATCTGATAATCATTCCATACTGAATTTTAATCAAAAGAATTCCAAAACACCTAATAATCTATTCCTCGAAAATAATGAAATTTTCAGTAAAAAAAGAATTAAGATTAAATTTTTTTGACTAACAAAACTTAATAATCTGTTCTTTGAAAATTATCGGGAAAATTTCCTATGACTCAATAATAATTGAGAACAATCTAAACATCACGTACAGTAAATTATAAGAGATTTAAATAAAAAACACGGAACTCTATTTTCTTATTTGATTATCTAGTATTGAATTGAAAAAAACAATTTAATTATACAAATATTAAAAAAAAAATATGTTCGCTTGATTTAAAGTTCAAACAGGTTCATGAACATTGAAAATTTGCACGTTAATTGTTGTAAATTGAATCCTAATTTACTTGGGAATTGAATGTTAAACAATATTTTCGATCATGACAATCCAATTATGTGTGTGGCAAGTGATGCTGATCTAGAAATAAATATGTAAATACGAAATAAGCAATATTTTCCAACAAAATTTATTTGAATCTAACAGACGCAAGGGTAGCGGCTAAATTAAACGCATAAAGTTTACTGCATTGAATTTCCCAACGCAGAAAATTTAGCTTTAAAGCCAAAGTCGCAACTTAATAAACGACTTATTCAATTTTAACACTCGTGTATTTTTCGATCCCAACTACAACTGTTCCAAGTATAGTGATTGAACCTTAATAACAATGTTTTGTAACGTAAACAATATTTTCCAACATTTCTCATCTATATAAATATAATTGTAGTGTCTGTCTGTTATTTGTCTATAAATGGCTATAAATAAGTTTTTTGCTTTATTTTAGCAATAACTAAGCAGAAACACGCCTTTTTAAAATTTTTCTGTCTGTCCGTCTGTCTGTCTGTCCGGCTTTTACGCAAAAACGGCTGAACCGATTGTAACGAAACTTTCACAGATTATTAGGTATGCTGCGGGATGTAATCTGTCTTAGGTTTTATTTTAATTCCCTCACTCCTTCTACCCCCTCCCATACAAAGTGACTCATTTTCAAAAATTTATAATAATCAAATTTTCATGGAAACTATAAAAGCTATTAATTTGACATTTAAAATATATTATTTTCATTATAAATGCAATCTTCAAGTATATAAATAATTTGAATGCCATTACTCCTTCCACCACCTCCCATACAAACTAAACTTTTTCATGAAATACTATACTCCAATTTTCTCAGTACGTATAACTTTTATCAAGCTAAGATTTCGTATTAAATCTTTAATTAGCATTGTTATTAATATTAGGAAAAAAGTAACTAATTAGCTTTACTATTTCTACCCCCTCCCATACAATCTGACACAAATCCACGACTTTGCGAAAATTCGATTTTCTTGAAAAGAATGAATGTTACTATTCTGAAATTTAAAATATATCAATTGAATGATAATTGTAGTTGCTCCTCAAAGAATAACTAAAAACTCTCCACTCCTTCCACCACCTCCTATACAAACTTCACTTTTTCATGAAATATTCTAAACCAATTTTCTCAGTACGTATAACTTTTATCGAGCTAAAATTGTAAGATTGTACTAAATCTTTAATTAGCATTATTATTATTATCGCGTAAAAATTAACTGATTAGCTCCACTCCTTCTACTCCCTCCCTTACAATGTGACACAATTCCACGACTTTGCGAAAACTCGATTTTCTTGAAAAGTGTGAATCTAACTGATCTGAAATTTAAAACATATCAATTGGATGACGATAATAGTAGTTTCTATAAAAATTAGCAAAAACCACCCACTCCTTCTACCACCTCCCATACAAACTGCACTTTTTCATGAAATACTCTAAATCAATTTTCTCAGTACGTATAACTTTGATCGAACTAAAATTTTGTGTTAAATCCCTAATTAGCATTATTACTATTGTCGGGAAAAATTAACCTATTTACTTCATTCCTTCTACCCCCTCCCTTACAATGTGACACAATTCCACGACTTTGCGAAAACTCGATTTTCTCGAAAAGTGTGAATCTAACTAATCTGAAATTTGTAAAATATCAATCGCATGGTGATTATATTATTATATACCACCTTCCATACAAATTGCACAATTTCACTAAATCCAATGCACTAGGTTTCTCAAGTTACCTATTCAATTTTTCAAGCTTATCTTTGGTGCAAAATATTTTTATAGCTACTCTAGCATGATGTGAAATAAATTAATTTAGTACTGTCATCCCTTCTATCACTCCCCACACAAAAATTCTTAAGATTACAAAAATTTCGATTTCATCGGTAGTATCATATAATTGGGCTTTACGCACAATCGAATTCCTGTTATGTATTTAAGCTTAATGTCATTTTATTTGGGCTTTTTTTTTAATTAACACAAGCTACAACTATTCACATGTCCTTAACGCTCTTCAACACGTATACATATGGTATGATCTCGAATCACGGGTTTGATTTGATCATGAGCCTGTCCCATACAAATGCGAGTATCATGGTCTCATTCTTAATAATTTATGATCCTGATTCCAACAAAATACAAAACATTGTGTTCAAAGAGCCATCAAACTAAGCAGATTATTTATCCGATATAATGTACTACTAACTACATTCTCAAAAAATGTTATTATTGCGATTCTTACGCGGACAAATTCGCGGGCGATCTCTAGTTTTTAATAAAAAAGCCTTTTACATATCAAAACCAACGTGAACATTTAACAATCTCTTGCAATCCAATTATAAGTTTTTCAAAATCAAAAGCTATCTTTTCCATATTCAAAACCAACAATTCCCCATCATTGATAATTCCTCAGCGGAACTTTGGAAGTGTAGAATCCTTTCTCTAGTAAAATAGCGCCGTATGCCATACGTACAAGTCCTAGCGACAATTAAAGGCCGATGTTCAAGATCGCGCCTTGTGGGGGGTCTTAACAGGAAATCGATTGATGTGATACTCGATGGAAAATTAATTTCAATAACAAATTCCATGATGCAAAATAGTCAGCAACTTCGATTTTCTTGAAATTTCTTTAAATTTGCCGACCTCAAAAGCGCTGAGTTTGATTGGAATATCTGTGAAGGTGTTAGATGTGCAGCCGAAATTGAGGTGGCTTGCCATACAACTTTTTTCCATATTTATTCAGATTTATAGCGTAAGTTTTATTTCAATTTGAAACAGTCGGTATAATTCAAAAGAATAAGACTTCTAGTACGTAAACTTTTTGAAGAATAGTTTCCATAAATACAACCGTCCATGATTCAATACAACCAAGGTCATTCCAGAAAACTTGGCAAAGCAAAGATTTATCTCTATGATTGATGCACATAAACATCATGTATCTGATATCCATTGTTTTAGCCGTGGAAAAAAAATCAATTAAAACAATATTTAGACCGAAAAGCACAGACAATTTCGGCAAAACCCAGACTAGTGAATTATATTAATTTAAGATTGATTGCGAAATCAGAGATTTAACAAAAGCCATCTAATAAATATAAGCCCGCATTATGTGGAACATTATTATCAGCGCTAATCTGTTTCTACATACCTGAAATTACTAGGAGCTTATGATAAAATGTGTGATTATATAGTACTACGTTTTAATTTTTTTTTTGTTAGTTAACTTACATACATACGAGTATTCTGTCGAGAAGATTATTGAAAAATAATCTCGATTATCTTGAAAATCAAAAGCTACTGCTTGTTTTTCTGTTAAGATGGTGTGCCAAGAAAATCACTACTGAAATAATTGCAAAATCAACAAGCTTGCTTAGGTTTTAGCACTCTCGATTAAATCTATAGGATATTTCATTTTAATCTAATGTTTAAAGAAAAAGCTAATATTTGGAAGTGATAAGAAAATTTCTTTTCTATTACTGTACTCTATAGCAGAATAGCATGGTAACCTATTGTTTTAGATCTGACAACCACGCAATATTGATCTTTGCCGAATATGCCAGAATTTTGTAGAACAGTCCCCCAATATGTAAAAAGCCATAATCAAATTTCTAGAACCTTCCAGTATAGTTGAGACACACACCCGACGAATACACCATGGAAGGTTCGAGAATTGTGAAAATGGTATAAAAGTACGAAGCTTTCACACCCTAGCTCGCAATATTAAACTAAGAGAGTTGCGATTAATTCCTTCATACTCAACATTTAATTCTGTAATTCTCACAGTAAGACTAGTGAAGAACTGTGGAGAAAAGGTTTCCTATATGTTACTAGAAAAATGCACAGAGTTGATTGCGCATAAGCTTAGTTTAAATCCGATAGCTTCGCCAAAGTGGTGGTTAGATGGGTCCAGATAGGGTAGACATCTGAACTGCATCATTAGGCGACGTCCAGTGTTGTAAATATCATACAGGATGTCCCATTAAGACCGTCTATTTTGAAATTAAAAAAAGAACCGCAGTGTTTATTTAAAAAGCTCTGATGTTTATACTCTAGATGAAATCTGAGAGTATATTGTGTTTTCCTTACTGTTTGTAACACTAAGAAATAATGCTCGCACAGAGTCGTCAAGAGTTCATAAATATTTGTTGTCGTCCAAAAACCACGATTTCGAGTGACCGTCTGTTTGTCTACAACATAACTCTCGAAAGCTTTAACCTATCGTGATGAAATTCGTCCCATATCGTTTAGCAAAAAAGTAACTTTAAGGTCGTTCCCATTGTTAAAATGTTTCTCCGCCAAAAAATGATCTAAATGTTTAAAAAAGTGGTAGTCGGTTGGCGAGAGGTCCGGTGAATATGATAGATGAGGAAGAGTCTCATACTGCAAATGTCGAAAAATTTGGTTTTGATTCGAATACTTCTTCTACTCCCTCTCAAACAAATGCAATTTCGGTAAATGCATTTAATAGATTTTCATTGAAACTAGAAAAAGTATAAACTTATAATTTTGCCAGAATCTCTTAATAATTGCAATAAATACTTAAAAAAAATTTGAATTTCGCTTCACTCCTTCTACCACCTCCCACACAAATTTTTGTATTGAAAATTCAAGAAAAGTAATTCTCCTTCGAACAAATGAGAGCTATCGACTTTAAAACTGTGGCAAAGCAATGTGATTAGGATGTTGATAAGCAGTTTCAAAATCATCCTAAAACTCCTATTTTCTCCGACAGCTCCCATACAAATGCCATAAATTCAGATAAAAATTGTTCAATTACCTCCAAAATTATGAAAGCTACAAACTTTAAATTCAGCATGAAACATTTTGTATACTACGTTCGGTGTTATATAAAGGGTGGTCCAACCATAATGCACGATATTAATTGTGAGTCACACCTTAACGTCAAGCTTTTCGCCCAACTTAATTTGACATTTCTTTGTTTCAGTGTTTGACAAATTCAACCAAGGAGAGGTACACAATTGAGCAGCGCGTTAAGGTTGTTGAAGCCTTTTACGAAAATGAGCGTTCAAATCAAAATGCATTTCGTGCACTTCGTGATTTTTTTGGTCAGCATAATCGACCAAATGTGTCCACAATCGGGAGAATTGTGCGCAAATTTCAGCAAACTGGGTCTGTAGGAAATGTGAACTCACCTGTGCATGCTCGCCCAGTTCGTTCTCCGGAAAACATTGCTGTTGTTCGCGATAGTGTGGCAGAAAAGCCGACAACCTCGACTCGTCGCCGTGTCCAACTATTGAACATCTCACGAACATCACTGATGCGAATTTTGAATAAAGATTTGAATTTACACGCTTACAAGGTTCAATTGACTCAAGAGCTGAAGCCTACTGAGCATTTCAAGCGTCGGAAATACGCCGAATGGTTGGTTGAACAGACAGAAGTGAATGGTGGCTTTACAAAGAAAATCATCTTCAGCGACGAGGCACACTTTCACCTCAGTGGATTCGTTAACAAGCAGAATTGCCGCATTTGGGCAAATGAGAATCCACGAGTGATTGTTGAAAAGCCGATACATCCACAAAGAGTGACTGTTTGATGCGGTTTATGGGCTGGCGGCGTCATCGGGCCGTACTTCTTCGCAAATGAGGACGGCCAAGCAGTTACCGTGAATGGTGTTCGCTATCGCGAGATGATAACGGACTTCTTGTGGCCAGAAATTGAGGATATGGATCTGGACGATATGTGGTTTCGACAGGATGGTGCCACTTGCCACACAGCCAACGAAACAATGGCTCTTTTGCGCGAGAAATTCAATGGCCGTGTTATCTCACGTTGTGGCGATGTTAGTTGGCCGCCACGATCATGTGATTTGACACCGTTGGACTTCTTTCTCTGGAGATATTTAAAAGAAAAAGTCTACGTCAATAAGCCAAGAACAATTCAAGAGCTAGAGGATGAGATAATTCAGCACATTAACAACATTGAACCTCAATTATGTCTCAGAGTCATTGAAAATATGGATAGAAGTATGCCACCGTAGCCGTGGCAAGCATTTGAGCGATATTTTGTTTCACACATAATTGTCATAGATCCTTCTATCATAATAAAAAATATTAAGATAATTCTCTGAAAACTTTTTGTTTTATTTACAATTAACATCGTGGTCCAACCAAAACCACCCTTTACAAAAATTATAATAACAACCTCCCGCTCTGTTTTTACCACCTCCCATACAAAAGTCACTATTCACTATTCGAAAGAATATGGGATGATATATTTTCCGGTATAATAAACTATTTCTTATTATTAAGGCTTTAATGCATTTTAGGGTTTTAGTTTTGTAGCCTGTAGTATTGTATTGTATTGTATCCTAAATTTGATATATGATAGCAACTTTAGCGTGATGAGAAACTGCAAAATTTTTCCAAATCAAAAATTTGTCTTTCATCTAGAGTATCGCACGATTGGGCTTCACGCCCAATCGTAATCCTTTTATGTTTATATTTTAATAAACAGTGTAGACATAGAGGTTATGTATGGAACAAAATATCCGACAAATGTCCGCCTCGTGACTGATGGCACTCGTTTTGACGAAATTTTCGATGACATTTTGGCATAGTACCGACTCAATTTCATCAATGGCACGACAAATCTTGACTGAAAGTCATTCAGAAATTGTTTTAAATCTTCGATGTCCGAAAACCCTATCCAGTGGCGTCAAATCGCATGATCTTGGTGGCCAATTCAAATTGCCGCGGCGCGAGATAACTCTCCCTTTAAATTTCGTCTTCAACAATTCCATCGTTTCGTTCGCTGTGTGACAGGTTGCGCCGCAGAGTGTGACATTTTCCTATCTAGCGGGATTTAATTCCTGTATTGAAAATATCAATGGGTTTCGAATGAAATTATATCTTTATGGCATTTTATTAAGATCTATTTATGTTTTAATACCAGCATTTCCGCTCCACCCAGCAAATCATTCCTGAGATTTTCGAACTGGAGTACTCGGTCACTGAACCGAGAAAGATGGAGGTGTAGTATACTGGAGGTCAAGGTCCAATTTGGGCTGTTGCGGTATCGTAATTAAAACAAAACAGCTTCACAATATTGAATTATCATTCATTGCATTTTATTACTAAGCTGCGAAATAAAGTTACGTCATTCAACTCGTCCTTTAAGAAATTCGTTCACCAGCATTTTCAGCTTTTGTATCTGGAAATTGTTGTCTTAACTCAAAATACTTAACTTAGAACTCTTTAACCTTATTCATTCTCTCACTTACTCTATAAAAACTCACAGGCCTAATGCGAGGGTTAAGTAGGTCCCGAAATTGTAGGCTAAAGTCGCGAATTAGTGGCAATGAATTGTAATCGCATTTAAGCGTTATATAATTTACAAAAACCCTGCCCTAGAATCCCCATTCACTTAGCCTTTCCTTTCCATAACTTCTCCCAAGAATAATAAACTTGCGCCACACTTGTTGACAATTTATTTTACTTTATTATTTTAATAATAAAGTATTGTGATCGACTTGAAAAAAAAAAAAAAAATTGCTACCCTGAAATTTTGTTTTTTCGCGTTTCATGACTAAAATAGCCTAAAAATGCAAAAAAAAAATCCGTCTGTCTGAAAGTCCATTTTTGGAGAGATTGTAGATAGTTGCGGATCTCAGGCGGACACCCATTTTGTGGGGTGTAAGGGTTCAGGGGGATACGGGGGGAGCCCTTAAACCGAAAACTAAGAATTCAAATATCTCAAGCATGGTTACAGCTAGGAAGCTAAGGATCGATATACATATAAAAGGATTTGTGGGACAACTTTTAAAATTAATTTAATTTTTTTATCCATTGGGGTGCAAAAAGGGGGGGCTAAAACCAATTGTCGACCGAATTTTTTTTTTCAAATGATTATATCTTAGAAAATACTTAGCATAAACAATTTATATTCTTAGACCATCAAGGTGGCATACAGATTCACTGGAATCAGCTTACATAGAGGCTAATTATTGTAAGGGAGAGGGTCAGGGAGGGGGGGGGGGGGGAGGGTGCAAAGTAAAACACTTAAAAATCAATATCTCGGCTATTTGTTGAGCTATGTAATTGAAATTTGGTACTTATAATAAGCTATACTAGAGAAATACGAAAAAAATAAAAAAAATATAACATTTGGACAAAATAGTAGTGGGGGAAAATGGGGAGCATTGAACTTTACAAAATTTCAAACCATTATATCTCAAAACTGAGTACAGATATCAAATCAAAAGTTTGTCAGATTGTGGACCTATATAACTTTTAATTTTGGTAAAAAATTTAAGTTGGGGGGTGTAAGGGGAGGGAGGTGGAAAGCAGAAATGTTGAAAATTTTGAGTAATTTTCTTAGGGCTCTGGTAAAAGATACAAAATTTAAATTTTGCAGGTCGATACATCTATTTATTGTACATACCGAAAAAATAATAAAAATTCTGCAATTGTTATGCACCGATCCCCCTGGTCTAACGTGCACAAGGTGTGTCATGTGCAATGAAAAAACACATAAGCTGAAAATTTTTGAATGAAATTTTAAGGTAGAAACTTGAAAATTTGAAAAAAATCCCTAAAAGAATGAATTATTAACTGGAATACCTTCAAAACTTCTACCCCCTCCAATACAAAATTATTTTTTCGACCATTTTTAAAATAAACTGCCAACAAGTCGGGCGAAACTTTATTATTCTTGGCATAAGTTGCGGATGAGTGGAAAGTCAATATGCAGGTTAGAGTGGTTAGGGAAGGCTAAGTGAAAGGGAGTTCTTGGGCAGGGCTGTTGTCAATTTAAAAATATTTCATTCGTTTCTGCAAGTTTGGGTTTTTATGAGCGGAGGAGGAGGGGTAATAGTAAGGGTGGGGTGATGTTTATAGCTTTTTAATTAATTGCTTGAATCACGTCCAATATCCTCTGTATAGAATGTGTTTCATAGACGAAGTTGCATAGAATTTTCATAAAATTCGGTGTATTTTACATTCACGAAACCGAACATTTGTATGGGAGGGGGTAGAGAAGGTAGGGGAATCGTAAAATTTGAAATGTAGTTTTATTTTGCTTCTCTTGTAAGGTGCTTGTAAAAAATTTCAAGTTCATAGCTTTTAATTTGTTGGATATTAGTTGATTTAATGAAATTAGTCGAAATCATACTTTTGTATGGGAGTGGGTAGAAGGACAGGCGCGATCTCAAAACTTTTGACGCAATTTTATTTTAATTATTTTTAAAAGTTCTTGTGCAAAATTTCAAATTGATAGCTTTTGATAGTTAGGTAATAATTGATTTCTTGGAAATGGTCGAAAAAATAATTTTGTATGGGAGGGGGTAGAAGTTTTAAAGGTTTTCGACCAGTTAATATTTTGTGTATATAGGGATTTTTTTTAAATGCATTTCGCAAATTTTCAAGGTTCTACCTTAAAATTTCACTCAAAAATTTTCAGTTTATGTGTTTTTTTCAATTCACATGAAACACCTTGTGCACGTTAGACCGCGGGGGTTGGTTTATAACAATTATGGATCAAGTTATTATTATTTTTTTATGTACATCAAATAGACGTATTCACGTGCAAAATTTGAACTTTGTATCTTTCACCTGAGCCCTAAAAAATCAGTAAAAATTTTCGACATTTTTGCTTATCACTTCCCTCCCCTTAGACCTCCGAACTTAAAATGTTTACCAAAATTAATTATTATGTAGTTCTACAATCTGACAAATTTTCGATTTGCTATCTGTACACTGTTTTGAGATATAAGGATTTGTAATTTTGAAAAGTGCGCCATTTGTGAAATGTTCCGCATTTCTCTCCACTACTATTATTTCAACATGTTATATTTTTTTTGTATTTGTCTAGTATACCTTAATATACGTTTCAAGTTTCAATTACATAGCTTAAGAGATAGTTGAGATATTCATTTTTAAGTGTTTTTCTTTGCACCCCCCTTGACCCTCCCCCTTACAATAATTAGCCTTTTTTTAAGCTGATTCTGATGAACCTATATGCCACCTTAATGGTCTCAAAATATGAATTTTTTACAATAAGTAATTTCGAAGATATAATCATTTGAAAAAACAATTCGGCTGACGATTTGTTTTTAGCCCCCCCCTTTTTCGGACGCCAATGGAAAAAAAATTAAATTATTTTTAAAGTTTGTCCCATAACTTTCTCTAAATCTTTACTGATTTTCAACTTTTTATCTGCATTCGTGGTGGAGATATTAGCAAGTGTAGTTTTCGACTTTTTCCCTCCCCCCGCCTCACCTTCCACCTCACACGCCCCAAAATTTCGAAAATAGAGCTCACTTACCCAATCAACAATTCACCAAAAAAGGAACATTTTACCTTCAACGGTCTCGGAGATATGAGTCCATATGTACGGCGGACGGTGTACGGCGGGACGGATTTTTTTTTTTGCATTTTTAGGTTAATTTAGTCATGAAACGCGAAAAAATTTCAGGGTGGCAAATTTTTTTTTTTTCTTGTGTCGATCACAATACTTTATAATTAGAATAATAAAGTAAAATCAACTGCTAACCAACAAATTAAAGGCTACGAACTTGAAATTTTGTACGAGCACTTCACAAAAGAAATGAAATAAAAGTGCATCATAAATTTTACATTTCCTTACCTCCTCTACCCCCTCCCATACAAATGATTGGTTTCGCGAATGTAAAATACACCAAATTTTATGAAAATTCTATGCAACTTCGTCCATGAAACTGACATTCTATGCAGAAAATATTGGACATAATTAAAGCAATCAATTGAAAAATTATTGACATTCACCCACCCTTAATATAACCCCTCCCACTCCCTCATAAAAACCCAAACTTGCATAAACGAATGAAATATTGATTACAAGTACTGGAGCTATTGATCGTATTCGCAACTAAGTGTTGAATTGGCATCATCCCTGCTCTAAAGGGGGTTCCACTTGTGAAAGGGGGTTCCACTTGTGAAAGGGGGTTCCACTTGTTAAAGGGGGTTTCACTTGTGAAAGGGAGTTCCACTTGTGAAAGGGGGCTCCACTTAGTCTTCCCTAACCGCCTTAACTTGCATATTGACTTTCCATGCATCATTAACTTGTCCCAAAAATAATAAAGTTGCGCCCGACTTGTTGGCAGTTTATTTTGATTGTGAAAGGGTTGTTAGCCATTCGCACAAACCTCTATTTAGGAATTTTCACTTTCATTTTCACGCAAGTAGTGTACGGAAATTATACGTCGACCGGGATTTGAACTTCCGATCTCCGCATTGTACGCTACACCCTAAGCTTAGTATAGTCTCTGCTCTAAGACCGATGGCGGATGCACAGTTTCCTTCTATCGTTAAAGTTTGTCTCACAAACCTCTCTATATGTGTTTCGATTTTTAGCTTTCTGGCTAAAGCCGTAGTTATATATTCGAATTTGTAATTTTCGGTTCTACCCCTCTGGCCGCATCCCCTTTTGGATGAGGAAAGTGATCATATAAATTTTTTCTTAAATGTAACTTATGCTAAAAATGTATCTTTTCTTAATATGTATATTTTGATTACGAAATTAAAATAATAAATTTACCTCTGACAACAGCGACACATTGTTTATTTCAAGTCCAAGCAACGTGAAAATGGGACATGAGTGGTTTCGAATTAATCAGAAAATTCTACGTCTTGCGTAGTAAAACAATTATAGACCAGTATCTTGGAAAAATCATGTTTTCGTCAGTAATTATGTTCCCTTTCTTCTTATCATTCCAATCACTTCAGAGTAGTATGCAGTCCATTGCAGTTTCCTTGTCAGGGGTGTACAACAATGTGTTTAATAGTTTTTCCTAGAATATAATAAAATTACTTTTGTTAAAAGACTTATAAGAAAAATCGAATATAAATGTGGTAAGAACTTAATGTATTCTGCTCCCCTAACTATATAAAATTCACGTATATATTTACTAAATTCATATGAATATTTTAGTGTAGGAGGTGATACAAGATCAGAATGGATTGAATCTTTACATATAAATATAATTGTGAATGTTTTCACAGTGCATTTCGAATTGAAAGAAGAGATTTCCGGATTCTACACTGTTACGCTTTATTATTCGTGGCGTTTCGGTCTCTGCTGAGACCTTTATCAATCTAAAATTAAGGTCTTGATAAAGGTCTCAGCAGAGACCGAAACGTCACAAATAATAAAGCGTAACAGTGTAGAATCCGGAAATCTTTTCTTTCAATACAATTGTAGTGTTTGCCTGTTATTTGTTTATAAATTCCTATAAGTAAGTTTATTGCTTTATTTTAGTAATAACTAAGCAGAAACACACGTTTTTAAAATTCTTCTCTGTCTGTCTGTCCGGCTTTCACGCAAAAAACAGCTAAGCCGATTATAATGAAACTTTCACAGTTTATTAGGTATGCTTCGAGATGTAACCTGCGTTTGGTCTTATTTCTATAACCCGACACCTTCTTCTCTCTCCCATACGAAATTACCGCCATTATGTTTTGGCATAACTCTGAGTTGATTAGCGTTCATTTGAGATACACTTAATCACTATTTATTCACAAAATTACAGACAATTTTGATTGCAATGAAGGATCGCTTCGACAAAAACAATTTAGCTAGATTTACGATATATTATTTGATTGAGAGGCAATACGTTAGTCGGGTGACGTCAAATATATGAATATTTAGTTATATAGATTTCAAATTATGATATTGTTACCTAGTTAAATCGTAAAAAAAAATATTTAGAGAAAATTCAAACATGCAATGCGCTAAAAAATATTAAAAAGAAGGTTGCTTCGGTCGAAAAACTAACCCGATCCGCGCGCGTGGCAAGCGAGCATTCTACCACTCAACCACCGATGCTGATGAACTTATGTGACCAAAATTTAGCAACAATTCTTCGATCTACTTTGATTAGAGTCAAATGGTTTCATTTTTAGTTATCAACCACGAACTTATTTCGTCAAAATTTAGTCTCCTACTTACTGTGAGTCACCTGACTTCAAATATATGCACAGTTTTTACTTATTATAACAGATAGAAGTTAGATAGGTAGATTTTCTTTATTGAGAAACTAGTTGTTAGCTCTTCGCCTTGAAAACAGTATTTAAAAGTTTGCCAGTAACTAAATATGTATGCCTAAAACATCCTTGTAATACAGTTTTTCAATCCCTTCGATTGTAGTAGAGAAGTTAAACTGAAGCACTTAATGACCAAAAATAGTTTGAACACAACAATCATGAATAAAAGTTAGTAACAACAAAGATTTTGAAAAATTACCATTTTTACCATTTCCCACAATTTTTTTTCAAAATTCTACACATTTTTTTTAACCGATTTCTACATCGTTTTTAATTTTCTAACATTTACCTATCTTTTCATAGTATGACCTAAAACAGTGTAACCAAACTCCTGCATAATCTATCTACGACCTCCCATAGAAATTTCATTCAGCCATTGAATTTTTTTCGAATTCGTAGTGCCACCATAAACAGGTTCAAGAACATACCGATCGTACAAGTGCATGTATGCAAGCTAACGCCCGCTTGTCATGATCTAATCTAGCTCCTTATCTTTATTTTTACACAACACTTTCTCAAATTAATATTAAAAAAATACATAGTTTTATTCGTTCGTTATCTTTCTTTCAGAGAGCTCTATAACACAATAGGGAGGCTTTATCTTCTTCCTGGACTAATATTTATTACAATTTGTATGTTGTAATTGTCGAAAAATTTATGATACTGAAATAAGAAGATAAAATATATTTTTTAAGAGCAAAGAAATTCAACGATATATAATTCAATTTATTAAGTATTAAAAATTTTCTTACGTAATTAAATGATGAATTAATTAAATTTACTTTATATTTCTCCACCCAAGAAATCGATGATAAAATTTTCATTGAATTAACACCAGCAAATTTATTTATGATAAATTGGAAGGTTTTATATAATTCATCATTCCAACGCAATCTAATCTTTAACCGCTCAGTTGGGTGATGGATAGATAGGAAATACTACGATACAATCTATTTATTCGCCCCCTCAGAAATAATAATAATTACATTTCTAAGATATTGAAATTTTATTTAATTAATTATTTTTATTCATTCAAAAAAATGTGCTGCTTCGCTTCGGTTGCTTTTCTGGATGTTTCCATCCCGAAAATCCTTCCTCTAAGAATGTGCTTGTGCACTGCACATAAAGGCAGAATTCCTTCACAAAACATGTTTAACTTGAAACAAGGTGTCCGGAAGTCGGACTACATGAGTTCCCCAGATAAGCAGCTCCCTTTTGATTGCAAACATGCTTTTGACTGTTTTGCCATACAGCATTTTTCGATCACAATAAAATATAATTTTTATAGTTTTTTTCTGGGTTAAATGCTAATAACTGCAGTTCCGGGTTAGTGGTCATTTTCAAATATAATAGGATTCTATGTGCCGAAGAGCTTGATTTTTTGAGACTACACCCAAATTTTTTCCGATTAGGCTTACTTAAGCTATCGTCAAAATACACAGACACACAAGAAAAATGAATGCCAAAAGCCGTTACCGTAGAGTCCGTCCGTATCCGAGGCGCTGTATCCGTTTCTCATATCAGTAAGATCTTAAGATTACGGGTGATAAGCCCATGATCCAAAGAGTATTCATTTGGTATTTTTAGGGCAGGCAGGACTATTTGTGAATTCTAATGCTCCATCTCACAGATGAAATCTGCATTACACTTTCTAAAATGTAATGCAGAATTTGACTGATAACAATATGGTATAAGCAAAAGGTAATGCAACAAGGTAGTTAACTAGGTAGGAGGAGGTAGAGGCTTCAATAAGCAGTCTAGACTGCATTGATCAAATCGCAAACAAACTCGTAAACAATATTATTAATGCTTATAAACAAAGTTGTCCTGCTGTACGCAAAAAAAAAGGCCAAAGAAACACCTAGGTGGATCGAGGAACTAGCGGCAAAACTAAACTTGCTAATATCTCTACTACAAATGCAGTTCGGAAGCTGAAAATCAGCATAGGTATAGAGAGGGTTGTGGGACAAACTCTAAAAATAATTTAATGTTTTTATCCATTGGCGTCCGAAAAGGGAGTGTTAAAACAAATTGTCGGTCGCATTTTTTTTCCAAATGATAACATCTTCGGAACTACATACTTGGTCCAAAAAAATCTTATTTTAAGACCAATTAGGTGGCATGCAGATCCACTATATTCTACTAAAAGGGAGGCCAACAATTGTAAGGGGAGGGTCAGTAGGGATGCAAAGAAAACAAAAATTCTACTCTCTCCCATACAAAAGTATTTTTTCAACCATTTGTAAAAAATCATTTATCATCAAACCACTGAAAGCTATCAACTTGAAATTTTGTAAAAACACTTCTAAAAATATTTTAAATAAAAATGCATCAAAAGTTTTGGAATTCTCCATGCCCTTCCACCACCTCCTAACCAAAAGTATTATTTCGACCAATTTCAATAAATCAACTAATAAACAACAAATTAAAAGCTATGAACTTGAAATTTTGTACGAACACCTTTTAAAAGAAACTTAACAACACTAAATCATGAATTTTGCTATTTCCTCACCTCCTCTATCCCCTTCCATACAAATGTATGGTTTTAAGAATATAAAATACAACGATAATTTCATAGAATTTACTTCGTCTATGAAACTAAACTGAATTTTGATCGCGATACGAGCAATCAATTAAACAATTATTGAAAGAAAAGATTTCCGGATTCTACACTGTTACGCTTTATTATTGACGTTTCGGTATCTGCTGAGACCTTTATCAAACTGATCGAAATTACAAAATACAATTATTATTTAGAAGGAAGGGTAATTAAGGTTAAATTAGTTAATTAACCTTAATTACCCTTCCAGCAGAGACCGAAACGTCACGAATAATAAAGCGTAACAGTGTAGAATCCGGAAATCTTTTCTTTCATTTCGAAATGCACTGTGAAAACATTCACCAAACCATTAAACAATTATTGGCATGTAACCATCCCTTCTATCGCATCTCCACCCATTTCCCCCCAACCCTTAACGAAAGACGTACTTCAAATGATGGAAGTTATTCTGCTAAACCTTCTGCTTACAAAAAAAGGAAAACAAACGCAGGTATTATTTTAAGATGCATTCAGGTTTTGTCATCTGGTCATTATTTATCGCATTCTAATGTAATCTGAAACTACAGGACTGAAAGGATCCAATACCATTTCATCGCATGCTGAAACTTCCACAGAGCCATTACAATCTGCAATACCGGGTAATCGCTTATGAATTTCTTCGATGAAATAATCAATTACAAATTCACGCCTTGCGAATTGTCCGACAGGGTTATTATTTCTTTATACCTGCAAAATTTGAACTTTGTATATTTTACAAAGAGCCCTACAAAAAATAGTGAAAGTTTTCGACATCTTGGCTCACCACCTACCTCCCCTTATGCCGGGGATAACAAGGTTGCTGGTTGTGATTCTTATCCACCTGCATTCGGCTAGATTTATCATCTGCGCGTCTATAGAGTATTTGACAATATGTATGGGCGGTGGTAAGTTTTCTGCGAATTCTAGGTTAGCACCTTATTTTGCTACCTCGTCCTCTACTTTATTTCCTGTTATGCCATTGTGGCCCGGAATTCAGCAAAGTTCGACCATTCTCCTGCCATATAGATTCTGTAGCGCGCGTTGACAGCCCGAAAAAAAGTTGTCATTCGGTAACCTGAAACACGAGCCGGTTGGAAAGTCAGGTGAGTACAATGCCAATTTGGGTTCGTCAGTTTATAGATTTATTGATCTAATAAGATCCCCGGTTCTTGTTTTCCAGTGCTTCCTGTTCGGTAAAGCACATAACCAGAACTTAATTTAAACCCGGACTTTGCAACCACAGAATCCGTGGTTATTGCGGGTAAGCTCAAGGAGGGTACTGACTCTGATGGCATACTCAAGGCCGTGGGAAGTTCGGTGGAAAATGTTGTGGCTTACACTGATGACGTAGTTATACCAGTGGCGTGGCGTCCATTGATGCAAGGGAAGCAATGCTTCCCTTACGTTTTACCCTTTATTCAGTTTAGAAAAGCTAAACTGAAATCAACACGGATGTGAAAATTTATTAAAAATTTTTTTTAAAAGAAACCGCGCATTATTTTTGTCTATCAATGTTTACAGCATTTATGTGTTCAGGACAGCTTTTTTTCTCACACTTTTTCTAACCAACGAAAGTCGAAAGTCTTCCACAGGGAAAAAGATGCGACTTTAAAAACGCATATACAAAACCGCCGGATAATACGAGCAAAATTTTCTCGCTCGACGAGCGCAAGTTCGACTTCAAAAAAAAAGGGGAGATGCTTCGCATTAAAATGCTTCCACCTTTCCTCTTATTGCTTTTAGTCGCATATACAAGAGAACGAGACCGCCGGCCAATACAAGTGAAGTTTTCGCTCGCGGCGAGCGCAAGTTTGACTAATAAAGGAAGGAGGAATATGTTACCCTGCTCTAATGGAGGTTCCACTTAGTCTTCCTTAACCACTCTAAACTGCATATTGACTTTCCGTGCATCTCCAACTTGTCCCAAAAGTAACAAAGTTTCGCCCGGCTTGTTGGCAGTTTACTTTGTATCATGTTCGTGATACCTAGCTGTTCTCAACATTAATAATATTTCAAGCAGCTGACGAGAGTGGTTTTAGTAATATTTATAGTCTATTGCTTAAGCGTAATAAACCAATATATTTAAAAAATAATTGCTTCCCCTAGCTATAAAGTCACGCCACCCCACCGAGTTATACTAGCAGCAAGCAAGTACACTAGCAGAATATCCGAACTCACGAAAGGGACGGACTCTCAAAAAACTATACGATTGAGCAAAAAGCACCGGGATTAACTTAAACCTGCCAAAAACAGAACTGTCGCCCCTTACTAGAAAAACCAAAAACCAGCAGATTAGGCTACCGAAAATAAGAAACACTGAACTGGCCCTGACCAACCATGCAAAGTAAGTAGGATTGATCTTGGTTAGTAAGTAATAAACAAAATATTGAGGAGCGACCAACTAAGGCCAGCATCGCTTTGTACTTGTTCAAAATGATGTTCGGCAGAAAGTTAATCGTTATTGAACTAAAAATTCAAACCTTTATTTACGTTAATGGGTGATTGTTTTTCTATTCTCTATGTCTTCGATTACACCAACAAGATTGAAGATAATTGCCTTAATCTTTTGAAAATTACCACATATTTCAAGAATTGGTACTTATTGTCACTGACAACAGATCATAATCAAATTATTTGATATAAAATTCATGACATCCCTATGGATGGATTGGATTCAGTAGGGTTCCATCCACATTCGAGTGATTTCAAATAAATATCGTCAATCATTTAACTCCGATTATCTAGGTGTCTATACTTCTTCTACTTCTAAACTGGCACTACAGTCCAAATCGGACCTTGGCCTCCTGACATTCAGGTTCCTTAACATTTTTCATTCCTTTTTGTGGAAGGGTTGTTAGCCCTACGCACAACCCTCTTTCTACGAATTTTTCATTTTCGTAGATTGAGGTGACCAAGGTATATCCAAGCAGGCAATGTGCTGGAATTTTATATTGCATCGACCGGAATTTGAACTCACGACCTTCGCATTACAAGACCAACACGCTACCTACTAGGCTACACCCTAGGTGTCTATACATTGAAGATAAAATGATTGTTAACGACTATTTTGAACTCGATTAGCGAAAATTTAGAATGTTTGTCTGTAACAGCATCACCCAAAAACTACTGAACAGATTTCGATGGGATGATCAAGGTAGGTTATTATTAGGTGCTTAAACTGAGTATGTGTTATTTCAATAATCAAATGTATTACAATGGCGTTACTATCCAAACTGGGTTTTCAAATTTCAAGTCAATTGGATCGAAAAATGCTGAAAGAGCAAATTGCAGAACAGCAAAACTAGTCAAATGAATACTAAATAATTCTTTTTGCTATGAATTTTTTAGAGAAATGACCGTCCGTTCGTTCGCGAAATCCCTTCGCTCCTTCTACTCCTTTACATACAAAAAAAACATATTTTCGCTAATTCACCTAGTACCAATTCTCTTAGAAAGTAGAGTAGGTATGGATCTGAAATTTGAAATATTAGATAGTTGCAGATGAAATGGCGACTTTCGCGATGAAGGGAAGTTAGTTGCGATTTTCATGTCTCAAACTGCCGCCAGGTGGCTCTGCTAGTAATGAATATTGAAGTATAAATACTCCTACATTTTGTCATGGAATCATTTCAGTTTTGGACTTCATTGAGATCGGAGAGAAAAAAAAATAAAAAAAAACATGGAATCGAGTCAAAAACGGCTACTTTTTCTTCACGAGTTTAAAATTGGCCACAACGCAAGGTAGGCAACCAAAAACACCTACAGGGCATTTGGAGCTGATACTTATTTATTTATTTATCATAACAAGATATTTAGTTACATAATAATTAACTTATATTTTTTAATTTAATTTAATTTAATGTAACTTAAAACAATTTAACTTACGCAACTTAATCTAAACTAGTTAGATGGGCATTGGTAGAAGGATGGTCATACAGGGTTTGGGATACTTTATAAAACAGAGCTCCGCCATAGACGGTCCCAAGCCCGGTTTGAGAAAGGAGGAGGGAATATGGAGTTAACCTGAATGGGCAGTAACACCAGTGCGTCTCAGGCAAAAAGTATGACATAGTTAGACTTGCAGCATAGCTGTGAGAACTCCAGCATGTCATATTTAGCTCAAAACTCGCAACTCGCACCCTTTTTCTACTAGGGTGTAATAAATAAGTAGGACCGGTCCTCCAGGTCGGGGGTTGGGCGAGGCGCCGACAACGCATCACCGGAAAAAGAACACTGTCCAGAAACCTGAAGAACAGCCTCGCAAAGGATGGACTCAACGGCAACGACCCCGCAAACGAAAAATGGACTACTCTATTGGATCTTGGAATGTTCAATCCTTATTGAGGACAGGAGCTCTGAAAGAGTTTCTCGAAGAAGTGGCAAAACACAACATCAACATAACTGCCATCCAAGAAACGAAATGGCTCGGTAACGAAATCATGGACATGAGATCACACACAATCTATCCAAGTGGAAAATTGTCGGGAAGCAGAGAGTTTGGAGTCGCTTTTGTTGTTGACAAAATATTTAAATAGCAGGTCACGAGCTTCAGACCAGTAAGTGAAAGATTGTGTGCAATCCGAATAAAGACTAAATTTTTCAACAATTGGTTGATCAACGTTCACGCACCAACAGAAGACAAGGACGATATAACTAAAGACGAATTTTATGCCACCCTAGAGGCAACCTATGATTCACTGTCTTCGAATGACCTAAAAATTGTCTTAGGGGATTTTAATGCCAAAGGCGGAAAGGAGGAGGCTCATAGAGGAACAACAGGAGGGCACAGTCTCCATGACATAACCAACGACAATGGCCAACGTCTTATTGATTTCACAAGCAGCAAAAATATCATAGTAAGCTCTACATGCTTCCCACATTGCGATATTCACAAACGAACGTGGGCATCATCAGATGGTCACACCTTCAACCAAATAGACAACGTTCTAATTGAGAAAAGCGCTGCTTCCAGCATACTTCATGTACGAACTCGCCCCCGTGCGAATTGTGAATCTGATCACTATCTAGTCAGAGCTAAGTATCGATGCAGAATAGCTTGTCGTGGATATTTGAGAACGAGTAGAGCTCGCAAATTCAATGTCGACAAGCTTAACGACGAAACAGTGGCGCAGGCTTACATGTTAGCATGTAATAAACACCTGACACCAATATATGAAAATATCAAAGATATGTCAGTGGAGAAGGCGTGGATGAAAATACGAGACGGCATCAAAACCTCCGCGGAAGAGGTATTAGGATATCAAGCACGGAGAAAAAATAATGATTGGTTCGACCAAGAATGTCGCGATGCAATAGATAGAAAGAACGAGGCTTACAAAATTTTTACTGAACGACCAACACGAGCCAAAAAAGAAAGATATGACGAGCTTAGGCGATATGCAAAAAAGACCTGCAGACGAAAACAAAGGAAGTACCATAATGACAAAATACAAAAAATGGACGACGACATGAGAAAAAATAAAACGCGGGACGCATACGCAATAGTAAAAGACTTAAAAAAGGGATATAAGCCAAAAACCAGTCTCTGCAAAGACGCAGAGGGCAACATCATCAGCGACACACAAGAAATCAAAAGGAGATGGGTTTCCTACTTTGAACATCTTTTGAATCCCATCCCATTAGCACCGATCACGACAGACAACATTTCAATTCAAGCCTCAACTGACGAAGATGAACCATCATCGACACTACCCACGCTTGCTGAAATCAAAGCAGCCCTATGTGACCAAAAACTAAACAAAGCGCCGGGAATTGATGAAATACCAGTTGAACTTCTGAAAAACGGTGGAAATTGTGTTGCTGAAATACTGCACAACATGATATGCAAAATTTGGACAGAGGAAATCATACCCGACGATTGGCGAAAAAGCATTATATGTCTAATTTACAAGCAAGGAGACAAACTCTGCTGTGGGAATTACAGAGGAATATCATTGTTGTGTACGTCCTATAAAATATTGACAAAAATAATTGAACGTCGTCTTAAGCCCTACACTGATGAAATGATTGGCGAATACCAAAGTGGGTTCAGAACCGGACGATCTACAACAGGCCAGATATTCTCGGTGAAACAGGTGCTTGAGAAATGCTGGGAATATAACACAGACATGCACCAAATCTTCGTAGATTTTAAACAAGCATACGACAGTATCGACAGGAGCGTACTGTACCAAATCATGCTTGACTTTCGAATTCCTCCAAAACTAGTCCGACTAACAAGACTCCCAATGACAAACACTAAATCCGACGTGAGAATACAAGCCGATTCCACAACCACCTTTTGAACGGAAGGTGGTTTAAAGCAGGGAGATGGTCTAGCCTCCATGCTTTTCAACTTGGCACTAGAGTATGGCGTCCAAAAAATCGCAGTCGACACCAACGGGACACCACTATTCAAGTCCACCCAACTAGTAGCATACGCTGACATTAACATCCTAGCAAAATCCTTCCCTAGTGCTAAGGAGGTATTTGTCAATCTTGACTCCGCCGCAAAAGAAGTCGGGTTGCGCATTAACGAAAGCAAAACAAAAGTAATGACGCAAACAAGAAGGAGAGCGCCTATCAGACAAAACATAGCAATTGCGGAATATAATTTGGAGAGTGTGGACAATTTTATATATCTTGGGGCTAATCTAGTAAAGGACTGTAATGAAACAGACGAAATCAAACGACGGATAATACTAGCAAATAAGACGTATTATTCGGTACTTCCAATAATGAGATCGAAGAAAGTGCACAGGAACAATAAGCTGCGGATATATAAAACTATTATACGACCTGTGCTCTGTTATAGTAGCGAGACGTGGACATTGACGCGAACTTCCGAAAAATCAGTTAACGCATTTGAAAGAAAGATCCTCCGAAGAATTTTGGGACCTGTGAAGGAAGGAACGGAATGGCGAATAAGATACAACCATGAGTTGTATCAACTCTACGACGAGCCAGAAGCTTCAACGGTTATCAAGCTACGTAAACTGCAGTGGACTGGCCATGTAGAGCGAATGGAAGACAGAAGAATCCCCAAACATGCTCTGAATGGCAAAGCGAGTAGTAACCGGTCAGTAGGCAAGCCACGCAAGCGATGGGAAGACTCGGTTGATGAAAATAGCAAAGCCATCTTAAAAATTAGCAGCTGGAGGACGCGGTCTTTGGATCGAGACGATTGGAGGCGACGACTTCAGGAGGCCAAGGCCCGATTTGGGCTGTCGCGCCATTGATGATGATGAACACACAGCTTAAATGATGCACTTACAAAAATACTTAATTTTGATGGAATGCTAGCTCATATAATGAAATATCGAAAATTCCAAAAAACCATTTTTTACATTTGATAATTTATATTAAATGCAATCTCTGCAATAACCAAAATTAAAAAATTGAAATTTGGAAAAAACATAACAGGGCTACGATTGCGCGTAAAGCGCAATCTTACGATACTCTAGATGAAATAGAATTTTTTGTGATCCCAAGAAATTTTGTATGGGGAGTGTTAGAAGGGATGACAGCATTGAACTAATTTTTTCCGACATCATGCTAAAGTAGCTATGAAAATGTTTTATACAAAATGCTTACTCCAAAAACTGAATGGGAACTGAGAAAATTATTGAGTTTGATTTAGTGAAAATGTACAGTTTGTATGGGAGGTGGTAGAAAGAGTGGGGGAATTTTAATGATTTTTTCAGAAATCACTAGGAATATTATAAAATTGGCATCCCTTAAATTTCAGACTAGTGCCATTCATACTTTTCAAGAAAATCGATTTTTTGTGAAGTTGTGAAACTGTGTCATGTTGTATGGGAGGGGGTAGAAGTAGTGAAGCAAATCAAATATTTTTTTTCTCATCTTAGTAATAATATTAATTAAATATTTATTACAAAATATGACCTCAACAAATGTTATATGTTCTGAGAAAATCGGCTTAGAGCATTTCAGGTAAGAGTGTAGTTTGTATGGGAGGGGGTGGAAGGAAAGGGAGGAAGCAAATAATTTTTGTACTGTAGATTTAAATCATTAAAAAAGTAAATATACCAAAATTGAGACCAATAGCTTTTATACTTTTTGAGCAAATCCGTTTATTGTCAAATTGCGTAATTGTGTCATTTTGTATGGGAGGGGGTAGAAGGGGTGGAGCGGTTTGACCCGTTCACGAACTTGACCTTACTTTTTTGTCAAAAACGACGTGTACAAAATTTGAACATTCTAGCTCAACGCGTTCTCAAGCTAGAGAGCGCACGGACGGACGGACGGACATCCGGTTTTGAGATTTTTGAGTGATAATATTAACTTCTGTATCATTCATTTTTTTCTCCGAGCCTTATTTCTTGGCGTTACAAACCTTAGAGCGAACTTATAATACTCTCAGATTCCATCTAGAGTATAAAAATACGTCACAGCTTAAATGATGTATCATGGAAAAAATGTGGAATATTTAATGAATTAACTTTTTTCATTGCTTTCTAATATTTTGTAGGACCGCCTTTATGTTATAATACTGCCTGAAGCCATTTTGGCATAGATTCTAGTAATTTTCTCGTATAGCTTGGGGATATTTTATTCCACTCTTCAAACAGCGCGTTTTTTATTAGTAATAGAGTGCTTTTTAATTTCTAGTTTTAGTTTTGCCCATATATGCGCAATTACGTTTATATCGGGTGATTGAGTTGCCGTTTTAATGATATGAGGGCAGTTGTATAGCATCCATTCCCTAACAAGATAGGATGAATGCTTTGGGTCATTATCATGGAAGAAGCTAAAATTGTCCTTTATTCCCATATTTTCGGCACTGCTTTTCAAATTCTGCTTAAGAATGTCCATGTACATGTGTTTGTCCATATTGCCTCCTATAAAGTGGATTTTCCGACGCCTGCAGAGGGCATGCAGCCACAAACCATAACATAACCTCCACCATGCTTAACAGTAGGCTGCAAATTCTCAAGTTTTAGCTCCTCATTTGGTTTTCTCCAAACAGAAACCTTCCCATCTGATGCAAAAATATTGAATTTACTCTCATCTGCAAAAATTACCGTTTTCCAAAAGTCCTAGGAGCTGTTTCGGTATGTACGGGCAAACTCCATTCGAAGACGCACGTTCTTAGAACTAATCAGGGGCTTGTTTCTCGTTACTCATCCATGTAAATTTTCTTTACGCCATATTCGTCACACTGTTTCAGGATGACACTTCTTTTCAAACCATTTCTCCACTTCAGACGTGAGTTTTGGGGCACTGAGCAACGGTTCTTTCCGGGATTTCCTGGTAATCCATCATTCATCATGGTCTGTGAAAATTTTGTTCGGGGCTTTTCTCCCTTTATTTTCAATCCAATTTTCGCGTGAATATCTTTAATAATATGCTGTACAGTAGATGCACTTTTGTTAACAATTTCCACGACTTTTTCCAGAAACAAAATGGTGTATTATTAATTCGCGTTCCTCAATGGTTGTACGACGACCCATTTTCGATAAGCGATACGATCGGAAGGAAACTAAAATAATAAACTTCATTTTGCGACAAGAAATCCCTATTGTAGTAAGAAATCATAGTCTGTGAACATGGAGTGGAGACTAGCCGTTATATTCTCGGAAATTTTCTGCCTGCATCATTTAAGCTGTGACGCTATTTTAAAGAGTATTCACCGAATTGTTTATGTTTCATCTAAAATTCAACTGCAAAATTGTTTTGAAATTAGTGAAATTAAGAGGAACTCATAAAACAGTGTGACTTTTTGAAGACGCTAATCGAAACTTTGTTCCTATACTTTTTTTTATAGGAAACTTACAAAAATTCTTGAATGCATCATTTAAGCTGAGAGTGACTGTATCAAGAAATTATATGTATTTATTCCAATTAGAAACCAGGATACGCCTCTGTCTTCTATCTCCCGCTATATATATATAATAATTTCTCATAGTCAAAAAAATGTCTATTTCATCTCTATTTTGTTTTTTTTACTAAGTTTTTTTTTTATATCATTTTCAATCTTCCTTCTTTCATTCTCTTAAAATTTTGAAACAATTTTTCTTTATTATTTTAATAATAAAGTATTGTGATCGGCTTGGAAAAAAAAAAATTTGCTCCCCTGAAATTTAGTTTTCTCGCGTTTCATGATTAAAATAGAATAAAAATGCAAAAAAAATCCGTCTGTCTGTACGCCGTAGGTCGGTGTGTGCGCACATTATCTCACGAACCCTTCAGGATAGAAAGTTCATTTTTGGGGGGATTGTAGATACAGCGGATCTCAGGCGGACACCCATTTTGGGGGTGTAAGGCTTCAGGGGGAGGCAGGGGAAGCGCTAAAACCGAAAACTACGAAATCAAATATCTCAACCATGATTCCAGGTAGGAAGTTAAAAGTCAACATACATATAGAAGGGTTTGTGGGACAAACTATAAAAATAACTAAATTTTTTTATCCATTGGGGTGCAAAACGGGGGGGAGGGCTAAAAACCAATTGTCGGCCGATTTTCATACTCTAGATGAAATCTGAGAGTCTATTGTGTTTGCCTTACCGTTTGTAACGCTAAGAAATAACGCTCGCACAGAGCCGCCAAGGGTATAGAAATATTTGTTGTCGCTCAAAAACCTCGATTCCGTGTGACCGTCTGTCTGTCTGTCTGTCTGTCTGTCCGTCTGTGCGTCTGTCTACAGCATAACTCTCGAAAGCTTTGAGCTATAGTGCTAAGAATTTTTGTGTGTCATTTTTAGTAAAAAAGTAACTTTAAGTTCGTGAATGGGCCACATCCCCCCACTCCTTCTACCCCGTCCCATACAAATTTCATGAAATTTCGAAAAATTAAGAAATTGATTTTCTTTGAAACTATTTGAGCTATCGACTTGAAATTTAGGTCAAAGTATTATGATTTAGATGTCATTAATACCACGGAATATTGACCCGATCCCTTTACTCCTTCTACCCCCTCCCATAAAAATGGTCAATTTTGAAAAATACATATTTTCGATTTTCATTGAAACTAGTAAAGCTGAAAAAACGAAATTTTGTCAGAATTAATTCTACTATAATTGCAATTTATTTTAAAAATAATTATCAACTTCACTTTACTCCTTCTACCCCCTCCCATACAAATTTCACAAAATTTTTAAATTTAAATTAAATTATTTTTCTTCGAAACTGTTAAAGCTATCAACTTAATATTTTGTATAAAGTATACAAACAGAAATATTAATAATGCAAAAAAAATTTGTTTTGATCCCCCCTCCCATACAAATGCAGAATTTTTGTTAAATGCATTTCATCGATTTCCATTCAAATTAGAAAAAGTACAAACTTCAAATTTTATTTTTTAATAATTGAAATAAGTGCTAGAAAAAATTATCAGCTCCGCTTTACTCCTTCTACCACCTCCCACACAAATATCTCTATTATAAATTCAAGAAAAGCATTTCTCCTTCAAATATATGAGAGCTATCGACTTTGAAATTGAATCAAAGCATGGTGATAAGGATGATGATAAGCAGTTTCAAAATCATCTTTAACGCTCCACTTGCTCTGCCACCTCCCATACAAATACCTCAATTTAAGGAAAACTATGACCAATTTCTTTAAAAATAATGAAAACTAAAAACTTTAAATTCAGCAAAAAAAATTTTGCATGCCATGTCCGGTATCATATACGAAAAATACAAACCTCCCCCTCTACTTCTACCACCTCCCATGCAAAAGTTTCTATTCACTATTCGAAAGAATTTGAGATGACATATTCTCCGGTATATTAAAGTCATTTCCATCTCATCTAGAGTATCATATGATTGGGCTTAAAGCCCGTTCTGTTATGTTTTTTTTAATGATTATGTGTTCAAAATTACTTACTATAAAAGTTCATATTTTGGGACCATTAAGGTGGCATAAAGATCCACGAGAACCAGCTTAGAGAAAGGGGGGGGGGGTGTGGAAGTGCGCGCAAAGAAAAACACTTAAAAATCAATATCTCGGCTACTTATTAAACTATGTAATTGAAACTTGGAACGTATATTAAGCTATACTAGCGAAATAGAAAAAAATATAATATTTGAACATAATAGTAGTGGGGGAAAATGGGCAGCATTTCAATAATGGTGCACTTTCCGAAATTGCAAACCATTAAATCTCAAAACTGAGTGCAGATATTACATTAAAATTTTGTCAAATTGTAGAACTACATAGTCTTTAATTTTGGTATAAATTTTAAGATGGGGAGGGAGGTGGTAAGCAAAAATGTAGAAAATTTTGAGTAATTTTTTTAGGGCTCTGGTGAAAGATACAAAGTTTAAATTTTCAATGTGTTTAAATTTTCAATACATAGAACAAAAAAATAATAATTTGTTCCATAATTGTTACACACCGAAGTGGGAGTCTAACGTGCAAAAAACACATAAACTGAAAATTTTTGAATTAAATTTTAAGATTGAAACTTGAAAATTTGCGAAATGCAAGAAAAAAATTCTTAAAAGTTATTAATTGGTGCAATACCTTCAAAACTTCTACCCCCTCCCATACAAAATTGTTTTTTCGACCATTTTTAAGGAATCACAACCATTAAAAGCTATCAATTTAAAATTTTACACAAAAAATTCTAAAAATAATTGAAATGAAACCGCGTCAAAAGTTTTGAGATTGCGCCTGCCCTTCTACGCCCTTCCATACAAAAGTATGATTGACCAATCCAATAAATCAACTACTAACAAACAAATTAAAAGCTAAGAACTTGAAATTTTGTACGAGCACATTACAAGAAATAAACTGCCAATAAGTCGGGCGAAACTTTATTATTCTTGGGGCAAGTTGTGGATGAGTGGAAAGTCAATATGCAGGTTAGAGTGGTTAGGGAAGGTTAAGTGAAAGGGAGTTCTTGGGCAGGGCTGTTGTGAATTTAACAATATTTCATTCATTTCTGCAAGTTTGGGTTTTTCTGAGGGGAGGAGGAGGGGTAAGGGTGGGTGGATGTTAATAGCTTTTTAATTAATTACTTGAATTACGTCCAATATTCTCTGTATAGAATGTGTTTCATAGACGAAGTTGCATAGAATTTTCATAAAATTCGGTGTTTTATACATTCACGAAACCGAACATTTGTATGGGAGGGGGTAGAGAAGGTAGGGGAATCATAAAATTTGATATGCAGTTTTATTTCGCTTCTCTTGTAAGGTGCTTGTATAAAATTTCAAGTTTGTAGCTTTTAGTTTGTTGGTTATTAGTTGATTTAATGAAATTGGTCGAAACATAGTTTTGTATGGGAGGGGGTAGAAGGGCAAGCGCGATTTCAAAACTTTTAAAGCAACTTCATTTGAATTGTTTTTATAAGTTTTTATGCAAAATTTGAAATTGATAGCTTTTAAGAGTTAGCTGATAACTGATTTCTTAAAAATGCTCGAAAAAATAATTTTGTATGGGGGGGGGGGGGAGGAGAAGGTGAGGGGAATCGTAAAACTTGTGATGTAATTTTCTTTTTTTTTTCTACTGTAAGATGCTCGTACAAAATTTTAAGTTCGAAGCTTTTAATTTGTTGGTTACAAGTTGATTTAATGAAATCGGTCGAAATCATACTTTTGTATGGGAACGGGTAGAAGGGCAAGCGCGATTTCAAAACTTTTAACGTAATTTAATTTCAACTATTTTTATAAGTTTTTCTGCGAAATTTCAAATTGATATCTTTTAATAGTTAGGTGATAATTGATTTCTTAAAAATGGTCGAAAAAATAATTTTGTATGGGAGGGGGTAGAACTTTTAAAGATTTTCGACAAGTTAATATTTCATATATTTAGGGATTTTTTTTAATGCATTTCGTAAATTTTCAAGTTTCTACCTTAAAATTTCACTCAAAAATTTTCAGTTTATGTGTTTTTGCAATGTACATGAAACACCTTGTGCACGTTAGACCGGGGGGGGTCAGTTTATAACAATTATGAATCAAGTTATTATTATTTTTCAATGTACATCAAATAGACGTATCCACGTGCAAAATTTAAACTTTGTATCTTTCACCAGACCCCTAAAAAAATCACTCAAAATTTTCGACATTTTTACTTATCACCTCCCTCCCCTTACACCCCCCAACTTAAAATTTTTACCAAAATTAACTATTAAATAGTTCTACAATCTGACAAATTTTCGATTTGATATCTGTACTCTTTTTGAGATATAAGGATTTGTAATTTTGAAAAGTGCGCCATTTTTGAAATGCTCCCCATTTCCTCCCACTACTAATATTTCAACATGTTATATTTTTTTTGTATTTTCCTAGTATAGCTGAATATACGTTTCAAGTTTGAATTACATAGATTAAGAGATAGTTGAGATATTCATTTTTAAATGTTTTCCTTTACACCCCCCTGACCCTCCCCCTTACAATAATTAACCGCTCTCTAAGCTGATTCCAATGGAATTATATACCACCTTAATGGTCCCAAAATATGAATTTTTTACAATAAGTAATTTCGAAGATATAGTCATTTGAAAAAACAATTCGGCTGACAATTTGTTTTTAGCCCCCCCTTTTCGGACGCCAATGGATAAAAAATTAAATTATTTTTAAAGTTTATCCCACAAACTTCTCTATATCTCTACTGATTTTCAACTTTCTATCTGCATTCGTGGTGGAGATATTAGCAAGTGTAGTTTTTTTCCTTCCCCCGCCTCCCCCTTCCACCTAACACCCCCCAAAATTTAGAAAATAGAGCTCAATCAACAATCAACAATCCACCCAAAAACGAACATTCTACCTTTAGCGGTCTCGGAGATATGAGTCCATATGTACGGCGTACGGCGAGACGGATTTTTTTTTTTTTTGCATTTTTAGGCTAATTTAGTCATGAAACGCGAAAAAAAAATTTCAGGGTAGCAAAGTTTTTTTTTTCTTGTGTCGATCACAATACTTTATTATTAGAATAATAAAGTAAAGTGAAATAGTAATACCCCATCCAATATAAATGCTTGATTTTGTGAATGTAAAATACACCGAATTTTATAAAAATTCTATGCAACTTCGTCTAGGAAAGGCAATCAATTAAAAAATTATTAACATCCACCCAAGCTTACTATCACTCTTTCCCCCCCCCCCCCTCCGCTCCCCCATAAAAAACCAAACTTGCATAAACGAATGGAATATTGATTACTGGAGCTATTGATCGTATTCGCAATTAAATGTTAAATCGACAGCAGCCCTGCCCTAAAGGGGTTCCTCTTAGTCTTCCTAACCACTCTAACTTGCATATTGACTTTCCATGCATCCTGAACTTGTCCAACTTGTAAAAACGTTGCGCCCGACTTGTTGGCAGTTTATTTAAATTACTAACAAAACACTTTCAATTTTATATGATATCCGAGATCATTTTCAAATCTTGAATGTTATTGTTTTTCGAGAAGTTTTTAAATTTCCATAAAGAGAAAGATTAACAAGGTTCATTCGCAATCAATTTTTTTTTATTAGAAACATAAAATAAAATCTGTGGTTAACCAAGTACTCGTATGTGCTAGGATAGCATAAATGGAAAATCAAATTGATTGTATACCACAAGAATTTCCATAAAAATTCAAAATTTGTTCACGATTTAATGGCAATAAAAATGATTTTTATTTTAACTAAAACTTTAAAACCGATTCATAAAGTATTAAAGAGAAAATGTTGCTTGTACGAGTGTTGACACTTGTTTTCATGACTAAGTCATTTTAAACTCGTTAGTAGCGAAGTAAAAATGCAAAACGTTATTGATAAATGTCAGTTAGAGAGCCAAGAACTATGGAATTACCTCACATATCTAACCATTCATTATTTTTCGATTAGCTTTTTTTTTTGTTCTACGGGAAAATTTTAGCATACAAATAATTTCATATCAATGAACCACGACATTATTTCATAATTCTATACTTTTATGGATATAACAAAAATATCATGCGTTGCCCTCCTAAGAATAATTATATATTTTTTAATGGAAATATCCATTTCTTCTACAAATTTAAGTTTAATTTGTATTATTATTATTTTTTTTTCTTTTTTCATTTACATCGAAAATAGAGGGCAGTCACTCAAGGCAGAGATTAAATTCGTTACACGAAAATTCAGCTTACTTTCGAATTACTTTCCATGCAAAATCCATCAGTGTCTATTAAATAGATATGTACTACATTTTTCTGTCATAAACTGGAAGATGTTACCACATAGGCCTCGTGTTGAAAATCCTGCCAAACCATAGCCAGCATTTTATTTGAATGATAATGAGGATTTTTTTTCAGTTCTATGGAACTGCGAATTATAACTTTTTTAAGCATTCGGATCTAGCTACAACATGGGGCTAAGAATCGTCTTTTGTGAATGGCGCTGTTAGAAACAATCAAAACCTGAATAATTCCAATTTCGATTTCTATTCTGCTGATAATACGACTTAAAATCTATAACCATCCTTATCTTGACCGTTGATGTCTACATCGGTCAAGATAAGGATGTAATTCAGGCTGCACTTTACAATGACAAACGGCCTTCATGATTTCATTTAAACATCTTCGAAATTTTCTTTTGAAATGTTCACCATAAACATTTATATCGACTTATGTTTGCGAATTTAAAAGTGAAGACAGCCATTGCACGTCCAGTTTAGAAGAACAATAGGCAATAAGAGTGTCTTAAGAAGGAGATAGATAGGTCTTTCAGAGACACAAATGTTGTTCACGATCGTTTTATATCTTTTCAATGACAAATAGAATTTATTTATTAATAAAAAAATATATCTAAAAATAAATACCGAGATAATACCGACTATATATGATTGTTTGTTATAAAGGGCATGTCTTAAATAATTTAAGTCGATGTACGATAAATTTGGCTTGAAGGCTTATTTGTAAGTTAAGAAAACCGGCCTTCCTGCTAGACTTATCTTCAAGTGCCTAAGGCTTATACTACATGCGCTGATGACAAGCCTGTTAAGAAAAGCAATGCAATAAATAAAAATAGCTATGATTACGTATATTTTTATAATTACATAAGATAAGTTTGAAAAAAAAAAACAACAACATAAAAGTTTCCTTCAAGTTCAGTTTTCTTTAAAGTAATTAAATTCTTGACTTAATTCCCCTTTTTTACTCCTTCTAAAACTGGTTATTTCTGTTTGAATATCATATCAAATTAGTTTAGTAAATGAGGCAATAGTAGACTAAGATATGCTTTAAAAGGTAATATAGCGTTTCCTAAACCATATACTATAACTAAAAGAAGCTCAGTGTATTGTGCCACGATTGCGTCAGGATATATGCTGAGAGGGGTCCCCTTCCGTTCCTTTGCTCACGAAAGATAGTTGTGTCTTTTGTGTAGTCTGAACGAACATTAAGGGTTTTAGCGAAACTTCCAATCGGGTCTCCCAGGTTACGTTCCACCAAATTAGTGTCAAAATATCAAGCGTAATCGTCAAGGCATTCATTTTTTTTTACAGGAGTGAAACTCCAGCGATTTTTACGATAGACAAAAAAACGGGACTCGGACATTTGTCAGATTTACATTTACCCGACTCAATATTTCCCAAATTTTTCATGACTTCCCAGACTACATATGCCAGACTATTGCTGACACGGGACATGATCTAATAGCTCCTGTAATGTCAACGCATGCTAACCGTTGAAGCTTGTCTAGTTGGATTTTGGAACTTATTTGTGTAGTTTTCTACATTTAGTTGCATCACGATCGCTGTTTATGTCTATAGGGCTATATGCCCCAGATTTTAGCTACGGGTTGCCTACACGTAAATATAGCTGTAGTTACTTTTTCTCCGTATAATACTGTTAGATATTTTACATCTGTCGAAAATTCAGATTCGGTCTGATTCATCCTAACTGATTTTATCCTATTTAAGTTTTTTTTTCGTGAAAGAAACAATCACGGCTTTGCCTGGTATTTCTCTTAACACCATGATTGTGTCTTGCGGAGCGCCTCTTACATAAGGACACAGAGAACTTCCTCAAATTTGTCCTTTATTGTTATGACCAAGTCACCCGCGTCTCCTGAAAGATAGATACCGACAGTTCACAGCGTGGTAGACCGTCGAAGTTGAAAATATTTCTGGATCATCCAGTTTCAAAATGGCGAATAAAGTTCAAGTACAGAAATTGTATGTAACAGTTCCCAATACAATGCAACAAAATGCAGAAAAATTAAAATACAGTAGAACCTGTTAAGGTGACCACTTTCATAAAGTGACCATTTGATTTCTCACTACGATCACTCCCGATTTAAGATTTCTCATATCAGTATTTTCGTTTAGACTAAACTACTTTAATCCATCAGAAACCTTTGGTAATGTGACCGTAATTTTTTTGAGCGGCCTTAAATATTCTGTGAACTGATACAATACGAGCGAAATTAATGAAGAGAGAGAGCCTGTCGGTTTATGGTTTTGAAGAAATATCCCTGCACTGGGTATCAAAAATTCTGAACGAAATCGCATCAAACTTCACCAATGAACAACGAGCAAAGCTTCCAGGCGGCTAAAATCATTGCAATGGTGTTCATGTAACAAAAACAAGAAACAGTTCAGACAATAACAAAAGGTTCCTTTTTTTATTACGCTCAATTCCTAAGATGTATCATATTGGGTTGCGTGTTGGTTTGTGTAAGTTCAAAAAAATGCTTGGATATATCTGGGCTACTTCAATCTGCGAAAATGAAAATTCGTAGATAGATGGTTGTGCAAAGGACTACCCTTCTACAATCTATACATATAAATCTAATTGTAGTGTCTGCATGTTATTTGTTTATAAATGACTATAAGTTAGTGTTTTGCTTTATTTGGTCAATAACTGAGCAGACACACGTTTTTAAAATTCTTCTCTGTCTGCCCTGCTTCCACGCAAATACGGCTGAACCAACTAAAAGAAACTTTCACAGTTTCTTAGGTATGCTTCGAGATGAATTCTTCATTTAGTCTTATTTCAATAACCCCACGCCCTCTATTCCCTCCCATACAAACAGATCTATTTTCAAAAATAAATAATATGAAATTTTCTTGAAAACCATAGGAGCGAATAATTTGAATGTGGAATATGTTATTATACTCTAGATGAAATCTGAGAGTATTATAAGTTTGCTCTAAAGTTTGTAACGCCAAGAAATAAGGCTCGGAGAAAAAAATGATGAATACAGAAATTAATATTATCACTCAAAAATCTCAAAACCGGATGTCCGTCCGTCCGTCCGTCCGTCCGTCCGTCCGTCCGTCCGTCCGTCTGTGCGCGCTCTAGCTTGAGAACGCGTTGAGCTAGATAGTTCAAATTTTGCACACGTCGTTTTTGACAAAAAAGTAAGGTCAAGTTCGTGAACGGGCCAAATCGCTCCACCCCTTCTACCCCCTCCCATACAAAATGACACAATTGCGCAATTTGACAATAAACGGATTTGCACGAAAAGTATAAAAGCTATTGGCCTGAAATTTGGAATATGTTACTTTTATGATAATATCAATCTACCGTACGAAAATTATGCGTATCCTCCTCCTCCTTCTACCACCTCCCATACAAACTGTACTTGTCATGAATTACTCTAAGCCAATTTACTCATTGCGTATACAATTTAGAGAGCTGAAATTGTGCACCAAATATTTATTTGAAATTGTTAGTAAGCCCAAAAAAATTTAGACTATTAGCTTCACCCCTTCTACCCCCTCCCATACAAAATGACACAATTTCGTAATTTGACAATAAACGGATTTACTCGAAAAGTATAAAAGCTATTAGTCTGAATTTTCGGATATGTTATTTTCATAGTAATTTTAATCTACAGTAGAAAAATTATTTGCTTCCTCCCTCTCCTTCCACCCCCTCCCATACAAACTACACTTTTTCATGAAATGCTCTAAGACGATTTTCTCAGAACATATAACATTTATTGAGCTCATATTTTGTAATAAATACTTAATTAGTATTAGCACTAACATCAGAAAAAAATATTTGATTAGCTTCACTGCTTCTACCCCCTCCCATACAATATGACACAGTTTCACAACTTCACAAAAAATCGATTTTCTTGAAAAGTATAAATGGCACTAGTCTGAAATTTCAGGGATGTCAATTTTACAATATTCCTAGTTATTTCTGAAAAAAAACACTCTAATCGCCCCACTCTTTCTACCACCTCCCATACAAACTGCACATTTTCACTAAATCTAACTCACTAATTTTGTCAGTTCCCATTCAATTTTTGGAGTAAGCATTTTGTACAAAACATTTTTATAGCTACTTTAGCATGATGGGGAAAAATTAGTTCAATGCTGTCATCCCTTCTAATACTTCCCATGCGAAATTTCTTGGGATCACAAAAAATTCTATTTCATCTAGAGTATCGTAAGATTGCGCTTTACGCGCAATCGTAGCCCTGTTATGTTTTTATACTCTAGATGAAATCTGAGAGTATTATAAGTTTGCTCTAAAGTTTGTAACGCCAAGAAATAAGGCTCGGAGAAAAAAATGATGAATACAGAAATTAATATTATCACTCAAAAATCTCAAAACCGGATGTCCGTCCGTCCGTCCGTCCGTCCGTCCGTCCGTCCGTCCGTCTGTGCGCGCTCTAGCTTGAGAACGCGTTGAGCTAGATAGTTCAAATTTTGTACACGTCGTTTTTGACAAAAAAGTAAGGTCAAGTTCGTGAACGGGCCAAATCGCTCCACCCCTTCTACCCCCTCCCATACAAAATGACACAATTGCGCAATTTGACAATAAACGGATTTGCACGAAAAGTATAAAAGCTATTGGCCTGAAATTTGGAATATGTTACTTTTATGATAATATCAATCTACCGTACGAAAATTATGCGTATCCTCCCCCTCCTTCTACCACCTCCCATACAAACTGTACTTGTCATGAATTAATCTAAGCCTATTTACTCATTGCGTATACAATTTAGAGAGCTGAAATTGTGCACCAAATATTTATTTAAAATTTTTAGTAAGCCCAAAAAAATTTAGACTATTAGCTTCACCCCTTCTACCCCCTCCCATACAAAATGACACAATTTCGTAATTTGACAATAAACGGATTTACTCGAAAAGTATAAAAGCTATTAGTCTGAATTTTCGGATATGTTATTTTCATAGTAATTTTAATCTACAGTAGAAAAATTATTTGCTTCCTCCCTCTCCTTCCACCCCCTCCCATACAAACTACACTTTTTCATGAAATGCTCTAAGACGATTTTCTCAAAACATATAACATTTATTGAGCTCATATTTTGTAATAAATACTTAATTAGTATTAGCACTAAGATCAGAAAAAAATATTTGATTAGCTTCACTGCTTCTATCCCCTCCCATACAATATGACACAGTTTCACAACTTCACAAAAAATCGATTTTCTTGAAAAGTATAAATGGCACTAGTCTGAAATTTCAGGGATGTCAATTTTACAATATTCCTAGTTATTTCTGAAAAAAATCACTCTAATCGCCCCACTCTTTCTACCACCTCCCATACAAACTGCACATTTTCACTAAATCTAACTCACTAATTTTTTCAGTTCCCATTCAATTTTTGGAGTAAGCATTTTGTACAAAACATTTTTATAGCTACTTTAGCATGATGGGGAAAAATTAGTTCAATGCTGTCATCCCTTCTAATACTTCCCATGCGAAATTTCTTGGGATCACAAAAAATTCTATTTCATCTAGAGTATCGTAAGATTGCGCTTTACGCGCAATCGTAGCCCTGTTATGTTTTATCATAAATTCAATCCTATACAAACTGCAATTTTTCATGAAATACTATAAACCAATTTGCTCAGTACGTATAAAATTTATCGAGCTCAAATTTTGTACTAAATCCTTAAATATCGGGGATAAGTAGTCTCCCCTTCTACCCCCTCTCATACAATGTACCACAATATCACATCTTTTCGAAAATTCGATATTCTTGAAAAGAAAGTTACCGACCTCAAATTTAAAATATAACAATTGCATGATGATTATAGTTGTTTTTAAGAAAATCACTCACCCTCCACTCCTTCTACCACCTCCCATATAAACTGCACAATTTCACTGAAACCCATGCACTCATTTTCCAAGTATCTAGGTATTCTATTTTTGAAGCTTAAATTTGGTACAAAACCTTTTTATAGCTACTCTAGCATGATGTGAAACAAATTAGTTCAGTACTGTCACCCCTTCTACCACAAAATTTCTTAAGATCACAAAAATTTTGATTTCATCTATAGTATCGTATGATTGGGCTTTACGCACACTGTTATGTTTTTAAGCTTAATGTTATTTTATTTTGGCTTTTTTTTAATTAACGCAAGCTGCAACTATTGACATGCCCTTAACGCTCTTCAATACGTTTATGATCTCAAATCACGGGATCGATTTGACCACGAGACTGTCACATACAAATGCGAGTATCATGGCTTCATTCTTAATAAATTATGGTTCTGCTTCAAACAAAATACAAAGCATTGTGTTCCAAGAGCCAGCAAGCAGATTATACATACATATATCCCACTTAATGTATTACTAACTACATTATCAAAAAATGCCTATTATTGCGATTCTTACGCGGACAAAGTCGCGGGGATCGCTAGTTCTAAATAAATATTAAGTGCACAATTTCAGATCGATAAATTTCATTCGCGCTGAGTAAATTGGTTTAGAGTATTTCATGAAAAAGTACAGTTTGTATTGGAGGTGGTGGAAGGAGGGGGAGGACTTGAATAATTTTTATATAGTAGATTCAAAACATCATAAAAGTAATATATTTCAAATTTCAGATCAATAGAATCTATGCTTTTTGAGCAAATCCATTTATTGTCGAATTAAAAAATTCCGCCATTTTGTATCGTCTAATTTTTTTGCATGTGATGCCCACGTTATTCTGTGAATGTTTCTATGCGGGAAGCAGGTGGAGCTTATGACTTTTCTTACTGCAGGCGAAGTCAATAAGTCTTTGGTCAGTGTCGTTCGTTTCATTATGGAGGCTATGCCCTCCTGTTACGCCCCTATGAAATAGTTCGTTGCCAATTTTACCGTTGAAGTCTCCTATTAGAGTTTTGATATCATTGGAGGGCAACCCGTCAAAAGTTCTGTCAAGTCGGGTCTTTAATGACATCATCTTTCTCCTCTGTAGGAGCATGGCAGTTGATAAACCAAACGCTGAAGAACTTCAACTTGAAGCGGATTAAGCAGATTCGTTCGTTGATCGGTATAAATTTCGTTACGAGTTGTTTGAACACATTATCTATCACAAAGGCGACACCGAATTCTCTGCTTCCTTGCTTTTTGCCGCTGGTAAAAACCGTGTAAGATCTGCAATCGTTAACTTTGCTTCCGAGCCATTTCGTTTCTTGGAGAGCGAGGATGATGATTTTGTTACGAGACATTTCCTGCAGAAGTTCCAGCAGTGCACCCAATCGATGGAGTGAACGTACATTCCAAGATCCGAAAGAATGGTCCATTTTCCGTTGCCGTAGTTAAGTAAGTAAGTTATTTAATTCATTAAATTCTGAAATCAACCCACCGCAATGTAGCTTTAGATATCACCAAGTGCCTAGGCTTTATTCGAAGTTTCAAGAAATATTTTACACCATCTTATCTTGCAATCATCTACAAGTCTCAAATCAGGCCCAGGCTCGAGCACAATTCGTATATCTGAGCTGGACCACACATAACTCATCTAGCGATACTGGACCGAGTTCAGAGATTTGAGTTCCGACTAATTGGAGATGATGCGATCCCGGCTTTTCAAGATTCCCTTGAACATCCGTAGAACTGACGGAGTACTCACCATCTACTAGAAATATTGCCAAGGAAATTAGTCGTCTTATCCCTGCTTCATTTAAATTCCTGCGTAATGCACGTGTTGCTAATTGCGCTCACGAATATACGGTTTAACCACCCGAATAATGTAAAAAAATAGACAGTCGTAACTCGATCAAGTTAGGGTGTAGCCTAGTAGGTAGCGTGTTGGTCTTGTAATGCGAAGGTCGAGGGTTCAAATCCCGGTCGGCGCAATATATAATTCCAGCACATTGCCTGCTTGGATATGCCTTGGTCACCTCAATCTACGAAAATGAGAGAGTTGAATGAGAGTTGTGCGAAGGGCTAACAACCCTTCCACAATAAGTAAAAAAAATGTTAGGAAACCAGAATATCAGCCGGCCAAGGTCCGATTTGGGATATAGCGCCATTGTAGAAGAAGAACTCGATCAAGCAAAATGTGAAATGACCGATTTTCTTAAAGTTTATAGTACACAATTTCTAATTTTATTGTCATAGCCGACTAGACTATACCCTACAGTATTAAAGGGTGATTCCTAAGTCCAACTTGGTGTGTTAAAAAAACGATAACATTCATGGATCAATTGGCACGCCAAACTCGCATCGCTTGTCGTGTTCATTTTGTTCTTCGCCCAAGGGTAAGAGCAGAGTAAGAGCAGTTGTTTATTAACTGTGTTTAAAAATAAAGGCTCTAAATCATTTCATTCTGAAAACTCTGCAGAGGACGCCCTTGGTTGTGAGTTAGAGATTTTCACATATTTCGCTCATTTTAAATTTTTTCAATTCGAATTTCATAAGACGTCCAGTCCTAGGCTACAAACCTGCCCAGCCTAGAGTTTCTATATACAAGACACAAACCACCTTTTAAAGAGTTTGGTCTTTACGTTCTAAAACAATTGCAAGCTGATGAATTGAGACCCATACAGAAGAGAATTTCGTAGTGGAAAAATATGCACATCGCTAACAATTTGTTTATTTCTAATAATTTTCCAAAACTATAAATGATGTTAACAGTTTGTGCGCGTTCTTATTTCAACGAAATTAAGAAAATTGCAAAATTTTTCAAAATTTTCGCGACCAAATAGGTGTCTGCTTAGCTTATGCAGGAACTCTAGCCCAGCCTAATTAAACTCATAAATTCGACATTTTTTTTTTTTTTTTATGGCACCGATTATAACTTAGGGGGTCACCCTTTAATGCATTACACAGTTAAGTCGGTATAGGTATAGGTATAGGTAGAGGATAAAATTTGATAGTGTTATGGGAATTTTGGGGGAGATACACGGAAATGGCGATGGACATTATTTTTGAAGCGCTGAAGGTTATACTTGCTTGGAAATATGCTAGAAGGCAACGCGTTCCAAAGTCTGGACGTTCGGGAGATGAATGACTGTCTATATTTCACTGTACGAGTAGGAATAGGGTTGACAGTAAACTCGTGTGCGCGTTTAGCTTGACGAGTATTTCGGGGAAAAATGAAAAGTGAAGGAATGAGTGATTTAAGTTCCGCACTACATTTACCATGAAAGTAGCGATAGTAGATGCTGAGTGCTCCGACGTTCCTACGATGTTCGAGGGAGTCAATAGAAACCGTAATGGTGTCATCTCCAATTAGTCGGAACGCATGTTTTTGGATTCGATCGAGCAGCGCAAGGTGTGTTTTGGGTGCCCCAGACCATAAATGCGAATTATACTCTAAGCGAGGCCGAATGTAAGCCTTGTAGATGGTAGCTAAGTCGTGAGGTGTAAAATATTTTTTACATTTGCGAAGGATACCTAGGCGTTTGGAGGTATCAAGGGCAACATCAAAGATATGTTTGCTCCAATCAAGATGGTTATTTAATTTTACGCCTAACATGATAAACTCATCTACAGAGCTAATTGGTACGCCATTAAAGGCTAAATTAGACGACGACGCTGGAACATCACGTGTAAGGGAAAGATGACAGGCCTGTGTTTTAGCAGCGTTGAACTCTACTCTATTTTTCCTGCCCCAATCCAGGATTAAGTCGAGTTCGGAGTCCAGCGAACTGAATAGCTCCCTGCGTTTGGAAGCAATAGATAGCTTGTGAGAATCCGCAGCAGAGTTAAATTCAAAGGTGTTATCTAAAGTACTGTCATCTGCAAAACTATGGATTGGATTGAGAGTAGAAGACAAAAGGTCATTAATGAATACTAAGAACAGAGTAGGTGAAAGAACAGAACCCTGAGGGACACCAGAATTAGTTGGGAAAGAAGAAGAAGTAACGCCATCTAATACGACTCGTATAGTGCGTTCAGAAAGGAAACTCTCAATCCATCGAATGAGGGTAGCATCGAGACCAATGGCCTTTAGCTTAACAAGGAGACATTCATGCCAAACTCTGTCAAAAGCTTTTGCAATGTCAAGAGCAAGAACTTGACCTTCGCCGTATTTGTGCAAGCAAGAGTTCCAACGTTCCGTCGGGTAGACCAAAAGATCTCCCGTCAACCTTCCAGAACGGAAACCGTATTGGCGATCGTGGATAAGCTGTTCATCCTCGAGATAGTGAATGATTTTGCGATTGACAGCAGTTTCCATCACTTTCGAGAGCACTGAAGTGATGGCTATCGGGCGGTAATTAGCGGGGTTCGCCTTGCTTCCTTTCTTGGGAATTGGCTGAACATTCGCGACTTTCCACAATCGTGGAAAGCACCCAGAAGAGTAAGATAGATGAAAAAGATTGCGAAGGGGTTTAGCCAGAGAGGAGGAGCACATTTTAAGGGTAATTGGGGGAATGCCATCAGGGCCAGCGGACTTGTGAACATTGAGCTTTTGCAGGATCCTGAATATGAGACGCGTGCGGAAATGTAGCGGCGGCAGCGAAAAACCTGATGGTGTTACGATAGGAGGGGCTTGGTTTGAAGGTGGTAGCGTGGAGTTTCTTGCGAAACTTACTGCCAATAGGGTCGCTTTCTCAACCGGATCAATAACGGTACGGTCGCCATCGACAAGTGGTGGTGTTGATGAAGAGATGAAATTATTGTTGACCGTTTTGACAAAAGACCAGAAAGATCTTGAGCCTTTTGGACTCTGAAGAATCTTCCGCCGAAGTTTTTGGTCGTGATCAAATTTAACACGTTTAAGGGTGGATTTGCAAGAATTTCTTGATGCATTATAAAGCTCTCTGTTAGCTGGAGTTGGAAAATTTTGAAAATTTTGAAACGATTGTTTCTTAGCCTGAATTGCCGCGAGACATTGTTTAGTGAACCAAGAATCCTTCGACGGCCGGATTCTCTTTTGACTGGAAGGTATATATGTAGAGCTTCATACCTTTCAGGATGGTCTCGGTGACAAGTTTACAGGCTTCATCGCAGTCATTAGAATCGAAGCACAATTTCCAATTGAAGGCATTGAAGAACTCGTTCAGCGCCCCCCAATTGGCTCTTTTGAAATGCCAAGCAGTTCGACGGAGTGCCTTAACTGGCAGCGGTTTATGTGCTGCAACAGGAAATTGTGCACGGATCAAGAAGTGATCCGTATTCCCAATTGGCGATGGGGATATTACAGAGAGAGAATATTTCTCAGGTTGGTTGGTGAGAAATAGATCAAGAAGATTGGAGAACTGACCTGCAATTTCTGGTAAACGAGTAGGCTGATTTACCAGCTGTGTTAAACCGTTTAACGAGGCAAAGAGCTCAGTATCACGTCCCTCTTGGTCCGTACATCGCCTATTGCATAAAAAAGGAAAACATAACAGAATTATGATTGGGCGTAAAGCCCAATCATTTGATACTCTAGATGAAATAGAAAAGAATTTATTGTACCGGAAAATATGTCATCTCAAATTCTTTCAAAAATGAATTGTGACTTTTGTATGGGAGGTGTTAAACGCAGAGGGGGACGTTTGTATTTTTTGTATATAATACCGAACGTAGTATACAAAATATTTCATGCTGAATTTAAAGTTTGTAGCTTTCATAATATGGTGGTTGGATGGGTATAGACAGGGTAGGCATCTGATCGGCGTCATTAGGCGACGCCCAGTGTTGTAACTGTCATATACACATCAATTGTGCTCATCATACCTCCTCGTGGTAGCCACCGGATCCTGGTCTTGTCCATCCGGACTTGACTTGCTGAACTGATGGGCGCGAGTGCTAATGAAACAGAAAAATTCTAGCACTATAATAATATGGCCCTCCAAGTTGGGGGTTGGGCGATGTGTTAACAACTCATCCTCGGAAAAAACACACCCGTTTCGAAACCTGAAGCAACGCCTCGGACTGGATTGATTCAACGGCAACGACCACGCAAACGAAAAATGGACTATTCCTTCGGATCTTGGAACGTGCGATCCCTGTACAGAGCAGGAGCAGTGAGAGAGCTTCTGGAACAGGCAGTCAAATACAATATAAACATAATTGCACTCCAAGAAACTAAATTATTAGGTAACGAGATTAATGACTTAAGATCGCACACAATTTTCAAAAGTGGGAAATCATCGGGAAGCCGGGAATTTGGAGTTGCGTTTATCGTCGACAAGAAGTTTAAACACCAAGTTACCAACTTCAAATCCGTCAATGAACGATTGTGTGCAATCCGCATCAAAACAAGTTTTTTTAATGTTTGGCTTATTAATGTCCACGCTCCAACGGAAGACAAAGACGACGAAGTTAAAGACGATTTCTACAGCACCTTAGAATCAACATTCGACTCCCTTCCGTCGAATGATATTAAAATAGTATTAGGTGACTTTAACGCGAAAGTGGGCAAAGAAGAAGCATACATAGGGACAATTGGAAGGCATAGTCTCCATGATATTAGTAACGACAACGGCCAGAGGCTGACTGATTTCGCCAGCAGCAAAAACCTTATTGTAAGCTCAACATGCTTCCCGCATCGTGATATTCATAAGAGAACGTGGGCTTCACCCGACGGAAGAACATTCAATCAAATAGACCATGTTCTAATAGAGAAAAGGACGGCCTCCTGCATTCTCAACGTGCGTACATGTCGAGGGGCTAATTGCGACACAGACCACTATTTGGTAAAGACCAAGTTTCGATGTCGAATCGCAAACCGAGGACACTCAAAAATACAACCGGTTCCTAAATTCGACATAGGGAAACTCAAAAACGAGAAAATAGTTGCGAAATATGCGTTAGCCTTGGAGAGGCACTTCACGACAATGCTGAATACCACTGTCAGCATGCCAATAGAAGAAATGTGGCAAAAAATCAAAGATGGCATTACATCTGTCGCAGAGGAGGTGATAGGACAACAACCCCGGCGCAAAAGAAATGATTGGTTCGACAAAGAATGCCAAGATGCCTTAGAACGAAAAAATGAAGCTTACAAAATATTAACGGAACGGCCGACACGAGCCAAACAAGACAAGTACAAGGATCTTAGACGATTTGCAAACAAAATATGCAGACAAAAAAAACGGAAGTACAATAATGACGAAATTAAAAACATGGACGAACAATTTAAATTACACAACACAAGAGCCGCGTATTCCCTTGTCAAAAGGATGAAAGAAGGTTACAAACCGAAAACGACCCTATGCAAGGATGCGGAAGGGAACATTATAAGTAACGCGGAAGATATAAAACTAAGATGGGCACAATATTTTGAACACCTTCTTAACCCGAGCCCATCACCTACACGAACAGCAGCAGCAGATACAATAGCAGGTATAACTGATGTAACAGCTGATGAAGGATCCGCTTTGAGTCCTCCCACACTCGAAGAAGTAAAAACAGCCCTAAGGAACCACCCAAACAACAAAGCGCCGGGCACTGATCAAATCCCAGCTGAACTTCTGAAAGCCGGCGACACCTGCATAGCGCATCTCCTACATAGATTAGTCGCGGACATATGGACGCAGGAAATACTTCCTGAAGATTGGCGCAAGAGCATCATATGTCCAATTTATAACAAAGGTGACAAACTCTGCTGCGAAAACTACCGAGGAATATCTCTGTTGTGTACGTCTTATAAGATTTTGACGAAAATTCTAGAAAAGAGAATTAAGCCCTATGCTGATAAAGTAATTGGTGAATACCAAGGCGGATTTAGAGCTGGACGCTCAACCACGGACCAGATATTCTCAGTTAAACAGGTGCTGGAAAAGTGCTGGGAATATAATATTGATGTGCACCAGATATTTGTTGACTTCAAACAAGCATACGACAGTATCGACAGGCGCGTACTGTATAAAATCATGTTGGAGTTTGGAGTCCCACCGAAACTGGTTCGACTGACAAGAATGACAATGACTGAGTCTTTGTCACAAGTCAGAGTAGAAAACGATCTGACTTCCAGTTTTAAAACAGACAACGGCCTTAAACAAGGTGACGGCCTCGCACCAATGCTTTTCAACTTAACACTCGAATATGTTGTTCGGAAACTTCCCGTTGACACCAAGGGAACACTATGCTTCAAATCCACACAACTCGTAGCATATGCCGACGACATAGATATCCTTGCAAGATCTCTGGAGAGTGCTAAGGAAGTATTTGTAAACCTTGACTCGGTAGCAAGGGAAGTTGGACTACGCATTAATGAAAACAAAACAAAAATTATGACGCAAACTAGGAAAAAGACGCCAATCAGACAAAATATTACAGTAGGAGACTATAACCTAGAAAACGTAGACAACTTCATATATCTAGGGGCAAATCTATCGAAGGATGGAAGCGAACCCATCGAAATTAAAAGAAGGATAATGATGGCAAACAAGACTTATTATTCGGTACTTCCAATAATCAAAAACAAGAACGTGCACAGGAAAACAAAACTTAAGCTATACAAAACAATCATAAGACCTGTGCTATGCTATGGCAGCGAAACGTGGACATTAACTCAGGCGTCCGAAAAACGACTTAACGCCTTTGAAAGGAAGGTCCTCAGAAGAATCCTCGGACCTGTGAGGGAAGACTCAATCTGGAGAATACGATACAATAGAGAATTGTATGCCATCTTCGACAATCCAGAAGTGTCAACCCTCATAAAATTTAAAAAATTACAATGGGCTGGTCATGTGGAGCGGATGGATGACGGAAGAATTCCCAAACGCACACTAAAAGGGAAAGTCAACGGACAAAGACCGGTCGGAAAACCACGAAAGCGCTGGGAGGATTCGATTGACGCAGACAGCAAATCACTGCTAAGATTTTCAAACTGGAGGACGCGGTCACTGAACCGAGATGGATGGAGGCAAAGCATTCAGGAGGCCAAAGTCCGATTTGGGCTGTAGCGCCATCGTAAGTAAGTAAGCTTTCATAATATCCGAGGAAATTGAACAATTTTTGTCTGAATTTATGACATTTGTATGAGAGATAGTGGGTGGTTTTGGAGAATTTTAATTCTGCTTATCAACATCCTAGTCATATTGCTTTGTTACGCATATGTTCGAGGGAGAAATACTTTTCTTGAATTTTCAATACAAAATTTGTATGGAAGGTGGTAGAAGGAGTGAAGCGAAGTTAATATTTTTTTTAGTATTTATTGCAATTATTAAGGGGCAAATTGTGGCAAAATTTTAAATTTCTATTTTTTCTAGTTTCAATGAAAATCGATTAAAGATATTTACCAAAATTGTGCATTGGTATGGGAGGGGGTAGAAGGAGTAATCGAATTAAAACCAAATTTTTCGACATCAATGATATTTGTAATAGTATACTTTTCTCAAAACTTAAAGTTGATAGCTTTGATGGTTTTGGAGAAATCTAATTTAGTTAAAATTGCGAAATTTGGTTAAATATGTATGGGAGGGAGGAGAAAGAGTGAGGTGAAGTTGATAGTTTCACAATATTGGTTGCAATTGTAATACAGCTAATTATGACGAAAATTGGTTCTTTTAGCTTTGCTAGTTGCAATGCAAACTGAATAAATGCATTTTTGAAAATTGTGCATTTATATGTGAGGAGGTAGAAGGAGTAAAGGGATCAGATGAATATTTTTCGACGTCAATGATATTTATATCATTATAGTGTGACCTAATTTTAAACTCCAGCTGAAATGGATTCGGAGAAAAATCAATTTCTTTAAATTTCAAAATTTCATGAAATTTGTATGGTAGTGGGTAGAAGGAGTGGGAGGATGTGGCCCGTTCACGAACTTAAAGTTACTTTTTTGCTAAAAATGATATATGAAAAATTTCAGCACGATAGGTCAAAGCTTTTAAAAGTTATGTTGTAGACAGACGGGCAGACGGACAGACAGACAGATAGACGGACAGACGGTCACTCGGAATTGAGGTTTTTGAGCGACAACAAATAATTTCTGTACCCTGCAATTCTGTGCGAGCATTATTTCTTAGCGTTACAAACGGTAAGGCAAACATAATATACTCGCAGATTTCATCTAGAGTATAAAAAACAACATTAATAGCATCTAATTAAAAATAAACTGCCAACAAATCGGGCGAAACTTTACTATTTTTGGGACAAGTTGCGGATGCATGGAAAGTCAATATGCAGGTTAGAGTGGTTTGGGAGACTAAGTGAAAGAGAATTCTTGGGCGGCGCTGTTATTAATTTAACAATATTTCATTCGTTTATGCAAGTTTGGGTTTTTATGAATGGAGGAGGAGGGATAATAGTAAGGGTGGGTGGATGTTAATAGGTTTTTAATTGATTGCTTGAATCATGACCAATATTCTCTGTGTAGAATGTGTTTCGTAAGCTGCATAGAATTTTCCTGAAATTCGGTGTTTTATACATTCACGAAACCGAACATTTGTATGGAAGGGGGTAGAGCGGGTAAGGGAATCGTAAAATTTGTGATGCAATTTTATTTCATTTCTCTTGTAAGGTGCTCGTACAAGATTTCAATTTCGTAGCTTTTAATTTGTTTGTTATTAGTTGATTTAATGAAATTGGTCGAAATCATACTTTTGTATGGGAGGTGGTAGAAGGGCATGCGCGATTTCAAAACTTTTGAGACAGTTTTGTTTCAACTATTTTTAGAAGTTTTTATGCAAAATTTTAAATTGATAGCTTTTAATAGTTAGGTGATAATTGATTTCTTGAAAATGGTCGAAAAAATAATTTGTATGGGAGGGGGTAGAAGTTTGAAATGTATTCGACCAGTTAATATTTCATATGTTTAAAGATTTTTTTTAAATACATTTTGCAAATTTTCAAGTTCCTACCTTAAAATTTCATTCAAAAATTTTCAGTTTATGTGTTTTTTTCAATGCACATGAAACACCTTGTGCACGTTAGACCGGGGGGTCGGTTTATAACAATTGTGGAACAAATTATTATTTTTTTTCTATGTACAGTGCTGTGCAAAACTTAAGCAACTCACTACATGTCGGAATGAAAAGGAAAATTGCAATCAAAATATAAAAATTTTTTTTTCCTTTTTTTTAAATTTACACGTTAGCATGTTGCTTAAAGTTCTGCAATAAAAAAAGTACATCAGTATTTTAACTGTTCTTAAAAAAAAAAAAATACACCAAAAAAAAAGGCTGTGCAAAATCTAAGCAACTTTCAAAACGCAGCTGCGATTCCCAGTCAGAACAAAACATAACGGGGATTTCCCGATGTTGTTTTTGTTTTCTGATGTTCGTGTCAATTAGATCAGTATAGATCGTCTTCCCTTTGGGTTTAACTGTGTCTAAAAAAATAATATTTAAAATGCAGCGTGATCAATACGATAATAGATTTAAATCAAATGTAATTTCGCTATATTATTCTGGAAAAACGCAAATAGAGATTGCCAAATCGTTAAATATAAACAAATCTTTAATTTCAAGATGGATTACGAAATATAAAAACACGGGTAGTGTGAAAAGTGTAAATTTTGGTGGAAGGCCGCGTAAAACTACCATTGGAGATGACTTACAAATTAAACAATTGATAAAAAGAAAACCGTTTATCTCGTCAAAAGAAGTTGTAAGAGAGCTAGGCTTAAATGTCAACTCAAGCACTGTTCGCAGACGGGCAATTGAACTCAATCTAAAAAGCTATACACCTTTAAAAAAACCATTGCTCACAAAAGGACATGCAAGGAAAAGGTAAACTGCTCGAACAACACTTTTAAACATTATTATTTTACTATTTATATCGTTTTATATATCATTTAGGCTTGAATTCGCTAAAAAACCATCTTGACTGGTCAGTTGCTAAATGGAAGACCGTTTTATTTAGCGACGAATCCAAGTTCAACCTCTTCAATTCTGATGGCTTCTCCCGTGTGATGCGTGACAAGGGACAACAACTCAATCCACGCTTCTATAGGAAAACGGTGAAACATGGAGGAGGAAGCGTCATGGTCTGGACATGTTTCTCAGCATTAGGTCTTGGTCCCTTTCATAGAATAACAGAAATTATGGACAGATTCATGTATAAGGACATCTTAGAATCTAGAATGTTACCTTATGCAGAGTGGAATATGCCACTGCGATGGGTGTTTCAACATGATAATGACCCGAAACACACTTCGAAGTTGGTTAAAGAATGGCTATATTGAAACGGCGTATGGGAACAGTACAGTTTGCAAACAAGGACCAATTGCTTACGAACCTAAAAACCGAATGGGAAAAAATTGACATATCAATTTTAAATAATTTAGTTGAATCAATGCCTCGCAGATGTGCCGCTGTTATAAAAAATAACGGCTATTACACGAAATATTAATAAAAGTTGCTTAGATTTTGCACAGACTTTTTTTTTGGTGTATTGTGTTTTTGTTTTTTTTAAGAACAAATACTGACGTACTTTTTTTATTGCAGAACTTTAAGCAACATGCTAACGTGTAAATTTAAAAAAAAAAGGAAAAAAAATTCTTTATATTTTGATTGCAATTTTCCTTTTCATTCCGACATGTAGTGAGTTGCTTAAGTTTTGCACAGCACTGTATATCAAAGATGTATTCAAATGCAAAATTTAAACTTTGTATCTTTCACCAGAGTCCTAAAAAAAATAACTCAAAATTTTGGACATTTCTGCTTACCACCTCCCTCTCCTTACGCCTATCAACTCAATATTTTTACCAAAATTAACAATTATTTAGTTCTACAATCTGACAAATTTTCAATTTAATATCTGTACTCAATTTTGAGATATGACGATTTGTAATTTTGAAAAGTGCGCCATTTTTAAAATGCTCCCCCAAGGAGGATATATAAAGAGGACTATCTGATAGGCTGTCTCATGTGGGAATACTTTTTGATTCGGAAATTTTCGAAAATTTCGTCGAAGCTTAACTTGGCTTCAAACTTTTATAAAAAAAATACCATAATTTGTATTCTCTCTTGGTTGCTAATATTCAGTCAGCAATAAAGTAATTTTCAGTACAATGAAGTTTGCTGTTTTATTTCAGAAATCTTTATTTTTTCAATTTTTATTAGTTTTTGGTTCGTGTTTAAGCTAAGCACTTTAGCAACGGACAATATAACGCGGGACAGAGATAATTGAATTGGGTTTAAGTATGCCAAACAAGGATAGCGAAATAATTATTTCGAAAATTTGACAATTGTCTAACGTGGGAAAGAGTTAGTTGCAATACTTAAAAGTGTGCCAGACAAAGATAGCGCAACGATTTTTTCGAAAAATTTCGAGCATTTCGCTAGTAAGGGAGGTAAATACTTTCATTCCTATGCGCATACACGGAAAAGCATGCTCATAGTCACTCCTTATTATATATACTCCTTGTGCTCCCCATTTCCCCGACTACTATTATTTCCACAGGTTATATTTTTTTCGTATTTTCTTAGTATAGCTTAATATATGTTTCAAGTTCAGATTCAATTGATCGAATTCTCTCCAAGGAGGATATATACTAAGGAGTGACTATGAGCATGCTTTTCCGTGTATGAGGATAGGAATGAAAGTATTTCCCTCCCTTACTAGCGAAATGCTCGAAATTTTTCGAAAAAATCGTTGCGCTATCTTTGTCTGGCACACTTTTAAGTATTGCAACTAACTCTTTCCCACGTTAGACAATTGTCAAATTTTCGAAATAATTATTTCGCTATCCTTGTTTGGCATACTTAAACCCAATTCAACTATCTCTGTCCCGCGTTATATTGTCCGTTGCTAAAGTGCTTAGCTTAAACACGAACCAAAAACTAATAAAAATTGAAAAAATAAAGATTTCTGAAATAAAACAGCAAACTTCATTGTACTGAAAATTACTTTATTGCTGACTGAATATTAGCAACCACGAGATAATACGAGTTATGATATTTTTTTTTGTAAAAGTTTGAAGCCAAGTTAAGCTTCGACGCAATTTTCGAAAATTCCCGAATCAAAAAGTATTCCCACATGAGACAGCCTATCAGATACTCCTCTTTATATATCCTCCTTGATTCTCTCCAAACACCCTGAATCCGAAATCGCAGTAGCGGGCGATTTTAATGTCCATAATATAAATTGGCTTCGTCACTCCCGTAACACATCTCCAGCGGCCGATTTGTTGAACTATTCGCATCATCGAATAACCTATGCCAAACTGTAGACAGAGCTACTCGTATCTCTGACGTTGCAGGCCAAGAATCTTATCTTCTTGATCTTTTCTTAACTTCAGACCCAGCTAAATACTCGACTTCTGTTAATTCTCCACTCGGAAGCTCAGACCATTGCTTAATTTCCGCCTGTTTCCCAGTTTCCATCTCGACGCCAATCACACCAGCTCCTAAAAAGTTGGTATGGCATTACGGAAGTGCCGATTGGTCCAGTCTTAAGCAATTTTATTATACATTTGATTGGTCTATATGCTTTAACAGAGGTGTTGAGTATGCTTCTTCGGCAGTAATTGAGACCAACTTGTTGGGCATGAGACTTTTCATCCCTCAAAGCTACAAACCAATCAGGACCAGTTCTAAGGCTTGGTTTAATGAAAATTGTAGTACTGCGATAAAGGCTAAAGAGGCAGCTTACCGTGCTTATAAGCAGCTGCCATCCGAGAGTAATTGGATAAATTTTAAAAAAGAAAGGAACCTTTGCAAATCTTGCTTACAACGGGAAAAATATGTGCATGACCAGAAACTGAGGCAAAAAATTTTGAGAAGTCCTAAGGGCAGCAAAAGTTTCTGGTCTCTCGCTCGTTCCATCAGAGGTAGTTCTGCATCTTCAATTCCATCTTTAATCTACAATAGTGAGGTTATTACGGATCCTAACATGAAGGCAAACATCTTAGCGGACCAATTCGCTGCCAACTCTTCTTTACCACCAACGAACTCTAGCCTTCCAACGTATACTACGCTTAATTCCTCCTTAGGACAGATTAGTATTCGTCCGCGAAACGTTTACCGAGTTCTTAAGAATCTAGATGCTAATAAATCGTCCGGTCCAGATGGAATCCCTGCCCTTGTCCTTAAAAATTGTTGCGCTTCTCTAGCTAAACCTCTATGCAAACTTTACCGTCTCTCTTTATCGTCCTCCATTGTCCCATCTTAATGGAAGCTTGCAAATGTTGAGCCAGTCCAACAAAAAGGAGAACGTATCAATCCCGCTAGTTATCGCCCAATACCAATAACCTTAGTTCTGTCCAAGGTCATGGAAACAATCATCAACAATAGAGTAATAGAATATCTCAACATCAATGATATTATTGACGACAAACAGTATGGATTCTGCAAAAAACGTTCCACAGGAGACCTTTTAACCACCCTCACTGAACGTTGGAACAACAGCATTCACCAGTTTGGTGAATCTTGTATTATCGCTCTTGATATTTCCAAGGCTTTTGACAGAGTATGGCACACTGCCCTTTTAATCAAACTTAAAGCTATTGGTTTGGGCGACTCTCTTATTTCCTGGATTGAAAGTTTTTTAGCCAATCGTTCAATGCGTGTGGTATTGGATGGTGTGGTTTCCTCTTCTTATAAAATTAACGCTGGTGTCCCTCAGGGGTCGGTTCTTTCTCCCACCCTTTTTCTGATATTTATTAATGACTTGCTATCTTCAACTTTCAATCCTATACATAGCTTCGCCGATGACAGCACCTTAGATTTCTCCTATCACTACAACAGTGCGTCCTTAGCACGATGTACTAGCTTAGTAGAACAACGTAGGTACATGGTTCAGTCATTGAATGACGACTTGGCAAAAATTCTTAGTTGGGGCAATAAGAATCAAGTTGAGTTTAATGCTTCGAAAACCCAGTGCTGTCTTGTGTCCCACAAACGTAACTCTATCCTTGACCCAATCACCTTCGGAGGTCAGCCACTAACCACTTCTTCAAGTGTTAAGATGTTAGGTATCCAAATCACAGATAACTTATCTTGGAACGACCATATATTTAACATCGCCAAGGAAGTATCTAAATGTCTGGGCTACCTAAAACGATGTAAAAACTTCTTCACCACTTATGGGCTATTAACAATTTATAAGGCCTATATTAGACCACTTCTTGAATTTAATTCCCACCTGTGGGCGGGAGCTGCAAAAACTTCTCTCTTCTATCTGGATAGTATCCAGTCTAGGACGATTAAAATTATAGGAGATTCTGACATCACTTGATCGCTCGATTCACTCGAGCATAGACGAACTGTAAGCTCCCTAACCCTTTTGTATCGCTACTACAATGGAGATTGTTCGGACGAAATCTTTAATCTCATGCCCCCATGCATGCCCTTACCCCGTAATACTGGAGCTGCTTCGCGCGCTCATAAGTATTCTCTCAACCCCACCTTCGGTCGCACTGTCAAATTTCGTGATTCGTTTTTAAACCGGACTGTTCGAATATGGAACTCGCTGCCCATCTCGGTGTTCCCGCATGACTACAACATTCAGCAATTCAAGAGAAATATTCATAGCCTTTTCCGACTCTATCCCCTAAATTCCCAAAAACCAATATCCTTCCCCCCTCACCGGAGCTGTGCTTCAGTACAAAAGGGCAACCCCTCTAGTTCCGGTGTCAGTTAAAAAAAAAAAAATTTTTCAATTACAAAGCTTAAGAGAAAGTTGAGACATTAATTTTTAAGTGTTTTTCTTTGCACCCCCTTACCCTCCCCCTTACAATAATTAGCCACTCTGTAAGCTGATTTCGGTGGAACTACATATATGCCACCTTAATTTTGCCAAAATATGATTTTTTTTTGTTTTTAGCCCCCCCTTTTCGGACGCCAATGGATAAAAAAATTAAATTATTTTTGTAGTTTGTCCCACAACCCTCGCTATATCTCTGCTGATTTTCAGCTTCCTATCTGCATTCCTGGTGGAAATATTACCAAGTGTAGTTTTTGACTCTTTCCTTCCCCGCCTCCCCCTTCGACCTAACACTCCCCAAAATTATTAATATTAGAAATTGGAGCTCACTTACCCAATCAACAATCTGCCCAAAAACGAACATTCTACCTTTAACGGTCTCGGAGATATGAGTCCATATGTACGGCGGGAGATATGAGTCCATATGTACGGGCATTTTACTTTATTATTTTAATAATAAAGTATTGTGATCGACTTGGGAAAAAAAAAAATTTGGTACCCTGAAATTTTTTTTTTTCGCGTTTCAATAGCCTAAAAATGCAAAAAAAAAAAATCCGTCTGTCTGTACGCCGCCCGCCGTACGCCGTCCGCCGTACGCCGACGTGTACGCTCAGCGCACATTAACTCCCAAACCCTTCAAGATAGAAAGTTCATTTTTGGAGGGATTGTAAATAGTTGCGGATCTCAGGCGGATACCAATTTTGGGGGGTGTAGGAGTTCAGGGGAGGCAGGGGGAGCGCTTAAGCCGAAAAATACGAATTCAAATATCTCAACCATGGTTACAGCTAGAAAGCTAAAAATCAACATACATATACAACAGGTTGTGGGACAACTTTTAAAAATAATTTAATTTTTTTATCCATTGGGGTGCGAAAAGGGGGGGCTAAGAACCAATTGTCGACCGAATTTTTTTTTCAAATGATTATATCTTCGAAACTACTTCCCATAAAAAATTGATATTTTGAGACCATTAAGACAGTATATAGATCTACTAGAAGCAGTTTAGATAGAAGCTAATTAGTGAAAGGGGGAGGGTCAGGGGGGTGTAAAGAAAAACACTTAAAAATTAACATCTCAACTGTCTCTTACGCTATGTAATTGAAACTTGAAATGTATACTAAGCTTTACTAGCGACATATGAAAAAAATATAATATGTGGACATTATAGTAGTGGGGGGAAATGGGGAGCATTTCAAAAATGGCGCACTTTCCAAAACTACAAATCATCAAATCTCAAAATTGAATGCAGATATCAAATCAAAAATTTGTCAGATTGTAGAGCTATATAATCTTTAATTTTGGTAAAAAATTTAAGTTGGGGGGTGTAAGGGGAGGGAGGTGGAAAGCGAAAATGTTGAAAATTTTGAGTGATTTTTTTATGGCTCTGGTAAAAGATACAAAGTTTAAATTTTGCATGTCGACACAACAATTTGATATAGATAAAAAAAAATAGTAATTTGTTCCAAAATTGCTATGCTCCGAAGTGGAGGTCTAACGTGCACAAGGTGTTTCATGTGGAATGAAAAAAACACATAAACTGAAAATTTTTGAATGAGATTTTTAGGTAGAAACTTGAAAATTTGGGAAATGCATTTAACAAAAATCTCTAAAAGTTTGAAATATTAACTGGTCGAAAATTTTTAAAACTTCTACTCCCTCCCATACAAAATTCTTTTTTCGACCATTTTTAAGAAATAAATTACCACCTAACTATCAAAAGCTATCAATTTGAAAGTTTGCAAAAAAACTTAGAAAAATAGTTGAAATAAAATTACGTTAAAAGTTTTAAAATCACACATGCCCTTCTACCCCCTCCCATACAAAAGTATGATTTCGACCAATTTCATTAAATCAACTAATAACCAACAAATTAAAAGCTACGAACTTGAAATTTTCTACGAGCACATAACAACAGAAAAGAAAGAAAATTCCATTACAAGTTTTACAATTCCTTTACCTCCTCTACCCCCTCCCATACAAAATTATTTTTTCGAGCATTTTTAAGAAATCAGTTATCAGCTATCTCTTAAAAGCTATCAATTTCAAATTCTGCATGAAAACTTATAAAAATAACTCAAATGAAGTTGCTTTAAAAGTTTTGAAATCGCGCTTGCCGTTCTACCCCCTCCCATACAAAACTATGATTTCGACCAATTTCATTAAATCAACTAATAAATAACAAACTAAAAGCTACGAACTTGAAATTTGATACAAGCACCTTACAAGAGAAGCGAAATAAAACTACATATCAAATTTTACGATTCCTCTACCTTCTCTACCCCCTCCCATACAAATTTTCGGTTTCGTAAATGTAAAATACACCGAATTTTATGAAAATTCTATGCAATTTCGTCTATGAAACAGATTCTATACAGAGAATATTGGACGTGATTCAAGCAATTATTAAAAAGCTGTTAACATCCACCCACCTTTACTATTACCCCTCCTCCTCCCCTCATAAAAACCCAAACTTGCAGAAACGAATGAAATATTGTTAAATTGACAACAGCCCTGCCCAAGAACTCCCTTTAACTTAGTCTTCCCTAACCACTCTAACCTGCATATTGACTTTCCACTCATCCGCAATTGGTATCAAGAATAATAAAGTTTCGCCCGACTTGTTGGCAGTTTATTTAGGCTAATTTAGCCATGAAACGCAAAAAAAACAAAATTTCAGGGTAGCAAATTTTTTTTTCTGTGTAAAAGTAATACTACTAACTCCAGGAGACACATTGTCTCTAATTAATTACTGTTTATGACTTATTCAAATAAACGATTCCCCGAATAAACAACTCATTCTTAAGAATTTGCGTCATTTAGTACCACACATCTTACAAGGCGGTGGTTGGGTATCACAACAGTGTATGTTCTTCTTGACTATCATCAAAAATTTAAAGCATGATTCACATAAGTAAGCCACTAAAAGCAAATACGAATAATTTCCTCCAAAGTTTTTAATTCATTTACAAACCGGCAGGCAAACTGATCTAACAAAGATACCGCTCATTTTTAACTAACAAAATACAAATCAAACATCTCAGTATTACGATCAAAGTCTTATTTAAATTTGTCCTTCATGGATCATATATGTAGCTTAAGGCGTCTGTCTACCTTGTTGACCGAATTTTAAGACGCTCGTAAGAGATAAACATCAATTGTTATTTAGCACAAACATTATATCTTGAGGCTAAGTACGTATGAAAAATATTGATCGTTTTTTTTAATCAATATTTTCCATTGATTAACAGCAAATTATAACGAATTTGCATCCACAGAAGTGTTGTATATGACATGTTTGTGAGACATTTTGCATTACTCTTAAAAAAATTAGATATAAATAAAAATATCGAAAGTGTAAAATATAGAGCTAGTTGACTGTGAAAATCTATTGACGTGAAATTGTTCAAATGAATTGAACCATCTTAATAGCTTGTAAATTACACACAATACCAGTAAATATTGCACAAAAATATTTGTCCAAAATTATATTACGCACTGCGAAATTGTATTCTTAATTATCTCGTAAGTCATCTCATACCTTATTTCACAACTTAATATACATATAAGATTAAAACAATCACAATGTTGGTGCTATGTACTGGGAAAATGAAGTTAATATCGCGCAGCTGGCATTAAATGAATTAATGAATTAAGATTTATAGTAAACAGAAAACGAAATTGTTGAAAAATAAATATAAATCGCAATGAATCGAATCGGAAACCTGCTACAAATATCAAGTAACACAACAGCAAAATATAATTCATACTCTACTTCTCACAATATCAGCATTCTCATAATTCAATGTTTACTATTGTAAACATAAACATGCTGTAGGAGTTTACTAACCTACCGATCAAACTAAACTAATAGTAGCAAGAATTTTCAATTTCATGCTATGCATTCATAACGATTTTTTATTAAAATTCATTTAAGCTAGTTCTGAAGTAATCATTCGTTTATTAGCCTTGTGCATAAACTTAAGTAGATTTGAACTCACGTGATCGTCAAGGTGATTGTAACGTTTTTTTTTACACAAACTAGCATGGGTTATTAAAGTTAGTAATTGGCAGCAATTATTGTTTAGAACAATAACGGAAAAAAAACATTTAATTTTGCATAAATCAATACATAAAAAAAAATAAATCATATCTAAATCAAATATTAATTCTGTTCTTACTAATTAAAAGAAAAGATAAAAAAGATCACATACTTATACACTTGTTATCGAGTAAAATACCCTAATAACTATTTTTCAGTTTAAAACACCGTTTTTTTCTAAGTTAAATTTACACGATCACACTTTATCAATTGACACACAAACAGGTTGTGATTGATTACACCTGGAGGATCATGGAAAAAAAATATTTAAACATGAAAACCGAACAATATAGATTTCTGTATCGTAAACAATATCTTACACCATGTATTAATTAGTTAATAGCAATAATTCATAAAGAAAAACTCGGTAAAATAACACGATGATAACAACTCGATTTTTTTAATTTTTTGATAAGAAAAACTAAGAGCATATGATATAATTTTCATATCCAAATCTCGAATAAAAATAAAAAAAAAAATTAATTAAATAAATTTTTACCGAATAATTTTATAAAGACTGTAGGCCTATAATCACTACGGTCGGTCAGTCAGTACTGTGCTCGCGTGTAGAGAAATAAAATTCTACTTGCTGCCTAGCGCTATTACTAATAATCAGTTCGACCACTTAAAAACGTCGGATTATGACTGCATCTTTGCGATTGTATACGTTTAAAACGTACGTACATACGTGTAGATCGGACTCGCGGGCATCGCAACTTAAAGCGATCGGAGAGAATCTTTTCCTACACGATTGCTCAACAGAGCTGGAATTAAATACCAATATTTTGGCATATTCAACCATACGCATATGTTCATACTTCGATCGTAACCATAAGGCCAACAACAAAAATTAAATATTATAATGGCGTGTGTTGCTCTGGCTCTCTATACACCTTGGGTTTGCTTCTTTTTTATGTGTTATCACCTCTCACCAGGTAATTTCAGTTACACACATCGACGTATTAAAACGAGTTTACCTTCCAGGTAAAGAGAGTTCAGCACTCAAGAATTCTCAATATTCAACATAATCGTATCATATCATCATGGACGACGACCACTCTCACTTTAATTCCAACGAGTTTTATTATCACAAAAAGACCGCTTTGAAAGTATTGTGCAAAAAAAAAAAATTCGGTTTTGCACAGAAAACTTGAAGCAATACTATTAACACTTGTTGATGCCAATATTTTAAGATTTATTCCCAGCCAGCTGAGTACTATATTCTGGGTTCATATGGAAGCGCCAGTGATATCCGATTCAGTGGAAAAACCCCATGATTTCATATCAATAAGGGAAATATGAAATTTGAAGTTTAGATAAATTATGTTGTGTTTGACATATACCTAGTCGTGCCATAAGTTCTGTCACACGTATATGGGCAATTTTTGTATAAATGAAAAAGAGTTTTTGACAAAGGAAAATATATTTTATTTTGGCATACTAATGGAAGTAAAATAAGCAACAAATTATTCAAAGTGGCCGCCTTTAGCCTTAACACAGCTCTTTAATCTGTTGGGCCAGTCATCGATAGCAGTACGCACTGTTTCTAGCGGAAAATTAGCTACTGCTTCTGTCAAAGATCGCTTAAGGCTCTCGATATTTGGGTGTCGTCTCGTGCACACCATGGACTCTAACTCCGCCTACAGTTTGTAGTCCAGGGGATTAAAATCTGGGCTCCCAGAAGGCCATTCCGTCGCCCTTATAAACTGTGGAATATTGGTTTCCAACCACGCTTGTGTGGTTCGAGCTTTGTGGGCTGGCGCAGAATCTTGCTGGAAAACCCAATGTCGATTGTTGAATAGCGTAGAGTTCAGCGGCTTCACACATCCCTCCAGGATGTCCGTTTGATAATTTTTCGCTGCAGTTTTTACGCCTTTTTCGCAAAAATGAAGCTCGGTGACCCCTTCGTAGCTGACACCCCACCATACCATGACTGATGCTGGATGATGTCCTCGCTGTACCCTAGTGGCAACTTCTCGGGCTTCTGCGGAGCTGTGGGCATACATCTTATCATTTTGGCGGTTGAAATGTTCCTCCACCGTAAAAATTTTTTCATCGGTAAATAAAATTTCTCGATGTTTGTTGTTGCCGTACCGCCGAAGGAGCTCTTTCGATCTGGTGCTCCTAATTTGCTTCAACTGCTCAGTCAGCAAATGTCCCGTTGATCGTCGAAAGGCACTCATCCCGAGGTCAGATTTTATGATGCGAGACATACTTCGGGTGGAGATGTTCATCTCTCGAGCCATGATTCGTTGTTTACGAAGCGGATTTCGACGAATTCGACTCTCGACCGTTTTGATGGCAGCAGAAGAACGTACATCACGCGGACGTCCAGAACGAGGTCGATCTTCAATAGTCTGGATCGCGTTATATCTCTGGATCGCACGATACACAAATCTTTGCGTTATTTTTAACGGGCACAACAACTTGAAAATTTCACTCGCGGATTTTCCACACTTATGTAGTGCAATCACTGCAGTTCGGTTTTCTATTACACCCCATTCCATCTTCACACGTTAACGAACACACTTTAAATGACCATCAACTGTCAACAACATTATGACGTTTATAAAACTGGCCGATATTGAAATGTCACTCATAAAATAAAGTTGTTGCCAATGTGAGAAATTATGTGACAGAACTTATGGCAGGACTAGGTATATTCTTTATTTTCCGATTTTAAAGTACATTTGTCGATATTAAGAAAATATGTAAGAGTTGTGTTTCTGCATCCACTCCCGGTTCGCGCTGATGCCATTCTACCATTTTGCTCATTTTACTTTATTATTATAATAATAAAGTATTGTGGTCGACACAAAAAAAAAAAAGTTTGCTACCCTGAAATTTTTTTTTTTCGCGTTTCATGACTAAATTAGCCTAAAAATGCAAAAAAAAAAAATCCGTCTGTCTGTACGCCGTCCGCCGTCCGCCGTCCGCCGTACGCCGACGTGTACGCTCAGCGCACATTAACTCCCAAACCCTTCAAGATAGAAAGTTCATTTTTGGGGAGATTGTAGATAGTTGCGGATCTCAGGCGGATACCCATTTTCGGGGGTACACGGGTTCAGGGGGAGGCGGGGGGAGCGCTTAAACCGAAAAATACGAATTCAAATATCTCAACCATGGTAATAGCTAGGAAGCTAAAACTCAACATTAATATAGAGGGGTTTGTGGGACAACTTTTAAAAATAATTTAATTTTTTTATCCATTGGGGTGCGAAAAGGGGGGGCTTAGAACCAATTTTCGGCCGAATTTTTTTTTCAAATGATTATATCTTCGAAATTACTTATTGTAACAAAATCATATTTAGAGACCGGCAAGGTGGCATATAGTTTCATCGGAACCAGCTTAGAAAGTGGCTAATTATTGTAAGGGGGAGGGTCAGGGGGGTGCAAAGAAAAACACTTAAAAATTAATATCTCAACTATCTCTTAAGCTATGTAATTGAAACTTAAAATTTATTTTAAGCTATACTAGGCAAATACAAAAAAAATATAGCATGTTGAAATAATAGTAGTGGGGGGAAATGGGGAGCATTTCAAAAATGGCGCACTTTTCAAAATTACAAATCCTTATACCTCCAAAAATAGTACAGATATCAAATCAAAAATTTGTCAGATTGTAGAACTACACAATAGTTAATTTTGGTAAAAAATTTAAGTTGGGAGGTGTAAGGGGAGGGAGGTAATAATCAAAAATATCGAAAACTTTGAGTGATTTTTTTAGGGCTCTGGTAAAAGATACAAAGTTAAAATTTTGCATGTAAATACCTATATTTAATCCACATAGAAAAATAATAATAACTGATCCATATTTGTTATAAACCGACCCCCCCGGTCTAACGTGCATAAGGTGTTTCATGTGCATTGAAAAAAACACATAAACTGAAAATTTTTGAGTGAAATTTTAAGGTAGAAATTTGAAAATTTGCGAAATGCATTTAAAAAAAATCCCTAAATATACAAAATATTAACTCGTCGAAAACCTTTAACACTTCTACCCCCTCCCATACAAAATTATTTTTTTGACCATTTTCAAGAAATCAATTATCACCTAACTATTAAAAGCTATCAATTTGAAATTTTGCATAACAACTAACAAAAATAATTAAAATGAAATCGCGTTAAAAGTTTTAAAATCGCGCTTGACCTTCTACCCCCTCCCATACAAAAGTATGATTTCGACTAATTTCATTAAATCAACTAATAACCAACAAATTAAAAGCTACGAACTTGAAATTTCGTACGAGCACCTTACAACAAAAATAAAAGAAAATTCCATTACAAGTTTTACGATTCCTTTACCTCCTCTACCCCCTCCCATACAAAATTATTTTTTCGAGCATTTTTAAGAAATCGGTTATCAGCTAACTCTTAAAAGCTATCAATTTCAAATTTGGCATAAGAACTTATAAAAATAATTCAAATGAAGTTGTTTTAAAAGTTTTGAAATCGCGCTTGCGCTTCTACCCCCTCCCATACAAAAGTATGATTTCGTCGAATTTCATTAAATCAACTAATAACCAAAAAACTAAAAGCTACGAACTTGAAATTCTATACAAGCACCTTACAAGAGACGCGAAATAAAGCTGCGTATCAAATTTTACGATTCCCCTATATTCTCTACCCCCTCCCATACAAATGTTCGGTTTCATGAATGTAAAATACACCGAAATTTATGACAATTCTATGCAACTTCGTCTATGAAATACATTCTATACAGAGAATATTTGACGTGATTCAAGCAATTAATTAAAAAGCTATTAACATCCACCCACCCTTACTATTACCCCTACTCCACCCCTCATAAAAACCAAACTTACAGAAACGAATGAAATATTGTTAACAGTCCTGCCCAAGAACTCCCTTTCACTTAGCCTTCCCTAACCACTCTAACCTGCATATTGACTTTCCACTCATCCGCAACTTGTCCCAAGAATAATAAAGTTTCGCCCAACTTGTTGGCAGTTTATTTAATCTAGTGTTGCCAGGTGTCCAACATCTCCCCTTAATTAAGCTGGTAGTCCTCTAACCGTCTCGGAACTCTACGACGTCTGCCTGATCTTCGAACCAGGGGAACTGGATGAGGACATTGGTTTTTGGATGATTGCACGGCCGATGTTTCGTCATACAAAGTCTCGCTCTGAACATCCGGAATCGCAGCATCTCAAGCGAGAGTTCTGAACCGATATCAGATGAAGTTGATGAGTCTCGAAATGGTCGCGAGCGCATTTGGTTTGCATGCGAACGTACAATTCGGGTTGAGTTGCGTAGCTGAACTTTGTACATTACCTGTCCGATTCGTTCTATGATAGCTCCCGTGCACCAACTATATTTGTTGTTGCGGAACACTTTGACGTCAACCGAGTCTCCAACGCGAAACTGACGGTTTCTTGCTGAATGCCGCCTGTTGAACTGTTGATTCTGGTTCTGCTTGCGATCATCATTACCGGCTTCGACTTGTTTGAAGGGTTTCAATAAATCAAAGGTTGTTCGCATAGGACGTCCAAACATCAATTCAGCTGGTGATTTCTGCATAGGCGCTGTTGAGTTTGTCGTCGAGCTGATATGTAGATAGAAATATTTTAACGCTGCCTCTATTCCTCCTTCGTTTTGATTTTTTTTCAATGCTCTCTTTAACGTGTCAACATAACGTTCCGCCTGCCCATTTGACTGCGGATGGAATGGGGCGGCACGAATGTGATTGATGCCGTAAGACTCGCAGAAATCTTGAAATTGTGCTGCTACAAATTGAGTACCGTTGTCCGATACGATGGTTTTAGGAACACCATAACGGGCGAAAGCTTCTTAAAGCATTCTAATAGTTTTAGTTGAAGTTGTCGCTAGGGTTTGCGTGATTTCTGGCCACTTTGAATATGCGTCGATGATCACAAAAAAATTATATCCATAAATTGGGCCAGCGTAGTCAATGTGAATGCGTTGCCAATGGCCATCAGGTATGGTTCACGATTCCAGGAATGTTTTCGTTGGTGATTTCGCTGCACTTGCACACTGGTTGCAATCCCGCACCATCTCTTCGATTTGTTGATCAAGTCCAGGCCAGAACACATAGCTTCGCGAAATTGATTTCATACGCTGCATTCCCTGATGTCCTTTGTGTAGCTGTTGAAGGATACGTTTCTGAAATTTTTCCGGTACGACGAATGCTTGCCAATGCTTCACGTCGTTGGAAAAATTGTTTGACTTCTGTTTCTTCTATTTGCTTGGATGAAGCGGGCCAGCCATCGTTGACGTGTTGGATGACTGTTTGAAGAATGACTGAGCTTCTGGTTGCTCGCTGGATCATATTGTGAGTTACAGGTAAATGATCAAAAATCCCGTCTTGGACGGATTGAAAATCGTCATCCGCTTGAGTTGATGCAATAACGAATTCTTCATCCGGTTTGATGTGAGAATTTATCAACCGTGACAATATGTCTGCGTATCCGAAACTCTTTGTAGATACGTACTCGATGTCAAAATTGTACATGAGGAGTGTTAATGCCCACCTCTGTAGTCGATTCGCTGTGTAGACAGGATTGCCTTTTTTGGAACCAAAAATTGATAGTAGCGGTTTATGATCGGTTTGAAGTAAAAATTTCCTTCCGAAAATAAATTTATGAAATTTAACTACTGCGAAAATTAACCCAAGAGCTTCTTTTTCAAGTTGACTGTAGTTCTGCTCTGCTTTGGTCAAAGTTCGTGAAGCATGATAGATGTGCTTGACTGAACTGTCTGGAAACCGATGATATATGCAAGCGCCAATACCTGTACTGGATGCATCCGCTGCCACGATGATTTCGAAATTGGGGTCGAAGTGTGCCAACAGAAGGTCAGATTTCAAAATCTCTTTGAATCTGTCGAACGATTTCTGGCAGTCTGTTGTCCAATCCCATTTGGCATCTTTGGTTAAAAGTGCATCGAGTGGCTGTCTAAGTTGCTGCATTTCTTTTACGAATTTTCCGTAATAATTCACAGCACCCAAATAAGGTTGCAAGGTCGCTACATCCGTTGGTGGAGGCATGTTTGTGATTGCTTCCACTTTAACGGGATCTGGTCGTAGTCCATCTTTGTCAATGACATGACGCAAGTATCGAATTGACCTCATAGCGAATTTACATTTCTCGATTTTGAAACGGAACCCGAAATGTTGAATTCGTTCGAGTGTTCGCGTCAGGTTATGATTGTGATCTGACATGTCTATTCCTGAAACGACAATATCGTCCATGTAAGCGGCAACGCCTGGTAAGTCTCCTACCGTGCTTTCCATAATTTGTTGGAAAGCACCTGGTGCTGACTTTATACCCGGAGGTAATCGGTTGAACTGATAGAGTCCACGATGCGTGTTGATCGTGAGTAGCTTTCGCGATTCCTCCTCAACTTCCACCTGCAGAAATGCGTCGGATAGGTCAATTTGACTGAAAACTGTTCCTCTCGCTATTTTTGTAAAGATTTCCACTGGAAGAGGTAATGGAAATTGATTCGATTCCAGAACGTTATTCAGACCAGTTGAATAGTCTGCACAGATCCTCACGTTCCCCTCCTTCTTTTTGACGACAACTATTCGTGCGGCCCAATCTGAGTAGTCGACTGGTATGATTATACTCAGATGTTGCAACCGCTGCAGTTCATCATCAATTAGTGGTAGCGCCGCAAAAGCCACAGGTCGTTTTGCACGAAATATTGGTTTTGCTTCCGACTTCAGATGCAATCTGACTTTGGTTTTCGTACAAAGACCCAAGTTTCCCGAAAACAAATTTGGAAATTTTTTTGGTACGACCAGGCCTGAACGATCATCGGCAGAAATGTGATTGCATACCATACTAAGTGGTACATCCCATAAATTGAATTTGTCAATGAAATCAATTCCAAAAATGTTCATGTCTGGTGCAACGTAGCACGTTCCCATCTTTACGACATTCCTGAAGCTGATGTCGCCATTAAATTGGGCTGTGATTTTCAGTCTGCTTTTGTCTGCTGTTCGCGCACCGAAAATTGGTTTAGACAACTGGGGCTTACCGATACGCTCCCACATTGTCTCGGATACAATAGTTATGACTGAGCCGCAATCCATTTGAAGTTTGACTTCGACGCCGTTGATGAGTACGATGATGAATTTCCGTTTGTGTGCAAATCCCTCTATACTGTTAATGATTGAAATTTCTTAGACAGAAGGCTTGCTATCTTGATTTTTAAAATGCGTACTCATCTGTTTTGATTGTGCTTTGTCAGGAAAGCACCCGCAATAACCCTCCTTGTGTCCAGTCCGCTTGCAATTTTGACATTTATGGTTTTTGAATGAGCACTCTGCCGAAAAATGCATCCCACCGCATGACCAACACTGTGTTCTCGGAGTTTTTTCTGGTTTATTGTAAGACGGTTTGTTGTTTACGGAATGCGAAGACGACGTCTGGTTGAACTTTTTTTTTGTGCCAGTGTGTTTGACCAAATTGACAGCTGGCTGTTTCGCTGGTTGATTATCTGGTTTTTCAACTAGATTGACATCAGACTTGAGGCTAATGAGAGTCTGACATTCTGCTATTAGCTTGTCAATGCTCATGACTTCGTCATTTGCGCTAATTTTCGAGAGAATGCGCGTTCGCACCTCCTTGTCTCGAATCGAATGAAGACCGATAACGAAAATTAAGCTCTTAAATTGATCGCTTGTTAGTTTGGTCAGAGCAAAACTTTCACACAATTTGTTCACTTTGCTTCCGTACGAAATGAAATCCTCTCTGTCGTTTTTTTCGATTTGAAAACACTCGAAACGACGATGAAAAAGTGATTTCTGTGGACCAAATAACTCTGTGAGCTTATTTACAGTCTGTTCGAACGAAAAATCTTTTGGGGTTTTCGGCAAAATGAGATTTGCATATTTGTCGAAATTTGAAGTGTGTAACTTCATTAAAAGAAGCCTGGCTTTTGCTGAATCATCTAGCATTTTGGCGTCTTCCTTGAAAAAATCTGCGAATCTGCTATACCATGACTCGAAGAACACTCCCGAATCGGCATCGTAACAAAATTCACTGATGTGAGTTGAGAAAGAAGCTGCTGATTTTGAGGTTATGGGCAATTGATCAGCGCTGATGTGATTGATGTGGTCTGCAATTTGCTTGATCACTTTACTCTGGTTCTCCAGAATTGTATTCAACGCCTCCATGAAATTTTCCATCGTTGAAAATGACGCTCGGAAAAAACAAGTTTTTGCACAACACGTGTAATTCTAATTCAATTTTTTCTTATTGAACACAGTCCTCGTCGCCACAAATATGTTGTGTTTGACATATATATTCTTTATTTTCCGATTTTAAAGTACATTTGTCGATATTAAGAAAATATGTAAGAGTTGTGTTTCTGCATCCACTCCCGGTTCGCGCTGATGCCATTCTGCCATTTTGCTCATTTTTAATCTGGTGTTGTCCAGGTGTCAGATTTATAATTCTCTGAATCGTGCGATACTCTAGATGAATTGGGAATGAGTTCCTGATTCAAGATTCAAAACTTTAAATTCAGGCTTTTTTCTAAAGGTACATTCACATCTGACACTCTTCTCTCCGCATATGTAAGTGTCAAGTGTCAGACAGAAATTCGCTTTGACTATTTACATCTGACAGAAATTACCACACTTATGCCGTGGATAAGTATCCGACAGTTCTCGCAATGCTAAAATTTGGAAAAATGTACGACCCGTTTACATTATATATAAGGACACATATGTCGTACACATCATCCATTCTACAGTTCAGTTTATGCGGTCAAGATGAAAGCATCGAAACGAAAAATCGCGGCGAGTGTAATTATTTTGAAACTGTTAAAAAAGAAGAAAAAACGTTCAGTGTGGGGTTCGAGAGTGGATTTCGAGACTTTAGAAATGGGATAATGAATGAAAAAGGAAATTTAAAAGAAAGGTAATAAAATGTGAAGTGGACTGAATGGAGACTTTTTATGACATTTGAACGTCTATTGAAAAAGGATTGTATTTTCTGTAATTTGGAAATACAATTGAAAGTATTAAAAAATTCTTTATCCCAATAAAACATAATTTTCCTGTGAATTTTATTTTATTTATTTATTTTATTTTTATTTTTTAAATACACTTGGGCTTACAGTTTAAACAAAAAAGCCTGAAATATTTCTAAGTTAATACTTTCCATTATTAAAATGAATAAAGTTCAATAATAATTTACTAAAAAGAGAAAATATAATGGAAACACAAAAAAAAAAGTATTTATAAATATAAATAATAACATGAGAAAATAAGTAGCAGAATTATTTAGATAAATTGAAACGGAAATAATGAGAAGAAGAAAAATAAAGAGAAAAAAAAAATGAAGTTAGAAGAATTTCAAACAGACATTGAGACAAGCGTAACGAAGAGAATCAATATAAAGTAGCGATCTCCAGAGACAGTTATTTAGATAGGAAGGGACCTTAATATAGCTGATATCTCCGATTTAAGTCCACATATGGTGAGGTCAAAGCGTAGTATATCTATAGAGTCAAACAACTTATTATGTGCGTCCTGTATCCTTACGACTGGCGATTTGAGAATCAGCCCAGCAAACAATGAGAAATCACAGTGAACTCATAATGAAATCTTTATATGAATGTGAAATCACTTAAGGTTCATTTTGGCTTCTTTTTGAAGTCACGTCGAATCCACTATCGTACTAAAAACTTTACCCCAGACTGAAATCAGTATATGAATTCAGAAAAGCTTTCGTAGGTGATACAGAACTAAACTCAAAAAACGACTTCGGAAAGATGTCACAGTTTGGATCCACAACGTTATCAGTAACTGGTGAAGAACTGATATCCATATTATCCATATTCAGAGCGTGAATTCATTTCATTTTTACTAAGTGACAAAAGAATGAAAGGCTTAAAAGCATGTGCAGTAGTAATTCACACGAAGAAAAGAACCTGATTTATTCACAAGCTAATCAGTTTTTGAAACCGAAGTGAAACGAAATCTCAGCAAATGATTTCATATAGGCTTCTTTTATTGAAATTTCACCAAATTGTTCGCTGGGAGGTTAGTCCTATGTATAGGTATTCGAAATGTGAGAGAGTGCTTAAAGCGATTACCTCTATATCGAACTTCAACATTCAAACGAGATATTAAATGTGAGGGATCAATTTGGCTAGTAGCAATTTTATGTAAAAAACATAACAGGGCTACGATTGCGCGTAATGCGCAATCTTACGATACTCTAGATGTAATAGAATTTTTTGTGACCCCAAGAAATTTTGTATATGGAGTGTTAGAAAGGATGATAGCATTGAACTAATTTTTTCCCCATCATGCTAAAGTAGCTATAAAAATGTTTTGTACAAAATGATTCCTCCAAAAATTGAATGGGAACTGAGAAAATTAGTGAGTTAGATTTAATGAAAATGTGCAGTTTGTATGGGAGGTGGTAGAAAGAGTGGGGGGATTTTAGTGATTTTTTCAGAAATAACTAGGAATATTATAAAATTGACATCCCTTAAATTTCAGACTAGTGCCATTCATACTTTTCAATTTTTTGTGAAGTTGTGAAACTATGCCATATTGTATGGGAGGGGGTAGAAGCAGTGAAGCTAATCAAATATTTTTTTCTGATCTTAGTGATAATACTAATTAAGAATTTATTACAAAATATGAGCTCGATAAATGTTATATGTTCTGTGAAAATCGACTTAGAGCGTTTCATGAAAAAGTGTTGTTTGTATGGGAGGGGGTGAAAGGAGAGAGAGGACTCCAATAATTTTTCTACTGTAGATTTATATTATTATGAAAGTGATACACCCAAAAATTCAGATTAATAGCTTTTACACTTTTCGAGTAAATCCATTTATTGTCAAATTGCGAAATTGTGTCATTTTGTATGGGAGGGGGTAGAAGGGGTGAAGCTAATCGTCTAATTTTTTTTTACCTTACTAGCAATTTTAAATAAATATTAAGTGCAAAATTTCAGCTAGCTAAATTTTATACGCACTGAGTAAATTGGCTTGGAGTAATTCATGAAAAGTACAGTTTGTATGGGAGGTGGTAGAAGGAGGGGTAGGACACACATAATTTTTATAAGGTAGATTGATATTATCATAATAGTAATATATTCCAAATTTCAGGTTAATAGCGTATATACTTTTCGAGCAAATCTCTTCATTGTCAAATTGCGCAATTGTGTCATTTTGTATGTGAGGGGGTAGAAGGGGTGGAGCGATTTGGCCCGTTCACGAACTTGACCTTACTTTTTTGTGAAAAACGACGTGTACAAAATTTGAACTATCTAGCTCAACGCGTTCTCAAGCTAGAGAGCGCACGGACGGACGGACGGACGGACATCCGGTTTTGAGATTTTTGAGTGATAATATTAACTTCTGTATCATTCATTTTTTTCTCCGAGCCTTATTTCTTAGCGTTACAAACCTTAGAGCGAACTTATAATACTCTCAGATTCCATCTAGAGTATAAACACTCATCGAGCTGTGATCTTCTATGACTTAGAGAAATTATGTTCAGGTTTTTTAATCTTTCTTCGTAACCGTTGAAGGATAATATATAATAATTTAAAGTGTATCAGGCGGGTAAAACGTCGTTGAACGCTTTCGATTCTTTTATTGTAAACCTGGTATATAGGATTCCAGATTACGCTTCCGTATTCCAAAATACTACGAACAAGAGAACAATACAGGCTTATGAATGTAGTGTAGTTAACAAATTTCTTTCCACATCTAAATAAAAAGCCAACAGCTCTGCTAGCACGCATAATAATTGAAGATATATGTGAATAAAACAGTAGTTTACTATCACATATTATGCCTAAATCTTTATATTCATTTACTCTATTCAGAGCAGTCGAAAAAAGCGTGTAATCGAAATATATGGTTGTGTTTTTCCAAGAAAAAGACATTACGGCGCACTTAGTTACATTTAAATGTTAGCCATTTACATCACACCAAGCCATCAGTAGTTCAATATCTTTTTGCAGTTGAACGCAGTCCCTTATGTTTGAAATAGTTCTGTATATTTTGAGATCGTCGGCGAATAGTAGAGATTGCGATGAGAATGCCTGCGCAATGTCATTTATAAATATAGCAAATATAATAGGACCGAGAATGGAACCCTGAGGCACTCCGGAGGTAGGAAATATGTCTTGAGAACTATCACCATTAATAACCACATTTTGTTTACGCCCAGTTAAGTAAGCATGAAACCAGTTAAGCAATGATTCTGTAATGCCAAATTTACTCATATTTTTTAAGATAATTGCGTGAGGATCGAAAGCCTTTTGGAAGTCAGCATAAATAACATCTGTTCGGAGAGAACGGTCTAACGAACAGGCAATATCATCAGTAAGGATGGTTAGATTTGTTATCGTAGACTTTTCGGGAATGAATCCATGTTGATTAACCGAGATGAGTGGAGTAATACGAGTAATGAGTAAATTGTACATAACACGTTCAAAAATAAGCGACAAGGAATTAAGTATTGAGATTGGACGATAATTTTTTATATTAGACCGTTCACCGTTCTTAAAAATAGGAATGATAAAAGAAGACTTCAATATATCCGGAAAAACGCATTCCGAGAGAGATAAATTAAATAATTCAGATAAAGGGACGCATAAATTAACAGGACAATATTTGTAAAATATATTTGGTATTCCATCTGGACCCGCATTTTTACTTGAGTCAAGGCTCTTCAACACGCTTTCCACATCATCTGGACTTATAGGAGGAGAATTTATAGTGGAGTGGGAAGCGTCCATGTAAGGATACGAGTTTGGAGGTATATTGAGATCTTTAGTGTATTTTTCTTGAAAATATTGTGCGAAAAGATTGCTACAATATTGAGAATTGGTAGCGGAAACTCCATTAAATGACATAATTTGGGGTAAACTATTGGATAATTTTAAGGATTTAGTGTATGAGTGAAAAACTTTTAAATCATTTTTTACATTTGCTTCTATGTTTGATATGAAACGCTTATAATTAAGAGCAACTTCCTTTTTAGCAACTCTTCTGAAATATGAAAAAGTTTTGTAGTCCTCAGGCGACTTTGTTTTTTTATAGGTTTTGTGAGCTGTCAATTGCTCTTTAATGGCTCTAATTGCAATATCAGAATACCAATATGGTATCTTACGATGATAGATTCTTTTAAATGGTACATTATTGTCAATAGCAGTATGGAGGATATTGTAAAAATACGAAAAACCGTTATCAGTGGTTAAAGACTGAAAAGACAGTTTGTGCGATGCAATGAAGTCATTTATTGCGTTGTAATCAGCTTTGAAGAAATCGCGCTTAAAAGTTTTTTTTTCAGACATAAAGTGCAAAGTTACAACACTGAGTTCTATATCAAGTGCTGGGTGGTGATTTTCTTCAAGTAGTAGAGGGTTAGAACTTTTAGAAACACATATACTTGAAGGGGTGAAATTTGACCATACTTAATCGAGAAGCCTATTATTATGATTATAAACGCTATTATGTTGGGTTAAGCTACAAATGGAGGTGTTAATTATTAATGATAGGGCAGCAGTGCCTGAAAATGAATTAGGCATTAATGCATTTACTGTTGAGCTGTTAGATCACTCAATTTCTGGTAAATTGAAATCCCCAAAATATAAAAATTTATAGATATTTTTGAATTTTTGACTCACAATAGCTAAATTATCAAAAATTTGCTTACATATTCCAGGACGAGTAGAAGGACTAGCATAAATGCAACAAATGTATAAAATGCTCTGCTTAAGTTTAACCGATATCCAAAGTTCTTCATATACAGTTTCTAAGCAATATTCTCGGGTAGAATGAAATTTTTTATCAATAGCGACAAGGCAACCCCCACCATCGGTTTTAGATGTGATAGTTAAGTTTCTGTCTTTCCTAAACACCTCATAGCGATTGTCAAACAATTCGGAGTCGAATATATCATCGTTAAGATTAGTTTCTGTAAGACACAAAACATCATAATTTGTCTGACTTAAAGCTAATTTAAAATCCACCGTCTTAGACCTCATACGACCTACGTTTTGGTAGTATGCAGTAATATGACTCATAAAGCAGAGATATCAACAAATAACACCTAAGATATTGATTTAAAATCCAACAATGGATGTATGCGGATGACTTCCGAGCCATCAGTCTTCCTCATCAATAACCTGCCTCTGGATAGCCACAAGTATTTAAAACTATTATTTTTTTTAAAAACTTTCGCTTGCCTGTACAAAGATTTAATACAGTTGGGGATTGGTTCCTTTACAAAAATATTGGGGGACAAATTATGGGAGGGATCTTCAGAATTGAATCCGAGCTCTATAATTTTAAGCGGTCCATGCAGTTAAAATGCTTTCTTAACACGATCACGAATAGCGGAGTTAACAAATTCGATTAGAATTGATGGGGAGCGATCCGAATCTTTCCTTCGTGAGAAACATCTGGAAATATTTTTTATGTCGGTTTCTTCAAAGGGAACGTTTGACAGCTTCAGCTTAAGTAGTTTGGTGAATTTTCGCAGATCTTCCTCGGGTTTGTATGGCACATTAAAAATTATCAACTCCTTCGACGTCTGTTGGTATTCGACATTGCAATCGCGGTCGTGCATACGTATAATTTCAGTCTTTAGAAGAACATTCTCCTCTTCTACGTCTTTAATACATTTAGTATTGGCTGCCACTAAATGTCGGAGCTCCGTCAAGCTAGCTATCTTTTCGGACATAGATGCTATTGTATGGCTCACCTTGTTGTAGGTATTCCGGAGTTCAATCAATTGCGACGATATTTTGCGGTCCAGTGCCCGCAATTTCTCCGAGAACTCAAGTTTCATCGCCTCAAGAATGCTTAAAATAGCCGATTGACTAACTATGTATGCAGCAGGTGCCACTGGTGCGGATTTTGGAGCAGGTCGCAAACGCAAATCACGATCGGGCATTTTAGGTTATGTTATTTCAAGCAACAAGAAACAAGAAGCGAATTGGTGAACAATATCATATATCATATAAATAACTATGTCCGGACCAAAACAAATAATTGCGGTATTGAATAAAACTTAAAATAACTATTAATACGCAGGATATATTTTTAAATTAAAAGAGAAAATGCCACGAAAACAAATACCAGATGACAGCGGTTTGACGTGACGTTGAGAAATACGATAAGTAATTTAGTAAAGAATAAAAATAACAGAGCTACGATTGCAGGCGACGGACGAATTTTCAATAATTAGAATATATAAAATGCGAAAATTTCTGCTTATTACTTTATTATTTTAATAATAAAGTATTGTGATCGACTTGGAAAAAAAACCTTGCCATCCTGAAATTTGGTTATTTCCCGTTTCACATTTTAGTCATGAAACGCGAAAAAACAAGTTTTTTTTTTGCTTAAAAATGCAAAAAAAAATCCGTCTGTCTGTACGTCGTACGCCGTACATGTACGCTCAGCGCGCATTAACTTCCAATCACTTCAAGATTGAAAGTTCATTTTTGGGTGGATTTTTGATGGGTGCGGATCTCAGGCGGACACCCATTTTAGGGGGTGAAAGGGTCTGTGAAACAGACATTCTCTACAGAGAATATTGGACGTGATTCAGTCAATCGATTAAAAAATCATTAAACTCCTTCCACCCTCACCCCTCCCCCTCCTATCATAAAAACCCAAACTTGCATAAATAAACGAATGAAATAATAATTATATGTACTGTTTACTATTAATCGTATCCGCAATCAAGTGTTGAATTGAGAACAGGTCTGCCATACTAACCTGCACATTGACTTTCCACGCATCCTCAACTTGTCCCAAAAATAATAAAGTTACGCCCGACTTCTTGGCAGTTTATTTTTTCATAGCCATTCCCGCACAAAACTTGAAGTTACCAGAGCACTACAAAAATTTATCAAAATTTTCGATATTTTGGGCCATCACCTCCCTCTCCATATAGCCATCAAAATAAAATTTTATCAAATTTATAAGTCATAGAGCTCACAAAATTTCAACTTGAATTTTTAGATGTAACGGTTTGAAATTTTGGAAAATGCACCAATTTTGAAATGCTCCCCATTTCCTCCACTACTATTATGCCCAAATATTATATATTTTTTATATTCCGCTAGTATAGCTTAATTTATGTTTCAAGTTTCAATTACAAAGTTTAAGAGATAGTCGTGTTATTAATCTTTAAGCATCAAAAGAACTGCATTGCATCCTACAGTTTTCGCGACACTTATTGTAAAAGTAGACGAGCAGTTAACTTCTGCGATAAGTGTCGAGCGAGTTTGAATTTACAAATAATAAGCGTTTACATCTGTTTGAACACCGGGGCGTCTTTTATCAAAACCGTGTGTAAGATTTGAACACTAGTTCTGTGTTTGAATACAGCGCGTGATACAAGAAAATCTGATACAACGAAATGAAGTGACACTTATATCCGACAATAGAAATATATGTGTCGGACATAAATTCTTCTACGTTTAGACTGGTTGACGATTTCCGTCCGACATAAATATCGGGCAATAAGTGTCAGATTTAAACGTACCTTTAGGAATAACTTCCTTATGAGGGCAATCTTTAAATCCACTAAGAAAAGTTAACGGTACTTATTATGCACAACTAACAATAAATAAAGAAATTTCAAGGCGCGGACAGCACTTTTTTTTGGCGATTTTCCACCCGGAAAATGACGAAAATTGCGATTTAAAAACTGATTTTTTAGTCTCTAAAACGGCGATTTTGCCATTTCTCTCGGCGGGATTTTAACTATAAACACATGAATTTAACAGAAAAAAATTATATAACGATAGTAAAAACACAGTGGATCGACCCGACACTATTTATTAAGCATTTTCCGCCTTGTGGAAGGCAAAAATTAAAGAAACGTCCGGGTTTCTTGACGTTTTCACGTACTTCAAATAACAGTTCGATTTTTCAGTAATGCGCTACACAAAAACCAAGTGAATCAAATCAATCAAATTCCTGTTAAGACCCTCTATAGGGGCATAGGACAGAAACAACTCTCTTCCACAAGGCGCGATCCTGAGCATCGGCCTTAAGCTGTTGCCAGGACTTGTATATTCCTCTGGCCTCCTGCTCAACTGCTCGCTTCCATGTGTTACATGGTCGACCAACCCGACGTCTTCCTTGGGGATTATAATCCAGAGCCTGTTTTGCGATATTTTGCTCTGGTTTCCTCAAAGTATGACCGATCTACTGCCACTTCCGCCTTTGAATCTCAATACCTATTTTAGTCTGGCCAGTTGTACTCCAAAGGTCGTCGTTGGATATCACTTCTGGCCAGAATATTCCTAAAATGCGCCGGAGGCATTGGTTTACGAAAGTCTGTAGTTTCTTGGTAAGTCGAACGGTCACTTTCCACGTAGTACAACCATACAACAACACAGATTTGACGCATGCGTCAAAAACTCGCAACTTCGTGCGAAGGGAGATCTCTCTTAATCTCCAGAAAGGGAAAAGGATACCGAAGGCCTGACGAGCTTTATTTAGCCGAGCCTCAACATCCTTTTCGGATCCGCCGTCCATGCTGACAATGCTTCCAAGATAGCAAAAATCTTGCACCTCTTCCGCATCCTGTCCGTTAAGACCAATCGGTGTGCTTGCGTTCGAACCCATGTGCATGTACTTGGTTTTACGCACATTTATTTTCAGTCCCGCCTCTTTGCATTTAGAATGCAACGAGCGAACATTTGACTCTAAGTCCGAACGGTTATGTGCAAGCAAACACACGTCATCAGCATAATCAAGGTGACTTAAGATGTTAAATAGTCTCCATTGAAGACCTTTACCTTCCCCACCTTCCAGTGCAGCTTTCAAGATGTCATTTATTACCACCAGAAACAGGGCTGGTGATAATATGAAGCCTTGTCTGACACCCGTTCGCACAGGGAAGCTCTCGGACAGCTCTCCTCTATGCAAGACGCGATACCTTGCATCTTCGTAGGATTCTTTAATCATAGCTATGACCTTATCTGGAATACCTCTCCTACGCAAAGCATTCCATATGTAATCTCGCTTAACGCTGTCGAAAGCCTTCTCGAAGTCTACAAACATGAGATGTAGTGGCGAACCCATTTCGGTTGGCTGCTCTAATATTATCTGTAGGGTATTTGTGTGGTCGGTAGAAGACGACCCTTTACGGAATCCAGCCTGATAAACTTCGAGAGTGCTCTCGACGACATCACTAATCCTATTGAGAATTACCTTAGCCATAATTTTTGATACGGCAGTAAATAGACATATACCAATCCCAAAGGTCGCCCTTCTTCGGAATTTTCACAATGACGCCCTCCTTCCATTCAGTCGGATATCTTCCTTCACTCCACACCTTAGTGAAGAGTGGGAGGAGTATATCGGCTGTGATTTCTGGGTCCGCTTTGAGGAGTTCGGTTGGTAGTCCGTCTATACCTGGAGCTTTCCTTCCCGCCATTGACCGAATGGCGGAAACTATCTCTTCCTTATCTGGGGATCATCCCTAATAGAGGATTGTTGCGGTTGGATGTTTGGTAGTTGTTCTGTTTCTAGAATATCTTCCTCTGACAAGATGTTAAAATATCAGAGAAGTATTCCTTCCATCGTCGCAACTGGTGTTCACTCATATTAAGGAGAGTTCCGTTGACATCTCTCACCAGGTGGTTGGCGGTGAAATGAAATTCCTGTTCGTCAACTGTTTCATGATTTTGAAAAGGGAACCCATATCCCCAAGGTAAGCCGCAGATTCTGCCTTGTTTGCCAGATCTTCAATGGCCTTTCTCTTTTCGCGTCTAACAGCCCTCTTAAGCTGTATATGAGCATCGCGGTAGTTCTGCCTCAAGTCGGGCGTTCGTTGGTTGACATCGGGTTGAGAGATGATTGCCAATTTGGCTTTTTTCCGATTGCCAACCTTGACCCATGTGTCTTGCGACATCCAGGGTTTCTCACCGCTTTGCACATATCCCACAGATTCTTCAGCACTAGTTAGAAAAGTGTTTCTGGTTGCCTCCCAATTGGCGTCCAGTGTGCGCATTTCATATTCACCCAATGTGGATGACTTTTTGCGTAGAATAGTGGTGTATTCGGGTTTTTTTTGGGATCTCTAAGTTTATCCACATTAAGCTTGCGCTTCATTTGAAGAATTTGTGTTCGTCGGATAGCTGCTGTACACAATCTCAACCAGGCAACCATCAAGTGGTGATCGCTCCCCACGTCAGCTCCACGTTTCGCTCGCACATCGAGGAGACATCTTCTCCATCGGCGACTTATAGCCAAATGGTCGATCTGGTTCTGAGTAACACCGTCAGGGGAAACCCAAGATGTTTTATGATGACTCTTGTGTGGAAAAAGGGTCCCTCCGATGACCATTTGCCGAGTACTACAAAACTCCACAAATAATTCGCCGTTTTCGGGTCTCTTAATCCAAGGTCGTGAAGGGTCGGCCCAAGGGTCACCATGCCTCCCCATGACGTGTTCTAGTCCAGTGTTGTCTGATCCAACCTGGGCGTTCATATCTCCTGAGATGATAATAATATCACCTCTTGGAACACGTTCGAAGGTGGCACTCAGTTGGCTATAAAACTTCTCTTTGTCACCAGATGTTGCGGTATTAGTTGGTGCGTAGCACTGCAGAATTGTGACGTTTCTGACACTGGTCCTGAGCCTGACGACGATAATCCTATCCGAGATTGGTTCACAGCTAATGAGACTGTTTCTCGCTCTCGGTGTAAGGACGAACGCCACGCCATTTCTGGCTTCACTTTCAGGGCCAATGTACATATGTTTCCGTTAGGGGTTCGTTCTTCTCCTGATCCTGTCCACCTGACCTCGCTCAAGCCCAAGATTTGGATGTTATAGTGCTCCATTGGTCGATCACCGATTGGCGGTGCAAGGACCGAGTAACCCCAGCTCTTCCCCCGTCATTTAATGTTCGAACGTTCCAGAAGCCAATCATAGTCCGTTTTCGAATGCCAAAAGTCGTTACCGTAGAATCAGTCCGTATCCGAGGTGATGTATCTGTTTCTCGTATCATTTAGGTCTTAAGATCACGGGTGATAAGCCCATGATCCAGTGAGTGTCCATTTGCCATTTTTAGGGCAAGCAGGACTGGCTGTGGGTGAATTCTACAGCCCCCATCCCAGAGGGGGATAGCTAGCTCAGGTCCGTGGAGTCGCTAGTCTCCAAAGATAGTTATAGGACTTGGTAAAACCTCATCCTACAACTACCCCCTTGCGGTAAAAATCAAGTAGGATCACATAATTTCCAGCCGGGGGAAAATGGTTTTTTGAGAAATTATTAAAAATTATATATATTCATTTTTAAATTATTATTTGGAAAAATAATAATCTAGATTGTAGCCGTGCGGGACTTTTTTTTATCATTAAGGCATCTTTTTCGTATCCAACTACGGCTACGCATAGAACTACTTTTTGAATAGCCATGCGGAGTTTTTTATCATCAAACCCTTTTTTCCGTATCCAACTACGGCTACGCATAGAACTACGTTGGATACGAATACGTAGTTGGATACGAAAAAGAGGGTTGGATGATAAAAAAGCTCCGCAGGGCTACAATCTAGATTCTCATTTTTCCAAATAATAAATGAAATTTTTTTTTATATCATTTTCCATAATTTCTCAACAAAAAAAAATATCCCACTTGATTTTTGTGTAGAGGCATTACTAAATATTCGAACTGTCATTCGGAGTTAAATAGTGTCGTGTCGCGATCCACTAAGTGGTTTTTCGTTACTTATTAATTTTTTTCTGTTTAAATCACATTACCTCCCAAACTTTTCAAGAGAGGAAAGTTAATTTTTGGTGGATTGTAGATGGTTGCGGATCTCAGGCGGACACCCATTTTGGGGTGTAAGGATTAAGGGAGAGGCAGGGAGAGCGCTAAAACCGAAACTAAGAACAACCATCGTTCTAGCTAGGAAGCTGAAAATCAACATATATGTATATAGAGGGGTTAGTGGCACAAACTTTAAAAATAATTTAATTTCTTCATCCATTGGAGTTAGAAAAGGGGGGCTAAAACAAATTGCCGACCGAATTGTTTCTTTAAATGATTATATCTTCGAAATTACTTACCATAAAAATTCATATTTTGAGATCATTAAGGTGGCATACAGATCCACGAGAATCAGCTTAGAAGGAGGCTAATTATTGTAAGCGATAGCGTCAGGGGGTGCAAAGAAAAACACACACAAATTAATATCTCGGCTAGCGAATTATGAGAAAAATATAACATTTGGATATAATAATTGTGGGAGAAAATAGGGAGCATTTTAAAAATCATACACTTTTCAAAATTTCAAACCGTAATATCTCAAAACTGAGTCAAATTAAATGTGAGATCGCGTTTGCCCTTCTATCCCATCCTGTACAAAAGTATGATTTCGACCAATTTCAATAAATCAACTGAGAACCAACAAATTAAAAGCTACGTACTTGAAATTTTGAACAAGAAATGAAATAAAACTGCATCACAAATTTTACGATTCTTTTACCCCCTCCACCGCCTCATCCAAATGTTTGGTTCCGTGAATGTAAAATACACCGAAATTTTGGAAAAATCTATGCAACTTCGTCTATGAAACTGACGTTCTATACAGAAAATATTGGACGTGATTCAAGCATTATTTGATTGCTAAATACCCCTCCTCTCATAAAAATCCAAACTTGCATAAGCGAATGAAATATTGATTTCATTTCCTGGAGCTATTGATCGTATTCGCAATTAAGTGTTAAATTGACAGCAGCCCTGCCCTAAAGAGGGTTCCACTTGTGAAAGGGGGTTCCACTTAGTCTTCCATAACCACTCTAACCTGCATATTGACTTTCTTTTCATCCTCAACTTGTCCCAAGAATAATAAAGTTGCGTCCCACTTGCTTGCAATTTTTTTTTTTTACATAATTTTTTTAAAGAATGAATCAAGGAATACGATGGTATTTTTCTCCATTTGTATCGGCTGGGGCAAGTAAGTTTAAACGCTTAAATTTTTGATAACTACAATTGTTTAACAATAAAATTTTCTTGGAATAATCTAGTAAGAAGGCTACAAAATTGCCTATAAAATGAGAAAAGGACGAAATCTGTGCGACACATAGAACCGAAGAATAGCTTTCAAGAAGAGCGAGACCAACGGTTATTTAATTTTTTTAAACGTCCCAATTTAAAAAAAAAAAAACCCGTGTCGCTTATTTGAAGTATATTATTTTTTGAAAAAAATTGGAAGCAATGAAAAATCCAAATAGGTGTACTACAAACGAATGAAATCTTTACATCTATACATATAAATATAATTACAGTGTCTGTCTGTTATTTGCTTACAAATGGCTGTAAATTAGTTTTTTTCTTTATTTTAACAATAACTAAGCATAAAAACACGTTTTTGAAATTGTTGTCTGTCTGTCTCTCCGGCCGTTTTTCACGCACAAACGGATGAACCAATTGTAATGAAACTTGCACAGTTTTTTAGGTATGCTCCGAAATATAATCTACTTTTGGTTTTATTTCACTTCCCTTACGCCTTCTACCGCCTCCCATACAAAGTGTCTCATTTTCAAAAATATGTAATACTCAAATGTTTTTGAAAACTATAAGAGTTATTAATTTGAAATTTAGAATATATTATTTATATCATAAATGCAATCTTTTAATATACAAATTATTTGAATCCCTACACTCATTCCACCACCTACCAATGGATAAAAAAATTAAATTATTTTTAGAGTTTGTCCCACAAAATACTACATGTATATGGTGATTTTTAGCTTCCTAGCTAGAACCATGGTTGTGCAATTCGGATGTTTTTTTTGCATTTTTAGGCTATTTTGGTCATGAAACGCAAGAAATCAAAATTTCAGGGTAGCAAATTTTTTTTGTTCCAAGTCAATCGCACTTGTCATGAATTTTCTCAGTACGTATGACTTTCATCGAGCTAAAATTGTGTATAAAATTCTCAATTAGCATTATTATTAATATCGGGAAAAAATTAACCGATTAGCTTCACTCCTTCTACCCCATCCCATACATTGTGACACAACCCTACAACCTTTCAAAAATTCGATTTTCTTGAAAAGTGTGAATGTTACTGATCTGAAATTTAACATATATGAATTTTACGATGATTATAGCTGTTTCTCGAAAAATCACCAGAAACCCCCTTCTTCTACCACCTCCCATACAAATTGTACAATTTCACTAAATCCAATGCATTAAGTTTCTCTGTACCTATTCAATTTTTGAAGCTAGAATTTGGTGTAAAACATTTTATAGCAGCTATAGTATAATGTGAAACAAATTAGTTTAATGCTGTTACTCCTTCTACCACTCCCCATACAAAATTTATTAAGATCACAAAAATTTACATTCCATCTATAATACCGTATGACTGAGATTTTTTTTTACAGTTCTGTTATGTTTTTGAGCTAATTTTTTATTTATTTATACTTTTTTAAGAATCAACACAAGGTACAACTATTTACATTTCCATAACGTTCTTCAATACGTATAAAATCTCAAATAACCCCCGTGAGCACGGCCCTGTTCCATACAAATACGAGTATCATGGTTTCATTCTTAATAATTTATGTTTTTGATTCCAACAAAATACAAAACATTGTGTTCACAGAGCCATTAAACTAAGGAGATGATACATCCCACATAATGTATTACTAACTGCATTCTCAAAAATTGCTTATTATTGCGATTCTTACGCGGACAAAGTCGCGGGCGATTGCTAGTAGTGAATATATGTATGTACTGGAGCTATTGATTGTAATCGGAATTAAGTGATAAATAATTGACTCTATCTTCCCTATTCACCCTAACGTGCCTATTGACCCACGCATCCTCAACTTGTCCCAAGAATAATAAAGTTGCGTTGGCAGATATTTTCTTCTCTTCTTAATTTCGAAAATTTCACAACGACAAACCTTTGGAAAAGGTGGCGTAGATTTAATGGAAAATTGTTTTACTCATTGCCTGCTATATGTAGTATGCTGCCAAGTTAGTCAGTCATTCAGTCAACTTCAAATTTATGATTCTGATTTCAACAAACCATAAAACATTGTGTACAAAGAGAGTATAAACTTAGTAGATTATAAGATACCCTATATTACTAAATAATTTTTCAAAAAAGCACATTATTACGGATTCTTAAGCGAATGTCGCGAGCGATCGCTAGTTATTCATAAAATTCCCATATTTCCGAAAATGATTAATCTGAAAGGGAAATAAGAAGTTATCTTACTTTGATAAAAAAGTCGACACTAAAATGGGTACTCACTTCCTATCTTAATATAAATTTAATCGAATAAAACTATTGATTCACATTCGCAGAGTTCTTATCGATAAAATCCCAGAGCTTTTAATCGATAAGATTTAACGAAAAAATTATTTTGAAGTTTTTAATCATTAGATAACTATTTTATTATTGAAATAAATGGGCAATACCTCAGAGTTTTAAATAAATAAATTAAAAGATAGAAACACTGCGAAATAGTAACATCCAATATAAATTACCCAGCTATCAATATAAATCTCGAAGACCAATCTCTTTTGCTTCAACTAAAAATTTCGTAAATTGATGCTACCGATAGCGATATCGCCATTTTCTTGAAATATGTTTATTATAAAATACATAATTCTATTTTTGAAAAATACCCTTGTGTGTAAAAAAATAGATGCTTAAATTTTATGATTTAATTAAAGAAAAAATTGTTGAACATTATTCTATTTTCGTTTCTTTTGGAAGTACATATACGTACCTCCTTCTAGCTAAATATACAATTAAATTTGTTGCTTTAATTTTCGTAAATAAAGGAAATATGTGTGATTAATATTGGGGAATTTATTACTCTAAATTGCGTATCACTGTCTGACAGAGGTCTAAGTTATTTTTCTTAGTCTTTAATTCGGCAGCATGTGCTGAGAAGAAGTTAATGAGATATTATGTCGCGCAATTCAACATGTTTTTTATTGAAATTTATTCTTATGCAATCTTATAAATTTATGAATGTTTGCATCGTATAAATTCATATTTGTTTTTGTCTGGCAGACTTTGAAAGCAAAACAGAGACCCCTGTCGGTGTTAATAAACTGCAGCAAGATTTAAACATTATTATCACTTTTGGAATTCTTTTTGCTGTAGATACAAAGCTAAGCTAAGTAGAATTCTTTTGCTATGAATAGATTCGGATTTTCAGAAAATTTTTGGCGGTAATTTAAATACTGAGTCGAAATGAAGAAGTGTAGAGGTAAAAAGTGCGTGCGTATTTTGTCGTTAAATGTCTTGCATTAGGGCTACAGGCTAAATTTAACTAATCTAAGAAGAATTGCAGTCTTATTTTCATTTCAATATAATGTGAGCTCCAATTTAGATTTTATTGATGCTTATTTATATTCCAGATCGCCGCATGGGTTTGAGTTTCAAATTAGATATAGTGCTAATTCGACAGAATAAATTAGATAGATGTTAAGAAAAAAAAATTGATTAATACTTATTTATGATAATTTAGTGGAGAATTGGTTTTTTTTTAGAAATAAAATATATGCGGTTTGTTTCTTTTTTCGGTTGCCATGGAACTGAAGGGTTCACCCTTTTGTGAAGCAGCATAGTACCGATGAGGTGCGAAGAAGAAGAAAGAAAATTAAGGTTTATATTGATTAATTCGACATTGGACTTATACTGGATGGTATTTTGTGGATAATGATGCTAGTGTGTTTCCAAAGCTAGGGTACAGCCTAGTAGGTAGTGTGTTGGTCTTGTAATGCGAAGGTCGTGAGTTCAAATCCCGGTCGGCGCAATATATAATTCCGGCACATTGCCTGCTTGGATATACCTTGGTCACCTCAATCTAAGAAAATGAAAAATTCGTAGAAAGAGGGTTGTGCGAAGGGCTAACAACCCTTCCACAATAAGTAATAAAAAATGTTAAGGAACCTGAATATCAGGAGACCAAGGTCCGATTTGGGCTGTAGCGCCATTGTAGAAGAAGTAGTGTTTCCAAAGTTGTACACTAGATAGGAGAGAAATTTTCGCAGTGCTAAAAAGCAGGAGTGAAATCAAAGAATATATTATAATAGATCGCCGAAAAGCACCCAAACACTGGGATGTTGCCTTAGTATATGGAAAATCTGGTCGTTCTAACCTAAATTTTCCGTGATAGCGATGTGGAGAACTGTCTGGTTTGAAAACATAGATAAGTCCTAATTAATATAAATCATTAGGTTCGTACATTTTTAAGATTTTGTGATCAGGAGCAAGCACGAATGGAGGAGCAACGTAGCCCACGCAATGAAGAATACATTTCCATCTTGCTTAAAAGCATTTTCGACTACGTCAGTGTTCAAAAGTGGTTCTAATACAGATCCAAGCAATTACAGGCCAATCGCTCTGACAAGCTCTATCAGCAAAATCTTCGAAAGAGCTATCAACAAAAGATTCACAAAATTTATAAGCAAAAATGGTGGATTTGATCGGAATCAGTATGGCTTCCAGAAAAAGACCAACACTACTTCATGACTAATCGACGGGATGCAATTCATAAACGATGGTCTTGATAAAGGCTTCTACGTTACGTCAGTCTTTATAGATCTCAAAAAGGCATTTGACACTGTAGACCATAAAATATTGCTAGAAGGTCTAAAAGAACTAAGTGTAAGAGGAAAAGCTAACGATGTAATCAAAAATTATCTCCTAGGACGTACTTACATAACAAAAAAATGGACATGTTGATTGATTTTAAATCCATCAACAATGGAATTCCACAGGGTGCAGTTCTTGGCCCCACTCTTTACCTATTTTGTATCCATAACATCCAGTACATACATAGGTCTAAGAGCGAAATGTATAGTACATGCGGATGACACACTATTGCTCTATAAAGCAAGAAATCAGTCAGAATTTGAATATCTTATCAATACTGACTTCTTGCTCTTTAGGAAAGGCTGTTGGGCAATAGGTTAACCTTAAATGCATCGAAGACCAATTTCATGATATTCAACCAAATAAACAAAGCTGATATTGATCTAAAACTTAACATAGGTGCAATTGAATTATTCTACTTACTAACTTACATACGATGGCGCTACAACCCAAATCGAACTTTGGCCTCCTGTAGCCTCCTGTGGGTGTAGCCTAGTGGGTAGCGTGTTGGTCTTGTAATGCGAAGGTCGTGAGTTCAAATCCCGGTCGGCGCAATACATAATTCCAGCACATTACCTGCTTGGATATACCCTGGTCACCTCAATCTACGAAAATGAAAAAATTCGTAGAAAGAGGGTTGTGCGAAGGGCTAACAACCCTTCCACAATAAGTAATGAAAAATGTTAAGGAAACTGAATATCAGGAGGCCAAGGTCCGATTTGGGCTGTAGCGCCATTGTAGTATTAGTAGTAGAATTATCTAGAACCAAACAAACCAAGTATTTAGGATTAACAATCGATGAAAAACTAACATGGACTCCGCACATTAATAACGTGCGCAAGAAAATAGCACCCATCACTGGAGTCCTACGGCGCAACAATTTTCTACCAACACCAATAAAAGTAATTTTGTATAATTCGTTTATTTTATTAAATGTAACCTATGGAATTTTAATATGGAGCCAAACCTCTATGTATAACAAGGAAAGAATATCGAGGATTATGAACAGAAGCATTAAGGATCTTTACGTAACCCTTTTTATTTTTTATCTATATATTTTATTTGCTTCTGATTTAATTTATCTTAAAAAATTGTATTACATTGTATTATATGTATATATTATTATTTTACTTTATTTTGTTTTATGTAAGGTTTAGTTTATTATTTTTATATTATGGACTAGCAAACGCCCGCGACTTCGTCCGCATAAAAATCGCAATAATAAGCAATTTTTTAGAATGTAGTTAGTAATACATTATATGGGATATATAATCCGCTTACTTTAATGGCTCTTTGAACACAATGTTTTGTATTTTGTTGGAATCAGAACCATAAATTATTAAAAATGACACCACGCATCTGTATGGGACAGGCTCGTGATCAAATCAAGCTCGTGATCTGAGATCATGTACGCATTGAAGAGCATTAAGGACATGTGAATAATTATAGCTTGTGTTAATTAAAAAAAGCCCAAATAAAATAACATTAAGCTTCAAAACCTAACATGACTACGATTGTGCGTAGAGCCCAATCATACGATACTATAGATGAAATCGAAATTTTTGTGAAATTATGAAATTTTGTATGGGAAGTGGCTGCACTCAACTAATTTGTTTCTCATCATGCTAGAGTAGCTATAAAAATGTTTTGTACCAAATGTAAGCTTCAAAAATTGAGTAGGTACTGAGAAACTTAGTGCATTGAATTTAATGAAATTGTGCAATTTGTATGGGAGGTGGTAGAAGGAAAGGGGGGTCTTTGGTGATATTTCGAGAAACAACTATAATCATCATGCAATTGATATATTTTAAATTTCAGGTCTGTATCATTCACGCTTCTTAAGAAAATCGAATTTTTGTAAAGACGTGGAATTGTGTCACATTGTTTGGGAGGGGGTAGAAGGAGTGAAGCTACTCGATTAATTTTTTACCGATATTAATAATGCTAATTTAGGATAGAGTACGAAATTTGAGCTCAATGAAAGTTATATGTACTGAGAAAATTAGCTTAGAATATTTCATGAAAAAGTGCAGTTTGTATGGGAGGTGGTGGAAGGAATGGGAGGTTTTAAGTGACTTTTTGAGAAGCAACTATAATTAATTTGCAATTGACATATTTTAAATTTCAGATCACTAACATTTACAGTTTTCAAGAAAATCGAATTTAAGTAAAGCCGTGGAATTGTGTCACATTGTATGGGAAGTGGTAGAAGGGATGCAGCTAATCGGTTAATTTTTTCTGGATATTAATAAAAATGCAAATTAAGGATTAAGTACAACATTTAAGCTCGATGAAAGTTACACGTACTGAGAAAATTGGTGAATAGTCTTTCAAGAAAAGAGCAGTTTGTATGGGAGGGGGTGGAAGGAGTAGGGGGATTCAAATAATCTGTATACCATAGATATAAATTTCTGATAAAAATAATATGTTCTAAATTTTAAATGATGTGCTCTAATGGTTTTGAAGAAAATTTGATTAGTATATATTTTTGAAAATGAGTCATTTTGTATAGGAGGGGGTGGAAGGCGTGGGGGTATTGAAATAAGATCACACGCAGATTAAATCTCGGTGCACATCTAACTAACTGTGAAAGTTTCATTACAATCGGCTTAGCTGTTTTTACGTGAAAACCGGAAAGACAGACAGACAGACAGAGAAAAATTTTAAAAATGTTTGTTTCTGCTTAGTTATTGCTAAAATAAAGCAAAAAACTTATTTATAGCAATTTATAAACAAATAACAGACAGACACTACAATTATATTTATATGACATGAAATGGCTATAAGTTAGGTTTTTGCTTTATTTGGTCAATAACTGAGCAGAAACTCACGTTTTTAAAATTCTTCTCCGTCTGTCTGTATGTCCGGCTTTCACGCAAAAACGGCTGAACCGATTGTAATGAATCTTTCACAATTTATTAGGTATACTGCGAGATGTAATCTGGGTTTGGTTTTATTTCCCTTTCCTCACGCCTTCTACCCCCTCCCATACAAAGTGACTCATTTTTAATAATATGAAATAATCAAATTTTCTTGGAAACAATAAGAGCTATTAATTTGAAATTAAGAACGTATTATTTCTATTAAAAATTCAATTTTTTAACATAAAAATTATTTAAATCCCCCGCTCTTTCCCCCACCTCCCATACAAACTACACTTTTTGAATAAATACTATACATAAATTTTCTCAGTACTTATGAATTCCATCGAGCTAAAATTTTGTATAGAATCCTTAATTAGCATTATTATTAATATCGGGAAAAAACTAACCGATTACCTTCACTATTTCTACTCCCACCCGTACAATGTGACACGATTCCACGACTTTACAAAAATTCGATTTTCTTGGAAGATGTTGAAGTCACAGATCTGAAATTAAAAACATATCAATTGCATAATGATTGTAGTTGTTTTTCAAAAAATCACTAAAAACCCCTCACTCCTTCCACCACCTCCCATACAAACTGCAGTTTTTCAATTTTCTCAATACGTATCGCTTTCATCGGGCTAAAATTTTGTATCGAATCCTTAATTAGCATTATTATTAATATCGGGAAAAAATTAACCGATTAGATTCACTCCTGCTACCTCCTCTCATACAATGGGACACAAGTTGTGAAACTTTTCAAAAATTCTATTTTCTTGAAAAGTGTGAACGTTACTGAACTAAAATTTATAATACATCAGTTTTGTTTCTCGAAAAATCACCAAAAAACACTTCCCTTCTTCTACCACCTCCCATACAAATTGCACAGAAAAGAAAAACAATATAATTTGGCAACTTCACGCACACAGCCGCGACGATGATGTTGTAAATAAGCAAGGAAAGCGGTACTTTCAGAAGAAATAAACAAACCAACAACTATGAAGAATTTATTGTGTTAGTGTTACTGCATTTCACTTAGCTGTTTATGATGAAAATTCCGCCGGCAACTGCCGCTGGTTGCTGCTCTGAATTTCGGGGGTTTGCGTCGAGCCGCAATTCTTATTTTTTTCTCAGCTTCTACACTTCGGAATTGCACAAAAGGCAACCCCTCTAATTCCGGTGTCACATAAAAATAAACTGCCAACACGTCGGGAGAAACTTTATTATTCTTGGGACAAGTTGCGGATGAGTGGAAAGTCAATATGCAGGTTAGAGTGGTTGGGGAAGGCTAAGTGAAAGGGAGTTCTTGGGCAGGGCTGTTGCCATTTTAACAATATTTCATTCGTTTCTGCAAGTTTGGATTTTTATGAGGGGAGGAGGAGGTGGGTGGATGTTGATGGCTTTTTAATTAATTGCTTGAATCACGTTCAATATTCTCTGTATTGAATGTGTTTCATAGATGAAGTTGCATAGAATTTTCATAAAATTCGGCGCATTTTACATTCACGAAGCCGATCATTTGTATGGGAGAGGGTAGAGAAGGTAGGGGAATCGTAAAATTTGATATGTAGTTTTTTTTCGCTTCTCTTGTAAGGTGCTTGTATAAAATTTAAAAAAAATTTAGTTTGTTGGTTATTTGATTTAATGAAATTGGTCGAAATCATAGTTTTGTATGGGAGGGGGTAGAAGGGTAAACGCGATTTCAAAACTTTTAAAACAACTTCATTTGAATTATTTTTATAAGTCTTTGTGCAAAATTTGAAATTGATAGCCTTTAAGAGTTAGCTGATAACTGATTTCTTAAAAATGCTCGAAAAAATAATTTTGTGTGGGAGGGGGAGTAGAGGAGGTAGGGGAATCGTAAAACTTGTGATGCAATTTTCTTTCTTTTTTGTTGTGAGGTGCTCGTACAAAATTTCAAGTTAGTAGTTTTTAATTTGTTGGTTATTAGTTGATTTAATGAAATTGGTCGAAATCAGACTTTTGTATGGGAGGTGGTAGAAGAGCAAGCGCGATTTCAAAACTTTTAACGTAATTTCAATTTAATTATTTTTGTAAGTTTTTATGCAATATTTCAAATTGATAGCTTTTAACAGTTAGGTGATAATTGATTTCTTAAAAATGGTCGAAAAAATAATTTTGTATGGGAGGGGGTAGAAGTTTTACAGGTTTTCGACCAGATAATATTTTGTATATTTAGGGATTTTTCTTAAATGCATTTCGCAAATTTTCAAGTTTCTACCTTAAAATTTCACTCAAAAATTTTCAGTTTATGTGTTTTTTTCAATACACATGAAACACCTTGTGCACGTTAGACCGGGGGGTATATTATAACAATTATGGATCAAGTTATTATTATTTTTCTATGTACATCAAATAGATGTATCCACATGCAAAATTTAAACTTTGTATCTTTCACCAGAGCCCTAAGAAAATCACTCAAAATATTCAACATTTTTGCTTATCACCTCCCTCCCCTTACACCTCCCGACTTAAAATTTTTACCAAAATTAAAAACTATATAGCTCTACAATCTGACAATTTTCGATTTGATATCTGTACTCTTTTTTGAGATATAACGATTTGTAATTTTGAAAAGTGCGCCATTTTTAAAATGCTCCCCATTTCCCCCCACTACTATTATTTCCACAGGTTATATTTTTCCGTATTTCGCTAGTATAGATTAATATATGTTTTAAGTTTCAATTAGATAGCTTAAGAGATAGTTGAGATATTCATTTTTAAGTGTTTTTCTCTGCCTCCCCCACCCCCTCCCTGACCCACCCCATTACAATAATTAGCCACTCTCTAAGCTGATTCCGATTGGAACTATATGGCGCTTTAACGGTCGCAAAATATGAATTTTTTATGATAAGTAATTTCGAAGATATAATCATTTGAAAAAACAATTCGGCCGACAATTTGTTTTTAGCCCCTCCTTTTCGGACGCCAATGGATAAAAAAATTAAATTATTTTTAAAGTTTGTCCCACAACCTTCTCAATATCTGTTCTGATTTTCAACTTTCTATCTGCATTCGTTTTGGAGATATTAGCAAGTGTAGTTTTCGACTTTTTTCCCGCCCCCCGCCTTCCCCGCCTCCCCCTTCCACCTAACACCCCCCGAAATGTAGAAAATAGAGCTCACTTACCTTACCAACAATCCACCCAAAAACGAACATTCTACCTTTAGCGGTCTCGGAGATATGAGTCCATATGTACGGCGTACGGCGGGACAGATTTTTTTTTAGCATTTTTAGGCTAATTTAGTCATGAAACGCGAAAAAAAAAATTTCAGGGCAGCAAATTTTTTTTCTCTTGTGTCGATCACAATACTGTTATAGATCTGGCAATGATCTCTCTCAAATCTGCCAGAACTATTTAGAATATTCTTCCAACATGTAGAGGGCCATAGTAAAAACTTCTAGTAACTTCTCAAAGACACAAACAATGACACCCCACGCCATCTAGTAACTTCCAGAATAGTTCAGACCCAGCAGAAAAACATACACCAGAGAAGGTTCGAGAATCGGATAAATCAATTATAAATAGCCAGAGCTCTACGACAAGGGATGATTCTCTCAGTGACAGTTTCATGGAAAACACCTATCGGTGTAAGTAAGCGGAAGCGATAGATCGGCGGTGTTACTGGGTTGTGCGAATTAAGTTTTTAGAGCGAATTAAGTGAAGTGATCGGGAAATTGTGTAAAAGTGCAATAAATAAATTATCCTTATATATTAAAACGAATTGAGTTTTCTTTGAAATCTGGCGAACCCCTAGCTCGCAACAATACAAAAGAAAATACTGAGCAGCCCTTACAAAAATTAATGGGGAAATCCCTAAATCGAATGTGAAACGTCAATTTGTAGTGTTCGATCAAATAGCAGCGTGGTGTGGTGGATAATGCTGTGATAAAAATTTAAAATGAAAGATAACCAGTGTCGTCGGCGGTTCGTTAACAAATCTATTTTTATTATTTCTCATGACTTAAAACTAACTATTTACAGAATACTTAAAACTAGTTTTCTAAATTAAATTTATATGTACCGGTTCCGAATAGCGGTGCGGATTAGGAGTTACGAACAAAAGAATTCAACTTGGTATTGTTTGTATGGTGGGAAAATATTCAATTATTTTGCATTTAATAAACAATACCATTTCGCATTACTATTGATTGAAATTACGTATACCAGCATTGGTAGCATTGCTACACTGTCGTGAGAAACATTTACACTGTGATATAAATATTTTGAAAATTTTAATTCCGACACTGTCAGCATCGCTACAGTGGTTTGTTCGAGTTTGTTCTACATTAGCAAGTTATTTAATTCATATACACATATAAATATACCAGGGGTGTAAATATGAAACCGGAATTTGATCATAGAGGGTCTCACTGGTCAATGTGGTTATTGTGAACACGCGTCAGTCATCGAAAGACAGCAGGAAAACAGAAAAACCACTTCCGATTACTGCTCGCCAGATACAAAAGAAAGTAATTTCTCCATTAAATTGTGACTGGAGATGAAAAGTGGACTTATTTTGAGAATCTGAAGTGGAACAAATCATGGCTAACTCCAGGCCAACCACCGACATCAACTGCAAGACCAAATCGCTATGGCCGGAAAACAATGCTCTGCGTTTGGTGGGTTCAGAAGGGTGTGATTTATTATGAGCTGCTGAAACCTGATGAAACCGTTAACACTGAATGCTACCGACAACAAATGATTGCATTGAAGCAAGCTTTGAGTGAAACATAACAGGGCTACGATTGCGCGTAAAGCGCAATCTTACGATACTCTAGATGAAATAGAATTTTTTGTGATCCCAAGAAATTTTGGAATAAGTAGCATATCGTGGGTTTTCTTAAAATTCACTAAATTTTTTTTTTAGTACGTAATTATATGTAAAAACGATAGATTTACTAATTTAATAGCGCGCAAGATACTATTATTAACGATACTATTATTAACGCATGGAACTACGTTTTGGGTGGCCCTGCGGGGCTCTTATTATTAAACCCTCTTTTTCGTATCCAACTACGGCTACGCATGGAACTACGTTGTGGGTGGCCCTGCGGGGCTCTTATTATTAAACCCTCTTTTTCGTATCCAACTACGGCTACGCATGGAATTACGTTTTGGGTGGCCCTGCGGGGCTCTATTATTAAACCCTCTTTTTCGTATCCAACTACGGCTACGCATGGAACTACGTTTTGGGCCCATTCCATTTATAATGGAATCCCAGCCGAGGAAAATGAGGAAATGGCCATTTTAGAACCTCAAAAATGAAATTTTGAAATGCAATTTTCCTCATTTCCCAGGCGGAAAATCGTTAATAATAGTATCTTGCGCGCTCTTAAATTAGTGAATCTATCATTTTTACGCATAAAATAAATTAATAACATTCATTTTTATACATTTTAAAGAAACCCACGATTTGCTACTTGTACCGAAATTTTGTATGGGGAGTGTTAGAAGGGATGATAGCATTGAGCACATTTTTTCCCCATCATGCTAAAATAGCTATAAAAATGTTTTGTACAAAATGCTTACTCCAAAAATTGAATGGGAACTGAGAAAATTAGTGAGTTAAATTTAGTGAAAATGTGCAGTTTGTATGGGAGGTAGTAGTAACAGTGGGGGGATTTTAGTGATTTTTTCAGTAATAACTAGGAATATTATAAAATTTACATCCCTGAAATTTCAGACTAGTACCATTCATACTTTTCAAAAAAATCGATTTTTTGTGAAGTTGTGAAACTGTGTCATATTGTATGGGAGGGGGTAGAAGCAGTGAAGCTAATCAAATATTTTTTTCTAATCTTAGTAAAAATGCTAATTAAGTATTTATTACAAAATATGAGCTTGATAAAGGTTATATGTTCTGAGAAAATCGACTTAGAGCATTTCATGAAAAAGTGTAGTTTGTATGGGAGGGGGTGGAAGGGGAGAGAGGACGCAAATAATTTTTCTACGGTAGATTGAAATCATTATGAATGTAATATATCCCAAAATTCAGGCTAATAGCTTTAATAGTTTTCGAGTAAATCCATTTATTATCAAATTGCGAAATTGTGTCGTTTTGTACGGGAGGGGGTAGAAGGGGTGAAGCTAATCGTCTAATATTTTTTAGTCTTATTAACAATTTTAAACAAATATATGGTGCACAATTTCAGCCTGCTAAATTTTATACGCACTGAGGAAATTGGCTTAGAGTAATTCAAGACAAGTTCAGTTTGTATGGGAGGTGGTAGAAGGTGGGAGAGGACACGCATAATTTTTATACGGTAGATTGATATTATCATAAAAGTAATATAATCCAAATTTCAGGCCAATAGCTTTTATACTTTTTGGGTAAACCCGTTTATTGTGAAATTGCGCAATTGTGTCATTTTGTATGGGAGGGGGTAGAAGGGGTGGAGCGATTTGGCCCGTTCATGAGCTTGACCTTACTTTTTTGTTAAAAACGACGTATACAAAATTTGAACTTTCTAGTTCAACGCATTCTCAAGCTAGAGAGGACACGGACGGACAGACGGACGGACATCCGGTTTTGAGATTTTTGAGTGATTATATGAACTTCTGTATCATTAATTTTTTTCTCCGAGCCTTATTTCTTGGCGTTACAAACTTTGTGGCGAACTTATAATACTCTCAGATTTCATCTAGAGTATAAAAACGCCCAGAATACCAGCAGAGAAAAAAAAAGTGATTTTGCTTCATGACAATGCACCATCACACAGAGCAAGACTGGTCAAGGAAATGATAGAGTCGTTCAATTGGGAAGTTCTTTCCCATGCCGCTTACTCACCAGACTTCGCTCCGTCTGATTACCATTTGTTTGCATCGATGGGACACTCACTTGCTGAGCAGCGCTTCACTTCCTACTAAAATGAACGAATATGGCTCGATGACTGGTTTTCATCAAAAGACCAACAGGCGAGGCATCCACATATTACCAGAGAGATGGAGAAAATGTATAGCTAGCGAAGGGCTATACTTTGAATAAAATACTCCTTTTCATTTCCAACTAATAAGTGTTTTTTTTTTTTTGCAAAAAATTCCGGTTTCATATTTACACCCTTGGTAATTGTAGTGTCTGTCTGTTATTTATTTAGAAATGGCTATAAGTTAGGTTTTTGCTTTATTTTAACTAAGCAGAAACTCACGTTTTTTAAATTCTTCTCTGTCTGTCTGTATGTCCGGCTTTCACGCAAAAACGGCTGAACCGATTGTAAGGAAACTTTCACAGTTTATTAGGTATACTGCGAGATGTAATCTGCTTTTGGTTTTATTTCCCTCCCCTCACGCCTTCTACCCCCTCCCATACAAAGTGAATCATTTTTAATAATATGAAATAATCAAATTTTCTTGGAAACTATAAGAGCTTTTAATTTGAAATTTAGATCGTTTTATTTCTATTACAAATTCAATCTTTTAACATACAAATTATTTAAATCCCCCCACCTCCCATACAAACTACACTTTTTGAATAAATACTATACATAAATTTTCTCAGTACGTATGAATTCCATCGAGCTAAAATTTTGTACAGAATCCTTAATTAGCATTATTATTAATATCCGAAAAAAACTAACCGATTACCTTAACTATTTCTACCCCCACCCGTACAATGTGACACGATTCCACGACTTTACAAAAATTTGATTTTCTTGGAAGGTGTGAAAATCACAGATCTGAAATTAAAAATATATCAATTGCATAATGATTGTAGTTGCTTTTAAAAAAATCACTAATAACCCCTCACTCCTTCCACCATCTCCCAAACAAACTGCACTTTTTCATGAAATACTCTAAGCCAATTTTCTCAATACGTATAGCTTTCATCGAGCTAAAATTTTGTATGGAATCCTCAATTAGCATTATTATTAATATCGGGAAAAAATTAACCGATTCGATTCACTCCTGCTACCTCCTCTCATGCAATGGGACACAATTTGTGAAACTTTTCAAAAATTCTATTTTCTTGAAAAGTTTGAACGTTACAGAACTAAAATTTAAAATATTGTTATAGATCTGGCAATGATCTCTCTCAAATCTGCCAGAACTATTTAGAATATTCTTCCAACATGTAGAGGGCTTCTAGTAATTTCTCAAAGACACAAACAATGACACCCGACGCCATCTAGTAACTTCCAGAATAGTCCAGACCCAGCAGAAAAACATACACCAGAGAAGGTTCGAGACTCGGATAAATCCATTATAAATAGCCAGAGCTCACGACAAGGAATCCAGTTACTCAGTGACAGTTTCATGGAAAACACCTATCGGTGTAAGTAAGCGAAAGTGATAGATCGCCGGTGTTCCTGGGTTGTGCGAATTAAGTTTTTAGAGCGAATTAAGTGAAGTGATCGAGAAATTGTGTATAAAGTGCAATAAATAAATTATCCTTATATTTTAAAACGAATTGAGTTTTCTTTGGAATCTGGCGAACCCCTAGCTCGCAACAATTGGTGTCAGAAGAGTGGGATTTCAAGGATAAATTCGGGTTAAAAATCGCGAGTGAAATTAAAAATTCTCGGAACGGATAATTTTGTGAGAGCGGAAAAGTGAAACTAAAACTCTCGAACGGACAGTGAGAATTTTGTGAAATCGAATATTCTCGAGTGCTCTAGTGAACAGTGACTTTAATTAGCGAAGTAAAATCGCGGAACTAAAATTCTCGAACGGACAGTGAGAGTTTTGTGAAATCGAATATTCTCGAGAGCTTTAGTGAGCAGTGACTTTAATTAGTGGAGAAAATTTAAGTGAATTCGGAGCGCGGAAAAACTTAAAATAATCGGTAGTGAAAATGCCGCGTTATTTAAAGGACTTAAAATTAGCGGAGCTGAAGGAAGAGCTCAATAGACGCGAGTTACCTACGACAGGGAGCAAGTCTGAACTTGTCAGCCGTATGATCGAGACACTCCAGGCTGAGGGTGAGGATGCAGATAGTTTCGAGTTCCAAATCAAAGAAGCTCGTGGAGATGAGTGTTCTGGTGCAACGGATGCTCTAACACAGTTAATGCAGCAAATGATGAACAAATTAGATCAACAATCAGCTGTGACAACGGACATGAATCGGAAATTAGAACAACAATCAGTAGACATTAAACAACAATCTGCGGACATTAAACAACAATCAACGGACATTAATCAGAAACTAGAGAAATTAGACCAGACTTCAAAGGACCTTAACCAAAAATTGGAGCTGCAAAATGATAAAATAGACACCATGTGTAAGGCCATAGAAGAAAACGTTGAGAAGAAACTTCGAATCTTCGAAGAACAAATTACGGAAAAGACATCCGGAATTGCAGAAGAAGTCGAACGCCTAAAAAGAGACTTCGATAACGTGAAGGCGACTGGCGTTATCAAGACAGAACATGTTGCGCACAAGGGTCTCAAGGCTCCAATCTTCGACGGACAAACACCATGGGCTATTTATAAGACCCAATTTGAGGCCGCCGCAAGAAACAACCATTGGAATGATCTAGAACGGGGAACAGCTCTTATATTGGCGCTAAGAGGTCCACCAGCAGAAGTTCTTCAAACGATTCCGCAGGAGCAACAACAAGATTTTTCAACGTTAGTCCAGACATTGGATCTTCATTATGGCAGTGACCACATGCGGGAGATCTACAAAACGCAACTTTACAACCGAACTCAAAAGAACGGTGAAACACTTCAAGAGCTGGCACGCGATATTGAACGACTCACACTATTATCGCTGCCCAATGCGCAAACAGAGCAACGCAACGATACAGCTGTTTTCGCATTTAACAATGCTGTACAGGACAGAGAGCTGCAACAGGCGTTAAAACTGGCAGGTAAGAAAACGATTGGCGAAGCCTTAGTATATGGGCTGACGTTCGAAGCTGCCAAGCAAAGCTCGCGGAGTAACTATCGAGTTCGAGAAATAGTAGAAGAATGTGTGTGCCAGAAAGCCGAGTACACCAAGCGGAGCGAAGGATCTGGTGCTCCCCGATGCTGGAATTGTGGACAGGCAGGACACTTAAGACGCGACTGCCGCAAACCCAGAAAAGCGATCAACTACTGGTCCGGCTGCGCTGCTAAACAAAGAGGAGGAAGAGGCAAACCGTCACGAGAGCACGCTTCGCCTAATTACAGTCCGGGAAACGAGTAAAGGCCAACTTCATGGGGCAGAAGTTGGCTGGTAGAATCGACGCCCCCGGAACCATCATCGCAGTTTCTCGACTACATCGTTGTGAAAACGACTTATGTATGAGTGGTCGAGTCGGCAAATTAAACTGCATCATAACAGTCGACACAGGCGCAACACGGTCAGTGCTAAGATCTGACCTCGTAGATCGTACTTGGCTTCACAACACCAAGAAGTACGCACTTCGCACTGCTACAGGAGAAACTACAACGGTCCATGGAGAAATAGCTCGTGACATACAACTTGGGGATTTGACCTTCTCGCATGTATTCGTGGTAGCTGACATTACCGATGAGTGTATCCTTGGAATGGATTTTCTGAAACCACACGGTATCCAGCTGGACTTAGGACAACGAATAATGAAGTGGCGGAATATTGAAATCCCGATGGAAATAACATCCTCCAAAACAACAAAGCTGCGAGTTGTATTATGCGAAGATGCGGACATACCAAAGTCATCTGAGAATGTTATTTGGGCAGAGCTCGATGGTGATCCCGGGAACCACCGATTCTACCTCATAGAACCGGAAACGACACCTGCATTACGAAGTCTGATACTAGGAAAAACGCTCGTAAAAAGGAATGAGAAAATGATGGTACCAATAAGAGTCCTGAACGTTGCGGACAGCACTACCAGCGTAAAGAAAGGAGATGTAATTGGCAGCTGTGAACCAATATCGGCGGTGACGAATATCGACAAGGCAGAACCACATGACGTACCCACTAAAAATAAACCAAGAAGGAAGGACAATGTAACATCAACACTTCTTCAGTCAAGCAACCTTAGAGGAGAACAACACAAGCAAGCAGTAGATCTAATCGAAGGATTTAGCGACGTTTTTTCCACCGGTGATGACGACTATGGCAGAACAAACTTAGTGAAACATCGTATAGATACCGGAAGTGCTACACCGATACGTCAACCTCCAAGAAGAGTACCATTAGCGAAACAAGGAGAAGTCAATTCAATGGTCAAAACTATGGAGCATCAGGGAATCACCGGAGAATCAAAGAGCCCGTGGATATCGCCGGCGGTGCTGGTAAAGAAAAAGGACGGCAGTACCCGTTTTTGTGTAGACTACAGGCAACTGAATGATGTTACGAAAAAGGCTAGCTATTCACTACCTAGAATCGACTATGTCATGGACACCCTGACTGATGCTAAATGGTTCTCAACGTTGGATCTGAAAAGTGGTTCCTGGCAAGTGGAGATAGATGAAAAAGATAGAGAGAAAACAGCATTCTCTGTCGGCAGTGGACTGTGGCAATTCATCGTAATGCCATTTGGCTTGTGCAATGCTCCAGCTACGTTTGAAAGACTAATGGAATTCGTTTTGCGTGGCCTGAGTTGGAAAACTTGTCTCGTTTACCTGGATGATGTGATCGTTATCGGCAGAACATTCAAGGAACACCTAAAAAATCTGCAGGAAGTCTTCCAGCGACTACGAGCGGCAAAATTAAAACTGAGTCCGAAAAAGTGCACTTTATTTAGTGCAGAAGTCAAGTACTTAGGTCACATCGTTTCAGCTGATGGCGTAAAGACGGATCCCGAGAAGATACTGGCGGTGAAAAACTGGCCTACTCCGAGTGATAAACACCAGTTGCGCAGCTTCCTAGGCTTAGCGACATATTACCGTCGATTCGTAAAAGACTTTACCAACACGGCGAAATGTCTGCATCAGTTAACGGAAAAAGGAAAGTCATTTACATGGAGTCAACAGTGCCAGGAAGCATTTGAGAAAATAAAAGACCAACTCTGCGACTCCCCAGTTCTGGCGTACCCAAAACCAGGTTACGGTTTCATCATAGATACTGACGCCAGCAATGTCGGTATCGGAGCAGTGCTATCACAGGAGATCGACGGGCAGGAGAGAGTGCTATCATACTACAGCCGAGTACTCTCAAAAGCAGAAAAGAACTATTGCGTAACTCGCCGAGAGCTATTAGCCATTGTAGAAGCAACGAAACATTTTCACAAATATCTCTATGGTCAAAAGTTCCTTCTTCGAACGGATCACGCATCGCTTAAATGGCTACTTCAGTTTAAGAACCCCGAAGGCCAAGTAGCCAGATGGATTGAAAGGCTCGAATCCTACGATTTTGAAATTGTTCATCGAAGAGGAAGAATCCACGGTAATGCCGATGCGCTTTCACGTCGTCCTTGTCCACCGAACTGCAAGCATTGTCACCGTGTAGAAGGAAAAGAAGCCGGAGAAACCATTCAGAGGATAACGACCGAACCAAAGGATGGATGGAAACAGCAAGAACTGGAAGATGCCCAACGTAAAGATCCAGATATTTCACCGATCATGGCATGGAAGGACGAAATGAAACGGCCTGAGTGGAAAGACATCTCACAATTCAGCGAAACCCTGAAGTGTTATTGGGCACAATGGAACTCCCTTCACCTAGACGGCGGATTATTAAAACGGAAATGGGAAAACGCTGACGGAAAGTCGTATCACATGCAAACCATCGTCCCGCATTGTAAAGTCGAGGAGGTTTTGAAGGAATATCATGGAGGTACCTCTGGTGGGCATTTGGGTGTAAATAGAACCTTGGCAAAGATACGAGAAAGGTTCTATTGGATCCATCTCCGAGATGATGTCGAAAATTGGTGCCGTAAATGTACTACGTGTGCATCAAGTCAGGGTCCACACCGCAGATCCAGGGGAGAAATGCAACAATACAACGTGGGAGTCCCATTTGAGAGAATTGCTGTGGATATTGCTGGACCATTTCCGGAATCAGAAAATGGTAATCGCTACATTCTAGTGGTCATTGATTATTTCAGCAAGTGGCCTGAAGCCTACGCAATTCCAAACCAAGAAGCAGTAACCGTCGCCGAACAAATTGTTACCAACTGGGTGAGCAGATTTGGAGCTCCACGTGAACTACACTCCGATCAAGGGCGCAATTTTGAATCTCAAATATTCAAACACTTGTGCCAAATGCTGGGAATAAACAAAACGAGGACAACTCCATTACACCCACAGTTCGATGGAATGGTGGAACGTTTCAATAGGACATTGAACTCAAACCTATCCAAACTCGTCAGCGAGAGGCAACAGGACTGGGATCAGCACATCCCTCTATTTTTAATGGCCTACAGAACATCGGTGCATTCAACAACAGGAGAAACCCCGTCCCGAGTCATTTTCGGAAGGAATATTCGAGTCCCTGCGGAATTAATGTTTGGAGTGCCACCAGACCAACCAACGAATGCCAAAGATTACGTCTCGGATCTTCGATGTCGACTAAACATAATTTATAACCTGGTCAGAGATAAAATTGATTTGGCGACCGACCGCATGAAGACGAGGTATGATCAACGGGCGAATTCATCAGGATTCCAAGAGGGTGATTTAGTTTGGCTATACAATCCCAAACGACAGAAGGGCAGATCGCCGAAACTACAGCGCAACTGGGAAGGCCCTTACCAGATCATCAACCGGTTAAACGATGTCGTCTATCGGATTCAATTACATCAAAAACCCCGTACAAAAATGAAAGTGGTACATCTCGACCGACTAACAAAGTACCACGGTGCCATTGCGGAAATGAACGACTCTGTTCGGGACGAACAGGGACTAAGGAGAGGGTAATGTTATAGATCTGGCAATGATCTCTCTCAAATCTGCCAGAACTATTTAGAATATTCTTCCAACATGTAGAGGGCTTCTAGTAATTTCTCAAAGACACAAACAATGACACCCGACGCCATCTAGTAACTTCCAGAATAGTCCAGACCCAGCAGAAAAACATACACCAGAGAAGGTTCGAGACTCGGATAAATCCATTATAAATAGCCAGAGCTCACGACAAGGAATCCAGTTACTCAGTGACAGTTTCATGGAAAACACCTATCGGTGTAAGTAAGCGAAAGTGATAGATCGCCGGTGTTCCTGGGTTGTGCGAATTAAGTTTTTAGAGCGAATTAAGTGAAGTGATCGGGAAATTGTGTATAAAGTGCAATAAATAAATTATCCTTATATTTTAAAACGAATTGAGTTTTCTTTGGAATCTGGCGAACCCCTAGCTCGCAACAATATATCAGTTTTGTTTCTCGAAAAATCACCAAGAAACACTTCCCTTCTTCTATCGGGTTTTCCAATAGGGACTTGCCAACTTTGAATTCAATTTGTGAACGCACCCTTTCACTAATCATCAAACTGTCACTGTCAATTTATTCAGTAAACTTAACATTTTTATCATGGTAAAGTACACGAAGGAACAACGTCTCAAATGGTTTGCATTTTATTTTGAAAAAAAGTTGTCAAGTCCTTATTGGAAAACCCTTATAAAACTGACTGAAACGGTTCCAATAGGGACTTGACAACTTTGAATTCAATTTGTGAACGCACTCTTTCACTAATCATCGAACTGTCACTGTCAATTTATTCAGTTAACTTAACATTTTTATCATGGTAAAGTACACGAAGGAACAATGTCTCAAATGGTTTGCATTTTATTTTGAAAAAAAGTTGTCAAGTCCTTATTGGAAAACCCTTTACCACTTCCCATACAAATTGCACAGAAAAGAAAAACAATATAATTTGACAACTTCACGCACACAGTCGCGACGATGATGTTGTAAATAAGCAAGGAAAGCGGTACTTTCAGAAGAAATAAACAAACCGACAACTATGAAGAATTTATTGTGTGCATTTCACTTAGCTGTTTATATTGAAAACTCTGTTGGCAACTGCCGCTGGTTGCTGTCCTGAATTTCGGGGACTTGCGTCGAGCCGCAATTCTTATTTTTTTTCTCAGCTCCGACACTTCGGAATTGCACAAAAGGCAATCCCTCTAGTTCCAGTGTCACATAAAAAAAATGGACAAAAATCTGGAATCAAGTAGCGCTAGTCTCGAATTAAAGGGGGCAGTCTTCTATAGCAAGCTCTTTTCTATGACGCCGCGATATAGCGCGAGGATGGCACGGGATACGACGCGTGAATTACCTCGCGACTATTACCACGTAAACACAATTGCTATTTACTCTAAACAAACTTTATTCACGATTAAATAACAAAAGTAAAAATGGATTTCACAATTTACGTGGTTCGCGTTCAGTCGCACGTTCTCAGAACTGTCAAAATTAATTCCGTCTCTTCCACTTCGATTACAGCGCTCTCCTCCACTTCGATTACAGCGCTGTCTTGTGGTCGATGTTAGCACTATGTGTCTTCGCCACATATACCCCCCTCCGAGTAACGTCAGATGTGACGTTGCGGTATTCACTTGACATGTTGATGATGATTGGATTCACTTGTGATGTTAATTTTCCAGGATATGTTCTCGGAGTGTAGCCTGCTTGACTGTCATCGAGATTAATGTTTGCAGTGTAGGCTGGTTTTAGCCTCTCAGTTGATACACTCTGCTGCTTGCCTTCTACGTCGATTTTGTAGACATAGTCGCTTACGCGTTGAATGATCCTATGCGGACCGGTGTACGGTTGCTCCAGCGGCTTTTTGACGTGATCCTGGCGCAGGAACACGTGTGTTGCTGTTGCTAAGTCCTTGAAGACGAACGGACGGTCTCGTCTGTGATGAAGTACAGGCGCAGCTCGCAACTGCTGCATATCTCGGCGAAACTTCTCGGCAAAAACCTGCGGATTGCTTGGCTGGTCGTGATTAATAAAAAACTCACCTGGCAATCTGAGAGTTGACCCGTACACCATTTCCGCTACAGAACATCCTAAGTCTTCCTTAACAGTGGTGCGAAGGCCAAGTAAGACTGTGGCTAGCGTTTCGGTCCCGCGGTTGTTCTCGTGGCACATAAGTGCAGCTTTAAGTGAACGGTGCCAGCGCTCGACCATGCCATTGGACGCTGGGTGGTAAGCGGTTGTTCGAATGCGTTGACACCCGAGGAGTTGTGTCAGTGCGTTAAACAGTGCGGATTCGAACTGCGCTCCCCTGTCGGTGGTGATGATTTTGGGCGCGCCAAAACGTGATACCCACTGCGTAAAGAGTGCAGTCACAACAGTGTCGGCCGTCGTATCAACAATAGGTATGGCCTCCGGCCATCTCGAAAATCTATCGATGATCGTGAGAAGATACTTGAACCCATTCGATGGTTGCAGCGGTCCGACGATGTCCACATGGATGCTTTCGAACCGTTTGTCCGGTGTATCAAATTTCAGAGGTACGTTCCTGACATGTCTGGTTACTTTTGACCGTTGGCACTTATTACAATTCTTGGCCCAGCTGGTTATGTCCTTACACATGTTAGGCCACACATAGCTCTTTCTGATTTGTTTGCTGGTACTCCTGCCGCTCGGGTGTGATAAGTTGTGAACAAGCTCGAACACTCGCTTGCGCAACGGAAGCGGAACGTATGGCCTCATTGCTCCAGTCGAAATGTCACAGTGGACAGTGATGTTGCCGTCTATTTGGAATTTTTTAATATGCAAGCTACTCTCCTTCTGTAAAAGCTGCTGCAGTTCATTGTCGTTCGTTTGCTGATCAGCGATGTCTTTCATACTTAACGTTTCTGGAAAACTGATCGCGTTTATGCTCTCAGATCGAGAAAGAGCATCTGCCACGATGTTTTTCTGGCCTTCCACGTGGATGACGTCTGTTGAGAACTGCGCAATGAATTCAAGTTGCCTGTTTCGTCGAGGTGATACGTTGTCTGTTCGCTGTTTGAAGGCATAGATCAGCGGCTTGTGGTCCGTTTTAATTACAAAATGTCTAGCCTCGAGCATATGGCGAAAGTACTTTATCCCTTCGAATATAGCGAGCAATTCGCGGTCATACGCGCTATACTTCCTCTGTGCATCACTGAGGCGCTTGCTAAAAAATCCGAGCGGTCGCCACACACCGTCTTGCATTTGTTCCAAAACTGCGCCCATTGCTGTGTCCGAGGCATCTGTAGACAACGCGATGGGAGCGTTTACGTGTGGGTGTGCGATTAGTGCTGCATTAGCGAGCATCTTTCTGCTTTCCTCGAAGGCTGTGTCTGCTTCAGTGGTCCACTCGATTTTCGTCTTGTCGTTTTTCTTGCTGCTCATGAGGAATGCGTTTAACGGTGCCAGCAGTGTTGCTGCGTTTTTAAGAAAACGCCGGTAGAAATTTATCATACCCAGATATCTTCTCATTTCTAGGACATTAGAGGGCTTGGTAAATTGCTGGATGCTGTTCACTCTCTCGACAAGCGGTGCAGTGCCCTTCGCTGAGATTTTGTACCCTAAGTACTTAACCGTGGATGCTCCCCAAACGCATTTCGACGTGTTGATTTTCAGGCCGTAATCTCTAAGTCGCTGTAGGACCTGCTTAACGTGGTCAATGTGTTGTTCCAGGTTGTCTGAAGCGATGAGTATATCATCGAGATACACGTAGCAAAACTCGAGTTCGCGCAAAGCAGTATCAACAAAACGTTGAAATGTCTGGGCGGCATTCCGCAAACCGAATGTCATTACCGGGAACTCGAACAAGCCGAACGGTGTTGCTATCGCGGTCTTTTGAATATCCTCTGCACGGACCGGTATTTGATGGAATGCCCGTTCAAGATCAAGGGTTGAGAAGATTTTTTTTCCAAACAATTGGTATGAAAAATCTTGGATATGTGCTACTGGATAGCGGTCAGGAACTGTGGCGGCATTTAGCTGTCGGTAGTCGCCACATGGTCGCCACTCGCCGTTGTTTTTCTTGGCGAGATGCAACGGACTGGCCCACGGGCTTTTAGAAGGCCTGCAGATACCCGCTTTGAGCATCCTCTCGAACTCGAGTTTTGCTGCTTTGAACTTATCAGGCGGAAGACGCCTTGGTCGTTGTACTACCGGGGGGCCGCGTGTGTCAATATGGTGTTCGATGCCGTGAGTTACGATGGCTGATGTGGATGGATTGGTGAGCTCTGGAAAGCTTTTGAGCAATGCATCCAAACTGTTGACATGCACTACGCTGATTACATCGCTTGAGTCCGCAAGCTTTCCATTAGTCGCCTGCATGGTTCTACCGTTGACGAGTCGTTTGCACCTCAAGTCGACCAGAAGGTTAAATTCTCGCAGGAAATCGGCACCTAATATAGCAACTTTCACGTCAGCAACCACGAATTTCCACCTGTAGCTTGGGAGATGTTTTAAATTGACATTCTTCTCGCATTCGCCGTATGTTACTATGGGCGTGCCGTTCGCTGCGTAAAGTTGACACCTCGCTTGACGTAGGTTCCCAGTTACGTTGCTTCGGGGTACAATGGACACGTCCGCTCCTGTGTCCACAAGGTATAGCGTGCCGTCGTGCTGGTCACTTAACACTAATCGGTACTTCGGTATGCTTAAGGCATTGACTGTGCAAGTGGAGGGTGCTTCAACAAGCGGAGGTGTGAAGCTGCATGGCTTACGGCATTTTCGTGCTCGAGCTCCGAACCTCTCGTGGTAAAAACACATGCCACTGAGCTGATTGCTCGTTGTACTTGCACGAGTCTGTCTACTGCTTGTTGGGAGAGCAGAGTTCATAGCTTTGACCGTTTGAGCTATTTTTGTGAGTTCAGCTTTGAGGTCCACCATGTCAACGTTTGGTGTTGTTGTTGTTTCAACGGCCGCCGCTGATGCTGCAGGTCTCGATTGTTCCATGATTCTGTCTGCCACCTCCACTGTATCGTCCATGCTTTGTTGCGCACTGGCGATTAAAATTTCACGCACTCTCACCGGGAGCCTTTGGAGCCATAAGGATTTCAAAGCAGCGCTACCGATGTCTGCTGTTGCCAGAAACTTCATTTCCCGCCATAATTGTGATGGGGTTTTGTCCCCAAGCTCCGTCTCATACAGTAGTTTCCGAAGTTTTCTATCTTCGCTATCAGTAAATCGTTTAATTAATGCACTTTTAATTGCTTCGTATTTCGACTCGGATGGCGGCGTTTCCAAAATGTCAGTTACGCTTTCTAGTGTGTCCGCGTCTAAATGGGCTATTATAGCGTTGTATTTGCTGTGGTTAGATCGCACTTGACAATGTGCGAACTGCGCTTCCGCGTGGGAGAACCAAAGCGTTGGCCTTCGCTGCCAAAATGGCGGTAATTTCACCTTCTGCACGGACTGAACCGAATGTGCGCAGTCCATATGAGACGCGGATTGTGCTGCGGATGGTTTTTGAGCGTGCACATTTTTGGCTTGGTCGGCCTGTGGGTCTGCCGGCGGTGAATTTTCGATCTCGTCGTCCGACATTTTTCGTATGAGATTGAAGTGCGCGTTGCTGCAGGCGGCGTGTTGCTTGTCGTAAGGGTCACCAATATAGCGCGAGGATGGCACGGGATACGACGCGTGAATTACCTCGCGACTATTACCACGTAAACACAATTGCTATTTACTCTAAACAAACTTTATTCACGATTAAATAACAAAAGTAAAAATGGATTTCACAATTTACGTGGTTCGCGTTCAGTCGCACGTTCTCAGAACTGTCAAAATTAATTCCGTCTCTTCCACTTCGATTACAGCGCTCTCCTCCACTTCGATTACAGCGCTGTCTTGTGGTCGATGTTAGCACTATGTGTCTTCGCCACAGCGATTGTTCCTTTCGCTCGCTCTGTTGCTAGGTTTGAGGATTGGACTCGTTCGAACTTTTGCATCAATTTCAACTTGAAAACGTCATAGAGATGGCGATGAGGTCGCTAACGGGAAGATTTAAATAGTTGATGTACGAATTATGTGTGTTAAGGCTGCTTGCAAAACAAGACAATTTTTTGTGCTGTTTCTTAGAAAAGTGTGTGGCTAAGCTATACCATGGTCATTAATTATTTTAATTGATTAAAGCATAATTTCCAAACGCATCCAGCCAATACTAGATGTCGCTCACAGCGTATTCCCCTTAAGCTTTCCGCAATTTGACAGGCACTCTCACGCGAGAGAAATTGAGCACCGCTAAAATTGACATGATATGGCAGCACTTAAAAATCGATTCAATTTTTCTCTCCGTTTCTGTCGCCCGACGTTCATTCAAAGATGTCTGCCAAGTGAAAAATATGCGTTTCTGTGTCGCGGACTTGGAGTGTTTTTAAAGTCGATTTGCTCCCGAAAAATAACTAAAATTACCGTTTCGAGCGTTACAGATGCCTTGCGTGACCTTGTCGCTATCGAAATGTGCTAAATTGTGGCGAATCCGTTGACTTTTTTGCCCGGAGAAATCTTCACGAGAAGTTTTTTTTCTTGTTACGATGAAGACGCGATCACAAATTTTCAGTTTTCATTGATTTTTGTTTGGCTCTCTGCTGTTTTTTTCGTTTCTTGTTTGATTTTCTTCGTCGTCGTGTGTGTTGTTTTCTTTTTTTTCGGTGTCCGTGTTCAGTGTGTTTGAAGGAAAATTCTTTTAAAAAAAGAAATTATTAAATTCTTGTCAAGAATCCGAAAAGAAAAATCGTTTTCTGTGGGTGGCGATTTGTGTGACAGAAAAAAAAAAGTTGCTAATTGTAAAGAAAAGCGCCAGGAATTAAATTGGTTCGTTGGTGTCGTTTTGGTGTATTCCGCGCTGTTATTAAATTGAATTACGTTTCAGTTTGTCGGTGTTGTATTTTTTTTTTAACCAGAAGAAAATCTGTCAGGCTCTTAGCTACGCACCATCCACGAAAATCTTGTGTGTATGTGGTGCCTTGTCAGTTGCGGGTGAAAAAATTTCGAACGCATCGTTCGGTGTGTGACAAGACGAATTGTTAGAAGGAAAAAAACCCAGTGAACCCGAGAAACCTCTGCATTCCGGCCCCATATCATCAGGGCCTCCATCGTTTCGGACCAGCTATTCTTCAGTTGACAATCTTATTGATGTCGTTCATAGTCCGGCCGCCGCTGCTCTTGCCCCATCGTCATCATCGTCTGTTGTTGATCGTCGCTGCGATTAATTCGAGCGTTCTAAGATGAAAGTTTTCGTCGCCTAAGCAGCAGCAGCGGAGTGCCCACTAGGCTGGAGTCTGGAAGACGTTCATTGTAAGTAGCCCGTGTGTGTTTATTCATATTTCTTCCTCGCCCCCATTTGCAGCCGTTCTACAACACTGAGCAATTTCCAATTTTCTTGTTTTGTCTTTCTATTTCGGAATTCTCCGGCTTCTGCTCCACTATCCTTCATTCCGTTTTCATGCAAGCATGCCTGCACATGGTATCGAGTCTGGGCATTACGAAAAAACAGGAGCGAAAAAAAAACACAGCCATCGTTAACCCCCAGCGACTTCCCTCGATTTCCCCCAGTTCCAACTGCTGCTGAGATTCACTGCTGCAACCGACGACGAAAGTCCCTCAAAATAATTGCGCTGCGCAACACGAAACCTCAATTCAGTGCCTTCCTCCCTTCGTCCCGGCCTATCGTAAGTTCTTCGTGTCCTTTTCTCATGTTCACTTTGAATGTGTTTTGCCACCTCTTAACAAATTTCTCATTTTTTCCATTAACATGCAAAATATAAAAAAGAGAAAACCTAATTAAAATGAAACCAGTCCAGCCAGTAGCCAAGAATCCTTTGAATTTAATTCAGAAAATTTTCGTCAGCATCCTGGCACCATCTCTGCTACTGCTGCAATTTTTCGCCATCCCTTCATCAGTCGCCCGCCAGGTTAGGAGCCATCAGGGAGTATGTGCGCCTCCACCCGTTGTTCTTCGAACGACAGGCGCGACTCCTTCGGCCCGTTGACTGTTCGTGTGTTATTAACCCTGCAGTTTGTTACTCTCTAGGTAACGAGGGCCTTATTCCTCATCAATGAAAAGGAAACATCGATAATCGTCGTGTTGGCCGCTGAGCGCGATTATCGCCACTCGGCAGGGTGGAATGGGGAGGCTCCTGTGTGATAATCGAGAACGATTTGATGCGACATGGTTGCGAATTATCAGGACCGAAATGCAGGCGTAGTTTTTAAGACAGATAGATCCTTTTGGGACTACGATAAATTTCGAATAATATAAATCGAGAATCGGGCGATGTTCTGTGCGCCGACACCTCATTCATTATTTTCCTTCATTTCACATTTTTCGTCGAATTTCGGGCGTCGCACATTTGTGATTATGACGGAATGTGCAATAGATTTGGAGTTTCAGAGAACGACACCATTCAGGATAGTTTTCCATCAGTTTTTTGAATCACTCCTCGGAGAACGTAATCGAGTTTTGCAAAACTAGGATAAAACTCTGCTGTATGGGAGAAAGGTACAGGATCCAGTTGGCCACAATTCCACGTAATATATGCATATACATATGTGAAACGACGAATCCTAAGAGAATTTCAAGAGAAAATTAGTGATGTTTTGTGAATCATTCGGACCAAAGTGAGAGTCGTTCAAGTGCACTCAGAGTTCTTATAGAAATTTCGCCGCTTAATTCCTATTTCGGGAAAAGTTTCACTACGTAATGTTTGAAATGGACGAATAATTTTTTTAGATTTCTTGATATGTTCACTGTTTTGGAATTTAAAAATTGCAGAAAATTTAGTGTTTTCAAAAAAAAAGAAATAATTGTTATACCAATTATTTGTGCAAGATATTCATTAGCATTGTATCATACAATGCTAATGCGTAGTACGAGTAGTACATACAATTTGTATGCACTCATATCCCCTTAATTTAGGCAAGTGCGCTAAAAGTATGCCATAGTTGGACTCGCAGCATAGCTGTGAGAACTCCAGCAGGTCATATTTAGCTGAAAATTCCCAACCTTTGTCTACCAGAGTGTAATGAATAAGTTGGATTGGTCATCCAGGTTGGAGGTTGGGCGGGGCGCCGACAACGCACTGCCGGGAAAAAACACTGTCGAGAAACCTGATGAACGGTCTCGGAAGGGATGGACTTAACGGTAACGACTCCGCAACCGAAAAATGGACTACTCTTTTGGATCTTGGATTGTTCGATCCTTATTTAGGACAGTAGCTCTGAACGAGTTCGAAGAAGTGGCAAAACACAACATCAACATAACTGCCATCCAAGAAACGAAATGGCTCAGTAAAAAAATCATGGACATGAGATCACACACAATCTATCCAAGTGGAAAATTGTCGGGAAGTAGAGAGTTTGGAGTCGCTTTTGTCGTTGACAAAAAATTTAAACAGCTGGTCACGAGCTTCAAACCAATAAGTGAAAGATTGTGTGCAATCCGAATAAATTTTTCAACACTTGGTTGATCAACGTTCACGCACCAACAGAAGACAAGGAAGACATAACTAAAGACAAATTTTATGCTACCCTAGGGACAACCTATGATTCACTGCCCTCGAATTACCTAAAAATAGTCTTAGGGGATTTTAATGCAAAAGTCGGAAAGGAGGAGTCTTATAGAGGAACAACAGGAGGGCACAGTCTCCATGACATAACCAACGACAATGGCCAACGTCTTATTGATTTCGCAAGCAGCAAAAATATGATAGCAAGCTCTATGTGCTTCCCACATCGCGATATTCACAAACGAACGTGGGCGTCATTAGATGGTCACACCTTCAACCAAATAGACCACATTCTAATTGAGAAAAGAGCTGCTTACAGCATACTTGATGTACGAAACCTCTGCGGTGCGAATTGTGACTCTGACCACTATCTACTTCGAGCTAAGTGTCGATGTCGAATAGCTTGTCGTGGATATTCGAAAAGGAGTAGAGCTCGCAAATTCAATGTAGACAAGCTTAACGACGAAACGGTGGCGCAGGCTTACATGCCAGCATGTAATAAACACCTGACACCAATAAATGAAAACATCCAAAATATGCCAGTGGAGAGTGTGTGGATGAAAATACCAGACGGCATCAAATCCTCCGCAGAAGAGGTATTACGATATCGAGGACGGCGTAAAAATAATGATTGGTTCGTCCAAGAATGTCGCGATGCAATAGATAGAAAGAACGAGGCTTACAAAATGTTTACTGAAAAAACAACACGAGCCAAAAAAAATATATATGACGTGCTTAGGCGATATGCGAAAAAGACCTGCAGACGAAAACAATGGAAGTACCATCATGACAAGACGCATAAAATGTGATATGTGACAAAATAAAACGCGGGACGTATACGCTATAGTGAAAGACATAAAAAGGGATATAAGCCAAAAACCAGTCTCTGCAAAGACGCAGAGGGCAACATCATCAGCGATACACAAGAAATCAAAAGGAGAGGGGCATTCTACTTTGAACATGTTCTCAATCCCACCCCATTAGCACCTATCACGACAGACAACATTTCAATTGAGGCTTCAACTGGTGAAGAATAACCATCATCGACACTACGCAGGCTTGCTGAAATCAAAGCACCCCTATGTGACCAAAAACTAAACAATGCGTCGGGTATTGACGAAATACCAGTTGAACTTCTGAAAAACGGTGGAAACTGTGTCCCTGTAATACTGCACAACATGATGTGAAAAATTCGGACAGAGGAAATCATACTCGACGATTGGCGAAAAAGTATCATACCACTGTGTCCAAAAACTAGTCGGAATTTTTTTATAAATCAAAAAATCTTTATTCTTTCAAATTAATTTCGTCCCCTCCAAAATAGTCCCCTCTCGATATAATACACTTATGCCACCGCGTTTTCCAGTCCTCGAAGCATGCCAAAAAGTCTTCTTCCGGTATAGCCTTCAGAGCGCGCGCCGATTCTCGTTGAATATCTTCAATCGACTCAAAACGGTTTCCTCGGAGTGGTCTTTTGAGTTTTGGAAATAGCCAGAAGTCACACGGAGCCAAATCAGGTGAATAAGGTGGTTGCGGAACGATATTGGTTGCATTTTTGGCGAAAAAGTCACGAAGAATCAGTGCAGTGTGAGATGGCGCATTATCGTGGTGTAAAAACCAAGAGTTATCTTTCGATAAATCCGGCCTCTTTTTACGAATAGCTTCACGCAAACGACGCATAACACTCAAATAGTATTCCTTGTTGACGGTTTGACCGGGCGGAAGGAATTCATAATGCACTACACCACGAAAATCGAAGAAAACAGTCAACATCACCTTGATTTTTGAGCAACTTTGACGCGGTCTTGTTGTTGTGTGTTATGTTGTTGATGTTGATGTTGATGTTGTTGATTTTGGTAGAGCTCGGTCCCCGTAAGCCTTCTCCAACATTTTCAACGTTTCTGCAGCATTTATTCCATTCAGGAAACAAAATTTGATCGCACTTCTTTGTTGAATAATTTCAGACATTGTAAAAATCGCCAAATTCACTTTTTGTTTCGCACAAAAACAAGCGTAACTCAAACACTAATGAATATTTTCACATATAATTTGGCATGGAAGTCAGTTACAGTTGTACTAACTTAAAAAAAAATATATTGAGCGAAAATATTTACCCGCGTAATTTAAATCGAAAAATTCCGACTAGTTTTTGGACACAGTAGTATGTCCAATTTAAAAAAAAGGAAACTACTGTGAGAATTACATTGTTGTGTACGTCCTATAAAATAATGACAAAAATAATTGAACATCGTCTTAAGCTCTAAACTAATGAAATAATTGACGAATATCAAGGTGGATTCAGAACTGGACGATCTACAATAGACCAGATATTCTCGGTGGAAGCTTGAGAAATGCTAAGAATATAACACCGACGTGCACCAAATTTTCGTAGATTTTAAACAAGCATACGACAGTATCGACAGTAGCATACTGTACGAAATCATGCTTGACTTTGGAATTGCCCTAAAACTAGTTCGACTCACAATGACGAACATTGAATCCCAAGTGAGAATACAAAACCGATTCCACAACCAGCTTTCGAACGGAATGTGGCTTAAAGTAGGGAAATGGTCTAGCGCCCATGCTTTTCAACTTGGCACTAAAGTATTTCGTCGGAAAGATCCCAATCGACACCAACGGGACACTACTATTCAAGTCCACCCAACTAGTTGCATACGCTGACGACATTAACGTCCTAACAAGATCCTTCCCTAGTGCTAAGGAGGTATTTGTCAATCTTGACTCCACCGCAAAAGAAGTCGGGTTGTGCATTAACGAAAGCAAAACAAAAGTAATGACGCAAACAACTTGGAGAGTGTGGACATCTTCATATATATTGGGGCGGAGACGGCAATGAAACAGATGAGTTCAAACGACGGCTAATACTAGCAAATAAGACATATCATTCGGTACTTCCAATAATGAAATCCAAGAAAGTGCACAGGAACAATAAGCTGCGGATATATAAAACTATTATACCACCTGTGTTCTGTTATTGCAGCAAGACGTGAACAGTAACGCAAACTTCCGAAAAAGCAGTTAACGCATTCGAAAGAAAGGTCCTCCGAAGAATTTAGTTGATACAACTATGAGTTGTATCAACTCTACGACCAGAAGAGAGCCAGAAGCTTCAATGTTCATCAAGCTACGTAATCTACAGTCGACTGGCCATGGAGAGCGAATGGAAGACAGAAGAATCAGTAGGCAAGCCACGAAAGCGATGGGAAGACTCGGTAGATGAAGACAGCAAAACCGTTTTAAAAATTAGCAGCTGAAGGACGAGACGATTGGAGGCGACGACTTCAGGAGGCCAGGTCCCGATCTGAGCTGTCGTGCCATTGATGATGATGATGATCCCCGTAATCTATACTTTTATACTGGTGGAATTTTGATATTCTTGGGATAACTTAGATATACGTGTCAAGAAGATTACTTTTCGGTTAACTAGATTATAGCATAGAGCGCTGTGCAAATCTGGAAATAATGCGGCATGCGAACAAACATAATGTATAACTATGACATTTATCAACCGATTGACTTGATTAGACATGTTTTCGAAACGTCAATTGAGTACAATTTTAACCATGAATCGCTTCAAACCGAAATAGTGACGCTGTACATTGAAAATAGTCGTTTAGTTGTTTTGACTCAACGTGCATATCGCCGAAAATATCGTGGCCAACAGAAACCGTCTGACAACACTATTCGTCGTATGGTGTCGAATTTTGTTGAGCACAGGACAGTGAGAGATCGTCAAAGTGCCGTTCATCAACGATCAAGGCGTTCCAATGAACTAGTTGAAGCGGTCAGAGAGAGCGTTGTCCAGAACCCAAAAGTGTCGTATCATCGCCGCGCTCAGCACTTTGGCGACAGTGGAACCACTTTGCGGCGCATTTTGATGGATGATTTGCATTTGTTTCCGTATAGAGTACAATTAACACAAAGAATATTGCCGACAGATCGTCAACGTCGCTTGGAATACAGCCAAACAGTCGCTCGAACGGTTGACACCGAACGTGATTTTTGGAAGCAAATTTTGATGACCGACGAGGCCCATTTTAGACTATCTGGTGGCGTTTATAAGCAAAATTGCCGCATTTGGGGAACGGAGAATCCACACGAGATCCATGAAACGCCATTGCATGACCAAAAAGTGACTGTTTGGGCTGGCGTTTGCGCCAAAACCATTATTGGGTTATTTTTGTCAGATAAAACGAAACAGTTTCGATTCAGTGACTGCGTCCTCCAGTTTGAAAATCTTAGCAGTGATTTGCTGTCTGCGTCAATCGAATCCTCCCAGCGCTTTCGTGGTTTTCCGACCGGTCTTTGTCCGTTGACTTTCCCTTTTAGTGTGCGTTTGGGAATCTTCCGTCATCCATCCGCTCCACATGACCAGCCCATTGTAACTTTTTAAATTTTATGAGGGTTGACACTTCTGGAATATCGAAGATGGCATACAATTCTCTATTGTATCGTATTCTCCAGATCGAGTCTTCCCTCACAGGTCCGAGGATTCTTCTGAGGACCTTTCTTTCAAAGGCGTTAAGGAGTTTTTCGGACGCCTGAGTTAATGTCCACGTTTCGCTGCCATAGCATAGCACAGGTCGTATAATCGTTTCATATAACTTAAGTTTTGTTTTCCTGTGTACGTTCTTGTTTTTAATTATTGGAAGTACCGAATAATACGTCTTGTTTGCCATAATTATTCTTCTTTTAATTTCGATGGGTTCGCCCCTAGGTATATAAAGTTGTCTACGTTTTCTAGGTTATAGTCTCCTACTGTAATATTTTGTCTGATTGGCGTCTTTTTCCTAGATTGCGTCATAATTTTTGTTTTATTTTCATTAATACGTAGTCCAACTTCCCTTGCTACCGAGTCAAGGTTTACAAATACTTCCTTAGCACTCTCCAGAGATCTTGCAAGGATATCTATTTCGTCGGCATATGCTACGAGTTGTGTGGATTTGAATCATAGTGTTCCCTTAGTGTCAACGGGAAGTTTCCGAACAACATATTCGAGTGTTAAGTTGAAAAGCATTAGTGCGAGGCCGTCACCTTGTTTAAGGCCGTTGTCTGTTTTAAAACTGGAAGTCAGATCATTTTCTACTCTGACTTGTGACAAAGACTCAGTCATCATCATTCTTGTCAGTCGGACCAGTTTCGGTGGGACTCCAAACTCCAACATGATTTTATACAGTACGCGCCTGTCGATACTGTCGTATGCTTGTTTGAAGTCAACAAATATCTGGTGCACATCAATATTATATTCCCAGCACTTTTCCAGCACCTGTTTAACTGAGAGTATCTGGTCCGTGGTCGGACGTCCAGCTCTAAATCCGCCTTGGTATTCACCAATTACTTTGTCAGCATAGGGCTTAATTCTCTTTTCTAGAATTTTCGTCAAGATCTTATAAGACGTACACAACAGAGATATTCCTCGGTAGTTTTCGCAGCAGAGTTTGTCACCTTTGTTATAAATTGGACATATGATGCTCTTGCGCCAATCTTCAGGAAGTATTTCCTGCGTCCATATGTCCGTGACTAATCTATGTAGAAGATGCGCTATGCAGGTGTCGCCGGTTTTCAGAAGTTCAGCTGGGATTTGATCAGTGCCCGGCGCTTTGTTGTTTGGGTGGTTCCTTAGGGCTGTTTTTACTTCTTCGAGTGTGGGAGGACTCAAAGCGGATCCTTCATCAGCTGTTACATCAGCTATACCTGCTAATGTATCTGCTGCTGCTGTTCGTGTAGGTGATGGGCTGGGGTTAAGAAGGTGTTCAAAGTATTGTGCACATCTTAGTTTTATATCTTCCGCGTTACTTATAATGTTTCCTTCTGCATCCTTGCAGAGGGTCGTTTTCGGTTTGTATCCTTCTTTCATCCTTTTAACAAGGGAATACGTGGCTCTTGTGTTGTGTAATTTAAATTGTTCGTCCATGTTTTTAATTTCGTCATTATTGTACTTCCGTTTTTTTTTCTGCATATTTTGTTTGCAAATCGTCTAAGATCCTTGTATTTGTCCTGTTTGTCTCGTGTCGGCCGTTCCGTTAATATTTTGTAGGCTTGATTTTTTCGTTCTAAGGCATCTTGGCATTCGTTGTCGAACCAATCATTTCTTTTGCGCCGGGGTTGTTGTCCTATCACCTCCTCTGCGACAAATGTAATGCCATCTTTGATATTTTGCCACATTTCCTCTATTGGCTTGCTGGCGGTGGTATTCAGCATTGTCGCGAAGTGCCTCTCTAAGGCTGATACATATTTCGCAACTATTGTCTCGTCTTTGAGTTTTCCTATGTCGAATTTAGGAACCGGTTGTGTTTTTGGGTGTCCTCGGTTTGCGATTCGACATCGGAACTTGGTCTTTACCAAATAGTGGTCTGTGTCACAATTAGCCCCTCGACATGTGCGCACGTCGAGAATGCAGGAGGCCGTCCTTTTCTCTATTAGAACGTGGTCTATTTGGTTGAATGTTCTTCCGTCGGGTGATGCCCACGTTCTCTTATGAATGTCACGATGCGGGAAGCATGTCGAGCTTACAATAAGGTTTTTGCTGCTGGCCAAATCAGTCAGCCTCTGGCCGTTGTCGTTACTAATATCATGGAGACTATGCCTTCCAATTGTCCCTATGTATGCTTCTTCTTTGCCCACTTTCGCGTCAAAGTCACCTAATACTATTTTAATATCGTTCGACGGAAGGGAGTCGAATGTTGATTCTAAGGTGCTGTAGAAATCGTCTTTAACTTCGTCGTCTTTGTCTTCCGTTGGGGCGTGGACATTAATAAGCCAAACATTAAAGAAACTCGTTTTGATGCGGATTGCACACAATCGTTCATTCACGGATTTAGTAACTTGGTGTTTAAACTTGTTGTCGACGACAAACGCAACTCCAAATTCCCGGCTTCCCGATGATTTCCCACTTTTGAAAATTATGTGTGATCTAATGTCAGTAATCTCGCTACCTAACAATTTAGTTTCTTGGAGTGCAATTATGTTTATATTGTATTTGGCTGCCTGTTCCAGAAGCGCTCTCACTGTTCCTGCTCTGTACAGGGATCGCACGTTCCAAGACCCGAAGGAATAGTCCATTTTTCGTTTGCGTGGTCGTTGCCGTTGAATCAACCCAGTCCGAGGCGTTGCTTCAGGTTTCGAAACGGGTGTGGTTTTTCCGAGGATGAGTTGTTAGCACATCGCCCAACCCCAAACTTGTCCGGATGGACAAGACCAGTATCCGGTGGCTACCACGTGGAGGTATGATGAGCACAATTGATGTGTATATGACAGTTACAACACTGGGCGTCGCCTAATGACGCCGATCAGATGCCTACCCTATCTATACCCATCCAACCACCATTACGTCTGCCCGTAAATGCGTGAAAAGGGTCTTGACGGTTACTAGTTTCAACAAGACGATGCGCCAATGCGCCATGCACCAAAAATTCCCTGGACGTCTGATGTCAAAAAGAGGCGACATAGACTAGCCACCCAGATCTCCAGATTTGACCCCTCCGGACTTCTTTTTATGGGGTTATTTAATAAGCAAGGTGTATACCAGCAAGCCTCAGACCATTGACGAGCTTAAGGCAAACATTCGTGCCGAATTCATCGCTATACCGCCCGAGATGCTCGAAAAGGTAATGGAAAACGCAGCAAAAAGGGCACATTTTGCTGTGGGCAATAAAGGCGGCCACTTGATTGATGTTGTTTTCTAAAACTAGTCCAAATAAATTTCAAAGGACCAAATTGAATAAAAATACCTCATATATAGAAATCGGTTTTTTTTCCAAAGTTATTCAATGTTTTCATGCCGACATAAAAGATGGCGCACCCTGTACATCTGAGCTTTCCTGTAACAAATTGTACGGAAGAATGGTCCTTTTCTACGTTGAATGGCGAAATTGTTTATCCGATAAAAAATAGGCGATCTTTCAATTTTATCTATAAAAGCTAAATTACTGCTAAAATATTCGACTTCGAAGACATTATTCAAAAATTTGGAAACCAAAAATATGGAACTGGAAAATTTTGGAATATGAACAATTTTATCATGATACTAGAGATCTGGCTTCGTCCGTCTAATAAGATGCAAGGGGTCGCTGGGGATTTCAAGTAAAAATGAAACTGTCTTTCTTTAATTTAGAAATCATCACAAATTTTATTTATCGCTTTAACCACCCTCGCCGACAGATTTAACCTTATTCCAGCTTTTTTCGCCAACGGGGTGTCGAACTCGCAATGATGTGTCTTCCCAATTAGTTCACTATTAGCGAAACTGCTGAAATCCATAATTCAATTATATCTGTGGATAAAATTGTTGATCCAAAGGCATGTCTTGTATTTCTGTTAAGTGTATAGAAGCAATGACTGCACCGAACACTTTATTAGTACTGGATGGTCTATCTGGATCTATCCAGTTTATGTACACGTTAGACGCTGAAATCTTTATCGCCGGCGATTCCAATGTTCATAATATTCTGTCTTAATCATTCCTCTTTTACGGGCCAGGAGGGGTGTGATACTGAGATCTTTGATTTGAGCCTATTAGTTTACCAGATATAACAGGATTTTTCCAACCTTGAACTTTTTCTCCCAGCCAGCCTGAGAAATATTCTATCTCTGTCATGTCCCCATCGCCAATTAGAAACACGGATTATTTCTTGATCCGTGTACAATTCCCAGTTGCAGCACTTACATCGCTGACAATCAAAAAATATTTGGCATTTCAGAAGAACCAGTTGTGGAGCGCTCAATAATTCCGCTATCGATAAACGCAGGTCGGTATCCGCTAATGAAGTGGCTAAGCCGAAAAGATCGTCACCATAGCCGATTACCATCAATACCAGTGTTACTCGTCAGAGTTCAAAGCAAATCCCCGGTGCTGTGCCAAAGAGTATCAACAGTGGAAAAGTTATAAACATTGCAACTAGTTCGGAGCTAGTTACTCGCACTACAGAAATACTGCGATCCGACTTGTCCAATACGGCATCAGGTGTTCTAGATATCGAGAAATCTTTAACTACTCCGGCCTCTGTTGGATCTTCATCTGAGTCTGTTTTCTTAGCTGCTAACAACATAACGTCAACCTCTGACGTCTAACAAGATATTCAATCCGATGCCAGCAGGACGTCTTCGATATTAATTGCTGCCCCTCAGAACGATGAGCGGTTGTGCATATCTAAGTGTCACATGTATACTTCTGTTGATAATGTGTTGGATTACGTGCGACTAAAATTGAACTTTGAGAACCCCATTACGTTTGCTTGTTTTCGCCTTCCGAAGAAATTTGCAGTTATTGATTCACTTAACTATGTTTCGTTTAAACTCCGTGCTACGCAAGAATATTTTCACCGCTTGTTATCCACTCGATTCTGGCCTTCTGGTATATCATGTAAATTATTCGAGCGTCGAAAGATTGTTAATGATGTCGAAAATTTTCGTTTAATGCATGGTCTAAATCGGCCAACATAAATTTTAATTCTTCTATATATACCCTAAATATTTTGTATCAAAATGTACGTGGCCTAAGGTCCAAGTTGTCTGTATTTTATTGTTCTATATTTGAGGATTCTCCAGACATTGTCTGTATTACTGAATCATCACTAATTTCTTCCATTTTGGACTCTGAAATTTTTCCATCCTTTTATACAGTTCACCGAAATGACCGTGATTTGACACGATCTATAAAAATGGTGGAGGTGGAGTCCTTATTGCCGTTAAAAATGACTTTCTGTCCTTTCGTTGTCCGGCTTTCGATTCTCATCCCATCGAAAGTATTTTCGTAAAGGTTAAATTATCATATAATCGTTTTCTTTATCTTTGTTGTATCTACATTCCGTGTAATTCAAATGTTAGTACGCTTAAAAATTTGTTTGATGATCTCTCTATTTTTATAAACAACATTGACCTGGGTTCACACTTTTTGATCTGTGGTGACTTCAACTTACCTATGATTTTCTGGAATGATAGTTCTTCTCAACCTGTGTCTTGTAATGCATACTCCTCTTGCTTATCTTCTTTCATGAGCCTTTGTTCACTTGCTTAACATAATGTGATCAAAAATTACCGTGACACTCTATTAGACCTTGTGTTTTCCAATATTGCTATACCCGATGTTCGTGTTATATCGACATTTGGATTAATTCCTCCCGACCCTTACCATCCTCCTTTGAGTATTACGGTTAACATTTTTAGGAGAAATATTAATACACCGTCACCATTATATAAGCTAAATTTTCTAAAGGGAAATTACTCTGAGATCAGTCGCAAGTTGGATGAAATTAATTGGGTTGAGGCTTTTTCAGGACTCCCTGTGAATATATCGATTTCAATATTTTATGAATATATCAATGCCTTCATTCAGAATCATGTACCTCTCAAGCATACTTCTTCTAAAAACTATCCTGTATGGTTTACTACGGGTGTTATTCGGAGTTTATGTCTAAAAAACTGCTTGTATAAGAAATATAAACGTTCATTCTGACTATGTAAATTTTACTGTCCAACGTACCTTTGTGAGAAAGGAAATCAAGTCCGCCTTTCGTTCTTATGATTCCTCGCTTGAAACGAGTTTAATGATACCAAACCTTTTTGGTCACACGTTAAAAATTGCAAAAAGACTCTGCACGCTCAGTCTGCTCTGAGGTCTCAAAATACTTATACCTCTGATACCCAAGCTATGTGTGATCTTTTTGCTGAATATTTTTCTTCCGTTTTTAAAATTCCAGACAAGGAACGAAACTATGTTTTTGATGTTTCTAATCACGAATCCATTAGTTCTATTTATGTTTCCTCTTTTGATTTTCTAAAGGTTATTAACTCATTTGATCCCAAAATTAACGGCGGCTGCGATGGCATTCCTAACTTTTTTGTTAAAGCACTATCGGAAGTTCTCGCTTTTCCCCTTTCGATTATTTTTAATAAATCACTTTCCGAAGGTACTTTTCCAGGAAACTGGAAACTGGCTAATGTCATCCCTATTTTCAAGAAAGGTGACTCCGAAGATATCTTGAATTATCGCCCTGTTTCCGTTCTTACTAGCTTAAGCAAAATTTTTGAACGTCTCGTTCGCAATGTAAAGTGTGACAAACTTGGCCATTTGATTTCGCCCTGTCAACATGGTTTCGTTAGAGGAAATTCTCCAACTGCCAATTTGTGCGAGTTTACAAACTTTATAGCTAAATCTTTCGACTTCCATCAGTCTGTTCACACTGTTTACACAGATTTTGCAAAGGCATTCGACACAGTTAATCCCAAGATTCTAATTGGGAAACTTAAAATATATGGCGTCTCTGAAAATTTACTTGATTGGATTTCTTCCTATTTATCTACTCGTAGTATGCGTGTAACTTCTAAGGGACATGAGTCTTATGTATTTCCTGCGTGGTCTGGTGTTCCACAGGGGTCTATTCTTGGTCCACTATTATTCCTATTTTTTATAAATGATCTACCCAAGTTTTTATCTTCTTCTTGTCTCCTGTATGTGGATGACCTCAAAATCTTTCGAGTGATTAATTCTCCCTGTGATCGTGATATTTTAAAATAAGACCTTGATCGACTATATCAGCGGTGTTTGTCGAATGACCTAGATTTAAACATTAAAAAAAGCTTCTCAATGTCATATTCACTTAAAAATGATCCTCCCGAGTTACTTTATTTAATCGATGGCACTAGACTTTCGGAAGTAATGATTATGAAGGATCTCGGTGTGAATTTTGATGTCAAGTTGAGTTTCACTACACATTTTGAAAATATTATTAATCATGCCTATAGACTTGCCGGATTCTTCCTCCGTATTTCTTCTACTTTCGCTTCTAGTACTGCTGTCCTGCTTTTTATCTCTAGTACGTAGTATTCTTGAATACTTCTCTGTTTGGAGCCCTCACCATAAGTGTTACTCAGCTGCTATTGAATCAGTTCAACGTAAGTTTACGCGTTCTCTGTTCTTTCGTTCTAAAATACCGTATGCTAACTAATCTACGAGGCTTACAATACTTCATCTCCATCCTTTAGACATACGCAGAAGTTACTTTGATGAGTACTTTCTTTACAAGGTTGTAAATGGTATTATAAGGACTAATCTTTTTGATGAACTTACTTTCAGAATGGAAGTTATTAGTACTAGAAATGCCGATATTTTTTATCCTTCACGCGCTTTACTAGACGTTAATTTTCACTCTCCTGTAGTAAGACTCCAGCGAAATCATGACAAACTACAACTTGGATCTTTGTCTATTTCTTTTAATGCTTTTAAAACTAAACTTAAGGAATTCTTGTGATATTTCTTATCGCTTGCTATTGTGTAATTGAAATGTAAATTTTGGTCAATGGCTAAATAAATAAATAAATAAACAAACGAAGGAGAGGTTGTAAAAATCGGCGAATCTGACACTTAAACCTTTGCAGGTTATACCCGCTTGTATTATGACACTCTAAATTAAGAGTTCGACCGCCTTAATATAGCTGTGCTTATTCCCCAGCAAACAAAATAATTCGTTAAAAAATTGTTAATGAATTACATAATGTTGATCGTTAACGAGCGTCGTTTTGAGATATCGACACGAAATATTTTTTGGCTCTGTTAATGCACATAATTCGTTGAACTAGTAGATCTTCAATTTCTTCATGCAATTAAAACAACGTAAAACTTCAAAACACAAACAGATCTTATAAAGTTCACTGCGTGTAATATACCAAACGAATCTAATTTAAAAAAAAAACTTCGGTCAGATCTCTTTTTATTGAAATTAATAATAGTCTCGTAATTTATTAAGGTATACTAATATTTTTAGCTAATAAATATAAATTTTGATTATTTTAATTTTGAATAGAAACATATTTTCAAAAGATGATACTGATGAAATGATTGGGTCTTAGTGCATTCCGAACTATTAACTCACCATTGAACCAGACCACAAATTCGAATTTTTTGGAATTTAACACCGGAAATAGATATGCTAAGTAGTATTTTCGCTTGAAATTTCATCAGAATAGATTCCAAGCGTATCTTAATCAAACATTTGGTATGAAGGGATATATCGATGCAACAAAATAAATGACATTTTTTATAGAATACCGAACTAGTCTGGAAAGTCAGTGGAGTTCAGCCAGGTTAGATGTACTGCAGCATTTTAACCCATTGTACAATTTCGTTAACTAATTAAGAAGTTCTATACTTTGTAAGATAAGGAAAAAACAATATTTACGCAACAACTGGTAAACAAACGATGGAGATGTTGTAAAAATCGGCGAATGTGACACTTAAACCTTTGCAGGTTATACCCGCTTACATCATGACACTCTAAATTAAGAGTTCGACCGCCTTAATATAGCTGTGCTTATTCCCCAGCAAACAAAATAATTCGTTAAAAAATTGTTAATGAATTACATAATGTTGATCGTTAACGAGCGTCGTGTTGAGATATCGACACGAAATATCTTTTGGCACTGTTAATGCACATTGTGAGATGAAAACTTTTGGTACATGATCGAAGTCGCATGACCCTTTTTGTTCACACTAATGTTTGGTTTGCCTAAGATCTTGTTGCAGTTTATTTGTCTTGTGTCATTTTATGCTCATTTTAGGATCGTTATTTGCGAGTGCTCGTTAATTGTTTGCTGGATCTTGTCCCATCCCAGCAAACAAATTAATTCGTTAAAAAATCGTAAATGAATTATATTAACGAGCGATTTGATCGTTAACGAGCGTCGTTAACGAATCATTGACGATTCATCAAGCAGACTAAATGGACATTCGTTAATAAATTACTTATAACAATTCATTAATGAATTGTAAAACGCATGCAAAAAACGATTATATAAGCAAGTATATAATGGTTATCAATGAATCGTTAATGTGTCGTTAATGATTTTTATTGGGATCCACCAATAAATATCGTTAACGATTCATAAACGATATTTGTTGAAATATTAATGATGCATTCAAGAACTTAAAACACAACCACACGCGGTCTTCTCTGCAAACTCCAAGTTTTTCACCGTTTGCATTTGAGATATCGACACGAAATGATTGGCTCAGTTGATGCGAATGGTGGAATGAAAACTGCTAGTACAAAACAAGATCGAAGTTGAGCGACCCTTTCTTTTCATTTGGTTTGCTTAAGATCATCACACAATTTATTTGTTTTGTGGCATTTCATGCTCGTTTAAATATCGTCATTTGCGAGCGCTCGTTAAATTGTTTGCTGGGATGAGACCATATTCGTACTAACGAAATATTTATTTAATTTTTTTTTTCTAAGACCTACTAAATTTAAAGAACAATACAAGAACTCACATGAGCAGATGTTTCCAAAATGCAAATACAAAACCTTATTGAACCACTTATGCTCGAAGAAACCATCAGCAAACATAGACAAGCCCTACAAAATCAATACAAAAACCTATGAAACTAATATTTAAATAGAATTCAATTCATAAAGGTGTTTCTACATAAATATGTTGAAACAAAAACTAATTTGACCTAATATATTCGAATAACGAGATACTTGAAATTTATTTGAACTCTCTAATCAAGAAAAGAGCCCTTCGTCGAGAAGCCCTGATAAAATGCGATACCCTCCAGCAATTGCCACGTACCGCATATCTTTCCCAACCTTATGTACCTCACCAATAAAAATGCCACTCAATTTACATTTGTATCTCTCTCTCTCTCTCAAATAGCGCTGCTGCTGTGTCATTACCAAACTAATCTTAAAGAAGTTTGTACAGCCAACTTACAGTGCTCTCGAAAAAGGGATGTACGGCACACACTCGTTTGAAATGACACTTAACGACGACGTTATGATACGACATTGATCCGATGAAAAATTCTTTAATTTCTTTCCGTCCCGCATAGAGTGCGCGTTGTGCACACTTGCCCTACCCATTCTCAGAGACGGAAGACTTGTTTAAGATGATCTTCTTAATTATCACTCCAAGATCTCGAAATAGGTTTTTAATGCCGTATAATACAATGTACCGAGACGCAATCTTAGTCGGCTCCCCTTCGAAGTGATATTTTCTAAGCAAATCAGACAGAGAAAACTCAAGAGAATGATGGGTAGGTCCCCCATAGTTTGCTCCACACGTATGTGACGATGGAATGAATGGAAGAAGGTAAGGTAATATTGGTTTAGTGGTTAATGCCTTTCTTTAATATCCAGCTTGGAGAGCTGACTCAACGGTAGAATTATGCATTTATTCATAGAGGTTAGCATGTGCTTAAGAAAACATTATTCGTCAGTAATAAATTGGATATTTGAGGAGAATAAATAAATTTTTCGATATTTCCGATTCTTGATCGGAGCGGTCTTTTTATTGACCAGAACAATTTTCAAATTTATATTCATAAACATTTTGCCGGGGGCGTAGGTTTGAAACCACAGGAACTCTTCAGCCATAGTCATCACAAACAGGATGATAAACATGTGGGCTGAAATCTCAACATATATCCTCTGAGAAATAATCCAATTGGACTTATCGGATTTTGAACCATCCATATGAAAAAGGTATGTACAGCTAAAGGACTGTTTTATCGAACAATCTTTGTGCTCTAAGAATCGTTTCTGGTGGTTCGCATTCGTGCAAAGAAAAGAAGTAAAAATTACCTTTGACAGGATCCTGAAACTCCTGAAAATATCCAAATCGAACTTTCACATAAAGTTAAATGGTTCGTTGTAATCTTTGACAGAAATCTCTTTCTCGCACTTAAAAAAGGATTCTTTCATAGAGTGAACTCAGCGAATCCTATCGTAGTGAACTGCGCGAAAATCGGTCGTTCTCGACTCCCTACCACATCAATGGCGTTTAAACATCCGAAAGAATTGCTAGAAAATGACAAAAGGCCTTTTTACCGATAAGATTCTTATGCGGAAGCTGCGAAGGCATTTGAATGGAGAGATATGCCGGGGGATGCTTGTTCCTTGGAAATATTCTCGTAAAGTTGCCCATTAATAAAGTTTCAAGCTTCATGTTTTTACTGATTTTAAAATAAGATTCGGAGAAAATTGAGGAGAAAAACAGAAAAGTAAAGTACTGATGAAAATTGTGCGCATTCTTAGGAAGAAATGAAACCAAGGCTGAAAGTGGTAAGACTGCGAAAGATTTTGCTTATTTTGCTCGCAATACGACTAGTTCTATCCAAGGAGTCTAAATAAATTTTTTCATGTCGGTATTATTGGTGCAGATGCTGCCACAATGATGCTTGTTCTTAGACGTAGTTTTTAAATTTCCTCACGTACCTTATTGTTCGTATTGGTTTCATACGCCAGATTAAGTATGCATATTGCTTGAGATGGGAGGTCTCTATGATGTCCAATCTTTGGCTTTCGAAACTCATTACGATATATTAAAGACATATCCTTTTTTTTTATTTCTGCAATCAACGCTTTTTAATTTAGTTCGCTTTTCTGGAACAGTTTTCTGTGCAGTTTTATATTTGTCATATTCTATTCGATATTGAAAAAACCTTTCGATGTTCTGAGTTCAGAAGCCAGCATGGTTTTGAAAGTTTGACCAACCGTACAGTATAGCATTCTGGCCGATTTCGATTCTATAGTATGTTTTAAAATTGTATGTGTTCTGTATAATTCAAGTGTGTGTGTGTGTACGTGTTTCAAGAAATTAAAATAAAAACAAATACAAAACACAAATAAAATAAATAATAGTAGCAGAGCGAAATTATGTCGAGTTGTATTAGCAATAATGCTTGCATACTAAGTCTAGATTAGATTATATTAAACAATGGATTGAGTTTAGTTTTCTGAAGTCAATTCACCTTTTATTTGAGATCACTGTGAAGTTAGGATTGCTGCTCTACTGTCAGAGAAAATATAAATGTCTTCATTTTTGTATGCTTTGTTTATATTCTTCCGAATACAATTTCAAACAGTTGCACTCACCTCCCCAGTCCCCAGAACTTAATACGATATGTGAGGTTTTGGACAGAAGTATCTAAAAGCGTACAAAATAACAAACTTTACGGAGTGCACTTTCCGAAGAATTTGTAAATAAGAATTCCATGTAACTCAAAATTTGATTGCAGCCATGCAAAGAAGGATGCACGCAGTGATAAAAGCACAAGGAGGCCCTACGAAGTATTGAAATTTTGTTTCTACTTATTCTGGTATCAATTGAGTCGTTTGTAGTTGTATACTAACTTTTGACTCTTTATTTCAGATGTAATTTCTTTTTTTTTTGTTATTTGTTTGTTGAATATTTTATTAAATGTTTAATGTATTGCGAAATGTAAACACAAATTAAAGATTTTATTTTATGTAAAAATATTTCCTCTTAAATTTTTTTTTTTCAGCATACAATGTTATAACATTGACTGTATGCAAATTTTTGACTCTCACTGTAATTCCGAGCAATCAAACTCTGAACTTTTGTAGTGTCGATATACCAAGACCTCTAGTAAGCGTAGCATTTTTCTTGAAACACTATTGTTTTCTTGCTAAAATAGTTCAATTGGAATTGGTTATCCTGTCTTTTTCGCTGCACCAATATTGCTTCAAACCCAATCTTCGGTGCATCTGTATGTAGTTCGGTTTCAGCTTCAGCGGTGCGTTCTTAAGTTTACCGGCAATCTGAGATGCCGAAATCCCACATTTAATCTTTAAAAGTGTATAATTTAGCACAAAACACCAAAGAAGAAGAAGAAGAGGGGTGTTGAAGTGCCTTAACTAAATATTTAGTATTCAGTTTGAGCTCCATAACCTTTAATTTTATGCGTACTGAGAAAATTGGCATACGAATTACTTATTTCGAAATAGTGAAGTTCGTATTGGAGGTGCTGGAAGGAGTGCGGGATCTAAATAATAAGGTCCGTTTCATATTTATAAGGTCACTTAATATTTTTAAAAATATGAAACGCTTACATGAATTTGTACACTACGGTTTCTCTAAAATATTCCATGCAATGATGTAAATGGCACTGTGTACAAATACGCAGTTATTCGCTAACGATATTCCCGTTATCTGAACGAACAAAATTGTGCTCTTCTTTCATATTTATAACTGAATATTTGTACATTGTGCCATTTGCGCATTTGTACATTGTACCATTTGCACCATTGCATGGAATATTTTAGAGAAACCGTAGTGTACAAATTCATGTAAGCGTTACATATTTTTAAAAATATTAAGTGACCTTATAAATATGAAACGGACCTTATTTATACTAAAATTTTCAGAGGAATAGGCATACGGTTGTGAGTTTTTCGAGTAATAATATTGTTGCGAGCTAGGGGTTCGCCGGGATTTCAAGTAAAATACAATTCGTTTAAAAATAAGTGATAATTTATTTATTCGCACGTTAACTTAATTCGCACTATATGGCACTACCGCCGCGTACTGTTCTATCGCTTTCCTGCACTGGTTCGCGTCTCCGTCATCAAAAAGACTGGTTCTCGACTGAAAGCTTTCGTTCCTTTTATACATTTTTCCCCCTATTCTTGACTGTTCTCGATGCTTCCGTCGGGTGTATGTCTGAACTATGCTGGAAAGTTCTAGATCTTTAATTATGGCTTTTTACATGTTGGGGGATACTGTTCTACATAATTCTTGTCTATTCGAGAGAGATCGAATTGCGGGGTTGCCAGATCTATAACAATATAAATTTCTGTGTCATTTCAAAATTTTCTGGCGAACTTATAATACTCTCAGATTTCAGCTAGAGTAAGAGGCTACTCAAGTTATCTTCTACAATGGCACCACAGCCCAATTCGGGCCTTAGCCTCCTAACCTTCAGTTTCCATAACATTATTCATTATTTATTGTGGAAGGGTTGTTAGACCTTTGCACAACTCTCTATCATCGAATTTTTTATTTTCGTAGATTGTGGTGACCAAGGTATACCCAAGTAGGCACTGTGCAGGAATTATGCGTCGACCGGGATTTGAACTCACGACCTTCGCATTGTAGACCAACATGGTACCCACTAGGCTACCCCCTAGCTATACTCAAGTTATACAGTGTGCGAAATAAAGATAAGATCAATTGAAAAACTATAATTGCATTTGGTTGGGTGAATGTTTTCACAGTGCATTTTGAACTAAAAGGAAAGATTTTCGGGTTTCACACTAAACTGACTTAAAGTCATGTTTCGGTCCTGAGACCTTTTTCACAGTTTTTTAAATGACTCAGTAGAGATCGAAACGTAACATTTAGTAAAGCATAACGGTCTGAGAAATCCGGAAAACTTTACTCTTAATACAATAACAATTAACAATAACAAATTACAAGTTAATACAATATTTCAGCGATGAAAAAACAAAAATTCTTAATTCTATAAGAACAATATTTTTATTGCAATGGAAAAACTAAAAATATATTTTGAATTATTATTGTAGACAGAAGAAGAAAACTCTGCATCGAAATAATGTTAATATCAAAATTATTTTATTATGTATGTTAAATTTATTTATTTATATATATATAGGTATATGTACGGAACAAGCCCTTAAACTAATACAGATTATGTACACGGAAAAGAATGTATAACACTACTGGAATGTACAATAAAACTAAACATTAAATAACAAACAATATAAAATCTAAAGAGGTATAAAAATTAAATAATAAATATAAGATGTGTGTATTACGCATATAGAACAGTTTTAATTTCATTAATACAAGTATTGAAAAGATCTAATAAGTCAGAAAAATTGTTAGCAACATTAGTGTCGCCGTGGGACCGTTTTGTCCATAGCTGGTAATATGACGACCGACATACAATAAATCCGTTGAGCGGGAAGAGTGACTTGGAACTCTAAAATTTAAGCCCTCAAGTAAAAGCGGGCGATCTAAAAAACCATTCAAATCTCTATATAAGACGATAAGATCCGACTGCACATGACGAGTAGAAAAATTAGTGAGGATAAGCAGTCTGAGCATGGAGTCATAGCCGATGTCCTCCATTCGAATATGAAGCTTAAAGCCGATATAACAGAGAAATTTATGCTGTAAAGTTTCAATATGTTTGGAGTGAATTAGGAAGCATGGATTCCATGGCTCAAATACGAGGGTCGTTTGATAAGTCCCTGGCCCAAATGACTAAACGTGGTTTCACGAAAAAGTTTTTGCTATCGCTAGGTAGATGGAACTTTCGAACGGTCTCATGAATTTTTTCAGGTTTCTGTAGGTAACAGTTTGTTTTTGGCAGCCATTCTAAGTTGACGTGTCACGCGAAGAAAAAGAAGATCTTGTTCCACCACGACAACGCCCCTGTCCACACCTGCGCGGTTTCCATGTCCAAATTACACGATTTGCGGTATGAGATCGTTGACCACCCACCTTATTCGCCCGACTTGGCCCCATGTGACCTTTTTTTGTTCCCCAAATTGAAAACTCACCTCGGTGGACAAAAATTTTCATCGAACCAAGAGGTGAAAGACGCCGTTTCCCAATTTTTTGCAGACTGTGACAAAAATTTCTTTTTGAACGGTATGAAAGGACTTGAGAAACGTTGGACCAAATGTATTAACCTCCAGGGAGATTATGTTGAAAAATAAAAAAAAATTTTCCGGAAAAAATGCTTTTTTCTTACTTGGGCCAGGGACTTATCAAACGACCCTCGTAAGTACTCAAAATGAAGACGGGCTAATGAGCAATAGAGCATTTTTATGGAAAAATATTCGTGAAATCCAGACTATTGCGAGCGGGAGGACGAGTCCAACATAATGCCCAAATCTTTGATGGCCTGCACCTCTGGCAATGAATGGTTATTAATGCAGTAGTTGTAATTGAGGCGTGTACGAGATCTGCTGAAAACTATGTACGAACATTTAGGAATGTTGAGCGAAAACAAGCACCAGTGTAACAATGCTTCGATGTTAGTTTGCAGGGTAGCACAGTCCTGTACTGTTCTAATAGTTTTGAAGATTTTTCAATCATCTGCGAATAATTGATGATCGACATCATGGAATATAGAAGAAATGTCATTGATAAATATTAGAAATAGAAGGGGTCCCAGATGGGAGCCCTGGGGTACACCAGAAGTTACTGGGAATGAAGTAGACTTCTCGTCTCGTCGCAGCGCTACAGCCCCTTTCGGGCCTTGGCTTCCCGTAGCCGAAGTCTCCAGCGATGAACAGTCTTCGTCAACAGAGTCGGACCAGCGTTTCCTGGGTTTTCCCACTGGCCTCCGGCCCTCCGTTTTTCCCTCGAATACCTTTTTAGGTATTCGAGTTTCGTCCATCCTTTGTACATGGCCAGCCCATTGCAACTTCCGCAGTCTGATGATAGTGGAAACCTCCGGTTCGTCAAATATATCATACAGCTCACTGTTGTATTTAGTTCGCCATCGGTCACCATCACGTTTCGCTCCAATTATTCGTCTCAGGACCCGTCTTTCGAAAGCGTTCAACATATTTGCGGATGCTTGTGTAAGGGTCCATGTTTCGCATCCGTAGCAAAGCACAGGTCTTACTATTAGATTTGGAGTTTGGTCTTCCTGTGTACGCAGCTGGCCTTAAGAATAGCTAAGACTGAATAATACGTTTTATTTGCGAGCTGGATTCGTCTTTTTATTTCGTTCGTTTCATTTCCACTCTTTGTGAAGTAGACTTAACAGTTTTTAAATTGACAGAGGAAATGCGATTCAGCAGGTAATCTCTAAAACATGAAAGCAACGTACCGGAAATTCCATAGTAATTCAATTTGGAAATCGGAAGCCAATGATTGACTTTATCAAATGCCTTAGAAAAGTCGCTGTAAACTGCGTGTAGTTGAAGGTTGCACTCCATTGCATTGGTAATCTTGTCAATATAAGGTAACAGGTTAGTTAATGTTGACTTATCTTTTTGAAAGCCATGTTGGTGAGGCGATACAATGCCTTTAATTAACGGAGTGAGCTTGTTAGTAACAATTTTATCGAAAATTTTAGCGGCAGTAGACTGGATGGAGATCGGTCTATAATTTACTTCCACATAATAGGAAACCTACCTATAAGGAGAGAGAGGTTAACAAGAATAGTAAGAGGTAGTGTCAAAAAATCTCGACATTTCCAAAGACCAAAGGGGGAACACACTCACTACTAACAACCTAGATATATTAAATAAAGGTAATACACCGACCTTCATAAATTCAGTTAGGCAGGAGGTACTGGACCTTACCATCACTAGTCCCTGCCTGGCTGACAAGTGTGAAAATTGGCACGTATCAAAACATGCTTCGCTATCAGACCATAGGCATATCTGCTTTGATATCAAGACGACATTTTGCTACATAGAACAATACAGAAACCCTAAACGTACCAATTGGAATCTTTACCAGTCAATATTAGAGTACGAAATAGGTATCGAACACAAAATAATAAGCAGTCCGGACTGTATTGATGAAACTGCACACCAAATCGTAAACAATATCATTAGTGCTTACGAACAGAGTTGTCCAGTTCTACACAAAAAAAGGGTTAAACAAACTCCTTGGTGGAACGAGGAATTAGCGGTAAAACGCAAACAAACTAGAAAATTGTTTAATAGAGCTAAAACCTCAGGTAACTGGGACGAATATAGGAAGTCCCTTACTGAATATAATAAGCTTTTAAAAAAGTTAAAAAAAGAGTCTTGGAGTAAATTCTGTGAAGAAATAGATGATCTTCCAATGGCATCAAGACTACAAAAAGTGTAGTCAAAAGACACCCCGGTAGACATCGGCCTATTAGAGAGACCGGATGGGTCCTTAACTAAAAGCAGCATGGAAACTCTTGAAATGTTACTGGCAACACATTTCCCAGGCTGTAAGATAATCAATAACAATGAAGATTTAGAGGTAGAGGAAAGGATGAATCGTCAAACTCCGTCCAGCAAAAGTATTGCTGGTAAAATCTTCTCTCCGGAAAAGATCAGATGGGCTATCAACACCTTTAAGCCTTACAAATCAGCCGGAGTAGACAAAATATTCCCCGCACTACTGCAGAAGGGGATAGAGATCCTAATGCCAACAATGATGAGGATCTTTAAAGCAAGTTTTGCATGGGGATACATCCCTAAAATCTGGAGGAAAGCGAGAGTGGTATTTATACCTAAGGCAGGGAACCGTCCCAGTGAACAGCCTAAGTCATATCGCCCTATAAGTCTAACCTCTTTCTTTATCAAAACGATGGAGAAGTTAGTGGACATTCACATAAGAACGGGGCCTAAGAGGGTCTGTCTAAATAAGAACCAACATGCCTATCAAAAAGGTAAATCAACCGAGTCAGCCCTTCATAGATTGGTTAAACAAATCGAAAAGGCTAAAGACTACAAAGAAATTGCCCTTTGCGCATTCCTAGACATAAAAGGAGCGTTTGATAACATCCCCATGAAGCAATTATAGCGGCAGCTAGGAAAAAGGGTTTGGAAGCGACAACAACAAATTGGATACATGCCATGCTAAGGAGCCGAACGACAACCACGGATCTAGGTGATAGCACATTGACTGCACAGACCTATAGGAGTTGTCCCCAAGGTGGGGTACTATCTCCAATTCTTTGGTCAATGGTAGTAGATGAGCTTCTGGACCGTCTAGAAAGCCAAGGATACGAGGCAATAGGATATGCTGATGACATCGTCACTATCATTAGAGGCAAACACGATTCAATAATTTCGGAAAGAATTCAATCAGCGTTAGAGGTGATAATGAACTGGTGTCGGTCTAAGAACTTAAACATAAACCCAAGCAAGACTGAGATAGTACCATTCACAAACAGAAGAGAGGTCAACATTACACCTCCCTCAATAAATGGAACACCTATACCCCTTTCAGATGAGGTAAAATATCTAGGTATTATATTAGATAGCAAACTCAACTGGAATAAACATATAGAAAGGACTCATGCCAAAGCACTAAAGGCGTTTTGGGCCTGTAAAAGCTTGTTTGGCAGAAAATGGGGACTAAAGCCCAAAATGATTTACTGGTACTACAGAACAATCATTCTCCCTATAGTCACATACGGATCAACGGTATGGTGGACTAAGATCTTACAACGTAAAGCACAGCTTACGCTACAAAAAATCCAAAGGCTAGCTTGTCTTGGTATCACAGGTGCTATGAAAACCTGTCCTACAGCGGCAATGGAAATGTTCCTAAACATCCCTCCTATACATCTCCAAATAAAGAAGGAGGCTATTAAAGGGGTGATACGCTTACAGAAGAAAAATAATTACAAACCAGGGGATTTTAGAGGTCACCTCAAAATCCTAAGGGACCCAAAAATGGAGATTTTAACTTCCACTATTTCGGACGCCATGCCGACAAAATTCAACTTTGAAACCCCTTTCAAAGTTATTATCAGGGAACGCAAGGACTGGCAATCCATGCTATCTGACATAGAAGAAGGGTCAACCATCTGGTTTACAGATGGATCGCGTACATCTGAGGGGACAGGAGCCGGAGTCAAAGGGTCTAACTTCGCGGTTTCAAAACCACTCGGTAAAGAAGCCACAATCTTCCAAGCCGAACTAATTGCAATGGAGCTATGCATCCAAGAAAATATAAGGAGAGCTCATCGCAACAAATCTATTTATATCCTATCGGATAGTCAGGCGGTTCTCAAAGCTCTTGCGTCCAATAAACATGGATCAAAGATAGTATGGGACTGCCTTCAAAACCTTATAATCCTGGGGAAAAGGAATAATGTAACCTTAATGTGGGTACCAGGACATATGGGAATTGAGGAAAATGAAGAGGCTGATCACCTAGCAAAAATCGGTGCTCAATCTAATTTTATTGGTCCAGAACCTTTCTGCGGAAAACCAAAGGGGTACTTCAACACTATAATTAGACAATGGGTAGAACAAGAACATAAAATCTACTGGAATATACATCCAGGCTTGTCAATCTCAAAAAAGCTGATCCTACCACAAAAGAACAAAGTGGGGGATATCCTAAAATTCAGTAAGAAGGATATTAGTATTCTAATCGGCCTAGTGACGGGGCACAGTGGAGTAAACCACCACCTCAAAAACATGGGCTTAGCTGAAACCGACATCTGTCGCCTTTGTCTCGAAGAATCGGAAACGACAGAACACATTCTATGCCACTGTGAAGCAGTAGCTAGGAAAAGACACAATCTTACTGGGAAAGGGTTCCTTTCTACCGAAGAACTAGACAATATGGCTCCCTTAAAGATCATCAGATTAGCTAAAGCTACTGAGATATGGTAGGGTGAAGGGGCAATAAACGCACAATAGGCCGAGAAGGTCGCAGTGCTCTCGCATGATCCCCTATTTAAATAAATAAAAATAAATAAGGGGGAACACCATCAGGACCCATACCTTCGTTCGGGTTAAGACCATTAAGCATCGATGCAACATCAGCGAAATCAATGGGCAAAGAAGAAAGACCAAGGCAAAAATTAGGACAAGTTTCTGTAATTGGGGTACTCGTAGTAGTAGCCGTATAAGTTGTATCGGAGTATACACTAGAGAAGGAAGTTGCGAACAAACTAGCAATTTCTGACGGATTGGAAGCTATGTCATCATTGAGGTGCATGCAGGTTGGTTATGTATTATTCGATCTAAGAGAGTTAATATGGTTCCAAAAGGCCTTGATGTTGAATGAAATATTAGTTTCAACGGATTGAACGTATTCAGCACATCACTGTTGCTTTTTGGCTTTACACAAAGAACGAAGACGAGAGAATTTGAGGTAATCAGTCCGAGAACCTGATTCCTTAAATCTAACGTGAGCTGCTTTTTTAATAATGATCAAACGCTTGAGTTCGGGGCCGAACCAGCGAGGATAAGTTGAACCCGATATTACCTGAAGTGGAATATATTTATCATGTCATATTTATTACGTTATAAAACCGAGCATATTAGCATCATTTAGTTCGAGGCTGTCAAATAAATGCTACCAATTGATTAATAAGAGCTGCTGACAAATAACATCATAATTGGCGTTAAAATTGTAGGAAGCAAATTGCTGAATGGGAACGTTACATGAGTTAAAAGAAATTACAATATTGAGCGCAGGATGGTACATAGCATCCAGAGGTAGTAACGATGAACAACGACCGTTGATACGAGATTTGAAAAGACCAAGTCCAGAAGTGTTCATTTATCATTTAGTATACTGTTGCTTTGATGAAAAAAAAAAAAAAAAAGAAGTCGATGACCGTGTTGCCAGGTGAACTTTTGTTAGGTGCAGTCTAAATAGTGGATGTCCAATCCACTAGAGGCAAATTGTAGTCTCCAACAATACTGATATTGGAACTTGGAAAGCTGTAAGTGATGTTCTCGACATCAACGACAAGATTTCAACTGGTGAAAGAGTAGGGATGTAAACACAGCCTACGATGAACTTATGTTGATGAAGGGTTACTTCGATGAAGATCTGTTCAACGTTGTCTGGTGAAAAAGACAGAAGTAATAATTAACGATCACCACACTTTCCCGCCATTCGTTCATGTTTTCTTGGCGTTTGTCATGGAAATATTTTTGACAACCATCAGAACCGTCAAAATAAATTTGTTTTTTCGTCTCAATAAATAACTTGCTATTGTATCATACATTTTTTCCAAAATTGGCATTTTCCAAAAATATTCCATACCAAAAAGAATGTTTTGCGCTTGCGTGGTTTTAACAATATTTCGAACTACACTGCATTTTAATCCTGTTTCAAAAATCATTAACGGCTTGGTGTGAAAAATATTTACTTAGAATGTGGAAAACAAAGAATATGTTAAATGGATTTGCATGACTTTTTTTTGGATTTACGCAAATGTACGTTAATTTCGTTTGGTGCTATCTTTATTATATTTTTTTTTTCAATGGCACTACAACCCAAATCGGGCTTTGGCCTCCCAACCTTCAGATTCCTAAACATTTATGTATTATTCTAAAAGGGGTATTAGCCCTTCACACAATCCTCTATCTACGAATTTTCATTTTCGCAGTTTTGAGGTGGATATGATATACTCACGTAAGTATGTGCTGAAACTATAGGTCGACCGGGGTTTGAACTCGCGACCTTCGCATTATAGACCAACACGCTAGCCACTAGGCTACACCACACAAAATTTATCCCTGTATAATGTCAAAGTCTGGACTAAATCAATTCAAAACACAACTGCAGTTCTATGATAATTCAAATTTATTCTTTATAGTAGAAAAATAATCTGAAATTCATAACAGAAAAAAGTTACTATATCAACTGTGTCAGTTTTAATTGAAATAGATATGCTTATGAATTTCATACTTTTTCTCTTAAATTTTTATGATATGTACAGAGTCGCCGAGGGTACAGAAATGTTTGTTGTCAATGTTGTCACTCGAATTCGTGTGAGTGTCTGTTGAAACGATTAAGCTATAGAGAAGATTTTTTTTCATATAGGTTTTAGCTAGAAATTAATTAACACCGCTTCTATCACCTCGCATAAATATTTTTTTTCTGATATTTTGAAATTAAATGAAATATTTTTTTTTCGGACCTATTGGGTGAAGTAAAAATTCTTTTCATTCTTTTTGAGTAATTTCAATGGTATTTTTTCATTGCTTGAAATAAATATAATTAATCCAGATATTGTCTATTCTTATCGATGACCTTTTGCCATCTTTCTGGGAGAGTCATGATTCCATCCTCGTAGAACTTCTGTGGTTTCTGGCCAAAAAAACGCCGATAAGTGGTTTTCGCTGTCATTTTTTGAATTCAATTTTTTTCCCATGTAGGGAGTTTCGAAAAGACCCGGAATAAATGGTAGTCTGAAGAGGCAAGGTCAGGGCTATAAGGTGGATGAATTAAATAATGATATACCAACCAAGGTCATACAGTTGTACCCGTAGCACTGATTACGATAGAGTAAATTTTTCGCACTCAATTCATGCGAAAACCACTCATCAATCTTCTTGATAAATCCAGCCGCATGCAAATGATTAAAAACCATTTTCTGAGCAATGTTTAGCTCCGCACCGCTTTCATAAGTGGTGGCATGTGAATTTTCAAGGACTGTTAAAGTCAAATTTAAAAATGATACTTAGTTTTCGTAATTCTCGTAAAATACCAAAAGTATCCGTTATTTCTTTAGAAAAACGAAAAAAATGGCGATGAGCACACAGAATGACCTGGCAATTTCGGCCTTTATGTGCAATGCACAAACACAGTCATGGAGGGAAGGAATGGGATTGGGAAGGTTGGGGAAGGGGAGTGAAAACGACCGTAGCGAGTGGAGAAGCTGGTATATTGCTCAGTTGTACTGGCTGCTTACTGACAAATATTTGCAGATGTTATGGGGGACTGAATGATAGAAAGCGAACAGAAACCATCTACTGAGTATCTAGGCCTTCTTGAAGTGGAACTGTTTCACTTTTACACCGTTTCCCCATTTTATTGCGAATATTTTTTTAATTTATTATTTAATTTTTTATTTAAGCTGCAATCCTCGATGAATGACAGAAACTTGACCCTGAAATGTGAAATACATTAATCCAATCGATGAAAAAAAGGATTTTTGAAGTCATAAAATCCAAAGGAGGCTTTATTAGTTATTAAGTTTTTGTATATCATTTTTTTATTTATATGCAATAAACACTTTATTTTGTTGGAAACTTCAACTTGGTTACATATGAAACGAGCAAAAAACGTATAATAGCTGGAACTGTTGCAAAAATAACGAATCCTTGCAATAATTTACCTACAAATAATTTCAGCTCCAGGCTTTCTACATTTAGCAATTAAATACAAAAGCATGATAATTTTCCGAGTGGAAATAACCTAAGATTTCTACGTGGGTTAGAAATATGAAACGGAGTATAGTTAAACCTTGGGGTTCTTGGCAGTTCAACGAATTAGGTTTTTTATAGAAACTGCGTCGCTTTAAAATTAAATTTTTACCAAAAGTTTGGATCGAAAAATGTTATTTCAATGAAGAGTTTTGAATCGATCGTCAAGAGCTATTTCCATAGATTTCAATGTTTAAAATGTTGAAGGATATTTAGAATATCCTTCCAATGCGAGTGATTCAGTATTGAAAAGGTCATTTTGAGAGAAACTCTTTAAAGTTTTGATTATTACCAGAATCCGCTTTGTGGCGCACTGGGAGCTCTTCGGTAAAATGCTTCTCTTTTTTTTTACAGAATGATTTGTGTTATAGGCAATTTCGTGCAATGCACAAACACAGTCATGGAGGGCAGGAATGGGATTGGGAAGGTAGGGGAAGGGGAGTGAGAATGATCGTAATAAGTGATGAAGCTGGTATATTTTTCAGTTGTGCTGGCTGCTACCGACAAATATTTGCAGATGTTATCTGGAACTGAATGATAGAAAGCGAACAGAATCCATCTACTGAGTATCTAGGTCTTCTTGAAGTGGAACTGTTTCACTTTTACACCGTTTGCCCATTTTATTTCAAATAATTTTTTCATCGCCAGTAGCAAATGAAAAATTCGTGCTTTAAAAATCCCGTCTGGAGTGGGAATCGAACCCACGACCTATTGACTGAAAAGTAAGCACGCTGCCCACTACGTCACGGAAGCCACCTATAACAATAATTCAGTTTTCGGTAAAAAATATACGAAATTATGGTTTAAAGTTTCAAAAATCTAATTTAAAGCAGATGAAAATTTTTCTTCGAACCTAACTAGTGTTATCTCCCCTTGAAATAATTTACAGAGTCCATTTAATAGGACCTGGAATTTGAAACCTATCGCTGTAATGAATTTCGGGTTTTCTTGTACAATATATTCTTAAATAATTTCAATATTTGTGTAAAACGTTCTCGCTGAAGCTGGTTTATTTCCCAATTTACACCAAAACTTGAAAAGTAAGAACAGTTTTGAAATAAATTTTTTGAAAATTCCAAAATCAAAAGCTTCAAATATTCTACTGCACTGTACAGTTTTTTTTTTACTTTTATAGAAAAGGATACTTAAAAATAATGTCGTGGCAGCACTTTGCAGACATCTACTGTAGTTATGTTGCGTTTTATATATCTATATTAATGTAAGTGAATAAAAAAGCCTGCCAATTTTGGAAAATTCATTATTTCGATTTTCTTAAAAATTAGAAAAGTTACGAAAGTGAAATTTTGCCAGAATTTGTTTCATAATATTTATTAAAAGTTTTCGGATTCTTATAAGTCACGGATCTTTTTTCGAAAATATTGAAGCTATTGATCTATTTTCATAATAATAGATCTCAATAACTAAAAATTTATCAACATTTTCACCCCATCTTATACAAGTGTAACAGAAAACATAACAGAATTATGATTGGGCGTTAAAGCACAATCATATGTATGATAGTCTAGATGAAATAGGAAAGAGTTTATTGCACTGGAAAATATGTCATCTCAAATCCTTTGGAATAGTGGCTTTTGTATGGGAGGTGGTAAAAGCAGAGGGAGAAGGTTTGTTATTTTTATGTTTAACACCGAACGTAGTATACCAAATGTTTCAGGCTGAATTTAATGTGTGAAGCTTTCATAATTTTCGTGGAAATTTACCAATTTTTTTTTTTGAATTTATGACATTTCTGTGGGAGGTAGCAGAGAAAGTGCAAGGTTTTGGATGATTATGAAACTGCTTATCAACGTCCTAATCACATTGCTTTGTTACAATTTTAAAATCGATAGTTCTCATATGTTCGAAGGAGAAGTACTTTTCTTGAATTTCCAATACAGAAATTTGTATGTGAGGTGGTAGAAGGAGTGAAGCGAAGTTCATATTTTTTTTTAGATTTATTGCTATTATTAAGGGACAAATTCTGACAAAATTTTAAGTTTGTACTTTTTCTAATTTTCATGAAAATCAACTAAATGCATTTACCAAAACTGTTCATTTGTATAGGAGGGGGTAGAAGGAGTATTCGAATCAAGCACCAAATTTTTTGACATCAACGATATTTGTAATAGTACACTTTTTTCAAAATTTAAAATTGATAGCTTTGACGGTTTTGGAGAAAAATAATTTAATTGAAATTTCGAAAAATTTGCATGGGAGGGGGTAGGAGGAGTGAGTTGAAGTTGATAGTTTTTCCAAAATTGGTTGACTAAAATTGTTTTTTTTTTTTAGTTTTGCTAGTTGCAATGAAAACCGAATAAAAGAAAAAATTGTGCATTTGTATGGGAGGGGGTAGAAGGAGTAAAGTGATCAGATCAATATTTTTTGACGTTAATAATATTTCCATCATTATATACTCCGCGAAATAAATATAAAGGCACAACAATCATTGAATTTTTTTTGACAGTACATAATATACTAAGACAAGAATATTTTTATTGGTTTCATTGGAAGTATAAACCCAATCACCCATGCTTATTGTTGTTGTTATTTGAGATCAAAAAAGATCTTTCAAATGTTCTGTTATTTGATACGAAATAAGCATAAAGGCACGTTGTAAAAGTTATTGATATTGGTTATATTCTCCGCGAAAAACGCAATAAAGTTTAAGTATTTCTTTTTAAAAAAGTTTTATAATCTTTTTAATGTGATTTGAAAATAATACACCTAAGTACATTAGAATGCCGCGCGGAAAAGTGCTCAATGAGGTAGAAAAGGGTAAAATTGCAGCTTATCACGACCGGGGCTTATCAAATCGCCAAATAGCTATTAAGCTAAACAGATCGAGCTGTGTCATTGACAATTACATTAAAATGAGGAAAATATACGGCACCAAAAAGCGACCAGGAAGGACACCAACGGTCTCTAAAATAGAGAAAAGGGAAATGAGGAGAATTGCCGTTATGGAAACCTTAGCGCAAACGAAATTCGAGGAAAGTTGGATCTAGAAGTAGGTGTACGTAGAGTACAACAAATTATGAAGACCGAATTAAGTCTTCTATATGACAGCAAATGTGGTAAACCGTCATTAACACCAAGACACAAGAGGGCTAGATTACGTTTTGCCGAAAAATACCGTTTTTGGGACGAAGAATGGAAAACAGTAGTCTTCAACGATGAAAAGAAATTTAACTTGGATGGTCCAGATGGTGCCCACAAACATTGGTGGAATAAAGGTTCAAAAAGGGAAAATAGAAAACGCAGACATTTTGGCGGAGGTTCTCTAATGGTTTGGGCAGGAATGTCTTACAATGGTGCCACGCCGATTTGCTTTGTGTCGACTCGTATGGACTCCGAGAATTATATTGAACTTCTTGACAATGTATTAATCGAACACGGAGAGAATGTTGCTGGTGCTGAGTTTTCAACAAGACAATGCGGCTATCCATTCTTCAAGGAAAACAAAAGAATTCCTTATGTCACGGAGTATTGCAGTTCTCGATTGGCCTGCAATTAGTCCGGATCTCAATCCAATCGAGAATCTTTGGGCCATATTATCATCAAAAGTTTTTCATCATGGGCGGCAGTACTCCACTGTAAAAGAGCTAAAAGATTCCATTAATAGGGAATGGAAGGAAATTGATATCAGTATCCTTCATAGTTTACTGAATTCGATGCCAAGGCGGTTAGAAGAAGTCATAAATAACAATGGTGGCCATACGTCTTACTAACATGTCGAAAAAAAAATTAAAAATTAAAAAAAAATGGTTTTTTCTTTATTGCCTTTATAATTATTTCGCTCCATTTTTTTATATTTTGTTTTTTTATAATTTAAAAAAGTTATATTATTTTTTAAAAGTATTATGTCTGTAACCACATTAAAAAATAATTAAAGAATTTAATTGTTAAGAAATCGGAAATAACATAAATATTGTTTATACTCTAGATGAAATCTGAGAGTATTATAAGTTTGCCACAAAGTTTGTAACGCCAAGAAATAAGGCTCGGAGAAAAAAATGAATGATACAGAAGTTCATATAATCACTAAAAAATCTCAAAACCGGATGTCCGTCCGTCCGTCCGTCCGTGTCCTCTCTAGCTTGAGAACGCGTTGAGCTAGAAAGTTCAAATTTTGTACACGTCGTTTTTAACAAAAAAGTAAGGTCAAGTTCGTGAACGGGCCAAATCGCTCCACCCCTTCTACCCCCTCCCATACAAAATGACACAATTGCGCAATTTCACAATAAACGGATTTGCTCGAAAAATATAAAAGCTATTGGCCTGAAATTTGGAATATGTTACTTCTATTATAATATCAATCTACTGTATAAAAATGATGCGTGTCCTCCCCCTCCTTCTACCACCTCCCATACAAAATGCACTTTTTCATGAATTACTCTAAGCCAAATTACTCAGTGCTTATAAAATTTAGCGGGCTGAAATTGTGCACCAAATGTTTATTTAAAATTGTTAGTAAGTCAAAAAACAATTGGACGATTAGCTTAACCCCTTCTACCCCCTCCCATACAAAATGACACGATTTCGCAATTTCACAATAAATGGATGTACTCGAAAAGTATAAAAGCTATTAGTCTGAATTTTGGGATATATTACTTCCATAATAATTTCAATCTATAGTATTAAAATTACGCATGTCCTCCCCCTCTTTCTACCACCTCCCATACAAAATGCACTTTTTCATGAATTACTCTAAGCCAAATTACTCAGTGCTTATAAAATTTAACGGGCTGAAATTTTGCAGTAAGTATTTATTTAAAATTTTTAGTAAGGCCAAAAAAAATTAGATGATTAGCTTCACCCCTTCTACCCCCTCCCATACAAAATGACACAATTTCGCAATTTGACAATAAATGGATTTACTCGAAAAGTATAAAAGCTATTAGTGTGAATTTTGGGATATATTACTTTTATAATAATTCCAATCTACAGCAGAAAAATTATTTGCGTCCTCCCTTTCCTTCCACTCCCTCCCATACAAACTACACTTTTTCATGAAATGCTCTAAGCCGATTTTCTCAGAACATATAACATTTATCGAGCTCATATTTTGTAATAAATACTTAATTAGTATTATCACTAAGATCAGAAAAAACTATTTGATTACCTTCACTGCTTCTACCCCCTCCCATACAATATGACACAGTTTCACAACTTCATAAAAAATCGATTTTCTTGAAAATTATGAATGGCACTAGTCTGAAATTTAAGGGATGTCAATTTTGTAATATTGCTAGTTATGTCTGAAAAAATTACTAAGATCCCTCCACTGTTTCTACCACCTCCCATACAAACTGCAAATTTTCATTAAAATTAACTCACTAATTTTCTCAGTTCCCATTCAATTTTTGGAGTAAGCATTTTGTATAAAACATTTTTATAGCTACTTTAGCATGATGGGGAAAAAATTAGTTCAATGCTATAATCCCTTCTAACACTCCCCATACAAAATTTCTAGGGATCACAAAAAATTCTATGTATTTCATCTAGAGTATCGTAAGATTGCGCTTTACGCGCAATCGTAGCGCTGTTATGTTTTTATCAAAGAAGTTTAGGTGCCTTTATATTTATTTCGTGGAGTGTACTATGACCTAATTTTCAAGTCAATAGCTGAAAATGTTTCGGAGAAAAAATCAATTTTTTTAAATTTCATGAAGTTTGTATGGGAGAGGGTAGAAGGAATGGAGGGGTGTGGCTCGTTCACGAACTTAGTTTCTTTTTTGTTAAAAATGACATACAACAAATTTCAGCGCGGTAGCTCAAAGCGTTCGAAATTTGTGTTGTAGACAGACGTTCACTCGGAATCGAGGTTGTTGAGCGACAAAAATATTTCTGTACCTTTAGCGACTCTGTGCCAGTAGTATTTCTTAGCATTACAAACGGTAAGGCGAACACAATATACTCTCAGATTTCATCTAGACTATAAAATGTAAAAATATTATTATAAATTCTTAAAAAAGAAAAATTGTTTATAAATATAACGCAAACCCGCTATAATTGAATATAGTATCGATAAGTAATTCTTTTAGTACTTACTTATCGATACTCCGAAATACGTTTGATCCACAATTTAAGTCTTATCTACTAAATCACGAATTCATGCCCTAAACTAGAACACGCCATCATAGTTATACACACGCATCGAAAGTCCCAAACAAATATCATTTCGAGGAAAATATCAACAATACAATAATATCATATATTTGTATATTTTTTTTTTTGATAAATTTCAATCAAGAACATCAAGTAAATCAATCAAATCGAATTTTTTTTCCCGTGTGACAAGGCTTCAATAAAAGGTCAAGTCCAATTATCTCAACACGAAACCCAAATATATCTTTGATTTGAAAAGATTTCTATTTTGCTTGAGTTTTTGGGTATGAAACTGGTGTCAAGGGATTCGACATATAATAGGAGACTATATTGAACAAAATGACAGAGAAACAATGAAATTTTTTCTTTCATAATCTATGTTGAGACAAAATTATCTATTTTTGCAGTTGAAACATAAACTTTTATGACAGCTTATTCTATTTTCAAAGATAAGAAGAGAGTTATAAATGTCGCATGTCTTTAGGCCTCCTTATCCGATGATATATCGGGTTGACTCAGATCCAAATGTCGATGAAGCATTGCATATATTTATAGCGAACTTTTTTTTTCTTAGTTTTATATAATACGTACAGTATGTCAACTAATTCTTTGCAAAATGAAAAAAAGTCATAAAAATTCATTTGGAAGTGAAAATTGATTAACAAAAACGAGTTTTCTTTCTGTTTTTCTTTCAATATATTATTAAGGTAAGTATTAGTTATTAAAATGAATTACAAAAAAATTAAATTTCGACATAAAACATATAAAAAAAAAAAAAAACCTAAAAGCCTCCAATATTGAACTGTCAATTAATTCTTTGCAAAATGTAAATGTACGTGGAAAAGAGACACGAAACTAACTAACGGTAGATCAAATTCGAGAAAAATTAACACGTGCTGCTTTAGTATGCGTTCCTTTATTGCTTTCATTGTAATTTATGCCTTGGGCAAACGCACATATCGGAAAAATCGAAGTTTCAACAATGCCCGGCAAACGAGTTGATGAAAATTTAATTCAGTTAGTTTATTACAACCACTATAAAGGAAAAACGGCTAAAGAATTGGTGGAAATGTTTGGTATTAAATTAAGGACCGTATATAATATCATTAAGCGTGCCGAGAAAGAAAATCGTCTGCACCTAAACAATTCTGGAGGCAGACCATCAAAGCTCACAAAACGCGATCATTCTAAAATATTAAAAACGATTGGCGATAATCCGCACACAACACTGAGGCAGTTAGCATTGGACATGAAAAAGGATTGCGGTAGGGAAGTGAGCCATGAGACGGTAAGAAAAGTTCTTAGAATACATAATTACTCAGCACATGTAGCCAGAAAGAAGCCATTGCTTTCTGCTATTAACATTGAAAGGCGGCTGAACTTTGCTATTACTCCCGTAAACAAGCCCGCAGAGTACTGGAACGACGTTATTTTTTGTGATGAGACTAAAATAATGTTATATTGTCATGATGGACCCAGCACAGTTTGGAGACAGCCAAATACAGCCTTGCTGCAGAAGAACATCATACCAACAGTAAAGTTTGGCAATCTTTCGGTAATGGTGTGGGGTTATATCTCATCCAAAGGCGTTGGTGAGCTGCGGATTTTCAATGACATTATGACGAAGGAGTACTACTTAGACATTCTGAAAAATGAATTGTCACGGAGCGCGATGAATTTTGGGTTTGTTGATCCTCGCAACGCAAATAAACTAAAGTACAAGCTGTACCAGGATAATGACCCCAAACATAAATCGTTGCTGTGCAGGACCAGGCTGCTGTACTCTTGCAGTAAAGTTTTCGATGCACCTGCCCAGAGTCCAGACCTCAATTCGATAGAGAATTTGTGGGCTTTGCTGAAGAAGAAAGTGGCTAAACGCAGACTTACCAATAAAAATGCTTTAATCAAAGAAATTCAAGAAGAATGGCAGAAAATTCCGTTATATTACGAATTAAATTGCCTTATACCGTCAATGTCGCGTCGTCTGAAGGCAGTCATGGATGCTAATGGCCACCATACCAAATATTAATACTATTAGTATCATAGTTTTTTCACATTTAGTTATAAATCGAACATGTGTTTACATTTTGCAAAGAATTAATTGACAGTTCAATATTGGAGGCTTTTTGGTTTTTTTTTTTTTTTAATATGTTTTATGTCGAAATTTATTTTTTTTGTAATTCATGTTAATAAATAATACTTATCTTAATAATATATTGAAAGAAAAACAGAAAGAAAACTCGTTTTTGTTAATCAATTTTCACTTCCAAATGAATTTTTATGACTTTTTTTCAGTTTGCAAAGAATTAGTTGACATACTGTACTTTTTTAATTAGGTACGGATTTTTCATTTGCGACTTGTGAGGCTAATTAGCTTCACCTATATTTTTTCGCATGCTTTGTAAAAATGCAATATGCGTTCTGATTCGTCGCTTAAAATAGCATATAACGGCTCGACCTATGTCGTAAAAATATTAAAATTTTATCAAGATGAACTTAAAGTTTTTCAAGAATAAAACACGAAAGCGGAGAGAAATATAAAATCATAATCAATGGAGCAAGGTCAGTAGAAATATAGAAAAGTCATTAAAAGGCTGGAAGTCCAATGAATATATGGAACTTGATAAGTACAGTCATTCTGAATATCAGGCAATGTAAATATTCTTGTATTGTTATTTATTTCGTGTGAAATTTTGATTCCTATCATATTTCAGTCTGTTTATTTATTTTAAATGAAAGAAGATGCGTGTATACTCTGTGATTCTGTTGATGATAATTCGATTTTAAATTTTGCCAAAACCTTTTCAAGTTCGTTGATGAACCGTACTTCTTCCATAACATACTATAGAAGAATAATAGGTAGAGCCGATTATTCTATCCTGTTTCATTCATTAAATCGCTCCCTATCTCTTCCTAGATTGTTTCGACTTCTTTTCTAAGTAGTGGCGGCTCGTGAGGTACAGCATGTTGAGTACTGCAAACTTATAATAAATCTTTTTGAGTAATTCTTTACCATTTTACAAACGTATAGTCCAGTCAGATTAGATCAAAAAAGGTCTGTTTGGCGAAATGCTGCGATCTCGATGTTTTTTTTAACCTCATTGTTTTTTTTTGCGTAGATTACGATAAAAATATTATGGAAAATTGTATAGTGGGGGAAGGACTCGAAAAATAACAAAATTTGCAAATTTTCGCGTGTTTTAGGGGTTTTTTGAGATTGATGACGTTGTACTAAACTATATTGAAAAACTAAAAATTAGGATCGACAGTTAGACCTCTTATTTGAGTGGTACATAGTTAAACTCATTTTATTTATACCTGAGATATAGACTATTATTGAAGACATTTTTGTCAATTTTCAAAGAATTTGTGTTCTTGGAAGGAAATGAGTATCTCACAAATTGTAAAAAAGATATTGTACCAAAATCTTGCGGCATTGCCTCTTATTTAATGTACTTTAACTAATTGAAACAAAATTCAGTGTAAATTTAACCGGTTTCATAGAAATTTCATCTGATGAAGTTATTGCCAAATATCTTTTCGAGTAAATTTTTTCTTAATGTCTTTTTAAAAAAAAAAAAAGTTGGTCTAAATCAAGTCTCCGCCTGACGTCTATAGCAGGTTGTATTGTGCAAGTTAAAATTTTATTTTATTTAGCGTAGAAAAAAATATCTTTTCTTTTCCATTGGAACTTGCCCCATCTTTATTGATGGTTCCTTCAGACTAATTACAAGATTTTTACTGTTGCCTATTAACGTCCACGTTTCACTGTCATAGCAGAGTACAGGTCGTATTATAGTTTTGTAAATTCGCAGCTTCGTTTTTAATAAAATGGTACTGAGAAAATTAGTGTATTGGATTTAGTGAAATTCTGCAGTTTGTATGGGAGGTGGTGGAAGGAGGGGCGAGTTCTTATTGACTTTCTCCGAAATAACTGTAAACATCATGCTTTTGATATGTTTTAAATCGTAGATCAGAAGCATTCATTTAGGAAAATCGACTTTTTATAAAGTTGTGAATTTGTGTGTAGATCAAATGGATAGAAGGGGTAAAGCTAATCGGCTAATTTTTTTGGTATTATTAATAATTGTAAATAAATACTTAGTGCACGATTTCAGCTTGATAAATTTTATAGGCACTGAGTAAATTGGTTTAGACCATTTCATGAAAAAGTGCAGTTTGTATGGGAGGAGGTGGAAAGAGAGGGGACACGAATAATTTTTATACGATAGATTGAAATCATCATGAAAGTATTACATTCGAAATTTCAGATCAGTGGCTTTTACAATTTTCGAGCAAATCCGTTTATTGTCAAATTGCGAAATTGTGTCATTTTGTATGGCAGAGGGAGGAAGGGGTGGAGCGATTTGGCCCGTTCGCAAATTTGACCTTAATTTTTTGTCGAAAACGACGCGTACAAATTGTAACTTTCTAGCTCAACGCTTCTCAAGCTAGAGAGGACATGGACGTACATCCGGTATTAAGATGTAACACACAAAATAACTCTCGAACGCTTCGAGCTGTCGTGCTGAAATTTGTTGTGTGTCATTTTCAGCAAGAAAGTAACTTTAAGTTCATGAAGGGGGCACATCCCTCACTCCTACTACCCCCTCCCATACAAAATTCTGAAATTTTAAGAAATTGGGTTTTCTTCGAAACTATTTAAGCAATTGTCTTGAAGTGGGTCAAAGTATAATGATGTATGTATCATTACCGTCATAAAATATTGAGCCGATTCCCTCACTCCTTCTACTACTTCCCATACAAATGCACAATTTTGAAACCAGACCTGTGGGGTAGCACTAAGCACAATACTTACAAAATTATCGATAACAAAAAAGAAAACCTATATTGAGTTTATATTTTATAATTGTATTCTAAACAGTCTTGTGGATAACATGGTTTGGCAAGTCAACACTTGCTGTAGTTTTTTAATTACATATACGCAATTGAACAGTTCAATAGATCTGGCCGGACCTATTCTTAGAGAGAAGGGTTAAAGTATACGAATATTTGGTGCATGGCGATGTTATATTCCCAGCATTTTTCTAGCACTTATTTCACTGTAAATACTTGATCCATAGTTGATCGTCCGGCTCTGAATCTACCTTGGTATTCTCCAATTATGTTTTCGCCATTAGGTTTATTTCGGAACTCTTTGTCAAGATTTTGTAAGATATACAATGAAATCCCTCTATAGTTTTCGCAATAGAGTTTGTCACCCTTTTTGTAGATCGGAAATATGTTACAATGCGTTTACGCCAATAAGTAGTGTTTTGATGTGTCCAGATTTGCGAGACCATAGCGTGAATTTTCCTAGCAATGCAGTCACTACCGCTCTTGTTGTTTTTTAAGTTTTTAATGGCATTTTTGGGAGGCTGAATATGTTTTCGTCGTCAGCAGGTGCCTCAGTCAGGTGGTCATTTACATAAATAGTCGATGATGAACTCGGCTTAAGCAACTGTTGGAAATATTGCCCCCGCATCGTTTTTATCTTTTCCGCATCATGCGTCCTGCTGTGTCCTTACAAAGGCTTGTTTTCGGTTGAAATGCTCGTTGCTGCCTTTTTACTAGAGCGTAAGCTGGATATAAAATCTGCATCCATTTTGCATAATTCATCATTGAGATACTTTATTTTCTTTTTTCTGCAAGTTTTGTTCGCAAATCGTCTAAGCTCGTCAAATATGTCTTTCTTGGCTCTCGTTGGTCGATAAGTAAATTGTTTGTAAGCTGCATTCCTTTTGTCTATTGCATTTTGGCATTCATCATCGAGCCAATCATTCTTCCTTTCGCCAGGTCTGGTGGCCTATAACCTCCTCTGCGACGGTGTTAATACCATTTTTGATGGAGAGCCATAATTGCTCTATTGGCATTTCGTGGTAGTTGAATAGTCCAACGCCCAACTCCCAACATGGAGGGAGGACCAGGTCTGTGTACTACGTCCTGAGACGCACTGGTGTTTCTGGCCATTCAGAATGTATTCTTCCTTCCTCCTTTTTCAAAACGGGCTTCAGATCGTCTTAGACGGAGTTCTTTAAGGAAGTCGTTATAATATATTATTTAAAATTGTGTACTTGTATCGGAGGTAATAAAAGTGGCGAGGCGATCGGAACAACATTTTCATTGTTTTTTATTGATGGTAGGTATGCAACAAAAACAAAAAAAGATTACAGCTCCGATCTTTATGTAAACAAAAAAAAAAACCCTGGCCACTGACAGATTCTGCTTCCAAAAATAATAAATACAAAGAGCACACTGCTATGAAAAATTAATGACACAGTTAATTTTAGCCGTGGCTGCCGATATTAATTTCTGATATAATTGATTGGTGAACTTAGTTTCACTATTTATACGTAGATGGGACGGGAAGGATAAGCTGAAGAGTAGTTGTGATTTAAAAGAGGTCATGATGTCAGACGCTAGGATGTAGCGTATTGGTCTTATAATACGAAGGTCGTGAGTTCAAATCCCGGTCGACGCAATAAATAATTCCAGCACATTGTTTGCTTGGATATGTCTTGGTAACCACAATCTACGAAAATGAGAAATTCGTAGAAAGAGGGTGTGCGCAATAAGTAATGAAAAATGTTAAGGAACCTGAATGTCAGGAGGCTAAGGTCCGATTTGGGCTGTAGAAGAGTAGAATGTCAGATGTACATGACTTCACAGTTGATGAAAGTGTGTTTCAAATCCGTTTCCAGCACATTTTGGGACAAAAAACCAAAAAAAATCAAATATGTAAAAATAATTTGAATAAAATTAGAATCAAATTAACATGCAAAAAAGTTACATTTGAATTTTTAAATCTGTTAGTTTTTGGAGTGTCGTAAAAACTCCTTTATATTCTGAATAAAAACTTGAACAACTTTCATGTCAAATAATTTATCGTTTTTAGCCTCGAATTCCTATCAAAAGCATCAACCGTAAAGGTGCTTAGCCATTACTCGTGTCTTTTTTCCACCCTCTATTGTAGACATGCTTATATAAAAGTTCTTGCACAAAAAGAAATCCCCGAATGAACACCACACAGTATTTATATCGTCGAAATTCACATCTAATGGTTCTTGCATCCATCAGCCCTTCAATTTAAGATCATTGAGCACGACATGGTAGCCACATATTTAATTTATGTAAAACACGGAAGCAAATCACACAAAAAATTGGTTGAAAATGCACGGGAAACGGAGTAAAAGGATGTTACGTTCTGTCCCAGATACGAAGCAGGAATATATAGTAGCACTGAATTTTGGTTTCGATTGCTTGTTAAATGGCATTCAATGGTCGATAATGAGAAATTGCTACGAAATTACGATATAGTATGTTAATCTAGGGAAATAATCAGTAATGTAAAGTTGAGTTGAGTTTTATAAAGACTGAAATGCTAATGAATTTCGTATTTTTTTTCGAAGCATTGACTTGATAGTATGAATATAGAAATAGCACTGTAATTTCTTCTTCTTCAATGGTACAACAGGCGAAATCGGGCCTTGGCCTCTTGACCTTCAAGTTCCTTAACTTTTATTTTCCTTTATGGAAGGGTTGTGAGCTCTTCGCACAACTCTCTATCTACGAATTTTCATTTTCGCAGATTGAGGAAGCCCAAATATAACCAAGCGGGCAGTGTGCTTTGCATGCATTGAATTCCATTGAGAGTGGAAGTTATTTGAAGGAATAAAATTGAGAGAATTGAAAATTGGTAATTTATAAAATTCCATCAATATTGGCAATTTTGGAAGTATGGAACAGAGATTAGCGAAATAACATTTTGCCCTTTACGTACGTTTTTTTTTTTTTTACGTAGCCGAACACAAATTAGGGGGTCACCCTTTAATGCAATTTACAGTCATGTCGGTAAAGGAAAAAAAGAAGTTAAGGTTAAACGGGATGAAAAGAAGGAAAAAGCCTAAAATGCCGGTGGACGTTGAGTTTGAAACGTCGAAGGTTGTATGACAAAGGAAATACAGCTTCTGGCAATGTATTCCAAAGCTTAAAAGTTCGGGGTATGAATGACTGCCTATATTTCACTGTACGGGAAGTTGGAAGCTTAACAGTTAACTAGTGTACGCTTGAAGCTGGGCGAGTGTTTCTAGGAAATGTGTACAGAGGTGGAATAAGTTTAGCAAGTTCCTCACTGCATTTACCATGAAAGTAGCGGTAGTAAATGCTTAGTACTCCGACATTTCGGCGATGCTCTAGGGAGTCTATAGAAATCGTGTTGGCTTCATCTCCAATTAATCGGAACGCCTGTCTCTGGACATGGATAAATGCGAATTGTACTCGAGGCGTGGTCTAATGTAGGCCTTATAGATATTTGCTAGGTCACTGGGAGTAAAATATTTTTTACATCTTCGGGGAACCCCTAGGCATTTGGAAGCGTCAAGTGCAACGTCGAGTATGTGCTGGTTTCAATTGAGATGGTTATTTATTTTAATCCCAAGGAGTGAGAAGTACTTGAAAGAGTTTAGTTGGACACCACCGAAGGTTACATTAGAGACCGACGCCGGAACATAACGTTTAAGGGAAAGGTGTTGAACTCTACTATATTTATCCTGCCACCATTCCAAGATTAGGTTCAGATCAGAGTTCAATGATCCAAATAGTTCGGCACTTTTAAATGCTACCGGGACACGGTGAGCGTTAGTAATCGAGTCGAATTTATAGATGTTATCCAGGGTACTGTCATCTGCAAAGCAATGTATCGGATTGAGCGTTGACGACAGAAGGTCATTGATAAAAATAAGAAAGAGTGTGGGTGATAAAACAGAGCCTTGGGGGACTCCGAAATCTATGGGAAAGGGAGAAGATGACACGCCATCCAATTTGACTTGTATGGTGCATTCATATAAGAAACTCTCAATCCATTTTACGAGGTAATTACTAAAGCTGACTACTTTGAGCTTCAGTAGGAGACATTTGTGCCAAACTCTGTTAAACGCTTCAGCGATGTCAAGCGCCAGAACTTGACCTTCCCCAAATTTATGGATGCAAGAGTTCCAACGATCAGTCAAATATACCAAGAGGTCACCTGTAGATCGTCCGGGACGGAATCCGTATTGGCGACCATTAATAAGTTTGTTATCTTCAATATAGCGGACTATTTTGCAATTCACAGCCGTTGCCATCACTTTCGACAGAACGGAAGTAATGGCGATGGAGCGATAGTTGGCGGGTAACGCTTTGTTTCCTTTCTTGGGAATCGGCTGAACAATCGCCATTTTCCACGTGCGCGGAAAGTGACCAGAAGAGTAATAGAGATGGAATAAATCATTTTGAATGCATTAAATTGAGGCGGGAAATAGCATTGTGTCTTGAATGAAATGCTTTCAATTTGATCAAGGGTGGAACTATTTTAAATGACAACATGGGAACAGTATAGGGGTCTTAATGCATTGAATTTCATCTAGGTGGGAGGTTTGGAAACCTTGAATTGATGCCATCGAAATAGCATGAACTGAATTCTATCCAAGGTTGAAATTTTAGAAGTGTTCAATTATAGTCAAAAATTGAATTCGCATCCGTTCCACTAAGAAATAATGCTCGAACAGAACCACCAAGGGTATAGAAATATTTGTTGTCGCTCAAAACATCGACAATTTTAAGAAATGGATTTTTCTTCTAAAGTATTCAAGCTATCGACATTCAATTTGGGTCAAAGTATAGGGATATATATATCGTTAACATCACAAAATATTGATCCGATCCCCTCACTCCCTCTACCCCGTCCCATACAAATGCTCAGTTTTGAAAAATTCGTTTTTTCGATTTTCACTGAAACTAGCAAAGCTGAAAAGACATATTTTTTCCACAATTAAGTACATTATAATTGCAATCAATTTTGAAAAAATTATCAACTTCACCTCACTCCTTCTACCCCCTCCCATACAAATTTCATGAAACTTTTAAATTTCGATTTAATTATTGTTCTTCGAGACTGTTAAAGCTATCGAATTGAAGTTTTGTGGAAAATATACTAACAGAAATATCATTGACGATGAAAAATTTTGTATTGATCCATATACTTCTTCTACCCCCTACCATACAAATGCATAATTTTGTTAAATGCAGAATATCGATTTCCATTAAAGCTAACAAAAGTACAAACTCACTGTCCCTTAATAATTGCAATAAATACTAAAAAAATATCAGCTTCGCTTCACTACTTCTACCCCCTCTCATAAAAATATCTTTATTATAAATTCAATAAAAGCATTTCTCCTTCGAACATGAGTGCTATCGACTTTGAAATTGAAACAAAGCATGGTGATAAGGATGTTGATAAGCAGTTTCGAAATCATGTAAAACCCTCCACATCCTCTGCCACCTCGCATACAAATGCTCCAATTTCAGGAAAACTATGTTCAATTTCTTTGAAAACAATGAAAACTTCAAATTTTAAATTCAACACGAAACATTTTGCATGCCACGTTCGGTGTCATATACAAAAACTACGAACCTCCCTCCTCTGCCTCTATCACCTTCCATACAAAAGTCACTATTTACTATTCGAAAGAATTTGAGTTGACATATTTTTTGGTACATTAAACTTCTTTCCATTTCATCTAGAGTATGATTGGGCATCTATAGTATTATATGATTGGTCATCATAATTCTGTTATGTTTTGTACTGAGTTTGAACTCGATAAACTTAACACGTAGATTTGTATAAAGAAAGAGAAAGACTTTGTCCAGTCTTTCTGGATCGAGGCATTCTAGGCTATTGGTCGTCCTACCTATTTACAGTTCCTCTAAGTTGCCGGCTCTTTTGAGGCAGCGCAGTATCATATTAGGCGGAGAGCGAGTTTCGTCACTTGGGCTTAGAGAGTGCTTCCCGAAGTGATGGAGTCTACTGCGTCTTTGTTGAAACGACAGTGTAGAGATCAACTGTTATTCTCAGTTTCTGTGATGCTGATTGGTGGGACCATTCGAGGTCCGTTTTGGGTTGACGGGTTCTGCTTAGATACTCATTTTTTAGCCAGGACGACAGACTCCTTATTACGCGGAACCTCTGAGTGTTCTGCTGGTACCTGATAGTAGGATTTTAAGAACCTAAGTAGATTGTCACACCAATTTCGACTTGATTACGATTACGATGATAGTACCAGGAGTGTGGCTTAACCGTCGAAGAAAATATACATCCCTTTTTTAATGTAGTCACTTTTCATGTGCACATGGGCATGTTGTAATAGCATGTATTAGGAGTACACATTGAAAACCGTCATTTTTTGTTTTTTTCAAAATTTTCAAAAATGGTTAAATATTCATTACTCAAAGAAATGCCCATCTAGAGATGGGCATTTCTTTCCACAACTTTTTTCCCATCTTTCTGGCAGCATACGACTCCGCGTCGAAGAAACTGCTCTTCTTTTGAGCCGATCCACGAATCGAACCAAGTTTTGGCTTCTTCGTAAGAATGGAAGTGCTGCTCAGCCAGGCCACGCGTCATCGATCGGAATAGGTGGTATTCGGAAGAAGCGATGTCTGTAAAATACGGCGAGTGGGGTAGGGTGTACCATTTCAGTGTTTCCAGCGAAATCACTTTGTCGTGTCTCTTTTGGTATTGTGGTCGTTTCTCCTTCAATGCTCGGGTCAAACGCATTAATTGTAGTCGATAGTGATCTTCTTGGTTTCACTCGGTTCCAATAGCTCATGATAAACTACAAAAATGTCCTCTCTTCCACTGACATGCCGGTTCTCGACTTCAAAATCACAGCTCTTGACGTGGTCAAACCAATGACGACACGTTCTTTACTAATAGCACCCTCACCGTAAGTTTCAGCAATCATTCGATGCGCCTTAGCCGCAGATTTTTTGCATTGAAGGCCAAAAGCAAAACCTGCCGCAAATGACGCTTAATTGGCTTAAACTTCGACATATTCGCGAACAAAAAGTATATGATGCCGACAAAACGTCACATATCTAATGATGAGGAGTTGTTGACAGATGCATGTGACGTTTCTGATCCGCCATTGTTGATCAGCATTTACTGCTGGCGCCATCTCTTGTAAAACGGCGGGTTTCAATTTTTACTTCCGATACTTCAACTTGTTACATGAAAGAACACTTTCCTAGACTGTTTGAGATTCTTATATTTTATTCCCGCTACTATTCCTTCGTTTGTTTTTGAGCCATCTGTTGAGTATATTTGTTCAATACCTTCCGTCTATTTTGTCCTTGTCAGTATGAGTGTTCTCAAATGTTTCACGATAAATATTTGCTGGCAGTTAATCGGTCACCCATTATGGAGTTGTATGTTTCATTATTTCTGTACTCACTTCAAGAAGGTATGTGTAGCGCCAATTTTGGTGTTCACCCACTCGTGCTTGACAGACAGTTCTATCCTTACTTTTAATAAGGAGATGAAGCGGACGTAAATTTAGTATTGTCTCTAGGGCTGCAGTAGGAGCTGCACGCATTTCTCCGGTTTCACATACGCAGGCCAGTCTTTGTAGGTTTCTCAACTTAGCTCTGTCTATACATAGTTTGTGTATTTTTTTTACCGATGAGTAGGTGAAAATGGGTATTACTATGGATGTGTACATCAATAGATTGATGATTAGTTTCATTCTGCACATTTTTTTCTGTGATTCTATTGCAGATTCGCAGTCCTGCTCTTTAAGAAAGGATTGGTTGTGCCTAAAAGCTTGGGTGGTTCAACCAGCTTGAGCGATCTTCTTAGTGTAAACGGCATTACTGTCGACTTTTTGGAGTTTTTGGTCAGTTCATGTTTGCTGCATCATTTTTTAATGGAACCCAGAGGATTTCGGACAGTGAAGGTTGCACACTCCCCTTGAACTGTATTGTAATCACAACGCATCTGCATATCTTTGTGTTAGGATTCTCTAGTGGCTTAGTTCAACCAGTAGTGTGTCTACCACCTGTGACCACAGAAGCGGCGATAGTACCCTCATTTTGGGTAACCTCTGCCGGTTTCAAAAACCGGTGTGCCACTAATCGTCTGTGACTTCGTCATTCTATTTTTGAACATGGCTCCACGACGATTGGCGCTAGTAGTGAGTGCATGCAATATCGTAAGCGACCTCAATGTTCAGAGCACCGTCAGCCAGATTAGCTAGTGTTATACCACCAGGGCTTCTACGTTCTTCGAAACAGGCGTGGTCGAGTTTGGTTAGTAATAGCTTCCTTCTCTAGCCTACTTGCTATTTTTCATCCTGGCACCGCAGACTGCTATTGCGTCTTTTTTCTCTAAAACTTTTTCGGGATGTCCGACTTGTTTATTCCTCTGGCCTCCTGCTCAATTGGTCGCTATCATGTACTACATGGTCGACCAACCCGACGTCTTCCTTGAGGATTATAATCCAGAGCCTGTTTGGCGATGTTTCGCTCGAGATTCCTCAAAGTGTGACTGATCCACTGCCACTTCCGCCTTTGAATCTCAATGCCTATTTTAGTCTGTCCAGTTGAACTCCAAAGTTCGTCGTTGGAGATCACTTCTGGCCAGAATATTCCTAAAATGCGTCGGAGGCATTGGTTCACGAAAGTTTGCAGTTTCTTGGTAAGTCGAAAGGCTTTTCACGTACTATAACCATATAACAACACGAATTTGACGCATGCGTCAAAAACTCGAAGCTTCGACCCAAGGGAGATCTCTCTTAACCTTCAGAAAGGGGAAAGGACACCGAAGGCCTGACGAGCTTTATTTAGACGAGCCTCAATACCCTTTTCGGCTCCACCGTCCATGCTGACAATGCTTCCGAGATATCAAAAATGTTGCACCTCTTCCACATCTTGTCCGTTAAGAACAATCGGTATGTTTGTGTTCGAACCCATATGCATGTACTTGGTTTGACGCACATTTATTTTCAAAGCCCGAACGGTAATGTGCAAGCAAACACACGTCATCAGCATAATCCAGGTGACTTAAGATGTTAAATAGTCTCCATTGAAGACCTTTATCTTTCCCACCTTCTAATGTAGTTTTCAAGATGTCATTTATTACCTCCAGAAACAGGGCTGGTGATAATATGCAGCCTTGTCTAATACCCGTTCGTACAGGAAAGCTCTCGAACAACTCTCCTCTATGCAAGACGTGACACCTTGCATCTTCGTAGGATTCTTTAATCATAGGTATGACCTTATCTGGAATACCTCTCTTACGCAAAGCATTGCATATGTAATTTCGCTTAACGCTGTCGAAAGCCTTCTCCAAGTTGACAAACATGAGATGTGATGAACCCATTTCGGCTGATTGCTCCAGTATTATCTGTAGGGTGTTTGTGTGGTCGGTACAAGACGACCCTTTACGGAATCCAGTCTGACAAACTTCGAGAGTGCTCTTCACAACATCACTAATCCTATTTAGAATTGCCTTAGCTATGATTTTCGATACGGTAGTAAGTAGACATATATATACCACTCCAATTGCCACAATCCGGAAGGTCGCCCTTCTACGGAATTTTCACAATGACGCCCTCCTTCCATTCAGTCGGATATCTTCCTTCATTCCACACCTCAGTAAAGAGTGAGAGGAATATATCGGCTGTAATTTCCGGGTCCGCTTTAAGGAGTTCGGTTGGTAGTCCGCCTATACCTGGGGCTTTCTTTCCCGCTATTGACCGCATGGCGGAATCTATTTCTTCCTTATCTGGGGGATTGTCCCTGTAGAGTATTGTTGCGGTTGGATGTTTGGTAGTTGTTCTGTTTCTGGAATATCTTCCTCTGACAAGATGTTTAAAATATCAGGGAAGTATTCCTTCTTTCGCCGCAACTGGTGTTCCACTCATATTAAGTAGAGGCGGTGAAAATCCTATTCGTCAACTGTTTCATAATTTTAAATAGTGAACCCATATCCCCAAGGTAAGCCGCAGATTCTGCTTTATTGGCCAGTTCTTCAATGGTATTTCTCTTATCGCGTCTAACAGTCTTTATACTCTAGATAAAATCTGAGAGTATATTGTGTTTGCCTTACCGTTTGTAACGATAAGAATAACGCTCGCACAGAGCCGCCAAGGGTACAGAAATATTTGTTGTCGTTCAAAAACCTCGATTCCGAGTGACCGTCTGTCCGTCTGTCTGTCTGTCCGTCTGTGCGTCTGTCTACAGCATAACTCTCGAAAGCTTTGAGCTATAGTGCTAAAAAATTTTGTGTAGCAAAAAGTAACTAAGTTCGTGAATGGGCTACATCCTCCTACTCCTTCTACCCCGAAATATTAAGAAATATATTTTTCTTTGAAACTATTTAAGCTATCGACTTGAAATTTAGGTCAAAGTATTATGATATAGATGTCATTAATATCACGAAATATTGACCCGATCCCCTTACTCCTTCGACCCCCTCCCATACAAATGGACAATTTTGAAAAATACATATTTTCGATTTTCATTGAAACTAGCAAAGCTGAAAAGACGACATTTTGTCAGAATTAATTCTACTATAATTGCAATTTATTTTAAAAATAATTATCAACTTCACCTCACTCCTTCTACCCCCTCCCATACAAATTTTACGAAATTTTGAAATTTAAATTAAATTATTTTTCTTTGAAACTGTTAAAGCTATCAACGTGATATTTTGTATAAAGTATACAAATAGAAATATTAATAATGCGAAAAAAAAATTGATTTGATCTGTACACTCCTTCTACCCCCTCCCATACAAATATATAATTTTTGTTAAATGCATTTTATCGATTTCCATTTAAACTAGAAAAAGTACAAACTTCAAATTTTGCCAGAATTTGTTTCTTAATAATTGAAATAAGTGTCAGAAAAAATGATCAGTTCCGCTTCACTCTTTCTACCACCTCCCATACAAATATCTCTATTATACATTCAAGAAAAGCATTTCTCCTTCAAGTATATGAGAGCTATCGACTTTGAAATTGAATCAAAGCATGGTGATAAGGATGATGATAAGCAGTTTCAAAATCATCTTAAACGCTCCACTTCCTCTCAAATGGTCGATCTGGTTCTGAGTAATACCATTAGCGGAAATCCAAGATGTTATATGGTGACTCTTGCGTGGTAAAAGGGTCCCTCCGATGACCATTTGTTGAGTACTGTAAAACTTCGCAAATAATTCGGTTGTGACGCGTCGATTTAAGGGTCACCATGCTTCCCTATGACGTGTTCTAGGCCAGTGTGTCAGAGCCAACCTGGGCATTCATATCTAATGAGATGATAATAATATCACGTCTTAGAACACGATTGAAGGTAGCACTCAGTTGGCTTTAAAACTCCTCTTTGTCACCAGGTGCTGCGGTATTAGCACTGTCGAATTGTGACGTTTCTGACACTGGTCCTGAGCCTGACGACGATAATTTATCCGAAATTGGCTAACCGCTGATGAGACTGTTTCTCGCTCTCGGTGTAAGGACGACCGCCACGCCATTTTTGGCTTCACTCTCAGGACCAACGTACAGAATGGTGTTTCCGTTAGGGGTTCATTCTTCTCCTGATCCGGTCTTAATATCAGTGATAAGCCCATGATCCAGTGAGTGTCCACTTCCCATTTTTAGGGCAAACAGGACTGGCTGTGGGTGAATTCTACTGCCCCCATCCCACAGGGAGATAGTTAGCTCAGGTCCGTGGAGACTATTTTCCAAAGATATTGCAGAAATGGTAAAACCTCATCTTACAACCCCCTGCGGGGAAATATATGAGACTTTGTAATATTTCACAACTTTGCAACTCTGAAGATGCCTCAAATATTTTAAATTTAATTAATACGAGAAACGACTTCTAAATCTTCCCACATAGGCATTTCTATGGCATAACATTATTTTCTCGGATGCTAACGCATCTGCTTAAAATTCTATGTCTTGTCACGATATCTGGAACGTTAAGGAACCATCACTATCAATTCTAGGGAAAATATTTATGCTTGCTGCTCATTTATCTGACTATTTTTTTTTTATCGTATACAACTCACTCCATACTGGACAACAATAAATTCTTTCCACTACATCCATTAAGTATACGCTTAATAGCGCGCTAAATTCGTTCCTGAATGTGACTAGGAAGTCAAACTACCACAATTAAACACTTGATGTTATGCACATAAATTATGAATGGCATAATAATTCTAATTTTATTCTTTTTTATTCGATTTTTACAGAACGTACGCGAAGAAATAGAAGCGGCTGAATTAAAACCACAAAAGAAGAAGTCTCGTAATCCGAGGAAGAAATCCAAGGAATATAATCTCAAATAGCAGCATAGTAGCAGAGCAATCCGGGGAGGAACGTTGCAGCATATTCGAACATGTCTCGGTTATTACAAAAATTATGTAATTTGATTCAATTTAGTGCATTTGTGATTCTCACGACATGCGCCCTCGGAAATTTAAGTGCCTGGCAAGAGAATGTTCGACCGAAACTCTACGTTGAATTGGGTAAGTACACTATAAATAATTATATTTCAATTAAATGACACTTTCTTCGTGTGTGTGTGTCAAATCCACTTTTATACACATTTTCATTCATTTTAGTGCTCTATTCGCCTGTGCCCAACCCTTCAAGGTAAACTCGATTTTCCCGATGAATTATTTATTAGACAATTCACACATTATTCGGTCATTAATTTAATAATAAACGATCGTTTCTTTGACATTCATCCACCCACCCCGCAGTATAGAGATGATACTTAGGCTTATTTATTATTCAAGATGTGTTTCACGTTTTGGAAATGTGTTGTCCTGTCTTATTGTTTTAATATTGCATATATGCCTACATATGAAAAAACAATAAATAAATAAATAGAAAAAAATTATGATTGAATTGCTCTTTGGCAGCTACCGTATATATGATGCCTTATTGGCTCAATAAGGCGAAAGCTACACCGTAACGAAACGGACACATTTCTTCCGTTTGATTACCGTATGTGTCACTTAATGTATACTTGTCGAATTGAACTTATAAGACGGCAGACATGACAACATGTCTTAACGGAAGTTCTTCATTCGGCAAGACGTACATTGTACTAGAGAAAAAAAATAGAGTACAACGATAGAGGAGCCATTCAAGTCGCCTATACGAGTTACATTCAAGTAGCAATGAAATGATATTGTGTCCACGTATTGTTGTTGTCAGCTGAGTATAAAGATTAATGGGATCTTAGGCTACTAAAGTGATCTGAGAAAGGGAAAGTATTATTGATACGAGAAGTGAGCTAGGCGACAATATAGAAGACCTTGTATGCACTTTACACGCCTTTATACATTTATTCTGTTGCTATGTTCGTTCTGGATAAGTGTCTCAATTGCCTAAAGATTAACACTTTACAAACACTCTACGTGCCCTTCTGGGTTCGAGTCGTGTTAACATAGATGTGGCAATTTCAAACTTCAAAAGAAGAATCGTAGCTATATAAGTGAAAAATAACCGACTACAATTGGCAATGTACTTGTGATTTATTGTAATACGACTGAATTGAACATTTCAAAAATTCATGTTCAATTTTGTTTCAAATGTTATTTCGCTATTTGACCCTTTTCATAAAAAATTCAAAGCTATTTTTCGTTGTGAAGTCATTTCGTATTCTGTTTTTACGTTATTTTATTATCATAATTTTCATACAAACTTTTATTCCAGCAGCTAGAACTGGGAAAAAACTAATTCATGTTGCTTAAATTGGGCTCAGAAGGAATTATAATGAATATAAAAAAGAGCGTAGGAGCATAACTGAACCTTGACGGACTCCAAAATTGATTGCGGGTTAATCGAATCATACGATAATTGAGATGAAATAAAGATTTTTTTGACTTCACATTTTATTACGGAGGTATTAAAAGTAAATTATCTCTAATTAGAGCACGTTTTTCTTGAAAATTGGTTTAAAGTGTGATCTTTGTGATGGCGGAATTGAACTATTTTCTCAGATCATTCAACAGTGTCGATCAAAATGTTCTCCTCTATATTAGGTTTTTTTTTGTTTTATAAGTCGGGGAACACGTGGGAGCACTGCTACCTTCTCGGCCTATTCTGCGTTTATTGCCTCTGTACTCTACCATAACTCAATAGCTTTGGCTAATCTAAGTATCTTTAAGGGAGCCATGTTGGTTAAGTAGTAACATAGTATGTGTTCTGTCATTTCTGAGTTTTTGAGACAGAGGCGGCATATGTCGGTTTCAGCTAGACACATATTTTTAAGGTGATGGCTTACTCCGCTATGGCCCGTCATAAGGCCATCAGAGTACTTATTTTGCTAAATTTGAGAATATCCTCCACTTTTTTGTGGTAGGACTAATTTTTTTGAGATTGGTAAACCTGAAAGTCTATTCCAGTGCATTCTCTTGCTCAACCCACTTTCTATGTATAAGGTTGGAGTGTCCTTTTGGTTTTCCACAGAATGGCTCTGGTCCAATAAAATTAGTTTCTGCACCGTTTTTTTCAAGGCGGTCTGCCTCTTCATTTTCATCAATCCCTATACCTATATCCTGGGACCCACATTAAGGTTACTTTTTTCTTTCTTTCCAAAGCGATTTGGTTTTGAAGGCAGTCCCAAACTAGCCTCTATGCGTGCTTGTTGGATGCTAGGGCGAACTTGTGTTTATTAATTTTACTTTAATGTTATACTTAAAATGTATAAAACACACAGACAAAAAATTTATTTATTTTGAAGGTACCGCCACTTTTATGTTTTATCAACAAAATGATCATTTTCGCAATAAGAGTTGTTGAATTGAAAATTATCAACTATTTTTAATATGAAATTTGTATGGGTAGTTACTAGTAGGTAGGTAGGAACAATATTCTTTATTTAATTAATAAAACTACTACTTTGTGTATCCTCCGCGAGCCTTGATTATGGCATGGAGAGATATTTTCGCGTTTTTTTCAAAATTTTGGACGCAGCCACGTGGCTACAACCAATTCTTCTGGATATAGCCCTAGTGGAAAGCCCTTCGTTGCTTAACGCAACAATAATCACTTTTTTTTTCACTATCCAATTGTGGTCCATGTTTACTCGTCAGCTACAATAAACGACTGACAGAAGCCGACTCTGTCGCGAAACCTAGACAAACCGATAGATAATTCACCCCGCATGGGATTTCCCAGGTAAGTTTTGGTTATAAAACCCATAAAAATAGCGTTTTCTAGGAAATTTCGCATTTTTTCACAGTGTTAACTTTTAATTGGCCACCACGGTAAATAGTTTCATTTCGATGAGCTCTCCTAATATTCTCTTGCTAGTTCCATTGCTATAAGTTTGGCCTGGGAGATTTTCGCCTCTTTAACGAGTGGTTTCGAAACCGAGAAGTTAGGACCATTAACTCCAGCTCCAGTCCCCTCCATCTGTTGTGATGGTTAATTTCTCTTCAATTTCATGTAGCATGAATTGGCAGTCCTTGCGCTCTCTGATTATAACTTTGATGGAAGTTTCATAGTTGAATTCTGTCGGTATGGTGTCCAATTATATTGAGGTTAGAACCTCAATTTTCGGGTTTTTTAGGATTTTGAGATGGCCCCAAAAATCCCTCGATTTGTATTTGTTTTCCGTCTTTGATAACCTCCTTCTTTACTTGGAGATGTATCGGAGAGATGTTTAGGAACATTTCCATTGCCGCACTAGAACAGGTTTTCATCGATCCTGAGATACTAAGATAATCTAGTCTTTCGATTTATTGTAGCGGAAGCTTTGCTTCTTGTTGCAATATTTTAGTCACGAGATTGTCGATCCGTATGTGACTATTGGGAGGGTGATTGTTCTGTAGCACCAGTAGATCATTTTTGGCTGTAGTGCCCATTTTCTGCCAAATAAGCTTTTGCAGACCTAAAACGGATGTAATGCATTGGCATGATTTGATGCTATGTGTGTTCCATTTGAACCTTTTTTATCACATATAACACCAAGATATTTTACCTTATTTGAAAAGGGTATAGGTGTTCCATTTATAGAAGAAGGTGTTGGATTTTCATACTTGGGTTGATGTTCAAGTTCTCAGCCTGACACCAGTTCATTATCACCTCTAAGGCTGATTGTATCCTTTCCAAAGTTTTTAGGTCATATCTGCCTATAATGATAATGACTAGGTCATCACTTACCTCATAACCTGGCTCTGTTAGACGGTCCAGGAGCTCATCAACAACAATTGACCACAGAAGTGAAAATGGTACCCCTCCTTAGGAACAGTCTCTAAAGGTATGTGCAGTCAATATGCTGTCACCGAGATACGTGGATGTCTTCCGGAACTTCAACATGGGGTGTATCCTTTTGATCGTGGCCGATTCTAAACCCTTTTTCCTAGCTACCGCCATTATGGCGTTATAAGAAGTGTTGTCGAATGCGCAAAGGGCAATTACTTTGTAGTCTCTAATTTTTTTATTTCGTCTCTTGACCGTGAAGGGCTGAATCTGTGGATTTGTCTTTCTGGTAGGCATGTTGATTCTTATTAAGGCCCTGTTTTTATGTGAAGGTTCACTAATTTCTCCATCAACGAAATTTTTGACCTTCCTTCGTAAGTTCCATATTATGTCACTACAACGTATTAAGAAGCAATAAAAAAACTATTGTTTATAATAAAAATAGGCAACGAGAAGAGAGTTAGGGTGTATCTTAGTGGATAGCGTGTTGGTCTTCAATGCGAAGGTCGTGAGTTCAAATCCCGGTCGACGCATAGTTCCAGAACACCGCCTGCTTTGGTATACCTTGGTCACCTCAATCTACGATATGAAGGCTGTCCGCCTTCGGTATTAATTGCGGCACCGCCTAATGATGATGTCTGGCTGTGCGTATCCAAATGTCACAAGCTTACTACTGGTGATACAATTTTGAACTACCTGTGGCATTAATTGAGCATCAGTGAGAGAAACGATTTTGTTTGTTACCGGCTTACGAAGAAGTCGGCTGTTATCGATAACCTCAACTTTGTTTCATTTAAACTCCGTGCTCCACAGGAATATCCTCCCCGCTTGTCGGCCGATGGATTCTGGCCTGATGGTATCACGTGTAAGGAATTCAAACATCGTAGAATTAGTACTGTTTCTCCAAATTTTCGTCTATCTCCTGTTCAAGGCCATCAAACGTAAATTCTAATACTTGCTCTTTAAATTTATTATATCAAAATGTGCGTGGTCTAAGGACCAAGTTGTCGGTCTTTCTTTGTGCGATATTAGAGGACTCTCCTGACATTATTTGTGTTTCTGAATCGTCACTGATTCCTTCGATTTTCAACTCTGAATTGTTTCCATCATCTTACACCGTTTACAGAAATGATCGTGATCTGATGCGAACCGATAAAAAGGGTGGAGGTGGGGTTCTAATGGCTGTTAATAACGACATACTATCTTTACGTTGTCCGGTCTTCGACTCTCATCGCATCGAAAGTATTGTGGGGAAAGGTAGACTTTCTTATAATAGTTTTCTCTACCTTTGTTGCGTTTACATTCCTTGTAGTTCTAATGTAATTACACTTGAGCACTTTTTTGATGATCTTTCTATCTTCATTAACAACATTGATCTGGGTTCGAAATTTTTGATCTGTGGGGATTTCAACTTACCTATGGTCTCCTGGAACAATAGTGCTACTCTTCCTGTGTCTCAAAACTCATTCTCCTCCTGCATTTCCTCCTTCATGAGCCTTTGTAGCGTTTCTCAGCATAATTTCATCAGAAATTATAAAGATACATTATTGGACCTGGTATTTTCTAATATCCCTTTACCTGATGTGAGCGTTTTCTCGACCTCTGGTTTAGTTCCTCCCGACCCTTATCACCCGCCTTTGAGAATATGGATTAACATCTGTAGGCGAAACAGTACTGTTGTTTCTCCGACATCTAAGCTCAATTTCCTAAGGGGAAATTTTTCGGAAATCAGTCGCTTGATGGGTGATATTAATTGGGTGGAGGTGTTCTCTGGATTTTCTGTAAACGCTTCGACATCAATTTTTTATGATTACATTAACGACTTCATTCAGAATCATGTATCTTGCAAGCACTTTTCTTCAAAAAACTATCCTGTTTGGTTCACTCCGGAAGTTATCAGGAGCTTACGTCTAAAAAACTGCTTCCACAGGAAATTTATTCGTTCACAGCTACAATCTGAGTTCGAAAAATTTTCTAACCAGCGTTCCATTGTTTAAGTTTCTTCACTGGAGTCTAGTTTAGCTCGAAATGAAACGAAACCCTTCTGGGCTCATGTTAAAAGATGCAAAAAAAAACTCAGGAACCTCAATCTGCTCTTAGGTATCATAATACTGTAACCACCGATAGCCAAGCTATATGCAACCTTTTTGCTGAATATTTTGCTTCTGTGTTTAAAAACTTGGGCACTGAACTTGATTATACTTTTAATGTTTCCAGTCATAGTTCCATTAGTTCTATTTTTGTATCTTCAATTGATGTTTTAAATGTTATTTGCTCCTTAGATCCTAAAACAAATGGTGGTTGTGATGGCATTCCTAATTTTTTCGTAAAATGCTGTTGAAATTTCTTTTCCCCTTTCGATTATCTTCAATAAGTCCTTAAGGGTGGGTGTTTTTCCTGACGTTTGGAAACTTGCTAATGTAATACCTATCTTCAAGAAAGGTGAATCAGAGGACGTCTTAAATTATCGCCCTGTTTCTATGCTTACTTGTTTTAGCAAAATTTTTGAACGGCTTGTGCACAATGCTATTTGCGACAATCTAGGTCACCTCATATCGTCCTATCAACATGGCTTCGTTAGAGGAAGGTCTACAACTACAAATCTTTGCGAGTTCACAAACTTCATTGCTAAATCTTTCGAGCTCCGTCAGTCTGTTCACACTGTTTATACTGACTTTGCAAAGGCTTTCGACACTGTTAATCACATTATTCTAATTGAAAAACTTGAACTATATGGGATTTCAGGCAAGTTACTCGACTGGATATCTTCCTACCTATCTAATCGTAGTATACGTGTTTCTTTTAAGGGTCATACTTCTTCTGTATTTTCGTCCACGTCTGGTGTTCCTCAGGGGTCAATTCTCGGTCCTCTTTTGTTTCTTTTTTTTATAAATGGCTTGCCCCAGTTTTTGTCTTCTTCTTGTCTCCTTTATGCTGATGACCTCAAAATTTTTCGTGCGATTAATTCCCCTATAGATCGCAATATTTTACAATCTGACCTTGATAATCTTCATATGTGGTGTTCGTTAAATGACTTAGATTTAAACATTGATAAATGCTGTGCTATGTTATACTCACTTAAACTTGTACCTCCTGAGCTTTCTTATAATATTGATGGAACTAGACTATCGGAAGTGTCGATAATAAAGGATCTTGGTGTGACATTCGATGGTAAACTGAGTTTCACAGCTCATTACGAGCAGATAAACAACCAAGCTTAGCGTCTCTCTGGTTTTGTCCTTCGATTGTCTTCAACCTTCTCTCGTGCTAGTACTGCTGTTCTGCTGTTTACGTCTCTAGTTCGAAGTATTTTAGAATACTGTTCTGTTGTTTGGAATCCTCACCATATGTGTCATTCTCTCGCTATTGAATCCGTCCAACGTAAGTTCACGCGATCTGTATTTTTTCGTTTTAAAAAACCGTACGCTGACTATTCCTCTAGGCTTTCCGAGCTTCATCTTCATCCTTTATACGTTCGCAGAAGTTATATTGAGGAATGCTTTATTTACAAGATTGTAAATGGTTTGGTCATGACTAATTTCGTAGATGAGCTTACTTTTAGAGTTGATAATGTTAATACGCGTCATTTGAATATTTTTTATCCTCCACGCGCTTTACTTGCGGTTTATTTCTACTCTCCTGCAGTAAGACTTCAGCGCAATCACGACAATTTACAGCTTGGTCCTTTGAGCATTTCTTTTAACGCTTTTAAAGAAAAACTTATTTTTTCATTAATTTTTTTAATTTTTGGAAATTTTTTGTTTTTATTTTTTGTAATGTATTATTGTTATCATTTTTCACTTTTCTTCCTTTTAACCTCCCTTGCTATTGTGTAATTGAAATGTTTGTTTTGTTCAATGGCTAATAATAAATTAAATTAAATTAAAATTGTTTTCTCGTGGAACGTAAGCGCTTCCTGACGGCCACCATCTGAGGAGATTTGACCAACTATTGCCACTAGATCTTTTTATAATAGGAAGAAATTTAATGCCTCACCTTACTAAGATACACACTCTCAGATTTTGTGATCGCGTGACATATACTATCTTATAGTTTTAAGCCGTGAGTATTTTAATTACGCCTCTGTAAGTCTACGGCTCTTGCATCGGTGCTAAGCCGAGTTATTTTTAGTGAATCTTTTGCACAATACCATATATCCGACGCAGCATTGTCATGGTAAAGATTATCTTGAATTATTTCCAACGACATTGGAGATAGTTGGGTTACTAGGGTATTTAACTGGGACGGCTTGGGGCTGTGCGTTAAGTACACTACGTGCACCTGCTCTCTCGGGCGGATGTTGCAGTGTTTGGCGCCCAGTGCAGGTAATTTTGAGGTCGATTAAAGCTGAACTGTTCTCGGTTGGTCTTTTGATCGCAAGTCAACCAAAACGGAAGCTGAGGCTATATTTTGCTTACGCTATGGCAACCCCATATCTGTAGTCCAAGTCCATTGACGTACGCAGACCTTTGTTTGGCCTTTCTAGGGGCCCCTAAATGTTATCGGTGGGTTAACGCTTCTTGACGTGTTGCTATTTTCGCTGCCGCTTAGTATGTTACCAGGCTTGAACAAATTCCTTCAAATTTCGGTTTGAAATCGTTATTTTCGGTGAAGATAGCTTCAAGGATGGACAAGAGTCATTCTGGTGCAGTGTTTTCGGGAGACCGTCCGAAATAATTCCCACACGTTCTTTTTTCACTGATTGACCATAAGTTACCGACTCTGCAGCTGGTTATATGATTTTCAAGGAATTTCAGTATTGTGTATACTTAGCCGCCACCTTGTTTGCCCATTAATGGAAGACCCGGTTACATTCTCTTCGATACGTTCGGTTATGAGTCCGTCTACGTCCGAGGGTATGCTTCCTCTTCTTTTGTGGAAGTGTCTACTGCCGCTTTCTCTATTGATGTTTGCCTTTGATTTTTTATTTCTAGATTTGTTTGGTTCCCATGAGCAGCTAGGAAAGGGGTAGTCTACTGTGCCAGTGCCCTGCTTTACCACAGTAAGGCTATGGGCCGTTACGGTCTGCTCTGAGAGGGCGCCCGGTATCTGAGAGGCTCCATTATGTCAGCCATTTGTCGTCGAGGCTGACTTCGCCCGGTAAGCACGAATCGTCTGACACTTAGGGTTTTTGGGTCTTAGTCGGTGGGAAAGAGTCTTAGAGGAGGAATTTGGAGGAAGGAAATCAAGTTAACAGGACGGAAGACGACGCAATGATGTGGGAAATATACTCCTACGTCAGCGGCTTATTCGCATTTTTAACTTATTCGGCAGATAACCGACCCTGGTCAGCCGTTCACTTTCCGCGGCCCATAACGCGGTTGGTGGCATACCCCTCGGACCTCTGCGCTGTGCCTGAACATTTTTTTGCAAACGATAAAAGTTAATGAAATGCAATTCATTATAAACAGTTGTATATCAATTGCAAAAATCTATTTGCAAAGTTCTCTCTCTCTCGCAAGTTAAAATTTTCCCCTTTTCTTCTGAATACGTATGAGAGTGTGTATTATAATCCCTGAAGTTTGGAATTCCTGGAACTAAAATTTCACATACATACCAAGTATGAACAGCAGAACTAATTCTCCAATGGCGCTACAGCCCAAATCGGCCTTGGCCTACTGAACTTCAGGTTCCTTAACATTTTCATTATTTATTGCTGAAGAGTTGTTAGCTCTTTGCACAACCCTCTATCTACGAATTTTTCATTTTCGTAGATTGAGGTAACCAAGGTATATTCAAGCAGATAGTGTGCTGGAATTATGCGTCGACCGGGATTTGAACTCCCGACCTTCGCATTGTAAACCAAACACGCTACCCACTAGACTACACCCTAGCTTAGCAGAACTAAATAGGCAAATCAATTGTCGAATCAGAAGCTTGGCTAAGAATTAGAAATCATTTTTGTTCTGACTGATTTTATGGAATACTGAAGGCATTCATCTTTATCTCGACTTAAATAGTAATTGAATTTTGAGAATATGATATCAATAAGGGTTCTTTGTTACCCACATCCTTCCAACTTTATAAACTTACATGTAATTATTGAATTTAGTGATAAAATGCAGGAAAATTGTGCTATCGATTTCCAAATTACTTAAATTAAGCTTTCAGGAAAATTCCCCGATAATCTATGTGTAGCCCTTCGGTATGCTCGTTAATGGGTTTATCTTCGGGTTTTATTAAATTCCGATATGCAGTATATGGATGTCTCTTTCCCCGTCGTAATAATCAAAGGGAAATCCTGCGTGTTGTCTAATGAATCAGCAATATCTTTCTACGCCAATAGTATAGTAAATTATGGCGATTTCTAGTCGAGCATTTTGGTCCTTTGAAACAAAGACGCTAGCTATCACCGTCAGCATAAGCAATCTTATCTAGTTGTATAGCCCGAAACGTTCGATATACATATTCCTCTATAAAAGGACTGATTGTAATTAATTACGTTTCAACCGAAAATTATTATGGATGAAGAAGGGTGAATGTTTTCCTTAAATTTTCCTTTGCTATTGTTTAAAATTCCTATTTGATAGACGTTTCTTTCTTTTTTTCTTATTAATGAAATACAGCTTAGAACTGCTGTGGGGTTGGTTTAATGAATGAAATATATCCTTCCGTATAAGACGAACAAGAAAAGTAAAAAATAAAAAAAATCTCGTAGATTGAAAAGACTTTAGCTGAAATACAAAGAACCACCAATATTTTTATTTTATTCAATTGGCAAACGACGGAGCGCAGAAAAGCTCTTATTTCCCCTGAGGTCCTCTTTTTTCCCAATGTAGAAGAAATAGAATGTCCTAACAATTTTTCGTCGTCGTACAGTGTAATTTGTTGGTCCTGTAATTGTAAAGAGATTTCACCCTAGTTACATGTCATGTGTATAAAGTGTGGAAGAAAAAAAAACTGAAATCGGGACCATAGAAAGTGATTCTGAATGTTGAAAAAAAACTTTTCGAAAACGAGGGTAATCCGAAATGATATGCGTTATTGAAGTCACGCCCTTGTTGGCATGATTCGCATTTACGTCGTCCCTCCAATAAAGGCTCTTTCTTGTGTGATATAGATTTATGATTTAATTTGGGTCATTTTGATTGCCATATATTCGACCAGGTCATTATTTGAACTGGAATTGAGTATAAATGTTTCTGTCCATATCCGTTTTTCCAATTGTCCGAAATTTTTCATTTTAGTGTCGTAATTGGATGGGCGAACTAAAGAGGAAGTGATGATCAATATCGTGAAAAATTGTGAGCTATGGCGAGTAATCGGTAATAGTATAATTGGGTTGAGTGATACTTATGTATAGGATGAAAGGGCATAGTTATACAATAGGTAATAGGACATCTTGATTTTGGTTTTGTAGCGCTCGCGTAAATATTTATGTTTGTTGTTGTTTAATTTATTTTCGCGATGGTGTACAAAGTATTATAAAATTGATTTTTAAGTCTAATAATTCAGAGATCAGTTAATTTACTATACAGCTGTTGAAAAATTTTGAGATTGTGTAACTTGTTTGGAAAGTCTTACGTATATAATATTTTAGTTGACATGAATGCCGAGGAAAATGGCGCTTAAAAACCTCATTAACTTATTGTACTACTTAAAACTAACTTATATTAAATAAATAATAAAGAAAAGAGTTTATTACAATGAATTCCGTATTCAGTGCTAGACTGCGTTGAAACTTACTTGCTAATGCTTCTAACCTATAACAAATTTTATTAACTTTGGCTAATTCATGTAATGCTTCGGTGTTATAGTATCTAGGCAAATTAAGTATAATTTTTAAAATTTTATTTTGAGCAATTTGCAATTTTGAAATGTGAGATTTTGCACAATCCAGAAGTAGCGGAGCACCATAAACTATAATTGGTTGGAATATCATTGTGTATAAGAGCAATTTGTTTTCTAAATTTAATTTTGACTTTTAATTAATAAATTGTCTTTGCTTAAGGTCTGTAGTACGTGCTCTTTATACGTAAGCGATTTAGCAAAAACGAAGCCAAGATATTTTAAATTGGAGCTCCATTGCACTGAAGTTTATTTATAATTTGAGCTTCGAATTATCATTCTGAATCATCTTTAAATATGGATTAATTGTTGCGGGGGTGGTCCGGATTATGGAATCATCCGGATTAAAAGGTGTATTATTTTCTATTGAAGTGATGAAGTTAAATCATTAAGAAACTTCGTACTTACATGTTTACTGCAAACAAAGAAAAAATTCATGTATCACAATAAATTCTTGAAAAGTAATATAATCTTCCAATACAATGTGGAATTGTAAATTGAAACCCGCCGTTTCCCAATAGATGGCGCCAGCAGTAAATGATGATCAGCAATGGCGGATCCGAAACTTTACGTGGTAAGCTTAGACATCTGTCAACAACTGCTCATCATTAGATTTTTTTATCGGTTCATATACTTTTTTGTGTGCAATTATGTCGAAGTTTGAGCCAAATTCGCATCATTAGCGGCAAGTTTTGCTTTTTGCATTCAATTCCAAAAAAAATTTCGGCTCAGGCGCGTCGAATGCTAACAATCACTTAGGTCGAGGCTGCTCTTAGGACATGTTCTTCCACTAAGAGCAGTTGTTTTAAAGCTTCAAGAGCGGTGATTTTGACGTCGAGGAGAAAATGTTTGTGGTATCTCATGAGCTGCTGAAACCGAGTGAAACCATCACGGGAAATCACTATCGACTACAATTGATGCGTTTGAGCCGAGTGTTGAAAGAGAAATGACCACAGTACCTAAAGATACATGGCAAAGTGATTTTTCTGCACTGCTACGCTCGGCCACATGTAGCTTAGGTTGGAAAACCTACCTGGAAACAGTGAAATGAGCCATCCTACCCTGCCGACATATTCTCCAGGCATCGCCCCTTCAGTCAGAAGGGAAGAACCTATTCTGATCGATGACGTGTGGTCTGGCTGAGCAGAACTTCTATTTTTACGAAAAAGCCAAAAAATGGGTCGATTCGTGGATCGGCTCAAAACAAGAGCAGTTTTTTCGACGCGGAATCCGTATGCTGCCAGAAAGATGGGAAAAAAGTTCTGGCTAGTGATGGGCATTTCTTTAAATAATTAATATTTAACCATTTTTACACAGTAAAGGCTCGAATTTTGAAAAAAAAACAGTAGTTTTCAATTTGTACTCCCAACACTAATCTAGCTTGTATAGGATTTTCCAATAAGAGGTGTTATTTTGAAACTTTTCCCGTAAAAGATCAATGGTTTCGGTGCTTGTGTGGCACGTAGCGCCGTCTTGTTGAAAGTAAACGTTGTCCAGATCAATATCATCCAATTCCGGCCATAAAAAATCATTAATCATCTCTCGATAGCGCAATCCATTCACCGTAACTGTTGCTCCAGCCTCATTTTCGAAAGTAAGGTCCAATAACCCCGCCGGACCATAAACCGAACCAAACAGTCACACGTTGAGGATGGAGAGGCTTTTCAACAATAACTCTTGGGTTTTCCGAGCCCCAGATGCGACAGTTTTGCTTGTTGACGTAGCCACCGAGGTGGAAATGGGCCTCATCAGTCAAGAATAGTGAATTTTAATAATGTGAATTTTAATAATTTCAATGCGTTGTCGAAGCGTGTATCGTTCCATTTTTCTTAATGGCGTAGTTTCTACTTGTCAAATGTCAAAAAATGACAGCTTCAAAAGTGACATCTACCGAAATAGCGGGCTATTCAAAATAACACCTCACATAGAATAACCCTATATTTTACAATGTCGTTTTTGCTACTATACCTGGTAGCTTATTTGGCTTAAATTTTCCACTCCGCTCTTGCTCACTCATTGTCAGTAGCAGCCGTTCAACTGAAAAATATACCAACTTGGGGAGTTAAATATGTCATCCATGGAGTATGATTGGAGACGTTGAGATGTCTGACATAAATGTTTGAAGGCAACATTATGTCAAAAAGGAATGTGTGTGTGAAGTGCTTCTGGATAAATTCTTTCCTGGTCCGGAACCGAAGGAATTTACTCATGATCGGGTGAGGGAGAAAACCGAGCTCCAGCCTGAGTAGATAGGGCTAAGTGTTAGTAGGATCAGATCTGTCAATCAGCTACATTTAAAAAAATATAATAGAATTGCACTTTTGCATGGGAGGTGGTAGAAATAGAAGGCGAGGTTTGTATTTTTCGTATATGACACCGAACATGGCATGCAAAATGTTTCGTTCTGAATTTAAAGTTTTTAATTGTCATTATTTTAAAAGAAATTCGACATAGTTTTCCTGAAATTGGGGCATTTGTATGGGATGTGGCAGAGGAAGTGGAAGCGTTTAAGATGATTTTGAAACTGCTTATCATCATCCTTATCACCATGCTTTGATTCAATTTCAAATTCGATAGCTCTCATATATTCGAAGGAGAAATGCTTTTCTTGAATTTGTAATACAGATATTTGTATGGCAGGGGGGGGGAGAAGGAGTGAAGCGGAGCTAATAATTTTTTCTAGCATTTATTTCAATTATTAAGAAACAAATTTTGGCAAAATTTTAAGTTTATACTTTTTCTAGTTTTAATGGAAATCGATATAATGCATTTAACAAACATTATGCATTTGTATGGGAAGTGGTAGAAGGAGTATACAGATCAAAACAAAATTTTCATGCGTTAATGACATTTCTATGGTTATATTTCCCAAAAAATTTCAAGTTGATAGCATTGACAGTTTCGAAGAAAAATAAATTAATTGAAATTTCAAAATTTCGTGAAATTTGTATGGGAGGGGGTAGAAGGAGTGAGGTGAAGTTGATGATTTTTTTTAAAACTATTTGCAATAATAATAGAATTAATTCTGGCAAAATTTCGTGTTTTCAGCTTTACTAGTTTCAATGAAAATCGAACATATGGATTTTTCAAAATTGTCTATTTGTATGGGAGAGGTAGAAGGAGTAATGGGATCGAATCAATATTCCGTGGTATTAATGACATCTACATTATAATACTTTGATCCAAGTTTAAAGTTGACAGCTTAAACAGTTTCAAAAAAAATCAGTTTCTTAAGATTTCGAAATTTCATGAAATTTGTATGGGAGGGGGTAGAAAGAATGGGAGGATATAGCCCGTTCACGAACTTAAAGTTACTTTTTTGCTAAAAATGACACACAAAAAATTTGAGCACAATAGCTCAAAGCTTTCGAAAGTTATGCTGTAGACAGACGCACAGACGGACAGACAGACAGACGGACAGACAGTCACTCGGAATCGAGGTTTTTGTGCGAGAACAAATATTTCTGTATCCTTGGCGGCTCTGTTCGAGCATTTTTTCTTAGCGTTAAGAACGGCAAGGCAAACACACTATACTCTCAGATTTTATCTAGAGTATAATCAAGGAGTGTTAGCTTAGTGAAACGTTTACGAAAAGCTACGACTTGAAACGTAATTCTCCGGAGTTTAAAGTTATAATTGGGCTACAACTCCTGCAAAAAGCAATCGCAGAACATGATGCCTCAGGCACATTATCTTTTCGCGATGTAAGTCGCCTTAACATAACGTATGAGAACTTAGTAATAGGCACATTACGAATTAGCAAACGTTAATTTTACGTTTATTTCAAACATCAAATTGGTTGATTGTATAACAATCGAAGAGCTTTTTTAAAAGAATTGTTTGCTTGTGAGTTTTTCCGTTTCGCATTTCACCTTTACAGGATCCTACAATGGAAATAAAATTGTCTTACGAGTTTTTTCATGGCGGTCGAACCTAATATGACTGCATATGCCTTACTTTGATGTTTATTTTGCGAGGCACGAATCTAATTCTTAAGTTGCTACGTTGAAAGTTGAATGTTGGCCAACTTTTAAGTTGGCTACGTCGAGCTACGCTCAGTAAAGCCAAATGTGACTACTCCCATAGAAATGTGAACGCTTCAACTTTTTATACAGCTTATTAAGTCGAGTTAAGTCTCACACTGAGAAAATTGCTCCAGTAAGAACGATTACTTAGACTTTTTATACTCTAGATGAAATCTGAGAGTATTATAAGTTTGCTCTAAAGTTTGTAAAGCTAAGAAATAAGGCTCGGAGAAAAAATGAATGATATACAAGTTCATATAATCACTCAAAAATTTCGGAACCCTATGTCCGTTCGTCCGTCTGTCCGTCCCTCCGTTCGCTCTCTAGCTCGAGAACGCGTTGAGCTAGAAAGTTCAAATTTTGTCCACGTCGTTTTTGGCAAAAAATTAAGGCAAAGTTCGTAAACGGACCAAATCGCTCCACCCTTCTAACCCCTGCCATACAAAAATACACAATTTCGCAATTTGACAATAAACGGATTTACTCGAAAAACATGAAAGCTACTGATCTGAAATTTGGAATGTTGTATTCTAAATGCAAAGAGGCGGCACTGAAAATAAAGTGCGTAAGACCAAGTACTTGCACATGGGTTCAAACGCAAGCGCACCGATTGTTCTTAACGGACAAGATGTTGAAGAGGTACACGATTTTTGTTATCTCGGAAGTATTGTCAGCATGGACGGCGGAACCGAAAAGGATATTGAGGCTCGTCTAAATAAAGCTCGTCAGGCCTTCGGTAACCTTTCCCCTTTCTGGAGGTTAAGAGAGACCTCCCTTTGCACGAAGCTGCGAATTTTTGGCGCATGCGTCAAATCCGTGTTATTATATGATTGTGTGAAAAGGATATTAAGGTTCGTCTAAATAAAGCCCGCCAGGCCTTCGGTATCCTTTCCCCTTTCTGGAGGTTAAGAGGGATCTCCCTTCGCACGATGCTGCGAGTTTTTGACGCATGCGATAAATCCGTGGTGTTATATGGTGTACTAGGTGGAAAGTGACCGCGTTCGACTTAACAAAAAACTACAGACTTCCGTGAACCAATGCCTCCGAAGCATTTTAGGAATATTCTGGGCAGAAGTGATCTCCAACGACGAACTTTGGAGTACAACTGGCCAGACTAAAATATGTATTGAGATTCAAAGGTGGAAGTGGCAGTGGATCGGTGACACTTTGAGGAAACCAGAGCGAAACATCGTCAAACAGGCTTTCGACTATAATCCCCAAGGAAGACGTCGGTTGGTCGACTATGTATCACATGGAAGCGAGTAGTTGAACAGGAGGCCAGAGGAATAAACAAGTCCTGGTAACAGCTTAAGGCCGATGCTCAGGATCGCGTCTTGTGGAAGAGAGTTTTTTCTGTCCTACGCCCCTATAGGAGGTCTTGAAGGAATTTGATTTTTGATTTGAAAACTCTCAAGTGTGAGTTTTGATCCGAATCACTTTTCCACGTCGTGCATGGGTATTTGTTCCGCCATTTTGAATTCACCCTTTAAATCGTGAAATTGAAAATATTGGCAGATTGAAAAATCACTACACACAGTTGTCAATTCACATTTTCCACAATGTCGGATTAAAACAAATCTATTTTAATGATTTGTATGCGAAATATTGCCAATTTTTATTTATTTTTTTGGCCGCCCTCAAAAAGAAAATTATTACACGTTTGCGTGTGTGTGTGTGTGTCGTAAATGAAACAAAGTATATTATATAATTGAAAATTTGATGCATTGCAATCGAATTGAACTACCACAAAATTGTTCAGCCGTTCGTCAAACATGATTTCAATTTACCGAAACCGCCATTAAATAATCGAAAAGTTAAAATCTCACAATGAAAAGCCACAAAGCCTGGAGCATAAATTGGTGGATAAAATTCGAAACTCTACAGCAAAATTGAAATACATACCTACAGATCTATTGTTCAACCATTTATAGTGTTTTTTTTCTGTTGGTCTCTTCCTAACTAGATCTCGATTTCTAATAGTATTTGTGTAATTCTGATGTATACTGATATCGTAATGTGTAATTAAATCTTTGCCGTATTATAATCCTGAAAAGGAAGCCACTCTGCTGCTTTTACTTCGGTAACAAGCATTCATTATTTCTCTCTCAAAGGTTAAATTTATTAATGTCCGACCCTTTTAGTTAGTCAATCAGTATAAGGATATAAATTGTGAATAGTGGCTAGAGGTACCCCCTCCGAAATATCGATTCGGTGGTGCTTAATTAGGCGAAGCTTAGATTAACTCACATTGTTACCGAGTCAACATCTATCACATCGTATATACATATATAAAAATGTATCTATAAATTACCCATATATACCGTGGCCCGTATGTTATGGGTGGGTCGGAGGTACTTCACGCTATGCGAACCATAACACCGCATACAGCAACTATCCTTTAATGTTTATGGTTTACATCAAGTTCTATGATAATTAAATGGTATACTTAACTAAACCAATTATTCATGGCCGTCGTTTGTTATTTCGCCACTGTTAAATTATTATTATTTCTTGAGAGAGAAAGCATAAGGGTTGTGTGATGGATTGTATTGGAGTGGGTCATGTTTTATTTGTGTCACCCCGCAATCATACCACCACTTTCTACACGCTTGTTATAACTAACTTAAGGCATCTGGCATTTGTGTAATGCTTGTAACTAAATGCTCTACATTATCGCATATACCTACCTCCATTCAGTATTATTGGATTCAGAAACATTAAAGATGATGTTGATGGAGTGGCGTTATTATAACAAATAGACATAATTTCTATCTGTTTTGTTGACTCGAATGGTACTCGAAGAATATTTTGTTCATACGGTACGGTGCTGCTCATTTGAAAAACTTTTATAATCTTCTTAGGGGAAAGTATCCATCATTGAATATATCTTAAACTTTTCGTCGAAAAACGTAACTCATTTGAACCAGTAAAGAGTAATAATTTCAATTCTAAACACATTTAACCATATTAACTTAATATTTATTTTCTCTAGATCTTCTGATTAATTCAAAAGGAAATTCAAAGGATATTCCCAATATATATATATAATATATAATAAATCTTTAATGAATACCTCCCGGGAAAAAAATGAAATGTTTAATGTTTTAATAAAAGATCAGCAGCAATTTATTAATTTCATTTGATTTTTGTGCAATTTTCTAAAAGGACATAATATATTTTTTTGTTTCGTGAAAATCTTTCCAAAGTACCATTGAGCGTGGTTTCAAGAAAAACCCGAAAATTGTTGAACGAAAAAAAGTTCGAGATCCTAAGTCCAAAAGGTAAAAGATACTTTTCGGTTCAACGGATTCAATGTAGCAAGAGAAACATTACCAAAAACATTTCTTTCAAGCTTCAGTTGTTGTGCAACTAAACGAAAATTATTGGTCTTTAAATTAAAATAAATCCAATTATGTTTTTCAGAAAAAAAAAAACAAAGAGGAATTAAAATTAAATAAAAAATCAAATTTTAATGTCGTGGAAAGTTCTGTTTTTTCAGATATTGTAGCTGTATTCGACATAAATGAAATTAGGTTGCGGAAGAGATTCGCAGTAGGTAATTTTTAGATGAAAATTCTTTATGAAATTTATAGTGAAGGAATCGATATTACATTTTTTAAGTATTTGAAAAGCTATTGGAAAATATTATAATATGCTTGGAAGTTATTAAATTTTGTATTTTTTAACATTTCTAGTTCAAAATATTTTGAAATAAGATCAAAAAATTCAATTTGTGATGCGCAACAGAATTACTATATGTTTATTTTTACTTGACGACGAAATTACAGGTGTTACTTTTTCGGTAAATTCTCAGGTGGGGTTCGAAGGGTGGAAAGTGATGAGATTTTGAGAGATGAAGTCGAATGAGGTGATGAACATACTTGGAATTACAAATACTTATGATTCTCAAATTTAGTGCATCAATCGATTTCTTGTTAAAATCTCTAATAGGCCATAAAACGGAAACAGTTCTTTTCTACAAGCGCGATCCTTTAGTTTTCACCAGGACTTTTCATTCCTCTTGTCTCCTGTTCAATAGTTCGTTTTCATGTGTGGCTTGGTCGACCAACCCGACGTGTTCCTTGAGCGTTATAGTCCAGAAGTTCTTCGAATAAGTTTTGGCATCCTCAAATTATGGCCGATCCACTGCCACATCGACCTTTGAATTTCAATGCCTATTTTTTGCTGTCCAGTTGTACTACAAAGCTCTTCGATGGAGAGACATCCGGCTAGAATATCCCTGATATGTGACATTTATTATTGAACGTATCTTTTAAATCCACAAAAGCACTCAGAGTGAATTCCACAGATTTTTGAATCTTGAATACTAGAATAGATAATAGGGTTTTTTAATAAATTTTAATTTATGAAAATATCAGAGAGCGAAAATTTTTTTTTTAATTTTTCGATCGCTGTGAAACAGATTTCAAGGCATTCCCATTCTTCCACTGAACCATCGATACCGTTGAAATTATCTCGGTAAAACCTTGTAATCACGCTACTTCAAATATATGCACAGTTTTCGCTTATTATATAGATTTGAAATTATGATATTTTTACTGTAGTCAAATAATAAAAAAAAAATTCGTAAAAAAGAATAACGGTCGGGGATTGAACTCGGGTCCGCCCGCGTGGCAACAAAAAAATGTTAAGGAACCTGAATGTCAGGAGGCCAAGGGCTGTAGCGCCATTGTAGAAGTAGAAGATTTATGTGTAATGTATGCTTCGGAGTCGGCTTCGTTTTCAAAGTTGAAAAAGATTTAATAGTTTTACCATATCCATATACTATTTTGAGTATAAATTGAAAACCGCCATTTTTTTTTTACAATTCTAGCCTTTATTTTGCAAAAAATGGTTAAATATTTATTATTCAAAGAAATGCCCATCGCTAGCCACAACTTTGTTCCATCTTTCTGGCAGCATACGGGTTCCGCGTCGAAAAAACTGCTCTTCTTTTGAGCCAATCCACGAATCGATCCAATTTTTGGCTTTTCGTAAAAATGGAAGTGATGCCCAGCCAGGCCATGCGTCATCAATTGGAATGGGTGATAGTCAGAAGGGGCGATGTCTGAAGAGTACAGTGGGAAGGGTAGGATGTCCCATTTCAGTGCTTCCAGGTAGGTTTTCACAACCTAACCTACATGTGGGGAGCGTCTCTCTTGGTACTGTGGCCGTTTCTCCTTCAAAGCTCGGCTCCAACGCATCTGTTGCAGGCGATAGAGATCTTCGTGATGGTTTTACTTGGTTTCCAAAGCACATGATATTCCACAAAAATTTTCTTCCACCGTCTTAGCCGCAGATTTTTTTTGAATTGAAAGCAAAAATCGAAACTTACCGCAAATGACGCTTATTTGGCTCAAGGTTCGACATATTTGCGCACAAAAAAGTATATAACGTCGAAAAAACTTCACAAATCTAACGATGAGGACAGAGTTGTTGACAGATAGCTAAGTTTACCATGTGACGTTTCTAATCCGCCATTGCAGTAAATGCTGGGATACGGCGGGTTTCAGTTTGGACTCTCGATATATACTTTACACTGAAAGATAAAACAACCCGAAACTCATAAGTAATTTGAAAACCAATTCATTGTCATGTGAGACGAACTTATTCCCCGTAATCGTGACTTATTCGTATATCCTGAGTAATAGCACAGATAATATTTTAAAAAAATTTACAATTATCAACTTATTCCGCTCTGTACTGAAATCATTTTTACATGTTCTGAAATGATGGGTGAATAATTAAAATATCAGGTACAAAATTATCCGGTACCTAGAGACGTTATTGGTATCGGATATTGCTCTTCAAATTAAATCGATACTTAACTGGGTACATTTTATCACATGATATCTGACAAGTTCGTTGTACCAAATCTAACGATGCATTATGTTTCGCTCTTTTACTGTTTCTTAATTCTTCGACGTATGTTTATCACCACTGTAGCGGTTAGAAAGCAGTGACGCATTCTGTTCTTAGATTTACCTAATGTGTATAGTGCCTTGTGAACATAAAACTTCTTCATAACAAAATTATTATTGCAATATACCACTGTGTAAAGCGATTATCGCGTACTGGCTAAATATGAGAGAAAATTGTTCATACCCAGAGCACTACTCCCTTCATTTTTATAAATTTCATGATTCGTTAAGGAGACTAGTAAAAGCATTAGGTGTTCTAAATAGTTATTTCTCTATTATTGAGGCTTCCGTGGCGTAGTGGGCAGCGTGCTTGCTTCTCAGTCAATAGGTCGTGGGTTCGATTCCCACTCCAGACGGGATTTTTTTAAGCGCAAATTTTTCAGTTGCTACTGGTGATAAAAAATTTTTCGCAATAAAATGGAGAAACGGTATAAAAGTGAAACAGTTCCACTTCAAGAAGGCCTAGATACTCAGTAGATGGTTTCTGTTCGCTTTCTATCATTCAGTCCCCCATAACATCTGCAAATATTTGTCAGTAAGCACCCAGTACAACTGAGCAATATACCAGGTTCTCCACTCGCTACGGTCGTTCTCACTCCCCTTCCCCAACCTTCCCAATCCCATTCCTTCCCTCCATGACTGTGTTTGTGCATTGCACATAAATGCCGAAATTGCCTATAACACAGGTCATTCTGTAAAAAAATTACAAAATTACTCGAAAAATGTTATTTTAAAAACCATATAAAAAAGATCAACATTGCAGTGTACGCCTAAACTTCTGTAGGTCTCTTCTTCTTCCATGGCACTTCAATGCAAATCGGGCCCTGACCTCCGGACCTTCAGGTTCCTCAACATTAAATTGTTGTTGTGAAAGGTTTCTTACTCCTTCGCACAATTCTCTTTTTACGAATTTTCACAGATTGAAGTGGCTAAGATATACCCACGCAAGTGAAACTATACGACGATCGGGATTTGTAGACCAATACGCTATCCACTAGGCTACAACCAAACTTTCTGTACAGGCTTAGTCTGTACAAATTTAACAACATAAGACATAACAGGACAACAATTGGGCGAAAAGCCCAATCATGCGATACTCTAGATGAAAGAGAAATTTGCTGATTTTAAGAAATTTTGTGTGAGGAGTGATAGAAGGGGTGACGGCATTGAACTAATTTTTTCACTTCATGGTAGAGCTGCTATCAAAATGTTTTATACAAAATTTAAGCTTAGAAAATTGGATAGGTTTTAACAAAAATAGTGTATTAAATTTAGTGAAATTGTGCAGTTTGTATGGGAGGTGGTGGAAGGAGCGGGGTGTTCTTAGTGTTTGTGTTTTTTTCATTAACAACTATTAAGATTATGCAATTGATATCTCTCAAATTTCAAACCAATAACATTCATACTTTTCAAGGAAATCGATTTTATGTAAAATTCTGAAAATGTGTATGGGAGGGGGTAAAAGGAGTGAAGCTAATCCGTTAATTTTTTTCGATGTTGACTAATAATTGCAAATAAATATTAAGTGCAGAATTTCATCTCGATAAATTTTATACGTACTGAGTAAATTGGTTTATAGTATTTCATGAAAAGTTTAATTTGTATGGGAGGTGGTAGAAGAAGTAGAAGCGATTCAAATAATTTATATACTGTGGATTGATGCCATCATTAAATCATCAAATAATATATTCTAAATTTCAGATTTATAGCTTTCATACTTTTTGAGAAAATCTGTTTATTCTGAAATTCCGAAATTGAATCATTTTGTCAAGGAGGAGTAGAAGGGGTGGAGCGATTTGGCTCGTTCACGAACTTGGCCTTACTTTTTCATCAACAACGACGTGCATAAAATTTGAACTTTCTAGCTCAACGTGTTCTCGAGTTAGAGAGGACACGGACGGACAGACGGACATACTGAAATAAATAAATCGTTTAAATAAAATCCTTCAATTATGAATATTAATAAAACCTAAAATGGTTTTGTCATGTTCATTAAATGTTCAGGTATACCAACCATCAATTAATAATAATAGCGACTTATTAATGTGCAAAGTTTTATTCGCGAAAGAAAACATCGCCGCGGTAAACAGAAAAACAACGACGTAGGTCTAAACTTAACTTCCTAGCGTTTGCGACTTAGCCGTGCGAACTGACACGGATTTCTCTTAATTAATTATCCCTGTAAACGCGTATTATGTAATTAATTCTACTTAATTATTCTCATATCAAATAAAGTACTGTAATCTACCTTAAAAACGACTAAATATATCGCGTTAGTCGTATATGGTATGCAATATTACCGCTTTATGTCTCAGGTACTCTATAGGTAACGTTAAGCTGATTTTTGACTGTAAAGTATTGGAAAAATTAATTTTAAAGGAGTAGATCCTAGAGACATTTAAAGCAGAATGAACAGCTTAGAGATTAGTATTTCTATTATTGATCGAAGGAAATGAGATATTCGGAAAGGTGCTGAATAGTTCATTATCTACATGTAGTACGATATGTATTAAAAGGTATTGAAAAGTTTGGCTCCACAAACTGTATAGTTACTGAGAAAATCAATTTATTTTCATTTATATGATAGGTGGTGGAAGGAGCGAGTGTATTTTGATAATTAGTAAAATAACATCCAAATTATTCTCAATCGGATTTCAAATCAAAGTTTTGATGTACTTATTCGAAGAAAATTGGCTTACTTATGCAGCTTGTCATGGTTTGGATTATCGAGTAGCTAGAAGTGACTTGGCTTGACCTCGCTTTTCAACTAAAATAACTTGTGCAAAATTTGAAAGTTCTAGATGTATGCATTCTCAATCTAGAAATTGAAATTATATACGGTGACAGAGATTTAGCTAGGGTGTAGCCTAGTGGGTAGCGTGTTGGTCTTGTAATGCGAAGGTCGTGAGTTCAAATCCCGGTCGGCGCAATAAATAATTCCAACACATTGCCTGTTTGGATATACCTTGGTCACCTCATTCTAAGAAAATGAAAAATTCGTAGAAAGAGGGTTGTGCGAAGGGCTAACAACCTTTCCACAATAAGTAATGAAAAATGTTAAGGAACCTGCATGTCAGGAGGCCAAGGTCCAATTTGGGCTGTAGCGCCATTGTAGTAGAAGACAGAGATTTTACCTCATAAAGCGAAAGTGCGGAACTTTTTAAATAATTTTAATTATGCTCGATTTTGATCACAGCCATCACCTTTTTGATTGTCCAAGTTGTATAGAGCACCTATGGTAGTACATAATCTTCAGTAAGGGTTCAATTATCAAGATCAGAAATTGAGACTAAACTTGAATTGGAATTACCTGAACTCAGCTGTTGGCGTTGAATTTTGAACGGAATTTGAAGAAAGATACAAACAGTTCACAACTCTTTTCAGCAGAGCTCGGCACCTCTCGTTGAAATTCAAATTTGGCAGCAATGAGAACTTGCATTAGGAGTTGAACGATACCAAAAATGATCTACTATTACATTTTATCTTTGATTCGACTGAGTTGATATACTGTCGGTTATGTGAGGGATTATGCCTATCGAATTCTTTTCAGACGAAGGTAGTTTCTACAGTCGTTCCTTTCGAACGTTGAAAGCAATGATTGATTTCACTTTTTTCAGTAAAAGTTCATGCTACATCGTCCGAATTGAAATCTCCGAAAAAAGGCTTTTAGGCGGAATGTAGCTCAGAACGAATATTATTTTTGGCGTTGCAGAAAACTCTACAGATTCTACACAGTTGATCTATAACACTTAAATTCAGGTGAAGATGAACTTGTTTATTTCGTAGTGTAGAGCGGACAGCAAATAGTATCCCGCCACTGGTATGGGCCCAGTAGACGGCAAAAAAAAACGATTCAAATATCAAATTTCTTCTCTATTGATACTAATCGTAGTTAAGTGTTAACTAATTGACAATACCTCGCCTCTAGAACTCCCTCCCCCATCCCCTTCGCTTAACCTGCATATTGACTTCACACGCATCTTAAACTTATGCCAAGAACAATAAAGATGCGGCCGACTTGAATGAAATGAAACCTGAAAGTATATTGTGTTTGCCTTACCGTTTGTAACGCTAAAAAATAATGCCCGTTCAGAGTCGCCAAGGGCACAGAAATATTTGATGTCGCTCAAAAACCTCGACTGTTTGTCTGTCTGTCTACCTTTAGTCTATCTACAATATAATTCTTGAAAGATTGGAGTTATCGTTCTGAAATTTTTTTTATTGCATTTTTAGCAAAAGAGAAACTTTAAGTTCGTGAACGGGCTACATTTCCCCTCATTCCTTCTACCACCTCTCATACAAATTTCTTGAAATTTCGAAATTTTAAGAAATTTATATATTTAGTAGTACGCCAAAATTATTTTGAAAAAAATTGCAACCAGTTTTGAAAAAATTATCAACTTTACTACACTCCTTCCCCCCATTAAAACTAGAAAAAGTAGGCACTTAAAATTTCGCCAGAATTTGTCCCTAAATAATTGCAAGAAATGCTAAAAAAAATTCAACTTCCCTTCATTCCTTCTACCCGCTCCCATTCACATTTCTGGATTGGAAATTCAAAAAAATGCATTTCTCCTTACATGTGAGACCTTTCGACTTTAAAATTGGAGCAGAGCGTGGTGATAAGGATGTTTATAAGCAGTTTGAAAATCATTCACTTCCTCTACCACCTCCCATACAAATGATCCAATTTTAGAAAAAGGATGTCCAATTTCATTGAAAATTATAAAAGCTGCTTACTTTAAATTCAGCGAAACATTTTGCGACCTCACCCTTCCCCTGCTTCTACCTTCTACCATACAAAAGTTTTTCCGATTTCATCTAGTGTATCGCTTAAATTGGCTTTACGCCCAATTATAATTCTGTTATGTTTCTTCTTTTTCAATGGCGCTACAGCCCAAATCGGGCCTTGGCCTCCTGACCTTCAGGTTCCTTAGCATTTTCATTATTTATTGCGGAAGAGTTGTTAGCTCTTCGCACAACCCTCTATCTACGAATTTTTCATTTTCGTAGATTGAGGTAACCAAGGTATATTCAAGCAGGTAGTGTGCTGGAATTATGCGTCGACCGGGATTTGAACTCACGACCTTCGCATTGTAAACCAAACACGCTACCTACTAGACTACACCCTAGCTGTTATGTTTATACTCTAGATGAAATCCGACAGTGTTATAAGTTTGCCCTAAAGTTTGTAGACCAAGAAACACCAAGAAATAATGCTCGTATAGAGTCTCCAAGGGTAGAGAAATATTTGTTGTTGCTCAAAAATCTCAAAACCGGACTCTAAATCGATTTTCTCATTATGTATAACATTTATGGAGCTCAAATTTTGAACTAAATACTTAATTAGCATTATAATTAAGATAAAAGAAAAATAACTGCTTAGCTTTACTGCTTCTACCCTTTCCCATACAATATGACACAAATTCACAACTTCACAAAAAATCGATTTTCTTGAAAAGTAGTGCTTAAGTGATGTCAATTTCATAATATTCTTAGTTTTTTTTGAAAAATTCCTTAAATTCCCCCACTTATTCTACCACCTCCCATATAAACTGCACTATTTCATGGTTTGGTGAATGTTTTCACAGTGCATTTCGAAATGAAAGAAAAGATTTCTGGATTCTACACTGTTACGCCTTATTATTCGTGACGTTTCGGTCTCTGCTGAGACCTTTATCAAACTGATCGACAATTATAATTTGATAAAGGTCTCAGCAGAGACCGAAACGTCACGAATAATAAAGCTTAACAGTGTAGAATCCGGAAATCTTTTCTTTCATTGCACTATTTCACTAAATTTAATACACTATCTTTATCAAAACCTATCATATTTTTTAAGCTTAAATTTTGTATAAAACATTTCGATAGCTACTCTAGCATGATGGGAAAAAAATAGTTCAATGCTATTGCCCTTCTAGCACACCCCATACAAAATTTCTTGGGATCACACAAATTTTTATTTCATCTAGAGTGTCGTAAGATTGGACTTTACGCGCAATCGTAGCCCTGTTATGTTTTTCTTTAAATTCGAACCAACTCTCACTCCACTATTTTAATGCTTTTCTTCAAAATTAACAATGAACATCGAGATGCACACACTTTTCCGGCTTATGTACATTTTACTTTCGGTTATTAATTAGCAATGCAAATAAACTTTGCTCTTCTTTATTAAATGAAGCGAAATGAATTGAAAACAATGAATTGTGTTTAAGAAATCTGTCTTTACTGTCCTTAAGATATGAAAATATATTTCTCTTCACACTGTTTTTATCTACATATTTTAATTATTCTCAAAGACTTGTGTAAGAATTCAGAGATTCCTTGCCTTAAAACCTACTTTATTCTCATTTTGTTCAAAATTTAAATAATTTTCTTGATGAAGAGAACTGTGATTTAGTGAAGCAGTATTTTATCATTACTCTGATATAATAATTACCTTAATATTTGCCGGACCCCCCATACTAAATTTTCTTAATATTCAGTTTCTATCTGTTTTTGTGTGTAGATACGTGAAAAACAGAAGATAATTTATTTTGAATGTTTCAAACATTAACAAGAGCATTACGTCTATAGAAAATGCATTTTACCATTCATCCATTTCACGCGAACATCAGTCAGAGCAGTCGAATTGCACTTAAACTGATTGCCATAAAGTCAAATAAACGATTTTAAATTCCAGAAAATTTATGACTTTCTCGAAATCTGGTGCACTTTTTATGAATAGAACGGTAGAATATTAAAAAAGTCCTCAGTTATTAATTATTATTCTTCTTCAATGGCTCTACAGCTCAAATTGGGCCTTGGTCCTCCTGATTTTCAGGTTCCTTAGCATTTTATTTGTCATTGTGAAAGTGCTGTTAGCCCTTCGAAGAACCCTCTCTCTACATTTTCGAAAATTGAGGTGGAAGAAATACCCACATAGTGTGGTGAAATTATACGTCGACCGGAATTTGAACTCCCGACCCTCGCATTGTAGACCAACAGGATATTTACTAGGCTATAGCTTAGCTAGTTAGCTATTATTATTATATAAGCTGTTAATATTGTAGAAACATGCAATGAAATGGACAAAAAATGCGGAATCAGTGCTTCCTCTAATTGATTTCTTAATATTTAGCTCAAGATCTTTAAAATCGATAAACATTAACACTGTGCAATAACCAAAAATCAACAAGCACGCATCGCCACTTTTTGGATTCTTTGCGGTCTAGAGAAGCTTTTCCACGAAGCGCATACTCTCTTCAGCATCTGATTTTTTCTGTCTGAGATGTACGTGGGTCCCAACGGTTTCATTATTTTTTCGCGAAAACTAATGTGCACAGTTTTCAAGAAAAGCTATGCATGTGTCTCAGGATTGATTATAGCGAATATTGTAGAAAATAATTTTACTCTTGAGTTATCAATCGTGTGGTTTTAGATACTATCCACGCTTCGAAAATCTCGAAATCAGTGGAAAGGGACCGTAAGATGAAACAAAATGTTTGTTCCCCTATAAAACTTAGAGGACTCGAATTTTTCATTTCGAAAAATGCTTCGCGCGAAATTCGAAATTTGTGCTTTTTCATAAAAAGCTGCTTCGGTTATTTCTATGTCTGACGATCAAAAATAGAAGATATTCTAGGAAATAATTTTGTCGTGGACATCAATTACCTATCTTGTCGTCTCGTTATCAATTAGAATTGTTTTGCATCAGGTTACTTAAGCTAGTTTCTACTGAAATCGGTGGAACTATAGAGAAAAGTTTTAAATCATATCATGTTCGTCTTGAAAAATGATTGTAGCTTCCGACTAAGATAATGGAAGAAGTAGTAGATGGTTTCTCTTCGCCTTCTATCATTTAGTCCCTAGAAACATCTGTTAATATTTGTAAGTAGCAGCCAGTTCAACTGAATAATATACCAGCTATTTCATGTAAAAGTATTTCATATGTCTAAATAATAAAAAATTAAATATTCATTTCAATCAATTTCCTGTTAAGACCCACTATAGAACCAAAGTACAAAAACAGTTCTCTTTCACAAGTCGCGATCTTTTAATTGTCGCAGGGAATTGTTTATTCCTCAGGACTTCTGGTCAACTGCTCGGCTTCATGTGCTACACGGTCAACCAACTCGAAGTCTTTCTTGAGGGCATTAATCCAGCGGTTCTTTGGAAATCTTTTGCTCTGGTTTCCTTAAAGTTTGACCGATCCATTGCCACTTTCGACTTTGGATCTCAATGCCTGTTTTCTTTTGCCTAGTTGTACTCCAAAATTCATCTTCGGAGATGAGATTTGGACAGAATATGATGATCCTATTTATACGAGCCTCAATTCCTTTTCAGTTCCGGCGAGCATACTGAGGTAAGGAAAATCGCAGCTCTTTCACTTCTTGTCCCATGTGCATGCACTGGGCTTTATACATATTTATTTTTACTTCATTTGAAATGTCCATTTGCATTTGAAATACGCTGACATTTTACTCTAAGTCGGAATGGTTATGCGCAAACAAATACACATCATCAGTATTAGCCAGCTGACTTAAGATATTAAACAGTCCCCACTGAAGACCTTACAGTCCAGTGTAGCTTTCAAGATATTATTTATTACCACCAGAAAAGGGACTGGTGGTAAAATGCAGCCTCGTTTGACACCCGTTCGCAGCTCTCAAATACATCACCTTTACCTAAGACCTCTTGCGTCTTCGTAGGATTGCTTAGTTTTGTTATCTGAAAGACCTCTCCTACACTGAACATTCCATATATGATCTCCGTTAACGTTGTTGTAAATCTACCCGAAGTCTACGAACATCAGATTTAGTCGCGAACTCATTTCAGCGGACTACTTCAATTGTATCCGTAGGGTATTGGTGTGGCCAGTACAAGACGATAGTTTTCGGAACCCAGCCTGATAAACTTCGAGAGTTCTCTCTACAACATCACTAATCCTGTTGAGAATTACCATAGCTTTGATTTTCGATACAGTAGTAACGCCACTGGCCATAATTCCAAAGGTCGCCCGTTCTCGGGATTTTGACAATGATGGCCTCCTTCCACTCAGCCGGATATCTTCATTCACTCCTTCTACTTCTACAATGGCATTACAGCCCAAATCGGTCCTTGGCCTCCTGACCTTCAGGTTCTTTAACATTTTTTTATTATTTATTGTGGAAGGATTTATTTCGCACAACCCTCTATCTATGAATTTTCATTTTCGTAGATTGAAGTGACCAAGGTATACCCAAGCAGGCAGCAAGCTGGAATTATGTGTCGACCGAGATTTGAACTCACGGACCTTCGCACTGTAGACCAAAGCGCTACCCACTAAGCTACACTCTAACTTCATTCACTCAACACATCAGTAAAGAGTGGAAGGAGTATATCGTCTGCCATTTCCGGTTCCGCTGTGAGCAGTTGGTAGTTCGTCTATACCTTATCACCATCATTATTAACGCGATAGGCCAAATCGGGCCCTGATCTTCTGAAGTCGTCGCCTCTAAACGTCTCGATCCAGAGACCTCGTCCTCCAGCTGCTAATTATACTCTAGATGAAATCTAAGAATATATTGTGTTTGTCGTTTGTAACATTAAGAAATAATGCTCGCGCAGTATCGCCAAGGCTACAGAAATATTTGTTGTCGCTCAAAAACCTTGATTTCGAGTGCGTGTATATTATTTTTAGCAAAAAAGTAACTTTAAGCTCGTTAAGGGGCCACTTGTTACGGTCGTTCTCACTCCCCTTCCCATATCTTCCCAATCCCATTCCCTCCCTCCATGACTGTGTTTGTGCATTGCACATAAAAGCCGAAATTGCCTATAATATAGGTCATTCTGTAAAAAAAAAACATTCCCCACTCCTTCTACCCCCTCCCATACAGATTTCATGAAATTTAAAGAAATTGGTTTTTTTCCGAAACAATTTCAGCTATTGACTTGAAAATTAGGTCATAGTATAATGATGTAAAAATCATTAATGTCAAAAAATATTGAACTGATCCCTTTACTCCTTCTACACCCTCCCATACAAGTGCACAATTTTCAAAAATGCTTTTATTCGATTTGCATTGCAACTAGCGAAGCTGAAAGACACAATTTTTGTCATAATTAATTTTATTGTAATTGCAACCAATTTTGGAATAACTATCAACTTCACCTAACTCTTTCTGCCCCCTCCCATACAAATTTCACGATATTTCGGAATTTTAACTAAATTTATTTACTCCAAAACCGTCCAAGCTACCAACTTTGAATTTTCAGAAAAGTATACTATTACAAATATCATTGATGTCGAAAGATTTGGTTTTGACTCGAATACTCCTTCTACCCCCTCGCATACAAATGTGCAATTTTTGTAAATGCATTTCATCGATTTTCATTGAAACAAGAAAAGGTACAAACTTAAAACTTACCACAATTTGTCCTTTAATAATTGCAATAAATGCTAAAAAAAATATGAACTTCGCTTCACTCCTTCTACCACCTCTCATACAAATTTTTGTATTAAGAATTCAAGAATAGTATTTCTCCTTCGAACATAGGCGTAAAAAAGCAATGTGATTAGGATGTCACGGCCATAATAGAGCACAGGTTGTATATATACTGTATATGTTTTATCGTGCCTCTTGCGTGTATGATGGTCCGATGACCATTTACCGAGTACTAAAAAGCTGAAGAAATAATTCGCCGTTTTCGGATCTTTTAATTCGAGGTTGTGATGCGTCGTCCCAAGGGTCACCATGCTGCGTGCTCTAGTAAAGTATTGCCCAAACCAACCTGGGCATTCATATCTCCTGAGATGATAATAATATGAGTTCGTGGAACACTCTTGAAGGTAGCATTTGTGTGGCCATAGAACTCGTCTTTGTCGCCAGGTGTTGTGGCGTTAATTCGTGCTGCAAAATGTTGATGTTTCTAAACTAGGTTCAGGATTTGACGACGATAATTTTATCCGAGACTGTTTCTCGCTCGCAGGACGACCGGAATGTCGTTTTTGGTTTTACACTCAAGACTCCATTCCATTTCCCATTTTTGTCCTTCGGCTTCGAATCATAGTAGAAACATTTATTTTCTAGAAATCTAGACTTCTGTGGAACCTTTATACCGTATATTCTTCTTTCAACGTGACAGTCAACTGAATCCTCTTGAAAAATTTTCAACATCTTTAACATCCTCACACATCAGCTTGACAGAAAAATAAAAGATGATTTCAAGTTAACATTGCTCTATGCTAGCTATATTCCGCCGTTCTGACCTTTGCATTCTTAAAGACCTTAGTCTATTCGTATCCTGTCCCTAGTCCCAAGAAGGGAAAATGTTCCATTAAAAATTTGCAAACACAACCATTTTATGATAAGATATACACTCAAACTTTTTTTTTTCATCCGATGCGGGATGCTATCAAGTCTGACCATTTTTTTTTTGTAACATTCCCATTTTTTCAAGGGTCATCATTCCTCAAACCTCTTTATACTTGCTGAACAACATTTGCAGAGCTATGCCAAATCGGAAGCAGAATAAGAAGATGAAAAAATCCTAACAAGGTCTCGACGCTAATAAATCTCCACAATATCCCCACATTGTGGCATAAAACAGGAACTCAATGTTTTGGAAGATGGAATGTAAAAAATGGAAATAAGTTGCTCCAGAGAAGAACAAAAAAAAATGAAAATGAAAATATAGGAGAAAGGAAGAAAAGCAGCCAAAGAATTCATGGTTTTGATCTCAAGAATTCTTTGACAACATAGAAGGAGTGTCGTCTTAGTCCTATAGAGATGTTATGTATGTGTGTATGCCGTATCGATTTCAAATTTATCCCGTCGTCCCTTCGCACCTCATCCTCCTCTTCTATACCGCTCCCAATACCTCATATGAAGGTGAACAGATGATATTTGTAAAGCAATAAACTGTAGTAGAGATAAGAGGCAAACGGAAGAAAGAAAAGCGCTTTACACATCTCCTTGCTTCTGCCTTCTTCTTGCTGCTAGCTTGTCAAGAAATCTCGCTTTCATTTTTTGTGTGTATGTCCCTTTTAGAGGACTGCACAGACATTTTTCTTTTCTTCCGGAACTCCTTTTCTGTACTTATCTCAGCCCGATAAAAAGCCCAAGGAAAGAGATTAAGCATCAAAGCTTGTCTTTTTTTGGTCGGTTCGTCGCCGGGAATATATGGAAGGTGATAGGAGTAAAAGGAGAGCGGTGAAAGGAGTGTCACACCCACTGAAAAGAAATTATGGGAAGAGATACACATTTCGTCTTATTGAATAGATAGGATTATAATGTTCCCAATTCAAAATAATGATGATACGTCATGTCTAGGCTTAAAATTCTACAAAAAGAAAATTGATACACAATTTTTTTCTTAGATGTGCATACATGGATTTCGAAGAATTGAAATGGAAATCTTTCAGACATCATTTGTCCATAAGATGAGATAAATTTCGATTTTTTTTATGTTAAAAAAAAATTTTTTTTGTCTTTTCTATAAAATTCCAAAACTTTCGGCAATCGACCCTGTGGGCCGCCGCTACCATGGCTCTGGTAGGCTATGGAAAGAAAAGCCGAGGGAAATTCCCAGATTTTTTTTTTTTCTTGCAGATTCCAGATATCCATCAGCGGTACTAGATGAATGCTGGATAGGCAGTGGTTTAATTGGATTTCATTTCGAGGAACCATTAGAGGTTGGCCTTGTTCACCAAATTGATTAATTGATTGAATTGTGTTGACGGAGGGTTGTGAAAATGCCTTTAGCCTTGCCTGCGTTGCTGATGATGTCATGCCTGTTGTTGAAATATTTATTAACATGTTTTGTACTGAGGCATAAACATCCAGCCAAATAGTTTGCCTTATTCTTTTCTTCGAGATAATATCTATGTATTTCGTCCTGCTTGTAGAGTCCTCATCGTCCATTTTCTTGTGGCATTCTTTTATTATACGTTCGTTTTATCGTCTTATTGTTTTTTATACATATATAGGTATAGGTATGTTTTCGTGTGAGTCAATGTTCTTGGTGAAAGCTGAAAATCTCATTTAATGAACACGATAAGGGAACGAAAAAAAAAAATTGCTTCGCATTACTCTGGTGATGATTTACTGAAATAACGAATTAGACAATAGGCGACGGCAAGGACGACGACAAGAACGACTAAGGATTAAGGGATATATGCAATTCTCTGCAGTCGTTGGCTTGGGTGAAGTAGTGGTAGTAGTCGCGTCTTTTCACACTGTTCCAGTTTTACTCGGGAATTATAGTCCTTGCTGTGTCTTTTGTGTTGGTACCGCATGCATTAAAATCTAGGGGAGATTGGAGATAGAGTGGATCATGAGGAAAAATATCAAATGTTACAACAAATCGGCATGAACGTATCGATTTTAAAATAAAACATATGAAAAAGTATTCAAATTCAGATACATCTAAGGAGTGTAGACAAAATATCGATAGGGTCGACATTATTATTGTCCTTGTTCTTCCCAAAATAGCCGTCAACAAGACATTGATGTCATTTACTAACATATATCACCATTAACGAAATCGCCAAGATAATCGCGAAATTCATCGCCATAGAGAATAGACCAAACCAATTCTCGAAAACAAATGCTTCGAAACTTGAAGGTCAGCCAGCCTAGTCACATTTTTAGCTCATAATAATAGATACGTCCTAATAAAAAGATGAAAAACAAACAATGATGTAATGGATATCAAAGAAGAGACAAAGAAGATTAATGCTCTCAACAGAGACCACTAACTAGTTAGTTGCTGGCTCATTTCATAATGCAAGTTAGAAGATTCTGTTTGCATGTAGTATCGTATCGCAACAAAATAAGATGCGTACATTATTCTTCAAATAAATTCAATTAATTTTGTCCTATTTTTCCAAAAAATTTACTTTGGAAGAGCAGGGGTTCCATGGGTGAAACATAGAGGTTGGCATCAAACAAACTGCTATGAATCTACATGTTCGACTTCTACTATAAATACATAAGTGCCATATGGTGGACAAGATGAGGCAGGTTTGTCCCCCGTGAAATCGGAGCCCATCATTGGAGCACCTGTAACCGACTGCTGAGGCAGTAAAAAGAGAAGGAACATAAGTATTTGTGGGCCAATCTCAACCATTGTAGAGAAACTAAACTTTGCTCGAAAATACAAATAAGTACTGTCTGGCAGCTCTCACAATTTTTTGGGTAATTTTAGTGAGTATAAATTCCATAAAACTGAAGCAGGTCCGCAGTTTCTCGCTTGCAAACCTGTGATAGAGTCTTTTGATGATTCCCACCGTTTACTTAAAAAAAAAATACTAAAATTAAAAATTATAAATATTTATTATTGGAAGGTTTCACGGTATACTCGTTGCGTGTTCAGGTTGATAAGTGTAACGGCGAAAAGTAAAAAGAAGGGGTATTAGTTCATGGAACTTCCTACTGCATTTACCGTGGAAGTAGGAAGTAGGAGGCTTCCGTGGCGTAGTGGGTAGCGTGCTTGCTTTTTAGTCAATAGGTCGTGGGTTCGATTCCCACTCCAGACGGGATTTTTTTAAGTACGAATTTTTCAGTTGCTACTGGCGATGAAAAATTATTCGAAATAAAATGGGCAAACGGTGTAAAAGTGAAACAGTTCCACTTCAAGAAGGCCTAGATACTCAGTAGATGGATTCTGTTCGCTTTCTATCATTCAGTCTCCCATAACATCTGCAAATATTTGTCAGTAGCAGCCAGTACAGCTGAAAAATATAAATCAGCTTCTCCACTAGTTACGGTCGTTCTCACTACTCTTCCCCTACCTTCCTAATCCCATTCCTTCCCTCCATGACTGTGTTTGTACATTGCAGATAAAGGCCGAAATTGCCTATAACACAGGTCATTCCGTAAAAAAAAAGTAGCGATAATAAATACTAAACACTCCGGCATCTGCAAAACTGGATTGGTTTGAGAGTACACGACAAAAAATCATTGATGGATATTACAAATAGAATACGACTAGAAGATAGATAAGACTGAACCTTGGGGTTCGTCGGAATCGATTGGGTAGAAAGAAGATGACAATCAGAAAGAAAACTTTCTATCCACTCGACCAGGGAAGCATTAAAGTGGATGGCTGTCGACTTAACAAAATGCCGAAGTCTGTCAAAAGTCGTTCAGGTAGATCAAGAGGTCTTCCGTAAACTTTTCCGAACGGAATCCGTATTTGCTTTAGAGATTCAGCGACTATTCGCATCATCGAATAACCTATGCCAAACTGTAGACAGGGCTACTCGTATCCCTGACGTTGCAGGCCAAGGATCTTCTTTTCTTAACTTCAGACCCAGCTAAATACTCGACTTCTGTTAATTCTCCACTCGGATGCTCAGACCATTGCTTAATTTCCGCCTGTTTCCCAGTTTCCATCTCGACGCCAATCACACCAACTCTAAAAAAGTTGGCATTACGGAAGTGACTATTGGATCAGTCTTAAGCAATTTTATCATTCATTTGATTGATCAATATGCTTCAGCAGAGGTGTTGAGTATGCTTCTTCTGCAGTAAATGAGACCATCTTGTTGTGCATGAGACTTTTCATTTACCAAAGCTGCAAGCCAATCAAGCCCAGTTCTAAGGCTTGGTTGAATGGAAAATGTAGTACTGCGATATGGGCTAAAGAGGCAGCGAACTATGCTTCTAAGCATCTGCCATCTGAAGTTAATTGGAATAATTTCAAAAAGGAAAGCAATCTCTGTAAATTCAGTTTACAACGAGAAAAATATTTGCAGGCATGACTAGAAACTGAGGCAACAAATTTTGAGAAGTTCCATCAGAGGTAGTTCTGCATCATCGATTTCATCTTTAATCTACAACAATGAGGTTATTACGGATCCTAACCTAAAGGCAAACATCTTAGCGGCTCAATTTGCTGCCAACTCTTCTTTACCACCAACGAACTCTAGCCTTCCAACGTATATTGCGCTAATTCCTCCTTAGGACAAATTAACATTCGTCTGCGTAACGTATACCGAGTTCCTAAGAATCTAGATGCTAACAAATCGTCCGGTCCAGATGGAATCCCTGCCCTTGTCCTTAAAAATTGCTGCGCTTCTCTTCCTAAACCTCTATGCAAACTTTAACGTCTCTCCTTATCGTCCTCAACTGTCCAATCTACATGGAAGCTTGTTCAACCTGCCACAAAAAAAGGAGAACGTATCAATCCCGCTAGTTATCGCCCAATAGCAATAACCTCAATTCAAAGGTCATGGAAACAATAGAGTAATAGAATATCTCAACATCAATGATATTATTGACGACAAACAGTATGGATTCCGCAAAAAGCGTGCAACAGGAAACCTTTTAATCACCCTCACTGAACGTTGGAACAAGAGCATTCACCAGTTTGGTGATTCTCGTATTACCGCTATCGATATTTCCAAGGCTTTTGACAGAGTATAGCACAGTGTCCTTTTAATCAAACTTAAAGCTATTGATTTGGGCGAATCTCTTATTTCCTGGATTGAAAGTTTTTTAGCCAATCGTTCAATGCGTGTGGTATTGGATGGTATAGTTTTCCCTTATAAAATTAACGCTGGTCTCCCTCAGGGCTCTGTTCTTTCTCCCACCCTTTTTCTAATATTTATTAATGACTTGCTATCTCCAACTTTCAATCCTTTAAATAGCTAGGCTAATGACTGCACATTAGACTTCTCCTATCACTTCAACACTGTGTCCTTAGCCCGATGAACTAGCTTAGTAGAACAACGTAGGTACATGGTTCAATCATTGCATGACGACTTGGCTAAAATCTCTATTTGGGATAATAAGAATCAAGTCGAATTTAGAACTTCGAAAACCCAGTGCTGTCTTGTGTCCCACAAACGTGACGCTAACTTTGATCCAGCCTCCTTTAGAGGTCAGCCATTATAAAGATAAATTATCTTGGAACGATCATATATTTAACATCGCCAAGGAAGTATCTAAGTGTTTGGGTTATCTTAAACGGTGTAAAAACTCCTTCACCATTTCTGGGTTACTGACAATTTATAAGGCCTATATTAGACCACGTCTTGAATTTAATTCCCACCTATGGGCGGGAGCTGCAAAAACGTCTCTCTCCTATCTGGATAGTATCCAGTCGCGAACTATTAAAATTATAGGAGATTCTGAAATTTTTTTTTCGGACGAAATCTCTACTCTCTTAACCCCATGTATGTCCTTACCCCCTAATATTAGACAAGTACAAAAGAGCAACCCATCTAGTTCTGGTGTCACATAAAAAAAAAAATTGAACAAATAAAATGTAGAAAATTCGCGCTCTACCAAATATCGCGTATACCTATACGCATACGTATCCCGGACTAGCTATTTGTCACTTTTTCTATAATCTATGTTGTGATATTTTGCTCTGATCTTCAAGATATGGTATGACACATTCATTGATAGTTCTGCTCCGAAATGTGCACCTTCGTGTGATACAACTGCACAACAACAGGTATTTTACGCCTATTTTGTACAATATGTGATCTGTGTCAGCCTTTAGAAAAGGAGAAGAACGCCCGTACTTTGATAACTCGAGCAAAAAGCCTCGAAACTCTTGTTCATATCAGATTCAGATTCAGATTATATTTATTGAGGCTTTATATTAGACTTATAATAATTTACATTGATTCTTTCTTGAAATTCATTAAGATGTTGACCTCATTATTATGTCTAACATTTATATCTGTAGAAATTTTGAGATAATTAAATAATCCAAATGTTCTCATAGCTAGGGTGTAGCCTAGGAGGTAGCGTGTTGGTCTACAATGCAAAGGTTGTAAGTTCAAGTCCCGGTCGACGCATAATTCTAGCAAACTACCTGCTTAAAATTTGTCGATAGAGGGTTGTGCGAAGGGCTAACAACTCTTCCATAATAAGTAATGAAAAATGTTAAGGAACCTGAAGATCAAGGGGCCAAGGCCCGATTTGGGCTGTAGTGCCATTGTAGAATAGAGAAATGTTCTCATAGTTACATGCTTCTGCTTACATGTTATGTGAATTATTATGCACTTGCTCGCGGTGCTTATAATATCTAGATATCTTAAAATTAATATTTTTGCTACTTACTAACTAAACTAACCTAACTTATACTAAAATGTAGGAGTGGAAGAAAAGAGAGCCGTTTAACGCCAAGATCGTTAGAAGTGACAATTTATTTTCGCAAGATTAGGCTAAGTAATCGATCCTCGTTACTGCACTACATATACATACATAGGTTATAGAAACATTTAAACATTTTTCTAAGAAATTGGGCATTGTTACTAACAATGGATTATTTAATATATTTATGAAAAAGTGATCATTTGAGATTCAGGAACGGTCGCTTTCAGGTGAAGGTTCATAAGCTACCCTCGATACATTCCGTGTATTGAGCCCGAATAAAAATCGGATGGATGTAGCAGCCAGCTCCAATCATTGTTTCCTAGTCCTGTTGGAAGAACATAATAATGATCGATAGGGAGTGAGTTGCACCCTCGACTGTATATGTCTCTGAGTAAAGATCACCCCAAGGTAATCCTCCAGTCTTTTGATAGTAGGTTTTGCGAGCTGAATCATATATTTTATTAAGGGCTGGACTTTAGTACCTTCGTAGAGTGACCTATTGGAGAAAAATGTTTTATCCGGCTTGCGGTATTTAGAGAGGCAATGTCTTAGTATTTTCCGTTCAAAGATCTGCATCTCTTCTGCGATCGTCGGCGATATTGTGAACCAGCAGGAGAAAGCACACGACATAATGGGTCTAATTAATGTTTTGTACATGAGTAACTTCGTCCGACACTAAAGTTCCTTAGTCCTCAGGAGTGAACCCAAAACGCCAGCTGCTATCTTAGCTTTAAGGAGAGCGTATCTTGTGTGATTGTTGAATTTCAATCTGTGATGTAGTTTAATCCCCAAATACTTTATTTCATTTTTTAGACGTACGTTGTCCCCTTTCAGTACTAGTTTTAAGCTTATACTTTCTTTTACTGCGAGGCAGTGCCCTTTGCCACTCGCATTGCGAAAGCATATTAACTCACATTTGCTGGCATTTATTTTAATACCCCTTTTGGAATAAAATTAGGAAGCTTTTTGAAGATGTAGCGCAACTGAGTGTGGCCTTAGGGCGTGCGAAAAAATAATTGTGTCATCTGCATACTGTATTGCAAACGAGTAGCCTCAAGCTGATTTGGAAAGTCATGCATAAAGAAGTTGAATAGTTTCGGGCCTATAATTGAACCTTGAGCTACTCCCGCTTTAGACTCAATCATTCTAGACCTTTGACCTGCCAGTTCAATAAACAGCTTACGTACAGATAGGAAACCAGCAACTATTCTTGCCAATAAGGGGGTTGCACTTCGCTTGTATCAGTTTAAATATTAATCCCTTCAACCAAATCGAATCAAATGCTTTTTCCAGATCTAGAGCACAAGCAATTGTACATTTTTTTATACGGAAATTTTCGATGATTCTGTTCTGGAAGTAAAGTAAGGTATGTTCAGAAGAATGCGCCCTTTCAAAGCTGACTCTTGTTCATATCGCTGCAGCGAAATCGGTTTATCTCTATCCGCAGTATAACGCAGTATTGTATTGGATGCCCAAATTAAATTTATATATATTTATAATTTATATTATATAAATAAGCCAATTTTCTGTAACGTTAAGAAAACTAAAAAATTATCAAACATATATCTGAGATGGAATTTTCTAAAAATAATAATAATAAAATTGTCAACACTTTTGTGGGAAAAATACCACATTTTTCAGTCATAGCGAAATTTGGCGGACGGTATTTTAAAGAAAGTAAAAAAAAAAACGTACACGGCACTGAACCTTACGCCAAAAAATTTCGACAGAAATGTGGCAATTTTTTTTTCATTGTCGAAAAAATAACAATATTGTTATGAAATGGTTCGCAGGGTTAACGCGGTTTTCGACTTTTAGCACGATAATTCAGACATTTCGATTAATATTTTGTCGACACATATTTGACTAAAACAATTAAATTCAAGGAAATATTGCCAGAGTTCATATAATTATTATGACGCACTATGTAAGACTGTCAAAAAATTCAGCCATTTTGTTGATACAATGCAAAATATATGACAATGGTACATTTGAACTATAAATTTTCCATAATATTTGTTATGATTTGAATACCGAATTTGGTAACAGTATGTTTGTGGTTTAAATCGAATTGAATCGTACAACAATGTTTTGTATTTATTATAGTAGCTTCAAAAAAACAACATCATTAAATTAGCACAAAAGAAAATTTCAATAAATACAACAATTTATTTATTTAGAAAATTACACAAATTAAAAAAAAAAGGAACATTTGAAGAGCACTTAATCCATTACGAGTCGTGTCAGTCGAAAACAATGGAGACGTACGCTCAAAACATTAAAAATCTTCTCAACAATATTCAAAAGAATGAATGTCCACTTATGATTGTGAAAATGTTGTCAATTATAACACATTTTCTGTAATGTTAAAAACTTGATTACAGGGGCGTTTTTAAAATTCATGACTGGGTTTAACTATTAAGTTTTTCGATGATCCTCTACAGTACCGCCCAAATAGGACCCTGGCCTCCTGGCCTTCAAGTCCCTTAACATTTTCATTACTTATTGTGAAAGGGTTGTTAGCCCTTCGCACAATCATGCCTTTCGTTGATGCCGATCTTAAATCATGCCGCTCACAATGATTTTGTCAATTGTCCCACTGCGTCCCAATCTCGCCTATTTTCAAGATAAATGTAGTTTGTGAACTAGAGCGCTCTATATGCAATTTTGCATCAGTCGTTCTTTGAAATTAATTTTTTTTTATGCCTAAGCTTTTTATTCCTTTATTTTTAACTTCATGTACAATCCCGGACAGTTGCTCCAGTTTTGTCCATATACGGGCACTCAGACACATCGTATGTGTGGTGTATGGTATCTAACATTCAAAGACTAAATTCTATGCCGGAGGGATTGTAAAGTGCTTTAGAAAAATGACATAACTGCCACTTTCCTTGCGATCACACCGGCTTCTTTGACAGAGTTTGTAGAGCGTGAACTGTAATGTGCTTTTCCCAACATATAACATATATGTGGCAGCATCATAACGATGCATATGACAACACCATACTGACAGACATCCCATATGTATATGCTTATATATAGATGGCGATATACATATCAGGTCGAAGTGAATTTAGTCTAGGAAGGATTCAGGATAGGATGCACATTTCAAATTGTCTTATACATTTAGACCAGCACACTGGTACATGTGCACTTAACATTATTCTCTTGGGTGTTTTGCGTTCAGGATACGAACAAGAGGCTTCCAAAGCTCGATGCATACTCTCCTAGTTCATAGTGTTGGTGTTGGTTTACTACTACGTGCACACACAACAAAATATATAGTTTCACCTAAATTGCCTTTTTGTTTGTCAAGCCTGGGTGTAAGCAATTTGATCAATGACGCTTGATAAACTTCTGATGTTCGAGAGATGGTCAGTTTGCGACAAAATCGAGATAACCGGGACATTGGATCCTTGATGCAGCACAGGCAGCAATTGTTGCTGCTGCTACTGCACTATTACGCAATATATGCACCCGACCATATTCATACAGCAGCAGCCAAGGACCTTATAATTTATTCGATGGGCTGAGATAAAAGTGCTAAGGCTAAAGTATCACCATCATCACCACGACTAGAATATAATATGGCGCTTATGGTGCCGGTTATTCATTAACTCCCATAGGTTCTCTATAGTCGTAGCAAGGATTTTCAATATTAGTAGGGAATACGAGTAGAGATATTATGTATATACGTATACATATGAAGCGTGTGTATCTTCCTTCGCTAGCTTATTGATTTTTCAATGGAAAGAAGAAGCAGTAAACTACGATCCCAGCATCCTTCTCATTTACAAACAACCAATCAGACATGGTTCATTTCGCATAATCAAACATAAAAATTCAAATAAATATAGTTCTCTCGTTGCGGTTCTCATTGTATTTTAATTGAACTTTTGGTATAATGATCCGGTTCACGAGCTTATTTGAAAATCATAGAAGTAGGCTATCATAAGTGTAACTCATTATCATTCTCATCCCATAATTTTATTCAGTTCAAAATATTACTGTTCAAAAGGAAGATACATAGCTCAGAGAATATCCCAGAAAAATGAAATTTTAGATACGGTTAATTATGCTTTTATTTCATTTTCATTTTCGATTTAAAGAATGGCAAAAGGTTAATGCTGTTCTAAATTAATCCTCAAATAGGAGTATCATCAATCCGAAATAAATCTTTCCAGAAGAATGCAATATCAAGAAGGTCAATGCAAATAACCATCACCACTTAATTTTCTTTCATCTTACCGGTGTTTTTTGCCGAAAAAGCATAGGCGTTCTGGTTTCGTTGTAACCTAAAAGAATACGCGATGGATTTTCAATATACATAGAAGATATACACGGATAATAATTATAATACGATATTATTCTATAAGAATACCAAACACATAATTATCACCAATTCAATAATTCAGCTGGATCATATGGTATACATATTGTTGCGAGCTAGGGGTTTGTCGGGATTTCAAGTAAAAACACAATTCGTTTAAAAATAAGTGATAATTTATTTATTCGCACTTTAATTCGTTTCCCGCTTAATTCGCACTATATGGCAATACCGGTGCGTACTTTTCTATCGCTTTCGCTGGTTCGCGTCTAAAAATGACTTGCTGACTGGCCCTCTCGCTGAAAGCTTTCGTGCTTTTATACATCTCTCCCCACGATCATGACTATTCTCGAAGCTTCCTTCGGTATGTATGTGTGAACTATACTGGAAAGCTCTAGATCTTTAATTGTGGCTCTCTACATAGTTGAGTGTGTACTGTTCTACATAATTCTTGTCTATTCGAGAGAAATCGAGTTGCGGGGCTGCCAGGTCTGCATGTAACAATATTTTCAATTTTTCTAAGGAAATTGTATGTACATGGTGAGAATATTTTGCCATGGACTCATATGTGAGAAGTGTTAATACCATCGTCACATCGCGCGAGTTAAAATACTTTAAATTTCATTTCCATATCACTAATGTCACTGTCCAATACATAATTCTGCCTACTCCTGTCAAAATCTGGAGTTAAAATATTTTAACTCGCATCTTGTTTCGAGGGCGTATTACCAGCGACACATCGCATAGCTAAATTATTCATTCTTAAATTATCATATGATGGCTGTGTGTCATACATTAATTTAGCCTAATAAACACTCAATGACAAAAATATTGATTCTAGCGATCTCAGCTAATGATCTCATTTCTCAAATAATTAGAGCTACAATGATGAAGAATGTACTAGAGCTGTCCATTACATATAAGTTTTTGAAGCTAGAAAGAAGAAAGGTAATTTTCTGGCAGCTCTGACTTATGTGTAGAGATGGTATGCTATTACATACCAGCGATTTTTTCACTGCTCTTTTAAAACAGCAATCGCATATTGCGATTGAAAATTTAAAATAGCTACGATTAGAAGAGCAGAGAAAATGCATACTGCTTACGGTCTATCGCTAATAAAATTGCCGCAATGATTATCGCTACAAATCACAGAGTTTTTATTCGCATTCGCATATTAATCGCGTAACTCACACATCCCACCTCACCCCGACGAGATCGTAACTCAGAACAAAGCTCGTCAAGCAAATTGCCGCTTACCCACGAAAACGCATCTCACTGACCAGTTCGCAAGTCCCACCTCACCGATCAGATCAAACAAAAAAAAAAAAAACAAATCGCAGTCCCACTTCACCGATCGACCTATTCATAGAGCATCAATCAGCTCGCTTCAGCTCTTAGCTCACCAATCGAGCAACGAAGGAGCTTTCATATCAATGTTGTTCATATGGAAGCTCTTTCGTTACTCGATTGTCGTTTGGGACATCAGACATATTGTATTGTCTTTCTTTGTATCCGTTCACTGCTCGCGCTCAGTGATATCTGTAAACTGTTTACTGCTCAGCTCAGTGATTTCAAAACTATCAATAATATAAAATATCCCAAGCCTAATCGATAGTCTTTGGTGATATCTACACACTGCTCATGCTCAATGCCACTGCTTTACACTGAGGAAGTATAGTAATGAATGAGCTGATGAACAGGCTGTAGGTGAAGTGCGACTGCGAATTGTTTAGCGTGCTTTGATCTGATCGGTGGGTTTTATGATCTGATCGATTAGGTGGGAGGTGCGATGTGGTCAATGAGGTGCGCTTTCTGGGTAAGCGGCGATTTGTTTAGCGAGTTTTGTTCTGAGTTAAAATCTCGTCGGACTGAGGTTTGACATGTGAGTTGCAGCTATTGAAAGTTCCGCCGATTTATGTTGCAGTCCATGTTGCTTTACGTTCTTCATTGATGAAATTGGTTGTGTGAGTAATATCGTGTGAAAAAAAGAAAACAATAGACCCTTTTGGTTCGGTTTTCTATGACCGGGTGTTTTTTTTTATTCGGTTTGTGTACATGCGATTGACATTTTTGGTACCCTGACTCGATTGCACTCGATCGTTTTTTCATACTTTGGATAGTAAAAGAAAACCTTTTCATTCCGAGGGGTAAATGTTCAGTTTGCGCACTGAGCTGGTGGCACTAAGCATGAGATTGGGTCTGCCTGATTGTTAGATGCAGGATTTCACAGAAATTGCTGTTTTATCTGTAACCAACATGTAAATAAATAATTTGAATTTTTCGGATTTGATTTCAGTTTTCTTTGCTCTTCCGTTTAATTCATTTCGTTTTTCTGCTTCAATTTGAATCATTGGTAAATTTAAAAAAAATTAAATAGCTCTTTTCGAAGATAGTTATCACTGCAATAGCAGTTTTTTCCATCCTTGCGCACTACCATAGAGAATAGTGGTGAAAAAATCACTGCTGTTAGAAGTGCTGCTCTTTTTGACAGATATTGAAAATAAGCAATCGCAGTTGATGTTTGCGGTTGGAAACGGGCAGATTTTGCCATCCCTACTTATATGGAATCTTTGAAGCGTGCTTTGATGGTCCAGCTATGAAAGACGGTTTGCTAACGACTCCAATACAGGACTAAGGATTCTTCTTTTAAGGCCTTCCTTGCAAAATTTTATTGCTCATTGGCTATTCAATTTAACTTTTAAAATTTGACAAATAAGTGAGTGGCCCTTCTTAATTAGGAAAGTGCTATGTGTCGCCGAGCTTAATTACTAATTAGGGTCCCATTGTATCACTGGTATAAATCTGTAATGGTTGAATAGTTACACTTTGAAGATTCATTTCGGGAATAATCACGCTATATTAATTTTCAAATTCAAAAACTTTTACATACTTGCATTTCAACGGTTCCTTAAAAATTGTGCACATTTCGATCTTTATGTCTGAGGATAGGTTATAGGGGAAATAATTATGCCCTAACGCCAAGTATCCATCTTGTCGTTTTACTATCCATCACTGCTTTTTAAGATAGGATCCACACAACGAAAATATCAAAACTATTTGAATTGGCGCGAAAGTGAAAAGGTATACCGTATTCAAAAATCTGAAAATAAACAAAACGTTAATAATTATAGACATCATTCGTGTGAAATGTAGCGAAAATGTTGCGAAAAATAGGATTGTTGAGCACATCAAAAAACCATAATTTCATATCAGACAATCAATTTAGTTTTAGGGCCGGACGTAATATTCACCACGCAATTGCTTCACTGCGCAAACACATAACAATGTCTATAATATTTCTTGACGTACTAAAGCCTTTGACTTTATTCCGCATTAAAAAAAATGTTCTTTAACTCCATTGAGCGAATTTCAAACTTGAAATGAATTACAGAGTTCGATAAATAACTACCGCAGACAAAGAGTTCAAATCAACCTACGTTTGATTGTGGCCTTCCACAAGGTAGTATCATTTTATTTCTATTATATGTTCAATTAATTTCTCTTGCTGACGATATACTCCTTATTATTGAAGATATTGGATCCCATCCAGGCGTCAAAATTAAAGCTGCGTACAGCCATTGTATAATACAAAAGTGTCTTATTGCAAATTTGCTTACCTTAAACACAATCAAAACAAACTTTATGCTATTCTCGCTGACTAAACGGGGTTTTCTGACTAATATGTACAATATATTATAATTAAAAACATAACAGGATTACGACTGGGCGTAAAGCCCAATCGTGCGATACTCTAGATGAAAGAGATTTTTTATTATTTGCAGAAATTTTGTAGGAGAAGTGGTAAAGGGGGTGACGACATCGAACTAATTTTTTCACATCACTCTAAGGTTGCTATCAAAATGTTTTATACAAAATTTAGGATTCAAAAATTTAATTGGTACTGAGAAATTTAGTGTATTGAATTTAATGAAATTGTGCAGTTTGTATGGGAGGTGGTAGAAGGAGTGTGAATTTATTAATGACGTTTTTAGAAATAACTATAAACATCATTTAATTGACACATTTTAAACTGCAGATCAGTAGCATTCATACTTTTCAGGAAAATCGACTTTTTGTCAAGTTGTTGAATTGTGTCAAATTGTATGGGAGGGGGTAGAATGAGTGAAGCTAATCGCCTAATTTCTTTTTGGTCTTACTAATAATTCTAAATAATTATTTAGTGCATAATCTCAGCTCGATAATTTTCATACGTACTGAGTAAATTTATTTAGAGTATTTCATAAAAAGTGCAGATTGTATGGGAGGTGGTGGAAGGAAGGGGAGGACTCAACTAATTTTTATACAGCAGATTGAAATTAAATGAAAGAAAAGATTTCCGGATTCTACACTGTTACGCTTTATTATTCGTGACGTTTCTCAGCAGAGACCGAAACGTCACGAATAATAAAGCGTAACAGTGTAGAATCTGGAAATCTTTTCTTTCATTTCGAAATGCTCTGTGAAAACATTCACCAAATTGAAATTATTATAAAAATAATATATTCCAAATTTCAGATCAATAGCTTTCATGCTTTTTGAAAAAATCCGTTTATTGTCGAATTGCGAAATTGTGTCATTTTGTATGGGAGGGGTGAAGGGGTGAAATTAAATGTCTAATTTTTTTTTTGGTCTTACTTATAATTCCAAATAAATATTTAGTGCAAAATTTCAGCTTGCTAAATTTTATACGCACTGAGTAAATGGGCTTAGAGTATTTCATGAAAAAGTACAGTTTGTATGGAAGGTGTAGAAGGAGGGAGAGGACACGTATAATTTTTACATGGTAGATTGATATCATCATAAAAGTAATATGTTCCAAATTTGAGACCAATAGCTTTTATACTTTTCGAGCGAATCCGTTTATTGTCAAATTGCGCAGTTGTGTCATTTTGTATGGTAGGGGGTAGAAGGGGTGGAGCGATTTGGCCCGTTCACGAACTTGTCCTTACTTTTTTGTCAAAAACGATGTGTACAAAATTTGAACTTTCTAGATCAACGCGTTCTCAAGCTAGAGAGGACACGGACGGACAGACGGACGGACATCCGGTTTTGAGATTTTTGAGTGATTATATTATATCAGCCTTATTTCTTGGCGTTACAAACTTTGTGGCAAACTTATAATACTCTCAGATTTTATCTAGAGTATTAACATGAACGTACACAGGAAGACTAAATTAAAAGTATATAAAACAATAATAAGACCTGTGTTATACTATGGCAGCGAAACGTGGACGTTAATTCAGGCATCCGAAAAATTACTAAACGCCTTTGAAGGAAAGGTCCTCAGAAGAATCCTCGGAACTGTGAGGGAAGGCTCGATCTGGAGAATACGATATAATAGAGAATTGTATGCCATTTTCGACAATCCAGAAGTGTCAACCCTCATAAGATTTAAGAAGCTACAATGGGCTGGTCATGTTGAGCGGATGGATGACGGAAGAATTCCCGAACGCACACTAAAAGCAAAAGTCAATTGGCTGGGAGGATTCGATTGACGCAGACAGCAAATCACTGCTGAGATTCTCAAACTGGAGGACGCGGTCACTGAACCGAGATGCATTCGAAGTTTGATGAGAGTAGAGACTTCTGGGTCTTTAAAGATATAGGTACAATTCCTGATTGTATCAAATTCGCTGTGCGCCTTGTTCTCTCACCGGTCAGAGGATTCATCGTACTACCTTCTTGAAGGCATTAACCATTTTCCTGATGCCTAAATTAACGTCCAAGTTTCAGTGCCATAGTAGATTACATATCTTATTAGGTAATTTTCAATAATATTAGCGGTGTTGTAGAAAATACTCTCAAAGTTTGCTGGATTCCGTTAAGTGCCGTCTTGTACAGACCATACAAATACGCAACGGATAATATTGGAGCAGCCCACCGGAATGCCACTGCATCTCATGTTTGTAGACTTTTTGAAGGCTTTCGATTGCGTTGAGCGAGATAATGGAAAGGTTTTCCATATAAGGCCATATTTATGATTAAAGATGCAAGATGTGTCTTACATAAAGGGAAGCTATCCAAGTGCTGACATCTTGAAAGCTACACTGCCATTTGGGGACAGTGGGAATAAAAGGCTTCAGTGGGGGCTGTGTAACATTTTAAGTCACCTTGATTATGCTGATGACGTGTGTTTGCTCGTTCGAATTTAAAGTGAAATGTCCGCTCTTTGGATTCCAAATACAAAGAGGCAATACTGAAAATAAATGTGCGTAAAACCAAGAACCTTAATATGGGTTCGGGCACTATTGTTCTTAACAGAATAGATGTGGGCGAAATGTTGGATTTTTATTACCAGGCATAGTCAGTATGGACAGGATATTGAGGTTGTATCAATAAAATTCTTCAGGCCTTTGGTATCTTCAGATTAAGCAGCTTCGCACGAAGTTGGGAGTGTTTGACGCTTGCGTAAAATCCGTGTTCATACATATGTAGTTGTACTATATGGAAAGTGATCGTTTAGTTTATCAGAATTCGTAAAGTTTCTTGAACTAATGGTTTTTTTAATGATATTTTTTGGAGTCCAACTCGACGGACTAAAACTCTAACTATTGTCTCCAGCTAGCATCAGCGAATTAATGGAAGTAACCCAATCTACTGACGTTATACCTATGATACACTGCTAGTACACAAACCATGGTATTGAAATCATAATATACAAAACTATATAGTGTGATACACTGCCAATACGTTGTACAGTTTGACGTATTCAAAGCGAATTTTCGAAAAGTCAGTTGTTTGAACGATTTTTTGTCGGAAGGTTTTAAAAATGAACTTAAGAAAAAAACTTCAAATACAAAGCCACATTCTATCCAAGCGAAGCAAAGGTCTCAGAAGGTTGGGTAGAGGACTAAAGACTAAAATCGATAATGCTTCAACGGTTATGAAAGCATGTTGTGTGCTGCATAACATTTGCAAAGAAAAAGTGACAGAAAAATTGTTTATCGGACCCTACCGCACGCTGGAAATGGCACTGATGGCAGTAAAATGACCGCCATATTAGGTAAAATTATCAAATTTCAATACCACTTAAGGGCTTCCATATTACGTTTATACTAGCTCGTTTATCTCGTATATACATAATATTGGGTGATACACTGATGGTATTGACGTTATTATGATTTGTATACTAGCAGTGTATCTTTAGCATACCAGCTCAAGTAATTCAAGTTTGTTTGAATAATTTCATACATGCCCAAATTGACGAAAGCCACTATCAGAAACAAAGACTGAACATAAGTTAGTTGCAGTAAATTATGTGTAATAACAAAACCATGTTCATTCATGCATTGGCGTACGCTAGCGGAAAAAAATTTATTGTTGGCCCTTAAGATGGGATTTAAAATTCAAATGTGGAAATGGCAGTGGATTGGCCACACTTTGAGAAACCAGAGCAAAACATCTCCAGACAAGCTCTGGAATATATCCCTCAAAGAAGGCGTCTGGTTGGTCGACTATGTAGTACATTGAAGCGAGCAGTTAAACAGGAACCCAGCGGAATAAATATGTCTTGGCGATAACTTATCGCCGATGCTCAGGATCGCGCTTTGTGGAAAAGAAATGTTTCAGTTCTATACTCCTATAGAGATTTTTAATGCATTTCTATACCTGTTTTGTCCTTGTTTAGTGTTTGTTGCTAAATTCTCCATTGGCACTTTCGGAGAATTTTACGCGATCATACATTAATAACTAATTTTTTTTGATGAAATAACTGAGCCATAATTTAAAATAAACTACCAACAAGTCGGGCGAAACTTTATTATTCTTGGGACAAGTTGCGGATGAGTGGAAAGTCAATATGCAGGTTAGAGTGGTTAGGGAAGGCTAAGTGAAAGGGAGTTCTTGGGCAGGACTGTTAACAATATTTCATTCGTTTCTGTAAGTTTGGTTTTTATGAGGGGAGGAGTAGGGGTAATAGTAAGGGTGGGTGGATGTTAATAGCTTTTTAATTAATTGTTTGAATCACGTCCAACATTCTCTGTATAGAATGTGTTTCATAGACGAAGTTGTATAGAATTTTCATAAAATTCGGTGTATTTTACATTCATGAAACCGAACATTTGTATGGGAGGGGGTAGAGAATATAGGGGAATCGTAAAATTTGATACGCAGTTTTATTTCGCGTCTCTTCTAAGGTGCTTGTATAGAATTTCAAGTTTGTAGCTTTTAGTTTGTTGGTTTTTAGTTGATTTAATGAAATTGGTCGGAATCATAGTTTTGTATGGGAGGGGGTAGAAGCGCAAGCGCGATTTAAAAACTTTTAAATCAACTTCATTTAAATTATTTTTATAAGTTTTTATGCCAAATTTGAAATTGATAGCTTTTAAGAGTTAGCTGATAATTGATTTCTTGAAAATGGTCGAAAAAATAATTTTGTATGGGAGGGGGTAGAAGTGTTAAAGGTTTTCGACCAGTTAATATTTTGTATATTTAGGGATTTTTTAAAATGCATTTCGCAAATTTTCAAGTTTCTACTTTAAAATTTCACTCAAAAATTTTCAGTGTATGTGTTTTTTTCAATGCACATGAAACACCTTGTGCACGTTAGACCGGGGGGGTCGGTTTATAACAAATATGGATCAAGTTATTATTATTTTTCTATGTGGATTAAATATAGGTATTCACATGCAAAATTTTAACTTTGTATCTTTTACCAGAGCCCTAAAAAAATCACTCAAAGTTTTCGATATTTTTGCTTATTACCTCCCTCTCCTTACACCTCCCAACTTAAAATGTTTACCAAAATTAACCATTATGTAGTTCTACAATCTGACAAATTTTTGATTTGATATCTGTACTATTTTTTGAGATATAAGGATTTGTAATTTTGAAAAGTGCGCCATTTTTGAAATGCTCCCCATTTCCCCCCACTACTATTATTTCAACATGTTATATTTTTTTTGTATTTGTTTAGTATAGCTCAATATAAGTTTTAAGTTTCAATTACATAGCTTAAGAGATAGTTGAGATATTAATTTTTAAGTGTTTTTCTTTGCACCCCCCCTGACCCTCCCCCTTACAATAATTAGCCGCTTTCTAAGCTGGTTCCGATGAAACTATATGTCACCTTGACGGTCTCTAAATATGATTTTGTTACGATAAGTAATTTCGAAGATATAATAATTTGAAAAAAAAATTCGGCCGACAATTGGTTCTAAGCCCCCCCTTTTCGCACCCCAATGGATAAAAAAATTAAATTATTTTTAAAAGTTGTCCCACAAACCCCTCTATATTAATGTTGAGTTTTAGCTTCCTAGCTGTTACCATGGTTGAGATATTTGAACTCGTATTTTTCGGTTTAAGCGCTCCCCCCGCCTCCCCCTGAACCCGTATACCCCCGAAAATGGGTATCCGCCTGAGATCCGCAACTATCTACAATCCCCCCAAAAATGAACTTTCTATCTTGAAGGGTTTGGGAGTTAATGTGCGCTGAGCGTACACGTCGGCGGACGGCGGACGGCGTACAGACAGACGGTTTTTTTTTTTTGCATTCTTAGGCTAATTTAGTCATGAAACGCGAAAAAAAAATTTCAGGGTAGCAAACTTTTTTTTTTTCTTGTGTCGATCACAATAGTAGAAAGTAGAAAGTGTATGGATTCGAATCTTTAAGATTAAATTAAAATATGGACACTTCTGCTTTCCCAATGAGTTACACTAAAAAATCTCGGTAACTAATGGGAAGACGGGTAAGACTAGCCAAAAGAATACTGTGTACGAAATTGTGCTAAAAACACCAAACAAGAAGAAAACAGGTATACATAACAGGTATACATGTAAGTGAGCCTTAATAGGAACTTAATTGATTGACCATTTTTTCCACAATTAAAGTTGACTGTGATATGAATAATTTAAGGACGATTTGTAGAGAAAACGATTTCTTCGCTCATCTTGTAGTATAAATCAAGATTCTGAACTTCTTCATCTTTACTCTTTAGTTTAAAACATAACAGGGCTACGATTGCTCGTAAAGTGCAAATAGAAATTTTTGTGATCCCAAGAAATTTTGTATGGGGAGTGGTAGAAGGGATGATAGCATTGAGCTAATTTTTTTTCCCATCATGCTAAAGTAGCTATAAAAATGTTTTATGCAAAATGCAACCTTCAGAAATTGAACAGGAACTGGGAAAATTAGTTATTATATTTAGTGAAATTGTGCAGTTTGTATGGGAAGTGGTAGAAGGGGTGAGAGGATTTCAGTGATTTTTTCAGAAATAACTACGAATATTATTGATAAATTGATATCTCTTTTAGACTAGTAACATTCATACTTTTCAAGAAAATCGATTTGTTGTGAAGTTGTGGAACTGTGACATATTGTGTGGGACGGGGTAGCACCATTAAAGCTAATCACTTAATTTTTTCTAATCTTAGTAATAATACTAATTAAGTATTTACTACAAAATGTGAGCTCGATAAATGTTATATCTATATTCTTAGAAAATTGGCTTAGAGTGTTTCATGAAAAAGTGCAGTTTGTATGGGAGGTGGTAGAAGGAGTGGGTGGGATTCAAATAATTTTTATACCATACATCACCTTTATGATAAAAATAATATATTACAAGTTTCAAATCATTAGCTTTCATAGTTTGATTAATTTTAATGATTGAAAATGAGACATTTTGTATGGGAGGGGGTAGAAGGGGTGGAGCGATTTGGCTGGTTCAAGAAGTTGACCTTGCTTTTTTTTAACAAAAACGACGTATACAAATTGTGAACTTTCTAGCTTAACGTGTTCTCAAGCTAAAGAGCGAACGAACGGACGGACATACGGTTTTGAGATTTTTGAGCGACAATAAATATTTCTGTACCCTTGGCGACTCTGTGTGAGCATTATTTCTTAGCGTTACAAACTTTAGAGCAAACTTATAATACTCTTAGATTTCATATAGAATAGATACTAAATCAAAATATTTGTTTGACTTAAAGCTGTATTTAGAACGTTTTGACACCCCATATTATGCGAAAAATCGACATTATGCCTACATATGTTATAAACGTTTTTAAAATCGTATTTGCGATTAAAAGAATCCTGAGTAAAAATTCTAGCAAAATAAAAACTTTTTGTTATTTGCATTTTTCTCCTATTTGCTTATTTTGTGTATGCATATTATTTTTAAAAAATTTCGTTTTTATTACTTGGGTTGGGAGTAATTCCGTCGGTCCTTGATATGTATATCCGGACACCGGACATGCAAGTTATGCAACTCACCGGGTAATAGCTTTGAATATTTTTATGAAAATTGATTTGTTGAAACTCGTCCAACTCAACATTCATTTTTTAAAAATAAAAAACATAAAACTTCAGCCCACTTACAAAAACCACAATCGTGAAGAGAAAAAAATATTCTGCTATCTCTAACTCGTTCCATAAAAACAATGTAAATTTTCAATTTTTCAACATATAATATGAAAATAATAAATCTCATATCTGTATAAATAAATCGTATCCTCCAGATATATCAAATCGTATCTATGAAACTGAACAACCTAATAAAATGCTATCAAATACAAAATTTAAATAGATTCGGGTTGGTTTTTTGTTCCATAGAATGCATGAATGTAGGCAAAACTCTGTTCGTCGACTTTCAACACGAAAGTCACAAAATAAGATTTTCCCATAAATATTTTATGTGTATAAACAAGAACATACGATATAAACTTCTCTCTAGAAGAGTAGAGAAATATCTAAATCTAAAAAGACCACGAACTACGATAAAATGAGTAAAGACAGCGAAAAAAAAAGAAAAAAACGAAATAATATATAACAGTTCTAGAGAAATGGGGTAGACGAAAGTATTGGTGGTGTTTGTTATCCTTTATTATTTCCGTTCCTCCTAGTTGCATTGATCAAACTTTCTCTTAGTAAACAATTTCATGAAAATAATAAAAAATAATGGAATAAGTCGGTGAAAAAATAACAACTCTCCACCGCCGTCGTTCATTGCTACTTCTTAAAGTCAATAATAAGAATTGGAGATATACTTGAATATTGGTGGTGTATAGCTTCCTCACTTGGAGGGTAGAAAATACGAAATTCATATCTGCTGGAGTTAAAAAATTCGCCGTTGCTAGGTATAGAGCCTTCTTTTTCGATGTAAGAAGTGATTGGAATAACAATGAAAAATATTTCTACTTGAAAAACATAAACATCCTTGAAGAATAAATTGGGACGAACCAATTTTTTTATCTTAAATTTTTTTTTTGTAAATAGGCATCTTGAATTTTTTTTTTTAAATTATAATCACACATTTTTTTTCATGCAAGATTTTCTCATATTTAATGAGAAAACTGTCTGTGAATCCGAAAGCTGAGAAACAAATAATCGATAGAAAATTCACAATCTAGTCTGTGAAGTTCTGTTGAGATATTGCTTATATTTTGAAAATTATGTTCCCGAAGGATTCAATGAAAAATTGATACATTGTAATTTTATATTTTACACGTTTTAGGGTTTTGGGCAGATTTGGAAAACAATCGGACGCGCTTTCGATCCGAAGAGAGATTTTACGACATGAGTTCAAACAACCTTTTGTGTATTTTTTGTACTTCCGTCGCTTTTATTAATTTTCTTATAAGATACGATTTTTAGGAAACTAAAGATTTTGTAGGAAATAAAACTCTGAAAAAAGATATTGCTATCGAAAAATCTCAAAACGGGATGACTGTCTGCTCGTTTGCTGTCTGGCTCGAGAGCGTGTTGAAATGAAAAGCTAACACTTTGTACATTTCATTTTCCTTAAAAACGTAAGGTGTAATTCGAGAGCGAGTCGAATAACACCACTACTACCACCGCCTATAGAAACTGCCCAATTTCGAATACAATACACTATTGTCTTTGCAACCACGCTACCCCCTTCACGGTAGCGTGTTGATTTAAAAAAATACAAAGGTCGCTAGTTCAAATCCCGGTCCATATATAATTCCACCACACTGCCTGCGTAATTATATCTGGTACACTTCAATTTTCAAATAGATAGACGGCTGTGCGAAAGGCTATCAAGCCTTCTAATTTCATGAAATACAGTAAGCAAATTTGCTTAGTACTTAGAAAACTTAACTTAACATCTTCTAATAGTTGTATTAGAATGCACCACCTCATATACAAGAACTCACAAAATTTATACTGCACCCATTTTGTTGAAATTACTTTATTATACTAAGAATAAAGTATTGTGATCGATACAGGAAAAACAAATTTGCTTCACTTAAATTTGGTTTTTTCGCGTTTCATGAATGCAGGGCAAGTGTATAACATATGGAGAATCGTCTCTTCCTTTTCCTCATCTTCATCTCTATCTATCTCTACAATGGCACTACAGCCTAAATCGGGCCTTGGCACTCTGGCCTTCAGGTTCCTTAAAATTTCTTTTCATTATTTATTGTGAATGGGTTGTTAGCCCTTCGCACAACCCTCTATCTACGTATTATTCATTTTCATAGATTGTGGTAACCAAGGTATATCCAAGTAGGTAGTGTGCAGGATATACATTACGTCGACCGGGATTTGAACTTACGACCTTCGCATTGTAAAACTAACACGCTACCCACTAGGCTACACCCTAGCTCATCTTTATAGCTCCCTATCGGGCAGTGTCCTGTAACAACATTTACTACGGAGCTGATCATCTGCCTGACTAGCGAGATCAGTCTAACAGAGCGTTTTAGATTTAGCACTGGTAAAATATGTCTGGTGGTATTACATGTGCCCGGAGAGTTCATCGGCACTGCAGTTCTCCGGAATGGCACTATGTCCTGGTACTCAGCACCGGCGAATGCTGAATTGTTCAGTCATCTCCAATCAATCAACAATCAAGATCAGCCTTGGATGTGGACATGACCGATTCTAGGGATTTAATAGCGGCCTCGCTATCAGTGAAGATGCCAATGTTCTTAGTAGATACTACATTACAGTTCAGATAGGGCAAGGATTTTTTTTATCGTCATCACTTTTGCTTTGAACATACTACAATGATCCGGAAGACGGAAAGATATATATGCAAGTTAAGAATTACTCCAAACTATTAAAAGCTATCAACTTGAAATTTTGTACAAACACTTTTAAAAATATTCTTCTGTCTTCCATTCGCTCTACATGGCCAGCCACTGCAGTTTACGTAGCTTGATGAACGTTGAAGCTTCTGGCTCGTCGTAGAGTTGATACAACTCATGGTTGTATCTTATTCGCCATTCCGTTCCTCCCTTCACAGGTCCCAAAATTCTTCGGAGACCATCTCCCTGCTTTAAACCACATTCCGTTCGAAAGTTGGTTGTGGAATCGGTTTGTATTCTCACTTGGGATTCAGTGTTCGTCATTGTGAGTCTTGTTAGTCGGACTAGTTTTGGAGGAATTCCAAAGTCAAGCATGATTTGGTACAGTACGCTCCTGTCGATACTGTCGCATGCTTGTTTAAAATCTACGAATATTTGGTGCACGTCTGTGTTATATTCCCAGCATTTCTCAAGCACCTGTTTCACCGAGAATATCTGGTCTGTTGTAGATCGTCCGGTTCTGAATCCGCCTTGGTATTCGCCAATTATTTGATTAGTATAGGGCTTAAGACGACGTTCAATAATTTTTGTCAGTGTTTTATAGGACGTACACAACAATGATATACCTCTGTAGTTCTCACAGCAGAGTTTGTCTCCTTTCTTGTAAATTGGACATATAATGCTTTTTCGCCAGTCGTCGGGTATGATTTCCTCTGCCCAAATTTTGCATATCATGTTGTGCAGTATTTCAGCGACACAGTTCCCACCGTTTTTCAGAAGTTCAACTGGTATTTCGTCAATTCCCGGTACTTTGTTTCGTTTTTGGTCACATAGGGCTGCTTTGGTTTCAGCAAGCGTGGGTGGTATCGATGATGGTTCATCTTTGTCAGTTGAGGCTTCAATTGAAATGTTGTCTGTCGTTATCGGTGCTACTGGGATGGGATTCAAAAGATGTTCAAAGTAGGAAGCCCATCTCCTTTTGATTTCTTGTGCGTCGCTGATGATGTTGCCCTCCACGTCTTTGCAGAGACTGGTTTTTGGCTTATATCCCTTTTTTAAGTCTTTTACTATTGCGTATGCGTCCCGCGTATTATTTTTTCTCATGTCGTCGTCCATTTTTTGTATTTTGCCATTATGGTACTTCCTTTGTGTCGTCTGCAGGTCTTTTTCGCATATCGCCTAAGCTCGTCATATCTTTCTTTTTTGTAAAAATTTTGTAAGCTTCGTTCTTTCTATCTATTGCGTCGCGACATTCTTGGTCGAACCAATCATTATTTTTTCGCCGTGCTTGATACCCCAATACCTCTTCCGCGGAGGATTTGATGCCGTCTCGTATTTTCATCCACGCATTCTCCACTGGCATATTTTGGATATCTTCATATATTGGTGTCAGGTGTTTATTACATGCTAACATGTAAGCCTGCGCCACCGTTTCGTCGTTAAGCTTGTCGACATTGAATTTGCGAGCTCTACTCGTTTTCCAATATCCACGACAAGCTATTTTGCATCGATACTTAGCTCTGACTAGATAGTGATCAGAGTCACAATTCGCACGGCGGAGAGTTCGTACATCAAGTATGCTGGAAGCAGCCCTTTTCTCAATTAGAACGTGGTCTATTTGGTTGAAGGTGCGACCATCTGGTGATGCCCACGTTCGTTTGTGAATATCGCGATGTGGGAAGCACGTAGAGCTTACTATGATATTTTTGCTGCTTGCGAAATCAATAAGACGTTGGCCATTGCCGTTGGTTATGTCATGGAGACTGTGCCCTCCTGTTGTTCCTCTATGAGCCTCCTCTTTTCCGACTTTTGCATTAAAATCCCCTAAGACAATTTTTAGGTCATTCGAAGGCAGTGAATCATAGGTTGTCTCTAGGGTGGCATAAAATTCGTCTTTAGTTATATCGTCCTTGTCTTCTGTTGGTGCGTGAACCAAGTGTTGAAAAATTTAGTCTTTATTCGGATTGCACACAATCTTTCACTTACTGGTCTGAAGCTCGTGCCCTGCTGTTTAAATTTTTTGTCAACGACAAAAGCGACTCCAAACTCTCTGCTTTCCGACAATTTTTCACTTGGATAGATTGTGTGTGATTCATGTCCATGATTTCGCTACCGAGCCATTTCGTTTCTTGGATGGCAGTTATGTTGATGTTGTGTTTTGCCACTTCTTCGAGGAACTCTTTCAGAGATCCTGTCCTAAATAAGGATCGAACATTCCAAGATCCAATAGTGTAGTCCATTTTCCGTTTGCGGGGTCGTTGCCGTTGAGTCCATCCTTTCCGAGGCTGTTCTTCAGGTTTCGGGACAGTGTTTTTTTTTCCGATGATGCGTTGTCGGCGCCTCGCCCAACCCTCGACCTGGAGGACCGGTCCTACTTATTTATTACACCCTAGTAGAAAAAGGGTGGGAGTTTTGAGCTAAATATGCCATGCTGGAGCTCTCACAGCTATGTTGCAGGTCCAAATATATAATACTTTTTGCCTACTTCCTGAGACGCACTGGTGTTACTGGCCATTCAGGTTAACTCCATGTTCCCTCCTCCTTTCTCAACTCGGGCTTGGGACCGTCTATGGCGGAGAAATCGGACCTTGGCCTCCTGATATTCAGGTTCCTTAACATTTTTCATTACTTTTTGTGGAAGGGTTGTTAGCCTTTCGCGAATTTTTCATTTTCGTATATTGAGGTAACCAAGTTATATCCAAGAAGGCAATGTGCTGGAAATATATATTGCGTCAATCGGGATTTGAACTATCGACCTTCGCATGATAAGACTAACACGCTACACACAAGGCTACACCCTAGCATTCAAATGTATGGTCTCATAAATACGAAATGCATCGAATTTCATAGAATTTACTAAAACTGAAACTAATATTCTATACTGAGAATTTTGAACGTGATTCAAGCAACCAATTAAAAATTTATTAGCATCCACCCATCTCTTCTATCGCCCCCTATATAAACCCAAACTTGCATGTATAAACGAATGAAATATTGATTCTACGTCCTGGATTATTGATCGTAATCGCGGTTAAGTGTTAAATAATTGCCAACAGCTCTGTCCCAGAACTCCCATTCGTTTAGTCTTCCCTATCCACCCTAACCTGCATATTGACTTGCAACGCATTCTCAACTTGTCGTAAGAATAAGAAAGTTGCGCCCGCCTTGTTGGCATATGTTTTATCACAGAAACTGAAAAAAAATATTAGTTGGCTATGAATGTCCTTAAAGACTAGAACGTTAAAAATAAAACGCGATTTTATTCCGTTCTTAAAATTTCTGCGCCTTCTCCACGTTCTTTATTTTTCTCCATGTGACATATGTGATTATTCTTCTCTTTGCCTATCTTTGTCATGCCATCTTGCGTCGTCGTCCTCAATCACTTTTTGCTGCAATTTTTAAATCGCAACTTTCGGTCACGGTATAACTTTGAAAACCTCGGCAAGTTTGGCTAAAGTTTAATAGTTTTAACTTCATTGAAGCTGATGCTTTGATCGACTTGCCGTTCCTATGTATTAAACCTGATGTTAACATGGCGACTTCTAAAATTTACTTAATTTTATATGGCTGTTTCATGCGTTGCATTTAATTATGATTTAGTTAATAAAACAACAAAAGCTTGGAAAGCGTTTTGTATTTCTATTCACGGACTCGGACTTTTTGGTATATTGCAACTCCTTCATCATCATCATCAATGGCGCGACAGCCCAAATCGGGCCCTGGCCTCTTCAAGTCTTCCAATCGTATCGATTCAAAGGTTGCGTCCTCCAGCTGCTAAATTATACTTTAGATGATATCTGAGAGTATTATAAGTTTGCTCTAAAGTTGTAAGCTAGGGTGTAGCCTAGCGGGTATCGTGTTGGTCTAAAATGCGGAGGTCGTGAGTTCAAATCCCGGCCGATGCATAATTCTAGCACGCTGCCTTCTTTGGTATACCTTGGTCACCTCAATCTACGAAAATGAAAAATTCGTAGATAGAGGGTTGTGCGAAGGTCTAACAACTTATCCACAATAAATAATGAAAAATGTCAGGAGGCCAAGGCCCGATTTGTGCCTCTGCACCATTGTAGAACTCGAAGAAAGTTTGTAACGCTAAGAAATAAGGCTCGGAGGAAAAAATGAATAATATGGAAGTTAAAATTATCACTCAAAACCTTAAAATTTTGTAGATGTTTTTGGTCAAGTTCGTGAACGGGCCAAATCGCTCCACCCCTACCTCCTCCCATACGAAATGACGCATTTTCGACATTTGACAGTAAACAGATTTTCTCAAAAAGTATAAAAGTTATTGATCGGAAATTTGGAATATATTATTTTTATACCAATTTCAAACCATATTTGGATAAGCATTGAATTCGTTCGGTCTTCATTGAAGCATACTGAGACAGTTGGCATCGCCTCGTATGAGATTTGCATGCTCATGCGTCTTCTAATGCCTCGTTCGCGTTCTTACTCAAGTGTATACGCAGCTTAAGCGCGGCATATTTTGTACGAAATATTTAAGTCAGGTTTAAAAAACTCTCTTCTTTCCTGTCGACTTTTCTACTAGTCAGTTCTCTGGCAACGATGATTTGGCAAAAACGATAACTTAATTATATACAATTTGGTTTGGCAGGACATTTTTCTTTCTGTCGACTAAATCGTTCGCAGTACTGATGATATTCGAGTGCTACTGATCTGTAGATAGAGTTTCCACGGTGAGGAGAATCTTTTACGACTCGTCAGGCACGCTATATCAGGGTGGCTATCAATAATCTCAGTGGTTCCGAAGCCAATAGTTGAAATTAATTTTCGTCATTGAGATATGCGAAGCCTAATTGATCGGCTGTTATGCAAATGCTTAAAGTTTTACATAACAGGGTTTGGTGAATGTCTTCACAGTGCATTTATAATTGAAAGGAAAGATTTCTGGATTTCACACTGTTTCTTTTATTACTTGTGACGTATCGCTCTCTGCTGAGACCTTCATCGAACTGATCAACAATTATAAAGGACTTAGATTTTGTACAGAATGGGGTTCATCGGATCTGGGAAGGCTAATTAGTTAATTAGGGTTAATAAGTTAGTATTAACAATAAGTAATTCATGGTTTGGTGAATGTTTTCACAGTGCATTTCGAATTGAAATTTTGATAAAGGTCTCAGCAGAGACCGAAACGTCACGAATAATAAAGCGTAACAGTGTAGAATCCGGAAATCTTTTCTTTCAATAAGTAATTCAGTTATTTAAAGATTTCTGGGTGCGGATTTTCTTCTACTTCTACAATAGCACTACAGCCCGCGTCGGACCTTGGCCTTCTGCCCTTCAGTTTTCTTACCATTATTTATTGTGGAAACGTTGTTAGCCCTCGCACAAACCTCCATCTACGAATTTTTCACTTTCGTAGATTAAGGTATACACAAGCAGGCAGCGCGCTACTCACGAGGCCATACCTAGCTACGGCGCAGAGAAAGTTGTCTTGATGTTAGATTTTCGAAGGTGCACTACATACGATAGGGCAAATCTTCCGAAAATCCAACATAAAGGCCATTTTTCTCTACACCGACTACTATCTGGGGAAATTTTAGGAAACCCGAAAGACAAAAACCATTGTAAACTAAAGCAGTGTACAAAGTATCTTGCGGCTCATGCAAAAAAATATGCATAGGAGAAACGGGACGCACAGACCAAGCAAGGATCAACGATTCACACGATAAATTAATTACAGTCATCTGCGATCACGGAACAAGCAACGATAGAAGATCATAGAATCGATTTCGACAATGTGCAAATTCTAGCCAAGACAAATTGATATATTCAACGAATAGTACAAGAGGCCATTGAAACTCCCAAATATCCATAGAACTTCAATCGAGACAAAACAAAAATCTGCCACGATTTTAAGTTCTAATGATTGCAAACAAAACCCGATTTTTTTTTTCGCTCTTATAATTTCGCCTTCTCTGCATTCTTTATTTTTCTCAAATGACAGGTGACATTTTTGATGACGCGCACGCCATCTAGTTCGTCAGGCTCAATGACTCCGCGCCAAAATTTACGGAACCCTTTTCCTAAATATCAATAAATAATATTATGGACAATAAATATTATTTGGCACTTCTTATTTATAACATTTCTATTAATGCATCAGAGCTGGCATATTCTAACAAATAATGTTGGATTTCTTACTTTTATTGAATTAAAAAAAAAATAATAATAGGAATATTCTGCCATATCCACTTGAAAATACAATACCTACATTTTCCCCATTAAATTTGATATACATATTTCTAACATTTTAACCTTATAAATGTCTTTAGGTTGCCTGTCCTTCAAACATAAACTCTCGACCCTTATGTTGTTTGAACGATAAGTTCGAATGATAAACATATGACAGATGAGTGAAATCTTAAGACTGTTTCTTAGCTTGACAGATGGGTCGACAAAGTAGGCGTACTTACAAACTGGATTGAAGGTTTGTTGGCTTAAGCGGGGAAGAAAATGAAAAACAAGAAACGGAACGAAAAAACTGAGGCATGTTCGAAGGGTTAAAGTGCTATCGAAAACGTCCTTCTCGTCTGATTAAGTAAAATTTAATTGAATCGAACAGGAACAGTTGAAGGTATACATAGTGCGAAACATTAACATTTTTCCTTGTATAACAACACTGTGCAAAAGCCGGTAAGTTTCACTTAAGCTTCCTTTATAGTCATAGCATAGCTACCATTAATGATATGCTAATAACGTAAGGTACCTATTCGAGTATCGTTCGGGTAAATCACGTCCTGCCTGAGACTTAACAATTAATCATATTTGGAAAGTTTCGTCCCTTTGAGGAAACCTGTCGTCGTCATCATCAAACGCCGCACTAAATACATCGAAAATATTCTTCGCAAGAAAAATATTTTCTAAGTACTTGCTTCAGTCTATCGCCCAATAAACCAAAAGATTCATAATTAATTCATAAAAGGCTCTTTTTATGATTGTTTTTATCATAAATATAAATTTGAGAAAGAGCCTTCCTTAGGAAGGTCGAGAAGGTCGTCCTCGAAAAGAATTATGAGTTATTAGTGACAGTTTTTTTTACGAATTGTTAAGAAAACAATTGAATTATATTGGTTCCCTTTGTGATGAGTTAAACGTATTTTTTAATCAATCAACTTAATCAAATACAAAATTAAATAAATACCGAAAACATGAAATGGATTTTATTACTGACTCTGAAACCAACATTTTCTTAGCTGTTAGCACGTCGCTATAATTATGTAGTCTATTCCCTGAAATTGTTTGAATAAAGCGTTTGTTTGATTTATGGACATGCTGTGTGGTTTTCTTATCCGAAAAACAATCATTTTGCGAGCGCTCATTTTTTGGTCAACTACCGACAAGTAGCACTCAAAACCAAAGCTAAGTAATCTATAAAAAAAAATAATGTTATTTTTCTGATTCTTGATCTCGAAAGAAAACATTACCGTGTGAAAAACAAAACGTAGCTTATAGGTATAAGAAAAAGAAGCCATCTCATCATTATGCGGAATAACTTAAGATATCTTTTCATACTTAGCAAGTGAGAAGGGGAGAGAATCGTGCGGATAAGGATTCAGAACGGAACAAATTAAAGTAGAACTTGTGTATTACAAGAGAAATCGCCTACTACACGTATGCGTTTTGGCTGAAAGTTCTCCTGCCTAGAAGGCAATTTTATAATAACCAGATTGCGTTCGTGAAAGTCATAAATAAATAACAGAAAATCTTCTTAGTCCTCAAATAAGGGAAGTTTTTGGTTGGTTGGTTGGTTTGGCTTGGCCCGTCTATGGTTTTTACCCCCGTCTCGTATGACTTACCCTATAAAACCTCGAAATCATTCCGCCCAGTCATCTCGCATTCACGCATACGAAATTTTTATATGGAGAGCAACGCCGATATTCCGGGTCGAATGTACAACTAGCGTTTTTCTCCCGGCTACATCTAGATGTGGGGTAGTTTTAGGTCCTATGTGGGTCCTATATAGGGCTATAAACTGTGCACGGTATAAACTACTAATACCATGGTGTATACGGTGTGTAAGCTTCGGTATCGAAAGCCACAGAAATTGTTCACCGTACCACACACTATTCTCTCCTTCACCCTCAAATCTCCACTCTACACTCCACCTGCCACTTCGCTGCCATATAATAACGAGTAGTATAGTAGTCCGAAAGGGATTTTCCCCGATTATTGATTCGTAAACTGTGCGGATAAATTTTTTGCCGGATCCTTCTCGTTTCATATCAAAAGGAGCATACCAGCAGCGGCCGTATAGTGAGTATGGCAGCAGTAAGAGAGCATAGCCGAAACAGCAGAATCGTACCATTACCAAGTCGAAGTGGAAATCAAGCCAAGGGGATTATCCGATAGCAATAAGGGTAAATGATATGAGTCATCTCGTGTTTATACAGTAGCAAAAACAGAATTTGACTGAAGGCTATAAAAAGTTTGCTAAGATACTCCTAATCTCCATGTATATATGTGTATTCTGTTTATATATAGATATAATATATTATACAATATATGTATATTCAATTTGAAAGGGATAAGACCCTATGAACTTCACCTACTATGCTTTCTGTTTGTTAGAGGTCGGTCCTTATCTCATATCGATGAGTACAGACTTTCAAGTTGAACGATATATGGGCTCTTTGAACCGGACTTTATTGGTTTACGAATGAGATGTCACGCGTTAATATATGCGCGTGTGTCTTTGAGAAAAGCTTTGAAATAATGAAACAATTGAAAAGGCTTAGATTTCATAGAGAACGAGTTAGGTTTAGGTTTAGGTTGTAGGAGGGTGGTTGCATAGAACCACAAGCACTGAGGCCATCTAGTTGGGCCCATTGTACTCCCCCTATAGTAATGAGTTGGAAGTCACTCCTCTTGCTCTAACCACTTGGTTCGGTTTGCGAACCTTAACAGGCTCGAATGTTAGACGCCTCTGAGGTCGTCTAGTTCTGAGAAGAATCTAGAGCCTAAACAAAGGAGACGACTGTTGGAGATTTGCGGACAGTGACAAAGATAATGTTCGATAGATTCTTCGTCTTCCTCGCAACCTCTGCACAAGCTGTCGCTCGCGATTCGCATCCTAAATGCGTGCAGCCTTAGCAAGCAATGGCCTGTGGTCAGGCCGACAATAGTTCGGATACTGTAGCGACTACGTTGTAACAGCTGAGCTGTAATATTTTTGTGCGGTTCTTCCCAAAAGGATTTGGCCGTTTTACAGCTTTCTAGCTGCCGTCACCCCGCCAAGAAAGAATCCAAAATAGTCTGTTTGAAGCTAGTCTTCAGCACTGTTGGTGCTACATCGACTGACTTCCTAGTGGAATTGATGTTAGCTGATCCTTGCCGTGCAAGCGTATCTACCGCCTCGTTACCTAGCAGGTCACTATGACCCGGTATCCATATTAGAAAAACTTCCGTTATGGCCGCTTGGCGATTTAAATTGTGTCTACAGATGGACACTAGTTTGGATGTAGTCCTATAGGATTGGAGTGCCTGAAGTGCAGCCCTGCTGTCCGAGAAAATGTAACAATTTCCGAGACTGTTCTGCTTATCAAGAATTATTTTTGCACACTCGTTAATGGCTAATACTTCTGCTTGGAACACTGTCGCGTGTTCTGGCACGAGTTAACGAAGACCTTGTCAGAGCAGGACCATATTGAACGGGCTACGTCCTCTATAATAAGTCTGTAATTAATCCATCAACCAATGAGTATCGTCTGAGTTTTGAGTATTCTATCTTCCTCTTGTTTCAAAATTAATTAAGTAATTTTCAAATGTTTCCCAAAAATGATAGTGCAGTGCTTTTGTCAGAACTTCCCTCCCTTTTCGTCAATTAAATTAATATTGATCTCGAATTCGATTAAAGTAATTTTGTGAATAACTGTGTAAATTATAATGCATCCTGAAAAATAATATGAAAATCTCACTACTTTTTCGAATTCCACGTCTCATTCAAAACGCACATATTTTCAAATTATTAAGCATTAAATTATTTCTTTTGATAATCCTGTTTTTTTTTCTATTTCAACCTAAGAACGATTATAAAAATATATGTTACTAGTCGTACTCAAACACCGGCCGATCTTTTTTTACGTCCACGTAGGCGAATGTATAAAACTCTGTGTGTGTTTAATTACAAATAATTATTGTTGGCCTTGAACCGCACGGGCACATCTCCTGCCGTGTTTCGCTGAAATTATCATATTTTACTCTAGTCAAATCTTAAAATAAAAACAAAAAAATATTTGTACAAAATGTAATCGAACCAGGGTCGCCCGAATGTCAGGCTAGCATTCTACCACTGAGCCACCGACGCTGATAACATTATCTCGCCAAAATGTTATTATCTACTTAATGTTCACAGTTTTTTTTATATGGCAGACCCTCAAAACCCTTTTTCGGCGGTTTGGGGTGCATTATTTTTTGGATCTGAAACTTTTTATAGTATACTTTCATGTTTCAGAGAATTTAGTAAAAAAAACATAACAGAATTATGATTGGGCTTAAACCCCAATCATATGATACTCTAGATGAGATGGAAATGACTTTAATATACCGGAAAATATGTCATCTCAAATTCTTTCGAATAGTGAATAGAGACTTTTGCTTGGGAGGTGGTAGAAGTAGAGGGGGAGGTTTGTATTTATCGTATATGACACCGAGCATGGCATGCAAAATGTTTTTTGCTGAATTTAAAGTTTTTAGTTTTCATTATTTTTAAAGAAATTGGTCATAGATTTTCTGAAATTGGGGCATTTGTATGAGAGGTGGCAGAGGAAGTGGAGCACTTAAGATGATTTTGAAACTGCTTATCATTATCCTTATCACCATGCTTTGATTCAATTTTAAAGTCGATAGCTCATATACTTGAAGGAGAAATGCTTTTCTTGAATTTATAATACAGATATTTGTATGGGAGGTGGTAGAAGGAGTGAAGCGGAGTTGATAATTTTTTCTTATTTCACTTATTACACTTATTTCAATTATTAAAAAACGAATTCTGGCAAAATCTGAAGTTTGTACTTTTTCTTATTTTTAAAATAAATTGCAATTATTACTTACTACTAACTTACGATGGCGCTACAGCCCAAATCGGACTTTGGCCTCCTGAATGCTTTGCCTCCATCCATCTCGGTTCAGTGACCGCGTCCTCCAGTTTGAAAATCTTAGCAGTGATTTGCTGTCTGCGTCAATCGAATCCTCCCAGCGCTTTCGTGGTTTTCCGACCGGTCTTTGTCCGTTGACTTTCCCTTTTAGTGTGCGTTTGGGAATTCTTCCGTCATCCATCCGCTCCACATGACCAGCCCATTGTAATTTTTTAAATTTTATGAGGGTTGACACTTCTGGATTGTCGAAGATGGCATACAATTCTCTATTGTATCGTATTCTCCAGATCGAGTCTTCCCTCACAGGTCCGAGGATTCTTCTGAGGACCTTCCTTTCAAAGGCGTTAAGTCGTTTTTCGGACGCCTGAGTTAATGTCCACGTTTCGCTGCCATAGCATAGCACAGGTCTTATGATTGTTTTGTATAGCTTAAGTTTTGTTTTCCTGTGCACGTTCTTGTTTTTGATTATTGGAAGTACCGAATAATAAGTCTTGTTTGCCATCATTATCCTTCTTTTAATTTCGATGGGTTCGCTTCCATCCTTCGATAGATTTGCCCCTAGATATATGAAGTTGTCTACGTTTTCTAGGTTATAGTCTCCTACTGTAATATTTTGTCTGATTGGCGTCTTTTTCCTAGTTTGCGTCATAATTTTTGTTTTGTTTTCATTAATGCGTAGTCCAACTTCCCTTGCTACCGAGTCAAGGTTTACAAATACTTCCTTAGCACTCTCCAGAGATCTTGCAAGGATATCTATGTCGTCGGCATATGCTACGAGTTGTGTGGATTTGAAGCATAGTGTTCCCTTGGTGTCAACGGGAAGTTTCCGAACAACATATTCGAGTGTTAAGTTGAAAAGCATTGGTGCGAGGCCGTCACCTTGTTTAAGGCCGTTGTCTGTTTTAAAACTGGAAGTCAGATCGTTTTCTACTCTGACTTGTGACAAAGACTCAGTCATTGTCATTCTTGTCAGTCGAACCAGTTTCGGTGGGACTCCAAACTCCAACATGATTTTATACAGTACGCGCCTGTCGATACTGTCGTATGCTTGTTTGAAGTCAACAAATATCTGGTGCACATCAATATTATATTCCCAGCACTTTTCCAGCACCTGTTTAACTGAGAATATCTGGTCCGTGGTTGAGCGTCCAGCTCTAAATCCGCCTTGGTATTCACCAATTACTTTATCAGCATAGGGCTTAATTCTCTTTTCTAGAATTTTCGTCAAAATCTTATAAGACGTACACAACAGAGATATTCCTCGGTAGTTTTCGCAGCAGAGTTTGTCACCTTTTTTATAAATTGGACATATGATGCTCTTGCGCCAATCTTCAGGAAGTATTTCCTGCGTCCATATGTCCGCGACTAATCTATGTAGGAGATGCGCTATGCAGGTGTCGCCGGCTTTCAGAAGTTCAGCTGGGATTTGATTAGTGCCCGGCGCTTTGTTGTTTGGGTGGTTCCTTAGGGCTGTTTTTACTTCTTCGAGTGTGGGAGGACTCAAAGCGGATCCTTCATCAGCTGTTACATCAGTTATACCTGCTATTGTATCTGCTGCTGCTGTTCGTGTAGGTGATGGGCTCGGGTTAAGAAGGTGTTCAAAATATTGTGCCCATCTTAGTTTTATATCTTCCGCGTTACTTATAATGTTCCCTTCCGCATCCTTGCATAGGGTCGTTTTCGGTTTGTAACCTTCTTTCATCCTTTTGACAAGGGAATACGCGGCTCTTGTGTTGTGTAATTTAAATTGTTCGTCCATGTTTTTAATTTCGTCATTATTGTACTTCCGTTTTTTTTGTCTGCATATTTTGTTTGCAAATCGTCTAAGATCCTTGTACTTGTCTTGTTTGGCTCGTGTCGGCCGTTCCGTTAATATTTTGTAAGCTTCATTTTTTCGTTCTAAGGCATCTTGGCATTCTTTGTCGAACCAATCATTTCTTTTGCGCCGGGGTTGTTGTCCTATCACCTCCTCTGCGACAGATGTAATGCCATCTTTGATTTTTTGCCACATTTCTTCTATTGGCATGCTGACAGTGGTATTCAGCATTGTCGCGAAGTGCCTCTCCAAGGCTAACGCATATTTCGCAACTATTTTCTCGTTTTTGAGTTTCCCTATGTCGAATTTAGGAACCGGTTGTATTTTTGAGTGTCCTCGGTTTGCGATTCGACATCGAAACTTGGTCTTTACCAAATAGTGGTCTGTGTCGCAATTAGCCCCTCGACATGTACGCACGTCGAGAATGCAGGAGGCCGTCCTTTTCTCTATTAGAACATGGTCTATTTGATTGAATGTTCTTCCGTCGGGTGAAGCCCACGTTCTCTTATGAATGTCACGATGCGGGAAGCATGTCGAGCTTACAATAAGGTTTTTGCTGCTGGCGAAATCAGTCAGCCTCTGGCCGTTGTCGTTACTAATATCATGGAGACTATGCCTTCCAATTGTCCCTATGTATGCTTCTTCTTTGCCCACTTTCGCGTTAAAGTCACCTAATACTATTTTAATATCATTCGACGGAAGGGAGTCGAATGTTGATTCTAAGGTGCTGTAGAAATCGTCTTTAACTTCGTCGTCTTTGTCTTCCGTTGGGGGGTGGACATTAATAAGCCAAACATTAAAAAAACTTGTTTTGATGCGGATTGCACACAATCGTTCATTGACGGATTTGAAGTTGGTAACTTGGTGTTTAAACTTCTTGTCGACGATAAACGCAACTCCAAATTCCCGGCTTCCCGATGATTTCCCACTTTTGAAAATCGTGTGCGATCTTAAGTCATTAATCTCGTTACCTAATAATTTAGTTTCTTGGAGTGCAATTATGTTTATATTGTATTTGACTGCCTGTTCCAGAAGCTCTCTCACTGCTCCTGCTCTGTACAGGGATCGCACGTTCCAAGATCCGAAGGAATAGTCCATTTTTCGTTTGCGTGGTCGTTGCCGTTGAATCAATCCAGTCCGAGGCGTTGCTTCAGGTTTCGAAACGGGTGTGTTTTTTCCGAGGATGAGTTGTTAACACATCGCCCAACCCCCAACTTGGAGGGCCATATTATTATAGTGCTAGAATTTTTCTGTTTCATTGCAATTATAATAGAATTAATTCTGACAAAATTTCGTCGTTACAGCTTTAACAGTTTCGAAGAAAAATAATTTTATTTAAACTTCAAAATTTCGTGAAATTTGTATGGGAGGGGGCAGAAGGAATGAGGTGAAGATGATAATTATTTTTAAAATAAATTGCAATTATAATAGAATTAATTCTGACAAAATTTCGTCTCTTCAGCTTTACTAGTTTCAATGAAAATCGAAAATATGTATTTTTCAAAATTGTCCATTTGTATGGGAGGGGGTAGAAGGGTAAGGGGATCGAGTCAATATTCCGTGATATTAATGACATCTATATAATAATACTTTGACCTAAATATCAAATCGATAGCTTAAATGATTTCAAAGAAAAATCAATTTCTTAATATTTCGAAATTTCATGAAATTTGTATGGGATGGGGTAGAAGTATTGGGGGTATGTAGACCATTCACGAACTGAAAGTTACTTTTTTGCTAAAAATGACACACAAATTTTTTAGCACTATAGCTCAAAGCTTTCGAGAGTTATGCTGTAGACAGACAGACAGACGGTCACTCGGAATCGAGGTTTTTGAGCTACAACAAATATTTCTGTACCCTTGGAGGCTCCGTGCGAGCATTATTTATTAGCGTTACAAACGGTAAGGCAAACTCAATATACTCTCAAATTTCATCTAGAGTATAAAAACAAACCATAAGTCTGTAGGTGCTTCCGTTTGGTCTGGGGATTTCTACCAGTCACTTACATCCGTGCATGTATATTAGATTATTTTCTACCATACCCATCCAAAAAATAAAATAGATTTCTCAAAATTTACTTGAAATTTGATAAAATAAAAATATGACGTCTGCGGCACACTCCTCTTGTTTTACAGCCCCGCACTCGTGTCAGAAGGTTCTTCGCTATTCCGCGTGGCATGCTTATTTTTATACTCTAGATGAAATCTGAGAATATAATAAGTTTTTCACAAAGTTTGTAACGCTAAGAAATAAGGCTCGGAAAAAAAATGAATGATAAAGAAGTTCATATGTATAATCACTCAAAAATCTCAAAGCCGGATGTCCGTCTGTCCGTCCGTGTCCTCTCTAGCTTGAGAACGCGTTGAGCTAGAGAGCTCCAATTTCGTACATGTCGTTTTTGACAAAAAAGCAAAATCAAGTTCTATCCTCTCCCATACAAAATTACACAATTTCGCAAATTGATAATAAACGGATTTGCTCGAAAAGTATAACTGCTGTTGATCTGAAATTTGGAATATTATACTTTTATAGTGATTTTAATCTACTGCATTAAAACTATTTATGTCCTCCCCCTTCTTCCACCACCTCCCATAAAAACTGCACTTTTTCATGTAGTGCTCCAAACTAATTTACTCACTACATATCAAATCGATCGAGCTGAAATTGTGCTCTAGATATTTATTATATGTTATTAGTAAAACCAAAAATAATTAGATGATCAGCTTTACCCCTTTTACCCCCTCCCAGACAAAATGACACTCTTTCAGAATTTGACAACAAACGGATTTGCTCGAAAAGTATTAGGTTGTTGCAGATGAAATGGCAACTTTGCTAGTGAAATTTCAAACAATTTTAACTCTTATAAAACTTAATTTTATAAATCAAAATAGGGACAGATGCAATACACTTCTTCTAACGAGATACAAGTGCTTTTGTCGTAGAAGTCCGACTTTCTAGGCTAAAGAAATTCTTCGAAGGCATTTCTGATGGCTGCTTCATTGTTAAATTGTTTCTCCGCCAAAAAATGATCCAAATGTTTAAAAAAGTGGTAACCGGTTGGCGAGAGGTCTGGTGAATATGGCGGATAAGGAAAAGTCTCATACTGCAACTCGTTTATTTTTTGATCGTTATTCTTCATACATTAGGTCGTGCATTGTCATGAAGCAGTATAGCTCCATCTCTGTTGATCAATCTAGGCTGTTGAACGTTCAATTTCTGGTGCATTTCATCGAGCTGGGTACGATACTTCTCTGCATTAATGGTTTCACCAGTAAATATAATAACGCCAGCTGCAGACCACCAAGCAGTCACCATTATCTTCCTCGGATGAAGACTTTGTTTCGGAGCCTTATCAGCATCTAGCCATTGTGCCGATCGTCGACGATTATCGTACAATATCCACTTTTCATCATGTATCACTATTCTGTTCAGAAAAGGATTACTTCTGTTCCGGGAGAGCAAAGAACTGCAAATTTCCATTCGACGCGTCATGTTTTGCTCAGTAAGCTCATGCGGAACCTACTTACCAACCTTTTTGACTTTTCCAAGCTGTTGCAAGTGCCGGAAAACTGTCGAATAGTAAACGCCAAGTTTCTCTGCAATGTCCCTTACAGTTTGGCACAGTAAACGCAGCCCGTCGTTGTCTATCGATGGTTCTGGGTGACCACATGGCTCACTTTGAAGGGTCATATCTCCTGATCGGAATTTTTTGAACCATCGCTGTGTGGTTCGTTCGCTTACTGTGTCAGCTCCAAAATGCCCTGTTGATATTTTTGGTTGCCTTCCTTGCGTTGTGGCCAAGTTTGAACTCGTAGAGAAAAAGTAACTGTTTTTGTCTCGATTCCATGTAATTTTTATTTTTTTTCTCTCCATCTCAATGAAGTCCAAAACTGAAATGATTCCATGAACAAATGTAAGAGTATTTATACTTCAATATTCATTACTACCAGAGCCACCTGGCGACAGTTTGAGACATTAAAATCGCAACTAACTTCACTTCCTCGCGAAAGTCGCCATTTCATCTGCAAAAACCTAATATAAATGCTATTGATCTGAAATTTGGAATACATTATTTTTATGATGATTTCCATCTACTATATAAAAGTTATTTGAGTCCTCCCCTTCCTTCCACCACCTCCCTTACAAACTGCACTTTTTCATGAAATACTATAAACAAATTTACTCAGTTTGTATAAAATTGATCGAGCTGAAAATGTCCACTAAATATTTATTTAGAATTATCAGTAAGACCAAAAAAAATTAGACGATTAGTTTCACTCCTTCTATCCCCTCCCATACAATCTGACACAATTTCACAACTTTACAAAAAGTCGAATTTCCTAAAAAGTACTAATGCTACTGATCTGCAATTTAAAACATGATGTTTTTAATTATTTCTGAAAAAGTTATTAAGAACTCGCCCCTCCTTCTACCACCTCCCATACAAACTGTACACTTTCACTAAATTCAATACACATACTAATTTTCTCCTTCTTCTACTTCTACAATGGCGCTAATTTTCTCAGTACCTATTAAATTTTTGAATCCAATGTTTTGTATCAAATATTTTAATAGCAACTCTAGCGTGATGTGGAAAAAATTAGTTCAACGTCGTCATCTCCACCACCACTTCCCCATCAAAATTTTTTAAAATCAAAAAAAAATTCTCTTTCTTCTAGAGTATTGCACGATTGAGCTTTACGCCCAATCGTAGTACTGTTATGTTTTTTCACTCATCATTGTACTGAGTGAAAAGCCTCCGTGCTGATTTGCTTGTATCACTAGTCGCATTCGTTTGTTATTAGATATCAAATAACAATTAACATTGTTAGGAAATTTGCACTAGTTAGCTGCTTCTCAATTACAAAATTTTATCGATTCATCTGAAAATCTATTAAATTTGCTGAGAAACTTTTAAATAAGCACGTTGTCAAACTCGAAAAATGTCATTTGAAAAACAATAAGAAAAATTTCAATATTTTAGTTCAAGCCTCAACTTCTACAGATCTAATCTGTACAAAAATAGTTGGAAACAAACAAATTTTCCACAAACTAGGAATCACCCATGGAACGTACTACGTAGTAATGTAAAAAAAAACAGGTATCTAATTAAAACTACGAGTATAAGACACTTCAAGAAAGTTACTAAAAAGTTCCAGTGTGGCTCATCACTAAAATTTTATCGCAGTTTCTTATGGCATTACTATTGAGATGTTAACCCTAAGTTCGTAACTCAAAAAATAACTTTCTGTTGCATCGTCAAGGATATCTGAGAGTATTATAAGTTTGCCATAAAGTTTGTACCGCCAAGAAATAAGGCTCGGAGAAGAAATTAAATGATACAGGAGTTCATATGTATAATCACTCAAAAATCTCAAAACCGGATGTCCGTCCGTCCGTTTCCTCTTTAGCTTAAGAATGCGTTGAGCTAGAAAGTTGTACATGTTATTTTTGATTAAAAAGTAAGGTCAAGTTCGCGAACGGGCCAAACCGCTCCACTCTTTCACCCCCTCCCATACAAAATGACAGAATTTCGGAATTTGACAATAAACGAATTTGTTCGAAAAATTTAAAAGCTATTGATCTAAAATTTAGAATGTATTACTTTTCTGGCGATTCAATCTACTGTATAAAAATTATTCGTATCGTCCTTCGCCTTCCACCACCTTCCATACAAACTGCACTTTTCATGAAATACTCTAAATAAATTTACTCAGTACGTATAAAATTTATCGAGGCGAAATTAATTTATTTATTTAGAATTATTAGCGAGACTAAAAAAATTTACTCGATTAGCTTCACTTCTTTTACCCCCTCCCATACAATATGACACAATTTCCCAACTTTACAAAAGGTCGATTTTTCTGAAAAGTATGAATGCTACTGATCTACAATTTAAAAACATTTCAAAAGCATGATGTTTATATAATAGTTATTTCTGAAAAAGTCATTAAGAACACGCCACCTCACCAAAGTACACAATTTCACTAAATCCAATACACTAATTTTCTCAGTACCTATTCAATTTTTAAATCCTAAATTTTGCAATATATATTATTAAGCAACTCTAGCATGATGTGAAAAATTTTGATTTATGTCGTCACCCTCTCGACCACTCCCCCTACAAAATTTCTTCATATCAAAAAGTTTCTCTTTTTCTAGAATATCGCACGATTGGGCCAATCGTAATTCTGTTATACTGGAGACACACTGCGACGTAAACCTCTTCCCAAAGCCGCAAAGAGCTTTGAGCTTTTTCATGCTGCAATAGGTGACACACTGCATAAGATCGAGTTTACCAGATCGAGTTTTTGAACTGTCTGTTAAACGTCAAATTTCGTTCGGATTGAATTTAATTCTAAAATATCGCAAAATGCCGAATGCAGGCTCTTTAGTAGTGCTAGTTTACGTGAATTCCATTTTAAATATTTTGAGAAATGTTCGCATGCAGTTTGCCTTGAGCGTCTTAGCAATAAGCGTTGCGCGTAATAAATGACGTCGATTACGAGCCGCAAGGTTGCTTCGAATTGCAGCAAAAAGAAGTGCACAGAGGTTACACCGTACCATTTGGGTCCAAGTAAGTGCACAATCAATCCGCAATAATGCATTCACGAATGTTTTGAATAATATGCTCGAAGCGGAATGTTCTGGGAAAAAGATTTTTCTATGGGACAACAAATAATTTCGTTTAGAGTATAAAACTGAGATGAAATTTGTTGAAATAAAACAATCCGAAAATCCCACCTCCTTCCACCTCCCATACAAATAAGGCATTTTCACAATTTCGATATATAACTTAAAAATTTTCTTAGAAATCGGCTTGAAAGTTTTACTTAATATTTTTGAAATAATACTGATTGTTAAATATCAAAGTACAAAGAATCCCTTGAATTATTTTAAAAAGCCGTAAGCATGTGTTACATTTGGAGAGTTGAAACTATATCATAGTTTTTTCTCTGGCATCCTACAAAAAAATCATTACTTTGTGTAGGGATTGGCTGACTATGATTTTCCTTAGTTGTTTCATGAGTTATTAATCATTTTCTTAACCTCCAAGCTGAGAATTGATTTCCATGACCTAGTTACGTGTATATGTACGTATATTTTTTCTTATGTATTGAGAAAAAAAAAATCAGAAAAAAACGCGTTTCCTTACGCACAAGTGCTATTTTTTCCCACTTTTTGCACACATTAAATTCTCTAAACGTTTTTGAGCCATTAAGTTCATCAGAAAGTTTATAAGAAAGTTGAGTAGTTGCGAGAATGAGTCCTTACGCAGCTCCATAAGTTTTAAAAAGTGTACTACTACACTTTTTAAAACTTATGCAATATGTACTTCTGGGACCACATGACGACTGTTCGCGCTAAAACTAAGTACATATAACATATGTATATGCAATCCACTAAAGAATTGTTTGTGTTTTTTTGTAAGATTATTTTAGACATCTCTCTGCTTCCGAGCATCATATAGAGAATCGTTTTGAAAAGTATGGGCGTAAGGGCAATAAAGAAGCTGTGCATCCCAGGAAAACTTTTTCGCTAAAAAGTATAATGTTACAAAATGTCGAACAATGTTCTCTTTCAACTCAGTTTTCTACTTCGATATAGACTCGAGCCATTTAATAAGCATAACTTTAAGGACTCATTTAAGCTGAGATAGAATTTCAATGATTCGGAAATACATAATTTAAATCATTAAAACTTGTTATACTCTCGTGGAAATCTGAGAGCATATTGTATTTGCTCGTACAAAGTCGCCAAGAGTACATTTGTCGCTCAGAAACCTCGATTCCGAGTAACCGTCTGTTCGCCTGTCTACAACATAACTTTCGAATGCTTTTAGGTATTGCGTCAAAATTTTTATACTCTAGATGAAATCTGAGAGTATATTGTGTTTGCCTTATTTTAACGCTAAGAAATAATGCTTGCACAGAGCCGCCAAGGGTATTGTTTTGATCCGTATACTCCTTCTACCACTCCCATATAAATACATAATTTTGGTAAATGCATTATATCGATTTCCATTAAAACTAGGAAAAGTACAAACTTAAAATTTTGCCAGAATTTGTCCCTTAATAATTGTAATAAATACTAAAAAAATTATCAGCTTCGTTTCACTCCTTCTACCCCATCCCATAAAAATATCTATATTATAAATTCATGAAAAGCATTACTCGTTCGAACATATGAGAGCTATCGAAATTGAAACAAAGCATGGTGATAAGGATGTTGATAAGCAGTTTCAAAATCATATAAAATCCCCCACTTTCTCTACCACCTCCCATACAAATGCCCTATTTTCAGAAAAACTATGTCCAATTTCTTTGAAAATAATAAAAACTACAAATTTGAAATTCAGCACGAAACATTTTGCATGCCACGTTCGATGTCATATCCAAAAATTACAAACCTGCCCCTTTTGCTTCTACCACCTACCATACAGAAGTCACAATACACTGTTCGAAAGAATTTGAGATGACATATTTGTCGGTAGATTAAACTCTTTCCCATTTCATCTAGAGTATTATATCCGCCAAAGATACATTTTGTTGTCGCTCAGAAATCTCGATTCCGAGTAACCGTCAGTCCGTTTGTTTACAACATAACTCTCGAATGCTTTGAGGTATTGCGTCGAAATTTTTATACTCTAGATGAAATCTAAGAGTATATTGTGTTTGCCTTATCGTTTGTAACGTTAAGAAATAATGCTCGCACAGAGCCACCAAGAGTACAGAAATATTTGTTGTCGTTCAAGAACCTCGATTCCGAGTGACCATATGTCCGTCTGTCTACAACATAACTCTCGATCGCTTTGAGCTCTCGTGCTCAAATGTGTTGTGTATCATTTTTAGCGAAAAGGCAACTTTAAGTTCGTGAACGGGCTACATCTCCCCACAACTTTTAGGAAGTATGTAGATACAAATTTCGCGAAATTATAAGAAATTAATTTTTCTCCGAAACTATTACGACTATCAACTTGAAAAGTTGACCAAAATATTAAAAGGTTCGAAAAGCCACAATATTCCAGGCCGAACTAATTGCATCCCCCACTCCCATACAAATTTCATGAAATTCCGAAATTTTAAGAAATGGATTTTTCTTCAAAACTATTTAAAAGGTATCGATTTGAAATTTGGGTCAAAGTATAGCAATGTAATTAACATCACAAAATATTGATCCCATCCCCTCACTCCTTCTACCTCCTCTCATACAAATGCACGATTTTCAAAAATGTGTTCATTCGATTTTCATTGAAGCTAAATGAACAAATTTTTTGCGGTGTTAATTTCATTATAATTGCAACAAGTTTTAAAAAAAATCATCAACTTTACTTCGCTCCGTCTACCCCCTCCCATATAAATTTCCCGAAATTTTGAAATTTTAATTAATTATATTTCTTCCCAATTGTTAAAGCTATCAAATTGAAGTTTTGTTGACAGTATAATAATAGAAACATAATTGACGACGAAAAATTTTGTTTTTATCGGTATACTCCTTCTGCCACCTCCCATACAAATGCATAATTTTGGTAAATGCATTATATCGATTTCCATTAAAACTAAAAAAAGATCCGTCGTGCAAACTTAAAATTTTGCCAGAATTTGTCCCTTAATAATTGTAATAAATACTAAAAAAATTATCAGCCTCGCTTCACTCCTTCTACCCCCTACCATACAAATATCTGTATTATAAATTCAAGAAAAGTGTTTTTCGTTTGAACATATGAGAGCTATTGAAATTGAAACAAAGCATGGTGATAAGGATGTTGATAAGCAGTTTCAAAATCATATAAAACCCTCCACTTTCTCTACCACCTTCCATACAAATGCCCTATTTTCGGGAAAAAACTATGCATGCCGCGTTCTGTGTCATATAAAAAAATTACAAACCTCCTTCCTCTGCTTCTATCAGAAGTCACAATACACTGTTCGAAAGAATTTGATATGACATATTTTCCGATACATTAAACTCTTTCCCATTTCGTCTAGAGTATGATTGGGTTTTACGCCTAATCATAATTCTGTTATGTTTTTATGTCATTTTTAGCAAAAAAAAGAAACTTAAAGCTCATGAACGGGCCACATCACCCCACTTCTTCTACCACATCCCATACAAATTACACAAAATTTTACAAAATGGATTTTTCTCTGAAACCTCTGCTATCGACTTTAACATTTGACCCAAATGTAATGATATAAATATCATTAAAGTTAAAAATTTTGTTCCGTTCTGCTTACTGTTTCTAGCCACGGGAGTGGCGTATGGGAATACGAATGCACACTTTTGAAAAATGCATTTTATCGATTTTCATAGAAATTATGAAAGTTTTAAACATGAATTTTTGCCAGATTGTTTTTTTTAATAATAAATGCTTCATAAAACAGACTTTCAATAAAATCGGTTTAAAATAAATTTTTATACTCTAGATTAAATCTGAGAGTATTATAAGTTTGCCACAAAGTTTGTAACGCCAAGAAATAAGGCTCGGAGAAAAAAACGAGTGATAATTCTACCCCCTCCCATACAAAATTACACAATTTCGTAATTTGACAATAAACGGGTTTACTCGAAAACTATAAATGCTATTGATCTAAAATTTGGAATGTAATACTTTTATGATGGTTTCAATCTACTGTATAAAAATTATTTCTGTCCTTACCCTCCTTCCACCACCTCCCATGCAAACTGCAGTTTTTCATGAAATGCTCTAGACCAATTTACCCAGTGCGTATAAAATTTATCGAGCTAAAATTGTGCATAAAATATTTATTTAGAATTACTAGTGTAATAAAAATAAAAAAATAAATAGATGATAGCTTTACCCCTTCTACCCCCCACAAAATGAAATAATTTTGTAATTTGACAATAAACGAATTTGTTCGAAAAGCGTAAATGCTATTGAACTGAAATTTGGAATATACTACTATCATGGTGATTCCAATCTACTGTATAAAAGTTATTTGAGTCCTCCTCTTCCTTTCACCACCTCCTATACAAACTGCACTTTTTCATGAAATACTACAAACAAATGTACTCAGTACGAATAAAATTGATCGAGCTCAAATTATGCACTAAATATTTATTTAGAATTATAAGTAAGACCAAAAAAATTAGACGATTAGTTTCACTCCTTCTACCCCCTCTCATTCAATCTGACACAATTGAACAACTTCACAAAAAGTCGATTTTCCTGAAAAGTATGAATGCTGCTGATTTGCAATTTAAAACATGTCAAAAACATGATGTTTTTGTTATTTATAAAAAGCGATTAAGACTCCCTCCTTCTACCACCTCCCATACAAACTGCACAATTTCACTAAATTTTCTCAGTACCTATTAAATTTTTTAATTCTAAATTTTCTATAAAACATTTTGGTGGCAACTCTAGCATGATGTGAAAAAAGTAGTTCAGTGTCGTCACCCCCTCCACCACTTTCCCTACAAAATTTCTTTAAATCAAAAAAATTCTCTTTCATCTAGAGTATCGCACGATCGTAGTCCTGTTATGTTTGAAACTATATGTTAGTCGTTAGGAATGGTTTTTATTTTTGAAAAACTAAAATTGATTTACACCAAGTTCGAGCACAATAAAAGATTACGCAAATGGTGGTAAGAGAAACTTTATCAGTTCACATTGATTTATCGAGAAAAATAAAGTTTTCTAGATCAATGAATTTTCAAGAGTGTATGTATGAACTGTGAGGTTTGCTAAATTGGATGTTGGAAATGTTTCTAAGATGTTTGAAACACTTTACGATGCTTTCCATTTCTTTGCAGTACTTTCAGTACATCTTAGGTAATTGCTCAGTTTTGAATTTGACTTAATATGTGCACTTATACTAACCAATATATGTATAACTCTTTTCCGACCTAATTACTGCTCTAATTGCTCTCTATTCGTCAAAATATCTCTCTATTCATTACTTCTTTCGAAATGTGAAAAATGTTCTTGATGTTGATGGCCAATTATCCTTGTTGGAGATCTCAGCACCATTCACAGAATAAAAATCGTTCTAGAACTTCTAGAGATCCATTAATCCAAAACGCAGTCCACGTTGAGGTCCCTAATTAGCAATTATCGCCGCTCAGAGTTCTTCAAATTGAAATTCATACAAGGCAATTACGACGCCCACGTCACAATACCCACAGAACTCTTCTAATAATTGGCCCTTTTGCCTTTGATAAGTCGGTATGTTGCCACGTTTGGATTGCTGCGGTAAAGGGTCCCCTGAACTTCACCTATTGTCTGATTGAGGTCGCTACAATTCAACTATTGTCTGTTGAAGGGCATGTGTGTAATTAATTTCGAGCCGGTTAGAAGACTAACGTGCAGAGACTGGGAATACAAAAAAAGCACAGATTTCAGCCGATAAATGAAAAACTCGAAGCGCAGATGTGTGTTTCGAGGTTTGATTGGTTGTATGCGAAGCTGGCAAAAAAAAAACTTACCGCCTTCTGTCTCTAGGACGTGCCGAGCCTATCAAAATTGTCTAGAAATTAAATTCAAAAAGACTCCCACACCCATTCCATAACGACAACACCCATTGGCGCTATAGTTCCGAGCAGTTTTGTTTGAAAGTAGATGTTTTTTCTGTCGACGATGATGATGAAGACGTAATAATTTCGGACTTTGGTAGTTGCCTGGTCGTTAGCTGCACACATTGGGCGCTGTTTTCTTCTTTCATTTCGAAAATCCATTCATTTCTCTCTGCAGTCGCGCTCGGCCTTTCCCTGCTTATTCATTCATTGATTGGACTTGACTCGAGTAGTTAGGTTTTTTCCGCTGCTAGAGGAAAAGGATCAGGCGTGAATTCTACCCCCCACCTCGCTTGAGGTTCAGCCTACTTACCATTGAAACGCATTGCAACCCCTTTGGCTTTTAAGCCCAAACGATAATACTGCATAAGCAAATAGCATTACTCGACACAATAATTATGTAATGGCTTTCGCTGGCGTGCGCACGACAGGACTACTAAATTTTTAAGGGGGCACTCGTATGTCTCGAATGTAGCCCTCTTGTATTAAGGGTATATAGTGGGCTGAAATATATGAGATTGGCAACACACAGGGCAAGCAAGCAAAAAAAATACATCCAACTTAGCATTTTCATCCCCATTGTCCTTCGAAAGCACGGAATCTTTTTTCTATAGGGTTCCGATAGTCCTCTCTATACTCGACATACTAGACATACTACGTAAGTGTGTTTGTATGGATTTTGTTGGGACTATTGGCGGAACTAAAGCAATTGCACAGAATCAAGGAATAGATCGAACAACATCATTTTGCTTCTATCTTGGGGTGTGTTACGTCCTATATGTCCTGTGTTAGACAAGGCCATTCTTATAGCATGAATGCTATATAGATAGAATCATCACAGATGAGGGTAGACCACTCCGGAACATTGGCGAATAGAGGAAGAATTTTTCACATTCTATACACAAGAAACAAGTGTCAGCGCTCCCAAGAATTCTCCTCAGGACATCTTAAAATGGATATGTGACGAATTTATCACACTCAAGGTCCTTTATTTCTTCTACATCCACTTGGTAAGATTTCTGTATAGTTCCCGTATATCCTTTCAACTATTTATGTGAAAAATATTGTACGCTTTGACCGAACTAAAAGCAATTGGGTTACAACATCTTGCGGGCAAGAAGACGAACGATGCTGAAGACGAAGAAATTGGAAATGTTTTAGAAATTCTTGCGTGGTACGGTGATAGCCACTAAGAATTGCCATTAGATAACGACGAGCATATATACGAAATAACTAAATTCTTATTTCACCCATACACATACGTATATCGAAAATAAGAAATCACTTTTATAAAGTGAGCTTGAAAGATTTCGCCACCCTCTCCTCCCATCTAACTTCCAAAAAGATTCGATCGTCGAAAAGTCTCGTTAAGGAGAGATGACATCTTTGCTAGACGATTCGGAGCAATTTTCAAGGATATGTCGGCGACATTGATTGATGAAAATTTGCATTCCCAGCCAGCGGCAAAGATACACGCTATCACGGAGATACATTTTTACCAGAACGTTCCCAAAACTATAAAGTGACACATAAACTTAAAATGAGATCATTACGATGTCATTCGTCATTTTGGTTTTGTCGGAAAATTTGACATAAATTTACGAAAATGTAATCATTTATTTGTTAAATTGAAGTTGATATTGTTTTTGAATTGATAAGAAAAAAATCAATTGAAACATCCTTGAAAAGATACTGAAGTTGGAAAATTCGAAGAATAACGGATAAGGTTAAAGAGAAATTGAAAATTATCTTTTCTAGTTTAAAAAATGGCAATCTTTAACACTTTAAACATTTCTATTATTTCTCCCTGCTCTCACTCTCTCTCTCTCACTCCCTCACTCCCTTCCTCTCTCTTTCTCTCACACTCTCTTTCACTCCCTCCCACTCCCTCCCTCCCACTCCCTCCCTCCCACTCCCTCCCTCCCACTCCCTCCCTCCCTTCCTCTCTTTCTCTCTCAATCACTCTCTCCCGAATTTTCGGAAATCGTATGGTAATTGAGGATATGTGGACCTCAGGTGGATTTGGGTCGAGGATACGAAATTTCAAAGACGAAGATCAGCTAGCCAAGTTTGGTTTTTTATCGTGTAACAACGTTTTTAGAAACACGTGTTACATTAGGGAGGTGTTTTGTTTTTTGGATTACACAGGAACTAAAACTTGATAAACGGTATGAGGAGGTGCCTTTAGAAAAAATTAGCACAGTTAATTCATTTCTAAAATTCCTTTTACTTAATTAATTATTTAAGTATTGTAATCGACTTGGAAAAAAAATTACTTCCCTGAAATTTTGTTTTTTCGCGTTTCATGACTAAAATAGCCTAAAAATGAAAAACAAAAATCCGTCTGTCTGTACGCTCAGCGCACATTAACTCCCAAACCGTAGTAATTTATTTTTTTTATCCATTGTGGTCCAGTGGCGTGGCATAACTTCATAGATAGGGGAAGCAATTATTTTTTAAATATATTTGTTTATTACGCTTAAGCAATATATTATAAATATTACTAAAACCCCTCTTATCAGCTGCTTGAAACATTAATAATGTTAAGAGCACCCAGGAATCAGCGTGATATAAAAAAAACGATTTACATTCACCCCTACTACCAAACAGGATCTTATAGCGCCAGAATTAATAAAATAATGGACAATCCATTATTGTTCAATCCTTTCAATAGATGGCATTTCATTTGCTAGGGTAGTAACGGACTCAAATTCGAAGAAATATTTTAGTAACGTCTTACTTTGACAGACCCGAAGTTTAAATCGATTCGTTTCCACTCAAATCACGACAAATATGGGCAATATTGCTAGATCTACCTCTTCACATTTTTCTTTTTGATCATTTTTCGTAGTAGTAGTATAGGAATTTCAATACTGGCAATATTTTGATCGAGAGCTAGAGCTTGCGACTGAAAGCAGTGGCTGGAAGCAATTGCGTTAACGCATCTCCCCTTCCTAAAAGAGTCGAACTTACTCGTATTGGCCGGCAGTCTCGTTCTCTTGCATATGCGACTAAAAGCAATGGGAGGAAAGGTGGAAGCATTTTAATGCGTCGCATATCCCCTTCCTATTGAAGTCGAACTTGCGCTCGTCGCCCGAGAAAATTTCGCTCGTAATGGCCTGCGATCTTGTATATGCGTTTTTGAAATTGCATCTTTTTCCCTGTGGAAGGGTTTCAACTTTTGTTGGTCAAGACAAGCATGAGAAAAAAAAACTGTCCTGAGCACGTAAATGCTGTAAACAGTGGTAGACGAAAATAGTGCGCGCTTTCTTTTAAAGAAATTTTTTATTAAATTTTCATATTCGTGCTGATTTGATTTTAGCTTTTCTAAACTGAATAAAAGGCAAAACGTAAGGGAAGCATGCAAGCAATGGACGCCACGCCACTGAGGTGCTACGAGGGCTTCATTCCACAGTTTTTTACGAACACGGATTGTTATTGGGACGAAAATCAGTACCGCCTTCAAACGTCCCGGTGTATACTGAATTGCGAGTTGAACATTCACTCTGGTAAGTACGAGACTTATCTCAATCTCTGCTACAGTCTTCACGAAAGTTTGCAGTTTCTTGGTAAGCTTAACGGTTACTTTCCATGTAGCACAACCATACAACAACATGGACTTGACGCATGCGTCAAACACGCAACTTCGTGCGAAGGGGGAGACCTCTTAAGCTCTAGAATGAGGAAAGTCCCGACGAGCTTTATTTATTCGAACGTCAGTATCTTTTTCGGCTCCGCCGTCCATGTACACAATGCTTCCGAGATAACAAAAATCTTGCACATCTTCCACATCTTGTCCGTTAAGAACAATCGGTGAGCTTGTGGTCGAACCGATGTGCATGTAATTAGTCTTATGCACATTAATTTTCAGTCCCGCCTCTTTGCATTTAGAATGCAACGATTGAACATTTGACTGTATGTCCGAACGATGACGTGCAAGCAAACACACGTCATCAGCATAATAATGATGACTTAAGATGTTAAACAATTCCCACTGAAGACCTTTATCATCCCCACCTTCAATTCAAACTTTCAAAATGTCATTTATTACCTACAGAAATAGGGCTGTTGATAATATGCAGTCTTATCTGCCAACCGTTCGCACAAGAAAACTGCTCTCCTCTAAGCAAAACGCGACAACTTGCATAGTCGTTTAATCATAGTTATGATCTTATCTGGAATGATTTCCCTACGCAAAGTATTCCATATGTAATCTCGCATAATACTTTCTAAAGCCTTTTCAAAGTCCAAAAACACGAGATGTAGTGGCAAACCCATTTCGGCTGACTGCTCCAATATTATACGTATGGTATTTGGTATGTACAAGGTGATCCTTTACAGAATGCCGCCTGATAAACTTGGTGAGATCTCTCCACCGCAGCCATGATTTTCAATGCAACAGTAAGTAGACATATACCACGCCAATTGCCACAATCTCGAAGGTCGCCCTACTTCGGAATTTTGACACTGACGCCCTCCTTCCATATAGTCGGATATCTGTCTTAATTCTATACCTCAGTTAAAGTTGGAGGAGTATATCTTCGGTTTTTTCCGGATCCGCTTTGAAGTTTTTCGTTTGTAGTCCGTCTATACATGGGGCTTTCTTTCCCGCCATTGAGCGAATGGCGGACACTATTTCTTCCTTAGCTGGGGTATTGTCCCAAATAGAGGGTCCGTAGTAAAATCGCCGAAATACCAAAAAGTAGTTTCACTCCTGTAAATATAACAAATGAATGTGTTGACGAATACGCTTGACATTTTGATACTAGTTTAGTGAAACTTATTTGAAGTTTGGCAATAATCCTTGATCTACGTACAGGAAAGCAGGAATCTGCTGCAATCCGGAATTCATTTAAATCCGGATAAAACTATTATTTCAAAAACACATTTTATAACTCAGTTATGTGTACGTAGAAGTCCGGAACTGAATGCTGTCAAAAAAACTATTGAGTTGGATGGACTGTTTGAATCAATCTGATCTACTGCGCACTCTGACGCTAAAATTTTTGTTACGGAGGATTTTATTGCTTATAACAATGCCTGCCGTAAACACCTCAAAAAACAGTTTGGCATCCTAAAAGAGCAATAGGGGGCGTCTAACGAATTTTTCGGTTTAATTAGAAATTGTGTTTCGATTCCAATGACTGCGATGAGACTATCCTGAAGGGTATGAAGCTTCACATACCCTCCGGTTGAAAAATAGTAAGTAACCGAATTTCAGCCAACAGAAAGTTTGGAGTTCGGTCTCTGCTGAGATCTTTATCAAATTGAGTTGATTAAGGTCTCAGCATGCTTTTTGAGGTCTCAGCATAGACCAAAACGTTACGTTTAATAAAGCACAACAATATTGTTGCGAGCTAGGGGTTCGCCGGGATTTCAAGTAAAACACAATTCGTTTAAAAATGAGTGATAATTTATTTATTGGCACTTTAATTTTATTCGTACTTTAACTTAATTCGTATTATATGGCACTACCGCCTCGTACTTTGACTATCCCTTGTACTGGTTCGCGTATTCCATGAATGTCGCTGAATAACTACTCCCCGTCTGAAAGCTTCGTGCTTTTATACCATTTTCCTCAATACTCGAACCTACCGTGGTGTATGTCGTCGGTTGTGTGTCTCAACTATACTGGAAGGTTCTCGATCTTTAATTATGGCTTTTTACATATTGGGGGATACTGTTCTACATAATTCTTCCATATTCCAGAAAGATCAAATTGCGTGGTAGCCAGATCTATAACAATATAAAATCCGGAAAACTTTCCTTTATGTTAAAAATACTCTGTGAAAACATTCACCAAACCCTTTTCCTGGTCATTTGTCAGAACGGTTAATAATAATTCCATTTCTTCATCAACGCAATCTATCGATGATGGTAACATACTGTAATTGATCCTGTTGAGAAAGCTGATCTTCTGACAGCAAGTTGCTACCTCCTCTTACTTCTCCCTTTTGCAACCCCATCTGCTTTTTCACAACCTTCGCTACATTTTCGCGCTCGTTTATATCCAGGATCCTGCAAGAGCACGTTAGTCCTAATACCATTCCTCCCATTACACTTAAATGTGTTCTCTTCTCTTGCTTAATCTCTTCGCAATCTTTTCCATTTACCTTACTCTTTGGGGTGCTTTCTACGATTCTGGAAAGTTACGAATATTCAGCCAATTCCGAAGAAAAAAAGCAATGTGAATCCCACCAATTACTGCCCGATGCCATTACTCCAGTGTTCTCGAAAGTATAGAAACTGCTTGAAATCGCAAAATCGTTAAATTTCATGGAAATAAACCGCTCATCGGCGATCACCAATATTGGTTCCGTTCTGAAAGGTCGACGGAATATCTTCTACTTCTACAATGGCGCTAAAGCCCAAATCGGATCTTGGCCTCCTGATAGTCAGGTTCCTAAACAATTTTCATTACTTATTGTGGAAGGGTTGTTAGCCCTTCGCACAACCCTTTTTCTAAAAATTTTTTTAATTTTCGTAGATGGAGGTGACCAAGAAATATCCAAGTAGGCAACGTGCTGGAATTATATATTGCACCGACCGGGATTTGAACTCACGACCTTCGCATTACAAGACCAACACGCTACGCATTAGGCTACATCTAGCTCTAGGTCAACGGGATATCTTTGGGCCTAATTAACAGATCGATGGTCGCATAAATACGGTAAAGGTCACGACATTGCAAAAGCATTTCATAGATTTTGGCATGAATTTCTCCTTATTAAACCTAAAGCCATCGATGTTTATGCTACCCGTTTTCTCATTGATCTCCAATCGATTCCGGCGTTACCCAAGGTTCAGTTATTTCTCCCACTTTTTTCTTAGTTTTTATCAACGACCTTCTTTCGTTTACTCTCAATCCAATCCATGGTCTTGCGAATGATAGTTCGAATTTTACTCCGCTCCTACGGAACCACATAAGAATCCTGTTGCATCCAATCGCAGAGAGTTAGTCAGTGCGCTGAATTCCGATCGAACCTCAATCCAGGAATGCAACAGGATAAATAGAGTTGAGTTCAACGCCTCTAACCCACAGTCCTCTCATCTATACCATAATTGTGATTTTAATATTCCAGCGTTGTCTTCTTATATGTCCTTTAGTGATGTTCAACTTCTCTCTTCTGAAGCTTTACCCTTTTAGCCGTAAAGATGAATAACCATCTTGAGTGAGCTGGCATATCTTTGATTGCCCTATAAACGTCTAGGAGTTCTCTAAAAGTGCAAAAAAATATTTCATGCCTTGACGTTCTGACCATTTGGTTCCTTAACATTTCTAATTTGTTACTGTGCAAGGGTTTTTAGCACGGTTAACCCTCTATCTACGAATTTTCATGTTCGCAGTTATCACCACGTAGTAAAAATGTATAAGGCTTACATATGTACATTAGAACACGTTTAGAGTACAACTCGCTTGTTTGGGCTCACGTTGCTCAATCGTATTAAGACACATGCATTCCGAGGTTTCGACTGATTGGAGACGACGCAATTACATATTCTATTCTCTCCAGCATCGTAGGAACGTTGGCATACTTCAGCATTTACTATCGCTACTTCCATGTTAAATGCAGTGCAGAACTTAGCTCACTCATTCCTCAACCCGTATACCATGAAACCTACGCCTACCCGTACAGTAAAATATAGACAGGTTGAAACACAAAGAAGAAGACACGTATAACGGAGGCCTAGTTTTTAGATTTAAAATCTGGCGGAAAGCAAAAACAAGGTCGTCCAGAATTTGTAAAATTCAATTACCCTTAACCTCAAAAGTCGCGGTAAATAGGCACCGCACCGTAGTGATACAAAAACTTTACAATAAATCTGATTGATATTCACCAAGCAAAATTTAATTATAGAATCTTAATTTCGTTACCACTCCAAATCCCTCTGATTAAAATACAGCTCCACTACATTAGGATATTACAAACCGGAAAGGAAATAAGAAAAGGCAAAAAATAAAAATATTGAAGAAGGCAAACCATTAAAAAAAAAATATCTCCTTTGCTAACCTCCCAAGAAATAAATTTCGGATTTACCTAATCCGTTTATCTTGTTAGAAAACCTTCTCGACAATGGTCTATAATACGTCATGTATCGTTTTAACCGCAAACAACCAGACCAGGATAAAAAGGACTGGTGTACGTATAGTACAATATTTGGACATGTACGCTTTATCAGCTTAAACCGTACCCGTACTCAAACCCGCAACACAAGGCTCAATAGCAAATTTGGTCCATCTCATCGCATTTCACCAACCACCCCACGCCCTCGAATATCCCCGTAATACGTGTACAAAAACGGAAAATAAAAATGGATGTGCGCTATAGACAACGTTTTTTTTCGTAATATTTCTCTGATCAGCCATCGTCGTTCTCATAGGATGGCGGCTAAGAAAGAAAAATCCTTCCAAGTGACAACCACCAGACGAAAAGTTTTTAACGCTTAAAAAGAAGCAACCGGGATTTTTTTTCTTGCGTCCTCCGTCAGGATATTTTTTTTTTCTGTTGCTACTGCAAGATATTAGGACGATATCACGAGGATTCGTAGATTTTCACTAAAAAGGTGGATTTTCACGGATAAGAATTTGTGCTGTCTATATCTTGGCTGCAAAAGAGAGAGAATGAAAAAAAAAGTATATTTTGGCGAAAGGAAATCGTGAGAACAACAATAAGAAAACTATACAAGGATATACGAAGAGCGAAGCTTGAGTTCGTAAGATTATGGGCCTTTTCGTTCGCGTTCGTCGTAATCATGTCGGGAAAAGACCTGGAATTAATTCAAATTAGGGCTACAGTTGATAAGATTTTATGAGGCATCGGACTGTAACTCAAACCGACTTTTCCAGTTGAATTATTCCGGATGAACAGCAGAAAAAAATGCCGAAGGATTGAGAATGCACGTAATGAGATAAATTCAAATTCAAGAGGATTTTTCATCATCATGCATATTTGAATATCGTTGAGTATCATCCGCACTCTGGCAGACGACACAACGTCCGGTTGTTGTTGTTATCACCCTTTTTGTACACGATATATAGGGGTATAGCCATAGGATTAAGGATGAACAGAAAAGGGTTCATATATTTAATGGCACTCTCCCGTCTCCTCTGTCTTCTCCATCCTCCCCTTCTAGATCAAATTCTATAAAAATGATAAGGTTTGTGTCACTGAAATTATAATTGTATTAAAATTTGCCCGAGTATATTTGAGTTTGCACTATACACCCTTAGTCCGATTTCATCTAGTGTAAATACCCGTATTTTCGAATTTGGAATAAAAACCCGACCCCATTATGGCTTGTGATTTCGATTTTAATCCATCTGAAAATATATTGCCCAGTTTAAGTATGGCGTTCTTAATTGCCAGCATGAACATTAGTAGTGATGTAACTTTAAATGAGCTCATTATCGACATACCTATGTATGTAGTTATACACATCACTATTTCCATTAATTATTTCTTTAATCCCTTGCGTGAGTTAGGGTAACTACTCGTTCCATGTTTGTCTGTCCCTTTGATCTGTTCTCCCTCATAACCTTTCGACTGTCTTAATGATTACAATCAAGGATCTACTTTAATATATTTGATAGGACACTCTTGGACGAAGTGTGACTAATCTAGCTTGAAATTTTCCTTACTCCGCTTGGGTCTTGGCTGTTCTGTACTGTTGCTTCTGTCATGTGATGCTATTACTCCGGTTTTTTTGTTAAACTTATCATCCTGGTAAATAAGAATATTTTCTCTCGTAGTGGTTTTCAATCATAGCTTTGGTTTTTAGCGTCGTTTAGTTTTTGCCGAAATTCCAGATCTATTCAAAATTTTGGACCCCGTAGGCGGCGTCTATTAATTTTATAACTTTTTTGCAGTCCACGCTCCTTTGCAGTACTATCAAGAAAGAAGAGAATATTGGATGGACAATCTTTTTGAAGCATTACACATTTTACTTGATGCAATAGACAGCAACACTTTGCATAACTTTGAAGTTCCAAGATTTGAAATTTTGTACACATTATTTTTGCTAAGGACAATTCGTGAACGGTAGAAATCTCGTCACTCCCATCACCTCGCATTCAAATTAATATGTACAGTGAAAACTCGATTTTCCCTTATCGATTATAAGGGTGCCGAATAATAAAGACCATATTTTATTTTTATTTTTACAAAATTGAACATATTCACTCAGTTAACTCGTAATTAAGAAAAATGTGATTAAAAATTATTTACTAATATTATATTGTCCCCTGTTTAAATGGAACTAGAATTATTCCACAGCGTGCCTGCTTGTCGTAAAAGGCGGCTAATTTATCTCTCTGTAGGACGGACACAAGAGAAATCACCCACAGCCAGTGCTACTTGCCCATAAAATTGACTCTCATTGGACCATGGGGTTATCACCCATGATCTTAAAGCACTAAATGATACGAGAAACACCTCGGATACAGACGGATCTTACGGTAAGGATTTTTGGCATCCGAAAATGGACTGTGATTGGCTCCTGGAACGTTCGAAAATTGAACGATGAAAGGAGCGGGATAACTCATTTCATGCACCGCCAAACAGTCGTTGACTATGAAGTGAAGCAGTTTAACAACTAATTCTTAGCATAAACTGAACAGGATCAGGAGAAGAACAAACCCCGACCCCATTACTTAGAGTACTTTGGTTTGAAGTTTAAGGCCAACAATGGCTTCGCAATCGTTGTTACTCCAAGAATGAGAAACAGTCTCATTAGCTGGGATCCAATCTCGGATTATTGTTGTTAAACTCAAAATGCAAGGTCAGAAACTTCAAAATTCTTCAGTGTTACGCACCAACCAACACCTAGCGGGAAAAAAGGAGTCTTATGGTCATCCAACATTTTGGGTATTCTCTGATGGTGTTGCTTGGAACCAAATCAACCATTTAGCCATAAGTCGCCGATGAAGAAATATCTCTTCGATGTGTGTAGAGCTGATGTGGGGAGCGATCAGATAAAGCGCAGGCTTAATGTGGATAAACTTGGATATCCCAATCAATAACATGAGTATACCAACATTATATGCTACAAATCATCCAAATTAGGCGGAAATGCAGTGCGCACACTGGATACTAATTTGGAGGAATAACATTTCTAGGAAATGTGCAAAAAACAGTATAATAGGAGTATGTGCAAAGCGGTGGGAAAATTTGGGTGTTGCAAGATTCATAGGACAAGGTTGGCTCTTGGGGAAAAAAGTCAAATTGGCGAGAATCTCTTAACCTGATGTCAACCTTCAGACTTAAGGCTTATCTTGTTCTTACTTTTGTGATATATCATGAGCAGTTGAAACCGTGTGAAACCATCACGGGAGTTTGCGGTCGAGCCAAGCACTGAAGGAGAAACGTTCATAGTACCAAGAAACACACGACAAAGTGATTTTACTGTGCGATAACGCTCGGCCACATGTTGTTTAGATTGTGAAAACCTACCCTACCCTTAAAGGCCCCATTAATTCCACATTCTCCAGGCATCGCTTCTACCGACTACCACCTATTCCGATCGATGACACATGGCCTGGCTGAGCAGCACTTTCGTTCTTTTGAAGAAGTTCAAAAATGGATCGATTTGTGGATGTTGATATAATGTGACCCTTTTCTTAGCCGTCTTCCTCTTGAATTCCACAACTTTCCACGGCTCCTTATGATGTCGCAGCCAAATTTGCGAGTCACTCGGTTCATCAGTTTCTGGTTGGTACAACAACACATGATATAAATAATTATAGAAAAATAAACTGTTTTATTAGATTATTTAGTAAAAAATTTAAAATGGAACTAGAAAAGATCTCGTATCTTTAGGAACTTTACGCAATCTACTAGATTGGATGATTTTCCGCCTTTTCTGCATTGGAACAGTCCGGCTTTGCGTAATTTGTGGATATGATTTTTATATGCAGTGTAGAGTCCTCCTGAAGGATACTTATTTCTTCTGCAGTAATATGTTTGCTGTGAGATATTTTATAATTAACACGCTTGAAAAATGGATATTCACGGTTTTTGTTACCTTTTGCTCCTTCGCAAATTTGTACGAGATTCTTGCAGCTAAAATATTATCTGAATAATGTTTAACTATATCTTTAATAAGCTTTTCCCTGCAGGCAGGAACCAATACATGTGTTACTGTCTTGTTTGTAAGATCTCTATGACCTCTATGATGTTCTATTACCAAAAATTTTACAGAAAATTGTAAATTTTTTTATGTGCATAAACACATAAAAATTCTCGTTGTTTCCCAGAAGTTAGAGCTATTGATAACAAGAGCTGCGACCTCAGAGATAAGGTGGATGACGATTCTGGAGAAACGCAATCTTAAATTTTTTTACGAGGGGTGGTCAAAAAGTTCCCGGAATGACACAGAAGGGAGGGGGAAATTAAACAAGTTATTATTTTTCCTTTTAAATATATTCTCCCTTAAGGTTAATACATTTATCACTTATTTCACAAAGCTTATTAATTCCTTCGAAAAAAATGTGTTATCAAGGCCTTCGAAATAAGCTGAGAATGTGTCACCGGAACTAGAGGGGTTGCCCTTTTGTACTGAAGCACAGCTCCGGTGAAGGGGGAAGGATATTGGTTTTCGGGAATTAAGGGGATAGAGACGGAAGTGACTATGAATATTTCCTTTAAATTGCTGAATGTTGTAGTCATGCGGGAACACCGAGATGGGCAGCGAGTTGCATATTCGAACAGTCCGGTTTAAAAACGAATCACGAAATTTGACAGTGCGACCGAAGGTGGGGTTGAGAGAATACTTATGAGCGCGCGAAGCAGCTCTAGTATTACGAAGTAAGGCCATACATGAGGGCATGAGATTAGAGATTTCGTCCGAACAATCTCCATTGTATGTAGTAGCGATACAAAAGGGTTAGGGAGCTTACAGTTCGTCTATGCTCGAGTGAATCGAGCGAAGAAGTGATGTCAGAATCTCCTATAATTTTAATATTCCGAGACTGGATACTATCCAGATAGGAGAGAGAAGTTGTTGCAGCTCCCGCCCATAGGTGGGAATTAAATTCAAGACGTGGTCTAATATAGGCCTTATAAATTGTTAGTAACCCAGAAGGGGTGAAGGAGTTTTTACACCGTTTTAGGTAGCCCAGACATTTAGATACTTCCTTGGCGATGTTAAATATATGATCGTTCCAAGATAAGTTATCTGTGATTTGGATACCTAACATCTTAACACTTGAAGAAGAGGTTAATGGCTGGCCTTCGAAAGTGATTGGGTCAAGGTTAGAGTCACGTTTGTGGGACCCAAGACAGCACTGGGTTTTCAAAGCATTAAGCTCAACTTGATTCTTATTTCCCCAACTAAGAATTTTAGCCAAGTCGTCATTCAATGACTGAAGCATGTATCTACGTTGTTCTACTAAGCTAGTACATCGGGCTAAAAACGCACTGTTGAAGTGATAGGAGAAGTATAAAGTGCTTTCATCGGCGAAGCTTTGTATAGGACTGAAAGTTGAAGATAGCAAGTCATTAATAAATATCAGAAAAAGGGTGGGAGAAGGGACCGAGCCCTGAGGGACACCATCGTTAATTTTATAAGAAGAGGAAACCACATCATCCAATACCACACGTATTGAACGATTGGCTAAAAAACTTTCAATCCAGGAAATTAGAGAGGCGCCCAAACCAATAACTTTAAGTTTGATTAAAAGGGCAGTGTGCCATACTCTGTCAAAAGCCTTGGAAATATGAAGAGCGATAATACAAGATTCACCAAACTGGTGAATGCTGTTGTTCCAACGTTCAGTGAGGGTGGTTAAAAGGTCTCCTGTGGAACGTTTTTTGCGGAATCCATACTGTTTGTCGTCAATAATATCATTGACGTTGAGATATTCTATTACTCTATTGTTGATTATTGTTTCCATGACCTTGGACAGAATTGAGGTTATTGCTATTGGGCGATAATTAGCGGGATTGGTGCGTTCTCCTTTTTTTGGAACTGGCTGAACATTTTCAAGCTTCCATGAAGATGGGACAGTGGAGGACGATAAAGAGAGACAGTAAAGTTTGCATGGAGGTTAAGCTAGAGAAGCGGAGCAATTTTTAAGGGCAAGGGCAGAGATTCATCTGGACCGGACGATTTGTTAGCATCTAGATTCTTAAGAACTCGGTATACGTTTCGCGGACGAATACTAATCTGTCCTAAGGAGGAATTTAGCGTAGTATACGTTGGAAGGTTTGAGTTCGGTGGTTGTAAAGAAGAGTTGGCAGCGAATTGATCCGCTAAGATGTTTGCCTTCATGTTAGGATCCGTAATAACCTCATTGTTGTAGATTAAAGATGGAATCGATGATGCAGAACTACCTGGGGCTTGATTGGTTTGTAGCTTTGGGGGATGAAAAGTCTCATGCCCAACAAGATGGTCTCATTTACTGCAGAAGAAGCATATTCAGCAATTTGACTAATCAAATGTAAAATAAAATTGGTTAAGACTGGACCAATCGGCACTTCCGTAATGCCATCCAACTTTTTTAGAGCTGGTGTAATTGGCGGCGGGATGGAAACTGAGAAACAGGCGGGAATTAAGCAATGGTCTGAGCTTCCGAGTGGAGAATTAACAGAAGGCGAGTATTTAGCTGGGTCTGAAGTTAAGAAAAGATCAAGAAGATAAGATCCTTGTCCTGCAACGTCAGAGATACGAGTAGCTCTGTTTGGCATAGGTTATTCGATGATGCGAATAGTTCAACAAATCGGCCGGCTGAGATGTGTTACGGGAGTGACGAAGCTAATTTATATTATGGACATTAAAATCGCCCGCTACTGCGATTTCGGATTCAGGGTGTTTGGAGAGAATTCGATTAATTGACTCTGAAATATTTTCAAATTCAGTTTTAGGAATAAATAGTAATCGGAAGGAGCCAGATCAGGACTATAAGAGGAGTTATTCAATATTCTGTAGCCGCATTTCAGTAGGGCTGCCATAGCAACCTGGCTCTTGTGAACAGGTGCGTTATCGTGCAAAAGCGGCATACTTCGAGTCCACTTTCCTCTTCTTTTTTCTTCGATGGCATTCTTTAATTTTTTTAGCAGGTTGGCATAGTACTATCACTTTGTAATAATTTGTTCTTTTACCTTATTGTCGATCATCAAAACCCCTTCTGTATCCCAAAAATAGTGGCCATCATTTTTCCGGCGAATTGTGACATCTTGAACTTCTTGGGGCTGATTCGCCTTTTCGGACCCAGTGCATTGACTACTGCTTTGATTCAGGCTCAAAGTAATGTACCCAAGTTTCGTCTCCAGTAACAACCCGGGTTAAAATTTCATCCCTGTTCTCGCTACAGAGATCCAAAAACTCGCGTGAATACTCGCTTTTTCTGAACCGCTGAGAGCATTCTTGGTACCCATCTTGCGCTGACTTAAGACATGCCGAGATGATCGTGGAGGTTGTATCTGATAATCCAACCATTTTTACGATTTATGTCTTGTTGAAACGAGAATCTCCGAGATCAAGTTTCTCCACTTTTTCGACGATTTTTGAGGATGTGGCTTCAATCGGCCGGCCCGAGCGTTTATCATCTTCAATTGACTCTCTGCCTTGCCCGAAAAAAACTATTTAATTCAAGTTCCTGTTAATACCCCCTAAAGGACAGAAACAGCACTCTTCCACAAGGCGCGATCCTGAGCATTGACCTTTAGCTGTTGCCAGGACTTGTTTATTCCCCTGGCCTCCTGCTTAACTGCTCGCTTCCATGTCCTACATGGTCGACCAACCCGACGTCTTCCTTGAGGATTATAATCCAGAGCCTGTTTGGCGATGTTTCGCTCTGGTTTCCTCGAAATGTGACCGATGCACTGCCACTTCCGCCTTTGAATCTCAATGCCTATTTTAGCCTGTCCAGTAGTACTCGAAAGTTCGTCGTTGGAGATCACTTCTAGCCATTTTTCAAGATGATCTCTTACTCCAGGAATAAATTCAGCAAAAAAATGTGATTCAATTTCACAACTTTACAAAAAAAAAAAAAAAATCGATTTACTTGAAAAGTATGACTGTTACTGGTCTGTTTTTTAAGAATGATCTGTGTTATAGGCAATTTCGGCCTTTATGTGCAATGCACAAACGCAGTCATGGAGGAAAGGAATGGGATTAGAAAGGTAGGGGAAGAGGAGTGAGAACGACCGTAACCAGTGGAGAAGCTGATATATATTATATATTTTCAGCTGTACTGGCTGCTACTGACAAATATTTGCAGATGTTATGGGGGACTGAATGATAGAAAGCGAACAGAAACCATCTACTGAGTATATAGACCTTTTTAAAGTGGAACTGTTTCACTTTTACACCGTTTGCCCATTTTATTTCGAATAATTTTTCAATGCCAGTAGCAACTGAAAAATCATGCTTAAGAAATACTACTGTCTAGAGTGAGAATCGAACCCACGACCTATTGACTGTGAAGCAAGCACGCTGCCTACTACGCCACGGAAGTCTCATATTTGGGTGATGTCAACTGCATAATGTTAGTAGTTATTTCTGAAAAATCAGTAAAAACCTCCCACTCCTTCTACCATCTCCCCATACAAACTGCACAATTTCACGAAATCTAATACACTAATTTCCCCATACAAAATTTCTATTTCATATCGGATGTTGTAAGATTGGACTTTACGCGCAATCGTAGCCCAATTAAGTTTTTCTAGTTTCTTAAGAAAAATAACAATTGAAATACCATGAAACATTATCTCAGGAGTGCACGTCCTAATTAACACCAACAATTTGTCAAGTAGCACGAACAATCGAAATTAAATTATAGTTCTCTAAATATTGAGGTCCCTCCAGTCCACAACAAACTGATTTCCTCACTCAGTATACCTATAGGGTGTATAGCAAATTAATAATAATAATCAAATATGATTTAAAATATTTTAGTAGCAACTGTAGTGATTAAAAATATAAAATTAGTTATATCCCGCCATATCCTCGCTCTTGTTCTAAAAATGACAGCTTTTCACAGCTTTAACTAAGCAAATTTTCCATCAAAGCATTATAATGTGATAATTCCTATGAAGTATCAAATTATCAAGATTCAATCAGTCAGTCCTTTTACCACAACCCATAAATAGAGAGAAAAACAATTTACTGAAAAGGTTACCCCTTCGGAATGCAAATTTGATTAGTCCCTGAATTGCTTACAACTCTAATATAAAATATATATTAATAATTAAAGCTTTGTTTTATGCTGCTAGGTCGCAATCGTAGCCCTGTTATATTCTTTCTATTCTTATTCTCAGTATATGCACATTATGTTTGAAAAAACTCAAATTCGGATCCGTTTCAAATAAACTTCTTCAGATCGTTTTTATCTACTTATAAATTCAACAAATCGTAAATTATACGTATAAAGGCAATTTGAATAAAGCAATAATTCTTTCCAATCGAACTGTGGTGGTGTTTGTTTTGTTCTCAGCATTTTTACTACTCGCACATTGCTCGCCTGAATCTCTAAACTTGTGCTAAAACCAACCCCTAAAAGCATAGAAGTAAAAAATCCTCTTATACAATCGTTTTAAAGTTTCTCCAGTAGCGCAATGTAAATGTTAATTCGAACGATTCCCTCCAATAAACTTTATAGGGTTTTCTTCTCTTTTTTTTTTGTATACCGGGACTATGCGATATTTTCCAACAATGTGTTGTAGGAAAAGCGCAAAGAAAAACTAAATAAAAAATTGGCGAAAACCTGAAGTGGGGTTTCCTCCAAAAAAAGAGCAAAATAAAAGTGCTGGTGTAGTTATATTTCAACACCGCATAAGTCATGAATTTGATTTATTGTCAATGGGGGATCCTTTTTTTATGTCCTCTCGGTATATAAATCTGTTTTATTAGCAACCACGAATTATGTGTTCCGTTAGATATACCTACAATACAGTTATAAATTCCATGCTGTAATACCTTCCTATATAACACCTATGCCTACCGTGTAAATATTTCTGCCTGCCCAGCAGATTACCACTTGTGTACAAGGATAAGCTATCGTAAGGATATTGATAGTGGTCGCCGCTGTGGCCTGGTCCTAAATCAATTTGCTGGACACCCACCTACCTACCCCTATGCGAGATCATAATTTATCTTCATATGAGTGATAAAACAAACTTTGCTTTTTTTTAAACAAGTGTTTTATTTTTGTTCATCTTTATTTTTCAGGATCCGAAGATATTTTAAAGTTTTTGGGAAATGATTCGACCGTTGATCATTTTAAGTTGGTGCTACGGGATGGAAACAGTTTACTTGTCGGAGCAAGGTAAGTTGAGCTTTAAGAAAAATTCAAACGATTCATTTTTTCCATAAGTTTAGTTAAAGATACGAGTAGGCTTGATCATATGAAATTATTTAATTACTTTGGCACGCAGTTGAAAGTGTATCTTCAAAATTTTAATACACTATTATTTTAAAAGCATGTTAATTAGTTCATAAGGCTGGAGTTAGATGGTTTAAGTTTCAGGAGAAGTGAGTTTTGTTTAGTTAGAAATTGAATTGTGCGAGTCTAGGATGTTATGAGTCTTACGAGTAAGATTTATGCGATATAAGTTTTCAAAGAATTCTGAAAATCCTGATATGAATATAATGTTCTAGAAGTTGGGAAGTGCAGAATAGGAGAATATATAAATCCCTATACGAATCCTTCTTAATAGAAAGGGCACATTTTTTTTTCATGTACATATGTTACATCACTATCGTCGTAGTTATTCTCTTCTATAAAAAAAGTTAAATAAGTATAATAAAAATAATATTTTACGAGTGCTTCACTACCGCACCGTAGCTCATGGCACAATGGCACTACAGCCCAAATCGGGCCTTGGCCTCCTGACCTTCAGGTTCCTCAACATTTTTCATTATTTATTGTGGAAAGGTTGTTAGATCTTCGCACAACTCTCTATCTTCGAATTTTCGTAGATTGAGGTGACTAAGGTCCACCCAAGCAGGCAGTGTGCTGGAATTATCCGCCTTCGCATTGTAGATCAACACGCTACCCACTAGGCTACACCCTAGCTGGCTCATAGGGATGTTTATATCAAAAAGTTAGTCATAATTATTTTTTGAGCTCATACTATTTTAAATAAACTACCAACAAGTCGGGCGAAACTTTATTATTTTTGGGACAAAATGCGCATGCGTGGAAAGTCAATATGAAGGTTAGAGTGGTTAGGGAAGACTAAGTGAAAGGGAGTTCTTGGGCAGGGCTGTTGTCAATTTAACAATATTTCATTCGTTTCTGCAAGTTTGGGCTCTTATGAGGGGAGGAGGACGGGGAATAGTAAGGGTGGGTGGATGTTAATAGCCTTTTAATTGATTGCTTGAATCATGTCCAATATTTTCTGTGTTTCATAGACGAAGTTGCATAGAATTTTCATAAAATTCGGTGTATTTTACAGTCACAAAACCGAATATTTCTATGGGAGGGGGTAGAGCGGGTAAGGAAATCATAAAATTTTTGATGCAGTTTTATTTCGTTTCTCTTGTAAGGTGCTTCTACAAAATTCCAAGTTCGTAGCTTTTAATTTGTTGGTTATTGGTTGATTTAATGAAATTGGTCGAAATCATACTTTTGTATGGGAGGGGGTAGAAGGACAGGCGCGATCTCAAAACTTTTGACGCAATTTTATTTCAACTATTTTTAAAAGTTTTGGTGTGTAATTTCAAATTGATAGCTTTTAATAGTTAGGTGATAATTGATTTCTTGAAAATGGTTGAAAAATTGATTTTGTATAGGAGGGGGTAGAAGTTTTAAAGGTTTTCGACCAGTTAATATTTTATTTTTAGGGATTTTTTTTAAATGCATTTCGCACATTTTCAAGTTTCTACCTCAAAATTCATTCAAAAATTTTTAGTTTATGTGTTTTTTTCAATGCACATGAAACACCTCGTGCACGTTAGACCGGGGGGGTGAGGGTCGGTTTATAACAATTATGGAACAAGTTATTATTATATTTCTATGTATATCAAATAGATGTATCCACAACTTTGTATCTTTCACCAGAGCCCTAAGAAAATCACTCAAAATTTTCGACGTTTTTGCTTATCACCTCCCTCCCCTCACACCTCCGAACTTAAAGTTTATACCAAAATTAACGACTATGTAGTTCTACAATCTGACAAATTTTCGATTTGCTATCTGTACACTGTTTTGAGATATAAGGATTTGTAATTTTGAAAAGTGCGCCATTTTTGAAATGCTCCCCATTTCCCCCCCACTACTATTATTTCAACATGTTATATTTTTTTTTTATTTTCCTAGTATAGTTTAATATACGTTTCAAGTTTCAATTACATAGCTTAAGAGATAGTTGAGATATTAATTTTTAAGTGTTTTTCTTTGCATCTCCCCCCTGACCCTCCCCCTTACAAAAATTAGCCACTCTCTAAGCTAATTCCGATGGAACTATATGCCACCTTGATGGTCCCAAAATATGAATTTTTTACGATAAGTAAAAAATCGAAGATATAATAATTTCAAAAAACAATTCGGCCGACATTTTGTTTTTAGGCCCCCCTCTTTTCGAACGCCAATGGATAAAAAAATTAAATTATTTTAAAGTTTGTCCCACAAACATCTCTATATCTCTACTGATTTTCAACTTTCTATCTGCATTCGTGATAGAGATATTATCAAGTGTAGTTTTCGACTTTTTCCCTCCCCCGCCTTCCCCCCTTCCCCCTAACACCCCCCAAAATTTAGAAAATAGAGCTCACTTACCCAATCAACAATCCACCCGAAAACGAACATTCTACCTTTAACGGTCTCGGAGATATGAGTCCATATGTACGGCGAGACGGATTTTTTTTTTTGCATTTTTAGGCTAATGTAGTCATAAAACGCGAAAAAAAATTTCAGGGTAGCAAATTTTTTTTTTCGTGTGTCGATCACAATACTTTATTACTCATATCTTCGAGACCGTTAAAGGTAGAATGTTCGTTTTTGGGTGGATTGTTAATTGGGTAAGTGAGCTCTATTTCCTAAATTTTGGGAGGTGTTAGGTGGAAGGAGAAGGCGAGGGGAGGGAAAAAGTCAAAAACTACACTTGCTAATATCTCAACCACGAATGCAGATAGGAAGTTGAAAACAAACTTTAAAAATAATTTAGTTTTTTTAGTTGGGAGGTGCAAGGGGAGGGAGGTGATAAGCAAAAATGTCGAAAATTTGGAGTGATTTTTTTAGGGCTTTGGTGAAAGATACTAAGTTTAAATTTTGCATGTGGATACATCTATTTGATATACATAGAAAAATAATAATAACTTGATCCATAATTGTTATAAACCGACCCCCCCGGTCTAATGTGCACAAGGTGTTTCATGTGCATTGAAAAAAACACAAACTGAAAATTTTTCAGTGAAATTTCAAGCTAGCAACTTGAAAATTTGCGAAATGCATTTAAAAAAATCCCTAAATATACGAAATATTAACTGGTCGAAAACCTTTAAGACTTCTACCCCCTCCCATACAACATTTTTTTTTTCGACCATTTTCAAGAAATCAATTATCACCTAACTAATAAAAGCTATCAATTTGAAATTTTGCACAAAAACTTTTAAAAATAGTTGAAATAAAACTGCGTCAAAAGTTTCGAGATCGCGCCTGTCCTTCTACCCCCTCCCATACAAAAGTATGATTTCGACCATTATTAAAAAATCAATTATCACCTAACTATTTAAAACTATCAATTTGATATTTTGCATAAAAACTTACAAAAATAGGTGAAATGAAATTACGTTAAAAGTTCTGAAATCGCGCTTGCCCTTCTACCCCCTCCCATACAAAACTATGATTTCGACAAATTTCATTAAATCAGCTAATAACCAACAAACTAAAAGCTACGAACTTGAAATTTTGTACAAGCACCTTACAAGAGAAACGAAATAAAACTGCGTATCAAATTTTACGATTCCCTTGCCTTCTCTACCCCCTCCCATACAAATGTTCGGTTTCGTGAATGTAAAATACACCGAATTTTATGAAAATTCTATGCAACTTCGTTTATGAAACACGTTCTATACAGAGAATATTGGACGTGATTCAAGCAATCAATTAAAAAGCTATTAACATCCACCCACCCTTACTATTACCCCTCCTCCTCCCCTCATAAGAACCCAAACTTGCAGAAACGAATGAAATATTGTTAAATTGACAACAGCCCTGCCCAAGAACTCCCTTTCACTTAGTCTTCCCTAACCACTTTAACCTGCATATTGACTTTCCACTCATCCGCAACTTGTCCCAAGAATAATAAAGTTTCGCCCGACTTGTTGGTAGTTTATTTTTCTTTTTAAATTACGCACAAACGTGTTGCGAATATGATCGAAATAGTCCAGATATTTATACTCTAGGTGAAATCCGAGAGTATTATAAGTTTGCTCTAAGGTTTTTGAAACTAATAAATAAGGTTCGGAGAAAACTGAATGTCAGAGAAGTAAAAATCTCAAAACAGGATTTTCGTCTTGAGAACGCGTTGAGCTAGAAAATTAAAATTTTGTACGCGTCGTTCTTGAAGAATAAGTCAGGTTCATTTCGTGAACGCGCCAAATCGCTCCACCTCTTCTACGAGTCACCCGAGTCACCCGTGCCGAAGCTTTTTAGTTTTCGCTTCTTTCGAATTGTACTATCTTTTTTCAAATTTATATTATACTTTGGATGAAATGTGAGAGTATTATCAGTTTGTTCCAATGAATTTTGTATCGCTAATAAGTTAGGTTTGGAGAAAAGAAATGCATTGATCAGTTGTTAATATCGGCACTCAAAAAGTACAAAACCAGATTTCTGTCCGTCCGTATGCTCTCTAACTTGAGAACATTATGAGCTAAAAAGATCAAATTCTATACTTTTAATTTTTGTCAAAAAAGTAAGATCAAGTTCGTGGATTGGCGAAATTCCTGCACTCCTTCTAAATCTGTTAATGGTTCAGCACAAAGCGAAAGTAACATAATAAGAAAAAAACTTTTTTCGATATGCACAGATCAAGTGCTTCAGATGTATTGAATGACAATTTTAAGTTTGGTATCATAGTTTTTCTAAATCTATTGTACTGCCAATTTAACTGGTATCTTCTTCTTCAATGGCGCTACAGCCCAAATCGGGCCTTGGCCTCCTGATATTCAGGTTCCTTAACATTTTTCATTACTTATTGTGGAAGGGTTGTTAGCCCTTCGCACAACCCTCTTTCTACGAATTTTTCATTTTCTTAGATTGAGGTGACCAAGGAATTCCCAAGCAGGCAATGTGCCGGAATTATATGTTGCGCTGGCCGGGATTTGAACTCACGACCTTCGCATTACAAGACCAACACACTACCTACTAGGCTATACTCTAGCTTTTATTATTTAACTGGTATACTGGCGCGTATTCCATGGTATGAATGAAAGTTTCTATTAAATTCACTAAAATTTCTATTAAATCCTCCTATACAGAATAATACCCGCAAGGGGGTAGTTGTAGTATGAGGTTTTACCAATTCCTGCAACTATCTTTGGAGTTAGCGACTCCACGGACCTGAGCTAACTATCCCCCTCTGGGATGGGGGCTGTAGAATTCACCCACAGCCAGTCCTGCTTGCCCTAAAAATGGCAAATGGACACTCACTAGATCATGGGCTTATCACCCGTGATCTTAAGACCTAAATGATACGAGAAACGGATACATCGCCTCGGATACGGACTGATTCTACGGTAACGACCTTTGTCATTCGAAAACGGATTATGATTGGCTTCTGGAACGTTCGAACATTGAATGACGGGGGAAGAGCTGGGGTTACTCGGTCCTTGCACCGCCAATCAGTGATCGACCGTGAAATGAAGCACTATAACATCCAAATCTTGGGCTTGAGCGAGGTCAGGTGGACAGGATCAGGAGAAGAACGAACCCCTAGCGGAAACACTATTCTGTACATTGGCCCTGAAAGTGAAGCCAGAAATGGCGTGGCGTTCGTCCTTACGCCGAGAGCGAGAAACAGTCTCATTAGCCAATCTCGGATAGGATTATCGCCGTCAGGCTCAGGACCAGTGTCAGAAACGTCACAATTCTGCAGTGCTACGCACCAACTAATACCGCAACATCTGGTGACAAAGAGGAGTTTTATAGCCAACTGAGTGCCACCTTCGAACGTGTTCCAAGAGGTGATATTATTATCATCTCGGGAGATATGAACGCCCAGGTTGGATCAAACAACACTGGACTAGAACACGTCATGGGGAAGCATGGTGACCCTTGGGTCGACTCTTCACGACCTTGGATTAAGAGACCCGAAAACGGCGAATTATTTGTGGAGTTCTGTAGTACTCGGCAAATGGTCATCGGAGGGACCCTTTTTCCAAACAAGAGTCATCATAAAACATCTTGGATTTCCCCTGATGGTGTTACTCAGAACCAGATGGACCATTTGGCTATAAGTCGCCGATGGAGAAGATGTCTCCTCGATGTGCGAGCGAAACGTGGAGCTGACGTGGGGAGCGATCACCACTTGATGGTTGCCTGCTTGAGATTGTGTACAGCAGCTATCCGACGACCACAAATTCTTCAAATGAAGCGCAAGCTTAATGTGGATAAACTCAGAGATCCCAACAAAAAACTCGAATACACCACCATTCTACGCGAAAAGTCATCCACATTGGGTGAACATGAAATGCGCACACTGGACGCCAATTGGGAGGCAACCAGAAACACTTTTCTAACTAGTGCTGAAGAATCTGTGGGATATGTGCAAAGCGGTGAGAAACCCTGGATGTCGCAAGACACATGGGACAAGGTTGGCAATCGGAAAAAAGGCAAATTGGCAATCATCTTTCAACCCGATGTCAACCAACGAACGCCCGACTTGAGGCAGAACTACCGCGATGCTCATATACAGCTTCAAAAGGCTGTTAGACGCGACAAGAGAAAGGCCATTGAAGATCTGGCAAACAAGGCAGAATCTGCGGCTTACCTTGGGGTTATGGGTTCACTCTTTAAAATCATGAAACAGTTGACGAACAGGAATTTCACCGCCAACCACCTGGGAGAGATGTCAACGGAACTCTCCTTAATATGAGTGGACACCAGTTGCGACGATGGAAGGAATACTTCTCTGATATTTTAAACATCTTGTCAGATGAAGATATCCCGGAAACAGAACAACTTCCAAACATCTAACCGCAACAATCCTCTATTAGGGACGATCCCCCAGATAAGGAAGAGATAGTTTCCGCCATTCGGTCAATGGCGGGAAGGAAAGCTCCAGGTATAGATGGACTACCAACCGAACTCCTCAAAGCGGACCCGGAAATAACAGCCGATATACTCCTCCCACTCTTCACTAAGGTGTGGAATGATGGAAGATATCCGACTGAATAGAAGGAGGGCGTCATTGTGAAAATTCCGAAGAAGGGCGACCTTCGGGATTGTGGCAATTGGCGTGGTATATGTCTACTTACTGCCGTATCAAAAATTATGGCTAAGGTAATTCTCAATAGGATTAGTGATGTCGTCGAGAGCACTCTCGAAGTTTATCAGGCTGGATTCCGTAAAGGGTCGTCTTGTACCGACCACACAAATACCCTACGGATAATATTAGAGCAGTCAGCCGAAATGGGTTCGCCACTACATCTCATGTTTGTGGACTTCGAGAAGGCTTTCGACAGCGTTAAGCGAGATTACATATGGAATGCTTTGCGTAGGAGAGGTATTCCAGATAAGGTCATAGCTATGATTAAAGAATCCTACGAAGATGCAAGGTGTCGCGTCTTGCATAGAGGAGAGCTGTCCGAGAGCTTTCCTGTGCGAACGGGTGTCAGACAAGGCTGCATATTATCACCAGCCCTGTTTCTGGTGGTAATAAATGACATCTTGAAAGCTGCACTGGAAGGTGGGGAAGGTAAAGGTCTTCAATGGAGACTATTTAACATCTTAAGTCACCTTGATTATGCTGATGACGTGTGTTTGCTGGCACATACCCGTTCGGACTTAGAGTCAAATGTTCGCTCGTTGCATTCTAAATGCAAAGAGGCGGGACTGAAAATAAATGTGCGTAAAACCAAGTACATGCACATGGGTTCGAACGCAAGCACACCGATTGTTCTTAACGGACAGGATGTGGAAGAGGTGCAAGATTTTTGCTATCTCGGAAGCATTTTCAGCATGGACGGCGGAGCCGAAAAGGATGTTTAGGCTCGGCTAAATAAGTAGCATTATTTATTAGTAACAATACAAAAAATGTAACGCATTACTTCCACTCCTTGTACCTCCTCGCATATAAAAAATGGATCCATGTGTGAAAAATTTTCAAATTAGATTTAGTATCAAAATCAAGTCAATAAAAAAAAAACTCAAGAAGAAAATCTCTGTCCATACATCGGTATCATATATTGTAGAAGCAGATCCAGACAACTCATACTCGTACATACTCGAATTTTCCCAAGGCCCAATAAAATCCTGTAAAATGTGTACGAATAAACAAAAAGGTAAATAACTTATTTCACTGTGGAGAGACATAAAGTAGAAATGCCTTTACCGAAATAAATATAATCGGAGATAATAATCGGGGGAGAACCGGGGAAAACATATGTTGACGTTATTGCCCGGCATGTTGTCTGTGCAGACATTTTGCAATATGGCTAAAAACATTTTGCTACCTTTGGGCAGACACTAGTTCCATGATACAAAAGTGAAAACATCAGCAGATTGTGTTCAGAGTTTTCAAGAGTTTAATTAATATACATATGTATACGTTTGAACTCCCGATGAAACTATCGATATGTTGCTAGACTATCGACGCACGGTCCAGTCATATGTGTGATGGGCTCATATTTTTGATAGACATATCGATGAGTTCGCGTTGGTTAACGAAAAATTTATGGAAACATCCCCAGTTCATAATAGGCGGCTATGCTGATGGTTTATAATTTTTAAAATTCTCTCGTTTTTTGAATGGAAATTGCAATGCGTATCGATTTAGAATTGAAAAATGTTTAATGAAGCGGGGAGCTCGCATCACTGGGATTAATTCCATTCAGTCCCGCGGGCTATGTAGAGCTGAGTAATTTATTGCTTTAGGTCACACTTGTCGTGATGAATGTAATTCACACGCCTCCCTTAAACAGAAAAAAATAAATAAAATAAAATATATATGTGTATATAAAAAAAAAGGTTTAGAATTGGAACAGCCCTAGGGATCTGCAATAAAAGGTTGTAAATTCAACTTCGGGATGCTTGAACTTTTATTACATGTATCGCATACAATGGTGAAAACGTACATGAATTGCTTCGTACGTGCGATTTAGTAAATTTCAGCATGTACGCGAACCATTGTGCACAGTTCAATATTTCAATTGGCTGTTTCCACTCTATCCTTCCTGTCTTAAATAATCTCACGTTTTATCAACCAGGGGTTTCCTTTTCAAATTTAAGTTCCTTAAGTACTTCGAAGAAGAACCTGAAGGAAAAACCGGTCAAATCAATGGATTTGGACAGATTAGTCGTGAGAAAAAAAAGAAAGGTGTTTGCCTTTATTTATGCATTTCTTTTTTTTTTTTTTTTTTGTAATATATAGGTGAACAGGTAGAGGGTCCTGCATTTATTATATTTGGTTCTCTTTTTTTTCGAATTGTGCCGTTTTCGGATTTTAAATAGTTTCTTCTAATTTTCTAAATCCAGAATTTTTTATTAATTTGTACCTCAGTAAATAAATAAAATATAACAGAACTACGGTGCTCTAGATATAATAGAGATTTTTGTGGCTTAAAAAAAATGTTATTAAAGTTCTAAACGACGTCGAACTAATTTTACTTTATTATTTTAATAATAAAGTATTGTGATCGACTTGGAAAAAAAAAATTTGCTACTCTGAAATTTTGTTTTTTCGCGTTTCATGACTAAAATAGCCTAAAAATGGAAAAAAAACTCCCTCTGTCTGTTCACCGTACGCCAACGTGTACGCTCAGCCCACATTAACTCCCAAACCATTCAAGATAGAAGTTCATTTTTGGGAGAATTATAGATAGTTGCGGATCCCAAGCGGACATCCATTTTGGGGGTTTAAGGTTTCAGGAGGAGGCGGGGGAAGCGCTAAAACCGAAAACTAAGAATTCAAATATCTCAACCACGGTTCCAGCTAGGAAGCTGAAAATCAATTTACAGTGGCTCAATTAAGTAATCGGACAGTACCGCGGTGTGAAGATTTTTATCTGTAACTTTATGAAAAATCAATTTAGGAAAAAATGAAATGCATATATATTTACTAGGTAACTAGGTATAAAATAAGAAAAAAATAAATGTCTATTTTATTTACAAAAAAAATTATAAGCCAAAATTCAAAATATATGATTGTTAAATTCCAATTGAAAATTCGGACACTTCAAATAATGATATTAAATTAAGTATAAAAAAGCTTTTTTTTTCGAATGGCTTCCAGTCTTCTTGGAATAGATTCCACCAACGACCTGCAATAAGAGGGATCGATTTTTTTCCATTCGTTCTCCAGAGCCACTTTAAGTTCGGCCTTCGAAGAAATTACCCGCGATTTCAATTTGTTTTCTAAATAGGCCCACAAATGTTCGGTTATATTTATAGCCGGAGATTGTGGGGGCGTTTCCATCACGTGCGGACAATTATACAATAACCACATGCGCGTATTGTGAGCTTTGTGTTTTGGGTCATTGTTTTGATAGAACGAAAATGTCTCAGAAATGCCCAATTTATCTACACTTTCTTTAAGATTTCCTTTTAAAATGGATATGTACTTGTGTTGGTCCATTATGCCATCAATAAAAACTAGCTTTCCTGGTCCAGAGGCTGCCATACAGTCCCAAACCATCAATGATCCAGCTCCATTTTTTACGGTCGGTTGAAGGTTAACAGGTTTGAACTCCTCATTTGGTTGTCTCCACACATATGTTTGTCCATCTGACCGGAAAACATTAAATTTGTTCTCGTCAGTAAATAACACTGTGCTCCACTAGGAAAAGTCACGCGATTTATGCTCTTTAGCGAACTTAAGTCGCTTTAGCTGATTTTTCTTATTTACAAAAGGTTTTTTGCGTGGAACTCTGCCGTTAAAATCGTCACTCCGTAGAACTTTTCTCACAGATTCTGTTCTTGCAGTAATGTGGAGGTAGTTAGACACTTCTGATGTCAATTTTGTCGCACTCAGTTTGGGATTTTTCTTTACTTGCTGCACGATCCACCGTTCATCTGCCTCTGAAATTTTTTTCGGTCGTCCAAATCTAGGATTATTTTCAATACTTTTATTAATTTCAAACCGTTTAATGATGTCATGAATTGTCGAATGCCTTCTACCGATGATTTCCCCAATTTCTCGCACAGACATCCCATTTTTGTGATGTTTGATGACCAATTTCCAAACTTCGTTAGTAGCTTCTTTACCTCGACGACCCATGCTAGTTTTGTATGAGAATTCACTATAAAAATTTCGCAACAAGTAATTTATTCTTTTCGTTTACACTTTGACTACCGTTATTCACACTTAATTTGTTATAATTCGGGGAATTCCCATCTCAAATGTCAAAAGAAAACCAGTGTTGTCAGGTGTCCCAATATTTAATCGGAATTGAACAATCACATATTTTGAATTTTGGCTTATAACTTTTTTGTTGATATAATAAAAAGCTATTTTTCTTTCTTAGATTATAAACTAGTGTTAACAAGTAAATGTATATGCATTCCATTTTCTCCTAAATGGGATTTATAAAGAGTTAGTGACAAAAGTCTTCGTCTCGTAGCTCTGTCCGATTACTTAATTGAGCAACTGTACATATAGAGGGGTTTTGAAACTTTGTCAAATTGTAAAACTACATAGTCTTAAGTTAAGATAAGGAAGAGGTAGTTTCCGCCATTCCGTCAATGGTGGGAAGGAAAGCTCCAGGTACAGACGGACTGCCAACTGAACTCCTCAAAGCGGACCCGGAAATAACAGCCGATATACTTCTCCCACTCTTTACTGAGGTGTGGAATGAAGGAAGATATCCGACTGAAGGGAAGGAGGGTGTCATTGTGAAAATTCCGAAGGGCGACCTTCGGGATTGGGACAAATGGTTCCCTCCCAATTGGCATCCAGTGTGCGCATTTCATATTCGCCCAATGTAGATGACTTTTCGCGTAGAATGGTGCTGTACTCGCGCTTTTTGTTGGGGTCTCTGAGTTTGTCCACATTAAGCTTGCGCTTTATTTGAAGAATTTGTGGTCGTCGACAATTTGCTGTGCACAATCAAGAGCAGGTGATCGCTCCCCACGTTAGCTCCATCTAGGCGCCATCTTCTCCATCGGTGGCTTATGGCCAAATGATCGATTTGGTTCTAAGTAACACGATCAGGGAAAACCTAAGATGTAAATATATAAACTACAAAACTCCACAAATAATTCGCCGTTTTCGCGTCTCTTAATCCAAGATTATGTCGCGTCGACCCATGACGTGTTCTTGTCCAGTACAGCCAGAACCAGCCTGAGCGTTCATATCTCGTGTGCTGATAATATCACCTCTTGGTATACGTTCGAAGGGGGTCACAAAATTCCTCTTTGTCACCTGCCACTGCAGAATTGCGACGTTTCTGATTTTGCTTTTGAGTCTGACGACGATAATCCCATCCGAGATCGTTTTCCAGCTAAAGAATTGTTTTTTGCTCGTAGTGTAAGAACGACCACTACACCACTTTTAGTTGCATACTCAGGATCAACGTGTAGAATGGTGTATCCGACCGGAGTACCTGACCTCATCATGCGTAAGATTTGGATGTTATAGTGCTTCATTTCACGGTCGATCTCTGATTGGCAGTGTTTAGAACGAGTGACCCCACTCCTTCCACCGTCTTGTAACGTTCGAACGTTCCAGAAGCCAATCATTGTCTGTTTTTGAATGTCAAAGGTGTTACCATAGGTGAAAAAAAACTTAGTAGTAAATTTTTTTTTCCAAAATTTTTCGTTTCTATCATGTGTTAGCAGCTGGAGGACGCGGTCTTTGGATCGAGACGCTTGGAGGTGACGACTTCAGGAGGCCAGAGCCTGATTTGAGTTGTCGCGCCATTGATAATGATGACCATGTGTTCATATTAATCGAAGCAAAGTAACAAAACGAAATGCCAACTGAACTCCTTTTTGAGGAGGGATTGCCATGAATGTTCACTTATTGAATATTATTATGAAAATGATATTATCCCATGTTCAGATCGATAATGTGAGGGAAGAATGGATGAGCGAATCGTAATAAAAAATGTTGTGCTTTATACTTTGTACAATTTTCTAAATCGATGCTGCTTTAAGAAAAACAGATTTCTAGTAATTGCGTGGAATTTGTTAGAATGGGCAAGGTTTTTCTAGTCCTTGGTACATTGCGACCACAAGTCCTCCCAAGGCGGAGATCGAGTTGCGTCATCTGAGCTTAGTGGATGTCGAATTGATGAAGTCCACTGCGTGCGATTGCCACGCACTCGCATAGTGCATGAACCGCAGTTTCCTCTTCTTTCAGGTAAACCAGATGTCAGCCTTGGATTTTACAACATGCCCATTATTTTCAGCATACAAACCACAATATAAAGCCAAGTTGAGAAGTTGCAAAATGAAAAGTTGTAGGTGAAGTTGCGCTGTTGAAACTATTAAGGCCTGAATAAAACAATTTATTTTTGATTTTTTGATATAATAGCTTTGTCAGGAAATGGTTAATTCTTGTTTTAACATAATTAATTGTTAATATTTTTAATTATTTTCCTCCAATTTTTTTCCACAAATTTAAAGTTTGCATTTACAATTACAAATAAATAAATAGTCAAAACCAATTATAAACATGTTGCAATAAGAATTAAGCCACCATGGCTTATGTGAATTGTACGAATATCTTTTTTAAACAATAAAGATTAATTATTATTATGTCATGGGCTTATCACCCGTGATCTTAATATCTAACTAATTCGAGGAACAGATACAGCGCCTCGGATACAGGCATTTGGCATTCAAAACCAGATTCTGGAACCTTCGAATATTGAATGAGGGTGTAATGGCTGGGGTCATTCTTTCCATACAGCGCTCTGACAATACTGGAATAGAACACGTCATAGTGGAACATGGTGACCCTTGCGTCGACGCATCACGATCTAGGATTAATAGACCCGAAAACGGCGGATTATTTGTGGAGTTCTGTAGTATTCGGCAAATGGTCATCGGAGGGATCCTTTTTCCACACAAGAGTCACCATAAAGCAATTTGGGCTGCCCCTGATTTTTTTACTCAGAACCATTTGGCTTCGTCGCTAATGGAAAAGATGTCTCTTCAATGTGCAAACGAAGCGTGGAACTGGCGTGGGAAGCGATTACAACTTGATTGTTGCTTGCTTGAGTTTGTGCACAGCAGCTCTCCGACGAACCCAAATTCTTCAGATGAAGCGGAACCTTAACGTGGATAAACTTGGAGACTCCTACAAGAAACGCGAGTATACCAAAATTCTACGCTTAAAGTTTTCCACATTGGGTGGATATGAAATGCACACACTGGACGCTAAGTGGGAGACAACGAGGAACACATTTTTAACAAGTTCTGAAGAATATGTGGGATATGGTTTAAGCGGTGAAAAACACTGGATGGCGCAAGACGCATGGGACAAGGTTGGCGATCAGAAAAAAGCCAAATTGGGGAGGGGGGGGGGGTTCGTTGCTTCGACACTGACCATAAAAACCATGGCCTGTAACAACAAAACGAGCTTTAGAACTCCTCACGTCGACTTACCCCAGAATAGGTACTCAACAAGAAAATTGGAACTTTCTCTGATCGCGGTGTTGGCCCGAGCCTGGTGTTAGGTCGCCTTTCCCTGCCCACATTGCCTTAGCCATACAGTCTCCAACAAATCTTTATTGCATGTCCCCATGGAGAGAGGGGCAGGAAGCTGTGGAGGTTAGATGGGCTCTTTAAATGAGGAGATCATTTTCATTTTCTTTACATTTTAATTAAATTTTTTTTGTTTCCTATTAGTTATCTTGTTTTAAACAGATATTGTTTTTGTAAGATTATAGAGGACAAACATAAAATTAAAGTGAAATTAGAAAGGAAATTTCATACAACATTTTGTATACAATCGCCCAAAAAAAAAAAAGAATATTATATAGTTAAGTACTTAACTTTTGTTCGAAAAAAAAAAATTCAAGGTCCTTTTCTCAATGCTAAACTTTGTCCCAAAATATGAATAATTTCAATTTTTTTTTTGTAAAATTTATGAATAGGTAAAGGATTTCAAAGGTAGTATGTATTTATATAACTAATTCAAACTAAAATTATGTTCTTAAGTACATGAATTACACGAATTATCTTCTGTTATATTAATAAACAGTAAATTACTGGAGAGTTTCATTGCAATTGAATTACCTATTTAAGGAAGAACGATTTGCTTTCATTGAGGTAATCGCGGTTTAATTATATTTCTATAATGTAAGGAATCAATTTTTCTCTTTAGCACATATCTAGAATACAAACGATGCTCTGCATAGCGAACACGAGTATTTCTTTTCAAGCCACACATCCCTTTCGAATTCATTTTGTCTCGATGCAAACCATTGGGCCAAACAACCGACACACTACATCTGTCGGAATAACAATTTCGGCAGCGTTGATCTTCCGGTATGACATCACCATTTTCATCGACATCCAAACATTGTTTTTGTAATTGGATAGTGGAATCGGCCAGATCACATGCGAAGCAACTGTCGCTAGATTGATTCGTTCAGAAAACTGGATTTATAGCAACTTGGTCTTTGAATACGAGGGCGGTTCACATATGATCGAGACAAACGCTCTGACACATTTATTTATTATCGAAAATATTTACAAAAATTTACAGTTTTTCTAGGTAATTCCCCTCACTAGTTACACATTTTTGCCACCTCTACGGAAGTTTTTTGATGCCGGTATCGAAGAATTCCTTAGGCAACTTGGAAAGCCATGTGCGCACAAACTCCTCTACCTCGTCGTCGGTGTTAAATCTTTGACCTCCGAGGGCTTCTTTCAGTGGTCCAAACATGTGGTAGTCGCAGGGTGATGAATCCGGACTGTAGAGGGGGGGGGGGGTATTCTAGTGCCTTCCACCACAATTCTGATATTGTATCGAGCGTGAGACGCGCGGAATGAAGACGCGCGTTATCCTGGAGAAGAATAGCACTTCGCGCTGGAATGCTCCTCCGTTTCGAGCGATAAGCGGGTTTCACGTGTGTTATCAGAAGGTTAGAGTAGCATGCAGCATTGATGGAACGTTGTATGCGCAGGAAGTCAACGTACAGCACTCCCCGTCGGTCCCAGAATACAGTACACATAACCTTACCCGCGGACCTGGTTGTCTTCGCTTTGACTGGCGCCCCTTCCTCCTTCTTCCTCCACTCTTTAGACGACACCTTGCTTTCGGGAGTGTAATAGTGTACCCATATCTCGTCTGTAGTGAAGATTCACGTCAAAAATACAAACCGTATCGCGTCAGCAAGCGGCGACAAACTTCCAACTGCATGAATTTTTGCTCGAAGTTCAACAGTTTAGGAACCCATCGCGTCGTTATTTTGCGATATTGAAGATGTTCGTGGATGATAGACTCTACACTACCAATACTAATGCCGACTTCAGCCGAAATGTTTTGAACATTCACCCTACGGTCCTCCAAAATGAGTTGTTCTACGCGGCGAATGTTCGCAGTCGACGATCATGAGGCTCATTCTCGACGGCTTCGCGGCCATCTTTGAACGCTTTGGCCCATTTAAACACAGCAGACCTACTCAGGCACTCACTACCGAACTGATTTCGCAAACGCCGAAGAATTTCCATGTTTTTAACGCCTTCCCACACCAAAAAACGAATGACAATACGTTGCGCAACGGCGGTCGGCACTTGATATTCACTCATGGTCGTAGCACGCGAGTTACGAAATTTATCTTTCGTTGACAAAAAAATAAAAACAACACAAGTTTTTCTCGTAGTGTTTTATTCAAAGGTCTTCTTCTAACTGATCGGCCTTAGTCCGATCCTTCTTCTTTTATAATGTGTATTTATTTGCATTGTATATGAGTCATGCATTTCAGTTTACTTATCTATTGATTTGTATCTTAGAATTAAGGGTTTACTTGCATTGTAAATGAGTCATGCATTTCAGTTTACTTATCTATTGATTTGTATCTTAGAATTAAGGGTTTACTTGCATTGTATATGAGTCATGCATGGGATGTAAGTGTAACTCGCGCGTAAAACGTGCGTTCGCGTCGAGTAGATTTTACAGCAATGTTGATGATTTGTACGGAATCGTTTGTGTCCTCGGCAATTGGAGAAGTTTCGCTTTTATTTACGTTCAATGTTGTGTCGCTTGATGTGCGAAATAAACGAAATATGGCGAGCTCAAACTATTTTACGCACGACCGTGCCATAGGTTTTTTTTTGTTTTCGAACCAACTTTTAGACGCCATAGATTACGGCTCTTTCCCAAGATATTTTACACTTTTCTTTTTATTTCGAGGCCGCGCAATTTATAATTAAAATTCCAACAAAAAGTATTATTACGTCGCACGCTGGCGGCGACCAGATCTCGATTCCCCTTTCCCTTTCCTCGGCTTCCACTCTGTCCCGCCAAAATTTTCTGTCAACGTTCCCTCTGAATTTAGCTACCTTCGTTCGAGGTTGCAAACTCGGCTAGGAAATCTACATTCGAAGCGTATGTGTGTTTGCAGGAGTGTTGGTGATGCTGCAGGGCGCGCCAAACCCAACACACACAACATAGTCGCGACAAGAGCTATTGAAGATTTGGCCAACAGTCTAAATGCAAAGAGGCAGGACTGACAATAAATGCGCGTAAAACCAAGAACATGCACATGGGTTCGAACACAAACGCATCGATTGTTCAGACAAGATGTGGAATATGTGCAAGATTTTTGTTACCTCGGAGGCATTGTTAGCATGGATGGCGGAACCGAAAAGGATGTTGAAGCTCGTATTAATAAATCTCGTCAGGTCTCCAGTATTCCTCCCCTTTTCTAGAGATTAACAGTGATCTCCCTTTGCATGGAGATGCGAGTGTTTGGCGCATGCGTCAAATCCGTGTTGTCATATGGTTCTACTACATGAAAAGAGATCGTTAAGCTTACCAAGAAACTGCAATACTTCCGAAGTATTTTAGAGATATTCTGGCCAGATGTTATCTCCAACGAGTAGTAGAACTGGACAGACTGAAATAGGCATTGAGACTCAAAGGCGTAAGTGGCAGACCAAAGCGGTGGCTTTACGCCCAATCATTATTCTATTATGTTTTAGATTACCTATGATTTAGGGAAAACTTCACAACCAATTGCACCAATAACTTTTCATTTCGCAATAAATTATAAGAGTTCTAAAAAAATTTGAAAATTGTTCACCCTTTAATAAAGTACAAAAACATTTTTGGATTTTCTCGAGACATCCATAAAAATGTTGCTACCTCTACTTAAAATTTAAAGTCCCTGATATAATATTGTACAGATTTTACAATGTAAAGTACAAAAGTACTAAAATCCATACTTCATAATAATTTATGATAATTTAAAGGATATTTTTGAAAATTTATAACACGACAAGAGAGTCATTTAAATGTTTTTGCTATTAAATAAATAATAATAGTAAAAGAATGGCACGACGAGTGCGTCGCATCAAAACTATGCTATCATCGTTAAAATTAACATAACATGTTATTTATGTTTTATAATTACATTTACATCCATAGCGTTGTCAGAGATAATGGCAGACACTGGATTACCGGATGCTTTCAAATGGGTGTTAATGACGACATACGCGAAATCGAAAACTTGTGCAAATTTTTTGTTGGGTGTAGGAGGGAAAGAGCAGAACGGACCCCATACAAGCGAATTTAATTCAATTGCCTCCCGGTTGGTAGGACTCACGGGAGTCTCTGCCATCATAACCAAAAGGTCTCTTTGAAAACTGTCGCTCTACGTCCTATTTGTATTCCAAATGTGATCCATGGCGAAAATATACACAAAAGTTTTATGAATTTTCTCTATATCCTTTTTCGTTTTGACTGGCTGCATGGTTTAGCATTTAGGTGGGTATTCTCCCTCCAAGGGAATTAGATAGATTCGTTTTGCGTACACCATCCATCCATTCTCGTCTAACTGCCTTATGAAAATCCCCTTCGTGCACAGCACATTCGTATGTTCAGACAGCGCCAGAATTAACCTATTTTGTATTTTGACAATTTTACAGGAACGTAGTCTATAACTTGAGCATACATGACTTGACTGAACAACAGCGCCTGTTATGGTCTTCGCCCGAAGATGACGTGAAGATGTGCGTGATGAAAGGAAAAGATGAGGTAAGTTGAAATTAATTTGTACCTGGATTAAGAGCCTGGGAAAGAAGTGCGAGCGCCTGTAACAGTCAAAATGGATAATTTCCATCAATCTAGAGAGTATTGATCTGCTACATCTCGACTTAAGTGTGCTTTGATAAGTTTCAAGTACTTGAGAATGAGAGAAAAGTGTGTACACGATTCAAGTGCAAATAGCTTGAATAGTAAATTCTCAATTTCGACAAGCTTCGCGTTGGACCAAGTATTAACACTCGAAACTTACCGAAAGTACACACCCGACAAGTGCACTTGCAAGCAACGTACATATTTATATGATGCACTTGGATATTTCAATCATTTTGTTAAAAATTCAATTTTCTCTCGATTCACAGGAAGCATGTCAAAATTACATCCGCACTATGGTGATAACGGCACCGGGACGCTTACTAATATGTGGGACAAATTCATTTCGTCCTAAATGTCATTTTTATCAAATTAATGCAAACAACTATACCCTTGAGACTGAGAAGAGTGGGCAAGTTGTGTGCCCGTACGATCCAAAACACAACTCAACTGCGGTTTTTGCAGGTAAGTCAAACACACAATAATTTTATAATATAATTGAAAAAGTTGATATGAATTGGTTTAATGATAAAGTCAATTTAATTGAAAATTCTGGGTGGTGGGTACTGCACCTCTGTAGAAATTTTCATATTTATTGTATCCCAGTTAACGATTAGATGAGAAACTATAGTGAACATAAATATGGTTGTCGACTAAAACAATATATACGTCTACATAGTGTTAATTTTAGTTTAGCAATCCATTTTTGTTTATTTTTATTTACTTTCCAGATATACATACATATATCTCTGTGTACGAGATCTATCTATTTAGGGAATCGACTGCAACATGTGCAATAGAAGGCGACGTACAAGTCAATGGAGACTTTTGAAATAATGTCGCTTTAGAATGAAAACACATTTTATCCATTTGTTTCCATTTGCTGAAGAATATGTTCATCCAGAACGATTGGAGTTTTATTCAAATGCATTCAAATGTGGTATATCTAAAACATGATGCCTGATCCCTTTTATATCCAAAGTAAAATTTGTGACAGAGTATCGCGCTGCTGTACACACGCTTTGCAAGCATAGGGGTTGGTTGATGGCATTTGAACGGTTCTGGTGCGCTGTTATATTGCTGGTATAAAATCATGTTTTCTTTAAATTTTCTTCTACTTTTTTTTATTACATAAGCTCTCCAACGAATCAATCAATTTTTTTTATTAAAAATACGGGGAAATTGATTTCGTTATGAACGGTTCGTCGGTTTCATTTAATGGGGATGGTTAAAAATTTCAATGGGTAAAATTTAATTTTGAAATTCTGGAGAATTTTTCGATGTCTATATCTACTTTCAAGCTGTGGAAATGTAAATTTCCTGCGAATTCGGAATACAATGAAAATACAAAATACACACTAATTTGGAATATTGATCAGGCTTTTCGTACTGCCACCAACCTTCGGGATTTCAAGAACTTTGTTGCTAAGGCTTTGGTAAATTAGAGCTTAGATTAACTCTCGCATCTTTACGGATTCACGGAATCATTATCTACTGTATACTTTACATTTAGCGCCTTGCTGGTTGCCTTCTTTTCTGGTTCCAGTCATATTTCTCTAACAGAACCCTGAATGCTCGCTTCAAAGTTGTTGTCGTTTTTATCCCTCTTCGGGTATTCAATGAGGTTCCATTCTTGAACCCTTAATTTTTCTGTATTTTTTTAAAGCACCAAACTAGATTTAGGAGTGACTCTTTAATTCCGTAGCGTGTACAGTCCAGTCAGTTTGGGTAGTGATAATATAAAACAATACAAAAATATAAATTAATTAAGTAAGGATGGACAGGATAAAATAATTTGGTGGATGTTACTGGTAAATTGTTACATATTGTGTATACTCGGAAAAGCGGCCGCGGGTAGTGCATTCTACATTTTGCCTCACGAGGTGGAAACGACTGCCTATATTTCACTGTGCGTGATTCAGGTAACTTGACCGTATCTCGTGAGCGCGTTCAGCACGAGTATTACGTGGGCATTTCTATTAAGGAGGAATAAGACGAGTTTTTTCATCGCTACAGCTGCCATGGAAGTATCTGAAGTAGATGCTGAGTACTCCCACATTTCTAAAATGTTCATGGGAGTCTATAGATAAATCGGAACGCAAAACTCTGAATTCGGTCCAGTACCGTTGGATGAGTTTTGCGTGCCTCAGCCGAAATATGCAAATCGTACCCGAGTTGGAGTGGTGAAAAATATTTTCTGCGCGTTCGGAGAAAGCCTATACAGTTGGAGGCATCTAATCTAAAGCTACATTGTGAATGTGCTGGCTCGAGCCAAGTTTTTTATTAATTTTCATACATAGAAGTTGGAAATTCTCCAAAGGATCAAGTGTCACACCATTAAAGTTTCGGCCTGGCAGCGACATGCCGTGTTTAAGAAAGGTAGTAGGCTTGTGTTTTTATTGCATTGCACGATTCGCTCTGCCCCGTTAGGTGTAGACTAGAACTATCATGAAAATGATGGAGCACTGATTGCAGTGGCGAAGCTACCTTTAGAGCACTGGAGCACTGAACTCCCATATATTTTTTATCATAAATTTTGCTTAAAATTTATTTTAATATAATTTATCAATGTAACTATTAAGAATAACTTTTCAATAAAGCTAGGGTGTAGCCTGGTGTTGTTTTTCTTGTAATGCGAAGGTCGTGAGTTCAAATCCCGGTCGACGCAATATATAATTCCAGCACATTGCTTGCTTGGATACACCTTGGTCACCTCAATCTACGAAAATGAAAAATTCATAGATAGAGGGTTGTGCGAAGAGCTAACAACCCTTCCACAGTAAGATAATGAAAAATGTTAAGGAACTTGAATGTCAGGAGGCCAAGGTCCGATTTGGGCTGTAGCGCCATTGTAGAAGTAGAAGAAAGCTAAACACGTGCACTTTGAAAGATGCTTGCGAAATTTTGGACTAGAATTAGAAAGAGCTGTACATGCCGTGAAAAAGAGATAGCTCATAGGAAGTTGTGTAAGAAAATTTCAACTTTTTGAGCAGTGCGCCAGTGCTCATTGCGTATCATCCATTCTTCTTCAATACCGTTTAGTTGTGTGCGAATACTAATCCGTTGGATTAAATTGAATAGAAATATTTTAAAATACTCTTGAAATCATTGAGAAACATAACAGAATTATGACTGGGCTTAAAGAATAGAAACTTTTTCATAGGAGGTGGTAGAAGTAGAGGGGGAGGTTTGTGTTTTTCATATATGACTCCGAACATGGCATGCATAATGTTTTTTGCTGAATTTAAAGTTTTTAGTTTTCATTATTTTTAAAGAAATTGGTCATAGATTTCCTGAAATTGGGGCATTTGTATTGGAGGTGGCAGAGGAAGTGGAGCGTTTAAGATGATTTTGAAACTGATGATAAGCAGCATCCTTATCACCATGCTTTGATTCAATTTCAAAGTCGATAGCTCTCATATACTTGAAAGAGAAATGCTTTTCTGGAATTTATAATACAGATATTTGTATGGGAGGTGGTAGAAGGAGTGAAGCGGAGCTTATAATTTTTTCTAACACTTATTTCAATTATTAAGAAAAAAATTCTGGCAAAATTTGAAGTTTGTACTTTTTCTAGTTTGAATGGAAATCGATAAAATGCATTTAACAAAAATAATGCATTTGTATGGGAGGGGGTAGAAGGAGTGTACGGATCAAAACAAATTTTTTTCGTATTATTAATACTTCTATTTGTATACTTTATACAAAATATCAGAATCTGCGGCTTACCTTGGGGATATGGTTTCACTATTTAAAATCATGAAACAGTTGATGAACAGGAATTTCACCGCCAACCACCTGGTGAGAGATGTCAACGGAACTCTCGTTAATATGAGTGAACACCAGTTGCGACGATGGAAGGAATACTTCTATGATATTTTAAACATCTTGTCAGAGGAAGATATTCCGGAAACAGAACAACTACCAAACATCCAACCGCAACAATCCTCTATTAGGGACGATCCCCCAGATAAGGAAGAGATAGTTTCGACCATTCGGTCAATGGCGGGAAGGAAAGCTCCAGGTATAGACGGACTACCAACCGAACTCCTCAAAGCGGACCCGGAAATCAAAGCCGATATACTCCTCCCACTCTTCACTAAGGTGTGGAGTGAGGGAAGATATCCGACTGAATGGAAGGAGGGCGTCATTGTGAAAATTCCGAAGAAGGGCGACCTTCGGGATTGTGGCAATTGGTATATGTCTACTTACTGCCATATCAAAAAGTATGGCTAAGGTAATTCTCAATAGGATTAGTGATGTCGTCGAGAGCACTCTCGAAGTTTATCAGGCTGGATTCCGTAAAGGGTCATCTTGTACCGACCACACAAATACCCTACGGATAATATTAGAGCAGTCAGCCGAAATGGGTTCGCCACTACATCTCATGTTTGTGGACTTCGAGAAGGCGTTCGACAGCGTTAAGCGAGATTACATATGGAATGCTTTGCGTAGGAGAGGTATTCCACATAAGGTCATAGCTATGATTAAAGAATCCTACGAAGATGCAAGGTGTCACGTCTTGCATAGAGGAGAGCTGTCCGAGTGCTTCCCTGTGCGAACGGGTGTCAGACAAGGCTGCATATTATCACCAGCCCTGTTTCTGGTGGTAATAAATGATATCTTGAAAGCTGCACTGGAAGGTGGGGAAGGTAAAGGTCTTCAATGGAGATTATTTAACATCTTAAGTCACCTTGATTCTGCTGATGACGTTTGTTTGCTTGCCGTATAACCGTTCGGGCTTAGAGTCAAATGTTCGCTCGTTGCATTCTAAATGCAAAGAGGCGGGACTGAAAATAAATGTGCGTAAAACCAAGTACATGCACATGGGTTCGAACGCAAGCACACCGATTGTTCTTAACGGACAGGATGTGGAAGAGGTGCAAGATTTTTGCTGTCTTGGAAGCTTTGTCAGCATGGACGGCGGAGACGAAAAGGATGTTGAGGCTCGGCTAAATAAAGCTCGTCAGGCCTTCGGTATCCTTTCCCCTTTCTGGAGGTTAAGAGAGATCTCCCTTCGCACGAAGCTGCGAGTTTTTGACGCATGCGTCAAATCCGTGTTGTTATATGGTTGTACTACGTGGAAAGTGACCGTTCGACTTACCAAGAAACTAAAGACTTTCGTAAACCAATGCCTCCGGCGCATTTTAGGAATATTCTGGCCAGAAGTAATAACATTAAGGGTTAGGAAAAGTGGGTTTTTTGTTGTGTTTTTATACTTTTCTCGATAAATTTAGTGCGTTACCGAACGAAAATGGAAACAAAGATCAGAGTAGATCGTCTATCACAGGACGAATTAGTTTATGAGTTGGCAATACGCGGCATAGAAGGGGGCAAGGTGGACATCATGCGGAAGGAACTAAGATCGTCTTTGCGCGCGGAAAAGTCGACTAGCAAATCTATGATCGAGACGGAATACCCGTTTACTTTTGAACAGGACGCGGCTGCAATTAAAGCCAAATTGGAGGAGATCGAGTCACTCCTCGAACAGTTTAAGGGGGACTGCAGATCTCCTGAAGGCCTTAAAATAGATGGCAAAATTGGTTGGTGCCTTAGGAGATTGGACGGAGTATCGTCGTCATCTCTCAAAACCGAGGAGAGAAAAATAAAGGCGAGTTTGAAGGGGAGGATTATGCTCGCGCTAGACAACCTCCTGGAGGAATCAAGCGAATTATCCTCGGATAACGAAGAAATAGAGCCATTAGCGACTTCTTCGCCCAAGAAATCTGGGCCAGAATCAGCAACGGCCATCTCAAAATGGGGGGTACGATTTTCAGGAGAGAATAACTCCCTGAACGCCTTCCTGGAGAGGGTGGAAGAGCTTCGAGAAGCTCGAGGTATCTCGAAGCGCCTACTCTTTCGTTCAGCGGTGGATTTATTCGAAGGAAGGGGTCTGATATGGTTCCGGGCTAATAAATCAAAGTGCAAAACATGGGAAGACTTGATTCGGGAACTCCGAGCAGACCCCAGACTACGACGATCGGCTCTGGGAGGAGATCAAGCGTCGTGCTCAGGGCAAGAACGAAACAATTGGTGTTTACGTGTCAATCATGGAAAGCCTTTTCCGACGCTTAGCAGAACCGCGTAGCGAAAAGGACAAATTAAGAGTGCTTCGACGAAATATAACGCCATTCTATCAAACTCAATTGGGTCTAACGCCGATCGGAACGATCGAAGAACTGGTAGGTTTGGGTCGCACCTTGGAGGCGACCAGACTTTCGGTGGAAGCCTTCATTCCACCACCAGGTAGGAGATCCCATCAACTCGAGCCGGATCTAGCCTACGCAGAGACAACTACGCGTGAACTATCGTCGAACGAAGGGCTACGACACAACACGAGATCGATCACCTGCTTCAATTGTAGGAAAAGCGGCCACATGTCCCGGGATTGCAGGGAACCAAGGCGCTGTTTCGGTTGAGGGAAGGTAGGCGTCGTACGCGGTACATGTCCAACTTGCAGCCAACGAGCTGACAGGCAAATAGATCGTTCGGGAAACGAGCCACGTGCTCACTAACTGGTGGGAAAGTGAGCACGACGACAGCTACCGCCTCTCATATACCGATATATTTTTGTTTAGCTGATGTAGAGGGCGACCGGAGGCCTTATCTCAAAGTATCGATTCACGACGTAGAGTTCATCGGGTTGTTGGACTCAGGGGCGTCGTGCTCGATCCTTGGTGGTGCGGGATGGAAGTCTTTGGAGAGACTCGGATTGGGTTTGGGAGACTCAAGAGCCAAAATTATCAAGCTAGCTAACAACGATAAATGTTCGGTCGACGGCTCGGTTCAAATCCCGATCAGGGTGAACGATAAACTGCGGTGGATGGACTGTCTGGTAGTGAAAAGCCTGCCTCACCCCTTAATTCTGGGAACCGACTTTTGGGTCAAGTTTGGGTTGGTAGTAGACCTGAAAAATGATTTCTGGAATTTTTCCCACCAGTCGGAAGTCGCTACTATAGATTTCCTACGGTCAAAAACAAAATTAGGCGAAAGCGAGTCCAAGAAATTGGATGAAGTAGTGAGACTGGAATTCTCAAAGATGGGAGAGGGGCTCGGACGAACAGTGGAGGTGGAACACGTCATCACCACAAACGCAGCGCCGATTAAACAGCGTTATTATCCAGTTTCTCCGGCGATGCAAAAGCACATCGACAAGGAACGAGGCCTAAAAACCGAGTTACTGGCGCCCACGGCCCGTCTCCACGGGTTGGCCGGATAGGTCCGTTCCGCCCCAAGTGCGAGGGGTTATTTTTTTTGTCCGTTTTCCCAGTCGGGGAAAACGCGTAACATTTGACGAACTTTGGAGTACAACTCGCCAGACTAAAATAGGTATTGAGATTCAACGGCGGAAGTGGCAGTGGATCGGTCATACTTTGAGGAAACCAGAGCGAAACATCGCAAAACAGGCTCTGGATTATAACCCTCAAGGAAGACGTCGGGTTGGTCGACCATGTAACACATGGAAGCGAGCAGTTGAGCAGAAGGCCAGAGGAATAAACAAGTCCTGGCAACAGCTTAAAGCCGATGCTCAGGATCGCGCCTTGTGGAAGAGAGTTGTTTCTGTGCCTATGCCCCTATAGGGGGTCTTAACAGGAATTTGATTTTGATTGATTGATACAAAATATCAAGTTGATAGCTTCGACAGTTTCGAAGAAAAGTAATTTAATTTAAATTTCAAAATTTCGTGAAATTTGTATGGGAGGGGGTAGAAGGAGTGAGGTGAAGTTGATAATTATTTTTAAAATAAATTGCAATTATAGTAAAATTAATTCTGACAAAATTTCGTCTTTTCAACTTTACTAGTTTCAATGAAAATCGAAAATATGAATTTTTCAAAATTTTCCATTTGTATGGGAGGGGGTAGAAGGAGTAAAGGGATCGGGTCAATATTCCGTGATATTAATGACATCTATATTGTAATACTTTCACGTAAATTTCAAGTCGATAGCTTAAATAGTTTCAAAGAAAAATCAATTTCTTATTATTTCGAAATTTCATGAAATTTGTATGGGAGGGGGTAGAAAGAGTGGGGGAATATAGCCCATTCACGAACTTACAGTTACTTTTTTGCTAAAAATGACACACAAAAATTTTTAGTACTATAGCTCAAAGCTTTCGAGAGTTATGCTGTAGACAGACGGACAGACAGCAACTCGGAATCGAAATTTTTGAGCGACAACAAATATTTCTGTACCCTTGGCGGCTCTGTGCGAGCGTTATTCCTTAGCGTTACAAACGGTAAGGCAAACACAATATACTCTCAGATTTCATCTAGAGTATAAAAATATTACATGAGTGTATTAATATGTTTGCATTTTTTTCACGCAATCCACAGTTAAGTTGACATGGGTACGGGAAAACAAGTGGATATAGAAAAATTAGTAGGGACACATAGGAGAGAAGAGTTTGAAGTGGCGGTGAGCGTTGATCTTAAATTGCTGGGGGTTGAATCCTGTTGGAAAGAGATTACTTGGTAATGAATTCCACATCACTATCATCCGAGGAATGAAGGACTCCCTAAATCTCACTGTTCTCTACGGTAAGGGCTTCGCAGTGTACTCGTGTGAGCGTGCAGCTTGGCGAGTATTTCGGGAGGCATTAGGTGATATTTTTTAAGTTTCTTTCTGCATTTACCATGGAAATATCTATAGTAAATGCAGAGTGCTACAATACTTCAACGATGGTCGAAGAAGTTTATTGATACCGATGTAGCCTCATCTACAAGCAATTGAAATGCAGGTTTTTGATTACGGTCGAGCAAAACTAGGTGTGATTTTGGGGCCCAGCACATACATGAGAGTTATATTCAAGACGTGGCCGGATATAAGCCGTATAATATGGCACTAATATGGCAATATTATGACACATAAAAAAACAACATTAAAATGACATTTTTATAATGCGTTTTTTAGAGAAAAACTACATTGATCCCAGAATTTTGAGGGTCTAAGTATCAAAAATTTGTGTTCTGAGGCAAATACCTCAGTATTGGGTACAGTTACAAGGCGGACTATTACACCAAATGAAAAGTAATTCGATTCCCTAACAAACAAGCTATAACACTTTGAATTGTGATTATTAGTTTTGAAGATATAGCGTTTTGAGTGAGTGAGAGTACAGGTCCGAAACCCTTTTCTTGATCACCCTGTATCTCCGCGGATATTGAAAATTGGCCATCTCCGTAGAACAATTTTTTTCTCGAAATATATCTAGGAATAACCCCTTACAATGTGGTGCACGGAGTACCAAACACCCTGTAGATGGTAGTTAGTTAGTTCGGAAGCACATTTAAGGACATGAGATTGACGTCGGAACGTGATGTTTAAGAGATAGATGACAGGACTGCGTTTTTAAGGTATTAAGCTCTACTCTGTTTTTCCTTTCCCATTCCAGGATTAAACCGAGGTCAGAGTGCAATGTCTGTATTGACTCAGGACTCGCAGGAAAATCAAATTGGTAGATGTTATCTAGAGTGCTGTCATCCGCGAAACAATGAATATGATTCAGAGTAGACGACAGAAGGTCGCTTATGAAGACTAAAAAGGCAGTGGGGGTAAAACTCAGCCCTAAGGGACGTCGGAATCAATGGAAAAGAGTGCAGAAGTTATTCCATCTAGTATGACTTGAATAGAGTGCTCGGAGAGGAAACTTTCAACCCATTTAAGAAACAAAGTGTTAAAACCAAAGGCCGTTAGCTTGGCTAAGAAAAATGTGTGCCAAACTTTGCCGAACGCTTCAGCGATGTCAAGAGTAAGAACTTGATCTTCACGAAATTTTCGGATGCAAGAATACCAATTCGGTAAGGCAGACCAGGATATTGCCTGTTAAACCGCTCGAGCGAAATCCATATTGGCGTTCTTGGATGAGATTTTTATCCACAAGAAAGCTGACTATGTTGACAGCAGTTTCTATTACTTTTAAATATAATGAGGTAATGGCTATAGGCGGTAATTAGCGGGATTTGCTTTGTTTCCTTTCTTTGGAATTGGCTGAACATTCGCGACCTACCAGATCTGAGGAAAGTACCCTGAAGAGTATGAAAAATGAAAAATATTAGAGTTTAAAATGATGACATCATCTTTGAATTCAACATAAAAAATTTCAACAGCGCAAAAGAAATATTAAAAAAATTACCAAAAACCGCTCTAGATCGCTCTTTCATTTGTGAGTCCGAAAAAATTCTTTTAAATTCCGACTATAAACTTCAACGGATTTCAAACGGCCAAACTCTCTGACTCAATTTAAATTTGATTATGTGAAATTCAAAATGTTATTCAAATTTTTACAAATTCTGACTAAAACTTATTTTTATATTAATATTTATTATGTTAATAATTTTCCAATTAAAGCTCCGTTATTGAATTCATTTATGTCCTGTCGAATGCATTCCAACATTCAAATCCAATTTCTTAAGCAATTCATTGAAGCATTTGCATTTTGTATTTTACATTAACATTTAATCCTATTCACTAAATTAAAACATTCCGAAAAGCTATTGAATCAATTACACATATATCTAGAGCGACGGAGAAATAGGAATAGACAGAATGCCCTTATGCACTTTGTGCCTGAAGCGTTCCCAAAGGAACTAACTGAGTCAAAATGTACATGGGGCCCTTAACTGTCCCTTTCCCTACTGGACTAATTGGAATCGATTGTGTAATGAATGTCGTTTGTGGACTCGAGTTTGTGCCTTCGGGTTATACAGACGAAACATCTGAGAAATATTTTGCCATCTGGTGCGATTTGGAGCAAGTGCTAAGCTCATTGCTCCTTTTAAAGCGGCCTTTCACTACTTAACTTATGTGCACTTTTTCAGCTCATTCTTTTCACCCTTTCAAACATTTATTTTAACATATATAAACTTGACTCCCTTGTGAATTTCAATGGTTGAAAGTTGTGTTGTATAACTAATTCAAATTCTCAATGGGATGAGTACTCTAACGAATTGATCTAATTAATTACACTGTGCAACAATTTGAGGGTCAATTTCTACAACAAGAATTCCATGTTACTTTTTATATTCTTTAGGGTCTAAAGAAACTTTTTCACGACGAAACATACCACACACCATATCTAATTTTTTTTGCTATGAGCTATCAAAGCTTCATAGGTGAGTTACGACGGTTTCAATATTTTTCTAGATAATGGTGCAAATTTCGATTTTCTTGTCTAAGGATCGATTATAGAGGATACTTTAAACATTAATTTTATCCTTTGGGTCAAGGTCCTATCTTGTCGTTTTACTATGAATTTCTGCAATTTTAGATGGATTCCACATTTCGAGAATCCCGAATATCGTGGAAGGGTTGATAAAAGTTTTATACCGTATTGAGAAAAATTCTTTGCCCCTAAAAAAGACTTTCTGCGAACAAGTGGGAGCGATCGGATTTTTCGTTTACGAAAAATTTTACACACAAAATTCAAAATTTTCATTTAGTCATAATAAATTCCATGCCTCGCTAAAACGGTGCAAACGGTTTCATATCTTCAGATCAATTAAAGATAATATTTTAGCGAATGATTTTGTGTTTAACGTTAAGTTTCTATTTTGTGATTTCGCTGTGAATTTTGGCAATTTTAAATTGGTCCCACAGGTACCACTGATCAGGAGTTGAGAACGCGTTGAGGCAGAAAGTATAAAGTTTGCACACGTCAGTGTTGACGAAAAAACAAGGCCACTCCTTCTACCCTCTTCCATACAAAATTATCTATTTTCAAAAATTCACAATGATCAAATTTTGGAAACTACAGGATGGGCCAAATACAAGTTTCTTTTTAAAAATGCAATAAAATGAACAAAATTAATTTTTTTTTCAGGTATTATGGCTTCATTAGTAAGATCAAACATTCCCATTAATGATGGAACACAACTTCGTTCAAGTGGTTGCCTCGGTTGGCTTCGCAGTAGCGCATTTTGTCACTCCAATTTTCCAAAACCATGTCGATGGTTTCGGGCTGTAGTTCACGGATTGCTTGGATGATATTGTCCTTAAGTACTTGAATCGTTTCTGGATTGTTGGCATAACATCGGTCCTTCACAGTTCCCCAGAAAAAAAAAGTCCAAAGGGGTCAAATCGCAGCTCCGAGGCGGCCAATTGACATCGCCAAGACGCCTGATAACACGATTTGGGAATTCGGTGCGTAAAAGATCGATTGTGGCATGGCGCGCCATCTTGCATGAACCAGAGGTCGTCCAAATCCATGTTTTCAATATCAGTAAAAAAAAGTCGGATAACATATAACATGGCTCTGTAACGTTCACCGTTGACCGAAACGTTGTTCCCAGCCTCATTTTCGAAGAAAAATGGTCCAATGATGCCACCACTCCACAATTCACACCAAACTGTCACTCTCTGTGGATGCATTGGCTTCTCGACAATAACGTGCGGGTTTTCCGATCCCTAGATGCGGCCATTTTGTTTGTTAACGTAGCCTCCGAGATGAAAATGCGCCTCGTCAGAAAAGATGATTTTTCGCCCAAAATCGTTGTCCAATTCAAGCTGCTCTAAGACCCAAACCTTCCTAACGTCCCAGCGACTCATTTCGTTCCGCGGAGGTATGATACTGACTTTCTGTCAAGATTTCGAGCGGGAAACAGCTTTCAGTGTCAAAATAACCTATGATTTAAAAAGAAATCACTGGATGGCCCACCCTGTATAAGAGCTAATAATTTTAATTTTAGAACATATTATTTTTATCATAAATATGATCTATGTGATGCAAATTATTCGAATCTTCTAACTCCTTGTATCACTCCCCATACAAACTGCACTTTTTCATGAAATACTGTAAACCAACTTTGTCAGTTCGTATAGCATTTACCGTGCTCAAATTTTGTACTTAATACTTAATTAGCATTATTATTAAGATCGAAATAAATTAACCGCCTTGCTTAACTGCTTCTACCCCTCCCATACAATGTGACGCAATTTAAAATAAACTGCCAACAAGTCGGGCGAAACTTTATTATTCTTGGGACAAGTTGCGGATGTGTGGAAAGTCAATATGCAGGTTAGAGTGGTTAGGGAAAACTAAGTGAAAGGTGGTTCTTGGGCAGGGTAATTGTCAGTTTAACACTTTGCGGAAATGTTCAAAAGCTCCAGTACATATAATCAATATTTCGTTCGTTTATTTATGCAAGTTTGAGTTTTTATGAGTGGGTGGATGTTAATAGTTTTTTAATTGATTGCTTGAATTACGTCCAATATTCTCTGTATAGAATGTCAGTTTCATAGACGAAGTTGCATAGAATTTTCATAGGATTCGGTGTATTTTACATTCACGAAACCAAACATTTGTATGGGAAGGAGTAGAGGAGGTAGGGGAATCGTAAAATTTGTTGCGCAATTTTATTTCCTTTCTCTTGTAGTGTGCTCGTACAAAATTTCAAGTTCGTAGCTTTTAATTTGTTGGTTATTAGTTGATGAAATAGGTCGAAATGATACTTTTGTATGGGAGGGGGTAGAACGGCAAGCGCGATTGCAAAACTTTTAAAGTAATATCATTTCAATTATTTTTATAATTTTTTGCGCAAAATTTGAAATTGGTAGCTTTTAAGAATTAGCTGATAACTGATTTCCTAAAAATGGTCGAAAAAATAATTTTGTGTGGGAGGGGGGGTAGGAGAGGTAGGGGAATCGCAAAATTTGTGACGCAATTTTCTTTTTTTTCTCTTTTAAGATGCTCGTACAAAATTTCAAGTTCGTAGCTTTTAATTTGTTGGTTAGCATTAAAACATTATTGAAATTGGTCGAAATCATACTTTTGTATGGGAGGGGGTAGAACGGCAAGTGTGATCTCAAAAATTTTGACGCAGTTCTATTTCAACTATTTTCGAATGATTTTGTGCAAAATTTCAAATTGATAGCTTTTACTAATTAGGTGATAATTAATTTCTTAAAAATGGTCGAAAAAATCATTTTGTATGGGAGGAAGTAGAAGCTTTCAAGGTATTCGACCAGTTAATATTTCATTCTTTTAAATGCATTTCGCAAGTTTTCAAGTTTCTACCTTCAAATTTCATTCAAAAATTTTCAGTTTATGTGGTTTTTTCGTTGCACATGAAACACCTTGTGCACGGTAGACCAGGGGGGTCGGTGCACAACAATTGAGGAATTTTTATTATTTTTTCTGTATGTACAACAAAAGATGTATCCAAATGGAAAATTTAAATTTTGTATCTTTCACCAGAGCCCTAAAAAAATCACTCAAAATTTTCGACATTTTTGGTTACCACCTCCCTCCCCTTACACCTCCCGACGTTTTTACCAAATTTAAAAACTACCTAGTTCTACAATTTGACAAAATTTTAGTTTGATATCTGTACTCAATTTTGAATTATAACGGTTTGAAATTTTGGAAAGTGCATCATTTTTGAAATGCTTCCCATTTCCTCCCTCTACTATTTTGTCCAAATGTTATTTTTTTCTCGTATTTCTCTAGTATAGCTTAATCTAGGTTCCAAGATTCAATTACATAGCTTAATAAATAGCCGAGATATTGATTTTTATGTGTTTTTTTTTGTACCCCCCTGACCCTCCCCCTTACAATAAATACCTTTTACCTAAACTGATTCTAGTGGATCTATATGCCACCTTAATGATCTCAAAATATAAATTTTTTATGGTAAGTAATTTCGAAGATATAATCATTTGAAAAAAAAATTCGGCCGAGAATTGGTTCTTAGCCCCCCCTTTTCGCACCCCAATGGATAAAAAAATTAAATTATTTTTAGAAGTTGTCCCACAAACCCCTCTATATGTGTGTTGATTTTTAGCTTCCTAGCTGTTACCATGGTTGAGATATTTGAGTTCGTATTTTTCGGTTTAAGCGCTCCCCCCGCCTCCCCCTGAACTCGTACACCCCAAAATGGGTGTCCGCCTGAGATCCGCAACTATCTACAATCCCCCCAAAAATGAACTTTCCATCTTGAAGGGTTTGGGAGTTAATGTGCGCTGAGCGTACACGTCGGCGTACGGCGGACGGCGTACAGACAGACGGATTTTTTTTTTGCATTTTTAGGCTAATTTAGTCATGAAACGCGAAAAAACAAAATTTCAGGGTAGCAAATTTTTTTTTTTTCCAAGTCGATCACAATACTTTATTATTAAAATACTTTACTTTATTATTAAAATAATAAAGTAAAACTTACGAAAAATCGATTTTCTTGAAAAGTACGAATGTTATTAGAGCGAAATTTGAGAGTCAATTGCTTTATGTTTATAGTTATTTCTGAAAAATTTACTGAAATTTCTCCACTCGTTCTACCACCTCCCATACAAACTACACAATTTCTCTAAATCTAAAACGTTAATTTTCTCGATATCTATTAAATTTTGTATTAAACATTTTTATAGCTACTTTAGCATGATGTGCAACAAATCAGTGTAATGCTATCTCTCCTGCTACCACTCCCCATACAAAATTTCGTGAGATCACAAAAATGTCTGTTTCATCTTGAGTATCATATGATTGGGCCTTACGCGCAATCCTAGTCCTGTTATGTTTTTTGTTGTTAATTACTGTTAATATAATTTTAAATTTCGATGTAATTGTATTCGGGGAATATGAAGGAAATTTGAGTAATCTTTAAGCTTACGATCAGTGGAACCTTTGGAACGCATCTAAAACAACCAAAATTCATAGCAAAACAAAAAAATATTATAGAAACTTGACGTTGAACACAAAATCATTCGCTAAATTATTCTCTTTAATTGATCTTCAGACAAGAAAATGATAACTTGCACCGTTTTAGCAAGCCATGGAATTTATTATGACTAAGTGAAAATTTTGAATTTTGTGTGCAAAATTTTTCGTAAACGGAAAATCTGATCGCTTCCACTTGTTCGCAGAAAGTCTTTTTTGGGGGCAAAGAATTTTTCTCAATACGGTATACCACTTTTATAAACCCTTCCACCATATTCGGGATTCTCGAAATGTGGAATCCCCCTAAAATTGCCGAAATTCATAGTAAAACGACAATATAGGAACTTGACCCAAAGGACAAAATTAATGTTTAGAGTATCATCTATAATTGACCCTTAGACATGAAAATCGAAATTTGCACCGTTATCGAGAAAACATATTGAAATCATCGTAACTCATCTATGCAGCTTTGACAGCACATATGTTTGTATGTTTCTTCGCAAAAACGTTTCTTTAGACCCTAAAAAATCCAAAACTAACATGGGATTCTTGTTGATTTTTGGCTGTTGCACTGTGTTATTATTAAGGGTTTCTGTTCCAATTTTTCTTTAATGTTTGCATGGAACGTATGAATGAGTTTTATATTCGAATTAAATTGACTTTATCGATTGTTACCGAAATTGTTACGATAAAACTATTAATACTAAGTAAACTAATAATTTTCTTTCTTTTGGTAGACAATGAATTATATTCAGGAACTGTAGCTGATTTCAGTGGTAGTGATCCTATAATTTATCGAGAACCACTACAAACGGAACAGTACGATAGCCTAAGCTTAAACGGTATGCTATAATCTATTTCGAAAGAAATCTGTTATTATTATTTTATATTGATGTGTAACTTCTGTCCTATCCAATTATAATTCTACGAAACCTACCTATATATTGACTATTTTTGTTATTGTTGTTGCAGCCCCCAATTTTGTTGGTTCATTCACACAGGGCGAATTTGTGTACTTTTTCTTTCGGGAAACAGCTGTTGAGTACATCAATTGCGGAAAGGTATAATGATACAACTACAATATTTTTAATTTTCAACATTTTTTTTATGTAATGATAAATATTCAAATTTACATTTTTTTTTATTGTAGGCGGTCTACTCTCGAATAGCACGAGTATGTAAATGGGATAAGGGTGGTCCAAACCGATTTCGAAATCGATGGACGTCTTTTCTTAAATCGCGATTGAATTGTTCAATGCCAGGCGATTTTCCGTTCTATTTCAATGAAATTCGTAAGTATAGATTTGACAGACGAAGAACTCTAGAATGATGAATGAGTAATAACACATTTATTTTTAAATTGATTTTTGATGGTACCAGAATCGGCAAGCAGTTTAGTTGAAGGATCATATGGCCATACTGCTTCCAGACTGATTTATGGCACATTTACGACACCGATAAATTCCATACCTGGTTCAGCTGTTTGTGCATTTTCATTGCAGGTAACTTTTTTTTGGAAGATTTCCTTTTTTCTTGATAGACTAAGTGCAAGTATGCATACTAAACGGATTTCGATTCCAGGACATATCGGATACGTTTGAGGGTAACTTTAAAGAACAAAGTGGTATAAATTCTAATTGGCTTCCAGTAAATAGTGCAAAGGTTGGTTCTCGTTAAAATAAACTTGCAGAGATTCAATTATATTAAAACGATTTTTTTCTGTCTATAGGTTCCAGATCCTCGCCCAGGCTCGTGTCATAATGACTCGCGCACTCTTCCAGAATTAACTTTGAATTTTATTAAGACTCATTCGCTAATGGATGAAAATGTGCCAGCATTTTTCGGTCAGCCGATTTTGATTAGGACGAGTACTGTGTAAGTATTTTGATTTCATTTTTAAAAACCCTCTGTACTCTAAAGGTTCGGTGGAGAGAATACTTAGACGGGCATGAAGTTGCGGAGTGGCGAAATACACGGTTGGAGGAAGTTGTAGATGTCTTCAGAACATTCTCTGTGAAAGTATATGTATGAAATAGTTAGTAAGCTAACGGCTCGTCCTTACTTAAGAGAGTTGAGCAATGGCGTTATGGCGGGGTGTCCTAATAGTTTTATTGCGCAAAAATTCTATACAATCTAAATAGGAGAGTGTTTTTATATTTTAGCAGCTCCACCCCACAGAAGGGGATTAATTTGAGCTTTGTAGATTGTCAATAAACTAGATCGAGTGAAGCATTGGCTGCAGCGTTTAAGCTAGCAAACATTTGGTCTAGAACATTTAGATTGGCAGATTTTTATATTGACTATCCTCCAAAGAATATTAAGTCCGAATTAAGATCACGTATCAGGGACACGAGACAGCTTCTAATTTTGAATGCATTGAATTCGAATCTATTCATTTCGCTCCAGAGACGTCTTTTAATTGAATCATAGTCCTAAGCTGGTGAGTGAGGTCAAAGTCACGAACTAGATTTGCATTAGCATAATAGTAGGAGAAGTGATTAGCGCTATCATCGACAAAGCTATACCTGAGGTTGAAAGCAGAAAACAGAAGATCATTAACGATGCAAACCAAGTAAATGAAATACATTTGTTTTATGTTTTAATATTAAAATTCGGTGTTATTCAGTTCAAATAATAAAAAGCAATAATAAAATTAAATTACAAAATGAAAAAATTGAAATTGAACTCAAAAAAAATTAAATCGTTTTTTTTTACGCTGACTAATTTACCGTCTCGTTCTTCTTTATCTGGTCCCAGTTATTGGTTCTTCCCTCCACCCCTTTGCTTCATCGTTTCCGCACCTATGGTGGATTCGTTTGGCCCCTCATGTTTGAGCCCTTTCTCGACAGTACAGCGATCTTTTCCACATAGTGGAGGCTTCCGTGGCGTAGTGGGCAGCGTGTTTGCTTCACAGTCAAACGGTGTAAAAAGTGAAACAGTTCCACTTCAAGAAGGTCTATATGCTCTAGATGGTTTCCGTTCGCTTTCTATCATTCAGTCCTCCATAATATCTGCAAATATGTGTCAATAGCACCCAGTACAACTGAAAAATATACCAGCTTCTCCACTCATTACGGTCGTTCTCACTCCCCTTCCCCTACCTTCCCAATTCCATTCCGTCTCTCAATTACTGTGTTTGTGTATTGCACATCAAGGCCGAAATTGCCTATAACACAGGCCATTCTGAATATGAAGGTGACTCTTTAGGGACTAAAAACTTCGAACTCTGCTTCGATTCTGCACCTATTTGAATGCTCTTTATCGCCACAAGCTTTCTTATTTGGTTTCTTCAAGTTAGCGCTAACTTATTCTCGCCCTGCAGCTTCTGGAATTGGCCCTTGGCATTCTTTCGAAGCTAATTACGCTACTCGATGTTAGAGTTACTGTATGGGAACGGATCCTCTCTTATTAGAGTTTGGACGCCAGGTTCCAGCACAGAGTGGGAAATTTTCAAATCGAAGATTTTAGGCCAAGTATTTTACTTTATTTTATGTAATCGATTTTATTTTTTGTTGAAATTTTAGGCCAAGTATAAACTTAAACTCCCGAGAAATAGGTTTCCAGCCGTTTTTAGTGACACCGCAATCTTTTATTATCTTTTCAGTATGAGCTGTCACTCGTCGACTTTTTTAAATATCGCTGAGTGACAGCTCAATTAAAGGCTCCGAGGCCAAACTCGACACCAGCAGAAGAGGTCGCGTTCTTATACAGTACTACTCGATGTAGACTACGATGGTGCATCGATCAGACAGTTGCATGTCTTCCTTCAACTTCAGTGGTCATTCTCCCCTTACTTCGCCGGCGAAGACCCGATACTTCGCTGAAACCTTGCGTTCAAAAATCGTTGAACTTTATTCCCTTGACTCCTCTATAGCCAGCATCGCTAGAACAAATAGTAGAATACGATGAACTCTCTCCACCTGTGATTATCATAACATGACGTATTTCCTCCTCCTGGCAAAAGTTCTTCAATTCATTCGAACTGAGTACTATTCCATGGTCTGTCACAATCCAAAAACTTCGCTTAGCTTTCTGATAGGTTCCTCTCATCTCCACTAAAAATAAACCAAACAAACTCCAAAACTGCGTCTTCGCCCTTTCGAGTACTGTACTGTAAGTATAATTTTTCAAGCATGTTTGATAACTTCGAATTCCATTAGGTTTGGTATAGCCAGAAGCTATGATCGATTTTCTTCGCTGTAAAGCACACCACTTCTCGAGCAGTAGTTACTTACGCCTACGTCTTTCTTCAGCTTCGCTATGATGTCGTGTAGCTTTGGATTCGTTCTCTGGTTGGTCTGTTAGTAGCACCGTCGCTTTGCGCAATGCGTTCACGTGGCTCATCCGTTTGTTAGTGCGATACAGTTGCAATTCTCATCGTTGAACTCTTGGTGGAGCCTCCTCATAACTATCTTGAGCGACCTTGCATATCAACCCGATTAGTCACGCGTTCGTGTATAGCTCTATTACAGCCCGGTATCGAAAATTTCGTAATACCGACTCTGACGATAGCGCTTCCTTGAAACCTTCAAAAGCACGTTGTTATTTACTTCTAAAGATGAAATTCTTCCCTTTCTTCAGAAGGTCACTGAGCGGAACTGTGACTCGAGACTAATCATGAACAAGTTTTCGAAAATATCCGGTTAAGCCTAGAAATTGCTGGATCGCGATTACACTGTTTGGAATCGGAAAACCTTCCACCTCTTTAATCTTTTTTCCCGAAATGGCTATATTGTTCCGTTTTGTATCACATATCCTAAGTACTCGATTCTTCGGTTAAGAAACTGGCATTTATTTCATTTGATTATACGACTGTGCCATTCCGCCTTCCTTATTATTTTCTTCAGTCGTCTCAGTCGAATCATGATCGCTCGACAGGATGATAATATCATCAACGTAAACTACAATTACGTCTTCTCATATTTATACTCTAGATGAAATCTGAGAGTATATTGTGTTTGCCTTACCGTTTGTAACGCTAAGAAATAATGCTCGCATAGAGCCGCCAAGAGTATATAAATATTTGTTGTCGCTCAAACACCTCGATTCCGAGTGACCGTTTGTCCCTCTGTCTGTCTGTCTGTCTGTCTGTGCGTCTGTCTACAGCATAACTCTCGAAAGTTTGGAGCTATAGTGCTAAAAATTTTTGTGTGTAATTTTAAGCAAAAAAGTAACTTTAAGCTCGAATGGGCTACATCCCCCCACTCCTTCTACCCCCTCCCATACAAATTTCATGAAATTTCGAAATATTAAGAAATTGATTTTTCTTTGAAACGATTTAAGCTATCGACTTAATATTTAGGTCAAAGTATTACGATATAGATGTCATTAATATCACGGAATATTGACCCGATCCCCGTACCCTTTCTACCCCCTCGCATACAAATGGACAATTTTGAAAAATACATATTTTCGATTTTCATTGAAACTAGTAAAGCTGAAAAGACGAAATTTTGTCAGATTTAATTCTACTATAATTGCAATTTATATTAAAAATAATTATCAACTTCACCTCACTCCTTCTACCCCCTCCCATACAAATTTCACGAAATTTTGAAATTTCAATTAAATTATTTTTCTTCGAAACTGTTAACACTATCACCTTGATATTTTGTATAAAGTGTACAAATAGAAATAATATTAATGCGAAAAAAATTTGTTTTGATCCGTACACTCCTTCTACCCCCTCCCATACAAATGCATAATTTTTGTTAAATGCATTTTATCGATTTCCATTCAAACTAGAAAAAGTACAAATTTCAAATTTTGCCAGAATTTGTTTCTTAATAATTGAAATAAGAAAATTATCAGCTCCGCTTCACTCCTTCTACCACCTCCCATACAAATATGTGTATTATAAATTCAAGAAAAGCATTTCTCCTTCAAGTATATGAGCTATCGACTTTGAAATTGAATCAAAGCATGGTGATAAGGATGATGATAAGCAGTTTCAAAATCATCTTAAACGCTCCACTTCCTCTGCCACCTCTCATACAAATGCCCCAATTTCAGAAAATCTATGACCAATTTCTTTAAAAATAATGAAAACTAAAAACTTTAAATTCAGCAAAAACATTTTGCGTGCTCGGTGTCATAAACGAAAAATACAAACCTCCCCCCTCTCCCATGCAAAAGTCTATTCACTATTCGAAAGAATTTGAGATGACATATTTTCCGGTATATCAAAGTCATTTCCATCTCATCTAGAGTATCATATGATTGGGCTTTAAGCCCAATCATAATTCTGTTATGTTTTTTCCTTAAGCTCACTTTCACATACATATGTACATTGTGACCATAAAGTACCGGGACTTTGTAATTAAAATTAATCTGGGAAATGATATTTCAAAAATTTAGATAGGACTGTTCTTAATTATGATCCCAAAAATCAGTGCGGTATGTTAATCAGTTTATTTACAGCAGCTGATTGAATGGGTACACCTCAGTAGTTCACGGCGATTTTTGTTTTATGTTCTCGATCGACTGAAAACGTTTTCCATGGTGCGGTAATTTCAGTTTCGAGGATAGGAAAAGTTGTCACAGGGCCAAATCTGATGAATTGATTGATGGATTTTGTTGCTTTTTAGCCTCGAATTCGATCACAATTGAGGCTCAATGCGATGGCGCATTTTCATCGTGGAAAATCTATAAATTCTCCTTCCACAATTCCGGTCGTTTTTTAAGGATTTGCTTACGCAAATGCTTCAATATCGTTAAATAGTACTCCTTATTGGCCATTTATCCCTCCGGAACGTATTCATGATGGATCAAACCTCCAATATCAAAAAAACAATGAGCATCGTTACATTTTTGAGCGGCTTTGTCGTGTTTTTTCGGTTTCGACTCATTTTTTTGCCACCATTCCGATGATTGTTGACTGGTTTGCATGCCAAACTCAGAGACCCATGTACCATCACCAGTTATGATGCGCTCCATGAATGTGGGTTAAGAACTCGCACGATCAAGCATGTCCAAAGTGACCTGTTCACGGTACTTTGTTTTAAGAAAATTCAACTTTTTTGGAACGAGTCGAGCAAGGAAGCGTTTCATGACATGACGATTTTCGAGCCTCATTTCCTTCACTTTTTGAATGTTTTCGTCAGTTGAAGAGGTCGGAGAACGAGGCATGCCTTCAAGGATCTGTCGACCGTCCTTAAAGGCATTGAACTACTTGAAAGCTCGTGTTTTTCATTGTCACCGTAAGCCTTTTCTATCATTCGCAACGATTCCGCACACGAAATTTGGTTGGAAACACAAATTCTTTGTTCCATATTTTTAGCCATTGTAAAAATCACCGTGGACTACTGAGGTGTACCCATCCAACCAGCTGCTGTAAGCAGACTGATTGATTAACAAACTACGCTAATTTTTAGGATAATAATTAAGGACAGTTCTACCTACTTACCAAAAAAAAAATATCATTTCTCTGACTAATTTTAATTACAAAGTCCCGATACTTTATGGTCACAATGTTATACTTCTAAAACTAAAGTAGCGTTTGATAATGCCAAAAACATTCTGTTTAAATCGAATTGTTTACAATGCGCAAGAAACGTAATTTGGCGACGTTCTCAGACATTCTCCAATTTGCTCGCTTATTATTTCATTGTCCGTTGGAAATAGATCCTTCTCAATTTTCGTCTTATTGGAATTCCGTTTTCCAGTATTATCGAAATATCAACTCTCACGAATTACGCTTTCTACGTATTATAACAAGTTTCCATCCAAATCAATATTTAAGGTTGACTTCTTTAGTGACATTTAACTTGGCGCTCAAGCATGGTGATGATTCTTTCATGCGATACAGCCAGGGATCAACACAAGAGTTGAGTTTGCTTACCCTTGGGTCCGGAATTAATTTCTAATTATTGCTAAACAAATCTACCTAACAAACTTAAAAGATTTGACCAGGACTAATACAAACGCTTCTTTTAGAAGTTGTAAATTTATTATACATTTTAAATTAAAAGCTTATAATTATTTGATCTATCAAGGCCCGTAAACTTTCTGGTTGGGAACATAAATGAACTGTTTCTAAAATTTGGTCAAAAGATCGAAACATGGATTTAAAGGGATATAATAAAAAAATTCTAAATGAGTAATTGTTCAACAATGAAATGAAATGAAAATTGAGTTAATTCGTTTCAATAAAAAATAGAATCAGGGTTGGGGAAAAAATAATAATAAAAAAATAAATATATTTTCTGCCTTTTTCTTGTTCCTTTCTTAACTAAATTGAAGTCGGAATTGAACAAATTGAAGGTATTACTGAAAGAATAGTGGGCAGAACTGAATTTTAGAATAGAAATCACGCCCCAACCACGTAAAATGACTGCCACGTGAACTTGGACTCGTCGGCTCCAATCCATTGTTGGAGAAAACCTAGAACTACCAAAGAAAGTACCAATTCCCATCAATTAAAAAAAAAACATGATTGAAGAAAACACGATGAAAATATAGAAAAGCGATTGTTGCACAGGTTTTTATTTTTTTGAAGATCAATAAGGTTGAGGCTGGGTTACATTGATGTGATAGTTCGAGGCGAGACCGATTGCGGTGTTCGTCAAATTATCCATTATTGCGTGGTGCGAGAATATTATGCGAGGGCTTAGCCTTTATTCAGGACGTATTTTGGTCTGAATGAAAAAAAAAAATCATTTACCTCGAAAATCGCTAAGAGCAAGAAAAAGATGTTCTTCCAACGATGACCTCTTTGTGAACTTTTGATTTTGTGTATTTTCTTCTCACTGGTGATTCTTTGAACAGCATTTCGAAATATGACCGAACGCTTCACATTTGAAGCATTACGGACCTATGCTTTGACCTCTTTGTGAACTTTTGAACTTGTGTATTTTCTTCTCACTGGTGATTCTTTGAACAGCATTTCGAAATATGACCGAACGCTTCACATTTGAAGCATTACGGACCTATGCTTTTGTTTGTACATTTCCGATATAGAGTAGGAACGCTGAGGAACACCAGCATTAATTAAATGCAATGCAGATATCAAACCAATTCTAAGCGACGCGTTTGGAACGCTTGGTTAAAAAATTTTCATTGGAATTACTAAGGGAGTCGCTGGGCTCAATAGCTTTAATTTTGGCTAAGGGGGTGATATGCCAATACGGCAGAATTGCCTCGTTCATCTATTTCTAGAAATAAGGTGAATATTCGCAAGTTTTCACGAAGAGGGTATGATACTGTCTGCAAGAGAAAGTCGGAAGAGGCTTAGCATGGACAACATAGAACATCATTTTTTTAAGAAATTGGGGTTCGTTGTCCCGCCTTAGTATATACAGGGACCCTTATTCATATCCGATTCGCATTTCACTAATCAATTACTATAAATCTATCTTTATTTATACAATTTTAGGTATAGATTTACTCATATAGCTGTAGATGCACAAATTAAAACGCCTGGCGGTAAAACATACGATGTTATATTCGTCGGAACAGGTAAACTGTTTTTATTTATCTTAAACTATTAAATTCGATCTTAACAAAAAATAAACTTATTTAGACCATGGAAAAGTGATAAAGACCGTAAACGCCGAGTCTGCCGATTCCAATAAAAAAGTAAATTCCGTTGTAATTGAAGAACTTGATGTGCTGACAAAAAGCGAACCGATACGGAATCTTGAAATAGTTCGAACCGTAACATACGGTGAGTAGAGTAGTGTGTTTAAATCTTCAAACCACTCACAAAACTTCATATGAAGTTCTTAATGCGCTAATTGAATTGAATTGAATTTTGGTTTCCTAGATCAAGCGAAAGATGGAAACTTTGACGATGGTAAATTGATAATAGTAACAGACAGTGAAGTTATAGCGATTAAACTTCATCGGTGTAACAGTGATAAAATTACGAGCTGCAGGTGACTATTTATTCGTCTTCTTGTTTTTTTTTCCCTTAGTTTAATACCTTTCAACTGAACTAAATTGAATTATTATTATACTTTTCTATAGCGAATGTGTAGCACTTCAAGACCCTTATTGTGCCTGGGACAAAATTGCTGGAAAATGTCGGTCTCACGGTGCACCGAGATGGCTAGAAGATAATTATTTTTATCAAAACGTTCAAACAGGACAACATTCGGCATGTCCGTCTGGTAAATTCTCATTTAATAAAAAGTATAGAGTGGAAATAAATTAATATGGTTTGGTTTTCTTTATTTCAGGAAAAATATCGAAAGACGCTAATGTTGGTGAACAGAAAGGATATAGAAATGATATGGACTTGATGGATTCTCACCGGCCGAATAAAGATCATAATGGCGGAGAAGTGATAAATATTATGCAAGATAAAAATTTCGACGGAACTGGTAAGTTTAATTTGGAATATATAAAATTTAATTACTGCGGAGCGAGGCAAAACTTTTTATGTTTTAACTAACTATTCCAATTGTGGCGTCATTAATATTTGCTGAACTAAATTATAATTCTCGGTTGTAAAATGTCTGAATAATTATACGGTTGGCACACGGTGCATTTTGAACCAGTTGAATTTACAATTTCATTCCGATTACTACTCATAACAGATAATGGTAAGCTCGAGAAATATTTTCCGATTTCACACTGTGATTTATTAATCGTAATTTTTCGGTTTCTGCTCAGACCTTTATCTACTGTTTGATAAAGATGAAACTCCACGACTAATATATCAAAACAGTATGGTAACCTGAATTATTTCATATAATTTAAGATGTATTTTTTTTTTTTTTTTTTTTTTTTTTTTTACGTAGCCGAACACAACTTAGGGGGTCACCCTTTAATGTAGTTTACACAGTCATGTCGGTAAGGGAGAAAAAGGAGCTAAGGATAAATGGGAATGGGATTTAAAGGAGGGAAAAGCCTAAAATGCCGGTGGACGTTGATTTTGAAACGTCGTAGGTCGTATGACAATGGGAATACAGCCGCTGGTAATGCATTCCAGAGCTTAGAAGTTCGGGGTATGAATGACTGCCTATATTTCACTGTACGGGAAGTTGGTAGTTTAACAGTAAACTCGTGCGCGCTTGAAGCAAGGCGAGTGTTTCTAGGAAAAGTGTACAGAGGTGGGATAAGTTCAGCAAGTTCCTCACTGCATTTACCATGAAAGTAGCGGTAGTAAATGCTTAGTACTCCGACATCTCTACGATGCTCTAGGGAGTCTATAGAATCCCTGATGGCATCGTCACCAATTAGTCGGAACGCCTGCCTCTGGACACGGTCGAGCATCGCAAGTTGCGTTTTGGGTGCCCCGGCCCATAAATGCGAATTGTACTCAAGGCGTGGTCTAATGTATGCCTTGTAGATATTTGCTAGGTCCCTGGGAGTAAAATATTTTTTACATCTTCGCAAAACTCCTAGGCGTTTGGAAGCGTCAAGTGCCACGTCGATTATGTGCTGGTTCCAATTCAAATGGTTATTTATTTTAATGCCAAGGAGTGAGAAGGAATCGGAAGAGTCAAGTTGGACACCACCGAAGGTTACATTAGCGATCGATGCCGGAACATCACGCTTAAGGGAAAGAAAACAGGCCTGAGTTTTTGAGGTGTTGAATTCTACTCTATTTATCCTACCCCATTCCAAGATTAGGTTGAGGTCAGAGTTTAATGATCCAAATAGTTCGGCACGTTTAGATGCTACCGGGACACGGTGAGCGTTTATACTCGAGTCGAATTCATAGATGCTGTCCAGGGTACTATCATCTGCAAAGCAATGTATCGGATTGAGTGTTGTCGACAGAAGGTCATTGATAAAAATAAGAAAGAGTGTGGGTGATAAAACAGAGCCTTGGGGGACTCCGGAATCTAAGGGAAAGGGAGAAGATGCCACTCCATCCAATACGACTTGTATGGTGCGTTCAAATAGAAAACTCTCAATCCATTTTACAAGGTTAGTGTTAAAGCCGACTGCTTTGAGTTTCACTAGGAGACATTTGTGCCAAACTCTGTCAAACGCTTTAGCGATGTCAAGCGCCAGAACTTGGCCTTCACCAAATTTATGAATACAAGAGTTCCAACGATCAGTCAGATATACCAAGAGGTCACCTGTAGATCGTCCGGAACGGAATCCGTATTGTCGATCATTAATAATTTTGATATCTTCAAGATGGTGGACTATTTTGCGATTCACAGCCGTTTCCATCACTTTCGACAGAACGGAAGTAATGGCGATGGGGCGGTAGTTGTTGGGTAACGCTTTGTTTCCTTTCTTGGGAATCGGCTGAACATTCGCCATTTTCCACGTGCGCGGAAAGTGCCCAGAAGAGTACGAGAGATGGAATAAGTCGCGCAGCGGTTTAGCCAGAGACGCAAAACAATTTTTAAGGACTATCGGGGTAATACCATCGGGACCTGCAGATTTCTGGACATTGAGCTCACGAAGAATTTTGGAGATAAGTCGTGTGCGAAAATGAATCTCAGGTAGATGAAATCCAGATGGTGTTACAAGCGGGGGGGACTGGTTAGTCGGTGGTAGCCTGGAGTTTCGTGCGAAACTTGCTGCGAGAAGATTGGCTTTCTCAACAGGATGGACTACAATTCGGTCCCCATCTAGAAGAGGCGGTGTAGATGATTTTAAGTTGTTACTGTTGACCGCTTTAACAAATGACCAAAAAGATCGCGAACCATTTGGTGCTTCGAGAATTTTTCTTCGAAGTTTTTGGTCGTGTTGAAACTTAGCACTTTCCAAAATAGACTTGCATGTATTTCTTGACATGTTGTACAGAGATCTGTTGGCAAGAGTTGGGTTGCTCTTAAAAATTTGGAAATGTTTTTTCTTGTTACGTATGGCCGTGAGGCAATCTTTAGTAAACCACGAATCCTTCGACGGTTTGATTCGTTTATAATTAAAAGGTATGAAGAGTTCCATACCCTTAAGTATGGTTTCGGTTACAAGCTGGCAAGCTGTATCACAATTTTTAGACTCGAAACACAGCTTCCAATTAAAGGACCTGAAAAACTGGTTTAGTGCTTCCCAGTCTGCTTTTTTATAAAACCAGATGGTTCTTCGAGGCACTTTGACTTTTACTGAATTTACCGCTGTAATCGGAAACTGTGCTCGAATCAGGAAGTGATCAGTGTTCCCAATTGGGGATGGTGATATCACAGAAACAGAATATTTATCTGGATGATTCGTTAGAAAAATGTCAAGCAGGTTTGAAGCATGATTTGTTATTTCAGGTAATCGAGTTGGTTCGGTTACTAACTGCACTAGTCCATTAAGTGAAGCGAAGAGCTCAGTGTCTAGACCCTGATGGTCCGTATGGGTAGAATGCTTAAGCCAGGCATTATTATGGACGTTGAAATCGCCCGCTACAACGATTTCAACGTCAGGGTTTGCATCATACAATGCCTGAATAGCCTCAGACAACTTATCCAATTCCGCTCTAGTGCTTGCCACAGACAATGTTGGGCTTCTGTAAACATAGCAAAAGAAGATAATTTGCCTTTGGACCTGAAGTTTAACCCAAGAGTAGTTAAACTCAGGATTGGAGCAAGTGCCCAGATGGGAAACAACTTGAAAAGCTACATCATTTCGTATATATATAGCGATACCCCGCTGCTGGAAAAAAGTAGGTATGAGGTGGTAATCAGGAATAGTGAGAAATTGCTCACTACCTGGCAGCACTTTGGTCTCACAGAGAGCCAATACATCAGGTCTTGCGATTTGGGTATGAATATACAAGGATAAATAGGCACCACTCAAACCCCGAACATTCAGTTGCTCAATGGTAAAATTTACCATTGTAACGCAATGAATAGCGGACTATTAAAAACTAAAAATTAAAATAACGAGGACAAAGTCATAATTTGCTATAAGAATACAAATAAACGGAATACAAAGAAGCAAAAAACTATTTCTTAATGAAAAAAAAAAAAAAAAAAAAGAAAAGAGAGAGAAAACCAATTAAGAAAACTAATTAAAACAGATGCACTCGACCATGTCAGACGGCACCCAACATTTACAGTTCAACTACGGATCGGGGCTTGCAGAGATAAAAAAAGCAATGGGTGCAATGTACCCGTTAGTACTAGGCCTTAACCGGTACATGCATCCACAGCCCACGACCCGTTAGCCAACAGTTATGAACTTAGCTGGATTGGATGCTAGGTAACTGTCCATGTGTGATGTGATGTGATGCGATGCTGAATGATGCTTGGTGACCCCATACAAAAAAAAAAAAAAAAAAAAAAATCGCGCACTAAATATCGCGCACAATATGCTGCAGGATTGCTTGGCGACACACAGCAAAAACTCGCGCACAATATGATTAAGCGATCCTTTTTTCTTCTCTTCCATAGGACGCAGTCGAATACATCAATAGAAATACAATAGATCAACAAAGAACACAAAAAACATAACAAAGCGAACAGCGCGGGTCAAAACGTCCGACACCGGCGACGGCTGGATTACGACCATTGTATTGTGCTAACATTCACCAAAGCATTCGAAAAATGTTATTTTACAATCTGCCAGGATTATATATGAAGGAAATAGTGATTACTATTCTACGAGAAAATGTGCCAATAACGGGGCCTTACACTTTTACTAGCAGTATAAAAGTAAAGAAAAAAGTAAAGAAGTAATGAAACAGACGAAATCAAACGACGGATAATACTTGCAAATCAGACGTATTATTCGGTATTTTCATTAAGGAAATCCAAGAAAGTGCACAGGAACAATAAGCTGCGGATTTATAAAACTATTATACGACCTGTGCTCTGTTATGGCAGCGAGACGTGGACATTAACGCGAACTTCCGAGAAAGCAGTTAACGCATTCGAAAGAAAGGTCCTCCGAAGAATTTTGGGACCTGTGAAGGCAGGAACGGAAATGCGAAAAGATACAACCATGAGTTGTATTCTGATCTCACATTCATTTAAGACAAGTCCAACAAGTCCTGGCAACAGCTTAAAGCCGATGCGCAGGATCGCGCCTTGTGGAAGAGAGTTGTTTCTGTCCTATGCCCCTATAGGGGGTCTTAACAGGAATTTGATTGATTGATTCATTTAAGACCGAAAAAGCAACAAATTCCATCAATCAACCACCGTATTCACCAGATTTGGCCCCGTCTGACTTTTTCCTAATCCCGAAACCGAAATTACCGCTCCGTGGAACCCGTCAGTCGATCGAGGACACAAAACAAAAATCACCGAAGGAGCTGAAGGCCATACCAAAAAGTGCTTATGAAAATTGTTTCGAGGACTGGAAAAAACACTGGCATATGTGTGTTGCATCTAATGGGGATTACTTTGAAGTCGACAAAATAAATATTGACAATTAATTAAATATTTTGCGTTTTATATACAAATTCCCGGTACTTTATTGTCTTAATGTATATATGTTTAATGGCTCGACTCAACCAAAAATTTTGTGCATCCCTAAAGCGCTGCCATAAAATCGTGACTATAACAGGCGTCCATAATCTCAACTGAGCAGTAAGCAAAAAATCCGTATTTTATCATCAGGAAATGCATACGAACGTACATCTTCATGCCAGTGACCATTCGGCTGCTATATATTGGAGCTCGGCCGAGGGTATTTCTTTCGTACGGCTATGTTATGACCATATATTTTAACGTGAAGCTCGGTTGAGAGGATTTCTTTCGTAAGAGCGCGTGTTCTGTGCAGGTGTAGGGGAAATGCTTGCTCGGGACCGATAACGTGGTAATCGTACGACTATTATCATCGGGGAATGCATGTGAGCATACTTCGTTGATGATCATTCGCACGGCTCCCATACATTGGGGCATCGGGCGAAAGGATTGCATTCGTACGAGTGTGTCATGGCCACGGTGATATATTTTAACGTGGAGCTCGGCGGAGCATTTCTTTCGTACAAGTGCGTATTCCGTGCAGGTGCAGGAAAAATATTCGCTCGGCTGATAAGGTTGGTATTCGGCTGACTATCGACATGGATATGTCTACTCAATCAATCAAATTCCTGTTAAGACCCCCTATAGGGGCATAGGACAGAAACAACAAGGCGCGATCCTGAGCATCGGCTTTAAGCTGTTGCCAGGACTTGTTTATTCCTCTGGCCTCCTGCTCAACTGCTCGCTTCCATGTGTTACATGGTCGACCAACCCGACGTCTTCCTTGAGGGTTATAATCCAGAGCCTGTTTTGCGATGTTTCGCTCTGGTTTCCTCAAAGTATGACCGATCCACTGCCACTTTCGCCGTTGAATCTCAACACCTATTTTAGTCTGGCGAGTTGTACTCCAAAGTTCGTCGTTGGAGATTACTTCTGGCCAGAATATTCCTAAAATGCGCCGGAGGCATTGGTTTACGAAAGTCTGTAGTTTCTTGGTAAGTCGAACGGTCACTTTCCACGTAGTACAACCATATAACAACACGGATTTGACGCATGCGTCAAAAACTCGCAGCTTCGTGCGAAGGGAGATCTCTCTTAACCTCCAGAAAGGGGAAAGGATACCGAAGGCCTGACGAGCTTTATTTAGCCGAGCCTCAACATCCTTTTCGGCTCCGCCGTCCATGCTGACAATGCTTCCGAGATAGCAAAAATCTTGCACCTCTTCCACATCCTGTCCATTAAGAACAATCGGTGTGCTTGCGTTCGAACCCATGTGCATGTACTTGGTTTTACGAACATTTATTTTCAGTCCCGCCTCTTTGCATTTAGAATGCAACGAGCGAACATTTGACTCTAAGTCCGAACTGGTATGTGCAAGCAAACACACGTCATCAGCATAATCAAGGTGACTTAAGATGTTAAATAGTCTCCATTGAAGACCTTTACCTTCCCCACCTTCCAGTGCAGCTTTCAAGATGTCATTTATTACCACCAGAAACAGGGCTGGTGATAATATGCAGCCTTGTCTGACACCCGTTCGCACAGGAAAGCTCTCGGACAGCTCTCCTCTATGCAAGACGCGACACCTTGCATCTTCGTAGGATTCTTTTATCATAGCTATGACCTTATCTGGAATACCTCTCCTACGCAAAGCATTCCATATGTAATCTCGCTTAACGCTGTCGAAAGCCTTCTCGAAGTCCACAAACATGAGATGTAGTGGCGAACCCATTTCGGTTGACTGCTCTAATATTATCCGTAGGGTATTTGTGTGGTCGGTACAAGACGACCCTTTACGGAATCCAGCCTGATAAACTTCGAGAGTGCTCTCGACGACATCACTAATCCTATTGAGAATTACCTTAGCCATAATTTTTGATACGGCAGTAAGTAGACATATACCACGCCAATTGCCACAATCCCGAAGGTCGCCCTTCTTCGGAATTTTCACAATGACGCCCTCCTTCCATTCAGTCGGATATCTTCCATCATTCCACACCTTAGTGAAGAGTGGGAGGAGTATATCGGCTGTTATTTCCGGGTCCGCTTTGAGGAGTTCGGTTGGTAGTCCGTCTATGCCTGGAGCTTTCCTTCCCGCCATTGACCGAATGGCGGAAACTATCTCTTCCTTATCTGGGGGATCGTCCCTAATAGAGGATTGTTGCGGTTGGATGTTTGGAAGTTGTTCTGTTTCCGGAATATCTTCATCTGACAAGATGTTTAAAATATCAGAGAAGTATTCCTTCCATCGCCGCAACTGGTGTTCACTAATATTAAGGAGAGTTCCGTTGACATCTCTCACCAGGTGGTTGGCGGTGAAATTTCTGTTCGTCAAGTGTTTCATGATTTTGAATAGTGTACCCATATCCCCAAGGTAAGCCGCAGATTCTGCCTTGTTTGCCAGATCTTCAATGGCCTTTCTCTTGTCGCGTCTAACAGCCTTTTGAAGCTGTATATGAGCATCGCGGTAGTTCTGCCTCAAGTCGGGCGGATATGTCTACTGGCTGGACTCAATCAAAAATTTTGTGAAATATTTAGTATGAAAATTGTGAAACTACGACGGTGTTTCTCTTGCCGAGTGACAGAGTTGTCGCCGATTTTTATGCTTGCTACTGAATTATGGTCGCCTGGCATTTCAGGTCGCATTTTCTATGCGAAGCGGTCGAATTATTGGCCGCATTTGTGCTTTGATTTTTCTACCTACTGCTCGGTTGAGATTATATACGCCTGTTAGTCGGAGCTTGTTTTGTGGGGTTTTCACTTGTTGTGGGACCGTGGTGCTCAGGATCGCGCGCTTTTCAGAAGATAAAGAGAAGAAGGGGGGGGGGGGGGTCTTAACTGTAAGTTTAACTGTGAGTCTGTCTCCCTCGCACTTGTCTTTATATCCAGTATGCATAGTATTTAACTAAAATTTGTCGAGTTCGTTTGTTACGGTTCTATGGCTCCAAAATCTGAAGCCGACTTAATGCGCGAGTTGCGTAAGCAGGTGCGAATTACGTAGCAGCGACTAGTTTATATATTTTCTTCACAATACGCAAGTTCAAGTAGTACAGAAAAGTTTCAAGAATTTCTACGTCACCGAAAAGTTCATCTCTCCATCAAATATGTATATAATTATATACAAATCCATGTTCCTTAGCGGAAGTCATTTACACCTTTTTTTTCTTGTTTTATTAGCAATTTTTGAGAGAAAAATAATAAAAATCACTTTTTTTATTGCATTCGAATGCTGGTCTCAGTTTGTAACGGAAACTCGGCTGAGGGCCTCATTCCCGTACAGATTTTATTGATGGGGCTCCAGGTCGGGCAGCACCTGTTGCCGGCTGCTCAGGAGCGTGGAAAAATTGACTCAAAGGAGCGGCCATCCTTGATGGGTGCTGTAAATATAATAGTTAACATGACGATGGAAGTTGGTTGAGGTACGAATCGATACCGGACGGCCCCAGGGCTTCCATCGTGAACTTACTCACACCTCATTTCGGCGAAATATAATAAAAGGAAAATATAAAAAAAATTCCACCAACATCCTACAAAACCTACAACACAATAGAAAAAACAACACTTTTGGAATATGTTTAAATTGTATAATTTTTAACAATGAAAGAGAGAAAAAAAAATGGTACCTTAACAAAATTTTCGGTGCAGCTCTTTCATTCACTGGCGTTGAATTCGTTTTTTTTTTGTTTTTCGCTGGTGTTGATCAGATAATTTTCTGGTCCTCGCTGGCGCTGATTTTCGATTTTTTCTTCGCTGGTATTGATCAGATAATTTTCCGGTTTCCGCTTGGCCGCCAAAAATTTGTTTTTTCCTCGTATTACGTTATCTCTTTTTTTTTTATCGAAAAACTTAATTTTCAGTTGAGTAGTAATAAAAATTTTTTCTGCTTCGGACCACCATTGGCACACAACCGCCTCATTTGACCACCAATCCACAAAAAAAAAAAAAAAAAAAAAACAAGAAAAACTCTCCTCTTTCTTCTTGCTTGTCAAAAAAACTGAATGTCTTGAATTCTATTTGGCATTTGTTTGGCTCTTGGACTTAGATTAACAAAGATTTAAATTTTTTTTTTAAAATGCACGAGGGTTTGATCACAAACACACCGATTGTCCTGATCGGACAAAATGTAAAAGAAGTCCAAGTATTTTGTTACCTTGCAAGCATTGTTAACATAAACCCCGAAGCCCGAAAATTATGTTAATGCTCGTACAACTAAAGCTCGTCAGGCCTTCGATGTCCTTTCTGGCCGTTAAGTGAGACCTCCCTTCTCATAAAGCTGCAAGAACCGATAAGCTTTCCAAAAAACCATAAATATCATCTCTAACGACAAAGTTGTAGTTCAACTGGACAGCTGGAACAAAAGACATGGAGACACATTCTTAGCAATAGCTGCTCGGTACAACAGCCTAAAAAAAGTACGGTCCGAAAATCGTATGTAAAAGCTCAGGATTAAATCGTTGCTAATTAATAATAGATTGAATCTAACTGCTCGATTTTTCTAATCTTCGGAATAATGGGGGACTTCAGGTCAACTTGATAAACTGATAGTTATTTTAAAATCGATTCCTATTTTCAATCTAAACCAAATTTTTGTCTTCTTAATATTGAAATTTTACCCAATTACTTTCTTATTCATTTAGAAGCTCTCAAATAAAAGAGATATAGAATGTACTGAATACTATGTATGTAGATCCGGAAAAGAATATATGCAAATTTATTAGGAAGGATGGATGGAATATATTTAGACTTGGATTTAGGTTAAATCTGTCAAGGATATTGGTGGGTTGAAGGCATTTGGAATTTAATGATGGTACACGAGCTGAAGGATATAAAAAGATGAATCAATTCACAATTAACCTACTTTCATGTTGGCAAGTTTTCTTTTGATTTTTTTTTCTTGGAATCTATTTGCTTTGATTTATGAAAGATAAATAAACAAGATTTCAATCAATTATGAACATTTTTATAAAAATATCGATTAGGTTATCTGAAAAATTCACGGTCAGGGTTAGTTCAATATAAATTGAAAAAATTTCCCGACAATTGATCAGTTTATGCGAATTTAAATTCTTGTTTAAGTTACAAACTTGAAAAAATACAACTATTTTCATCTCGTTCCCCGTTAGGTATTGCATTTAAATAAGTTTTAATAAATCTTAGAAATTAATATGATTACATTAAGAAATGCGAATTGCTGGGTTCCAAGTAAAAATGAGACTAAATCGCTTTTGATTTAAAATAAGAGCAAAACTTTATCGCTTTTGAATAACTCTCACAAACTCTTTTTTATTCACCAATTTTCGCCTTCCTAGTTTCGATTCTCCACCATCGACGTATTCGCTTACCAATCTCTACCGTCGATCATACGACGTAATCACTTACTAAATTCCGCCTGTCGATCACAGGAGTTACTCCCTTACTATACTTCGCCTGTCGATTACAGGGCTTACTTGTTCCTGTCGCTTACTGAACTCCGTCTGTCACACGATTTACTCGCTGACTAACTTCCGCCTGTCAGTCACAGGACTTACTCGCTTACTGAATTCCGCGTGTCAATCACAGGACTTACTCGCTTACTAAACTTCTCCTGTACATCACAGGACTTACTCGCTTACTGCTGATCACAGAGCCTACTCAGCCCGACCGCCGACCATACAACACACTCGCTCACTCATCGCGGTCGCCGATCGGACTCGTCTGCCGATTCCCCTACTCGCTTCCCAGTTTCGACTCTTCTGTCCAAACATCAACTCACGACAGACTCTTCATCACAAGCACTCGCCCTTTTTATACTCAACACAACCGACGTGTTCGCTGACTGTCGACGCGTAATTATTGTTGATTCGTTCGAGGAAAAGAACCTGCAGATGTTCTTTTATTACTGCTGAATTGTTGTTGGTTGAAAACCTTGAACATTCGATGAGCGGCACAGTGTGTACATGATTGGAATTTGGGTGCGCGTGTAACTTTTGTTGCTTGCGTTCGTGGAAAAGAATTTGCAGATATTCTTTTAGAATAGTGATTGAAGATCTCAAACATTCGATAAGCTACTAGGACTGACATGTAACAATTCAACGACTAATATTAGATTAGGAAAACTATATTTAAAATGAAAATCCTATCACATATACTAGACCTGCATCTATGAAAGTAACTTATTTCGCTCTTGTGCAATCCGTATATGGCATGCTTGCTTGGGGTGGAACATACACCGCTACTTTAACTCCGCTTCTCAAGTTACACAGTAAAATATTTAAAATATGTCTGAAAAAATTCAAGTTTGACTCAACAACACAAGCTTTTAGCGAATTTTCGGTCATGACAATTAGAGAATTATACGTTTTTGATCTTTTGAAATTTATGTTTTGTAATCAAGACAATTTTCCAATTCATTGCTTAATATACCCTACCCGAAGGCAATTATGTAATCCTCTAGCTGTAAGCAAGTGCAATAAGAATATCGCTCGTCGCCATTTTAAATTTTTAGGCCCAATAATGTTTAATAACCTTCCAGCGCTTAATATTAGAAATTACAAATTAATGTTAAAAAAATTTGTTCTAAGTAATAAGTGTTTGAGAGTTTAACTGTATAATTTGTTAATTTTGTCTCCTGCTCTACAGAATTATCGTTTATGAACAAATACTGTAAATTTTTCATTTTTCCAAAAAGATATGTAACACTATTATAGGGAATAAGACTTTGTTTCTGATTAATAAAAGACACTTATTCCTTAGGTTAGCGGTAAAATAGCTTTTATTTATTTCGATTGAATTCTTTGAACAAAAACGCTATTGACTGCCTTTTTTGCCAACTAATTAATGACACTTCTGGCGTCTGTTCCTACATTCGGCCCTCCTGCGATGACATTCGTCCTCGGATGTCTTCTTCGTCGTTCCGATCTTCACGGTCACCATTACCCTGGTCGTCTTCGCAGTCGCTACTATCTTCGTCATACGCCCAAAACTTCATGTGATCAGCGGCCGATGAAGTTTGCGAAGGTCCTTCGTGTCTACCGATTTTGCGAACCGTATATCTGTCGTTCCGCAATGCTCTCGTTACTTCGTACGGGCCAAAATACTTGGCTGCAAATTTTAAGCCCGGCCCTTGCTGAGTTCGTCGAATAGCCACCAAGTCGCCTTCTCGATAAACCTTGGCGTCTTTTCTCTTTTTGTTAAAAACACGTCGGTTCTCCTCTTGAATCTTCATGATGCTCTCCTTAGCCTGAAGCCGGATTTCGTCACGGTTTTCGTCGAAGGTGTTGATCCATTCGTTTTCGACGAGCTCGCGAACATTTGGATCTTCGCGAACACGCGCATGAGTTCCAAAAAGCAAACGAAATGGCGTCGTATCGATGCTTCTGTGGGGAGTCGTGTTCAAGTACAGTTGGGCCATGCTCAAATACTTGAACCATTCTTCGGAATTCGGCGCAGACATCTTCGTAAGCAGCGGAATGAGCGTACGATTCACCCGCTCCACTTGACCGTTTGCCCTCGGTATTCCCGCCATTATCAGCACATGTTAAATCTTCTCATTGTTGCAGTAGGCCTTGAAATCGTTTGACGTGAAGGCAGTACCACGATCGGACACAACTCTTCTTGGATTTCCAAATATCGCCGCTTGTTTTGTAAGTCGATCCAACACCTCAGTCGTCGTTGTCGATTTAGTTGCGTATAACCACGTAAATTTGGAAAAGCTATCAATCACGACAAAGATATGTCGGTAGCTCTTTCTCGTCGTCGCCAGAGGGCCCAAATGGTCGATGTGAAAGGTATCCAAAGGCATTTCATCCTTGTCGATCGGATTCAGGTATCCCTCTTGTCGTCCTTGCTTCTTCTCTGCTAGTATGCAACTAACACAGTTGCGAATCACTTTTTCGGCTTTAGCGTGAAGATTCGGCACCCAATAGTCTTTTTTCACGAGAGCCTCCGTTTTGTTCACCGAGAAGTGACCTCTTTCGTGTGCAATTTTGATAACTTGCGTCTGCATCCCTTTCGGAACTACAAGTCGTAGATCTCCTTCGTCGTCTCGGAACAGCACGCCTCCGCGAACGATGTAACCTCGAGTTTCGTCCTTTTCTGCCAGCTCGAATATTCTTCGGACTTCTGCATCTTCCTGCTGTGCTTTCTTCAATCTTGGCAGCAATCCCTCGTCGATCTCCTCGATTAGCATGCACGTCGGCAGCGGGTTACGGCTAAGCGCGTCAACGTGTGCCATGCTCTTTCCTGGACGATGCTCTATGGTATACGTGAATTCCTCCAACTGGAGCGCCCATCTCGCAATACGCACGCAAAGGTTTCGTTTTTTCATAGTAAGAGAAAACGCGCGGCAATCGGTTATAATCTTGAACGGGATCGCAAGTAAGTATATTCGGAACTTTTTGAGCGCTTTTACAATCGCGAGTACCTCGAGCTCATAGCTCGGATAATTCTCTTCTGCTGGCGTCGTCTTACCACTAGCATAATATACTGGGTGCAGTGCATTGTCTTCGCTGTTTCTCTGAAGCAATATCGCGCCGTAGCCGTGCTTCGACGCATCGGTGTGTAATTCTGTATCTGCGCCTACACAGTACAGATTCAAAACTGGCTGACTCGTCAAAATAATCTTAAGGCGCATAAAAGCGTCGTTCTGGGCATCACCAAATTCAAACTCTACATTCGACTTTAACAAGTTCGACAGCGGTCGTGCTATGAGAGAATATCCGGGTACGAACTTTCGGAAATATCCAGTTAATCCGAGAAATCCCTGAATCTGTCGAACGTCTTTCGGCTTCGGAAACTGCGCAACAGCTTCGATTTTTCTTTCGCTTGGGTGGATACGTCCATTTTCAATGATGTGGCCTAAAAACTCGATTTTCGTCTGAAGGAACGCACATTTTTTCTAGTTTACGATAAGGCCAGTCTCGCTCGCCATTTTCAATACGCGCTTTACTTTCTCTAGTCCGCTCTCACAATCTTTCGACGGCACGATGAAGTCGTCCATGTACGTCAACACGACACCCTCGCGAATAAGCTCCCGAAACGCGGCATTCACGAATTTTTGAAAAACAGCTGGCGAGTTACATAGACATAGACATAAATTCGAAATGACCATCAGGTACTATGAAAGCCGTATACTTCTGACTCGACTCTTCGACTGGCACGTGGAAAAACCCGTTTTTCAAATCAAGAGTGCTAAACTTCAATCAGCGGTAGCGGATACCTGTTTTTGATAATTTTTGTATTTAGGAGTCGATAATCATTTTTTTTGCTACCAAAACAACCGGACTCGCATAATCTGAGACGGACTGTCGAACAATCCCGTCGTCTATCCAATTGCTAATCTGAGCGTTGACTAGCTCTCGCTCGTGCGGCGCCAATCGCCTCGCTCGTGCGGCGCCAATCGCCTCGCTCGTGCGGCGCCAATCGCCTCGCTCTATGGTAAACCGGTTCGTCGTCTTTCAATACAAGCGTCATTTTCACGCCCACGTCACGAGTCTTTAACGGCTTGTAATCGTCGATGAGAGCTTGAATACATTCTTTATACTTTTCGTCCTCAACGCTCGACAAATCTGGCGTATTCGCATCGCAGCATTCTACTACGTTGACTCGAAATATCTCTGACTCTTCGTCGCACGCGGAAGAACTCTCGGCTGAAGGACTGATTGTAGCTTTACCGCCAAATCTATCGTATGCAAAAAATCGCAACCAATCAACAATTTATGCCTTAGCAAATCGTCTGAAATCACACGAATAAGAATCGGGTACGAGTTTCCATCAACCGTCAGCGTCGCTCGAAATTCTCCTAACGTTGCGTTATTCTCCTTTCCGACCCCTCGAAATGGAATTGACTTATTCTCGAAACGCGGAGAGCCTAGCTTCACATACTCGTCAGCTCGCATCATTGTCAAGTCACTTCCGTTATCGAGTAAAGCTTCGATCGGGGCACCGTCAATCAAAATTTCCTTATCATATTCCCTTAATTTCGTCTGGGTTACCGCGAAGCTACTTTTCGTCGCATCTTTTTTCCTCTTCTCACATTTTGGTGCTATATGCCCATACTCGCCGCACGCAAAACATTTCGTTCCTTTATCTTTCGTCGGACAATTAATACTTAGATGATTGCGTAGACCGCAATTATAACAATTTTTCTTTATTTTTTCGTCGGACGAACTTTTCTCACTTGTCTCGCTCTTATCGCTCGTCGCTTTGTCGCTCCTACGCTTGCCACCGTTCGCTTTGTCGTCCTGTTTTGCGTTCGAACTCGACGCAACATTCCCGTCGCGCAGCGATATCTCCTCGAACGCTCGTAGCAACGATTGCATCGAGTTGAATCCTTGTAGACGAGCTACGTCGCGCAGCTGAGTATCCGGAATCCCGTCGATAATGTAGCCGAGTACTTCGTCGTCGTCCATGCTGAGACGATTCGCGAGAATTGTCTTCTCATGCACATAATCATGAAAAGTCTCGGTTCTCTTCCACGTTCGTTCTTCGAATTTTCGTCGTATTGTAATTTTATTCGGGCGATGATAGAATATCTTCTTCAATTCTTTCAGGAGACTCTCAGGGTCCAGCGCGATATATTCGGGCTTGGAATGAAACCATTCCATCGCTTTGCCCTTGAGTCGTGTCCCGATAAGAATTTTCAACGTCGAGTCGTCGAGTTGATACGCTTCTTTCAAAAACATAACCTGTCTCTCCCATGTTTCGTAAGTCTCGGTATTACCGGAGAAGACACTGAGAAGCTCCGCCAGCATGGTTATGTTTATTTTCGTCGTTTCTTGAAATGGTCGTCATGCGGTTGCGGCTCCGATGTTATCGGCAACATGGCCGCCGTATCCGTCGTTCACATTCATCTCGTTGTTACGATTATCAAACTGCATTCCACGCAGCAATGCGATTTCGCGACGCGCTACGGCGAGTTCCCGTTCGGCCAACTCTTTCTCGCGCCTATACAACTCAATTTCACGATCGTGGGACAACGCACTCGTCAGTTTTTCTGCGTCTCTGCCCGTCATCCCGGCTTTATCATTTTCTCCGTCGCTGGAATTACCTAGCTCACTTGTCCATTCTCCACTCGGATTGGCAGTTATGATTCTGTTTATTAGATCGGCTTTATTTCCCGACGAACTGAGACCTTTATTCTTTAAAATTTCTTTTAGTTGCGCAACCGTGAGGTTATACACATCGCACGCCGCAACACTCATCATTAAATGTCGTCTTTTACACGCAAAAAGTCACCCGCGGTTCCGTCTTGCCGCCTTTGATTCTTTTCGACGCGTTTCGCCTTTATTTCGTCAAAAAGTCACCCGCGGTTCCGTCTTGCCGCCTTTGATTCTTTTCGACGCGCTTCGCCTTTATTTCGTCGCACTTGCCTCTACACCCGTGCACTTTTTTTTATTTCGGTTGAGCCCCAATATTTATAGGGAATAAGACTTTGTTTCTGATTAATAAAAGACACTTATTCCTTAGGTTAGCGGTAAAATAGCTTTTATTTATTTCGATTGAATTCTTTGAACAAAAACGCTATTGACTGCCTTTTTCGCCAACTAATTAATGACACTTCTGGCGTCGGTTCCTACACTATTGTAATATTAATCAGATTGATGCCCTGTGGCTCTCACACACAAGAATTCTTTCGTGAGAAGCCGACTTGTATAACCACTAGTTTGTAAGTTTCTGTAACAATAATTTAAGGCAATAAATGAAATAAAATGAACAATGAGTAAAAAAATTAAATCCAATATAAATTGAAATCAAATGTTAATTTATTTAATTTATTTTTAGGACCTCAAATATCCGCCGATATAATCAACGCTCAATATTCCGTTGAAACTTTAGTTATGGCTGTTTTAGCCGGTGCAATTTTTGCCCTATTAGTAGGATTTATTACCGGCTATTTTTGCGGAAGACGGTGTCATAAAGACGAAGACGATAATTTACCGTATCCGGACACAGAATACGAATACTTTGAACAACGACAAAATGTTAATCGGTAAGTTATGATTAAATAATTCTTTAATCGGATTGAAAACGCTACATATTGAATTCTCGCCGTAGAATACAAGCCGAACCCAAACTGCTTCCACAAGTTGAAGAGGTAACATATGCCGAGCCAGTTCTTCTGCCGCAAGCATCTAGTCAAAATAAAATTCAACATTCGCCAAAAAGTACGCTAAGAAAACCGATGCATCATCACGGAGGAGCGAATTCCGAAACGCTCTTCCAATTTCAACCAGATGGTTATAATACTCGAGACACATATCGTGGACGTGATAATTTCGGTACACTACGTTCGCATCAGGTATTGTATCTATAGAATAGATTATAAAAAAGTGTTTTTTCGTTTGTTATTAATACGATTTAATTTGATTTTCTTATCGGAAATTTCAGGGCGATAATTATCGACGTGGTGATGGATTTTCGACAACACGAAGCGTGAAAAAAGTATGTATATATCTGGCTTGAATGATGGATGCATCGAATGCTATTTTCAAAAGTAGATTTCACGCATTTTTTGTTAATATTATTTTTTAATTATCCTAGAGTATAAACCGTTGATGTGTTAATATAAATTGCTTTCATACATCAATGTTTTATCGAAGATATTATGTATTCTCATAAACGTATTTTGATTTTCTTAATTTTTTTTTTACATCTATCATCGTATCTATCAAAACTACTATTTTCTCTTTTCCCGATTAGGTATATCTTTGAGACGGGAGTGGGGCGGCTGAGACCAGTCAGGGACTCATTAATCAAAATATGGTAATTATTTTTAATTTCCGAAAAAAAAAGTCGTATAAAAATTTAATTTTCCATAAGTCGAAAAACAAATATATATAAATATTATTAAAATTAAAATCATACATATTATTCAGGCTATAATCAGAAAGCAATGTTTTGTTATTATTTTGCTAAATTTCATTATTTTTAAAGCTTTACTCATATTATATATTATGCTCGTAGCTTTTTATATATGTTTGAGTTTATGTTTTTCTTATTTTTGTTTCTCCATTATTCACGTTTAGTTCTAGTTTATTATTATTTTTTTTTTTCTTTTTTTTGTAATTATTTTTTTAATGAGGTAATATTTGGGTCCAAGAACATTTATTTCTCGAATTTATAAAATCGCGTCAGCCATCCCGCGCCCTACTCTTATAAAAAAATAAAGCGAAACAAAAACTGGATTGCAACAAAATCATTGGATCCTGACTATCCACGAAGACGCGATACAATTATCTTCTTTTCGCGTTTTAGAATCAGAATTTCATTCCGTATACATTTTCTTCTGCACTTATTCTTCTGCATTTTCGAACAAATTAGTTGTTCATTAATTTTTTTTTTGTTTCAATTTCTAGCAAAAATTAAAACAAATCGAATTTAATAAAATAACTACGTAAATTTTATAATAGCATTTAAACATCTCTAAACTTTATTTTCCTAATCATAATGCTTCTTTAGTATATAAGCTTAAGTATTAGACTATAAAAAAAATGCGTTTCATGATTTGTTTTAAACAAATGAACCCAAAAAACAACAACAAAATGTTTTAATTATTCAGTTAAAAATTCGATAAAAAAAAATCTCACTCACTTAGGGTCTAAACACAAACACACGAAATAGAAGTCTTGGCCGATTGAGGAGGCAGCCGCCCCGGCATGGTATTGGTAAGTACAGAAAAACAATCAAACAACTACAAAAAAAAAAGTTAAAAATTTAGAGCAGTTCTATTTGTTTATTTAACTTCAATTTTTTTTTTTAATAATTTCACCCTATTTTAGATGAAAAATTTTGAATATATTATTTATATAGTTGGTTTTCTTTTTTCAATTAAATATTTTTTGCTAATTTAACTTTATACAGTTTTGTTTCTGGCTTTGCTCATTTATTTTCTGGATTGTTTCTTGATGTGAAAGATTTTGCTTGTTTATATATATGTTTATATATGGCAATAATTATATTTAGTTGTTATTGTGTGGGTCTTCATGTTGAAGATTGTTTTAAGTTTAAGTCTTATACGATTTAGATGCTCTAGATAAAATGATTGTATGTGTTCAATATAGACGTGTATTTGCATTTTAGCCTGTTACATTTTTTTTGTGCATGTTCTAGCGAACGCTTCCAAACTCTGAATACAACCCTCAGTATCATCCATTCGAGACAGATCATATCCTAATCGAAATATCGATAGTACCTTGCCAAATTATTAGACCCATTAGCAAAATAGCTTTTTTTTCGTTTTAAGTTATGATAACTTAAAGCGTTTGCAATAATTGGCCGTTATTTTTAATTAATCACTTTCCCTGTCCCTTAGGTAAAATACAACATAAAACTTATTTAATAAGTATTTATTAAACTAAGAAAACCAACTTAAGTATACTTAATATTTCGTATGCCTGCCCTTAACCTCCGGTAATGCGTGTATACGACGAGGCATACTGTTAATACAGTTTTTAATGGTGGTTTTAATGTTTGGGTTATGGTTCCAAATCTTTGTAAGCACCTTTAATAATTCTTTTTCGTAGTAGGTGCGGTATTACTTACTTCAATTTAGATAAGCTCCCAAACATTTTCGATAGGGCTTATGTCCGGCGAATTTCTCGGCCAATCAAGGATCGTAACATCATTTTCAGTCAAAAACTGTGTTCTAACCTTGGCTTTATGGCACGGCGCTCCATCGTGCATAAAAATAGAATTTTCATCTTCCGTAAACCAGTTTCTCATCTGCGGTAGCAGTTGCTCGTTGGTACTGATCAGCTTCAAGGGAGCCTTCTACAATATACAGAGGTCCCAGCTCCTTGGCGCTGATCACAGACCACATCATGACTGACGGGGAATGTTTAATTGTGGGTACAATCAAGGCCCTCTAGAAATACCAGGCCGTAATGCTGAAAACGATGACGTAGAATACCAGGTTTTTCTGAACTATACCTAAGATGTCCGAGCAAGTCGGAGCTCACCCAAGTAAGAGATTTGTCAGTTTGACAATTCGATTTTACATGTCGCGGCGATCGGCTGCTGCATGTCAGGATTCGCGTCGCGCCTGTTTATTAATAATATTTAATATTTTACATCTATTCACTATTGTGCTGAAAATAAAATTAAAAACTATCAATTTTAAATAAATTTACCTACCTACTACTTATTTTTCATTTTGGCGCGAATCAACACCGAAGTTCTCTGCAAAATGTCAGTCAAGAGAACTGTCAAAGCATAACGTCATCACTGACGTCATCAAAAACCTGCTATATTTCCTGCAGCTGCTGGAAAACAGCTCAGCATTACGGCCTGGTATTTCTCGAGGGCCTTGGTACAATGCACTCCGAAAGAAATTTTCCTACCGGCCTTCGTCTCACAAATTTCTTTTTTCAACCATAACCTAAAAAATGGATTCACGCGAAAAACATTCCTGAAAAACAGAAGGAAGAACGCAAATATTTAAAATATTCCGGTGAAAGCTTAGCAAAATAAAATCACTGAACTATAATTTACCCGTTGCCAGTCATCAATGGTGAAATGCTTGTACTTTTTAGCCCATTCAAAACGTTTTTTTTTATAAAGCGGGTGTCACTCTTGGTTTCTTCGTCTTCTGGCTATGAGGTGCTCTTCAGCCCATCTACGCTGGATAGTTCGCTGCGAAACCTTCATGCCTGCTTCTTGGATTTTTTTAATGATGACTTTTAGCAGGTAATTTTCTGTTTTGCGTGCAGTAATCACGTATTTTTCGGTCGGTTCGCACAGTCGTTATTCGGCGTCGACCGCAGGCGCCCTTCCGTTTTGGCGTCAAATCAACATCTGCATCCATTCTTTTATTAATATTCTTTACAGAACATCTTGATATGCCCAACATTTCTGTAATCCTGTATTGGGACAAGTTTTCCTCCCTTAATAATCCGGAAATTTCTCCAACCTTCAATTGCGACAAGTCACCTCGCTTTCCAATCGCTATAAAACACAATATGCCCAAAATCTCGAAAATAAAAAATAGATTCTACAAAATAGAAACTCATCAACTTACCTGTTATCCAATTTCCCAAAAAAAAAATTATTACTACCTTAATTCACAAATATTGCGCCCTTAGTTAGAACAAGTGATTATTTTAACAAAAACTGACCGGGTATGTTATTCCACTTAACAGGAAATTTTTTCCGTCATTCGAGTTGCTAGGCAACAATGTTAACATCAAAGCGTTACCAACACAACAAAAAATAAGAAAACCACATAATCCATAAAATTAGTTATAAGATATCTTATCCAATGTTGTTGACAATGGGTCTAATAATTTGGCAGGGTACTGTATAGTATAGCTATTTGAAAGATTAAGCGTTTTGTTTTTTTTTGTAAGCGCTTTAAGCAATGTACCTAAATAATTTCAATTTGAAAATGGCATGCAGGTATGCCTTTTCTGGTTTCGAGGTCTCTACCTTTTCCGGCTCCAGTTCTTTGCTTAAAACCGGTAGCATGTCTGATGATGTCCGTGCGCTCTCTAGCTCGAAAACGCATTGTGCTAGAAGGTTTTCTATGCGTTGTTTTTGATAAAAAACCAAAGTAAGATCAAATTCGTGAACGCGCCAAATCGCTTCCCCTCTTCTAACCCCTTCCATACAAAATGACAAAATTTCGGAATTTGACAATAAACGGATTTTCTCGAAAAGTATAAAAACTATTGATCTGAAAATTGAAATATATTATTTTTATGATGATTTCAATCGACAGTATAAAAATTATTCGAATCCCATTACAAACAGCACACAGTAGGTGTAAATTTTATCGAGCTGAAATTGTGCAGTAAATATTTATTTGGAATTATTAGTAACACTGAAAATTTAGACGATTAGATGCGCTCCTTCTACCTCCTCTCATTATTATTATTATTATTACTATTAGGGGAACGCGTGAGAGCACTGCGACCTTCTTGGCCTTTATAGCCCCTTCACCCTATTATATTTCAATAGCTTTAGCTAATTTGAGAATCTTTAAGGGAGCCGTATTGGCGAGTTCCTCCGTAGAAAGGAAACCCTTTCCAAGAAGACTGTGTCTTTTCATAGCTACTGCTTCACAGTGACATAGGATGTGTACTGTCGTTTCTGAGTCCTCGAGACAAAGGCGACAAATGTCGGTTTCAGCTAAGCCCATATTTTTGAGGTGGTGGTTCACTCCACTGTGCCCCGTCATTAGGCCGATTAGAGTACTCGGTCTTTCTGAATTTTAGGATATCCTCCACTTTGTTTTTTTGTGGTATGATTAGTTTTTTTGAGGTTGATAAGCCTGGAAGTCTAGCCCAGTAGATTTCGTGTTCTTGTTCAACCCACTTTTTGAGTATGGGGTTGGAGTACCCTTTTGGTTTTCCGCAGAATGGCTCTGGACCAATAAAATTTATTTCTGCGCCGTTTTTTGCAAGGCGATCAGCCTCTTCATTTCCCTCAATTCCCATGTGTCCTGGTACCCACATTAAGGTTACATCATTCCTTTTCCCCAGGGTGATTAGGTTTTGAAGGCATTCCCATACTATACAATATGACACAATTTCACAACTTTACAAAAAGTCAAATTCTACCGATCTGCAATTCAAAACGTATCAATTGAATGATGTTTATAGTTATTTCTGAAAAAGTCATTAAGAACTATCCACCCCTTCTACCACCTCCCATACAAACTGCACAATTTCACTCAATCGAATATACTCATGTCTCAGTGCATATTAAATTTTTGAAGCTAACATTTTGTATAAAACATATTAAAAGCAACTCTACCATGATGTAAAAAAATTAGTTCAATGCCGGTTCCCCTTCTTAAGATCAATAAAATTTGTCTTTCATCTAGAGTATCGCAAAATTGGGCTTTCATCCAATAATAGTCCTGTTATGTTTTAATTATGAAATTTTTTTAAATTAAAATCACTTTTTAATAATAGGACGTGCGATTTCAAATAAATAAAAAAAGTCCTTATTTTCATTGGTGCTATGTAAAGGCAAAGCCAAATATTGTTACGACGTTATACCTTCCTAAAGAGTTTGTATAAACTTTGGGCCTAAGAGGGTGGACGAGGTGACGGTAATAAAAACGAAAGTCGGTTTTAAAATAAATAATACTTTATTATTACTGCGATGTCGATAATTGAGGAGACTGCGAATGACTGTTGAATAACGACTGTTTACGACTGTGTCAAAAGCCAGCGCGACTGCCTTTTAATTTCCGTCATTATGCTGACGCTGCGGCGTGTCTGGCTGGCGTACTTTGTGTATGATAAGCAACAAAGTCTTATCATTGCTTGATCGCGCGCATCGTCGGGCATGCCACTTGATCCGTTGCATATCTGGCGATATGCAGAAGGTGACGTTGGCGATCAGCAAATCTGGATGTATGAAAATGAGGACGGTTTTGCTTGTGTGTGGTCAGCATAAATCCGTCCGATTTCAATGCGGCTGGAATGTGCCGACGACGTCGTATCGCCACATTAATCCGACGTCGTGTCGCCACATAAACCAAATTTTTTTTCTTTGCAACACTCTAATACTCTCTCTACTCTAATTTTGAACTAATGTTTTCACATCACGCTAGAGTTGCTATCAACAAAAAACGTTTTATACAAAATTTTGGATTCAAAATTTAATAGGTACTGAGAAAATTAATGTGTTGGATTTAGTGAAATTGCGCAGTTTGTATTGGTTGGTGATAGGGAAAGGGGTGAGTACTTAGTGGTTTTGTCAGAAATAACTATAAACATCATGCATTTCATATGTTTTAAATCGCAGATCAGTAACATACATACTTTTCAGGCAAATCTACTTTTTGTAAAGTTGTGAAATTGTGTTAGATTGTATGGGAGGAGGTAGGAGTGAAGCTAATCGTAATTTTTTTTTCGGTCTTACTAATAATTCTTTATCAATATTTAGTGCACAATTTCAGCTTGATAAATTTTATACGTACTGAGTAAATTTGTTTATAGTATTTCATGAAAAAGTGCAGTTTGTATGGGAGGTGGTGGGCGAAAGGGAAGGACTCAAATAATTTTAATACAGTAGATTGAAATCAACATAAAAGTAATATATTCAAAATTTGAGATCAATAGCTTTAATGCTTTTCGATCAAATCCGTTTGTTGTCGAATTGCGAAATTATGTCATTTTGTATGGGAGGGGTAGAAGGGGTTTCATTTTTTTTAGTCTTATTAATAATCGTAAATAAATAATTAACACACAATTTTAGTTCGATAAATTTTATTCGCACTGTGTAAATTGGTTTAGAGCATTTCATGAAAAAGTGCAGTTTGTATGGGAGATGGTAGAAGGAGGGGAGGACGCGAATATTTGTTTAAGGTAAAAAAGTAATATATTCTAAATTTTAGATCAATAGATTTTATACTTTTCGAGCAAATCCCTTCCAGAATCATTCATAAATGGCTTCACCATATAGATAATAATAATCTGTTGTTGAAAGCTACACACTGCAAATGCGTGGACTACGAACTATTTTCTTCCTCTTCAAGAATCACGCATTTAGGACTGGAACTTACAATATTATTCTTCTTGATAGCGTTTAATATTATTGTAGAATCATGAACCTTCTAGGGATTTTAAAAAAAGACGCCACTTCTCGCTGGGACTTTTTTCTTTTTAAAAAGAAAACTAATCGAATCTTAAGCCCGATCCAGAATAAATAACAACAAGCAAAATATTTTAACAGTTATCTGTCAGTTTAGTGCAACATGTCGGTGGCGAAAGTAGCAGTTTTCTTATTTTGCATGTAATTTGTTCTCCAAAGAAGTGGTGCTCATAATTCATAGAAGTGCACATACCGTCCCTACTGTGTAAAACTATCGAATGTGAAAAAGTCGTCGATTCGCCTTGTGGCAAAACCTCGAATCTGTAGCCCTAAAGGAACGCTGAAAATGACATCTCCAGCGGTCCTTTAGGGGCTACAGATTTGAGGTTTTGCCTCAAGGCGAATCGTGATTTGAGGTTTTGCCACAAGGCGAATCGTCCCCAATGCAAGACCAATGCAAGAAAAATGATTTTTTCACATTCGATAGTTTGACATGGTAGGGACGATATCTTGCATTACCACGTATGCATCTTCTGCAATTGCCTCAAGATTTTTTTTTTCAGTAACTGATTTCAGAGAACGAATTTTTTTTTTTATTTTAGAGAGACATGTTACATAACAATATTATATAACTTTCTTTGATGTTTACCGACACTCGAACATATAACATCTTATATAACATTAAGTTTTCTTACATTTACACAAAAATTGTATAAGGTGTTACATGTTATATGCATGTTATGTTATTTAGTGTGAACTCAGTTTTATGCAAGGTAATAATTTTATTTGTGTGTATGCAGCGTATTTTTATATAGTACGACTAAAACCTTTTTTGGGTGGACTATAATTGAAACTCTTTTTAGCAGGAACAGAGAAAGTTTTTAGTATTTTTCCTGATAAAAAGAGTTTCAATTATGGTCCACCCAAGGAAAATATATTAGAATTGAAGTGCGCTAGGGGTCGCTGGACTTCAAGTAAAAATAAAACAAGTTCGATTTTAAATTAAGATAACCACTTTAACACTTTTTGTTCGCGCTGTTGATCACATGATCGCTTTCTCAACTTCGAATGACTCACGCATCGCACACACTCGCCTTTTTATATCGTTCTTGTCGGCCGTTATCGGGCTTTCCCGCTGTTTGGGCCACCGTCGGCAAGTGTCGGTCTTCTCCGAGTCGTTGAGTTATTATGTGTGCGTGTATGTGTGCATAATAGTAAGAAAGTTGAGTATCGCAAATATTCGATGATGGCTTAGTGTTGTCATGTAACATTACCCCTTCTTAGCTCCTGTTCATGCTCATGGCATTTCACTACTCTGTCTGCTCCTTTCATCTTGGCGCTAGGCTTCCGGTGTTCTGTGTCATTTATTATTTTCATTATTTTTCCACAGGGGTCTTTCTATGTTGTTTTTGCAGACTATGGTTCGTTAAGTATTTTTCAATTTCTGAGCAGTTGTTTGAGTTGTTGTGTTCACTTTTATTTGCCGTAAAATTTTTCGTCTGGCTTATAGCCGTGTCTCCAGTTCTGCACACATTCCACATAATCGTTCGGCGACTTTCTGGGATGGCGGCATACACGCCTTGAATTTCCTACGCGTCTACAATCTCAACACCGTGGAGTTCCAGGTTTTAAATTCCGCCTTGCTAGCTCCACTCTAGGGCTTTTATCCGCCCTAGTCATGTTTTCCTGAACACACATTCTGAACAAGAGTTAATGTTCATCTTGGTTTACTGCAATCACGTCGAAAGTGTCCTGTCTGACTGCAATTCCAATAACGGGGAACTTTGTAATTTACGCTTTGCAAATTGGGATCTTTCTTCTGGCACAATCTTTGCATAGTTCCGACAGTAACTCTTCATATTTGGAATCATTCGGCGACACTTGTTTGGCGACAAAACTTGAGCAATTCTATCCTATTGGTCTTATGTTCCTGACGTTTCCACACTCCCCACAAAATAGTATATTCACAATCATTCCTGATCGCAGTAATTTTTCGGACCAGCGAATTACCTTCCGACAATTGTTTAGCAGCTTCAAAATTCAGAGCGTACACCAAAGCCTCCTGCCGTATATTCTTGCATGCCAGTCTCAACGCCTGTTGTAGCTCTCTTGCCAGCAGAGCATCGATAAAGGTGTCCTCTATCCCTTCATTGCGATTTTTTAGATCCAAGCTAGAGAAGGATAATAACGTCAGCCTTACAACATCCTGTGTAAGGTGTTGTACAATTTCGCCGGGATTCTGTAAACGTCTGCGAAGTTGCGCTTTATAAATTCCCCGCATGCGATTTCTACCGTAGGTGCAAGGTCTGCACTAACTGAAAGTCGCTTTGTTGTTTGGCTGTGGTCGTGGGGATCGTCCCTAATAGAAGATTGTTGCAGTTGAATGTTTGGTAGTTGTTCTATTTGTAGAATATCTTCCTCTCGCAAGATGTTTAAAATATCAGAGAAGTATTCCTTCCATCGCCGCAACTGGTGTTCACTCATATTAAGGAGTGTTAAGTTGACATTTCTCACCAGGTGGTTGACGGTGAAATTCCTGTTCGTCAACTGTTTCATGATTTTAAATAGTGAACCCATATCCCCAAGCTAAGCGGCAGATTCTGCCTTACTGGACAGATCTTCTATAGCCTTTCTCTTGTCGCGTCTAACAGCCTTTTTAAGCTGTATATGAGCATCGCGGTAGTTCTGTCTCAAGTCAGGTGTACTTTGGTTAACATCGGGTTGAGAGATGATTTCCAATTTGGTTTTTTTCCGATCGCCAACCTTGTCCCATTTGTTTTGCGACATCCAGTGTTTCTCACCGCTTTGCACATATCCCACAGATTTCTCAGCACTAGTTTGGAACGTGTTTCTGGTTGCCTTCCAATTGGCATCCAGTGTGCGCATTTCATATCCGCCCAATGTGGATAACTTTTCGCGTAGAATCGTGGTGTATTCGCGCTTTTTTTTGGGGTCTCTAAGTCTATCCACATTACGATTGCACTTCATTTAAAGAAATTGTGTCGGATAGCTGCTGTGCACAATATCAAGCAGGCAATCATCAAGTGGTGATCGATCCCACGTCAACTCCACGCTTTGATCGCACATCGAGGAGATATCTTCTCCGTCGGCGACTTGTATCCAAAGGGTCTGAGTAACACTATCAGGGGAAACCCAAGATGTTTTATGATGACTCTTGTGTGGAAAAAGGGTGCCTCCGATGACCATTTGTCGAATACTACGAAACTCCACAAATAATGCACCGTTTTCGGGTTTCTTAATCCAAGATCGTGACGCGACGACCCAAGGGTCACCATGCTTTCCCATGGCGTGTTCTAATCCAGTATTGTCAGAGCCAACCTGGGCATTCATATCTCCTGAGATGATAATAATATCACCTCTTGGAACACGATCGAAGGTAGCACTCAGTTGGCCATAAAACTCCTCTTTGTCACCAGAAGTTACGGTATTAGTAGCACTGCAGAATTGATACGTTTCTGACACTGGTTCTGAACCTGACGACAATAATCCTATCCGAGATTGGTTCTCAGCTGATAAGACTGTTTCTCGCTCTCGGTGTAAGGACGACTGGCACGTCATTTTTGGCTTCACTCTCAGGACCAACGTACGGAATGGTGTTTCCGCTCGGGACTCGTTCTTCTCCTGATCCTGTCCACCTGATCTCGCTCAAGCCCAAGATTTGAATGTTATAGCCCTTCCCCTGTCATTCAATGTTTGAACGTTCCAGAAACCAATCACAGTCCGTTTTCGAATGCCAAAAGTCGTTACCATAGAATCCGTCCGTATCCGAGGCGCTGTATCCGTTTCTCGTATCAGTTAGAATTTAAGATCGCGGGTGATAAGCCCATGATCCAGTTAGTGACCATTTGCCAGGGCAAGCAGGTCTGTCTGTGGGTGAATTATACTGCCCCATCCCTTAAGGGGATGGCTAGCTCAGGTCCGTGGAGTTGCTATTCTCCAAACATAGTTGCATGAAATGGTAAAACCCCATCTTACAACTACTCCCCTGCGGGGGACAGTATTATTATTATTATTTAGAAGCAAAACCATATCCATTGAAACCAATAGTTTTCGTGAGAGCTCCGATGGACCATAGTTGTGTACCTGGACCATAACGGTTCGAAATTATGGTAGCTTAAATTCTATTTACTTACCTTAATACTAATACTGATCTAGAATTAGTAACGAATTCAATGAAGCACGCACATGCAAGAATAATGCAAGAAGGAGCCGTATTTTACGTGCAAGAAACGAACAATTAAAGTTTTTTTTGTATATCAAGTGGAAAAAACTCTGCAGGATTGTAATTTTCTTATCTGCTTTAGCTGCCTTTTTGCCGCTTAACGAAATTTTTTTTACCGATTGGTTGACAGAACTGTTAAAAACTTTCTACTTCTTTTACCACCTCCCATACAGTAGTCATAATTGTAATTAGACAATGAACGATTTTATTGAAAATGAAAGCTACAAACATTAAATTCCGCACGAAACATTTCAACAGTTCAAGTTCAGAGCTATATTCAAAAATTGAAACCCTCCCTCCACTCCTTCTATCACCCCCGTACAAAGTTAAACTATTCTTCTATTCTTGAGAATTTGAAATCACATATTTTCCGTTGCAATAATATCTTTCCCATTTCATCTAGAGTATCGCTTGATTGAGCATTATTATTCTGATATGTTTTTATTTGAATTAAAATTCCATTGAATGCAATTTTTCATCAATAATTCGCAGGACTTTAAATTCAAAATTAAAATTTAGTGATTACTTTCCGTTCAAAAAAAACCCGATTGCTGAATTGTTGTTTAGTTTAAAAATAACTACGTTTCGTTTACAAAGACAAAATAAACGATCATAATTAGAAATAAATTTATAATAAAATCATTAAACATATATTTCAATTAGTGTATCATCATAATAGAAATAAGCACTAATTTTTAAATTTGCTATATTTTTTTTAGTAACCCAACATCGTTCTGATAGTCCTCAAAATTCAAGTTCAGGATCGTCGCCTGTTATGTCACATAGTAGTTCTAGTCCCGCGCCACCATCAAGTAGTCCAAGTCCACAAGAGAGCCCGAAAAACTGTAGTTACATATATCGGGACTGATTGATATACAACACTAAATCCATGCCGCTAATATCCAACACAGCAACCTCATCATTATCGCATATGCATGAATCTCGGGCCGCCGCTTCTACCATCGAGCAGCATTCTTCACAGACAGACTTAAGATATTTCGAAATGGTGAGTCTTCAACGAACAGCAACACCATCATTACCACCAACATCGACGACGACAACAATCAACACAAATTCAACACCAATGAAAGTTACAGCTGCTTTCTTTTCGGCGCATCTTAATGAAAATTTCGCAAGCTTAAATCGTAAATGGGCAAATTTGAATCGTCGTCGACGAAATAGCAGTTCCGGTGATCCAAAAGAATTAGATATGCTGGTTTTAAAATCTGTGGATTGGGATGAAAACGATAGCTACTAAACACAGCATGAGATCCGCTCTTCAAAATGCATGGTAATTTATTACGTTAAATATTTTACATAAAAACAAAAACAAAAAATATTGTATAAAATTAACTAAATAATAATGAAAACAAAGTTAAACTATATTTATATTAAATTTAGATTATAAATAAGCAACAAAAATACTCTCGTAAAATTACAAATATTATTAAAAAAAAAATTAAAATAAAAAAAAGCATTGTTAGGGATTATTATAAAAGAAATGAAAAAAAAATAGTGATCTATAATTATAATATTTAAATTATAAAAAAAAAACTCACTTTAGAAACTTTAATAATATTAGAAAAGTGCATTCTCATTTTAATTTATATTTAATATAAAAAAATATTGTGATGATAAGCATTTTAATTTTACGCAACTCGCATTTCAAAAAATTTACGCGCACAGTTACTGTTATCTTTAAACTGTCACTACCCTGGACAGATGATAGAGTTATGCCATTTTAATTCTTTTTTTTTACCCTTCTGCACTGTGCAGTATCTGATTTTACTTCACTTCTAACACTAACTATGTCATTTGTCCGGGAAAGTATATACATTAATATAGGGATTTGTTCCTGTTACAGACAAAAATACAGAAAATTTTCATCTCTGATTGCATTTAAGCTTCAAATAACATTTCTTTTTTTTATATATGTATATAAATATATTTGTATACTTTTTAAATTATTTTCATTCCATCATATTTTAATGAAATTTTATTAATAAATTTATATTTCAAAAAAATTAATTTCATTCATATTTTCACAACCACTACTAAAATATTCTTCTTCAAAATGAGAGTGCGCATTATCTATTTATATATAATTAGTTGAATTTAATGAAAATCATTATCGAGATTATACATAAACATAAATACATGCTAGAGTTAAAAAAAAAAATATTAAGTAAAATCTACTGAAATATGAAATGGAGTTAAAAAAAAAAATAGCTTAAAAAAAGACTTTTTATATTAAAAAAATTCAAAAAAGAAAAAAAAATCAACTAACATACAAGTTCGTAGAAAACCATAAAATAATAATTTTTTTTGACATCATAAAACTAAAGAAAATCAACATAAGTATAACTCGTGATAAAACAAAAAGATGTTTTAATATTAATTTCATTTTAATTTCAATCGTTAAAAATTAAGTTTTTTTTTTTTTGCTTTCATGTCGATCAAAAACAAAACAAATTACTTTTACAAAAAATTGAAGTTTAGGGAATCTCCTTCTTAATTTTAGCGTACAATGTCAATGTGTATAATTTTTAAGAGTTTTCCATATCGACTTTCAAAAGTATTTGGATTTGTCGAGTATCTCGACATTCACATAGTTAAGCGCTCCTATTGCGCATATTTGAAACAATGTGCTGAGAATGAAAAAACAGTGAATGATCGGACTGAATTCGCGACTGATATTTTGTGCTTTGTAGCATACACAAAGTAGTTACTTTCGTTATTTAAAAAAACAGCGTAGTTTTCATTAAATTTGCAGCCATTATATACAGACTATTAGGCTATTTAGCAGTGTCTAGTTCTTGAAGTGTTGAAATGTGCAAATTTTGTTAGGTTAGGTTTATGGAAGGGTGGGACATAAATGCGAGTCCTTTGTATGTCTCCGTATTAATACCATGTGAACCTACAAATCATTCAATTAGTCTGCTCTACCGGTGAAACTAATGAGCTTTATCGGATCGAAAGACCAAAGACGGAGAGTTTGTTCTCGAATCATTCGGAGGCATGAGCAATGACAGAAAATTCTCCACGTTTCATCCTCTTCACCACAGCCTCTGCAAATAGCATCCATTGTAAAGCGAATTCTTCGAGCATGTTCCCTAAGAAGACAGGGGTCCGTGACTTTATTTACTAGTGTCGGGAAGGAGTTCCTATCGAGTCTCAATATTTTAATATTGAAGTGCGCAAGGGATCGCTGGATTTCAAGTAAAGAAATAAAACTACCTGTACAATAAGTTCAACGCAAACCTTTATTTAATTTAACTAAATCGCACTTGACACTTTTTCGCTCACCAATTATCGCTTAATTCCATCGCTTTCAAAACATCGACTCACTCGTCGACGGCTCTAAACCAGACTGACTCCTCTTCTCGGATATTTGTCTTTTTTTTATCGTTCTCCATTCGTTCGCCGTCGGCTACAGTCAGCCTTCTCTGTTTTTCGACCATTGTCGGCACCCGGCCATAGCCGGCCTTCTTCGTTGTTTCGACCGTTCTCCGTTCTCGTCAGTCATAGTCGGTCGTCTCTATTTTTCGGCTATTGTCGTGTGAACCTTGTAACGATCACTCTATAATATCACTCTATAATATCACTCTATAAATTTATTTTAGGGCGGTGGAAAATATTTTTTTTTTTTTAATAAAATTTGTTACACTTTATCTTCAACAGATGACGATAACAAGTAGCAGAATTCGAAATTTATTCTTGTTGAAGTTGTTCTTGTTCTTCTCTTCCTTCGTCGGGGCGCGCGTAGTCTTCTTCCTCACGGCGCTGGGCCTCGCGGCGCTCAGCCTCGCGGCGCCAAGCTTCGCGCCGCCGCGCTTCACGACGGCGCGCCGCGCGCCGTGAATTTTTTCTTTGTTTGTTTTTCGTGTCTCTCGCTGTCTCCTTAGCTGACGAATTTTTGGCTCCTGAAAAATCTTCGCCATTCACCACAACGCTTACATTGACATTCATCTTCTTTCCGTCATTCGTTTTTTGAAATACCATCGAAGAAATTCCTGTTTTTATCGTATATTTTTTATTTTCAGTGAACTTACTCTTTGCTGATAGCACTTAACTCAACCACGTTCTTGAAATGAAAAAAAAAAATAATAATAATTTAACAATTTCCACCACTCTTCTATATTTTTTAAAAAAAAAACTCCCTTTCTTGACCTCAGCGTTAAGCCAAACAAGCTGCTGAATACCTTTTCTTTTCTTGAAAGATCAAACCTCTTTCTTGTCCTCAGCGTACAGCCAAACAAGTCGCTGAATACCTTTTCTTTTCTTGAAAGATGAAAACTCTTTCTTGTTCTCAGCGTACAGCCAAACAAGTTGCTGAATACCTTTTCTTTTCTTGAAAGATGAAAACTCTTTCTTGTTCTCAGCGTACAGCCAAACAAGTCGCTGAATACCTTTTCTTTTCTTGAAAGATGAAAACTCTTTCTTGTTCTCAGCGTACAGCCAAACAAGTCACTGAATATCTTTTCTCTTCTTGAAAGATGAAAACTCTTTCTTGTTCTCAGCGTACAGCCAAACAAGTCGCTGAATATCTTTTCTCTTCTTGAAAGATGATATCCCTTTCTTTTTTCTTTTTTTTTTTTTTTAACAACCGGGATTGATTGAATCAAGAATCCGTACCTCCTTGGATAAAGGCGGAGGATTTTCTGGAAAACAGTTGCTGGATACCATCAACACAAGTCAATGAGCGCGCAAAGAAACTTCAAATGGAATCTTAGAAGGTGCCGCTTGATTGATTTCACATAAGTTAATTTCTTTTTCTTCGATGAAATGTAACTCTCGCCTCCACTCAAATCGTAGAATTATCGTAGATTTTTTATAATTCAACCAGTATTCGATCCTTCTCGTTGATCTCACTCAAAAAAAACTGACTCAAAAAAATTATATTTTTTCCCTTTTTCTTCCCTACTCGATCAAAAAAAAAAAAAAAAAATATTTTCCACCGCCCTAAAATAAATTTATAGAGTGATATTATAGAGTGATATTATAGAGTGATCGTTACAACCTTTTTCTTCTCGATCGAGCGCTCTTCATTGCTTCTACAAAGCATTTCATTCTTGCCCGAGTAATTTTTCTGCTCCCCGATCGCTGTCGTTGCTTTCCTGGCAAAGACCTAGCAGGTCTTCAAAATTATTTCGGTCTTGTTCGATTCTTTTTCCTGTCGGTCAAGTTTCTACGTGCTCAAAGTCCCCGAACATTCGATGAGCGACATAGTGTTCGGAACGTTCATAATCGGAATTTGAGGAAAATAGTGCAGGTGTTTTTGGTTGAGAATTTTTGTTTTTGCTGGAGAATTTTAGTTTTTGCTGGAGAATTTTAGTTTTTGCTGACATGTAACAATATCATACCATATCAAACCCATCCCATAGCATATTTGTGGTGTTCCGCGAATCGCATTGCAATCATTTGAGATTTTCTATTTCCCAGACCTCGTTGGCGTAGATTGTCTTAATGGTTTTCAAGGCAATGTCAACATTAAAAAGAAAGAACTTCGAGTTTCACACTGTTCTTTATTAAATGTTCTGAGCTTTTATCAAACTGTGTCAGCTGAGATCAAAACGTCGCATTTAATAAAGCACAACAGTATTAAATCCGGAAATCTTTCCTTTTAATTCAAAATACACTGTGAAAACATTCACCAAACCAATGTCAACATTGTTCGTTTCTTGGACAGTTGCAGCGGCAGATCCGCTTCTGGCAAGCCTATCCGCCGTTTCGTTTGCAGGTATATCCTACCGATCCAACAAAGTTGATCAGTGTAGGCAATTCATGCAAGATATCCATACCAATCAATCAATTAAATTCCAGTTAAGACCTCCTATAGGGGCATAGGACAGAAACAACTCTCTTCCTCAAGGTTCGATCCTGAGCATCGGCCTTTAGCTGTATATCCATACCGTAAAACCTAAATTAGACAAATTCTAACCACGAAATCGAATTCTTTTTAAACATGGCACGTCTCAACCTCTTCATCAGAGAGTTATATTGCGCACTCATCTCGAGCTCGTCGTCTTTATCCTGCAAGTTCTCGTCGTAATCCAGTTTTTCAGCAAACATATTACACCAGTTTTTCAGCAAACATATTACACCACTTCCTTTTATCGGCTACATTAACGTTTGTTAACGGCTTCTGTATGCATTGCATTCCTTTGACAGCTATCTTTTTCACGACATATGGCCCTTTCGAGCGAGATTGGAACTTTCTAGATTCCCCAATTTACACTTGGTGGATTCATTTCCTACTAGCATGGGATCTCCTCGCTCGGCACATTTTGTTGGGTACAGTACCGTAAGTTGCACCGACATTGCCGATTTTACCGACTTTGCTGGATCCTTTCGAGTGCTTTTTGTCAGAATTTCATACAGCTCTTGTTGTTTGACCCTACTAGTAGCACATTATCGTGTAAGATATCTCGCGGATGATAGTGAAACATGATTTCATGTGTGTACAATATCAGCGTCAGAGAGGCTTTCAGAAGTGCTCACACCATCGTCAACATTAATAAAATCCTCAAATGTTAAATTGTCATTGTTTAACGAAGCTTCCACCAGCGATGTCAACAATTTTCTTAATTGCGACAACGATAAAATGTCGTCTGCATCCCAGAGAAGTGAAGTAGAATCGACGATAGGATATTTTTCAAATCCTGACTAAAACAGTTTGAAATTGCGTCAAGTAAATTTACGGACACGGGAGGTTTTTCTTCCTCCATGATGTCTGTTAAAATATTTATCAATATTCGCTATCTATAATATTGTTTAATGTTATAGATAAGACCCTGATCCATCGGTTGTAGTAGATGTCATGTTAGGAGGGAAATATACTAGCTCAATATTTTTTAATTTGTCTTGAACACTTTTGAGATGTGCCGCGCAGCTATCCACGAACAGTAAAATCTTCCTTTTCTGGCAAGAAAATTGTTTGTCCAGCTTTAAAAGTCATCTTTCAAAAATTTCAGAGGTCATCCATGATTTTGAATTTTATTCATAATCCACCTCCAGAGTTTTGATGCCTTTGAAGCAACGTGGATTTTTGGTTTTGCCGATAACGAGCAATTTCAGCTTCTCCGATCCAGTCATATTGCATCCGGCCATCACTGTAACCCTCTCTTTCCTCCTTTTTCTACCAAAACATTTTTCATTTTTGAATGCTAGTATTTTAGTCGGTAGGCATTTAAAAAATAGGCCTGTCTCATCGGCATTGAAGACATCCCTTTTGTCATATTTCTCCAATAACTTTGGTAAAACGCTATCTAACCACTCATCACAATTTTGCTAGTTTACGTTAGCACTTTCTCCACACAGTGTTTTTTCGACAATATCATACCGTTTTTTGAAGCCATCCAACCAACCAGAACTACTTTTAAAATCCGGGTGTCCTAATGCTTCAGCAAATTCTTTGGCTTTTGCCCTCATAATTGGCCCAGACAAGGTCAGATTTTTTTCACAGGCAGGAACTGTCCATTTGCGCATAGCTTCGTCGACATCTTCGAAAATACACGGACAACAATTTTTACGCGTAGAATTTAACTCTTCAATCTTTCCATATTCCAAAATCTGTTCTTTATTCTTTAAAATTGTTGATAATGTACTGCCGGAAATTCCAAATTTTTCAGCAATATCTTTCTTCTTTAACTCTCCCTTTTCCACTTCGTTTATAATCAATAAGTTTTGTTTTAGTGTAAAGCTCTTACGTTCCATTTTCGGAAAGTCCGCGAACAAAACTGACCTCGTAATTATTATTCCACTGTTTGATAGTCTTCGTGGGGTTCCCCTAAATACATATGAAGTTCCGCTGTAGCAATCACTTCTTGTATGTATACATATTACATATGCATAAAGGTATTTCTCCTAATTTTAATTTCAGTCTGTATTTGCGTTACCACGGGATTCCTCACATTTGTTTAGAAAAAATTTCGTAATAGAGATTTGGGCCTGGGAGCGCGGACGCGGTGGTGAGAAAAAGACGTTTTCGAAATAAATAATATATATTAATAAACTATGAAGTGACTGAACTCAATGAAACCGAAATTGGAACTGGGACTGGGATCGAAAAGCCAGCGCGACTGCCTTTTAATCCCCGTCTTTCTGCTGACGCTGCGGCGTGTCTGGCTGCGTACTTTGGCTCCACTTGTGCGCGATAAGCACAAAGTAATTGCTGATCGCGCGCGTCGCCGAGCATGCCACTTGTTATCTTCTTCGTTGCATATCTGGCGATATGAAAAAGAGGACTGTTTACTTGTGCGCGATAAGCATGTATACGTCCGCGAGATGCGCACAGTGTATCGTCAGCATATCTGTCGATATGCAAAAAAAGGACTGTTTACTTGCGCGCGTATACGTTTGATGTCAATGACGCTGGAATGTATCGACGACGTCGTATCGCCACAGAGAAGTTAAAAATGCCCGAAATCACATGTTGAGATTGAAAAATAATTGTTAAAAAAAACGATATGGTTGAATTAAAAAAACGGTTTAGTTTCGGTAAAAATTTACATGCATTGCAGCGATGAGACCTCAACGCGGTACTTTCAAGGTTGAAAAATTAAATTGCGGAAATACCTTTTTTTTCTGTATTACTTACTTAATAAAATGCATTGAAGTTAATTCTCCTCTGCATTAAAATGATTGCAAAATAAATACGCACTTTAAAAAAAATGAATCGCACGCAGGACGCCACTCTAAGACCCAAAAACAGCTTCTTTTTTTATTATTATTTAGGCAAACACGGAACGAAAATCGCTTAAGCACAACAAACCTCCATTGGAGATATAAAAATAGAAGTTCATTTTTTTTTCTTTGATTCCAGCCTTGTAATGTCCCGAATGGCTGGTGCAAAAATTTGCCCCTCGCTATTCAAAACCGTGTTTGTGGACTTCGACAGCGTTAGGCGAGATTACATATGGAATGCTTTGCGTAGGAGAGGTATTCCAGATAAGTTCATAGCTATGATTAAAGAATCCAACGAAGATGCAAGGTGTCGCGTCTTGTCCGAGAGCTTCCCTGTGCGAACGGGTGTCAGACAAGGCTGCATATTATCACCAGCCTTGTTTCTGGTGGTAATAAATGACATCTTGAAAACTGCACTGGAAGGTGGGGAAGGTAAAGGTCTTCAATGGAGACTATTTAACATCTTAAGTCACCTTGATTATGCTGATGACGTGTGTTTGCTTGCACATAACCGTTCGGACTTAGAGACAAATGTTTACTCGTTGCATTCTAAATGCAAAGAGGCGGGACTGAAAATAAATGTGCGTAAAACCAAGTACATGCACATGGGTTCGAACGCAAACACACCGATTGTTCTTAACGGAAAGGATGTGGAAGAGGTGCAAGATTTTTGTTATCTTGGAAGCATTGTCAGCATGGACGGTGGAGCCGAAAAGGATGTTGAGGCTCGGCTAAATAAAGTTCGTCAGGCCTTCGGTATCCTTTTCCCTTTCTGGAGGTTAAGAGAGATCTCCCTTCGCATGAAGCTGCGAGTTTTTGACGATGCGTCAAATCCGTGTTGTTATATGGTTGTACTACGTGGAAAGTGGCCGTTTCATTTACCAAGAAACTACAGACTTCCGTAAACCAATGCCTCCGGCGCATTTTAGGAATATTCTGGCCAGAAGTAATCTCCAACGACGAACTTTGGACTAAAATAGGTATTGAGATTCAACGGCGGAAGTGGCAGTTGATCGGTCATACTTTGAGGAAACCAGAGCGAAACATCGCAAAACAGGCTCTGGATTATAATCCTCAAGGAAGACGTCGAGTTGGTCGACCATGTAACACATGGAAGCGAGCAGTTGAACAAGAGGCCAGAGGAACAAACAAGTCCTGGCAACAGCTTAAGGCCGATGCTCAGGATCGCGCCTTGTGGAAGAGAGTTGTTTCTGTCCTATGCCCCTATAAGGGGTCTCAACAGGAGTTTGATTGATTGATTGATTCAAAACCCACCGCCAAAACTCAATTTAATGCTGATCTATACATTTTTAATTAAGGTCTCTATTTAACCCTTTTTTTTTTCTTATATCGCGTTTCTAGGCGGCATTTTCCGGACCTCGTGCGAGGCTCTCGAATATTCCCCGACGTCGCGCGCAAAAAAATAACTGCAATTAAGAACAAAAAAAAAAGGAATACCATGCAATTTTAGCATAAATACCTGTACCTTAGGTTTTAAAAAAAATAAAATAAACGTTCTCCAGTCCTGCATGCGGCCGCTCACATAAAACTTGATCACACTTTACTTTTTCTTTTTATCTTCTGGTTACCAAAACTTATAATCGTATCCCCAATAAAAGAAAACACGTTTAACCTGCATGTGGTCTACTTGTCGACTCCTCAAAAACAGAAAAGCCAGCCCGGTTCCGAGCATTTTCTCTCTTATATATTGAGAAACTCGGTTTTTCGCTCTGGCCGGGTCACGTCGCGATACGGCGGTTATATAATTTGCGAAATCTATCCGTCGGTGGCACGCACGGATGTTTCAAGGACATGTAAAGGGTATTTTTTTCTTTTTTTTCTGGTTATACTCTAGATGGAATCTGAGAGTATTATAAGTTCGCTCTAAGGTTTGTAACGCCAAGAAATAAGGCTCGGAGAAAAAAATGATGAATACAGAAGTTAATATTATCACTCAAAAATTTCAAAACCGGATGTCCGTCCGTCCGTCCGTCCGTCCGTCCGTCCGTCCGTCCGTCCGTCCGTCCGTCCGTCCGTCCGTCTGTCCGTCCGTCCGTCCGTCCGTCCGTCCGTCCGTCCGTGCGCTCTCTAGCTTGAGAACGCGTTGAGCTAGAAAGTTCAAATTTTGTACACGTCGTTTTCGACAAAAAAGTAAGGTCAAGTTCGTGAACGGGCCAAATCGCTCCACCCCTTCTACCCCCTCCCGTACAAAATGACACAATTACGCAATTTGACAATAAACGGATTTGCTCAAAAAGTATAAAAGTTATTGGCCTGAAATTCAGAATATATTACTTTTATGATAATGTCAATCTATCATATAAAAATTGTGCGTGTCCTCCCCCTCCTTCTACCACCTCCCATACAAACTGTACTTATCATGAATTACTCTAAGCCAATTTCCTCAGTGCTTATAAAATTCAGCGGGCTGAAATTGTGCACCAAATACTTATTTAAAATTGTTAGTAAGGTCAAAAAAAATGAGATGATTAACTTCACCCCTTCTACCCCCTCCCATACAAAATGACACAATTTTGCAATTTGACAATAAATGGATTTACTCAAAAAGTATAAAAGCTATTGGTCTCAATTTTGGTATATATTACTTTTTTAATGATTTAAATCTACAGTACAAAAATTATTTGCTTCCTCCCTTTCCTTCCACCCCCTCCCATACAAACTACACTTTTTCCTGAAATGCTCTAAGCCGATTTTCTCAGAACATATAACATTTGTTGAGCTCATATTTTGTAATAAATATTTAATTAATATTATTACTAAGATGAGAAAAAAAATATTTGATTTGCTTCACTCCTTCTACCCCCTCCCATACAATATGACACAGTTTCACAACTTCACAAAAAATCGATTTTCTTGAAAATTATGAATGGCACTAGTCTGAAATTTAAGGGATGCCAATTTTATAATATTCCTAGTTATTTCTGAAAAAATCATCAAAATCCCCCCACTCTTTCTACCACCTCCCATACAAACTGCACATTTTCACTAAATCAAACTCACTAATTTTCTCAGTTCCCATTCAGTTTTTGGAGTAAGCATTTTGTATAAAACATTTTCATAGCTACTTTAGCATGATGTCGAAAAAATTAGTACAATGCTATCATCCCTTCTAACACTCCCCATACAAAATTTCTTGGGATCACAAAAAATTCTATTTCATCTAGAGTATCGTAAGATTGCGCTTTACGCGCAATCGTAGCCCTGTTATGTTTTTTTTCTAAGGGCGAGCGACCATTACAACGTGAGAGCACTGCGACCTTCTCGGCCTATTGTGCGTTTATTGCCCCTTTACTTTACCATAACTGAATAGCTTTGGCTAACCTCTCTCTTTAAAAGAGCTTGTAACGGAAACTCGGCTGAGGGCCTCATTCCCGTACAGATTTTATTTAATGGGGCTCCTCTGGGTCGGGCAGCACCTGTTGCCGGCTGCTCAGGAGCGTGGGCGTGGAAATTTTGTCCAGAGGAACCGCCATCCTTGGAGGGTGCTGAGAAAAAAATGAAAATTTACCAAAAAAAATAACAACAGGGGGTGGCGAGGACACGGACCGGCAAAGGACGGCCCCAGGGCTTCCAATCGGGTCTTTACTCAATTAACATGGTATTTACTGCTAAACCACCTCGAGCCTCACATAGATTTAGCATAACGCGTGGAATTTTATGATAAGAAAAAAAAATATGTGCAAAGTATTCCAATTTTATATTGACGAAGAAAAAAAAAACTTAAATCTAATAACAAAATATGAGAATATTTTTTTTATATTTTTTTTTTTTGGTACCTTGATTATTTTTTTTTTTCGTTGGGGTCCGTATGATGATGAGAGAAATTATCGTCCGTAATTTTTGATGATCTGGATTCTCCGCTGGGTTTCTGTTTCTCCGGTATTCCGATGCCGTTGATGAAAATTCTTCGCTGGAATTTATCGTCGTATTTTGTAGATCTGGATTTTTCCGCCGATTTTTTTTCTTTTATTTCGGCTTGAATTCTGTTTCGCCGATATTCCGGTGCCGTCCGTTGATGAAAATTTTTCACTTTTTTTTTCTCTTTTTCTCGCTACTACTTGTATGTTGTTCCGAGAAACGTGCGCCGGTTCAGTCGTTGTGAACAAAAAAGAAACCACCGAACTTGAGTGACCGCGCTCGTCGAGCATCAAAACCAGAAGGAAGCACTTCTCGAAAAAAATTTTTTTTTTAGCCGGTAGTAACGCCGGTCTTGCAGTTTTTTTCTTTTTAAGTGCATTCAATGCACTTTTAGAATTGTTTTTGTTTTGTTACAAAATTTTGTTTATTTATATTCTTTTTTTTTATATTTTTTTTTTTATTGTTTTGATTTTACTTATTACCAAAAATTTGATTTATATTTTTTTTTATGACAGAACTTAAGAAACCAGCAGGAGGTGGTGCGTAATTTGTAACAAGCTATGTTGGCTAGTACCTCAGTAGACGGCAACCTTTTCCGCGAAGATTGTGTCTTTTCTTAGCTACTGCTTCACAGTGACATAGGATGTATTCTGTCGTTTCTGAGTCTTCGAGACAGAGGCGACAGAAGTCGGTTTCAGCTAAGCCCATATTTTTGAGGTGGGGGTTTTTTTTTACAGAATGACCTGTGTTATAGGCAACTTCGGTCTTTATGTGCAATGCAAAAACACAGTCATGGTTGGAAGGAATGGGATTGGGAAGGTAGAGGAAGGAGAGTGAGAACGACCGTAACGAATGGAGAAGTTGGTATATTTTTCAGTTGTACTGGCTGACACCAGTTCACTATCATCTCTAAGGCTGGTTGTATCTTTTCCGATATTATTAAATCATATTTGCCTCCAATGATAATGACGAGGTCATCGGCATATCCTATTGCCTCGTATCCTTGTTCTGTTAGTATATGCAATGTTCAAATTGCATATCGACGTTTTTTTCTCTCGAAAACACTTTAGACTTTCGGGTTCAAAGCGTTCTGTATAACAAAAGCGTCAGATGGGATGTTTCCCGAGCTGAGCGAAAATAATTCCCAATTTTTATGTATGTAGAGCATGTGTTTTAAAATGATTTCATAAATTCTGTGTTAACTAAATTTAATATGATTTCCTTACTTCAAATGGACGCCTCGCCACTTGTTTCAGATTACAGTCAGCTACTCTACTATTCGAAGCTGTTCAAGTAACAATTGAATGAGAAGGCTTTACGCCATTTGGGAGCTGGCGATTACAAATGTGCATTTGTTTAAGCTTACTTACCCGACTGATTTTAATAAATCTAAAAAAACTAGGATTAGTTTTGTAGACAACAGATAAAGTTATGGATGGCTTGATGACACTGGATACCAGGCGAGAGAGAAGTATCGCATACTAAGTTATAACCATTAAATGTTTCAAAAACTAAGCCATTCATTAGGAAAACTCTAGAGCATATAAATTCCACCCGAATTCGTTGATTTTATCCGAAACACAAAGAAGAGTTTCACCTTATGCTTGATTTAAATTTTCTGCATTCATCTTATTCAATCAGGAACGTATCTCGATCATTTCCATATAACTCCATAAAAAAACGCTGTCCGCTTAACGAACGTTGGCTTTACGTACCGATTTCCGGGAACGCATTGTTTTCGTTTCGAGCTAAGGTATATCCTAGTAGGTAGCGTGTTAGTCTACGATGCGAAGGTCGTGAGTTCAAATCCCGGTCGACGCATAATTCCAGCACACTGCCTGCTTGGGTATACCTTGGTCACCTCAATCTACGAAAATGAAAAATTCGTAGATAGAGGGTTGTGCGAAGGTCTAACAACCCTTCCACAATAAATAATGGAAAAATGTTAAGGAACCTGAAAGTCGGGAGGCCAAGGTCCGATTTGGGCTGTAAAAGAAGATTGTTTTCGTTAAGCGAGCGTTTACTATACTGTAAGAAATCTGAACTCTAAGCATTCTCAAAATTTTCTGATTAGATCTTTTTAGCTACGATTCTAGAAGTCGATTTTAACAATATTTTTGTCTTTGCAATGACGACATGCTCTCTAGTTTCATTAAAAAAATATCACGACATAGAAACATTTTCAAATATTTCATCTAGTTTTTTTTAAATAATTATTAGCAGCCAAAGATTTTTAATTACTCAAAATCGAAAAAAAACAAAAAAAAATTGAAGAAGAATAAACTAAAATGCAATGTTAAATTTAGACTGAAACTTAATTTAAGCGAAACTCAAAACACATAATTGTTTTAACAATCATTTTTTTTTTATAATTTGTCATAACCAAGACAAAGCATTTATTTGTTAGTCATCTCCTTTTTTATATAAATTATATATTTCTATTTTTTTTTTTTTTTAAATAAATTATCTAATAAATTTTAATAAGTTATACTTGTAAAATAAAACTTATGTCTTTTCAACACAGTTGTAACAAAAACAAAACACAACAAATAAAATAAACTGAAAAAAATTATTTACAAAAGAAAACCAAAAAACCAAATGTTTTAATCTTTTTTAAAAAAAAATAATTCAACCTTAACCAACTACAAGATAATCTTGATAGCATTATAATCCATTTCATTGCTTTTTTTCTTCTTAAATATAATTCTAATACCTAAATTGTATAGTTCTTTTTTAAATCCTAAAATATATAAAAAAAAAAATAACTGATTTTTTTTTTTATGATATAACAAATAATTTTATTGCGCCATTAATTTTTGTATTATATTTAGAATTTATTAAATTATATATGTAAAAAAAATCGCTGACAAAAAAATACGTACTCATGATTAATAATTATATTAACTGAAAATATTTGTAAAAAAAAAAAAAAAATAAATTATTACCATAATAAAAAAAAATAGAAGTTAAATCAAACAAAGTAAATTATTTCGAAACAAATTTGAATGATATTTCTTTTTTGCTTAATTGTTATTATCTTTCTGGCAAAATGACAAATTCGAAAATATTTTATTATTTGAAGTGTATGCAATTTTAATACAAAAAAAAATCTTTAAATATTTTTTCTATCTATATTCCAGTAATTAGGAATTTACAAATTTTCATGATATACCTTTTTTACTAACTTTATACTCTTGCTCGAACAGCAATCATTTGTGTTCATAATTTTTCGTTGAATGTATATTTATTTTGTAAGTTGATCATTTTAATACGTGCGGGTCAGTCACTCGATCAACGAAGAGAAACGGAGAGTAGAGCCATATGGGCGTTTTAATACCAACCATTTATTAAAGTATGTTTTTGTAGTGATGCAACGAATAGCATTTTACCAAATACAAATTCGAATGTCAAAACGGCTAATCGCAGAATCCGATTACAAATAAATGAAGAAGATATATAGGAGATAATTTTTATGTTCAGAGAAATTCAAAGCTCTCAAACGATATTTTTTTCTGTCTGAATATTAGCAGCCGTCGGAAACAGCCTTTCTGAAGCGACAGTCGTTGCTTTTAGTGAGAAATACTTCTGGATTAGTTTTTTTTAGATGAAGGAAATTTGTATTTTGACACCAGTAAGCCAAAGGTCGGCAGCGTTTAGTAAATTGGAAAGCCTTAGATAAGAGTCCACTTCATTGTTTCTTTCTAAATCATCTGCAAAAAATAAAATATATTGGTACAGTTTTTTATACAAAACGTATAAACCAGAAGTATACACTAACCGGAAAATATGGAAACTGGTTCGTTCAATTAAACTTCATCAATAATTTCTTGATATGCCTGCCAAATCCCTTCCTCTCAATCATCTCGAGGTCTGTGTCTCAATTTTTCCATCATCAAGAGCACTAATTAACACTAATTAATTGATCGAGCCTTTTCTACCACCGCAGGAGGAATCGAGGATCAAGTATTGTAGCTACGAGGTAGTAGTTGTTAGATTCAATGAACTTAAATCTATTCGAAACTTGTTGCAATAAATTCTTTGACATAACCTTGATATCAGGATAAACAGAAAAATCATTGTTGATGCAAGACTTGAGAGCTCATATTATTGGGATTGCTAGTCACATGATAGTGTTGTCTTTGCTGAGCTCTTTGGTTATGTCTTCAAAGTGATTAAGAACATCAATAATTTGTTTCTTAAGAGCCCATTGTATTGCTGTAATTTGGTGATGACAATTATGAAGGGATGGAAGAACATTTTGAAAAGCTAAGCGCTGTTCATATAGTCTTTTGAGCATTTGGTAAATGGAATCCCATCGATTTTCAATGTCTTGATACAGAACATGCATTGATAGATCATTAATTTCTTGACACTCTCGCAGTTTTTTGAGCGCTGAAGTCACTCATTCGACTTCAGCGCTCAAAAAACCTTTGTGAGAAGTAGCCATAACTTCCGTTACGCGTTCTTGGCAAATTGATCCATTGTTAGTGTTAACTGAATAGTGTGCGCCACACAAAATACATGCTCAATGTTCATGCCAAATTCCTCCATCAAATTTAGCTTGTTGCGCGCATTGTCAGTAACAATTACTTGAAATTTAACTCAGTAATTCCCATTCAAGAAAAATTATGTGCAAATTATCGGCTATTTTCGAAGAAACTAGCGATAGGAAATCTGACTTTTTCCGTTGTGTCAACTTTTTTCAATTCACTAGCCACACGCATACGTAGAGCATACATAAAATGAAAAGCGCCCACTTACCAAACTTTCTGTGATGCCTTGTTCTTTCTTCTTCATAGAATAGCGCTAGCCTGCTTGCCTTCCTTCACTAAGAACATCAATCGCTCAACTAAAAAAAACATCAAATTACGCTTGTATGCGCGACCACTCATCAAAGCTCTGTGTCCCAAAGAGGATATTAAATATGGAGAAACTTGGAGCATGCTTTGCCTTGTATGAAAATGGGACTGAAAGTAATTTCCTCCCCTACTGGTGATACGCTCGACTTTTTTGGAATTATCGTTTCGCTATCCTTGTCTGGCATACTTAAACCTATTGCAACTAACTCTGTCCCGCGTTAAATTGTCCGAAACAACCGTTAAATTGTCCGAAACAACTGTTAAATTTTCGAAAAAATCGTTTCGCTATCCTTGTCTAACATACTAAAACCCAATGCAACTAACTACACTTCGCGAAAAAAGTATAGGCGCACATGAATATAATCGCCTTTAATGATATTTCTTAGAATTATTTGATTGAATTTTTTCTGAGATGTGTATATTAATACGCGTTTTTAGAAAACCGCAATATAAACATTTATTTTTTGCTATTGAAATTTTTATTGCTTTTTAAATTTGGGAAAATGATTTTAGCTGCGAAAAAAGTATATCCGCTGTTATGAAAAACCCAATAAAACAACTAATTTATTTATTTAAATTAAATTTTTAATATTTAGTGTTTTTGCCTTGTTTCATCAATAGTTCACACGATTTGGAATAGTTTCATATAGGTTTTTGATAAGTTCTTCTGGTAATTCCTCTCAGGCTTCTTTAATGGCATGTTTAATTCAGAAATACTGCTGTAGGTCTTGCAATCTTTAAAAACCTGACGTGATAAATACCCCCAGATATTATCTTGAGGTCTGGATACCTCGCCGGCCATTTCATTAGATCGATTTGTTTGGTTCGAAACCACTCAGTTATTGATCTGGCTGTATGCACGACGGCATTATCCTGCTGAAATATGATTTTCTGGTCTTCCAAATCATCGAGAAATGGTATCAGTTCTTCTTCGAGAATGTGCTTATACACCTCGCTGCTTACTCTCGTCTGTAAAAAGAGAACATTGGCCTTTTAGTTATAGGTAACAGCAGCCCATATCATCACCGATCCTCCACCCATGTGCCGTCTAGAAAGAATACGTCGTTCTTTCCTTAAATCATGATAATAATAGGCATATCCATCCGGCCCATCCATGTTCAATTCTTTTTCATCCGCAAAAATAATTTTCTTCCACTCATCCGTCCAGGACATGTGCTTTTTTTCCGAAATCTAACCTTGCGTCGATATGCTTCTTTTTTAAAGGCGGTTTTCTTTGGAGTTTTCTTCTTTAAAGGATTGGAGACCCTGTAATTATATTTTGGACATTTCTAATATTTGTTTTAATTCCTGCTCGATTGGCAATTTCACGAGCGCATAACGCTGAATTTTACGCGATCCTTAAAATCAATAGTCGTTATCTTTCCGTTAAAATTTTCGGTAGTCCTGTCTTCTTCTTTTTTCCCATAATTATCTTTATCTCTTAGAAAATTTCTTATCACTTTTTCACTTCGGTTTATTTTTGCAGCAATTGCTCTGTTGCTCCATCCTTAGTCCTTATACGCAATAATTTTCTCCTTTTCTTCTTCGATGAGAGAAGTTCCACGCAGCATTTTAATAATTTCACAATACTCGGAATTATAAGATTTATAAAGTTTATTCGAACCGATCACTTCAACAACTGAACTCAAATTGGTCGAGTGTCAATTGCAATAGCACTTATTTTTACTGCATCTATACTTTTTACACAGCTAAAATTGGAATTTATGCACTTAAAAAGAAATAAAAGCTTTAATAGCAAAGAAGAACTGTTATAATTGTGGTTTTCTAAAAACGCGTGTTAATATACATATCTTGGAAAATATTCAACCAAATTATTCCAAGAAACATCATGTAAAGACGAATATATTTAAGTGCGACTATACTTTTTTCGCGAAGTGTATGTCCTGCGCTAAATTGTCCGTTGCTAAAGAGATTCGTGTCCAACACGAACCAAAAACTAATAAAAATTGAAATAATTAAGATCACTTAAATAAAACATCAAACTCCATTGCGCTGAAAATTACTTTATTGCTGACCGAATATTAGCAACCAAGAGAGAATACAAATTATAGTTTTATTTTTAGAAAATTTCCGAATCAAAAAGTAGTCCCATATAAGACAGTCTATCAGGATCTGCACATTATATATCCTCCTTGCTATGCCCTTACGATTTCGACTCTTCAAAATTGTGAGAGAAAGAGCCATCCTTGCACCGATCAAAAATCACATCAACTATGGCACACAATGGATTTCGGCGACTCACTCATACACACGGCACTGTGTCGCAGCGTAACAATACACTTCGCATCGCACACTTACCGTGTCATATGCGATGCGCATCATCGTGTTGTGTGGTGGATAAATTGTTACCGACACAATTGATGCGATCCAACTCTTTTGTAGTGAGTCGCATCAGTCGCCTAAGTGCATTGACTGGCACATTTTGATTGACTCACTTATGAGTTGCCCATCTCTATTCTAAACAATACGATTTAAGTTCGAAATCATTATTGAAGCTTATAAAATCTGTAATATGCGAGAAAGCGTCACTGGTCCGCATGTCGGTTGTAACAGACAGGAAGGGAATATATTTCAACTGTTCTTTTATTTTGTGTTTGACGGGCAGTATTTTTCAGATGCGTCCTTGGCACTATACTGTATCTAAAAAATTAATTATATTACACACACAATAAAATAAAGTGTTTGGGTTCCAACTTAGAAAAAAGTAAATAAAAAGAATCCTTGATGTCGATTTCAAAGGTCTTTAATTTATAATGATTCGATTTCAATTACAACTTGATTTCAAAGTAAATAATAAAAGTTCAAACGACGATATGATTTCAAGTGTCATAGGATTTTACCTAGCCCGATAACAATAGCTCGGTCGAGATTTTAATTTAGCAAAAATTAAAATTACAGTAAACGATTAGCGGTTAGAAATATTATACTACAATGGAAAAATCTCGACCGAAACTAATTAAACTCAGCCTGTATTGTTGTTGTTGTATGCTTTTCGGTTGTACAGCAGTGCGGGGCTCGATGGGACATCTTCGAGTCTGAACATTCTCCCCCCGTTGAAAGCGTTGCTTGCAATGGTTTCAAATATGATGTGATTGCATCTCGAGTCACGTGCAGCATCATGATTCAATGTTTTATTCTTCGGATGGCGATGTTGGCTGTCTAATAAAATACAGGGGGATAACATGGGAATAGGAAAGGATAAAATCGAGAAAAGAAAAACAATGGGGGATTTTAATTATTTAGGTTGCGGGTTTTTATGGGAAGAATACCAAGTTTGGATATTGGTCGTTTAAGTGTGTGATCTTTCGTTTGGATGGTTGCAACACGTACAAGTTCATCCGGTCCGGGATGAGTGTCAACGACTCGTGCCATTGGCCAGCGAGACGGCAACAATCGATCTTCCTTCAAAATTACAAGATCTCCGATTTTTAAGTTTGGTTCGGTTTTGTTCCATTTCGGACGTTGTTGAAGGCGAGAAAGATATTCGTTGCTCCATCTTTTCCAAAATGATTGATGGATCTGTTGCACGACATGCCATCGTGTAAGACAATGAGTTTGTGTGTCCAGCAATGATGGTTCTGGAAGTGTTATTAAGCTTTCTCCAATAAGAAAATGTCCTGGTGTTAAAGGCGTTAAGTCGCTTGGATCGAGTGTGATTTCGCAGAGCGGTCTTGAATTTAGGCAAGCCTCTATCTGTGCCATAAGCGTACTAAATTCTTCGAAGATCAAAATAGTCGATCCAATGGTCCTTTTTAAGTGGTATTTGGTAGACTTGACCCCTGCTTCCCACAGGCCCCCAAAATTGGGCGATGCCGGAGGATTGAAGTGCCATTTTACACCTTCATTTTCTAAAGTTGCTGCAATGTTTTTGTCTATCGTACTGATCATAATTTTATGTTGCCTCATCAGTATAGCGTTAACCCCTACAAAATTTGTACCGCAGTCGCTATACATGTCTGTGCATAATTCCCTTCTGGACGTGAATCGCCTAAACGTTGCCAGAAATCCATCCGTAGTAAGATCACATATAACTTCTAAATGCACCGCTTTGGTTGAAAGGCATATAAAGATCGCCACATATCCTTTGTAGCTTTTCGCTCCTCTTCCCTTGGACATACGGATGTCAAAGGGTCCGCAGTAATCCGCTCCAGTGTGTTGGAAGGGCTTGGAGATGTTTACTCTCGGTGCAGGAAGGTCACCCATTAATTGTTGGCGAGTCGTAAGTTTATATCTGCTGCATGTTATACATTTATGATTTGGTAAACGGACTGTGCCTCGACACTTTACAATCCAATATTTTTTCTTAAGCACTGACATCATGAGTTGTATACCGCCATGAAGTGTTTTGTGGTGTACATCTCGAATTATCAACTCTGTCAGGTAATTGTTATGGGGCAATATAATGCCATGCTTCTCATCGAAGGTTATATCCGCGTGACGCAGTCTGCCTCCAACTCGTAAGGTGTCATCAGTATGCAAGAATGGATCCAGCTTTAAGAGTGTACTGGATCGCGGAATGGATTTTCCGGATTTCAATTGAAGAATTTCTTTCTGATAATGATGAAGTTGAATTCTTTTGATCCAAAATGATAACGCATGTTGGATTTCTTCCATCTTCAAATATGATGATTCCCTTTCTTCACCTTTCCGAAGAGATTTTTCTAATTTCTAATTCTGTGGAAGGATACTTGGAGGACTTTGGCCACATTTGCGTAGGTAACTGAAGCCATTGGTGTCCGACCCACCATAAAGTGTAATTTTTCAACTCTACTGGTGACATCCCTCGAAATGCGATGTCGGCAGGATTCTCCTTTGATGGTACATGCCTCCAGGTATTTGCGCCTAACAATTCGTGGATTTTAGTTGTTCGGTTTGCAACAAAACTTTTCCATTTTGATGGATGGCCTTTTAGCCAGTCGATCACAATTTCCGAATCTATCCAAGTGTGAAGATCAATATTTATAAATTTTATTGCCTTTATAACGTAATTGACTAGCTTTGCAAGCAATAATGCGCCACAGAGATCTAATCTGGGTAACAAGATAGTTTTTATGGGGGCCACTTTCGTCTTTGCGGCCATTAACGATACCTTTATACCGTTCGTATTCTTAACGCAGATATACACCACTGCTGCATAGGCTTTCATTGAAGCATCGCAAAAGCCATGAATTTCGACGTGATAATTGGAATCCGAATAATGAATCCATCTTGGAATTTGAATTGATGGAATTTCATGCAAGCAATTGTAAAATTCCAACCATTTTTTGCTGATTTCATCTGATAATGTTTCATCCCATCCAATACCGATGAGCCATAAATCTTGTAGAAGTATTTTTGCTTGGACGTTTGTAGGAGCTATCCATCCTAGAGGATCAAATAACTTGGCGATTTCAGAGAGGCTTTTTCGTTTCGTTAGAGGTTTGATAAGCGGCTCCATGTGAAAAGTATATGAAAAACAATCGTTTACTGGATTCCATTGGGTACCCAGAGCCTTTATGTTCAAAGAGTTAGGCGCTAGTTAAGTAGCTCGTATGGAAAAACGTAATACAAGCGATTCAAATAGAGTTTATTTTATAATTAAAAAAAAAATACAAACCTAGTTAATCTATTTATCGCAAGTACCCCATTTTGGAGACTAAATCAAAAGGCTCCATATCCAAGCAAATTAGCTCTGCAATTAAATACGTTATTGTTATTGCTCGCGGATCGTTACTAACAACGATTTTTTTTTGTCTGTTTTTTTTGTATAGAATCTCTTCACTGGTATTACCGTCGACGTTTTGGGTGTCAACTATTTCTGTATTGTGAAATCGTTTCACATAAGCCAACAATGCGGTCGTTGTGAATCCTTTTGCAGCTTCACCTTTCCCGAGATATTTCGCAAGCGCGATATCGGCACTTGGCCCTTTTTCATCGTCTAAAACATCAAATATTGAAAAATTTCATTTGAATATACAACTACTTGCTCAGTGATTTAAACTTCTACCGGGCTTTTTATCAAAATGCTTCCAAATATTACTTTTATCGGAATTATATGCAAAAGCAGCTGAGCAGACGGACAAAAGTATCCGCCATTAGTTGTCTGCTAGAATTAAACGTTCATAAAAGATCCAAAGAAATTATTAGAAACTAAATTATTACAGAAAAAGAAACTTTCTGTATTTACAAAAAATATCCAGGTAAAACAAAACACTCCGCGTTTATTAACGTAAAAAAATATATAAAACGGTTAGAATTCAAATTTCGTCTGGACAAAAGTATTCGTCATATCCTAATTTACATGAAAGAAGTTAACAATTAATTATTGGAATATTAGCAATGTTCAGTATTTGGTTGACTTTCCTCCATGAAGGGTTTTTTTCTGCAACATCGGGAATTATATCCATCACTTCGTAGGACTCTGCGTATAGTACAAGGGTATCGATTCCTGTATCTTCCTTAAATGCTGCTGCGATGGGCCAGAGCTGTGGGGTGAGGATCAAGTGTAGTCCAACTCATTTTCTTCAATTTTCTGCGAGTTAGAGTTACAGTATTGTCGTGGAAAAAAATCGGTTAGTGATGTCTTTTGCAGCGATAAACAAGTTCAACCTGATTCAAAAAGTTGCAGTTTTCGATGAACTAGTTTTTGGTTCCTTTTTAACAATTTTCGAGATCTCTCGCTTATCTCTAGCATTAAGCTTGCTAGTTCTTCCACTTCTTTTAAGATTTCGAAAATCCCTACGGCCTGAAATCCGCTTTATTATATCGCGAACTGTGGTCCGACTGCGTTTCACTATTTGACAAATCTCCTCGATAGGTTTTCATGTCCATAAACAAATTTATAATTATTTTCCGTTCCTCCACAGTGGTTTCTTTCCCTTTTCGACCCATTTTTACTTTTAAAACTCGGAAAATACCTCACAAACGTAATCACGGTCAATTAGTTATGAAAAAGTGTCGTTGAATGGAAAATACCTCCCTTAAACGACTTCCCATTGAATATACTAACTTTATGGTTATCTCTGCACTGATTTTATCCCATTCGTTCTTTGTAATAGATTTCAGCTGACTTTTTGAAGTAATATGGTGATGTCTTAATGACTTGTTGAGGGAATCCCATAAATGTTCTATGGGGTTGAGGTCAGGTGACTGGGGAGGAGTTTTTGGAGTGTGAGGTATGTTGTAGAGAATCGACAAACGTACTATATCAGCGGTATGCTTTGGATCATTGTCCTGCTGGAAATAATAATCGTCTGCAAGATCCAATTTTTCGGCACTTTTTCTTAAATTTTCCTTTAAGATATTTAAATAATCTTCTTTCATTATACCATCAACAAATACCAGTTCTCCCACGCCAGATGCTGCCATACATTCCCATACCATCGCTGAATTGCCACCATGCTCCACCGTTACTTGAATGTCCTTATTGTCGAATTCAGTCTCGTCTCGCCTTTATACACGAATTCGTCCATCTGAACGGTACAAACAAAATTTGTTTTCGTCTGAGAAGTTGGCTTTATCCCAGAAGTTTTTTGTTTTGTTAAGAAACTCTTCCGCAAACTTTAACCTCGTTATTTTGTTAACATTACGTATGAAGGGTTTTTTCTGCAACATCTGGAATTATATCCATCACTTTGTAGGACTCTGCGTATAGTACGAGGGTGTCGATTCCTGTTTCTTCCTTAAATGTTGCTGCGATGGGTGAGGATCAAGTGTAGTCCAAATCATTTTCTTCAATTTTCTGCGAGTCAGAGTTACAGTATTGTCGCGGGAAAAAAATCGGTTAGTGATGTCTTTTGTAGCGATAAACAAATTCAACCTGATTCAAAAAGTTTTCGTTGAACTGGTTTTTGGTTCCTTTTTAACAATTTTCGAGATTTCTCGCTTATCTCTAGCATTAAGCTTGCTAGGTCTTCCACTTCTTTTAAGATTTCGAAAATGCCTACGGCCTGAAAACCGCTTTATTATATCGCGAACTGTGGTCCGACTGTGTTTCACAATTTGACAAATCTCCTTGATAGATTTCATGTCCATAAACAAATTTATAATTATTTTCCGTTCCTCCACAGTGGTTTCTTTCCCTTTTCGACCCATTTTTACTTTTAAAACTCGGAAAATACCTCACAAACGCAATCGCGGTCAGTTAGTTATGAAAAAATGTCGTAGACTGGAAAATATCTCCATTCGTGTGCTAGTAGTGTAGTAAATTTGTTTTGTTTGTAAATTCGTAGAATTTTAACTAGGAATGCAAGTCGTGAATACTTTTGTCGATTTTTTCTTGGAATGGAGGCATAGGACCATACCTTGAACGCTTAATGTGAACGTACCGACAAAAAGCCACGAGTTCACGGCTGTCTTTAGCAGTCACGGATTGTTTATGACGACAATTATTAACGCCTGCATCCTCCAAGCTCAACGCTAGTCAAGACCAACGTATCTCGGCAGATGATACCAGTCTATGCTTCTTCGTGTGTTCTGCAATCACACTGGTAAGAGCAAGGCCTATCTAAAACCTTTCCCAATCTTTGGATCATGGGATCCAGTTGAAAACGCAACTCCACGCCGAGCACAAGGTTTGCACGAGGCATTCCAAGGACCTGTGTGCTGTACAAGTACAGCACAACAGTAGATGCTCTACCCGCGATGTATGTGGTAAACCACAGCCACTACGTGTACCCCGAAGGGATCTCATCCATGGCTTTATTGGTTTGCCCATACCACGTCGTATCGATCAAGTCTCAAATCATTCATGCTCTACTATGATCAATCGATGTTCGATCATACCGTCTGTGCTGCGTAAGATTTTGCTCTCCTATGTACTATGACACCGGGGGAGGGTCAGTGTCACCTCGAACATAGGATCGCTACTTTCCTACGCAAAATACCATGCACTACCAATTCGACTCTATCAATAGTACAATGTCAGTTCAGCTTTACAATGTCAGTTCAGCTATAATGCTTCAATTAGCTCTCGTAAAGGTTGCTACGCCGGCCGTCCCGGCTATACCGAGCTCCTGCCCCTCACACACCTACAGCCAGCCTAATATCCGCTTAAGGATCAATTTTCACTTTCTTTTGGTCGGTTACGCAGTCCACCTATGATTTCTCGCCTTCCTCAGTCCGCTACTACTTTCACCATATACCAACATACATCCATTGACTGCATTCGTCTTGCTTCATTTTTCGCAATTTTCGGTTGGTTACTCATACCAAGCTGGCTTGTCCAGACTTCCGCATTTCACCTGGCTTACTAGTTGCTACTAGAATTCACATTCCGCAACCTCATTCCTCATTCAACTTACAACTTTCAAACGTTAACATCTTATATTCTTATTTTTCTTCAATTTTCGCATCATTCGGTTAGTTACTGGGCCGTGCCGGCTATACCGGACACCTGCATTTCACCTCCTTCATTCACCTACTACTATCCGCGGCTTCTTGATGTTTAGACCTTATATTGATTCATTTACTCATTCATTTATTCATTGAGACAAGATCGATACAACCCGGTACAGGGTTGCCAATACAGCCTCCCGTAGTACCAAGTTTCAAGTACTTGGTGCGGACCTTCGTGAAGCAAGCTTCACTTCAGTCTAATTCACACGCAACTTGATACCGACCGAACAGCTCGGGTTCATGGAGTTGCCACGCTTAGGAATGGAGGCAATAAGAAACATTGCTCCGTATAAGATGTTATAATGAAAATGCAGAGATAGTATTTTCGTAAGAATTCTCCTATATGGTGGGCCAAATACAAGTTTCTTTTTAAAAATGCAATAAAATGAAAAAAATTCAATTTTTTTTCCATGTATTATGGGTTCATTAGTAAGAGCAAACATTCCCATTAATGATGGAACACAACTTCGTTCAAGTGGCTGCCTCGGCTGGCTTCGCAGTAGCGCATTCTATCACTCCAATTTTCCAAGACCATGTCTATGGTTTCGGGCTGTAGCTCACAGATTGCTTGGATGATATTGGCCTTAAGTGCTTGAATCGTTTCTGGATTGTTGGCATAACATCGGTCCTTCACGGTTCCCCAGAAAAAAAGTCCAAAAGGGTTTTCCGAGCCCCAGATGCGGCAATTTTGTTTGTTAACGTAGCCTCCGAGATGAAAATGCGTCTCGTCAGAAAAGATGATTTTTCGCCCGCTTTGGAAATAAGTTTTCAATATTTCGCAACGTTGTTCAAGTTAAAAGCGACTCATTTCGTTCCGCGGAGGTATGATACTGACTTTCTGTCAAGATTTCGAGCGGGAAAAAGCTTTCAGTGTCAAAGTAACCTATAATTTAAAAAGAAACCACTGAATTGCCCACCCTATACATGTTTCTGGAAAATGAACAATTAAAGTCGATATACGTCGAGTGGCGAATACTTTTATCCATCTGTGTATATTCATTTCAAAAAATAATACACACCAACCGAATTGCATTGCTAGGGTTGTGTGTTGGTCTTGTAATGCGAAGGTCGTGAGTTCAAATTGCGGTCGACGCAATATATAATTCCAGCACATTGCCTGCTTGGATATATCTTGGTCACCTCAATCTACGAAAATGAAAAATTCGTAGAAACAGGGTTGTGCGAAGCACTAACTACCCTTCCACAATAAGTAATGAAAAATGTTAAGGAACCTGAATATCAGGAGGCCAAGGTCCGATTTGGGTTGTAGTGCCATTGTAGAAGATGTAGTAGAACCGATATGCATTGACAAGCTGTCAAAGCAACATGAAAAATGTTTATTTTCCGGGAATTCCTTGTCCATGGATTGAATGTATCGCGTTTCATGCGGAAATTTTTAACAAGTAATTGGAGTCTATTGACTAATTTGAGATTTGAAATTCGTAACGGTATTCGGCTAATACAAATATTCGTTTAATTCCCAATATTCGGCGAATGAAAATATTCATATTCGTTGCGTCACTGGTTTTTTGTATGTAAAACAAAAAAATGATCTATTGAAAATAAGCAACATGTTGAGAAAAACATCTTTGATGAATGATAATAGATACACAAACAAATATAAAAATGAATAAGCTGTTCAATTGCAGTCAAACTAAAAATACAACTGATAGACAGTTTTGAATTTAAATAAAAGAAATCCGAGGTATTAGTACAATAAGTGTTGGGCCGATTCAATTCCCTGATAAACGCTGCTGATTCACGAGAGAGGTAGATATCTATATAATCGTTGTATGTAAAAACTGTTTGTTTTTTCATTCGGAACGATCAACTGCGAATGTTTTTCTATTCCGGCTTCCAATTCTTGGATTTTCGGCACTGAGTCCTCATGTGTGCGGGTTTCTTGCAGAAAAAACATGTGGTCTGTGATTTGTCGAAAAACTGTCTTGGCCCTTGAGCTTCATAAGTCACCTTCAACGCCATATCGCCCGATTCACCATCGCGCTGCGGTATCCCACACAAAGGATACTTTTTACCGCGTTATTATTGAACACATCCTCGTTCCTGGTCTAAAGCTCAGAACGAGGTTATCGTAGCTCTTGGGTAATAAATTCAACAGCAGTGCACTGACCAAAAAATTGAGTTCTCTCATCTCCGCCAGCCGTTGAAACTTCTCGACTATCTCGTCGAGATGGGTGTGTGTCTGGATATTGTCGATACGACCTTTCCAACGATTTCCCGCAACAATCGAATCTTGTTGCCCGGCGTATCACGTTCGTGGACTTCTTTCAGTGCACTCCATGCAGCTTTCGCAGTGCTGATTTGTGTTATGTTGAATCGGCAACCGTATGAACGGCAACACCTCTTGATCGCTCTTGTCCCACGCCGTGGCCGCTTCTCCCTATGTCGGTCGATCACCATTGATCGTTTTCCAAAGCCCCTTGTGTTTCAGAATCGATTCCACGCGAAAGCTCCATTTGAAATAATTTGAATCACCCAATAGCTTCATTGGCAGTTTGTCACTGCCTCTGAGATCAATTGACATGATAAGTGGTCAAACTTTGTTAAAAAAAAGAAAAAACTCATGCGCTTTCGACGAAATATCCTTTGCTGCCAGCATCAGAATCAATAACATATTGAATTTTCTGTCTTTTGGATGGCCACCGATGATTGGCGAACCATTTCGGTCGGAACATCAATGCTTGCCGCAGTGATCGCCGTGACGAATATGTCGGCAACGAGTTCGAAACGTTTTTCAATTCGAATGGCTTCACGGTGCAACACACCGCTCCGTACTCACCCCAGCAGAACGGAGGTGCCGAGCGGAAAAAAACGATTACTGCTAGAAATGGCAAGATGCATGTTGGAGAAAGGGAGAAGAAAATGTGGCGACAAATTTCGTGCAGAATCGTTTGCCAAGTCGAAGCATCAAGGGAAACTCCATGAACATTGGTTTCGAAGAAAACCAGTGTACACTAACTTAAGACGATTCATGACGGTGTGCTTCGTGAAGGTTCTGGATGAAAAGCGGCGGCAGATCGACGACAAGACTGTCGAGGCAGGATTCATGATCACCCAAGGTCACGACACGAAGTCAAAGGCGCATGGACACAGTGTCGGAATATGAACTTAACAGACGTCTATTACAGTAGTCCCTCGTTAAGACGAACTCGACGGGGGAAAGAAATACTCAGTTCGTGTTAAATAAATACGTGTTATCCGAATTCGTTTAACATGAACTGGGTTCGTGTTATCCGAACCCGAATATTACACACATACTGCATCCATCTCCACGCAGTTAAACACAGTTTATATCCATTCTGTCCAAAAAATTTCAATAAAAAAATAGATCATGTATAGAAAAAAATAAATTTTTTCGATAACACTTATATAATGTACATAGCATACGATGACATACGAATTTATATTTCTACCTGTGTTTCAGAAAGTTGGTAATTGTGGTTTGTTGGTAAGTTTTTGAAAATTGTCGAATGCACTCTCTTCTTATCTTGTCCAAATTGTCGTCAAAACTTACATCTAGGTAGAAGTTTTCGCAAGACTTTGTAAAATCTCCAATGCCGTTATGACTTCACTTCGATTGGGCTTCTTTATTTCCTCGATCACTTGTTCTTCCTCTTCTTCTTGGTCTTCTCTTTCCTGTCCTTCTTCGTCGGATAAACTACACACTGGTAAGTTTTCGTCTAGTGAAAGGAACTCAGAAAAAGTAAGAGCTACAGGTGGTTCAGTTGCCACTACGAGTCCCTCCCAGTCTTCTGGTCCGTCGATCATAATTTCCAGGTTTAGTAGAGGCGAAGATGTTGGTTCAACTTCCATGGGATTGTCCGAGTTCACGGTGGTCCAAGCTTTTTTGAAACAATTCGATATGGTTGTTGGCGAAACGTTGTTCCATGAAGCAGTCATAGCTCTCATCGCTTGTAAGATGTTCCATTTTACAAGAGCCTGGTCAGATTCAATGGAAAGTATGGCGTTTCGCACAAGTCGCGTTTTAAAATGGCACTTGAAAGCAGCAATGATTCCCTGGTCCAATGGCTGGAGACGACTGGTGCAATTTGCTGGGAAAAATACGACTTTTAGATTAGGCAGCTCCAAGTCGTAGATTTTATAAGCGCTGCAGTTATCCATTGTTAGCAGGACGTGTCGATTTTCCCCTGCCATTTTCCTTTGAAATTTCATTAGCCATAAACGAAATGAGGTCGAATCAACCCAAGCATTTTTTTGGTTGGTGTATTCAAATGGTAAATTCTGACGATTTATTTTGTTCATACATCTTGGGTTTTGGTATTTTCCAATAATCCATAATTTCAGTTTTTCGGAGCCTGTAGCATTGCAACATATGACTACAGTTAATCGCTCTTTGTTTTTTCCGCTACCGTGGCACTTGTTTCCCTTAAAATCGAGAGTACGATCTGGCAGCAAGTTGTAGTACACCCCTGTCACATCGATGTTAAAAATATCTTTGCCGTCGTAGTTTTTCTTTACTTCTTCAAACTCTTTTAGCCATTCGCTTACGGTTTTTTCACTGACCTTGTTCAGTTCTCCGCTCACCACAAGAGACCCAATTTTAAATCTTTTTTGGAATCTCCAGAGCCACCCATCGCTACATTTAAAATTTTCGAACCCGAGTGAATCACTTATTTCTTTAGCTTTTTCTTTAACTAGTGTTCCCGAAATCTGCACATTATTGTCTCTCACTTTTGTAAACCACTTCAAAAGTTCCTTTTCCACGTCCTCGTTCGTAGCTTTACGGAGTCGCTTTGATGAGCCGGATGATCCTGAAGCAATAGCAGCGTCTATTTTTTCTTTGTTTTTGATGATTGTCGACAAAGTTGATTTTGGGATGCTGTATTTTTCCGCTATTTTCGTTTTCGATATCAAACCACATTCCACTTCTTCCAGAATTTTTCTCTTTATCGAAAGATCAATAGATCTTTGGACACTTTTCTTAGCACTCATTTTCCCTTCATAAACTCAAGAAAGACGCGATAGAACTAGAGCGAATCGTCAAAGCAAACAGTAACGATAAAGGGCAGATCGCAAGTCTAAGCATAAAAGCATAAACAAACGGTAAACAAAGACTCCTTGGCTTTTCTTTTTTTTTCGTTTCCATCGTCAATCATATAATTCGTGTTAACCGACATTTTCGTATTGGCGTTACAAAATTGAGTTCGCAGTTCGTGTTACCCGAATAATTCGTGCTAGCCGGGGATTTTTGAAACCATTGGATTTAATGGGGGAAAAGAAATGGTTCGCGTAAACCGAATGTTCGTGTAATCCGGGTTCGTATTAACGAGGGATTACTGTATCTGAATTTTTTGGAAGATGTTGCCTACGATTAATTGTTAATGCGCTTTCACACTCTAATAGCAATTAATTTATTTTAGCCCAGATATACCCTATAGGTAGTGCATAGAAATGTTTTTTTTTTCAAACGTTGAATGTGAAGTATCAACCTAACACATTGTAGACCAGTTTATTACCACCAGGCTATACCCAGGCCTAATAAAGGACAGAAACACGCCCCAGGAGTTATGTTCTCGTGATATGGAGGCCAGTATAATTTACCCACAGCCAGCGTGCTTGCACTGAAAATTCCAAACGGACTTTCATCGATTTGAATTAAATATACCTTCTACAACCAATCCAGCTAGGGTGTAGCCTAGTAGGTAGCGTGTTGGTCTACAATACGAAGGTCGTGAGTTCCAGCACACTGCCTGCTTGGGTGTACTTTGATCATCTCAATCTACGAAAATGAAAAAATCGAAGATAGAGGGTTGTACGAAAGTCCAATAAAGTCCACAATAAATAATGAAAAATGTTAAGGAACCTGAAGGTCCGAAGGTCAAGGTCCGATTTGGGCTGTAGTGCCATTGTAGTAGTAGTAGTCCAGTACTTTATACCGCCCAAATACGCTTCATTAAAATTGTGAAGACTAGCACAAAGCTACAGTTCATATCGAGTGCGACTGGTGCCGACTGAATTCATTCATACTCGTACCGCATGTATTCAAGAATTATCACACCACAACGACAGTTCTCTAACCGCACAACAATATTATTAATGCCGCTAATATGTGTTCATCCTCAAGCATAGTTTAACACTTGAAAAATATATTAACATATCAAAAACCCAAAAAAAAAAAATTCAATCAATTTTTTATTTCATTCCCCAATACCATTTCCTATAAGAAAATGTTTTTAAATTTGTCATTGAAATCGCCCAGATAAAAAAAACTTTATACTTAAAAAATACGAAGAAAATGAAAACTACCACGCAAGCGAACTGTTAAATATTGTTTTCAATTTGGGATTAGAAATTAAACCAAAAAAAGATAGAAACTATATTATATATATATAAAAAATATATTTATACACTTCATAAAATATATTCAAGTGCTTCTTACATAATTACTTAAATTACAAATTCATATTAATAAAAAAAGTATATTACTATTGCTTAGGGATACAACTAGTAAATTTTCGTGTATAGAAAAGAAAAACAATTGAAATGAATTATTAATAAAAAAATATGTTTTCCAATTTGACAACCTTAAAAATAAACAGTGTTATATTTTTTTTCATTTGATAACATACGTATACTTTCAGCATCAAATTAAATACGGTAAAACAACAAATAACAAACAAGTAAAAATATCCAATTTTCCTTTTACTCAAGATTCTTTCAATGTGGTAACGTTTGCATGCGTCGATAATAGTGATTCAGGTACGTCGACACAGTGATTATGTCGTAAGGTAAACGTCGACTAGGCCGCATAGCACTTATCGCACGAAAATATTCTTTTTATGACTCTGTATGGAAGAGTTTCAGCGCCCAATGGTGCAGTCGGTGTTTACCTTTTCTCTATTTTTCATACCAATTTCAACCAGACCAAACGCAAACTTCACCGCATTGGTTCTATTTCGAAAAAACCATCCAAATCCAAAGTCATTTCATTTTAAAACTTTCCTAGTCATAAAACTTATTCAAATTCCTCTACATCATAAAATTGTATATTTACAAAAAAAAAAAAAATTCAAATAAAAATAGATCATAGAATTTCTTTCTTACTTTTTTGTAGAAACATATACAAAAGTCAATTTGCAATTTATTGTAAAATATTTATAAAAAAAAAATTCACAAGTTTAGGCAATAAATAAAATTAAAAAAACAAAAATTTTGTAAATAAAATCTAAATTCATTTAAATCCTGAACAATGTCTAGTTGATAAGAGGGTTGAAAAAAAATTTTTCATTAAAAAAAAAATTAAAATAATTTATCTTAATATTATTTCGTTTAGTAATTAATTTTGATAAAAACAAAAAAAAAAATTAAAATACAAGATTAAAAAGAAAATGTTATGCTTGATCCCCGCCCCATTTCAACGTGTGATAAAGCGAAAAAAAATAAAGAAAAATTCAAACGGCTCTACAGTAAATATTTCATTTCCCAAAAAATTCTCATTTCATTCATATCTATTAAAATAATAGATTAAAAAAAAAAAATAAATAAAATAGCACTTAAAAAATAAGTCTACTTGCAGTAAATTTTACAATTTATACAAAATATAAAATGGTACTCAACATTTTTTTTTTGAAAAAATTAAATTACTAACACGTTGTTGTTGATAGATTTAAAATAAAATTAAAAAATAAGCGCTCGTAAAAGACTGATTAATACAAAAACACAAAAAAAATGTTTTATATTAAAAGTATAGTTAAAAATTAAAAACCGAAAAAAAAAATAAAAAATTGAAAAACCGAATTGAATAAGCAACACACACACACACACAAAAAAAAAGAAACAATTTACATTTTCGCATTCAGTATTTTTTTTTATATAAATTAGATTTGATTTAATTTTTTCGTTCTCTTGTTTCTTCGAAAAATTCAAAATAATTTCTAAAATTTCTTTATTACGGTTTTTGAGTTTTTATTGTATAATGTATAATTTCTTAAAAAATGTTTGTGCAATAATCGTTTGGATATTTTTTAATATTAGAAAGAAAGATAATGTTAACTTGCGAAATTTTTATTATTAGGAGAGTAACCCCTGAAAAAAATGAAAAAAAATTTTCACATTAGTCCAACCCAAGGAGGATATATAAAAAGGAGTGACTATGAGCATGCTTTGCCTTGTAAGCACAATGGGAATGAATGTATTTCCCTCCCTTACTACCGAAATGCTCGAAATTTTTCGAAAAAAATCGTTTCGCTATCTTTGTCTGGCACACATAAAAATATTGCAACTAACTCTTTCCCACGATAAATTGTTCGAAACAGTTGTCAAATTTTCGAAAAAATTGTTTCGCTATCCTTGTTTGACATACTTAAACCCAAAGTAAGTCTCTGTCCCGCGTTAAATTGTCCGTTGCTAAAGTACTTAGCTTAAACACAAACCAAAACTAATAAAAATTGAAAAAATAAAAATTTTTGAAATGAAACAGCAAACACCATTGTATTGAAAATTACTTTATTGCTGACTGAATATTAGCAACCAAGAAAGAATACAAATTATTGTATCTTTTTTGTAAAAGTTTGAAGCCAAGTTAAGCTTGGACACAATTTTCGAAAATTTCCGAATCAAAAAATATTCCCACATGAGACAGACTATCAGGTACTCCTTTTATATATCCTCCTTGGTCCAACCCCTAGAAGTGATCGAAATTTTGCCACTAATTATTATTTGTGACGTTTCAGCCTTGAAGGTAAATTTAATACAATTATCGTATTCGAGCAGTAATCGACATCATTGCGAATGTACAATGCAATCCCGTTTTGTCTAAAAAATGGCTGCTCTAAAAAATATTTCGAAACATTAAATTGATGCAAATCTTCGTCATTGGTAACTTAAGTTTAACTAAGAGGCGGTTTAGCTGAGTATTTAAGGTCGGTTTAAATTGTGCTGATTTACAATATCTGTAGAAATAGTGAGTGAGATAGCTTATCGGATTTTCAACGGTGCAGAAGCCGCTGTAAAATACAGTGTGTTCAAGAAGAACGTGTCTAAAAAAGCAATAAATACTACGAAATTCAATGTACAGAGTGAGCCCATATAACTGTCGCACTTTATTTTTTGTAGGAAAAAAAAAACTACAAGATATCTTGAGCAACAAAACAAATTTATTTATTATATATACTGTAGGCTTACATTATGTGTGCTTAAGTTCAAATCTTTCACCTTTAAATTTTTTTACCAGCCTCAAAATTATTGCAGGCGGCACGGACCACTTCGTCTGGAATTTCATTCCAAATTTTTATTAAAACACGCTTGAATTTGTCCAATTTCATGTTTTATATATATTTTTTAATTTATCAAGCATGTATCCCCATATACAGAAGTCCAATGGATTTAGATCCAGGGAAGATGCAGGCCATTCATCAACCGCAATAAAGCATGGAAAATTATCCTTGCACCAGCGCTGAACAGTTTTTGTCTTGTTGAAAACAATATGGCTCGCTGTCGAAGAGCTCAGATGCATGAGGGTAACAATGATTGGCAAGCACTTCACCCAAATAGTATTGTGCATTGATTTTGACACCTTTATCAATAAAAAGAAGGGGAAGCTTGCCTTTTGTGGATATGGCCCCCACACCATGACAGACGTTGTATTTTGATATCTCTCAACAGCAATTTTATCTGTTGGGATATCCTGCATACTTGTTGCATATACGCGATCATTGTGTGGGTTGTGGCTCTTTTGCAATATGAATAGTTTTTCATCAGAGAACACAATATTGCAACTTGCGTGCCGCTGAAGCAACAAACCACTTCTTTCCTGTCTCATTTTTTTCTGACGCTCCGTAAGACCATGAGTCCTCTTTTTTTATGCAAGGCTTTTGTCCCAAGTCCTCTTTTAAAACATTTCGAATGGTTTTACGGCTCACATTCAGCTCTTTGGCTAGATTTCGAGCTGATCTTGCGCAGTTTCGCCTAATTCTTTCACGCACGTTTTTCACCAGTGCAGTTGTTCTTACTGTTCCTTTTCGCCCTGGTATTTTAGCTATTTTAACACTTTCAGTTGTCTTAAATCGAGCCACAGTGCGTTGAACAAATCTACGGTTTACACCTATGTCTTTTAGCAACTTAACTATCTCGCCTATCTTTTTGCCTTGCATGTGTAATTTTTGCACTAACTCTCTTTTTGCTTCCATCTTTCACATAATTTCAATTGTTACTGGCCATGTCAAAACTATACTCAGTTAATTTCACAACAAAACATGCAAAGGCGACAAGAATCTGCTTGTTTGCATACGAATAACGGTGCTTCGAAAAACTGCGACAGTTATTCGGGCCCACGCTGTACACCTGGTTCTGTTTTTACACGATAGATACGTTCCTGAAAAATACGTGTAAAAAAAATTCATGCAAAAAAAGATATTGTCTCTACGGAAGAAAAGAAGTTTGGTTCCGGATCTAAAAAATCAGCAAAAACCATATGAAAATATTCGTTTTAAGCGGTTGTATCAAAGATGTAGTATTAGGTGGTAGAAATAAAATTTGTACGTTTGGATTTTCCAAGACAGGATGGCCAGGTGCATTGTCAAAAATTAGAAGAACTTTAAATTCGAATCCTTTCAAACTCATGTAACGTCTGACTTCTGGGACGAAACATTTGTTAAACTATTCTGTAAAGATAGCAGTGGTCACCCAGGCCTTCTTGTTTGCCATCCAGTGAACAGGCAGTTTATTCATATCCACACTTTTCATTGAACGTGGGGTAAGGGCCCGATTTACCAGCAGTGGTTTCATTTACGATCTCCGGAAGCGTTCGAAAAATAATAAGGTCACACGATCCTTGGCTACCACCAACAGTTTTCTGCGATTTGGCTACGTACGTTCTGCTCGGCATTCGATTCCAGAAGAGACCACTTTCATCTGCATTCCACATTTGATCAGCAATTTTAGCAAGTTCCTAATATGTTAATTTCGAAACTATGTTAATATGACGTCCAGTCACCGCTTTTGTCTATAATTACCTGGCATCTTCTTTGACAACTTTGGCTAAATTTTTTAGCGCAATCCACACACTCCAAATTTATTTTAAATTTCGAATAATCAGTTGCGTAGTGGATATTTTTTTTTCCTTTTAGCTTAGTCTTCATGAGCAACCACACATTTTCAATGGGATTTGCTTCGGGACTCTGCGATGATCAGTCCAACATCGTTATCCCGTTTTCTGTCTTCCACGATGTGCAGAGGCGACTTCGATGTTTGGAGTCGTTAGCTTATTGGAGAATCAAGTCATCGTTTCGGGGTCCATAAAGCAACTCAGCAGACTTTAACAATCCCTTCTTGTATAAATTCAGCGTAAATTCAGCATTCAGATTTTTGGTGAAAGCAATCAACCTTCCGAATCCTTTTCCAGAGAAGCATATGCTTCTAGTTGTATTTGTGGACACCCGAACTCCTTTTTTAATTAGTTTTTCCTTCGCTTGTCGCAGAGTTAATGTCGGGTTTTTCCTGAATAGCTGAGCGATCAATCTATCATTTTTCTTCAATGGCACGGCAGCCCAAATCGGGCCTTGGCGTCCTGATTTTCAGGTTCCTTAACATTTTCATTGCTTATTGTGGAAGGGTTGTTAGATCTTCGCCCAATCCTCTATCTACGAATTTTTCATTTTCGTAGATTGAGGTAACCAAGGTATATCCAAGCAGACAGTGTGTTGGAATTATGCGTTCACCGGGATTTAAACTCATGACCTTCGCATTGTAAAGCAAAACTCTGCCCACTAGGCTACACCCCAGCTATCATGCCTTTTTGATGTACCTCTTTTAAGGTCTCTATCTGGCTCATCATCGACATCACAATGCTCTTTATACCTCGTGGTCCACTTCTTTACATATGAATAACTGGTTTTGGTATATTTTGCGGCCTGCCTCACTGTCCTTGAGGATGGGTAACCAGAAAAACAATTTCGAAACGTTTTTTATGAAGAGCACTCATTTTTTTACTTGTTATCTTTGCGAAAGATCAAACTGTACTGACCAAATGACTCAGTTTGTACTCTATAAAAGGTTAAAGATATATTTTCTCTTCAACTGAAACACACTTTGGAAAAGATCCGCCCTGGCTTCGTCTCGTTTCTCAGCGGGGATTTCGTTTAACAGTGAAATAAGAGTTTTGCACAGTAAGGCATCACTAAAATATTAAAAAAAAAAAAAAAAAAGATGGCATCAACTGAGAAGCAATTGTGTAAAGTGTGCAAGAAACCTGCGAGTGTTACGGGAAATAAAGTGATAATATGTGATGGACAGTGTAAACAATTGGTTCATAAAGTTTGTTCCGGACTAAATAAAAAAGAATTAGCACATTTAGAGGCTGACGATAGTGCGTTGTGGTTTTGTGCTCCATGCAAGCTTGACAGGCAGAAAAGACGTTCTACAATGGTTCGAAATAGTGTTGAATCTATAAACAGCGATTTTGATGGCTTCCAAGGTAAGCAATGTACCACTAGAGTTAATCTAGATACTTTAAACAACAAGCTGGACTCAATGCTTGCATACCAGTCGAAACTAGAAGGAAAAATTAGTTCTCTCCAGACCGTACTTGAAGATTACAAATTATTGATGGAAGACTTACAGCAAGAAAATATTTCTATCAGAAATAAAAATGTTCAACTTGAAGCAGCCTTGAATAACTTGGAATACAACATTGATGCACAAAAACAGGACAAATTGTCATCAACATTTGAGATCGCGGGAGTTCCAGTAGCTGAAAGTGAAAATTTTGCAACCATCTTCCAGAATCTTCTGGCAAACTTGGAAATTCCACCAGCTGATGCTACTAATTTCGCTATCGAGTCGCGACGTTCAGCCCGCGGAAGCCCGAAGTCTGGTTTCCCGCCAGTTCTGGTTTTCAAAACTAGTACTAAAGCACTTCACGACGAAATTTTAATGAAAAGTCGAACTATAAAACTGACAGCAAGCCAACTTGTTGTTACCGGAGACAAACGACCAATATATATAAACTCATCACTAACACCACGTAATAATTTTCTCTTCAAGAAAGCAAGAGACATAAAACGGAATGGCACAATTAAATTTGTTTGGGTAAAACATGGCAAAGTTCTTATTAGAAAAGACCAAAAATCTAAAACAACTCATTTGAAACATCACTCACAATTAGATGCATTTGAATAGCTACTCCCTGCCATTTTACCCAAATGTCTACAAGATAGAAGAAAGAAAATTATCATCATCATCAATGGCGCGACAGCCCAAATCGGGCCCTGGCCTCCTGAAGTCGTCGCCTCCAATCGTCTCGATCCAAAGACCGCGTCCTCCAGCTGCTAATTTTTAAAATGGCTTTGCTGTCTTCATCAACCGAGTCTTCCCATCGCTTGCGTGGTTTGCCTACTGGCCGGTTACCACTCGCTTTGCCTTTAAGAGCACGTTTGGGGATTCTTCTGTCTTCCATTCGCTCTACATGGCCAGCCCACTGCAGTTTACGTAGCTTGATGAACGTTGAAGCTTCTGGCTCGTCGTAGAGTTGATACAACTCATGGTTGTATCTTATTCGCCATTCCGTTCCTTCCTTCACAGGTCCCAAAATTCTTCGGAGGACCTTTCTTTCGAATGCGTTAACTGCTTTTTCGGAAGTTCGCGTTAATGTCCATGTCTCGCTGCCATAACAGAGCACAGGTCGTATAACAGTTTTATAAATCCGCAGCTTATTGTTCCTGTGCACTTTCTTGGATTTCATTATTGGAAGTACCGAATAATACGTCTTATTTGCAAGTATTATCCGTCGTTTGATTTCGTCTGTTTCATTACCGTCCTTTGCTAGATTAGCCCCAAGATATATGAAGTTGTCCACACTCTCCAAATTATATTCCGCAATTGTTATGTTTTGTCTGATTGGCGTTCTCCTTCTTGTTTGCGTCATTACTTTTGTTTTGCTTTCATTAATGCGCAACCCGACTTCTTTTGCGGCGGAGTCAAGATTGACAAATACCTCCTTCGCACTAGGGAAGGATCTTGCTAGAATGTTAATGTCGTCAGCGTATGCTACTAGTTGGGTGGACTTGAATAGTAGTGTCCCGTTGGTGTCGACTGGGATTTTTCGGACGACATACTCTAGTGCCAAGTTGAAAAGCATAGGAGCTAGACCATCTCCCTGCTTTAAACCACATTCCGTTCGAAAGCTGGTTGTGGAATCGGTTTGTATTCTCACCTGGGATTCAGTGTTCGTCATTGTGAGTCTTGTTAGTCGGACTAGTTTTGGAGGAATTCCAAAGTCAAGCATGATTTGGTACAGTACGCTCCTGTCGATACTGTCGTATGCTTGTTTAAAATCTACGAATATTTGGTGCACGTCTGTGTTATATTCCCAGCATTTCTCAAGCACCTGTTTCACCGAGAATATCTGGTCTGTTGTAGATCGTCCGGTTCTGAATCCGCCTTGGTATTCGCCAATTATTTGGTTAGTATAGGGCTTAATACGACGTTCAATTATTTTTGTCAGTATTTTGTAGGACGTACACAACAATGATATACCTCTGTAGTTCTCACAGCAGAGTTTGTCTCCTTTCTTGTAAATTGGACATATAATGCTTTTTCGCCAGTCGTCGGGTATGATTTCCTCTGTCCAAATTTTGCATATCATGTTGTATAGTATTTCAGCGACACAGTTTCCACCGTTTTTCAGAAGTTCAACTGGTATTTCGTCAATTCCCGGCGCTTTGTTTCGTTTTTGGTCACATAGGGCTGCTTTGATTTCAGCAAGCGTGGGTGGTGTCGATGATGGTTCATGTTCGTCAGTTGAGGCTTCAATTGAAATGTTGTTTGTCGTTATCGGTGCTACTGGGATGGGATTCAAAAGATGTTCAAAGTATGAAGCCCATCTCCTTTTGATTTCTTCTGTGTCGCTGATGATATTGCCCTCTGCGTCTTTGCAGAGACTGGTTTTTGGTTTATATCCCTTTTTTAAATCTTTTACTATGGCGTATGCGTCCCGCGTTTTATTTTTTCTCATGTCGTCGTCCATTTTTTGTATCTTGTCATTATGGTACTTCCTTTGTTTTCGTCTGCAGGTCTTTTTCGCATATCGCCTAAGCTCGTCATATCTTTCTTTTTTGGCTCGTGTTGGTCGTTCAGTAAAAATTTTGTAAGCTTCGTTCTTTCTATCTATTGCGTCGCGACATTCTTGGTCGAACCAATCATTATTTTTTCGCCGTGCTTGATACCCTAATACCTCTTCCGCGGAGGATTTGATGCCGTCTCGTATTTTTATCCACGCATTATCCACTGGCATATTTTTGATATCTTCATATATTGGTGTCAGGTGTTTATTACATGCTAACATGTAAGCCTGCGCCACCGTTTCGTCGTTAAGCTTGTCGACATTGAATTTGCGAGCTCTACTCGTTTTCGAATATCCACGACAAGCTATTTTGCATCGATACTTAGCTCTGACTAGATAGTGGTCAGAGTCACAATTCGCACCGCGGAGAGTTCGTACATCAAGTATGCTGGAAGCAGCCCTTTTCTCAATTAGAACGTGGTCTATTTGGTTGAAGGTGTGACCATCTGGTGATGCCCACGTTCGTTTATGAATATCGCGATGTGGGAAGCACGTAGAGCTTACTATGATATTTTTGCTGCTTGCGAAATCAATAAGACGTTGGCCATTGTCGTTGGTTATGTCATGGAGACTGTGCCCTCCTGTTGTTCCTCTATGAGCCTCCTCCTTTCCGACTTTTGCATTAAAATCACCTAAGACAATTTTTAGGTCATTCGAGGGCAGTGAGTCATATGTTGTCTCTAGGGTGGCATAAAATTCGTCTTTAGTTATATCGTCCTTGTCTTCTGTTGGTGCGTGAACGTTGATCAACCAAGTGTTGAAGAATTTAGTCTTTATTCGGATTGCACACAATCTTTCACTTACTGGTCTGAAGCTCGTGACCTGCTGTTTAAATTTTTTGTCAACGACAAAAGCGACTCCAAACTCTCTGCTTCCCGACAATTTTCCACTTGGATAGATTGTGTGTGATCTCATGTCCATGATTTCGTTACCGAGCCATTTCGTTTCTTGGATGGCAGTTATGTTGATGTTGTGTTTTGCCACTTCTTCGAGAAACTCTTTCAGAGCTCCTGTCCTAAATAAGGATCGAACATTCCAAGATCCAATAGAGTAGTCCATTTTTCGTTTGCGGGGTCGTTGCCGTTGAGTCCATCCTTTCCGAGGCTGTTCTTCAGGTTTCTGGACAGTGTTCTTTTTCCGGTGATGCGTTGTCGGCGCCTCGCCCAACCCCCGACCTGGAGGACCGGTCCTACTTATTTATTACACCCTAGTAGGAAAAGGGTGGGAGTTTTGAGCTAAATATGACATGCTGGAGTTCTCACAGCTATGCTGCAAGTCCAACTATGTCATACTTTTTGCCTACTTCCTGAGACGCACTGGTGTTACTGGCCATTCAGGTTAACTCCATGTTCCCTCCTCCTTTCTCAACTCGGGCTTGGGACCGTCTATGGCGGAGTTAGAAAGAAAATTAACTACACTGCATTTTACTGGTCCCGAAACATTTAAAATTGTTTATTTAAACGCACGAAGCTTAAAAAATAAAATCTCTGATGTGGAATACATATTAAATTCAACAACAAATCGTATCCATGTCTTAATAGTGGTTGAAACTTGGCTAAAATCGGACTCTGCAAATTATTGCTCGATAAACCACTACAACAGCTATTTTGCCTGTAGATCAAACAGAGGTGGAGGTGGTGCAGCTATTTTTGTTCACAACTCTCTACCTCATAGCCTAATTCTCAATAATAGTAACGATAACGACAGCTTCATCGGAATAAAATTACTCTCCAACACAAAACCTCTGAGTGTGATAGGAATTTATCGAGAACCAATTACGACCACTACTGAAATAAACTATTTCCTAAGCAAATTCGAAGAAATCCTAATGTCAAATAATACACCCACACTCATTGTTGGCGATATGAACTTTGATTTACTTGATCTGACACCAAATATAAAAAACTATATGGACATAGTCAACACAAACAACTTCTACTTCTGTAATTACAAAATTGCTACTCGAATTCCTACCAATACTAACCTCGATCATGTGCTAACGAATGACCTCACACAACAACTAAACTTACAACTAGTCCCGTATGAACTACTCGATCACAAAGTTATTTTCATTGAACTAGAAAATACTACCTTCCAACACAATACGGAGAATGATAACAATATAAAGCGATATCGCAAAAAGGTAGACTACAACAAATTAAAGCAAATTATTGCCAATAGTCCAATTGCGGTAGACACTACGAAATCTACCTCTATTATGTTGTCATCGTTTGTCAATGAACTGCATGATCGCATCGGTAGTAGCACGTCAAGAAAACCTGAACTCCCTGCAACAGCAAAATTTACAAAACCATGGATGAATGAAAAATTATTCAAAACAATTAAGGCAAGACACTTCTGGTTTAGCAAATGGAATGATGACAAAACTAACGATGTACTGAAATGCGAATACTTATACTGGAGAAACAAAGTAACATCATTAAAAAGAAATATTAAGGATGCATACTATAAGACTAAATTTAGCAATAATATCGACAGTGTCCAAGGTACATGGAACACTATCAAACAGTGCATTTATGATAAAAATATTACTAGAAAACCATCTCCGCTTCTTCAGAATCTCGATAACGATGAATCGAAAACTAAAGCAATAAATGATGTTAATGAATACTTTACAAATGTAGTTCAACTCTTAATAGCTAACTCCAATAATAGCATATTTCACGAAAGTTACGCTTCGATGAGTCCATTTCACTTTGAGAAAACAAACTACATTGAAATAATAAAAATCATCAGCCAACTGAAAAACACAGCTTCCACAGGCTACGACGACATTTCAACTAAAACTCTAAAGGAATGTAAGGAACATCTTGCTGGACCAATATCAGCAATCATCAACTCTTCGCTAGTCTCAGGTGTTGTTCCCGATAATTGGAAAATTAGTAAAGTAGTTCCAATTCACAAATCTGGCGATATACATGACCTAGGGAATTTCAGGCCGATAAGTATACTACCGTCAATAGAAAAAATACTTGAAATAGTTGTGAAGAACCGGCTTCAGAAATACTTTCAAAATAATCAACTAATATCTAAGAACCAATACGGATTTAAGCCTCAATCTGACACCAAAGCAGCTCTTTTTGACATAATTTCCACTATTCAATCTGCGATTGATAACCAATACAACACAGCTGCTGTCTTCATCGATTTATCAAAAGCTTTTGACACGGTAGATCACGATATCTTACTTAAAAAGTTATTCGCTGTAGGAGTTAGAGGTATAACTTATTCATGGTTTAAAAGTTATCTTACTGGAAGGTTGCAATATGTTGAACTCGACAATTTAAAAAGCTCAAAACTTCCAGTTGTCACAGGTGTTCCGCAAGGAAGTGTCTTAGGACCTATCCTTTACAATCTATACTCAAACTCCATAACCACACTTGAGTTAAATGGCAACATATCCCTCTATGCAGATGACATCGTACTAACCTATAAAGCAACAAGTCTAGATGCCTTAGAACGAGAAATTAACATAGACCTCGAGCAAATAAACCAATGGACAAGTAAACACAAGCTCGTTGTTAATATTAGGAAAACAAAATACATGCTTTTTAACGACTCATCATCGCTTGATATAAACTTCAACCACGAAAAAATTGCAAAAACCGATGAATTTAAATATCTCGGAATCATTTTAGACTCGCAACTCACCTGGGATTCTCATATTCAATCCATCAGGAAAAAAATTGCTCCGATAGCTGGTATCTTCAAAAGGATAAGCAATAACGTTCCTGAAGTACACAAGAGCGCTATATTGCATTCACTATTTCTGAGTCACATTCAATACGGTATAGTTATTTGGGGCTCAGCATTTAAATCTAAGCTTATACCAATTCAACGATTACAAAACAAAGCTATAAAAAACTTATTCAGCATTAACAAAAGAGAACGAACAAAAACTATCCATCAGTCTCATCATCTTCTTACTCTAGAAGAACTGCACCATCTGGAATCCGCGAATCAAATGAACATGATAAAAAATCATCTCACAAATACGAACTTAATTCTGGAATATCACAGCGATAACCATGGGTACAATACCAGACGGGCAGATGACATCTACCTTGAAACTGCGCGCACTACACGATATGGCGCAAATGGGATAATGACTAGGTCGATTAAAAACTACAATGAACTTCCACAGACGATCAAGAGGGATCCAGATAAATTCAAATCTAAATTAAAAGAATATTTATTAAACTTAAGCTCATAATTTAGCTAATCTAAATTTAAATTACATTAACTTCTTTCTTTCATTTTTAACTCTTGCTATTATGTCTTATTTTCATTTTATTGTTTCCTATTTAATATCTTATTTTTCTTGCTCACTTTGCATTTTCTGTTTATTCATTATTTGTCATCAAATCACTAAATGTAATTTATAAATACAATCCATACGAGCTATGCTCACGGATGATTTTACGAAATAAATTATTATTATTATTATTATTATCTCGATCTTCTGCTCGTTTCTTAACGGCTGCCGCCGCGTCTTCAATCGCTTTCAACGTGAATCCAATGGTATTCTTTCTTTTCGGGGGTCGTTGGAACGCATCTGACGCTCTTGAACTCGTAGTCTGCGGAGATTTGGGTCCTGGCGAACTTTGTTCACGGCCCTCGTTTCAGCTCTTCAGCGATTTGCTTCCAAATCCTATTTTTGTAAGTTTCGCCGAAGTACTTTTTGTTTAATTTATCGTAAAGTACACTATTGGCTTGCACTTTAACAATAAGACTATCCTCGAATGAAATGTCTTCGGTCAGCTCCATTTTAAGAAAAAAATTATTTCGATTATCAGTCTATCGACACAAACTTGTTGATCAGTATTTGATATTGATATATCCCGATATTTATCTTTTTCAGCTGTCAAACTTCTCTTACCTTAAGGTTATTATGGTTGGGTATAAGATTCGTTAACCATAAATCTGTTTCGCTAGAAGAATTTGAGTTTTCATTTACCATAATTTGGTTTCTGTGCTTTAAAATAGACTTTAGGCAGAAATCTTTCTTATGATAGAAACTACAGCAAACATTTACAGCGTTGAGATCTGCAGAAATCGAAAAGCAGGTGGTCCGCTCGTGTCATTCATTATAGATTTTCAATAAGAAATTGTCTATCTCGCTCATTTCCATACAAAATGAAAATCATCACAATGTAAGCTGGTTTGAGATACTGAGAAAGGTCTTAAATCTGAAATACTATTTGACGTCCTCCTTTTTGAAATAGGCACCAGTTTATCCAATTTTCAGCTAGGCGAGATTCTGTCCAACGTGCATCTAAAGGTGGGATTTGGCTGGTGCGTTTGATCGCAACGATTGATTGCATTATACTGCTCTTTGTTATAACTCAAAAGAAACACGAGTTTTCTGGACGGCTCGCTAAGATAGAAGACCGGAAAGCGATTGCCATCTTTCAATTTTATTCACTTCACACTAGATTCACTTCCTGGCCTTATGTTCTACCAAGTTTGAAAAATGGGCTGATTCGACAGGAGCAAATTGGTGCAGCCATGGATGAGGTTCCTTCGGGGTACACGTAGTGGCCTAAATTATGTCCACATCGCGGGCAGAAATTCTTGGGATTGGTATGGAGTCGCTTAATGCAACTGGGCGACACGGCAAACAGCCTGGCAGAGATGTTAGATAGGTTTCACATCCCAATATTATGAATGCCTAGCTGCAAATGGATGGTACCACCAGGGGCGTTTTGTTAAGGGCAACCGTGGAGCTAAACCTTCGTGGAGGGTTTTCACGTTAATCTTTCACAAAGACTCTGTACATATAAGTTTATAATTAAAAAATGAAGCTCTGTGCAAATTTTTAGCAAATGTACGCGATTTTCTAAATGAAATCTCTGTCGATAGGCTTAATACCGTTTTCTTTATCAGAGAGCTTTACGATCTGAGTTTGCCTGACTTTTGATTCAGGCGATGTCTAATGTTTGAAATTTATGTAATTCGGAATAACAGACTGAAAAATCGCCGGAGTGAAATGCCAAAAACTAAAAGAAAAGGAGTCAAATGCTCAAAAAAACCTTTTTCTGCGTAGAAGATTCTTACGCTTGTTAAGGAGAAGCCCCGATGTTAAAGTTCGAATATACTTTCTTTTAATTTCCTTTAGGCCCCTTGGCGCCCCTTAACTCTGGCGACCTCTGCAGTGCGGGGTTAGCGGGGGTGCTGTTTACGCATGCCATAAATTCAGACAAAAATTGTTCGATTTCCTCGAAAGTTTTGAAAGCTACAAACTTTAAATTCAGCATGAAACATTTTGTATTCAAGGTTCGGTGTTATATACAAACATTAAAAACCTTTTTCCTCTGCTTTTATCACCTCCCATACAAAAGTCACTATTCGAAAGAATTTGAGATGACATATTTTCCGGTACAATAAACTCTTTCCTATTACATCTAGAGTATCATATGATTGGGCTTTTACCCAACCATAATTCTGTTTTGTTAATGTAATGTTTAAAATAAACTTCTATGCGCGCGGTTATGCACCTAATTTTCAAGTACGTATCACTATTAGCACCAGGAAAGTAAAGGTGGGGGTTATGGCCAGCGATCCTGCTACGGGTAAGCGATAGAAAAAGAGCGGGAAGGGGGATAGAAGCGTGCAACTGTGTCTTTAGTGAGCTCCGTAACGTTCGTAGATGTGTCGCCAGAGTTTAACAAAAGATTGAATCTGATCAGATCCTTCGTACAAGCTTGCAAGATGATGGACAAAATTTCGAAAAAAAAATTGCATTTGAGCTTAATCTCATATGAGGAAAATCTTGTATTCGTCGAGAACAAAAATGTGCGAACTTTCACGCCTATTAAAATTTTTCTCGATTTCTTGCTGATTGGACGAACCTTGGGGAACAAAATATTTACAACAGCAATTTAATTATCAGGCTTGATCTATTCTGATAATATGAAGAAATCTTCCGGCGGCCCTGATGGAATTTTCAATTTTATATTGGAAAGAGTATACTAGCAATCGAATTATCAATCAATGCCTGCCAGAACGTCCAACAAGCCAGACGCACAGTTTACTGTAATTTTTCTTTCGGTGCCGCAGGAGTCTGCAGTACTTAATTTATGTGTAATTTTTACATTTTCATCAAAAACCCACTAAATAAATTTAATTTAGCCGAATTAAACCAACTTTAACTTTTAAGGCGTATAAAAGTTTCACTTCTACTGTGTGCCTTGCACGCACATTTTTTTTTCTTTTTTTCGCTCGGATAATCGAAGTTATTACTGATTACTTTACCGATTGATGATGGTGATGCAATGGCGTTACAGCCAATATCAAGTCTTGGCCTCCCGGATGCACCTCCTCCAGTTGTCTCGGTCCAACGATCGCGTCCTCCAGTTTGAAAAATCGAGAAGCGATCTGCAATCCACGTCGACTGAGTCCTTCCATCGCTTTCTTGGCTTTCCCTGCGGTCGTCGGCTGCCTTGAGCTTTGCCCTTGTGCACTCGTTTTGGGGTTCGTTCCTCATGCATTCGCTCCACGTGGCCAGCCCATTTTAGCTTGCGCAGTTTGATCACGATAGATGCTGGTGGATCGTCAAATAGTTAATACAGCTCATGGTTGTATCGAATTCGCCAATCATCTCCTTCCTTAACTGCTCCGTAAACCTTTCGAAGACTTTTCGCGCAAACGTGTCGACTAACTTCTTCGACGCCTGCATCAAGGTCTACGTTTTGCATCCATATAGCTGCACAGGACGAATTAATATCTTGTAGATGCGTAGTTTTTTGTTTCGATGGACCTTCCTTGATTTCATTATGGAGAGGATCGCATAAAATGCTTTGAATTTTATTTCGCTGATTGCCGTCCTTTGTGAGAAGAGCTCCCAGGTATACGATTCATCCACCTGCTCACAGTTGTATTCGCCCATATTAATGTTCTGCCTCTCTGGAACAGTCCTTCGTGTCTGGGTCATGTCTTTAGTTTTGCTTCATTGACCCTGAGCCCTACTTTACCGATTACTCTCCTTAATATGAGTGAACACCTGTTGCGGTGATGGAATGAATACTTCTCTGATATCTTAAACATCTTTTTCAGAGGAAGATATTCCAGAAACAGAACAACTACCAAACATCCAACCGCAACAATCCTCTATTAGGGGCGATCCCCCAGATAAGGAAGAGATAGTTTCCGACATTCGGTCAATGACGGGAAAGAATGCTGCAGGTATAGACGTGCTACCTACCGAACTCCTCAGCCGACCCGGAAATAACAGCCGATATACTCCTTCCACTCTTTACTGAGGTGTGTAATGAAGGAAGATATTCGACTAAAGGGAAGGGAGGGCTGGATTCCGTAAAGGGTCGTCTTGTACCGACCACACAAATACCCTACGGGTAATTTTGGAGCAGTCAGCCGGAACGGGTTCTTCACTACATCTCATGTTTGTAAACTTCGAGAAGGCTTTCGCCAGCGTTAAGCGAGATTATATATGGAACGCTTTGCGTAGGCGAGTTATTCCAGATAAGGTCATAGCTATGATTAAAGAATCCTACGAAGATGCAAGGTGTCGCGTCTTACATAGATGGGAGCTGTCCGAGAGCTTTCCTCTGCGAATGGGTGTCAGACAAGGCTGCATTTTATCACCACCCCTGTTTCTGGTGGTAATAATGACATCCTGAAAGCTGCACTGGCAGGTGGGGAAGGTAAAGGTCTTCAATGGAGACTATTTAACATCTTAAGTCACCTTGATTATGCTGATGATGTGTGTTTGGTTGCACTTAACCGTTCGGACTTATAGTCAAATGTTCGCTCGTTGCATTCTAAATGCAAAAAGGTGGGACTGACAATAAATATGCGTAAAACTAAGTACATGCACACAGGTTTGAACACAAGCACACCAATTTTTTCTAATGGACAAGATGTTGAAGAGGTGCAAGATTTTTGTTATCTCGGAAGCATTGTCAGCATGGACGGCGAAGCCAAAGAGGATATTGAGGCTCGTCTAAATAAAGCTCGTCAGGCCTTCGGTATCCTTTCCCCTTTCTGGAGGTTAAGAGAGATTTCCCTTCGCACAAAGCTTCGAGTTTTTGACGCATGCGTCAAATCCGTATTGTTTTAGTACACCCACTACGTGGAAAGTGACCGTTCCATTTACCAAGAAACTACAAACTTTCGTGAACAAATGCCTCCGACGCATTTTTGGAATATTCTGGCCAGAAGTGGTCTGCAACGAAAAACTTTGGAGTTTAACTGGACAGACTAAAATAGGCATTCAGATTCAAAGGCGGAAGTGGCAGTGAATCAGTCACACTTTGAGGAAACTAGAGCGAAACATCGCCAAACAGGCTCTGGATTATATCAAGGAAGACGTCGGGTTCGTCGACCATGTAGCAAATGTAAGCGAGCAGTTGAGCAGAATGTCAGAGGAATAAACAAGTCCTGGCAATAGCTAGAGACCGATCCTCAGGCTCGCGCCTTGTGGAAGAGAGTTGTTTCTGTGCTATGCCCATGTAGGGGGTCTTAACAGGAATTTGATTGATTGAATTTACCGATCTTCTCCAAAAAAAAACATCCCACCGCTAACTCCACCTTCATTGTGCCCCCTCTTCAACTGTCAACAAATGATGTTTCGTTATTCGACCGTCGAGACACGAACTTATCAAATTTTCCAAAGTTGTTTTTATTTCCATTTAACTCCACGAATCTGTTTAGATTTGTGAAATTTCGTAATGAGTTCGATTGAAATTTGTGTAAAATTTATGTAATACTCAAAATGTGCAATAAATTTTATCGCATTAAGCTTAAATTTTCGTCTAAACTATTATTATTTTCGAAAATAAAAAGTTTTTCGCACCTCCTGTAACTCAACTTTAATTTTTGAAATTTCGTGGTCATGAGATTAAGGCGACGATATGATTTATTTAAAATTCAAATATAGAATAAACACTAAACCAATAATAAATTTGCAAGTCTCTTACAGTAATTGCCTTCTAATTGCTGCATTTAAATTCATTTGTCTTCCGACATCAAACAATTTTAGCTTATTCAGCTCCTTGTGTTTTTTCCCACATTTATGAACAATCACTCCATCTTAACTTATTTCAAATACGAAATATTTAAATTGTTTTATACTTTCTATTCTTGCAACTATTGTAATATGTGTAAAATAGAGCACACTACTCATAATATATCAAATAGTTCTTAAAATAACAAACAACAAATTTCTTCATTTTATTTTCTCAAATCACCATTAAATATAAAAAATAATAAAAAATATTAAAAAGAAAGAAAAAAAACACATTAAAAATAGACATTAAATCGCGATTTAAATCAAATAAATAAAAAGAAATGAATTCACTTTATTAAATAAAATAATAAAATTGTTTTTCCTGATACAAAACAGCAACAATATATTGTAAATAATTATTAATCCTAGCTGCTAGTAGTTCAAAAATTAGTGTAGGTCAAAGCATTATTATTATTAAATTAAAAAAATAAAAATGAAAGTGCTAAATGAAATAAAAAACTGAAACGGATCGAAAGTATATTAATTTTAATTTGGTAAATTTACATAAACATTGATTCATACGAAACGAAATAATATTAAATTATTATGAAATTATAAATTAAAAAAGAAAAAAAACAAGAAACACTCCCACACACACGAGAACACATTCACACAACTAAAAAAGAAACAAAATATATATTGAAATTAGTGAGCTTTTCTTCTCTCTTTAATAATCAAGTAGACTCTGTAGGGCATCAGCCAATTTCGCATAAATAGTTATATTTATTAAACAACAAAAAAAAAATGATGAAAATATGAACGGTAATAGAAGGAGAATTAAAAGAAATAGAGATAAAATTTTGAAAAAATAAATCGCGAAACATCACGAAAAAAACAAAATAAATTAATTATGTAGAAGGTAGCTCCTGAAAAAATCATACTACTTAAAAAAAAAAAAAAAAAATCAACATCAACATAAGTCTACTTAAATTATTGTTAGCAAAGAAATTCAAATTAAAGAAAATAAAAACAATTTCCATCTTTTTATTGTTATTGATAATTATTTCAATGTTTAAATTTTTTTGTGTATTCGTTGAAAAGTAATAAATATCTGTGCTGAAGTGATTATTTTAACACTATGATTGCTAAATATTCGTACTGTATTAATTCCGAATTGGATTTTTTGGCATTTATCGCAAATGAAACAAATGAAAGTTTCAACATGCTGCGAGAACATTTTACGCAAAAATATACGCTGAATGTTTTTTAGAGTCTAAATTAGCTGAGGAGGCGTTAGTCCCATTTCATTTTCTTTGAAAATTTAACATTTTCAAACAGATTTTTCTGGTCAAGGACGCAAGTTAATGGACCTTCGTTTTTTTTAATTTAATCTTTACTAAATTTATTAGAGCTTAGGTTAGTTTTTCGAAATTTCTTAACATGCTTTTGCCCAGAGACCTGACACCATCGAAATTCATTTTCTGTTCAGACCAGAAGCTGATGGCGAACTTCGTACTACTGAAGGGAATACCGTAGTATGGTTCTGGGCATATAATCATCGTGGTGGCTCATTTTTTACCCTCGTCATTACCTGACACCCCTGAGCAGAGTACATTCACATTCACAGTGTATACTATGCCCCTGAGTATCCCGACACACATTGGAGTAATGTGATTCGTTAGATTTTAAGAAACCTTAGTACATACATACCAATGTCGACTTAACTATTGGAGACAATATACATATATCCTCTTCTTGGTGTACCCCTCCCCATGTCGCGGCCTATTTTCGACTTGGAATATGGAATAACACTTTCCCAGGCTGTATGAGTTTGTAGCCTTGGGCCCATAGTATATACATAGTAGGATCACTCAGCTAAAAATGCGACCCGGCTCCGAAAATTTGCCGAAAACACACTCGTGTTTCATCGCCGATACGTGTGCTTCCTCTCTCTCAAGCTTACAGTGAACATTTAATCTGATATTTCCATTTCATTCTCGCAAAGATTTTTTTTATTAGACAAGAGCAAGCGAAATTGTAAGAACCGCCGATCATGACCCGCGCACCCGCCGGCCTAGTTGAATGCGACGTGAGCAAAAGCTGTAAGAACGCCATGTACTAGAATGAGAGATAAGAAGTGTCGCGGACTCGGCGGGACACGTTGCTCTCTTTATTTTCAGAGGGAAAAACCGGATTTTTCAGAGGTAGCACGTGACAAACATGTTAACCCAGGCACTATACAAAGTGTTCTTACTCGTTGTATTGTACTCTGCTTGGGCTATTGCTCATATATTTCCGCTCCACCTTCATCCTTAGTTTCCCAGCCATTTGTATACTATACAACAGCACCATTTTCGAATATATATTGTTCAGCATATTCCGTCCTTGTCGTTATGTGTATCCTGAAGGGTTTCGCGCATGCTTTAGAGTTGGATGTTTCATTATTTCTGTACAATCTTTAACAAAGGATGAGCACCATCTCATGCCCTACAACAGTGGCGTGGCGTGACAGCTAGGGGAAGCAATTATTTTTTAAATACATTAGCTTAAGCAACATATTATTATTATTACTAAAACCTCTCTTGTCAGCTGCATGGAACATTATTAATGTTGAGACCACCCAGGAATCACGAACGTGATATAAAATAAACGATTTATATTCACCCTACTACCCTACACAGGAGCTTAAAGCGCCTGAATTAATAAGTTAACACAGTCCATATTGTTCAATCCCTTCAATAGATGGCATTTTATTTGCTGTGGTGGTAACGGACTGAAATTCGAAGAAATATTTTAGTGAGGTCTTGCTTCGACAGACCATTCAGCTTTTTTATTTTTTCTTATCAAATATATATAAGCTTTAAAAATGTTGAATAATTAATTAATTCAAGTCTTAGTTTAAGCTTTTCGTTTTTATTTTCTTAATAAAAAAAAGTAAAGACGTCCAAAAAATCTACCTCTTCACATTTTTCTTCCTGATCATTTTTTGGCTAGTACAGAAATTTCAATACTTGCAATACTTTGATCGAGAGTCAGAGCTTGCGACTGAAAGCACTAGCTAGAAGTAATTGCGTTAACGCATCTCTCCTTTCTATAGAATTCGAACTTGCGCCCGCCCCGTGCGAAAGTTTGACTCGTATTGGCCGACGGTCTCGTTCTCTTTTATATGCGACTAAAAGCAATGAGAGGAAAGCTGGAAGCATTTTAATGCGACGCATTTCTCCTTCATATTGAAGTCGAACTTGTGCTCGTTGCGCTCTAATTGGCCGGCGGTTTTGTATATGCATTTTTAAAATCTATTTTTTTCCCTGTGGAAGGCTTTCAACTTTTGTTGATCAGAAAAAGTGTGAGAACAAAAGCAGTCCTGAGCACATAAATACTGTAAACAGTGGTATACGAAAATAATACGCGCTTTCTTTTAAAGAAATATTTCAATAAATTTTCATATTCGTGCTGATTTGAGTTTAGCTTTTCTAAACTGAATAAATGTCAAAACGTAAGGGAAGCTTTGCTTCCTTTGCATCGATGGACGCCACGCCACTGCCTTACAAACTGCCGTTTAAGCTTTCATTTTAATACCAAGGTGGAGCAGAGACAGATTTATTATTCTCTCCTCCGGTTGCACATACGCAGGCCAATCTTTGTAGTTTTTCAAATTTAGCGCTGACTGTTGTTTGTGTCGTTTTTCCCCATCGGACTATCGCTGAGTAGGTGAGATAGAGTCTATGTGATAGGTCCACAGGGCCATAGTGGCTTGGTTTATAACTCCTTCTAGGTGTTGCTTCTATGTCATTAAAAGTTACCCCCAGGTATTTAACTTCAATGGATAAAGGAATGGTTGTGCATGGGAACGTGAGTAGCTTAACCCGAGCGATCTTCTTAGTGTAATCTGTACAACTGTAGTCTTATTGGGTTTATTTTTTTTATTTTTATTATATCACTTCATCAACATATGATTACTTACAAAAATTAATTACAACATTACCTATTTTTTAACAAAGCTGACATTATCTGAGCAATATTTAGATTGAAATCAATGTTGCTATAATTAGCGTTAAAAGCCCGTGAAATAGAGGTTATCGGTTCGTGCTGGCCGTAATTAGTTCGATGGAAACGAATGTCGAGAAGTACGTAGTCTCTCAAGGAACGGTAAGGAATTTTGAAGGAGAGAGCTCCAAGCAAGATGGGGGAATCAATTTCGCCTGAAATTAATTTGACTGCGACTGCAGTACCAAGAACAGATCGCCTATCTTCGAGTGAATCCAACGAAAGCAGTTGAAGTCGTTCTTGGTAAGGGGGAGACATATTGGGTCTGACCAGGGAAGTCCCTTAAGAGCAAATCTCAAAAATCTTCGCCGCACGGACTCAATTCTATTCTTATGAATATCATAATAAGGAGTCCACACCGGGCAGGCATATTCGAGAATTGATCGCACAAAAGTACAGTAAAGTGTCTTTGTGATGTAAGGGTCATTAAAGTCCTTAGACCATTGTTTTACGAAGCCCTAAATGGAGTTAGCCTTGATAACAATACAGTCAACATGGTCGTCGAAGGTAAATTTATCATTAAAAAGTACGCCTAAATCGCGAACTATGCTTAATTTTTGCAAAGCAATTTCCTCTAAAACATACACAAATTCAATTGGATCCTTTTTCCTAGAAAAAGATGCAGTGGTGCACTTTCCAATGTTTAAGGGCATACAGTTTAGGGTACACCAGTCAAAAAATAGCTTTAAGTCATTTTGCAAAAGTAAATTATCATTCGTACAGGTGATAGTAAGAAATATTTTTGCATCGTCAGCATATAAAAGAATATTAGAGTTAGAGATTACCGAACTCGCGTCATTAAAAAATAAAATAAACAGGAGTGGGCCGAGATGGCTACCCTGAGGTATACCAGAAGTGTTTGGAATAACCGATGAAAAAGCATCTCGAAATTGCACCTGTTGGGTGCGACTAGAAATTAGTAAAAATAGTAGGAAATCCAAGTATGCAAAGCTTGTGAATCAGTATTTTGGGATTAATCTTATCAAATGCTTTGCTAAAATCTGCATATATGCAGTCAACTTGTTTGCCTGCTTCAATCGCTGGGATGGCAAAGTTCGAAAATTCTAGTAAATTTGTTGTTGTGGATCTACCTTTGATGAACCCGTGTTGGGTTGGGCTTATTATTGATTTGCAATGAAAGTACATTGCGTCACAAACAATTGCTTCTAATAATTTTGGAACACAAGACAGCTTGGCTATTGGCCGGTAATTGCATACGTCGTTCCGTTTACCTTTCTTAAATACAGGAGTTATTGTTGAGTATTTCCACAAACTAGGGAATACCCCACAACGAAGAGATGAATTAAATAGGGACCTAATTATTTATGATCAGTCCATGTTTGCTGAACCATTTTTTAATGGTATCCCGGACTGAGGGTAGGAGTCCGAGCATTCAACTGTATCTTGTTGAATAAACGTGGGCACATGTATCTTGGGTTTTATCTCACTGTACACGGATTGATTTTGTAATGACGATAAGCATCTCTTTACAGGGTACCAGGATACCAAATTTTCATTCACACTAGTGATTGTAAGACCTATTCAAATCTCTGCCGTTCTGATGGTTTGCATTTGGGCGTTAAACCACAACCACCACGTTTCTCCACTAAGATGATCTCACCATTAACGAGGGTGGAAGCAACCTTCCATGGGCTCCACCACATCCGTGGTATCGAAAAACGTCCGGTCAGGTTTCGTAACTCAATGAGTTACTTCCAGTTAAGTTGCAGCTCGTGACTAATAGCACACCTCAGGTACGTGGAGACGGCGCTCTCCAAAGCCCTTACAGGAAAGAGATTGTTCCCACCGTTGGAGTTCAGATAGGATGTTTCAGTGGACAGTTAACAAAAAACTGGATACATAATATTTTTAAAACTGAAATTAGTCCTGTGTGATATTTTGGCGATGCTCAAGGGAGTTTACAGGGTGCGGCAGTTAAATCCGGACAAATTAAACTTTGTTTTAAAATATAATTTATTGACACAGTCAATATTCGTGTGACCTGTCAGGAGTACAATTACTCAATATAACCGCCGTTGGCCTCAATTACCGCCTCCATCCTTGTCCCGAAGCGCTTGCACGCTCTCTGTAACGCAGCGCTGTCCATATTGGCGAATGCTGCTTCGATAGCGGCGCGTAGAGACGCGACATTAGGGTGCCGCGACTTGTTGGTAACCCGTTCAACAACGCTCCAAACATAGTAGTCGAGGGGGTTCAAATCCGGCTATTCGGGGGCCAAAACTCTTTGGACCAGAACATGTCCGCATTGTCTGATAGCCAGTTTTGAACTAAATGGCTTGTGTAAGCCGGTGCACCGTCCTGTTGAAAAGCATATTCCCTCCCCGCGGCCACAGTTGCCATGCACGGTACCACAACATCCTTTAAAACGTTCAGATAAACTTCTTTTGTGACAGTTTGTCCTTTTTCAAAGAAATGTGGCCGCGTGACGTCACCCTCATTGGACACAACACCTATGACGTGAACACTATCCTGAAATTTTGTTCGAGCAACAATCGGGACGTCCTCGGGGTCGTGGGCGAGCCAGCGATCATTTCTCCGGTTGATTTTCGCATCAACAGTGAACATTTTTTCATCGGAAAAAAAAATCTGATTCGCCCCGCTGCTTCGTTTTTCAAAGAACTCAGTAGCAGGTTGCAGCGAGCAATACGCTTTATTCTGGCAGCCTTAGACAGCATCTGTCGCACCTTTATTGTGTACGACTTGTAACGTAGGTCCTACTCTGCAATCCGACGCATTGTTCGCTCGCTGACACCCACCACTGACGCCAATTTCCGCAACGATTTTCCAGGGTCCTCCGAAATCAGCTCGTGAGCCCTTTCCACGACCGCCGGAGTTCGTGACACCCGTTCCCTCGAATGGGAACTCCTCGCCGGGTTAGCGGAACCTTCCTCGGACTTCTCCGAAGCATTGTATTTCGCCACAACATCATAAACAGTCGATCTCGGGTACTCGAAGAATCGAATGATCTCGGTCGCCGAACGCCCAGCGCGAAGGCTTTCAATAATCGCGGCTCTTCGATTGTACTCCGCACTTGTAGCATCTCGGCTATTTTAAGATTATGACTGTTTACTAAACACCCATGGCGTTCAAGAACCTCAATCGCGACCTCTGACGGAACTACAATATGGCGGAAAATTCAAATTGAAATTTGTCCGGATTTAACTGCCGCACCCTGTATATGGCATCATCTTCAATAAGTCGAAATACAAATCTCTGATTTCGGTCCAGTACCGTTGGATGAGTTTTGGGTGCCCCAGCCCAGATATGCGAATTGTACTCGTCATTCCAGTGCTTTGAAAATCTAAAATATTCATTCCATGATATGAAGTGGCTCCCCGCACTATTACACCGCTTCTTTGCTGCGATGTCTGAATAGAAAAATTTCACGTTTTCTCATATCATAAGAATAATAGTTGTAACCATCAGACCCGTCCAGGTTACATTTTTCTTATGACCCTGTGCCGCTCATTTTTCCAATTCTATCCGTTGCCTCCGACGCTCCCGATTTAATGGTGGCTTTTTTATTTTGCAGCGGAGATGAGGTTTCTTATCACCCTACATACTGGAGATATGCCCGCACTAATGCCACAATTATCTTTGATTTTTGCGCAGAATTAGACGAATTTGTAGTTTCCTTTAGTATTGCCCGTCTATACTGAGGTAAAATAGCTTTAACTAATTGTCCTTGCCGGGTTTTTCCATATTTTTCCAGATCTCGAACGTAAGCCCTAACTGCTAGCAATATAACTACGACCTTCATTTCCATAGATATCAATTTTCCCTTTTTCGTTGTGGTTAGGTCCCTTCCGCTTCCCATTTTTTTCAAAACGTGCTAAATTAAAAGGAAATAAAAAAGTAATAAAAAGTAATAAAAAAAACATAACAGGAGTACGATTGGGCATAAAGCCCAATCGTGCGATACTCTAGATGAAGGAGAAATTTTTGTAGGGGAAGTAGGAGAGGGGGTGACGACATTGAACTAATTTTTTCACATGACGCTAAGGTTGCTATCAAAATGTTTTATGCAAAATTTAGGATTTAAAAATTTAATAGGTACTGAGAAAATTAGTGTATTGGATGTAGTGAAGTAGGGCAGTTTGTATGGGAGGTGATAGAAGGAGGGCGAGTTTTTAATGACTTTTCAGAAATAACTACAAGCATCATGCTTTTGACATGTTTTAAATTGCAGATGAGTAGCATTCATACTTTTCAGGAAAATCGACTTTTTATAAAGTTGTGAAATTGTGTCATTTTGTATGGGAGGGGGTAGAAGGGGCAAAGCTAATCGTCTAAATTTTTTTCGATTTCACTAATAATTCTAAATAAATATTTAGTGCACAGTTTCAGCTCGATCAATTTTATACGCACTGAGTAAATTGGCTTAGAGCATTTCATGAAAAAGTGCAGTTTGTGTGGGTGGAAGGAGGGGGAAGACTCAAATAGCTTTTGTACAGCAGATTTATATCATCATAAAAGTAATATATTCCAAATTTCAGATCAATAGCTTTTATATTTTTCGAGCAAATCCATTTATTGTGAAATTACGAAATTGTGTCATTTTGTATGGGAGGGGGTAAAAGGGGTACAGCTAATCGTTTTATTTTTTTTTTGCTTTACTAATAATTTTAAACAAATATTTCGTGCACAATTTCAGCTCGAAAACTATTACACGCACTGAGTAAATTGGTTTAGAGCATTTCATAAAAAAATGCAGTTTGTATGGAAGGTGGTGGAAGGAGGGGGAAGACACAAATTATTTTTATACAGTAGATTGGAATCATCATCAAAGTATTACATTCAAAATTTCAGATCAATGTCATTTTTACTTTTCGAGCAAATCCGTTTATTGTCAGATTGCGAAATTGTGTCATTTTGTATGGGAGGGTGTAGAAGTGGTGGAGCGATTGAGCTCGTTCACGAACTTGACCTTACTTTTATGTTAAAAACGACGTATACAAAATTTGAACTTTCTAGCTCAACGCGTTCTCAAGCTAGAGAGGACACGGACGGACGGACAGACAGACAGACAGACAGACAGACAGACAGACGGACGGACGGACGGACGGACACCCGGTTTTGAGATTTTTGAGTGATTATATGAACTTCTGTATCATTCATTTTTTTCTCCGAGCATTATTTCTTGCCGTTACAAACTTTGTGGCAAACTTATAATACTCTCAGATTTCATCTAGAGTATAAACACTAAAAAATTTAGTAGCACTTTATCTTAACGAACTTCGAAATATCGCTGAATTTTGCAACAGTTCGCAATCAAGTGGAGCAAAAAGTTGTGCATATTTTAATATTATATTTTATTTTTATTAGTGAGCTAAATTCCTGAGTGTCAGTGCTGCGGCGTCCTTTGAAGCAAATAAAGCATTCCTTTCTGTACTGCACTTATTAATTTCATTCCCACACAGTTGTTTTCTCGACGTTATTTTGTCCTTTGGATCTCAACTTTTTGCGGAAAAAAAAACTTTGAATTACTGTTTGTTAGAGCAAACAAAAATTAATTTGCTGATCTTTTCTATTATTTTATAGTGATGAAAAAATTTGGCGAACCATCGGACTTTGTGATTGTATAAAACTATGGAAATACATGAAACAAAAATCGTTGCTATTTTTTGTTTTAAATTTTTTCAAGATCTTAAGAAATTTTAAACATTGAGAAATCATACATACATGTATGTTAGTATCATATTAAGCATTTCATAATCTTACTAAAGTTTAAGTGAATTAATTTATTTGAAACGTAATAATTTCCTCTAGATATAATAGCAGATGCTTTGCTTTCACAGAAATAATTGCTGGAGGAAATGTAACTCCGGTTTTAATCATTGAAATCTCGTTGGAGCCAATTCAATTTTACGTGCATTTTTATTGTAAAATCGGTCCCAATTGGACTTAAGCATCTCAAAAATCAATTACGGAACTACATACAAACTTCGATCGTTTAACTGAACATTATTAATTTTATACAACAAAATAAATTTGAATTTCCGTTTAGTTCAATAATTTTATCAACAATTCTTCTCTATCATCAATTACCAAAATGTTATTATTGTATCAATAAAGTAATAAATTTTAATTGTAAATTATACGAACGCTTTTTAACTTAGAAAAAAAAAATATGTACATTTCAAACTAAATTAGAGAAACTGAAAAACACAAAAAAAAATATTCTAAATGAAAACTAAATGCGGCAAACGATAAAAAATGTTATAAATAATTTAAAAAAAAAGGAACAGACATAAAAACTAACAGCAATTTTATACTTACAAAACAACAAAAATATACAAACAACTTATATGTAAGAAAGAATTACACGAAAATTCAAAGGGTGATAATTTCAAGTGCTTCTCAAATTAACCAAAAAGACAAAATATTTAAGCTCTAAAATAAATTTTTATTTGTTTTAATTTCTAGTGCACTTTTAATGTCTTTCTCTCACTTTTTTTAATATAGCGCGAATTTAACTTCATTGTTTTTAATTTCTGTTAGTTCAAATAAAAACTTGAACTTTCTGTAATTTCAAAAAGTCTAAACTATCAATTGATTTTATATAAATTAATTAATATTTTTCATTAATATATCATTTAGCAGAAAGACAAAGAAAATTATCATTAAAAAAATGAGTTAAAATATGAATTATCAAGACACACACGAATTAAAGACTTTGCTACATATGTAAAAAAAAAACGATATCTCATTAATTAAAAATAATAACATAAATCAAATAATAGAGCCGAATGAATCCAGAAACAAAAACACGAGAAAAACCGAAAACAAAAATTCAAAAATTGATGAAGATTTCGATATTTTACGCACAAATTACAATGAAAAAAATTGTATAATAATAAAAAAAAAAGAAATCAAACAGTTCTAACACGACTTAAACGATAAGCAATTTTTTCATAAAATATATACATAAATCTCAAATTATGAATAAATTCGTAATGAAATTATTAACTATTTATTAAAGAAAAGAAATTCTATTAAAAAAAAAAAAAAAACAACACCATCATTAAACTTCCTTTCTTACATATTTTCTGTTTTTATTTTGTGGTGTAAATATCGAGATTTTTCTCCGATATCTGCTGTCTCCACCATTCCTTCCCTCTCTCTATCTTGTCTCCACTAAAAACAGATATTAACATCTGTAAATTAAAAATTTTCCGACCATCATGTTCTACATAAATTAAAAACAAAACTAATGCCAGTGTTGTGCAAATATCTAAAATATTTATCACGACATAACAGATAACAGAAAGAAACCAAACCTATGCCATTTATGATTTTAAGAAGATAAGACCTATAATTTATCTAGGATTTAATAAGAAAAGAAAATGAAAACCTCTGAAATGAATAAAATATGATAAAAATCCATACCTAACTATTAAAAAAAAAAAAAATTAGAAGAAAAAAAAAATGAATGATTCTTAATAATTAGAAATATAAATAAAAACAGAAAAAAAACAAAAAAAATATATATATAGAAAATTATATTAAATGCAAAATTAAATTTTTTTATTGAGAAGTTTTCCCCGGAAAGTTTTACCTTCATAATTTTTATTTTTTGGAATAATGAATCTCGAATTGAATTTCTATTCTGGAGTGTTTTTAAAATCCTTGTCTTTTGGCGGTGTTGAATTCAGGTTCATCCAAGGAGAAAGGGCCCTGCTCTTCTGCATATAACTCGAGATGGACCTCCCTTTTTGAAAAGTTAACTATATATTTGCGGTTTGCAAAAATCTTCGTTTAAAAAGAACGTACACAGGAAACTAAACTAAAATATCTTCCAATAAGACGGGCGCCACTTTATTATTCTTGGGACAAGTTGAGGATGCGTGCGAATTTAATCTGCAGGTTAGGGTGGATAGGGGCTCTAGGGTAGGGCTGTTGTCAATTATATAACACTTAAATGCGATTACGATCAATAGCTCTAGTATATAAATATAATCAATATTTCAGTGGTTTACTTATGCAAGTTTCGGTTTGTATGGAGGGTGGTTATATATAGAATGTTAGTTTCATTTCATAAACGGAGTTACTTAGAGTTCCTATGAAATTCGGTGTATTTTATATTCACTAAAACAAACATTTGTGTTGGAGGGGGTAGAATCAGGGTTGTAGTCGTAAGTCCAGCACAGGGTATAAGCTGTTGCAAGGCTTAAGTGGTCACCGGAGACCGATGTTGTGAAAGTTATAAAATCTTCAAATCACCAATAATGTTGAAGTGCAATTCAATTATCCTACGCAAGAATTTATTATACACTTATAAAGATATGCTCCCAATGCAACACAAAGTTCACGTGGTGATCGAAGGGTTTACAATATCAATTATTATTATTAGTATTTTTTTTTTTTATATTTTATTTTTTATTCATTTTTTTTACATTGTTATAGAAGCACCACTCCCCCTTTTAAGGCAAGCCTTGTGCTAGGGGTGAGTAGTCGTGTTGAATTACAGAAAATAACAATCAATAATTCAATATTAATTTTTAAAAAAAATTATTCTGACAAATATTAATTTTTAATTAATTTTTTTGACATAATATGAAATATCGATTACTTTATATGATTAATTGTAAAAAAATTGTTTAATTCTTTCCTTAAAAATGACAAGATTTTCGCTTCGTTTTACATGATATGGCAGAGAATTAAATAATTTAATGCCTTTATAGGAATAATGAGCTTGCCCAATATTCGTGAGTCTGAAAGGCAGACTGATTTCCTGCTGGATTCCACAGCGAGTAAGATTTGTGTTGATTTTCAATATTCCATTTTTGAGCTCTTTAAATATTTGGATGCTATCAATGATGCTAAAAACCTTATCAATGCTTAGAACATTAAGCAGTGGAAATAGAAGACAGGAAGGGTATCTACGTTTTTTTTTTAATAAAATTTTTAGTAACATTTTTTGGGCAACTAAAAGCGTATTTATCAGAGTTTGTGTGGCTACACCCCATGCAATAATACCATATTGTAGAATGGAGTGAATAGTTGCAAAATAAAACATTCTTATATTTGTTTTGGATAAAAAAGCTCTAACTTCAAGACACACTGGTATTAGTTTTCTTAATCTATTTATAACACTATTTATATGATCTTTCCATTTTAGGTGTTGACCGAATATTACTCCTAAATATTTTATTTGAGACACTTTATTCAAAGATGAACAATTGCAGTTTAGTAGACACGATGTCGAATGTATTTTCAATCTTAAGTCTGTCGGTTGACTACGTCCCAATAGAGAGAAAGTCATGTAGTTACTTTTGCTAATATTTAGAGTTAACGAATTATAATTTAACCACTCTTTTAATGATGATAAACTATAATTCGCTTTCAGTGTAACACTTTCCCAATCATTGTCTTCAACTATTAAAACAGTGTCATCTGCAAATGATATTAATTCACCTTGAATTGGTTGGGAATACATATCATTTACATATAACAGAAAGAGCAATGGTCCAAGAACAGTTCCTTGAGGAACACCGTGAATAAAAGTAAGCTCGTCGCTATAAATATCATTTATTTTTACCATTTGTTTCCGATTTCTTAAATAGCTAGATATCCAATCAATCCATTTACTATTAAAATTTAGCTTATGCAGTTTTTGTTCAATATTTTTATGCGGAATAGAATCAAACGCCTTAGCAATATCTAGAAATATTGCGCAAGGTTTTTTTCCTGCATCAAGCGCTGTTACAATTTTTTTGCTAAGTAGAGCAACGGCATCATGTGTACTACTTCCAGTCCTGAAGCCATATTGACAATCAGAGATTATTCTATTAAGACTTATGAACTGCATTATTCTGTTTTTGGCAACTTTTTCTATAATTTTAGCAATGTTAGATATTAAAGATATAGGTCTATAATTATTAACAAGCTGTTTGCTGGATCCTTTGTGCACTGGCGAAACTATTGCAGTCTTGTAGATTTGCGGGAATATACCTTTTTCGAAGCTAAGGTTAACTAAATGAGTCAATGGTCTTATAATAAAAGAAGATATTTTTTTTAAACATTCAATAGTAATACCATCGAAACCTGGACATGAACCACCATTCATCTTGTCAATAATAGACTTAATTTCAAGTTCACTAACTAGATCAATATCTTCAGTCAATGATGTCTTAGGGGTTATACTGGGTGAATTTGTAGAAGCAGTAACTATTTTGTCTGCAATATTTTTTCCGACTTTTGTGAAATAATCGTTAAAAATGTTTGCAATTTCTTTCGCATGTTCGTCAGTATTTAGTTTCTTTTCCTCAACGGTTAAGCATGTTATTGGTGTATGTTTATTTCTTTTCCCTATACTGAGATTGATAACATATGGTAGTTGGATGGGTTTAGAAAGAATAGGCATCTGATCGGAGTTATTAGGCGACACCCAGTGTTGTAACCACCGGGTACTGGTCTTGTCCATCCGGACTTGACTTGCTGAACTTATAAGCGCGGGTGCTAATGAAACAGAAAAATTCTAGCACAATAATATGGCCCTCCAAGTTGGGCGATTGGGCGATGTGTTAACAACTCATCCTCGGAAAAACCAGACTTGTTTCGAAATCTGAAGTAAAGTAAAGTAAATTTATTTAAGTTAATCCATGAGCTAAGCTCGCGAGGATTATTATTATTATTTTATTTAGGGGAACACTTGAGAGCACCGCAACCTTTTTGGTCTATTGTGCGTTTATTGCCCCTTTACCCTTCCACAACTCCATAGCTTTGGCTAATCTAAGTATATTTAAGGGAGCAATGTTGGCTAGTTCATCAGTTGTAAGGAAACCCTTTCCTAGAAGATTGAATCTTTTCCTTGCTCCTGCCTCGCAGTGACATAGGACGTGCTCTGTCGTTTCTCAGTCCCTGAAACAGAGGCAGCAGATGTCGGTTTCAGCGAGGCCCATATTTTTGAGGTGGTGGTTTACTCCACCATGCCCAGTCAATAAGCCGATTAAAGTACTAATGTCACTTTTGCTGAATTTTAGAATATTCTCCACTTCGTTTTTTTTTTTTTTTGTGGTAGGATAAATTTCTTTGAAATTGATAAGACTGAAAGTCTATTCCAGTAGATTCTATGATCTTGTTCAATCCACTCTCTAAGTATAAGGTTGAAGTGTCCTTTTGGTTTTCCACAGAATGGCTCTGGTCCAATAAAAATTGTTTCTACGCCATTTTTTGCGAGGCGGTCTGCCTCTTCATTATCCCCGTATGTCCTGCGACCCACATAAACGTTACTTTGTTCCTCCTTCCCAGGATGATTAGGTTTTAAAGGCAATCCCAAACAAGCCTTGATCCGTGTTTGTTGGATGCAAGAGCTTTGAGAACTGCCTGACTATCCGATAAGATATAAATAGATTTGTTGAGCTCTCCTAATATTCTCTTGGATACATAGCTCCATTGCAATATGTTCGGCTTGGAAGATTGTGGCTTCCTTTCCAAGAGGTTTTAAAACCGAGAAATTAGAACCTGTGACTCCGGCTCCAGTTCCCTCCGAGGTGCGCGAGCCATCTGTGCACCAGATGGTTGATCCCTTTTCCATATCAGGTAGCATAGATTGCCAATCCTTGCGCTCTCTAATTATTACTTTGAATGGGGTTTCAAAGTTGAATTTTGTCGGCATAGTGACTGACAATGTTGAGGTTAAAACCTCAATTCTCGGATTTTTTAGAATTTGGAGGTGACCTCTAAAATCTCCCGATTTGTAATTGTTATCCCTCTGTATGCGTAGCACCCCTTTTATTGCCTCCTTTTTTATTTGGAGATGTAGCGGAGGGATGTTCAGGAATATTTCCATTGCCGCAGTGTGGCAGGTTTTTATTGCACCTGTGATACTAAGACACGCTATTCTTTGATTTTTTTGTAGTATTAAGCTGTGCTTTTTGTTGTAACATTTTAGTCCACCAGACTGTTGATCCGTATGTGACTATTGGGAGGATGATTGTTCTGTAGCACCAGCAGATCATCTTAGGCTGTAATCCCCATTTTCTGCCAAATAGGCTCTTGCAGGCCCAAAACGCCTTTAATGCTTTGACGTAAGTTCATTCTATATGTTTGTTCCAGTTGAGTTTGTTATCAAGTATCACACCTAAATGTTTGACCTCACCTGAAAAGGGTATTGACGTTCCATTTATAGAAGGAGGCGTTATGTAAATTTTCCTTCTATTCGTAAATGGTACTATCTCAGTCTTACTCGAGTTGATGTTTAAGTTCTTAGACTGACACCAGTTCATTATCATTTCCAAGGCAGATTGCAGCCTTTCTGACAAAGTTACAGCATATTTGTCTTTAATGATAATGACAAGGTCATCGGCATATCCTATTATGTTAGACGGTCTAGGAGCTCATTTACTACGATTGACTAAAGAAGTGGAGATAATACTCCTCCCTGGGGACAGCCCCTGTAGGTCTGTGCAGTCAATATCACCGAGATCCGCGGTTGTCAATCGACTCCTAAGCATGGCATGTTTCCATTTTATCGTGGCCTACTCAAGTCCTTTTTTCCTAGCTGCTGCTAATATGGTATCTGAGGAGTATTGTCGAAAGCTGCTTCAATATCTAGGAATGCACAAAGGGCAATTTCTTTGTAGTCTTTAGCCTTTTCTATTTGCCTAACGAGACCGTAAGGGCTGACTCTGTTGATTTGCCTTTCTGATAAGCATGTTGATTCTTATTAAGACATACTTTACTAGGTCCTGTTCTTATGTGAAGGTCCACTAGTTTCTCCATCGTCGAAGACGAAGAAGGAGGTGAGACTTATAGGGCGATATGATTTGGGCTGATCAATGGGACGATTCCCTGCCTTCGGTACAAATACCACCCTTGCTTTCATCCAAATAATTGGGATATATCCCCATGAAAAACTTTCTTTAAAGATCTTTATCATTGTTGGCATTAAGATATCTAACCCTTTCTGCATTATGGCAGGGAAGATTTTATCTACTCCGGCTGATTTGTAGGGCTTAAAGGTATTGATCGTCCATTTTATCTTTTCCGGAGTGAAGATCTTACCAGCAATACTATTGCTGAATGGAGTTTGACGATACGTCATTTCCTCTTCGTCTAAATCTTCATTATTGTTAATTAGTTTGCAACCTGGGAAGTGTGTTGCCAGTAACACTTCCATGCTACTTTTTGTTAAGGATCCATCTGATCTCTTTAAAAGTCCGATATCAGTCGGGGTGTCTTTTGCTAACACCTTTTGGAGCCTCGAGACCGTTGGAAGATCATCTATCTCTTCACAAAATCTTCTCCATGAATCTCTTTTTGACTTCTTTAGAAGTTTATTATGTTCACTAAGGGAGTTTTTGTATTCGTTCCAGCTACCAAAGATTTTTCCTCTATTGAACAATTTCCTAGTTTCTCTGCGTTTTGCCGCTAGTTCCGCGTTCCACCAAGGTGCTTGTTTAACCCTTTTCTTGTGTTGAACGGCACAGCTTTATTACATTGTCAACGAGTTTGTTCGCTATATGATCAATGCAGTCAGGGCTGCTTATTGATTCTTCTGCGCTTCCTACTTCGTACTCAAGGATTGCCTGGTAAAGATTCCAGTCGGTACATTTTGGATTTCTATATTGGCTTTTGTATCCAAGTGAAGTCTTTATCTCAAAACAGATATGCCTATGATCTGAAAGTGATGCTTCTTTGAATACGTGCCAATTTTCATACTTTTCAGCTAGGCAGGGGCTTGTTATGAAAAGATCAAGTACTTCCTGCCTCGCAGTTTTCATGAATGTCGGGGTGCTGCCTTTATTTATTATGTCAAGATTGTTAGTAATAAGATAACACAAAAGTGACTCGTATCAGCTCTACGACGAGCCAGAAGCTTCAACGGTTATCAAGCTACGTAAACTGCAGTGGGTTGGCCATGTTGAGCGAATGGAAGATAGAAGAATCCCCAAACGTGCTCTTAAAGGCAAAGCGAGTGGTAACCGGTCAGTAGGCAAACCACGCAAGCGATGGGGAAAATCGTTTGATGACGACAGCAAAGCCGTTTTAAAAATTAGCAGCTGGAGGACGCGGTCTTGGCGACGACTTCAGCTGGCCAGGGCCCGATTTGGGCTGTCGCACCATTGATGAGTGTTTATTTGAAAAGTTCTGATGTTTTTATTTTAATAAAGAGTGTAGACATGGAGGAGAATATCCGACAAATGGCCGCCTCGTGGCTGATGGCACCATCTTAAGTAAGTAAGTAAAAATCTTCGTTTTCTAAAAAAACTATCATTGTCGGCCGTCACTTCACCACATTCAGTGGAAGAAATTATTTTAAAATCATTGCAGGACTACGACTGGCCGTAAAGCCCAATCGTGCGATACTCTAGATGAGAGTGAATTTGTTTCATTTTAAGAAATTTTGTAGGGGAAGTGGTAGAGGGGGTGACGACATTAAACTAATTTTTCCATATCACGCTAAGGTTGCTATCAAAATGTCTTATACAAAATTTAGGATTCAAAAATTTATTAGGTACAGAGAAAATTAGTGTATTGGATTTACTGAAATTGTACAGTTTGTATGGAAGGTGGTAGAAGGAGTGTGAATTTATTAATTAGGTTTTTAGAAATAACTGTAAACATCATTTAATTGACATATTTTCAATTACAGATCAGTAGCGTTCATACTTTTCAGGAAAATCGACTTTTTGTAAAGTTGTTGAATTGTGTCAAATTATATGGAAGGTGGTAGAAGGAGTGAAGCTAATCGCCTAATTTTTTTAGCATTACTAATAATTCTAAGTAATTATTTAGTGTATAATTTCAGCTCTATAAATTTTATACGTACTGAGTAAATTTATTTGGAGTATTTCATAAAAAAGTGCAGTTTGTATGGGAGGGGTGGAAGGATAGGGAGGACTCAACTAATTTTTATATAGCAGATTGAAATTATTATAAAAGTAGTTTACTCAAAATTTCAGATCAATAGCCTTCATGCTTTTTGAAAAAATCCGTTTATTGTCGAATTGCGAAATTGTGTCAGTTTGTTTGCGAGTGAGTAGAAGGGGTGAAACTAAATGTCTAATTTTTTTGGTTTTACTAATAATTCTAAATAAATATTTAGCGCACAATTTCAGCACGCTAAATTTTATACGCACTGAGTAAATTGGTTTAGAGTATTTCATGAAAAAGTACAGTTTGTATGGGAGGTGGTAGAAGGAGGGGGAGGACACTCATAATTTTGATATAGTAGATTGATATCATCATAAAAGTAATATATTCCAAATTTGAGACCAATAACTTTTATACTTTTCGAGCAAATCTGTTTATTGTTAAATTGCGCAATTGCGTTATTTTGTATGGGAGGGGGTAGAAGGGGTCGAGCGAGTTCACGAAGTTGACCTTACTTTTTTGACAAAAACGACGTGTACAAAATTTGAACTAGCTAGCTCAACGCGTTCTCAAGCTAGAGAACGCACGGACGGACGGATATCCGAGATTTTTGAGTGATAATATTTATTAACTTCTGTATCAATCCTTTTTTTATGCGAGCCTTATTTCTTAACGTTACAAACTTTAGAGCAAACTTATAATACTCTCAGATTACATCTAGAGTATAAACACAACAGGATTACGATTGGGCATAAAACCCATTCACGCGATACTTTAGATGAAAGAGAAATTTTTTTGATTTCAAGAAATTTTGTATGGAGAATGCATGCTAGAGTTGTTATCAAATTCTTTTATAGAAATTTAAACTTCAAAACTTGAATAGCTACTGAGAAAATTAGTGTTTTCGATTTAGTGAAATTCTGCTATTTGTATGGAAGCTGTTAGAAGAAGTTGGGAGTTCTTAATGACTTTTTCAGAAATAGGTAACTATAAACATCATTCAATTGACATATTTTAAATTGCAGGTCAGTAACACTTGTCAAGGAAATCTACTTTTTTTTAAAGTTGTGAAATTGTGTCATATTGTATGGGTAGAAGGAATGCAGCTATTCGTCTAATTTCTTTTGTCTTACTAATAATTCTAAATAAATGTTTCGTGCACAATTTCAGCTCGATTAATTTTTTACGCACTGAGTAAATTGGTTTATAGTATTCCGTGAAAAAGTGCAGTTTGTGTGAGAGGTGGTGGAAGGAGTGGTGGTTTTTAAATAATTTTCTTACAGTAGAGTAGAGTAGAGTTCCAAATTGCAGATCAATAGCTTTCGTACTTTTCGCGAAAATTCATTTGTTGTAAAATTCCGAAACTAATTCATATTGTATTGGAGGTGGTAGAAGTGGCGTTGTAATTTGACCCGTTCACAAATTTGAGCTTACTTTTTCACCAAAAATAACATGTACGAAATTTCAGCTTCCTAATTCAACGCGATCTCCAGCTAAAGAGCGAACAGACGAACGGACATCCGGTTTCGAGATTTTCGAGCGACAATAAATATTTCTGCACTCTTGGCAACTCAGTGCGAGCAGCTTTTCTTGGCGTTATAAACTTTAGAGCAAACTTATAATAAATATAATAAAGTGATCGGCTTCAACGACGCCTGGGTAAAGGAGTTGTAAGAAGATGCAAAGAATATTATGAAAATTTACTAAAAGGTAAAAAATAACTCTTAGAAGTTGCTGACAACTGAAATATGTGTTAAAATTAAAATAATTCGCAAGTTATTAGTTGTTAATTATGTGTAAAAAAATGAATGAATTAAACGATATTTCTAATTATAGCTTGGAATGGGATGAACGAAATTTTGTAATAAATTTGAATAAAGAATAAAATTAATATGAATTGTATGTATATAAATATATATGTCAGTGGCGTGGCGTGACTTTATAGCTAGGGCAAGCAATTATTTTTTAGATTAGATTAGATTAGATTTATTTATATTCCATATTATTGACATTTTTACAAAAAGAGATTTTTATAATTACATTCGGTGTTCAGACCAAGAGGTCTTTTCAACTCATAGCTAATTTAATGTGTAGGCTTAGAAATGTGTAGAATTAACTTTAAATTCATTTAAGGAAAAGGGAAAAGCAAAACCTTATATGTGTAACTTATATTAAAACTTATAGCTAAACTTAAACTAACTTAATCTAGAATTTAACAGAAGAACTTAATTACGATTTGAAATTAGGAAAGTTTCCTATATCTAAAACAAATTTTCAAGTGCTACGTAAAATAAAGAGAATAAGAGAGTTATTTGACTTACTACATTTTTCTGTGAAATTAGTACTAATCTTGTTTACCGAGTCCTTGACCAGTGGAATGTTTGCAATTTCGTGAAGTTCTCTGGTAGAGAAATGCCAAGGTTTATTAAAAATTATTTTTAGACATTTATTTTGTATTATTTGCAATTTTCTCTTAAACGTATTTGCACAATTCTTCCAGATGGGTGAACCATATAATAGCATGGGTCTCATAACTGATTTGTAGATCAGTAGTTTGTTGTGGACAGACAATTTCGCTTTTCTGTTGACAAGAGGGTAGAGAATTCTAATGGCTTTTAGCATTTTTGAACAGGTTTGTGCAGTATGTACATGAAAGGTCAGTTTTTTGTCGAGGAATACACCTAGGTACTTGGTATTTTCTTTCCAAGTAATGCTTTCGCCTAATATGTTGATAGTTGGATTGGGGAGGTATCTGTGTGCGCGCCTTTTGGTGAAAAAGGTAGCTTGGGTTTTGGCACTATTGATTTTAATTTTCCATTTATTGAAATATGTGGCTAATTCTTCTAATTGGATTTGGAGGTTGTTGATAATTGTATTTGGGTCGATGGAAGAAGTGTAGACTGCAGTATCGTCAGCAAAAGTAGCCATTTGACAGTTTTCTGTAGTTGGTATGTCGGAGGTATAAATATTGTATAGTATAGGACTGATGCAGGAGCCTTGCGGTACACCTGACGGAATAGTTCGTTGGTTTGACGATTCTGCTTTAATTTTAACCCGAAATGACCTATTAGATAGAAAGGATTTTAACCAAATACAATGGGAAGGATAAATTCATTAATTTGAAAAGTAGACCATTATGCCACACCGAGTCAAACGCCTTTTCTATATCTAATGTGACTAACCCACTGATACCTTTTGATTAAGACATCTCTTGATGTAGTTCGAGACTCTCAAAAGCTGATGATTCGTAGAATATCCGTGACGGAAACCAAACTGGTGGTCCGGTATTATATGATTTTCGTTCATATGAATTAGCATTCTTTCTAACAAAATTTTTTCGAAGATTTTGCTTAAGGTTGGTAGCAAACTAATTGGTCTGTACCTACTAGGTTCGGCGGGATTTTTACTAGGCTTTGGAATGGGGATTACAATCGCTTCTTTCCAGACATTGGGGAAGTATCCAAGTTTCAGACATCCGTTAAATATTGCATTTACATACATTATACCTTTTTTAGGAAGGTTTTTCAATAATAAGTTGGGTATTTTGTCTATACCGGGAGATTTCTTGACTTTCAATCCTTTAAGGTGGAATTTTATATCTTTTGGCTTACAGGGATACTGGGGGTCTAAATCGAGAGTAGCAGACGAAAGATAGTTTATTTTTTCGTTGACTGTATTACTCAGAGAAATGCTGCCCAAGTTGGAAGAGATATGGTGGGCGTTTAGAAAATTTTCTGCTATAAGTTCCGATTGTTTGAAGCTTTCATATATTTTATTGTTGCCGTCGCGTAAGTAAATTACATTGCGTCCTTTTCTTTTAAAGACTTTACTTAATTGCCAAAGCTTACTGCAACCTTTATCCAAATTATTAAGCAATTTATTCCAGTTATTATTTCTGATTTGGGAGATTTCTTGATTCAGTATTTTTTGGAGCTTTTTAACTTCTGATTTGAATGCTGGGTTTCTTGTTCTTTGCCACTGCCTTCTTTTTGCGTTTCGTAGTGATATTATATATTTGGCATATTTACTAAGAGTGACGATATTTTGGCGTATCATAATTTTTGAGGTACACCTGTCAGTAATTTCAAGGATATTGCGAGAAAATGTAGCGATCATATCATCAATATCAATTGTGGTGATATTTGCCAAATTAAGGTTAGAGGTATCAAGAGCATTACTTAATAAAGTTTGGAATTTAAGCCAGTTAGTCTTAGCATATGTTGGTATATTAACTGTTTTGTTGTTAATACTGAATAAGTCGGTTATAAAAAATTCAACAGGCAGATGTGGAGAGGACAGTTCTTGTAGAGTTTTAGGTTGACTTATGGTACTAGTATTACTGATAACAAGGTCGAGAGTCGAACCAATTCTCTTGTGGGAATAAAACGTGGGCTCTGTGGGGGTATGGACAATGAAATTTGACTTAATCAGTTCTTCGTAAAGAACTTTGCCTGTTTTGTTGGATCTGCTGCAGTTCCAATGCATATGTTTCGCGTTGAGATCACCAGCTATTATAAGGTTTGAATTGTATTTACATAATAATGCAAAGTCTTCTCTAAATTCATTAAGCATTTTTTTGTTGCATTTAGTTCCCGGAAAATAAGTTAGTATTAATTTTGTGTTAGTATCGGTTAGAAGTAATGCGATATTTTCAATTACCTTAGTGTTTTCTGCTGGTAAAGCGACATGATTTATTCCTTTACTAATGAGGATTGCTACACCACCGCCCTCTTTATTCTCCCTATCTCGTCTATATATATTATAATTAGGACTGTACAACTTATCATTTAATTTTAGCCACGATTCTGTTACAATTATTTTTTAAATATATTGGTTTATTACGCTTAAGCAATATATTATAAATTTTTATTACTAAAAACCTCTCTCGTCATGTTGAGAGCACCCAGGAATCATGAACGTGATAAAAAAAAAACCATTTACATTAACCCCTACTACCCACACAGGAGCTTAAAGCGCCTGAATTAATAAATTAAAGGAAAACCCATATTGTTCAATCCCTTCAATAGATGGCATTTTATTTGCTAGGGTTGTAACGGACCGAAATTCGAAGAAATATTTTAGTGACGTCTTGCTTTGACAGACCGTCCAACCTTTTTTATACTCTAGATGAAATCTGAGAGTATATTGTGTTTGCCTTAGCGTTTATAACGCTAAGAAATAACGCTCGCACAGAGCCGCCAAGGATACAGAAATATTTGTTGTCGCTCAAAAACCTCGATTCCGAGTGACCATCTGTCCGTCTGTCTACAGCATAACTCTCGAAAGCTTTGAGCTAGTGTTAAAAAATTTTGTGTGTCATTTTTAGCAAAAAAGTAACTTTAAGTTCGTGAATGGGCTACATTGCCCCACTCCTTCTACCCCCTCCCATTCAAATTTCATGAATTTTCGAAATATAAAGAAATTGATTTTTCTTTGAAACTATTTAAGCTATCGACTTGAAATTTAGGTCAAAGTATTATGATATAGATGTCATTAATATTACGAAATATTGATCCGATCCCCTTACTCGTTCTACCCCCTCCCATACAAATGGACAATTTTGAAAAACACATATTTTCGATTTTCATTGAAACTAGTAAAGCTAAGAAAACGAAATTTTGCCAAAATTGATTCTACCATAATTGCAATTAGTTTTAAAAAGAATTATCAACTTCACCTCACTCTTTCTACCCCCTCCCATACAAATTTCACGAAATTTTGAAATTTAAATTAAATTATTTTTCTTCGAAACTGTTAAAGCTATCAACTTGATATTTCGTATAAGGTATAAAAATAGAAATATCAATAACGGAAAAAAAATTGTTTTGATCTTTACACTCCTTCTACCCCCTCCCATACAAATGCATAATTTTTGTTAAATGCATTATATCGATTTCCATTAAAACTAGAAAAATCACAAACTTAAATTTTGCCAGAATTTGTTTTTTAGTAGTTGCAATAAATGCTAGAAAAAATTATCAGCTCAACTTCACTCCTTCTACCCCCTCCCATATAAATATTGGTGCTATAAATTCAAGAAAAGCATTTCTCCTTCGAATATATGAGAGCTATCGACTTTGAAATTGAATCAAAGTATGGTGATAAGGGTGATGATAAGCAGTTTCAAAATCATCTAAAACGTTCCACTTCCTCTGCCACCTCCCATACAAATGCCCCAATTTCACGAGAACTATGTCCAATTTCTTTAAAAATAATGAAAACTAAAAACTTTTAATTCAGCAGAAACCATTTTGCATGCCATGTTCGATGTCATATGCGAAAAATATAAACCTCCACTTCTACTTCTACCGCCTCCCATGCAAAAGTCTCTATTCAGTATTCGAAAGAATTTAAGATGACATATTTTCCAGTGGCGTGGCGTGACTTTATAGCTAGGGAAAGCAATTATTTTGTGCCAAGCTCCAAGCGCTGCGTCAATATGCATGACTCCACAAGTTTACATCATTATTTGAAACACTGCTACTCATCCGAGGGGGGTGCGGCAGTCGATTTAGAATCCAGTCTACATTATTAATCGAAAACAAAAAAAAAATCGATTTTTTTTCAATTTTTTAGGTAGCGCTCCCCTGAAACTGACATGGGCAATATTGCCAGATCTACTTCTTCACATTTTTTCGGCTAGTACAGAAATTTCAATACTGGCAATACTTTGATCGAGAGCTAGAGCTTGCAACTGAAAGCTCTGGCTGGAAGCAATTTCATTAACGCATCTCTCCTTCGTATAGAAGTTAAACTGTGTGTTGGCCGGCGGTCTCGTTCTTTTGTATATGCGACTAAAAGCAATGAGAGGAAGGATGGAAGCATTTTAATGCGACGCATCTCCCCTTCATATTGAAGTCAAACTTGCAGAAAATTTCGTTCGGCTTGGCCGGCGGTCTTGTAAATGCGCTTTTAAAATCTCATGTTTTTCCCTGTGGAAGGCTTTCAGCTTTCGTTGGTCAGAAAAAGCGTTAGAAAAAAAGCTGTCCTGATCACGTCAATGCTGGAAACACTGGTAGACGAAAATAATGCGCTTTCTTTAATAGAAATTTTGAAATAAATGTTCATATTCGCACTGATTTCAATTTGGATTTCCTAAACTGAATAAATGGCAAAACGTAAGGGAAGCATTGCTTCCCTTGCATCAATGGACGCCACGCCACTGATATTTTCCGGTATATTAAAGTCATTTCCATTTCATCTAGAGTATCATATAAATATAAGCTTTAAAAATGTTGAATAATTAAAAATTTTCATGTCCTTCATTGAGTCTCCCTTGACAATTTTTTTCGGATTTGACCTTTCTTTCTTCAAGTTTGTTTTTGAGCTCCTGCATCGTCCGTGCACCACATAAAATGATTTTATTCGTCTCTTCATACCAAATGCCATCTATAATATACTGCATCAAAGCTTCGTTTTGGATACAACCTTGAGAAGCGATGTCTTGCAAAGCATACACATACTGGCGTCCGCTTTCGTTCGACCGTCGTTTGCGTTTGGTAAAACTGGCATGAATTACGGCACTATTAACTTCCGGCTTAAATTCCCTTAATAGGCGTTTCTTTGGTATTGACCAATTTGTGATGCCAGTCTCGTATGTTACGAACTTTTTCGCCGAGCCTTGCAGCATTCTTCTTCCATATATCAGCTTTTGTAGATAATTCCACATCAGCAGCTTGGCCAAGTCCTCGAAGTCCGATATCCACTTTTTAACTGACAATGCGTCGTCTCCTGCGAAATGAGCGATGCACGATCCACGTCCTTAATTGTAAATTGAGTTACCGTTCCACTTTTCTTCTTATTTACTTCTGTCGTGTTTCTCTTCCTGTTTCGAGTGTTCCATCTTTTCTCATCGTCGCTCCCATCGTCTGAGCTCTCGGAATCTTCCTGATGTTCTCAGCGGTTTTTGCTAATATCGTGGTCGTCGCTGACATATTCGTTGTCGCGGAAATCATTATTGTGTCCGAAATCATCATTGTCATTGTCGCCATCATTACTGTCGTCGCTGTCATCTTTTTTGCTATCGTCGGCATCATCTTCCTCGTCGTTCCACTTTGTTTTAGCAAATTCCTCCAACCTTCTTTTTAACTGGGTCTTCTTACTTCCCAACAGTTGACAATCCGAGCTCACGTACCATTTCGCTTCATACCGTCTTCGCTGCTGGCGTGTCGTTTTTCTGAGCTTTAAAGCTCACGTTGTCGTTCGCGATCTGAATACTTTATTCCGCTATCTTGCCCCAAATTGTTTTAGCACGATAACTCTTATGCGTATCACCGAATTGTCCTTGGAATCGGCTTACTTTTGAGTTTTCTCAATAAATCGACCGTGTTTTTTTTTATTTTTAATATCCGAAACGTTTGCACTCACTTTGTCCAAATTCCGGACGAGCCCCAAAATGTGGGAATTGTTTATTGAATGAAATGCACATACTCATACAGCTCTAATTTTATTACAAAAGATTCTGAACATTTATTACATCTCGTCTCCGCCGCTAAATCACGTCCGAAGCTCTCAGTTACTTTTTTTACATCTGATGATCGCGCGTTCTCTCCTTTTGGCGACGGTTTGTATCAGACTCCTAGCCGCTACAATGACTCAGAACATCGTCCCTACAAGTAGTAGTGCAACGTATGCCCTTAGAAGGTTACTTTCATCCCCGGTAATTGGTTACAGGTCCCTTAGTGGAGTACATGGTGGATGTGGTTAGCCCAAACCGCGGGACGAATTCTTAGAAATTCGGCGTGGATTGGCTTATTCAAAACGGGAGCCTTACCATACATTATGAATGCGAGATCAGAAATATTGTTACATATTAGCCCTAGTCGCTCGTCGTATGTTTCCGTTTTGAGATATTTTCAACCAAAAACAAATATACGGCCACAAATTTCGATCATATTAATTCATCGCATATTCGCAATCTTCCACTATTCTCGACATACGTTGGATTCCTTATTGGCATGAGACAGTGAACACCTGCTATCCATTCTTATCATTGCACACATCTACACATTCCGATGCCGACTTAGATTGGATGACTCATCGCCATTCGGTGAAGAAAAGCAACACACACATACCAATGCCGAAAGTATTCGATAGGGAAGTTATCCGGCATGACGAAAGCAGAAAGCATTCGACAAGGAAAGCCATTCAGCATGAGTCAGCAACGGTTGTACTGGTGTAATAAAGGGTGAGCATTCGTGAAAGCAGTTAGCTGGGAGTGGATATTCCGAGTCTGGTTTGGAGCGATCCATGAGTCAGTCGATGTTTAGAACGCGAAAGAGTGAAGATTGCCAAGCTGTAATTTGTGAGCGAAAAATGTAAAGCGATTTAGTTTAAATTAAATAAAATTTTGCGGTTAAATTGAAGTGAACTTGTAGTTTTTATTTTTATATACAATGCAGCGACCCCTTGCGAACTTCACTATGGTTTTAATCGTCCTATATGTTGAATTAAAGAATATTTGAGATTTTAGAGCAGGCAGTGCTTTTTTGCACCCACAATTCTCAACGAAATGGAGGTTTAAAAATCATTTGTGTCCTCAAAATATTCAATTTAATTGCACTATACAGGGTGTTTGGTACTCCGTACATAACCTTGTAAGGGGTTATTCCTGGATATATTTTGAGTAAAAAATTGTTCTACGGAGATGGTCAATTTTCAATATCCACGGAGATACAGGGTGATCAAGAAAAGTCCTTCGGACCTGTACCCTCACTCACTCAAAACGCTATATCTTGAAAACTAATAATCACAATTCAAAGTGTTATAGCTTGTTTTTTAGGGAATCAAATTACCTTTCATTTGCTGTAATAGTCCGCATTGTAACTGTATCCAATTCTGAGATATTTGCTTCAGAACACAAATTTTTGACAGTTTGACCGTCAAAATTCTAAGATCAATGTAGTTTTTCTCTAAAAAACCCATTATAAAAATGTCATTTTATTGTTGTTTTCTTTTGTGTCATATTATTGCCTACAAAAGACGCATACACTTGCATTGCATAAGTTTTATAGTTTAGAAGAAATTATCATTCCAATAATTTAGCACTTTTGTCAAAAAAGCAAGAATAGGTTGATCAACACTCTCCGCTTGAACTAAAAGAACTTAGGAATGGTTTTTACGGTTTATTTCAAATTTCCTTAATTACAATAAATGTTCAAAATGGCTACCTTCATTTTGAATGCACGCTAAAGCTCGTTTTGCCAGTGTTCTCTTTGTGTTCATACTCCTCAACTGCTGCCTTACTTCTGTTGCTGCCGCATCGATTCTGGTGTTTGGATCCTGCAACGTTAGTACTTCCGTTGCGTAGACAAGGTCCTTCATCCGTTCCCATACAAAGAAATCCATAATAGTTAAATCAGGAGATCTTGCAGGCCAGTGTATCGGTCCATTTCTACCGATCCAGCGATTGCTATAATTGGAATTTAACCAATCTCTGATTTGTCGGCCGTAATGAGCTGGAGCACCATCGTGTTGGTAAAACATGGAAGCCAATCGTTGCAGTGGCATATCATCCAATAACTCCTGTAGATCATTTGTCAAAAAATGCAAGTAATTGGAACTATTTAAGGTAGGCGGAAGCCTAATAGGACCAATAAAATCGTTGCCAATCACACCTGCCCATAAATTGACACTGAATATGTGCTGAAATGATGCCTCTCTTCTTGTATGTGGATTGCTCTCAGCCCATGTGTGTAAGTTGTGGAAGTTTGTGATACCGTCCCTGGTGAATTGGGACTCATCCGTCCAAAGAATGTTGCTGATAAAATTCTCGTCACTTATTTGTCGTTCAAGGAGCCAATTGCAAAACTCCATCCTTTTGGGTAAATCAATGGGTAACAGCTCCTGCACTGGTGTGTGGTGGTAGGGATGCAAACGTTCTGCTTTCAGGACACTCCAAACTTTCCACGTAGAGACGTTAAACCGCAATGCCAAGCGTCGTATACTAGTTGATGGATCATTTTGAACTGCAGCTAGGATTCGTTGATCAATTGAAACAGCGATTACCGGCGCAGGATTTGCATTCACTCTGCTTGTCCTAACACTGCCTGTTTCCCTAATCCTTCTGTAAACGTCTTGGAATACTCTCGCGTAAGGTATTCGACGATTGGGAAATCTGTGATGATACAAAGATAGCGCCGCTTGCTCATTTCCCTGACACTCTCCATAGAGGAAAATTATGTCTGCATATTCTTCGTTCGTGAACTCAGGCATTTCGAAATTCTTTTCTAAATTTTAGTGACACCTTGTTCTTTTACAAATTTAACTAAAACTGATAAAAATATGAAGTATGGTTTGCTTTTATAGGCTTTTCATTTTGTTAGGTAACCCATTAAAAAGGGCAAAGTGCTGCACCTAGTTGTGTTGAAACTCATTTTAATTTAATTCATTTTCTCGATAATTTTAATACTACCTAAAGGACATTCATTGATAATTTAAATAGTAATTAAAGGACACAAAGAATATTTCAGTTTAACAACATTTCAGGTAGTTTTTTTAGAACGAGGGTTGGTTTATGGCATATTTTATTTTTAAGCCATATGTATTTTCGCTTATTACCTGGAAAACGGGAAAACCTAAGTCATAAGTATGTGTGCAACATTTGTAGGCAATAATATGGCACATAAAACAACAACATTAAAATGACATTTTTATAATGCGTTTTCTTGAGAAAAACTACATTGATCACAGAATTTTGAGGGTCAAAGTATCAAAAATTTGTGGTCTGAAGGAAATACCTCAGGATTGGGTACAGGTACAATACGGACTATTACACTAAATGAAAGATAATTTGATTCCCTAAAAAACAAGCTATAACACTTTGAAATGCGATTATTGGTTTTCAAGATATAGCGTTTTGAGTGAGTGAGGGTACAGGTCCGAAGGACTTTTCTTGATCACCCTGTATCTCCGTGGATATTGAAAATTGGCCATCTCGGTAGAACAATTTTTTGCTCAAAATATATCCAGGAATAACCCCTTACAAGGTTATGTACGGAGTACCAAACACCCTGTAGAATTAGGAAAAAGAAAAAAAAAATTAACTGAAATCACTTTAATAATCTACAAGTATAAATCGCTTAGTTTATAATTACAAATAAAAAAAAACATTAAAAGAATCAATAACCAAACTACATAATTCGTTTCACTCGACTTTCAATATCCTTTAAAATTGTCTGCAAATTCTCGGTTCTTGGTTTCGGATATAAAAGATGCAAACATGCCGATATAAGCTCTTGTGCTTTTGCGATAATGCGTTTCCTAAAAAAATATTAAAATTAAAAACAAATTTCCATATCCTCCCAATCACTTTATCTACCTATTTCTGCTTGCTATCTGCTGTGCATTATTCGTTAACAACGTAATCAGTCTTGTAGAGGCTTGAACCAAATGCCATTCGTTACCGTCGTTCGCCCAAACACGTTCGTTCATCGAGATCATTCTGGAAATGCGAAAAGAATAAATAAAATATGGAACGAAAAAAAAAACGTGGGTTCTAAACCTGGCATAGTAATCAATTAAAAGCTCGATATCCAAATTCATTCCGACAAGTGCATCGGGAATAGTCGACGGATGCAGTTTCAACTGACAGCACTTAATTTCCAGCTCACGTACTAAGAACGCCAGCGGAAAACATTGCCCCGAATCACCAAATTCTTTCACCAGCGATTGAACCTTCGTCAAAAGCATCGTGCATTTCTCCTGTGCCGAGCCCTGTCGATCGATTTCCTTATTAATGATTTGCGTCCAAACCGATTCGATCAGAATCGGATCGTTATGATGCGAACAATTTAATATAACGAGCTTGCATTCGGACAGATCAAACGGTTCAGCGAAATCGGAATAGAGCTGTGTCATATTGTACAATGTGTAATTTAAACTATCAACTGCTTCCCGAGCTGCCGTATTATCAGTCATAGTTGAAACCGCATCGAGAATTACTTTTTGTACGCGTGCAATTTCCAACTAAAAAAAAGGGGGAATTTCAGAAATTTCCTATAGAATAGAAAGACGAGCATACCTTGTCTTCTAAGTCCTTTAATAGAACGCCGTTATGCACGGAATAGCCGACATTATCGTTTCGCATACACATGACCGCACGCGCAAGATATTCAATCCGCTGAACCAAAATCAGCGAAGTCGTCTGTAGTGATGCCAAATTGTCGAGAATTTTAGCAGCTGCCGAATGTTGCCCGTTCTTTTCGTAGTATTTCCACAGTAGATCGGTTAGTTGTAGATTTTCCGGATTCCGGACAACCGAACGTCGGAAGAATTCGCCCAGTGTTGGTTCGGTTAATGCAAGCAATTCGGATAGAAGATTATGCGAAAGAAGCCATTCGTAGACGACAACATGAAGCAGTGGATCGGACGATTGAATTGCAATCGAAACGATTCGCATGATTTTCAATTGAAAGTCTTTTTCTAGCGCATCCGAGGAATTTTTGAAATCGGTACTTGTCGACGCATTGCATAAGTTTTGATAGACAGTGTCGAGCATTTGGCGGACTTCTTTGTAGCAATTCATTCTGGAAAAGAATTATAAATCGCTCAAAAAGACGAGAGAGTAAATAAATGTGCGGGAAAATACCTAGAATTAAAAGCAATGTATCCTTCTTGATCTTCGTTAGGCTCATTATTTCGATAGTAGTGAACTGCCGCTTCTTTTGGGTCCAATTTAGCAGCACATGTTGTTGTAAGCTCAATTACTCCTTGATAGAAACACGAAAGTGTGAACTGCAAGATACGGTAAAAATGTAATTATGTTTTGGGCAGTTAAGCCTTGTCACTTTTTCAAAGAAGAATAAGGCGATAACCTTCGAGAAATTACATGCTACGGCGTAGTCATACCTGTTGGCAAATATTTGTTAATGGCAAGTTCGGTGCTGCATCCTTGCACAATTGCAATGCCGTTCGTAATCGTTCATCTTTTTCCTCGCTAACTGTGCAACCTTTCGATAGCATGAGAATTTCTGTAGCCTGCAATTTTCCACGTTTATACATTCAACTTTAACTAATTCCGAACACACACTTACCTTATGGGAAATTGCATCTTCATGTCTATACAAATTCGGACAAACATCACGAAGTTTCGACGATATTGAACTTACACTGGCATTATCACTTAAATAGGAATTAATCAAATTTACAATTAGATGAGCACATGTATCTGCACGGGACAAAGTCAAGTCGCGAAACGTACAAGCTGACAGAATATTTTGCTGTTCCTTTGCCAAATTATTGACCAAAAGTTGAAACTGGTGTTCACATAAAATTTTCCATAGAGCCATAACTTCGCAGGTGTGTTCTACGAGAATGCGTAAAGTTTTTCGTAATAAATTAATGAAAATTTAGAATGATATAACTCACTTATGAAGAAATTTAATGCCGTTAATGATCTTTTCTCTTCGGCATGAGCCTGTTCAAAGGAACTTTGTTGCTCACCAAACTGAGCCGCGGCCTGATTAAATTGGGTGTAGCCATTTAAAAACGTATTTTGGTTGTTATTACCGTACATCGAAGCTGTAAAAAAAGGTAGCTGTTTGAACAAAATATTCTTCAAAGTGAAAACACGACAATTCCTACCAGAAATATCACTAACAGAATTTGCTTCTAGGAATGATTTAACTGCATATAAATCTTCTAAGATATCATTGCAATCGGGTTGCGTTATTGTACTACATAAATTTGAATTGATGCAACGCTTCTTCCAAATCGGACGTAATAATCGCGTCACGTGTAAATATAGGCCGGCATGTTTTGCCGAATAGTTTATGTTTGAGCTATCGGCTGGATTTTGTTGAAAAGATTGACTACCTGCAACTGGTCGGGGATGACGAAAAAAAATCATTCAAAGTTCTGGTAACAAAAATAGTTAATTTCAAACTCACTCGAAGTAAACGGATACTGCGCGTGCTGCATAGGACTACCAGTAACACCAGGAATATTTGGTCGCACTGAAAACGGTGTTGACATGAAAACCTGCGGTGCATTACGATCCACAAGTGCGCCGCCTGGCGATGAAATAAAACTACGCTGTCCCGGAGCCAATTGACTGCCTAGATAGTTCGCTCCGATGTATGGTTCGCCGCCGTACAACATGAAAGCCTGCGCAGCCCAAAGTGCAATATCTGTTCCACGATACGGTGACATGCAAGCTAGCATGAGACTCGTTGCACAAGCTTCCGACTCAGTTTGAGCCTGAAAGTATCCCTTAACAGCTTCGTGATGTGGACCGTGACATGCTACTAGCAGCTGTTGTAGAATATCGACAGATTTCAATAACGAAATGATATGAGCTCCTTGATTCGTCAACAGTACGACTTTTTTCGGTACTTGAGCACGTCGCAAGATACTGTTCAAGGTCGATTTGGTTTTCGGTTTGATTTCAGCCAAACCCCAAACCATCCCGTCGAGTGGTAAAACGGTTGTCGATTCGGCTAAATACGGTCGATTCGGAAACGGCTCGGAGCTAATCGACCACAACATGTCTTGATCTTGTTGCGGTGTCGAGACCATCAGCAGCGTACCCTTATTATAATACGAATTATGAACTCGTTTCGGTTTTCCGATTGTTGTATTAGGTGTATATCCCGGCGGCAAGCGAACATGCAACAAATACAATCCCTGCGGTTTGGCACTGTCGTATACGGAACCGGTTCCTTGTTGCGGTTGGGGAACAATTTGCAATGAAGCTGTTGAAAAATACAATCGCACGCCGCACTGTGTTACGGCAAGCAAATGTAAGCTGGGACAATCTTCGGCTGATAGTGCACAAATCGATTTGATTGGCTTGAAAACTGACGAATCGACAGTTTTCAAAATATTCCCGGCATGAAATACAACATCGTTTTGTGTAACCCGCGCCAGTCGTCTTGTATCGTTACAATCCGCACCCATATCCCACGCTTCAATCGAACCCTTTTCCGTTAAAACGTATAAAAGTTGACGACTATCGTCAATCGAAATACGAACTATCGGATCGGTGTCGGAGAAAACTTTTAAAAATCCTGGCACCATATACGAAATAATGCCCTGCGAATGATTGATTTTTTTACAACGTTTCCCAAACCAACTGGACGCTGCTTGATAATAAATTTCGTAGAGAAAACCATCACGTCCACCTAAAAATATTCGACCGTTTGCACTGCCCTCGATGGTAGATATTGCAACGTTGTCGGTGCTTAAAATAAAAATCGGTTTATTCATCAATTGCATTTCTTCGTAGGTTGTTATGTTGTTGACTGATCGAACGGGTGATGAAATTGTTTTTGTTGTATCGCCGAAAGTTACGCCTGAAAATTGCGATTGGAATTTAGTTGGTGGAATCTTATCGATCTTTTGTTTATTTACCTAATACGACTATTTCAACCGGAGTAGTTAACACTAATAGATATTTGACATCTGCAATAAATACACCTGGCTTTGGTGTCACGATTCCAACACTAACGATCAGGTGATTTAAGCCATCGTAATAAGCTACATCTCGGGTCTGTTCATATGTCCAAATCTGGAGGAAGGAAGCCTTTAAAATTAGAAACATTTTGATTATAATAATTCTCTTACGTATATGTCCGAGTCGATCGTTAGCCATGCCCTTCCGATTTCTGGAAATAGCCCCATCATGCAGTGACATTTGATATCTATACAAAAAACAAAATTTTAAAGTTTGTTAAAAATCAAAAAAAAAAAAAACATTCAAAAATCACCAAATACGAACAATATTCATTATTTCAAAAGTAGAGAACACCAAAGGATTTTTATAATATGATACATTGAGTCCATTCTAGTACCCAAAACTTTCTCTATCAGAACCAAATCATGATATTACTACAAGATACGCAACATCGCAGATGCAAAGAAACAACTGCCCAGAAATTAAATGGATGATGCCTGGAGACAGGACCGTAACTGTGGAGAGCGGGCATAAAGAGCATTGCCCTACCTTGAAATATCAACGGCCTATTTCAAGAATAGCCGCATCATGACGTGTTCAAGAACAATTTTCGACGAGAAACTCTAGTCTACCTTAGACTAAATAGAAAATATTCTATTTCCTAGAATCGATTAGTATTATATATCGGTCACATCACTAAACGATTTGCATTTTATTCATACACGTGTCTCATCTGCAGTATTTGCGTTGACTGGACTCACCTGAAACTACAAACCTGTGCAATTTTGTAAGAATATGATCGGAAAGACATAAACATTTGAACAAAAAAAGAGAGTGGGAGATAAAATTAATTTCTGAGGGACGCCTAGTACGACTCGAATAGAGCGCTCAAGAGACATTTGTGCCGAACTATTTCAAACGCTTTGGCGATGTCAAGAGCAAGAACTTGACCTTCACCTTCACCAAATTTGTGGATGTAGAAATTCCACCGTTCGGTTAGATAGACCAGGAGATCGCCTGTAGAACGACCCAAGCGGAATCCATATTGGCGATCATGAATGAGATTTTTATCAAAAGAAAGTTGACTATATTGCGATTGACAGCACTTTCCATTACTATTGAAAGCACTGAAGTAATTAGCGGCGTTCGCTTTGCTTCCTTTCTTTAGAATTGACTAACCATTCGCGACTTTCCAGATCTGAGGAAAATACCCTGAAGAGTAAGAAAGATGATAGAGAGAAGAGGTTTAGCTAAAGAGGAGGCGCAGTTCTTAATGACAATAGGTGAGATGTCATCTGGCCCAGCAGGCTTGTGAATATTGAGCTCCCGCAGGATCCTGGAAATAACCCTTTTCCGTTTTCGAACGAAGTGGTGGCAGCGAGAAAGCAGACTCCGGAAAGTACGGAGGACTCTGGTTCGACTGTGGAAGTTTCGAGTTTCTAGCAAAGTTTGTTTGTCGACGTTTCCGATCATGTTCAAATTTAGCTCGCTTTAAAATTTCATTGCAGGCGTTTTTTGGCACTTTTACTGAATCTCTGGTTTCTACCATCGGATTGTATGAAAGGTAAGGAAAGACTGCTTTTTGATGACGATATACCACTTGAAGCACGCACTGGAAAAAAATAAGCTCGGAACTGCATACGATCAACTAATTGAGAATTGCCCGGTGGAACAACTACTCTCCGAAAAATCAGCTAAATGAATTGCATGGCTACTGTGATGCGTCAGAACGAGCCTATTGAGCAGTCGTATACTTACGCACTATAGATGTCGACAACAGAGTTTGCGTCTCCTTACTGGCAGACAAAACTAAGGTGGCACCGCTGAAACAAATTTTGATACCTCGTCTAGAGCTCTGTGCAGCAACACTTGTTACACAGCTTACTAAGAAAATTATCGAATCACTCAACATGAACGAGACTGCAGTTCATTTACATTCGGATTCAACAATCACTCTTTCCTGGATCAGCGGACATTCCACTCGCTGGCAGACCTATGTTGCAAATCGGTTATCACTTATACAGTGCACGCTACCTCAGAGCCAGTGGCACCACATCAGCACATCTAACAACCCAGCCGACTGTGCATCACGAGGGCTGCTCCCGAGCCAACTTCTTGATCACCAACTTTGGTGGAAAGGACCGAAGGAGCTAAGGTCTAACACAAATCCATGGCCTACTACTTCACCAAGATATACTGTGAACGATATACCAGAAGCACGGATCTCCATGCAAGTGACGCTCAATGAAATACAGCCAATCTGGAATCTAATCCATCGATTCTCGTCGCTCAATCGCTTATTGAGAATAACATCCTGGTGCCTTCGACTCATCTGTAAAGTGAGACCAGGCTTCAAAAAATATGGGCCGCCGATACAGGCATATTTTACGGTCATCTCAGCCGACGAATTAAATAGAGCTAAACTAATGTGGGTTTCGCTTGTTCAAAAAGAAGCCTTCGCATCGGAAATCTCTGTTTTAAAGCATGAATCTAAAACTCTCAAGAAAAGTATCTTGAGTAATCTCACACCATTTCTGGATGAGTGTGGACTCCTGCGAGTAGGTGGTCGTCTAAAACATTCCTTACTGGATCCTGACCAGAAGCATCCGCTAATTTTACCAAAGGATAGCCCGTTGACAATTCTCATCATTCGCTATTGTCATCAAAGGACTCTTCACGGTGGAACTCAACTGACACTTAGTACTGTGAGACAGAACTACTGGATACCACGAGGCTGTGCGGCAGTCAAAACGCTAATCAACCGATGCATTCCGTGCATCCGACAACGATCTAAGCCTCAACCTCCAATAATGGGAAATTTACCTCGCGAAAGAACTACGAAAGCGCTTCGATCGTTCTATAATTCTGGAGTTGACTATGCGGGACCTATCTGGGTGCGAACTACAAAGGGGCGAGGCCATAAGTCATATAAAGGATATATCTGCTTATTTATATGTCTGGCCACAAGAGCAGTACATCTTGAGCCTGTCTCTGACTACTCTACAGAGGCATTCTTAAACGCTTATAGACGCTTTACTGCAAGACGAGGAATTTGCGCTAGCTTATTAAGTGACTGTGGCACCAACTACGTCGGCGCGGACAGGGAACTACGAATGATGTTTTCACAGGCTTCTAACCAATCGGAAGCTATTGCTCAACAAGTAGCCAATGATGGCACCATTTGGCGTTTCAACCCCCCAGCCACCACCCACTTTGGCGGCATCTGGGAAGCGGCCGTCAAGTCGGCTAAACACCACATGAAAAGGGTGATTGGGGACACAACTCTCACCTTTGAGGAACTCGCTACCTTGCTAACACAAATTGAAGCGTGCATGAATTCTCGTCCCCTTCAAGCATTAACCGATGATCCTACCGACTTAACATCCCTAACTCCGGGTCATTTTCTGATTGGTTCAGCACAGAACGTACTACCAGAACCTCTCGTCAATGGCGTTGCAATTTCCAACCTATCACGCTTGCAACGCATACGCCAGATGCAGGAGCACTTCTGGACCCGTTGGACACAGGAATACCTACAATCATTGCAACCTTGATCTAAGTGGCAACAAAAACAACCATCGCTACAACTCAATGATCTAGTTTTGATAACCAACGAAAAACTACCCGCAACGAAATGGCCACTGGGCCGAGTAGTGGATCTTCATCCAGGAGACGACGGAGAAGTTCATGTCGCCACGATCAAAACTGCCAACACAACGATGAAACGACCCGTCGTCAAATTATGTCGCCTTTTGCCTACCGACAGCAATACACAACACGGCGGGCGCCCCTCTTCGTTTCGTTATGACGAGGCGGGCGGAAATGTCTGAGGAAGATCGTGCCCTGCAAGCACATTGCTGCAACCCTGCAAGCACTTTGCTGCAATCAGAAGTGCCGTGAAAGATCGGACCCTAAGAACACTGTCAAAACTCACTTGTCAAAAAATCAACTCGGCGTGAATAAAAGTCTCTTTAATTTTAACGAAAACCAAGTTGCATTTTTATATCGATAATACTTATAAACTAGTTATACAGCAACAAAACTCAAGAATGAGAAAGTAGTTGAGAAGTACGTATCAGCCTTAGAGAGGCACTTCCTACCAATACTGAACAACAACGCTAGCATGCCAATATAAGAAATGTGGCAAAATATCAAAGATGGTATTACATCTGTCGCAAAGGAGGTGATAAGACAACAATCCCGGCGCAAAAGAAATGACTGGTTCGACAACGAATGCCAAGATGCCTTAAACCGAAAAAACCAGGCTTATAAAATATTAACAGAACGGCCGACGCGAGCCAAACGGGACAAATATGTAAAATAAATGATCTTAGACGATTTGCAAACAAAATATGCAGACAAAAAAAAACGGAAGTACAATAATGACGGAATTAAAAACATGGACAAACACTTTAAATTACACAACACAAGAGTCGCGTATTCCCTTGTCAAAAGAATGAAAGGGGGATACCAACCGAAAACGAACTTCTGCAAAGTTGCAGAAGGGAACATTCTAAGTAGAGATGGAAAATCTGACTCTTTTCATTGAGTCGGCTCATTTCAACTCACTCACTTGATTGAGTCGATCAATAATACTGCTTCAAAAGAGTCACAAGACTATTAGAGGCTATTTTCTTTCTAAATGAGACAAGTTCATGATAATTTTGTCTATAAATCAATATTCATCCGTCAATCATTTTGTTCATAAGAGAAAGATTTCCGATCTTATATTACTAAATAAGTATGTTGATTTTCAAAAAAATGTAGATGCAAAAATAAAAGACTTTTTATAATATACCTAGTCCTGCCATAAGTTCTGTCACATAATTTCTCACATTGGCAACAACTTTATTTTATGAGTGACATTTCAATATCGGCCAGTTTTATAAACGTCATAATGTTGTTGACAGTTGATGGTCATTTAAAGTGTGTTCGTTAACGTGTGAAGATGGAATGGGGTGTAATAGAAAACCGAACTGCAGTGATTGCACTACATAAGTGTGGAAAATCCGCGAGTGAAATTTTCAAGTTGTTGTGCCCGTTAAAAATAACGCAAAGATTTGTGTATCGTGCGATCCAGAGATATAACGCGATCCAGACTATTGAAGATCGACCTCGTTCTGGACGTCCGCGTGATGTACGTTCTTCTGCTGCCATCAAAGCGGTCGAGAGTCGAATTCGTCGAAATCCGCTTCGTAAACAACGAATCATGGCTCGAGAGATGAACATCTCCACCCGAAGTATGTCTCGCATCATAAAATCTGACCTCGGGATGAGTGCCTTTCGACGATCAACGGGACATTTGCTGACTGAGCAGTTGAAGCAAATTAGGAGCACCAGATCGAAAGAGCTCCTTCGGCGGTACGGCAACAACAAACATCGAGAAATTTTATTTACCGATGAAAAAATTTTTACGGTGGAGGAACATTTCAACCGCCAAAATGATAAGGTGTATGCCCACAGCTCCATAGAAGCCCGAGAAGTTGCCACTAGGGTACAGCGAGGACATCATCCAGCATCAGTCATGGTATGGTGGGGTGTCAGCTACGAAGGGGTCACCGAGCTTCATTTTTGCGAAAAAGGCGTAAAAACTGCAGCGAAAAATTATCAAACGGACATCCTGGAGGGATGTGTGAAGCCGCTGAACTCTACGCTATTCAACAATCGACATTGGGTTTTCCAGCAAGATTCTGCGCCAGCCCACAAAGCTCGAACCACACAAGCGTGGTTGGAAACCAATATTCCACAGTTTATAAGGGCGACGGAATGGCCTTCTGGGAGCCCAGATTTGAATCCCCTGGACTACAAACTGTGGGCGGAGTTAGAGTCCATGGTGTGCACGAGACGACACCCAAATATCGAGAGCCTTAAGCGATCTTTGACAGAAGCAGTAGCTAATTTTCCGCTAGAAACAGTGCGTACTGCTATCGATGACTGGCCCAACAGATTAAAGAGCTGTGTTAAGGCTAAAGGCGGCCACTTTGAATAATTTGTTGCTTATTTTACTTCCATTAGTATGCCAAAATAAAATATATTTTCCTTTGTCAAAAACTCTTTTTCATTTATACAAAAATTGCCCATATACGTGTGACAGAACTTATGGCACGACTAGGTATATAGATTTGAAAGAAAAGATTTCCGGATTCTACACTGTTACGCTTTATTATTCATGACGTTTCGCTCTCCGCTGAGACCTTTTACAATCCGAAAATCGTTTCTTTCAATTCAAAATGCGCTGTGAAAACATTCACCAAACCAATATACAGTGCCGGAAACATGGTCTCTCAACCTACAATCATAGCTCTGAAACAAAATTCCTTGTGCACACACCTATGAAACTTTGCATAGAATTGCAGTGCCGCATTTCTTATAAATCTTCAAAGCGAAATTTGTTTATAACAACGCTAAAAAAAATTGTGATGACAGTTTCGATTTTATCTGGTATTATTCGTGGAAAAAAGTATGGAAACACATATCTTTTTCATATAATTCGAGTTTATTTAAAGGAAATAACATGTTTTTCTTAGTATTTAGTGCTTCTCCCTTTTGCTTTTAGTACAGCCTTGCATCTCCTCTCCATTGAGTCCACCAACTTTTCGCAAAATGAAACCGGGATATTTTGCCATTCTCTAATGATTTCATCGTACAGTGCATTCGTATTAGAAATTTTTGTGTGTCGAATTTTACGCTTTACATGTTCCCATAGGTGTTCGATTGGATTCAGATCTGGGGATTGTGAAGGCCATTCCATAACACTCACTTTTTCCTGTTGGAACCAATCCTTAACTAAACGCGAAGAATGCTTCGGATCGTTATCTTGTTGGAAAATCCAACGTAACGGCATTTCTTCTTCAGCATATGGAAGCATATTGTTTTGCAATATTTCCAAATACCGATACCGATCCATTATCCCATCTATCCGAAAAATTGGGCCAACTCCAGAACGTGAAAAACATGCCCAAACCATTACCGATCCTCCGCCATGTTTAACTGTTGGTAATTGATACCTTGCATTGTACCTTTCACCCCGTGGTTTTCTAACGTAATGTTTTCCATCGCTTCTAAATAGTTGAAATTCACATTCATCACTCTACAGAACTGTATTCCATTTGCTGGGAGTCCAAAGAATGTGTTCTTTTGCAAATGTTAGTATTCTTGCAATATTGGCTTTTGATAAGAGTGGCTTCTTCAGTGGAGATCTTCCAAAAAGGCCACTTTCCATCAATCTATTTCTAATTGTCCGATCTGTCACATCTGAAATACCTCTGTTCTTTAACTCGGCGTTGATCTCAGTGGCCGTTTGTCCTGGTTTCTGTTTAGACATCCTTTGAACTATGCGATCGGTGGTTGCTGTTGTTTTTCTAGGCCTCCCTGACTTTGGAGCACACTCGACTGTCCCTCGCTGATGAAAGTTTTTAATAATTTTCGAAATTGTTCCTCTTGGTATATCAAGTTTTTGTGAAATTTGAATTTGTTTTGTTCCGTTATTGTACCTAGTCCTGCCATAAGTTCTGTCACATAATTTCTCACATTGGCAACAACTTTATTTTATGAGTGACATTTCAATATCGGCCAGTTTTATAAACGTCATAATGTTGTTGACAGTTGATGGTCATTTAAAGTGTGTTCGTTAACGTGTGAAGATGGAATGGGGTGTAATAGAAAACCGAACTGCAGTGATTGCACTACATAAGTGTGGAAAATCCGCGAGTGAAATTTTCAAGTTGTTGTGCCCGTTAAAAATAACGCAAAGATTTGTGTATCGTGCGATCCAGAGATATAACGCGATCCAGACTATTGAAGATCGACCTCGTTCTGGACGTCCGCGTGATGTACGTTCTTCTGCTGCCATCAAAGCGGTCGAGAGTCGAATTCGTCGAAATCCGCTTCGTAAACAACGAATCATGGCTCGAGAGATGAACATCTCCACCCGAAGTATGTCTCGCATCATAAAATCTGACCTCGGGATGAGTGCCTTTCGACGATCAACGGGACATTTGCTAACTGAGCAGTTGAAGCAAATTAGGAGCACCATATCGAAAGAGCTCCTTCGGCGGTACGGCAACAACAAACATCGAGAAATTTTATTTACCGATGAAAAAATTTTTACGGTGGAGGAACATTTCAACCGCCAAAATGATAAGGTGTATGCCCACAGCTCCATAGAAGCCCGAGAAGTTGCCACTAGGGTACAGCGAGGACATCATCCAGCATCAGTCATGGTATGGTGGGGTGTCAGCTACGAAGGGGTCACCGAGCTTCATTTTTGCGAAAAAGGCGTAAAAACTGCAGCGAAAAATTATCAAACGGACATCCTGGAGGGATGTGTGAAGCCGCTGAACTCTACGCTATTCAACAATCGACATTGGCTTTTCCAGCAAGATTCTGCGCCAGCCCACAAAGCTCGAACCACACAAGCGTGGTTGGAAACCAATATTCCACAGTTTATAAGGGCGACGGAATGGCCTTCTGGGAGCCCAGATTTGAATCCCCTGGACTACAAACTGTGGGCGGAGTTAGAGTCCATGCTGTGCACGAGACGACACCCAAATATCGAGAGCCTTAAGCGATCTTTGACAGAAGCAGTAGCTAATTTTCCGCTAGAAACAGTGCGTACTGCTATCGATGACTGGCCCAACAGATTAAAGAGCTGTGTTAAGGCTAAAGGCGGCCACTTTGAATAATTTGTTGCTTATTTTACTTCCATTAGTATGCCAAAATAAAATATATTTTCCTTTGTCAAAAACTCTTTTTCATTTATACAAAAATTGCCCATATACGTGTGACAGAACTTATGGCACGACTAGGTACATAGAAACGATTTTCTCCTTCAAATCCATTGAGTACAACTTACACTTCGGCATTTTTAATTATGTTTCATAAAAAAACTTTAATTGGAGTTAAATTTAATTCAGTCGCACAACAAATAACTACTAATGACATTCAATTTCAAAGTAAACGGTTCTAATTAACTTCTTGACAACAAAAACCGTTTTGTTTCCATACTTTTTTCCGCAAGTATTACCAGACATATTCGAAACTGTTGTCACTATTTTTTTTAGAGTTGCCATAATTAAATATCCCTTTAAAGATTAAAAAGAAATGGGATACAGTTATTCTATGCAAAGTTTCATAGGTGTAAGTACCAGGAATTCTGTTTCAGAGCTATGATTGTGGGTTGAGAGACCATGTTTCCAAACTTTTTTCCGGCACTGTATGTATATAGATATTTACAGCTTATAAACTAAAATCTCTCTACAACTAGTCATTACTCATATGAGGAAAATATGGCTTACAAACTATAACATAAAAAAAAGAAACAATTAAACAAAAGAGTTTTCCTAATCATCCCAAAAAACCGCAGAACAAAAAAAAAATGAAATTGCGTTTGTATTACACAGCCAGTTATCAAAAGTCTTCCTGTGCACGTGTCCAAAGCACGCACAGCGCATCATCAACCGACACCTCAGCTCAACGCATACAATGCAGCAAAGCCACAATTCGATCTCGGCGACTCACAACATAAACCACGCATACCGCTCGTACTCATCGGTAACTGTGTCGCAGCGTAATCGCACTTCGCATATTTCCTGTGCCATATACAAATGCATCATCGAGTTGGTGTAGTGAGGTGACACAATTGTTGCAATATAACTCTTTTGAGGTGAGTCGCAACAGTCGCCTCAGTAAACTGACTGGCACATTTCGAGTGACACACTCCTGAGTTGCCCATCTCTAATTCTAAGTAATGCGGAAGATATACAATTAAGATGGGCGCAGTACTTTGAACACCTTCTTAATCCGAGCCCATCACCCGCATGAACAGCAGCAGCAGACACAATTGCAGGTATAACTGATGTAACAGCTGATGAAGCATCCTCTTTGAGTCCTCCCACACTCGAAGAAGTAAAAACAGCCCTGAGGAAGAACGGTACGGAAACTGGCCTAAGTGACTCCTTCAAAAATGAAGAAATACTGGACAATAGCTGGACCGTATACAGAAATGATAGGAATTACAGCGCAACAGGTCTGTCAAAAGGAGGGGTTGTCCTAATTGCAGTTCACAAATCTTTATCTAGTGAGATTGTAGACACAACACCAACAACACTTTTTGAACATAAATTTATCAGAATCAAACTGATAAATAGATATGTTTACATCGGTGTTGTATATATCCAGCCTAACTCTTAGGACTACAAATACCACGACATTCTTGAAATTTTTCATAGTGTTAATTGCTCCTTAACAGAGAATGACAATATCTTCCTTCTCGGCGATTTTAATCACCCAAATATCTCTTTTCAGACAAATCATTCCGATAACACTATTATACCGGGGAATCTTATGTCTGATATTGACACCACTATTATCGACACATACAGGGTGTTTGGTACTCCGTGTACCACCTTGTAAGGGGTTATTCCTAGATATATTTTGAGAAAAAAATTGTTCTACGGAGATGGTCAATTTTCAATATCCGCGGAGATACAGGGTGATCAAGAAAAGTGTTTCGGACCTGTACCCTCACTCACTCAAAACGCTATATCTTGAAAACTTGTTTTTTTATGTGCCATATTATTGCCTACAAAAGATGCACACATACTTATGACTTAGGTTTTCCCGTTTTCCAGGTAATAAGCGAAAATACATATGGCTTAAAAATGAAATGTGCTATAAAGCAACCCTCGTTCTAAAAAAACTGCGTGAAATGTTGTTAAACTGAAATATTCTTATTGTCCTTTAATTACTATTTAAATTTTCGAGGAATGTCCTTTAATTAGTATTTAAATTATCGAGAAAATGAATTAAATTAAAATGAGTTTCAACACAACTAGGTGCAGCACTTTGCCGTATTCAAAGGGGTACCTAACAAAATGAATAGCGTATAAAAGCAAATCTTACTTTATATTTTTATCAGTTGTAGTTACATTGTTAAAAGTACAAGGTGTCACTAAAATTTAGAAAATATTTTTGAAATGCTTAAGTACACGAATGAAGAATATGCAGATATCATTTTCATTTATGGAGAGTGTCAGAAAAATTCACAAGCGGCGTGTCATCAGAGATTTCCTAATCGTCGGATACCTGACATGAGAGTATTCCAAGACGTTTACAGAAGGATTCGGAAAAAAGGCAGCGTTAGAACAAGCAGAGTAAATGCAAATCCTGCGCCGATAATCGCTGTTCCAACCGATGAAGGAATACTACATGCAGTTCAAAATGATCCATCAATCAGTATCCGACGCTTGGCATTGCAGTTAAACGTCTCTACGTGGAAAGCTTGGAGTGTCCTAAAAGTAGAGCGTTTGCATCCCTACCACCACACACCAGTGCTGGAGCTGTTACCCATTGATTTGCCCAAAAGGATGGAGTTTTGCAATTGGCTCCTTGAACGACAACTAAGTGACGAGAATTTTATGAACAACATTCTTTGGATGGATGAGTCCCAATTCACCAGGGACGGTATCACAAACTTCCACAACTTACACACCTGGGCTGAGAGCAATCCAGACACAAGAAGAGAGGCATCCTTTCAGCACAGATTCAGTGTCAATTTATGGGGAGGTACGATTGGTGACGATTTTATTGGTCCTGTTAGGCTTCCGCCTACCTTAAAAAGTTCCAATTACTTGCATTTTTTGACAAATGATCTACAGGAGTTATTGGATGATATGCCACTGCAACGATTGGCTTCCATGTTTTACCAACACGATGGTGCTCCAGCTCATTACGACCGACAAATCACAGATTGGTTAAATTCCAATTATAGCAATCGCTGGATCGGTAGAAATGAACCGATACACTGGCCTGCAAGATCTCCTGATTTAACTATTATGGATTTCTTTGTATGGGGACGGATGAAGGACCTTGCCTATGCAACGGAAGTAGTAACGTTGCAGGATCTAAACACCAGAATCGATGCGGCAGCAACAGAAGTAAGGCAGCTGTGGCGACGCATTTAGTACACAAAATAACTTTGATTTAACTTTGCGTACTAAATGTTAATTCAATCACAGTAAGCAAGTTTATGTTTTTTCATTAAAAACTTTTGTTTCAGTTTTAGTTTTAAGTTGGATTTTGAAAAGGCTAAACATATATTATATAATAAAATTATAATAAAATTCATGAAACTAATATAAATTAAATATTATTAATTGAGTGGTGTATTTTTAAAATATAAAATAATATAATGCCCCACAAATTGGTGACCCCGACCTGGCTTAAAGCCAGATAAATTTGAAATTAATTTTGTGAACGTTTAACAACAACATAGCATCTTTAGCATTGTCTGATCAATAGTTGCAATCTCAACGACCTCATTCACAGTCGCCACAACATTAGCAACAACCTCATAATCCAGGCCTATCAACAAAAAGTCTAGCAACAAGCTCAACATTAAGTCTAACAACAGGCTCAACAATAAGTCTAACAACAAGCTCAACAATAGAACAACAACAAAATCAACAACTACAAGCTGGAACTTGAACAACAAGAATAGCAGCAACATCATCACAACTTGAACAACAAGAATAGCAGCAACATCATTACCAGCAAGCTGGAATTCGAACAGCAGAAATAACAGCAAGTTTAACATTGAACATTGTATCGAAAAGAATATTGATTCATTGAAAAAAAAAAAATTGGTAAATTACATTGTTATTATTATTATTTTCATTTACATACATATATTGTTAGTATATGTATATTTTATTATATTGTTAGTATATGTATATTTTATTATATTGTTAGTTATTATCTATTTTGAGTGGATTAATTGAAAATACGTTACGCGAAATTTATCATGCTCGTAATAAATATGTCGAATGAAAATAAAAATCAGGCTGACGAGGATGCATTGCAAGACTCAGTTAGAACTCAAGACATTTGCTCTCAGCAATTGTCTTTAATTAAATTACCACCATTCTGGTCTAACAGACCAGACTTATGGTTTTTAAAAGTGGAAACACAATTCCGACTGAAAGGAATTACACAATCCACTACCAAATATGATTATCTGGTTTCAGCATTGGAATCAGAAACCATGGAACTAGTGGCAGATGTTTTGACACATCCTCCTTTAATTAATAAATATGAACATTTAAGGGAGATGTTGTTAAGACGTTCTTGTGATACAGAAGAGAAACGGTTAGACGCTCTTCTACACAGAGTAGAGCTAGGTGATCTCAAGCCATCAGAACTTTTCAGGCAAATGGAGAGTTTAGCTGTGGAAATAGCTTAGTTAACCAGCAGCTGCTGCATAAACTTTGGATAAATAAGCTACCATCAGCTATTCAAGCTTGTATCATTGCAATTGAAAGTTCACATCAATTTGAAGAAATTCTTTCTATTGCTGATAAAATAAATGTGTCTTCAAATTTTCCTAAGGTTTTTGCAGTAAATACAAAGCAAAATCAAACTTGTAAAATTATGTCTTCAGATAATTCTTTAGAAACACTCGTTAAAAATTTGTCTGAACGAGTTATTCAACTAGAAAATAGAAATTCGCGAAATAAAAATCGTAGTTTCTCGCAAAATCATTCAAAATCTAGATCAAAATCAAAAACCGACAATAAAAAATATCTAAGCAACATGTGTTGGTATCACACACGATATCAAGCAGATGCTAAGAAATGTATTCCACCTTGTGAATTCAACAACACAAAAAACTAATACGTTTATCTTCGACCGCGGCAACGAGGATGAATTCTAAATCCTGCCGTTTATTTGTACGTGATCAAAAATCTAAAATAAATTTTCTAATTGATACCGGATCAGAAGTATCAATTCTCCCCAAAAAATTTTTTCCCCATATGAAAAAGAAATCAGATATAAGATTAACCGCAGCAAACGGTGCACACATAGCTACATATGGATCGAAACTTTTGACCATTGACTTAAATTTAAATCAACGATTTCCTTACAATTTCATAGTAGCACCAGTAGATTACGCTATTATTGGTGCAGACTTTCTGTATTTATTCAACCTTACAGTTGATTTATATACAAAAACATTAATGCACAAACAAAGTCAAATATCAACACAATGTATTTCGAGATGGGTAAAATCTTTTTCACTTAAAATACAAACGATAGAAGGCGAATTCGGCGCAATTCTCAATGAGTTTCCTACAGTCAAGGCTCCGCCAAATTTCAACACGCCTGTAATACACAACATTGTGCATCGTATCAACACTGAAGGACAATTGCCCACATCTCGACCTAGAAGGCTGAATACTGAAAAATATAATTTAGCGAAAAAAGAGTTTGATTCAATGGTAAGTTGAGGAATATGTCGACCCTCTTCATCATCCGTTGCCTCACCTTTGCACATGGTGCCTAAGAAAGGATCATCGGATTGGAGACCATGCGGCGACTATCGTCTCCTTAATTCAGTTACCATTTTCGATAAATATCCGCTCCCAAACATTCAAGTCTGTTCTTTGCACCTTCACAAGTGTACAATATTTTCTAAGATCGATTTAGTAAGAGCTTACCATTAAATACCGGTTGCACCTGAAGACGTTTACAAAACGGCCGTGATCACACCTTTCGGTTTATACGAATTTGAAGAATGGTGCTCAAACTTTTCAGAGGTTTATTGATGAAGTTCTTAAAGGTCTGGATTTTATTTTCGTCTACCTAGATGATATTCTTGTTGGTAGTAAGACTGTGGAAGAACATGGAAAGCATCTACGCCAACTTTTTGTGAAATTAGCAGCTTATGGCATACATGTTAATCCAAGGAAATGTATTCTTGGTACTACAGAACTTGATTTTCTCGGTTACAAGATAAACCATCGAGGAATATGCCCATCGAACTCTAGAGTAAAAGATATTTCGAATTTTCCAACTCCAAACACCGTTAAGCAATTGCAACGTTTTTTAGGAATGGTGAATTTCTATCACCGTTTTCTCCCTGACTTAGCTGAAACTGCAATACCACTGTACGATTTGGTTAAAACGCAACCCAAAAAATGCAGTAATAAAATCATATTTATTTGGAACGAAGAGGCAAGCTCAGCGTTCGACAAGATAAAATTATCTTTAGTAAATGCCTCACTTTTGGTTCATCCAAAGCCAAACGAAAGAGGATGCATTGCAAGACTCAGTTAGAACTCAAGACATTTGCTCTCAGCAATTGCCTTTAATTAAATTACCACCATTCTGGTCTAACAGACCAGACTTATGGTTTTTAAAAGTGGAAACACAATTCCGACTGAAAGGAATTACACAATCCACTACCAAATACGATTATCTGGTTTCAGCATTGGAATCAGAAATCATGAAACTAATATAAATTAAATATTATTAATTGAGTGGTGTATTTTTAAAATATAAAATAATATAATGCCCCGTACTGTGGCGACGCATTTAGTACACAAAATAACTTTGATTTAACTTTGCGTACTAAATGTTAATTCAATCACAGTAATCAAGTTTATGTTTTTTCAATAAAAACTTTTGTTTCAGTTTTAGTTTTAAGTTGGATTTTGAAAAGGCTAAACATATATTATATAATAAAATTATAATAAAATTCATGAAACTAATATAAATTAAATATCATTAATTGAGTGGTGTATTTTTAAAATATAAAATAATATAATGCCCCACAGCAGCAGTTGAGGAGTATGAACACAAAGAGAATACTTGCAAAACGAGCTTTAGCGAGCATTCAAAATGAAGGTGGCCATTTTGAACATTTATTGTAATTAAGGAAATTTGAAATAAAACATAAAAACCATTCTTAAGTTCTTTTAGTTCAAGCGGAGAGTGTTGATCAACATATTCTTGTTTTTTTGATAAAAGTGCTAAATTATTGGAATGATAGTTTTGCTAAACTATGAAACTTATGCAATGCAAGTGTATACATCTTTTGTAGGCAATAATATGGCACAGAAAAAAACAACATTAAAATTAAATTTTTATAATGCGTTTTTTTGAGAAAAACTACATTGATCCCAGAATTTTGAGGGTCAAAGTATCAAAAATTTGTGTTCTGAAGCAAATATCTCAGGATTGGGTACAGTTACAATGCGGACTATTACACCAAATGAAATGTAATTTGATTCCCTAAAAAACAAGCTATAACACTTTGAATTGCGATTATTAGTTTTCAAGATATAGCGTTTTGAGTGAGTGAGGGTACAAGTCCCAAACATTTTTCTTGATCACCCTGTATCTCCGCGGATATTGAAAATTGACCATCTCCGTAGAACAATTTTTTTCTCAAAATATATATAGGAATAGCCCCTTACAAGGTGGCACACGGAGTACCAAACACCCTGTATAACAACGACTTACATCAGGTAGTGAATTTTCCCAATAAAAATGGGAGATGGCTTGATATGATATTTACCGACGCATATGATGAAGTGATTGTTAGCCCTGCCTCTGACGCGGAGAATCTTTTTTCTAATACACAACATCACTCTGCTATCATAGTAGAACTACCATGCAACAACATTAATTTGGTTCACTCTTACAATAATAATATTGTATTTGACTTTCGTAATGCTGATTTCAATTGCATTTATAACGAATTGTCTTCGACAGACTGGACATCCCTTTTCTCATGTAATGATCTTGACAATGCCATAACATCGTTCTATGATGTGATCTTTAAAAGTGTCGATAATTATGTCCCTGTAATAAAACAAAAAGACAAAGTTTCAGAACCCTGGTTAGATAAAAACCTCTGATCACTGCGGAATAGAAGAAATAAACTATTTAAGAAACTTAAGAAAACGGGCGCGATTACTCCGAATCTTCAGAGAAAATATGAAACGCCGGCCTCAAAGTTCTCTTCTAAGTCCGGGATGCGTATGAGTGTTATGTAAAAAAAATTGGTGAAGATATCATAACAGAACCAAAAAGATTTTTCGAATTTGTTAATACAAAACGAAAAAGTTCGGGTTATCCCGTAACCATGTCAAATGAAAACACGCAGTCTTCCTGCCGGCGTAATATATGCGATATGTTTGCTGACCGTTTTCAAGAAGTTTTTGGTGCCCAGTCAGATTCAACCCACAGTGAACCCAACATTTCGGTTCCTACATTTGTTGACAATATCTCATTGTCTATTGAGGAGGTACTCTATGCCCTCCAAACTATTGATATCAAAAAAGGTCCAGGTCCTGATTTTATTCCTCCCCTATTTTTATCAAAGTGTGCCCATCAACTTTTAACACCTTTACATTTTCTCTTCAACAAGTCACTGCCATTAGGAACTTTCTCCTCTGCTTGGAAATCGTCGCATCTCACACCCATCCACAAGAATGGAGACAAACGAATAGTTGAGAACTACAGAGGCATAGCAATTTTATCAGCTATACCGAATATTCGAAAAAATTATCTGCGATAAATTGACCAATATGATCAACCCTATTTTAATGACGAGCAGCATGGCTTTAGAAAAGCTCGCTCGACTACAACGAATCTCATGATTCTTGTATCTGATACGATCTGCGCACTTTAAAGTGGACATCAAATCGACACAATATACACCGACTTTAGCAAAGCGTTCGACCGAGTTGATCACAATGTTTAAAGTTAAAAAACATAACAGGAGTACGATTGGGTATAAAGCCCAATCGTGCGATACTCTAGATGAAAGAGAAATTTTTGTATCTTAAGAAATTTTGTGGAGGAAGTGGTAGAGGGGGTGACGACATTGAACTAATTTCTTCACAGGACGTTACGGTTGCTATCAAAATGTTTTATGCAAAATTTGGGATTTAAAAATTTAATAGGTACTGAGAAAATTAGTGTATTGGATGTAGTGAAGTAGGGCAGTTTGTATGGGAGGTGGAGGGGCGAGTTTTTGATGACTTTTCAGAAATAACTATAAACATCATGCTTTTGACATGTTTTAAATTGCAGATCAGTAGCATTCATACTTATTAGGAAAATCGCCTTTTTATAAAGTTGTGAAATTGTGTCATTTTGTATGGGAGGGGGTAGAAGGGGTAAAGCTAATCGTCTAAATTTTTTTCGGTTTTACAAATAATTCTAAATAAATATTTAGTACACAATTTCAGCTCGATCAATTTTATACGCACTGAGTAAATTGGCTTAGAGCATTTAATGAAAAAGTGCAGTTTGTGTGGGAGGTGGTGGAAGGAATGGGAGGACTCAAATAACTTTTTCACAGCCAATTTATATCATCATAAAAGTAATATATTCCCAATTTCAGATCAATTGCATTTATATTTTTTGAGCAAATCCCTTTATTGTGAAATTACGAAATTGTGTCATTTTGTATGGGAGGGGGTAGAAGGGGTGGATCGATTTGGCTCGTTCACGAACTTGACCTTACTTTTTTGTTAAAAACAACGTATACAAAATTTGAACTTTCTAGCTCAACGCGTTTTCAAGCTAGAGAGGACACGGACGGACAGACAGACAGACGGACGGACGGACGGACATCCGGTTTTGAGGTTTTTTAGTGATTATATGAACTTCTGTATCATTCATTTTATTCTCCGAGCCTTATTTCTTGGCGTTAAGAACTTTGTGGCAAACTTATAATACTCTCAGATTCCATCTAGAGTATAAAAATTGGTGTGACAGGATCCTTACTCGGCTGGCTTAAATCCTATCTTAGTGATAGAACTCAATTTGTTAAGTTTCAAGGTTTTATTTCCAAGGAAATATTAGTGTCCTCTGGGGTACCCCAAGGGAGTCACTTGGGACCTCTCTTATTTAATGTTTTCATCTCCGATCTATCAGAAGTATTGGATAATGTTTCACATCTGATGTACGCTGATGATCTAAAAATATATCATGCCATAACCTCACCCGCAGATGCCGAATTCCTGCAATCCAAGCTTATTGCGCTAGATCATTGGTGTAGTCAGAACAAATTAGAGCTTAATGTCAGTAAATGCCACGTGATAAGCTTCTCACGTAAATCATCCTCATACCACCATGACTATATCCTAAGTGGAACTCAACTACACCGTATTGATCAAATTGAGGACCTCGGCTTATTACTGGACAATAAACTGTACTTTAAATCTCACTATAATCGAATAATTTCAAAAGCCAATAAACTTCTTGGCAAGAGCCAAAGAGTTTAAGAATGTATGGGTTACCAAATCTTTATTCTGTTCTCTTGTCCGCCCTATTCTGGAATATGTATGTGTTATATGTATGTATTAGTAAGTCTAGAAATAAGAGCTTTATTGTAATACGCAGTTGAATATAAGTTGTCAAAGAGTCCACATCGTTTTTCATTTAAATAAATCACAACATGGTGTCAGGTGTGTGAAGACAAATAAGTCAAATTAATAAAGTCAGATAATGGTGATTAGTGATTAGAATCTAATAAATAAAGTTTAATAAATAGAGACAAATAAATATAGTTTTAACTAAACAAAATAAATACAATGGTCAACGGCAGTGGTGCAGACGATTCGAAAGGCACATCTAACGGTAAATCTAGCGGCGCATCTACCGATATAGCGAAAATGTCGAACAACGTGGTTTGTACTAGCGATGGAATAGCAACGATTCCACGAATGGATTTCAAAAATTCGAACCTCCCAGCGGCATGGTGCAGGTGGAAAAATCAGTTTAAGATTTATATGAGGGCAGGTAATTTGGAAAATTTAGAGGATTCGAGAAAGGTGGCGATATTATTACACAGCATGGGTCCCGAAGCTTTGGATATTTTCTCTTCTTTTAACAGAGATTTGGACGAAATAACAATGAAGGAATTAACAGAATTTATGGACGCGTATTTTTTACCGAAAGTAAATTTAGTAATGGAAAGGCATAAGTTTTTTACTAGAATCCAAAGCCCGGACGAATCTATCGAAGAGTACATAACTACGCTAAAAAATTTAAGCCTATCCTGTGAATTTGGATCGCTTCGAGAAGATCTTGTTCGCGACATTTTTGTCTGTGGTCTTTCGAATAAATTTTCAAAAATTAAAGAAAGACTTCTAAACGAAAATGACTTAAGACTCTCCAAAGCTTTTGATATTGCAAAAGCTTCAGAAATAGCAAAGGAGCAAGCACATACACTGCAACAGGGAAATGTCTCTCATTTCGTTGGCGCTATAAATACAGCGCATACATACAAAAAACGTTCAAATAAATTTCACGGTCACACTAGCAACGACAAATACAACCAAAGACAAAACAAACACGGTAAACGAGGAAATACAGACGACAATTGGAACAGAGACAGAAGATTCAATCGGCAGTCAGGCAATAACAGAAAATGTGATCGATGTGGAGAAGAGCACAAATACAAGTGCCCCGCAATAGGTGTAGTGTGTCATAAGTGCAAGAAGAAAAATCATTTCGCAAAAATGTGTCGCTCAAAAATATATATAAGGAATATAGAAATGGAATCAAATACTTCAACAGATTCCGCTCCATATACAAACATGGATACTCTCTTCATTGGAACGATAAACGAAGAAATAGATGATGACAGCTGTATTTGGGCCGTAGACGTTAACATTAATAGCAAGCGTCTTTCTTTTCAATTAGACACGGGTGCACAAACTAATGTGATTTCTCGTCAACATAGTAAACTATTAAAAATAGAACCAACTAAAATAAAAGCTGCTAAATACAAACTAAAAACATTCAACGGGCAGCAACTACCAGCAATTGGAACGTGCATACTAAAATGTAATTGGAATAATAAGGACTATTTACACAACTTTACAATATTGGACATGGACTGCCAGGCGGTATTAGGTCGCAGAGCATGCTTGGCAATGGAATTAATTAAGGTTAATAATAATGTAAAAACTGTAAGTCCACATTTAAATATTTGTAATTTAAATATTATTAATGACCATAAAGATGTATTCAACGGATTAGGCTGTTTAAAAAACAAGTGTCATTTTCAGTTAAGACCTAATATAAAACCAGTAGTAGATTTGCCTAGAAAAATTCCTTTCAGTTTGTTAACGGAGTCAAAAAATGAACTCGAAAATATGGAGAAATTAAATGTTATTGAGAAAGTTGAAGAATCAACAGAATGGGTGAATTCGATTGTTTTGGTACGAAAACCTAATGGTAAATTAAGACTATGTTTAGATCCCAGAAACTTAAATAAAGCTATACTACGCTCTCATTATCAATTCCCAACCCTAGATGATTGTAGATCGAAATTAACTGATGCCAAATTTTTTAGCAATTTAGACGCTAATTCGGGTTTTTGGATGATGCAATTGGACGAAGAATCATCTAAACTATGTACGTTTATCACTCCATTTGGTAAATATTGCTTTAAGCGCCTACCATTTGGAATAAATGCCGCTCCAGAAATCTTTCACGCGGAGATGGTGAAAAGTTTCGCTGATATTCCAAATGTCATAATCTACATAGACGATTTTTTAATACATGGTAAGACTAGAGAAGAACATGATAGAACTTTAAAACTAGTTTTAGAGAGAAGTAAAAGTCTAGGTCTGAAATTCAATAAGTCTAAGTCAAAATTCTGTGTTCAAGAAATAAAATTTATTGGCCATATTTTTAATAAAGAAGGAGTCAAACCAGATCCATCGAAAATAGAAGCAATTTGTGCAATGCCAAAACCAAATAATGTCAATGAACTTCAACGTTTTTTAGGAATGGTCAACTACTTGGGGGCATTTATCAAAAATCTCTCAGAGCAAAATTCTAACTTAAGAAACTTACTTAAAAAAGAAATAATGTGGCATTGGTCCGAAGTTCATGAAAAAGAATTTCTGAAATTAAAGTCTTTATTGTCCAATACTCCTATCTTAACATACTTTGATCAAAATAAACCATTAATCTTATCAGTTGATGCTTCAAAAAATGCAGTAGGTGCGGTAATAATGCATAATTCAAATCCAATTGCATATGCATCAGCCACGCTAACAAATTGTCAACAGAATTACGCACAAATTGAAAAGGAGTTATTTGCAATTTTGTTCGGTTGCACCAAATTCCATCAATACATATATGGAAAATCCGTCACTGTTGAGTCAGATCACAAACCGCTCATACCTCTTTTTGAAAAACCTTTGTACAAAATTCCTGCCAGACTTCAGCGGTTCATGCTTCGTTTGCAAGCGTACGACATAAATGTAATATATAAACCAGGAAAATATCTTTACATAGCAGATACTCTTTCACGCGCAGCATTGCCGGATCAAGCACTAACGGACTTTGACAAAGACCTTGCATTACATTGTAATATGCTTGTATCAAGTCTATCCGTTACCGACGCAAAGCTTGAAGAAATTAAAAACTGTACCAATAGTGATAAGTCTCTACTGGAAGTTAAAAATTACATTATGAATGGCTGGCCAAACAATAAAAAAGTTATGCATGAACTCGCAGCACCTTATGCCAGTATAAAAGATGAACTTCATATAATAAATGGGATAATATTTAAAAATAATCGGATAATTATACCAGAAGTTATGCGACAGAAAATTCTTTTGCTTATTCACGAGGGTCATATGGGGATAGAAAGATGTAAAAATCTAGCCAAAAGTCTGGTATACTGGCCTAATATTAATCAAGATATAACAAATGTGGTACAAAATTGTGAATCATGTATTCAAAATAGGTGCTCTAATCAAAAGGAACCATTAAAGCCTCACGAAATAGTAGCCATTCCTTGGTATAAAGTGGCGGTAGACTTTTTTGAGTTCAATAAAGCAATATATATTTTGGCTGTTGACTATTACTCGAAATACTTCGAAATTGCCAAACTAAATAAAAGTTATTCTTGTACCATAGTTACAACTCACTCATTCTTTGCGAGACATGGGATACCTGCAGTCTTAATAACAGATAATGGTCCCCCTTTCAGTTCTACAGAATTTAAATTATTTTGTCAAGAATGGAATATTGAACACTTTACTTCTAGTCCATACTTGGCGCGGTCTAATGGTCTTGTAGAACGAAGTGTACAAACAATTAAGAAACTGTTGAAAAAATGTCATGAATCTGCAACAGATCCTTACACTGCTCTTTTGCATTATCGTACAACTCCTAAAGGTAACACAAACTCACCAGCTCAACTTTTAATGTCTCGATCGCTTAGAACTAAAATTCCAACAGTCCCAAAAAATTTAATACCCAAAATTATTGACTTTAAAAAACATAAGAAAACTATTAATAACAAATTAAGTCGAATTAAATCATACTACAATCGAGGAGCTAAAGTACTAAAACCAATTAGGGAGAAGAAACAAATCTATTTTCAAAAAACCCCAAATTCTAATTGGCAACCAGGCACAATAATAGAAAATTGTAGAGAGCCGAGATCTTATATAATAAGGGATAGTATTGGTTCAGGTATATATAGACGCAATAGGCAACATATAATCGAGTCACCAAAAACAAACCTTCATATCGAACAATCTTTGAATTCAACCTTGCAACAAAAAACAAATCATGAAATTAATAATACAAACAATGATCTTCAAAACAATGAATGTAATAAAGGTAAAAATGTACCTCAAACTAGTCGTTACGGAAGAACTATTTTAACTCCAAATAAATTCACTTATCCAGTAGATCACATAAAAAGGTAATTTGAAAATGTCACTATCGTTTAATTAATTGAACTATATTTTGAATTAGCTATACTATTAATTTTATAAGCAAATGAATTTGACTTCTTTAAAGAACTTAAAATAATACTAATTTAAATTTCTACCTTTGTATGAAATACATTTGTATTTTCTGAATTATTGATTTTAAGAATTAATTTTGAAACTTTTAGATTAATACTTATTTTTATAATCAGATGAAATTGGTTTCTTTAAAAGAACTTAAAACAAAATAATATTATCTATAAAGGGAGATGTTATATGTATGTATTAGTAAGTCTAGAAATAAGAGCTTTATTGTAATACGCAGTTGAATATAAGTTTTCAAAGAGTCCACATCGTTTTTCATTTAAATAAATCACAACAGTATGTATGTCCCATTTGGGACCCCTTCTTCCAATTATACAGCAACAGAATAGAGTCAATCCAGAAGCAATTCCTTCTTTTTGCTCTTAGGGACTTGTATGATCCTAGAGACTTTGAAAACCTTCCACCCTACACAGTTAGACCCCAATTATGCTCACATCCTGTTTTACCTTAGATGTTTTGAATGGCGATATTAAGGTTAACCACATCTCAAATAAATTCAGACTCAATGACAATGTCAGGCTGACAAGACATTCAAAACCACTTAAGGAATATCCACATCGTACAGATTACGGACAAAATGAACCTATTAACAGATGCTGTAGAGTAAAAAATTCGGCGCACACTTTACACCCCCAATAAATAAGCTGACATATAAACTGAGACTACGCTCCGTTTTATAAGGTCCCCACACCCCGCTTGACCCTTCCACCAGTGCCTATCATATATCATATAAGTATATCAAATTGTGTTAATTAATTAAGGTAAATTTAACTATACTATGTTATACTAAATTAAATTAAATTAAATTAAGCAATTTATTATTATGTAAACTGTCTTGTTATGATAAATAAATAAATAAAACTTAAGCTATAAAAAACCATCATAAAACCTGTGCTATGCTATGGCAGCGAAACGTGGACTTTAACTCAGGCGTCCGAAAAACTACTCAACGCCTTTGAAAGAAAGGCCCTCAGAAGAATCCTCGGACCCGTGAGGGAAGACTCGATCCCGAGAATACGATACAATAGATAATTGTATGCAATCTTCGACAATCCAGAAGTCTCAACCCTCATAAAATTCAAGAAGTTACAATGGGCTGGTCATGTGGCGCGTATGGATGACGGAAGAATTCCCAAACGCACACTAAAAGGGAAAGTCAACGGACAAAGACCGGTCGGAAAACTACGGAAGCGCTGGGAGGATTCGATTGACGCAGACAGCAAATCACTGCTAAGATTTTCTAACTGGAGGACGCGGTCACTGAACCGAGATGGATGGAGGCAAAGTATTCAGGAGGCCAAAGTCCGATTTGGGCTGTAGCGCCATCGTAAGTATGTATACGACCCGTGCTCTTTTAAAAAGCAGTTAACGCATTCGAAAGAAAGGTCTTCTGAAGAATTTTGGGACCTGTGAAGGAAGGAACGGAATGGCGAATAAGATTCAACCATGAGTTGTATCAACTCTACGACGAGCCAGAAGCTACAACCTTCATCAATCTACGTGAACTGCAGCGGGCTGGCCATGTAGATCGAATGGAAGACAGAAGAATCCCCAAATGTGCTCTTAAAGGCAAAGCGAGTAGTAACCGGCCAATAGGCAAATCACGCAAGCGATGGGAAGACTCGGTTGATGAAGACAACAAAGCCATTTTAAAAATTAGCAGCTGGAGGACGTCTTTGGATCGAAACGATTGGAGGCGACGACTTCAGGAGGCGACGACTTCAGGAGGCGACGACTTCAGGAGGCGACGACTTCAGGAGGCGACGACTTCAGGAGGCGACGACTTCAGTAGGCCAGGGCCTTATTTGGGCTGTCGCGCCATTGATGATGAAGTTGAAAATATATAAATTCCTACGAAAGTAAGAGCAAAAAATAACTGTGACACGAACAGCAAATTGTTTCTGAGAAATTTAAAGCACGGTAAGGAATAGAACAATAATTAATCGAGCGAGATCTTATCTCCATTGATAGAGAAGATAAACAAAGCACCTGTGAGGTTATGATTAGCCTTGCTAATTTTTCACACCGAAACGACGAAAACGAAAAATTGAACTCACTCTTGAAATGCTCCAAAACCTCCGGCGGTATTGGAACTTTACTAACAGTTCGTAACTGATCCAGTTTCTTGTGACCCAGCGATAAGCTCGAAATGTTTTGGTAATCGTAATCGTTTAGGCCGCTTGCTGTAGCCATTCCGTGCTGCGTAATCCCCGTGACCTAGGTGAAACATTGAAATATTATTCCCGTCATCTTTACGAACAATCAATCCCGCGCTCCGTCATACCTCGAGCAGCCCTGGCGCTGTGGAATCGTGATTTTCATGCCGGTCAAGCATGTTTCCCGCCAGTTCCATATACTCCATTTGAACGTTGATTTGTGGTACGTTCATGTTTTTTTGTCTTCCGCGGCAACGGAGCGAATTGACGAGCACTTTAGCACAATTTCCGATTTATGAGGAAAGCACTGATTTTACAAGAACTTAATTTTTCCAACACGAAAATCGCGTTAAATTAAATTAATTTCGCTATTCGAGCACAATGATGGTGAGCCGAACCGGCTGTCAATAAATGTCACCGTTATTTTGTGTATTTTGTTGGTAGAACTGGAAATTTTCCGCGGTGTCTTTGCTACCATAATTGGCGCTGCGTCTTTGGTAATCTTTAGTTGAGAATTCTCTCTTAATTGTTAGAATCTCCCGAATTTCGCCTTGATTTTTGCCGAATAATGAACTTTTCTGAGTACGTTTCAAATTGCATCCTGTCGAACCACGGACAAAAACCTTTTCCACAACGAAAATTCTCTCCGATAAGTTCCACAGTGAGTGGAGAAAAAAATAATCGGAGACACATGTGCCAAGCGAGCAGCATGGTGCCAAGCGGAGCAACATATGGTGCCAAGCGGAGCAACATATGGTGCCAAGCGAGCAGCATGTTGCCAACGAACTCAACGAAGCCAAAAACAATAATAATTAATAATTAATAATTGATAATTACTACAAAATTCATAATTCATGCAATTACCACAATTAGTTGCATCCTGACATTTTAGATTCTAGGCTGTCAGCCACTGAATAATTGCAAATTTTCGATGATTTTCGAACACTAAATTCCGTCATGTTGAAATCAGCTTACTGGGAAATTCTCTTCCATCACAGATTGGTTTATTGGGAAATTCTCAAGACTTCTTAAAAAAAACAAAATGGTTGGTTGAAAAATGGCGTTTTGGTGTTGTAAACAGAGATTTTGATTGACAACTCGCCATCTCTTAGTTTTATGGTGTGAAATTTCGTCAGGAGGGTTTTCCATCGGTGGTCTTCTTAAATTCGACTTTTTTTGTGGTTTTTCGGTGCGATAGAAACGCGAGTGCGAGTGTTAATTCCGTCGGGAGTAGAAACGATCTGAGTGTTTCGCTACAAATGCTCCGTTTTTCTTCACATGTCGGCTTTAGCGCACCCTTTTTCAGGTGAGAGAATTGACTGGCGGCACGACGTCCTTGCTGTGAATGCGTCTTTTTTTATCATGCTTTTTCGTAGTTATTAGTCGCTGAGATTTTTAATCGGATTCTTTAATTTTTTCAGGGATTGACCCAAATAAAACAGCGGTCGCACAAAAAAGAAATCTTGCATGTCCAGCAGGGTAAGTGTTTAGTATGTTTCTTGTTGTTGCTCTCTTGATAATGTAAGTGGAGTTCATTGTTGTAGTTGTTTTGTTATGAACGACAGGAGTGTGATTTTTCATAATATCGCCTTGATTGGGAAGTAATGTTGGCATTGGCAACGGTAAGGCGCGCGAATTGAGAAATATTTTTAATGTCATAGTTCTTTCGTTGATTGGGGACGATGGAGTTATTTGGGGTGCTGTGTAGGTGTCCTAATCGTCCGCCCAGTGTGAGTTTCCAATTAGAACTGTTGCCGAATCGCATCCTTCATTGTGCTCATTGATTATTCTTATCTTTGTTTCTTCTGTTGGGAATCTTTCGATTTGGAGTTGTCAGTGATTTCGTTTTATTTATTTAGAAAAATAGTAAAACTAAAGCTGTATTTTTTTTTCATCTCAAGTTTTATTATTCTTGTGATGGAAAACACCCAACTGAAATGCATTGAAGATGTTGTAAGTTACGTCCAGAGAAACAACTCAATACAGCTATGCGGACGTAGCGGAGCACAACAGGGCTGCTTCTGTGTCTTACCGAATGAGACTGAGAAACTTGAGTATTGCTGGAAACATCCCATAGCGGAAGAGAATTTCTCGTCCTGGTAGAAAGAAATTTATTTAGTGCAAGCGTTTTTGCATTTTTAAGAGAAGGGACAATTCTTGAGAAATTAAAAAAACGCGTTTTTTTCACTATAACGTTTCAGAAGAAGAGGACTAGACCTAGAATATTTATTCTATAGGGTGTTTTAGCAAGAGTTATAAGGTTGGAAACGCCCAGGTTGTATCTGACAACACTGGACTAGAACACGTAGTAGGGAGGCATGGTTACCCTTGGGTCGACGCGTCACGACATTGGATTAAGAGACCCGAAAACGGCGAATTATTTCTGGAGTTTTGTAGTACTCGGCAAATGGTCATTGGAGGGACCCTTTTTCCACACAAGAGTCACATAAGACATCTTGGGTTTCCCCTGATGGTGTTACTCAGAACCAGATCGACCCTTTGGCTATAACTCGCTGCAGGAGAAGATGTCTCCTCGATGTACGAGTGAACCGTGTAGCTGACGTGGGGAGCGATCACCACTTGATATTTGCCTGTTTGAGATTGTACAGAGCAGTTATCCGACGAACATTATTTCTTCAAATGAAGCGCAAGCTTAATGTGGATAAACTCAGAGACCCAAACAAAAGGCTCGAGTACCCCACCATTCTACGCGAAAAGTCATCCACATTGGGCGAATCTGAAATGCTCACACTGAACGCCAATTGGGCGGCAACCAGAAACACGTGTCCAACTGGTGCTGAAGAATCTGTGGGATATGTACAAAGCGGTGAGAAGCATTGGATGTCGGAAGACACATGGGACAAGGTTGGCGATCGGAAAAAAACCAAATTAGCAATCATCTCTCAACCAACGAACGCCCGACCTGAGGCAGAACTACCGCGATGTTCATATACAGCTTAAAAAGGTTCTTAGACGCGACAAGAGAAAGGCCATTGAAGATCTGGCAAACAAGGCAGAATCTGCGGCTTACCTTGGGGATATGGGTTCACTATTTAAAATCATGAAACAGTTGACGAGCAGGAATTTAACCGCCAACCACCTGGTGAGAGATGTCAACGGAACTCTCCCTAATATGAGTGAAGACCAGTTGCGGCGATGGAAGGAATACTTCTCTGATATTTTAAACATCTTGTCAGAGGAAGATATCACAGAAGCAGAGCAACTACCAAACATCCAACCGCAACAATACTCTATTAGGGGCGATCCCCAGATAGGGAAGAGATAGTTTCCGCCATTTGGTCAATGGCGGGAAGGAAAGCCGAATGGACTACCAACGGAACTCCTCAAAGCGGACCCGGAAATAACAGCCGATATACTCCTCCCACTCTTTACTGAGATGTGGAATGAAGGAAGATATCCGACTGAATGGAAGGAGGGCGTCATTGTGAAAATTCCGAAGGGCGATCTTCGGGATTGTGGCAATTGGCGTGGTATAGGTGTACTTACTGCCGTATCAAAAATCATTGCTAAGGTAATTCTCAATAGGATTAGTGATGTCGTCGAGAGCACTCTCGAAGTTTATCAGGCTGGATTCCGTAAGGGTCGTCTTGTACCGACCACACAAATACCCTACGGATAATATTGGAGCAGTCAGCCGAAATGGGTTTGCCACTACATCTCATGTTTGTGGACTTCGAAAAGGCGTTCGACAGCGTTAAGCGAGATTACATATGGAATGCTTTGCGTAGGAGAGGTATTCCAGATAAGGTCATAGCTATGATTAAAGAATCCTACGAAGATGCAAGGTGTAGCGTCTTGCATAAATGAGAGCTGTCCGAGAGCTATCCTGTGCGAACGGATGTCAGACAAGTTTGCATATTATCATCAGCCCTGTTTCTGGTGGTAATAAATGACATCTTGAAAGCTGCACTGGAAAGTGGGGAATGTAAAGGTCTTCAATGGAGACTATTTAACATCTTAAGTCACCTTGATTATGCTGATGACGTGTGTTTGCTTGTACATAACCGTTCGGACAATGTTCGCTTGTTGCATTCTAAATGCGAGCGAGTTGATAAAATTCATGGTTGTATCTTATTCGCCATTCCGTTATTTTTTTTTTTTACAGAATGACCTGTGTTATAGGCAATTTCGGCCTTTATGTGCAATGCACAAACACAGTCATGGAGGGAAGGAATGGGATTAGGAAGGTAGGGGAAGAGGAGTGAGAACGACCGTAACGAGTGGAGAAGCTGATACATATTTTTCAGTTGTACTGGCTGTTACTGACAAATATTGGCAGATGTTATGGGGAATGATAGAAAGCGAACAGAATCCATCTACTGAGTATCTAGGTCTTCCTGAAGTGGAACTGTTTCACTTTTACACCGTTTGCCCATTTTCTTTCAAATAATTTTTTCATCGCCAGCACCAACTGAAAAATTCGTGCTTAAAAAATCCCGTCTGGAGTGGGAATCGAACTCACGACCTATTGACTGAAAAGCAAGTACTCTGCCCACTACGCCACGGAAGCCTCCGTTCCTTCTTTCACAGGTCCCAAAATTGTTCGGAGGACCTTTCTTTCGAATGCGGTAATTGATTGACAAATACCTCCTTTGACCTAGGGAAGGATCTTGGTAGGATGTTAATGTCGTCAGCGTATGCTACTAATTGGGTGAACTTGAATAGTAGTGTCCCGTTGGTGTCGACTGGGATTTTTCGGACGACATACTACAGTGCCAAGTTGAAAAGCATGGGGGCTATACCATCTCTCTGCTTTAAACCACTTTCTGTTCAAAAGCCGGTTGTAGAATCGGTTCTGACTTGGACTTCAGTGTTCGTCATTGTGAGTCTTGTTAGTCGGACTAGTTTTAGGGGTATTGCAAAGTCAAGCATGGTTTGATACAGTACGCTCCTTTCGTATGCTTGTTTAAAATCCACGAAGATTTGGTGCACGTCTATGTTACCATATATTCCCAGCATTTCTCAAGCACCTGTTTCACTGAAAATACCTGGTCTGTTGTAGATCGTCCGGTTCTGAATCCACCTTGGTATTCGCCAATTATTTCATTGGTTGGACGACGTTAAATTATTTTTGTCAGTATTTTATAGGACGTACACAACAATGATTTACCTCTGTAATTCGCACAGCAAAGTTTGTCTCCTTTCTTGTTATTGGACATATAATTTTTTTCTCCAATCATCATCAATGGCGCGACAGCCCAAATCGGGCCCTGGCCTCCTGAAGTCGTCGCCTCCAATCGTCTCGATCCAAAGACCGCGTCCTCCAGCTGCTAATTTTTAGAATGGCTTTGCTGTCTTCATCAACCGAGTCTTCCCATCGCTTGCGTGGTTTGCCTACTGGCCGGTTACCACTCGCTTTGCCTTTAAGAGCACGTTTGGGGATTCTTCTGTCTTCCATTCGCTCTACATGGCCAGCCCACTGCAGTTTACGTAACTTGATGAACGTTGAAGCTTCTGGCTCGTCGTAGAGTTGATACAACTCATGGTTGTATCTTATTCGCCATTCCGTTCCTTGCTTCACAGGTCCCAAAATTCTTCGGAGGACCTTTCTTTCGAATGCGTTAACTGCTTTTTCGGAAGTTCGCGTTAATGTCCACGTCTCGCTGCCATAACAGAGCACAGGTCGTATAATAGTTTTATAAATCCGCAGCTTATTGTTCCTGTGCACTTTCTTGGATTTCATTATTGGAAGTACGAATAATACGTCTTATTTGCTAGTATTATCCGTCGTTTGATTTCGTCTGTTTCATTACCGTCCTTTGCTAGATTAGCCCCAAGATATATGAACCATTTTCAGGAAGGTGCATGAAGGTGTTGGATGTTGACTGGTCGAACATCTTCGGGGCTCTTGTTCCTCCCATGCGAGGGTATTTTTTCGACTATCTTTGAGGGGTCAATTATCACCAAGCCATTCGGGGCTGTTACCATAAGGTTTTGTACGGGTACTTCTGGAAATGTTTGAAGCGGGGTTGCGTCGAAGGTTTTGAGATCAATTTTGCCCTTCTGTCACCTTCCGTACGGAAGTGTGATTTCGACCGGTTTCGATGGATCGGGCTGGTGGTCGACAGGTTCAGGTCTGCGAGCTTAAGGTTTTGTACGAGCGCATTTCGGGCGAGGCGAAGTGGCGCGACTCACTCCTCTCATCTATCTCCTCTCGTTCGGATGTGTGATTTCATGAGTTTTAATTTCGCCGAATTTCGAGAAAGGTATGTCAAACTTCATGTGTGAGGCTGGCATTCTGTACGGAGGTTTTGGGCGTAATGCGGCCAATCAATTGAATGAGTATGGACATCCACCCAGCCTTTCTGTCACCCCCATGTAGAATTTAGAATGGCTTTGCTGTCTTCATAAACCGAGTCTTCCCATCGCTTGCGTGGTTTGCCTACTGGCCGGTTACCACTCGCTTTGCCTTTAAGAGCACGTTTGGGGATTCTTCTGTCTTCCATTCGCTCTACATGGCCAGCCCACTGCAGTTTACGTAACTTGATGAACGTTGAAGCTTCTGGCTCGTCGTAGAGTTGATACAACTCATGGTTGTATCTTATTCGCCATTCCGTTCCTTGCTTCACAGGTCCCAAAATTCTTCGGAGGACCTTTCTTTCGAATGCGTTAACTGCTTTTTCGGAAGTTCGCGTTAATGTCCACGTCTCGCTGCCATAACAGAGCACAGGTCGTATAATAGTTTTATAAATCCGCAGCTTATTGTTCCTGTGCACTTTCTTGGATTTCATTATTGGAAGTACGAATAATACGTCTTATTTGCTAGTATTATCCGTCGTTTGATTTCGTCTGTTTCATTACCGTCCTTTGCTAGATTAGCCCCAAGATATATGAACCATTTTCAGGAAGGTGCATGAAGGTGTTGGATGTTGACTGGTCGAACATCTTCGGGGCTCTTGTTCCTCCCATGCGAGGGTATTTTTTCGACTATCTTTGAGGGGTCAATTATCACCAAGCCATTCGGGGCTGTTACCATAAGGTTTTGTACGGGTACTTCTGGAAATGTTTGAAGCGGGGTTGCGTCGAAGGTTTTGAGATCAATTTTGCCCTTCTGTCACCTTCCGTACGGAAGTGTGATTTCGACCGGTTTCGATGGATCGGGCTGGTGGTCGACAGGTTCAGGTCTGCGAGCTTAAGGTTTTGTACGAGCGCATTTCGGGCGAGGCGAAGTGGCGCGACTCACTCCTCTCATCTATCTCCTCTCGTTCGGATGTGTGATTTCATGAGTTTTAATTTCGCCGAATTTCGAGAAAGGTATGTCAAACTTCATGTGTGAGGCTGGCATTCTGTACGGAGGTTTTGGGCGTAATGCGGCCAATCAATTGAATGAGTATGGACATCCACCCAGCCTTTCTGTCACCCCCATGTAGAATTTAGAATGGCTTTGCTGTCTTCATAAACCGAGTCTTCCCATCGCTTGCGTGGTTTGCCTACTGGCCGGTTACCACTCGCTTTGCCTTTAAGAGCACGTTTGGGGATTCTTCTGTCTTCCATTCGCTCTACATGGCCAGCCCACTGCAGTTTACGTAACTTGATGAACGTTGAAGCTTCTGGCTCGTCGTAGAGTTGATACAACTCATGGTTGTATCTTATTCGCCATTCCGTTCCTTGCTTCACAGGTCCCAAAATTCTTCGGAGGACCTTTCTTTCGAATGCGTTAACTGCTTTTTCGGAAGTTCGCGTTAATGTCCACGTCTCGCTGCCATAACAGAGCACAGGTCGTATAATAGTTTTATAAATCCGCAGCTTATTGTTCCTGTGCACTTTCTTGGATTTCATTATTGGAAGTACGAATAATACGTCTTATTTGCTAGTATTATCCGTCGTTTGATTTCGTCTGTTTCATTACCGTCCTTTGCTAGATTAGCCCCAAGATATATGAAGTTGTCCACACTCTCCAAATTATATTCCGCAATTGTTATGTTTTGTCTGATTGGCGTTCTCCTTCTTGTTTGCGTCATTACTTTTGTTTTGCTTTCATTAATGCGCAACCCGACTTCTTTTGCGGCGGAGTCAAGATTGACAAATACCTCCTTAGCACTAGGGAAGGATCTTGCTAGAATGTTAATGTCGTCAGCGTATGCTACTAGTTGGGTGGACTTGAATAGTAGTGTCCCGTTGGTGTCGACTGGGATTTTTCGGACGACATACTCTAGTGCCAAGTTGAAAAGCATAGGAGCTAGACCATCTCCCTGCTTTAAACCACATTCCGTTCGAAAGCTGGTTGTGGAATCGGTTTGTATTCTCACTTGGGATTCAGTGTTCGTCATTGTGAGTCTTGTTAGTCGGACTAGTTTTGGAGGAATTCCAAAGTCAAGCATGATTTGGTACAGTACGCTCCTGTCGATACTGTCGTATGCTTGTTTAAAATCTACAAATATTTGGTGCACGTCTGTGTTATATTCCCAGCATTTCTCAAGCACCTGTTTCACCGAGAATATCTGGTCTGTTGTAGATCGTCCGGTTCTGAATCCGCCTTGGTATTCGCCAATTATTTGATTAGTATAGGGCTTAAGACGACGTTCAATTATTTTTGTCAGTATTTTATAGGACGTACACAACAATGATATACCTCTGTAGTTCTCACAGCAGAGTTTGTCTCCTTTCTTGTAAATTGGACATATAATGCTTTTTCGCAAGTCGTCGGGTATGATTTCCTCTGTCCAAATTTTGCATATCATGCTGTGCAGAATTTCAGCGACACAGTTTCCACCGTTTTTCAGAAGTTCAACTGGTATTTCGTCAATTCCCGGCGCTTTGTTTAGTTTTTGGTCACATAGTGCTGCTTTGATTTCAGCAAGCGTGGGTGGTGTCGATGATGGTTCATCTTTGTCAGTTGAGGCTTCAATTGAAATGTTGTCTGTCGTTATCGGTGCTACTGGGATGGGATTCAAAAGATGTTCGAAGTATGAAGCCCATCTCCTTTTGATTTCTTCTGTGTCGCTGATGATATTGCCCTCTGCGACTTTGCAGAGACTGGTTTTTGGTTTATATCCCTTTTTCAAGTCTTTTACTATGGCGTATGCGTCCCGCGTATTATTTTTTCTCATGTCGTCGTCCACTTTTTGTATCTTGTCATTATGGTACTTCCTTCGTTTTCGTCTGCAGGTCTTTTTCGCATATCGCCTAAGCTCGTCATATTTTTCTTTTTTGGCTCGTGTTGGTCGTTCAGTAAAAATTTTGTAAGCTTCGTTCTTTCTATCTATTGCGTCGCGACATTCTTGGTCGAACCAATCATTACTTTTTCGCCGTGCTTGATATCCTAATACCTCTTCCGCGGAGGATTTGATGCCGTCTCGTATTTTCATCCACGCATTATCCACTGGCATATTTTGGATATTTTCATATATTGGTGTCAGGTGTTTATTACACCGTTTCGTCGTTAAGCTTGTCGACATTGAATTTGCGAGCTCTACTCGTTTTCGAATACCCACGACAAGCTATTTTGCATCGATACTTAGCTCTGACTAGATAGTGATCAGATTCACAATTCGCACTGCGGAGAGTTCGTACATCAAGTATGCTGGAAGCAGCCCTTTTCTCAATAAGAACGTGGTCTATTTGGTTGAAGGTGTGACCATCTGGTGATGCCCACGTTCGTTTGTGAATATCGCGATGTGGGAAGCACGTAGAGCTTACTATGATATTTTTGCTGCTTGCGAAATCAATAAGACGTTGGCCATTGTCGTTGGTTATGTCATGGAGACTGTGCCCTCCTGTTGTTCCTCTATGAGCCTCCTCCTTTCCGACTTTTGCATTAAAATCCCCTAAGACAATTTTTAGGTTATTCGAGGGCAGTGAGTCATAGGTTGTCTCTAGGGTGGCATAAAATTCGTCTTTAGTTACATCGTCCTTGTCTTCTGTTGGTGCGTGAACGTTGATCAACCAAGTGTTGAAGAATGTAGTCTTTATTCGGATTGTACACAATCTTTCACTTACTGGTCTGAAGCTCGTGACCTGTTGTTTAAATTTTTTGTCAACGACAAAAGCGACTCCAAACTCTCTGCTTCCCGACAATTTTCCACTTGGATAGATTGTGTGTGATCTCATGTCCATGATTTCGCTACCGAGCCATTTCGTTTCTTGGATGGCAGTTATGTTGATGTTGTGTTTTGCCACTTCTTCGAGAAACTCTTTCAGAGCTCCTGTCCTAAATAAGGATCGAACATTCCAAGATCCAATAGAGTAGTCCATTTTTCGTTTGCGGGGTCGTTGCCGTTGAGTCCATCCTTTCCGAGGCTGTTCTTCAGGTTTCTGGACAGTGTTCTTTTTCCGGTGATGCGTTGTCGGCGCCTCGCCCAACCCCCGACCTGGAGGACCGGTCCTACTTATTTATTACACCCTAGTAGAAAAAGGGTGGGAGTTTTGAGCTAAATATGACATGCTGGAGTTCTCACAGCTATGCTGCAAGTCCAACTATGTCATACTTTTTGCCTACTTCCTGAGACGCACTGGTGTTACTGGCCATTCAGGTTAACTCCATTTACCCTCCTCCTTTCTCAACTCGGGCTTGGGACCGTCTACGGCGGAGTTTTTCTCCAATCGTCGGGTATAATTTCCTCTGTCCAAATTTTGCATATCATGCTGTGCAGTATTTCAGCGACACAGTTTCCACTGTTTTTTAGAAGTTCAACCGGTATTTCGTCAATTCCCGGCGCTTTGTTTCGTCCTCGCTTTCCACGCTTCGCAGATTGAGATCAGGGCTAGTTTCCAATTCGGCATTTTCGAATATTGAAGCACCGTGAGTTCCTTTTTTCCATGGTGTGCCGTTTGAGCCGTCGTCGCGAGCGGACGTGTTTTTTTTCTTACTTTCAGTCGTGCCTTTTCCGTCTCGGGATCGGTGGTGTTTTTTTTCGTGATGAATTTCGTTCGGGTCTCTCATTTCGTGATTTGCGGGGAGTGGGAATATTGGAATTGATCCTCGCTGTAGTGTGTGCTATTGAAGAGTTTGTATGGGGAAGGCGGAGTGGTGCGTGTCTTTTTGTTTCCTATTTTATTTGTTTGATGGTTTGGCCTATTTATGAGCTTAACCTTGCTTTTTGGTCGGTGTGGCGTGTCCAGGGTCTGAGGTTTCTGGCTCGAGGCGTTCTCAGGTTGGAGGAGGGCGAACTAAGGGACAGCACCAGAAAGACGTTTGTCTCAGCAATTTTACGCCATTGCGAGGGGACTTTGATGGCAGGAGTTTGATAGTTTTTCTGGTATACCCCTTCAAGATTTTCGATCCTATTGCTTAAATCAACAAGAAAGCCTTGCCTGGGTTCTCGTCAATGGCGCTACAGCCCAAATCGGGCCTTGGCCTCCTAACCTTCAGGTTTCTTAACATTTTCATTATTTATTGCGGAATTTTGCTGGAATTATGCGTCGACCGGGATTTAAACTCACGATCTTCGCATTATAGACTAACACGCTACCCACTAGGCTACACCCTAGCCTTGCCTGGGTTCATCAAATAACGAATGGTGTCCTATTGGTTGCTTACTTATACGGGATAGGAAATATCGCCGTTGATGGCATAATAGTTCCAGGGTCATAAAATTAATTTTTGAATGGAGCCGCTGTTAAGATTGTAATACTTGCTTAACCGCTTATTAATCTTCACACGCTGGTCACCAGATAATTAAGTGATAATGTCATGTTAGGGACACGAAACTTATTTTGCAAATGCAAATGCCTAGGTAGACATTTTGCAGCTGGTGAAATAATGGTTTCAGGGCCATAAAATTGATTTTTCTTTATTGTTCTGGTAGTAAGTTTTTGTGATCGATACGGAAAAGAGAGAAAAAAGGATTTGCTGCTCTGAAGTTTTTTTCTCTTTTTTTTGTGGTTGGATGGCTGGATTGGCATGGAGATGCGGGAAGGAAAAGGATCCGACCGACTATGCGCTGTCCGCCGATTTCCGCACGTATGGGCTCGTGTCTCTGAGATCCTTGAGAATGGGAGGCTCATTTTTGGGTGGATGATCGACTGGGTGGCCGAGTTCCGTTGCCTCGGTTTTGTGGAGTGCCGGGTGGGGAGAAGGATGGAGTCGAGGACTGCGCTTGCAGATGTTTCCACTACGAGTGGATTGATTTTTCTGTCCAGTGGGTCCGAAAGATGGGCTGAAAACAGATTGTCGGCCAAAATTTAGAAATTTGGTAGGCCGGAGTGTCGGGGGACTGTCGGTGTTTTCTGGGGCCCCGGTTGGAGATGCGGGGTTCAGGTTTTGCGGGTCTATGCATCCATTTGATGTGCATGGAGGGGAATGGTGGTTCGATCCGGGATTTCGTTGGCCAGAGCGTGCCGTGGCCTGCGCGGCGTGATTCGTATGAGAGAGATACGGGAGCTCAGGCTTTTTGATTGGGGTATTTGAGTATTTGCCAAATTCATTTTCAGGAAGGTGCATGAAGGTGTTGGATGTTGACTGGTCGAACATCTTCGGGGCTCTTGTTCCTCCCATGCGAGGGTATTTTTTCGACTATTTTTGAGGGGTCAATTATCACCAAGCCATTCGGGGCTGTTACCATAAGGTTTTGTACGGGTACTTCTGGAAATGTTTGAAGCGGGGTTGCGTCGAAGGTTTTGAGATCAATTTTGCCCTTCTGTCACCTTCCGTACGGAAGTGTGATTTCGACCGGTTTCGATGGATCGGGCTGGTGGTCGACAGGTTCAGGTCTGCGAGCTTAAGGTTTTGTACGAGCGCATTTCGGGCGAGGCGAAGTGGCGCGACTCACTCCTCTCATCTATCTCCTCTCGTTCGGATGTGTGATTTCATGAGTTTTAATTTCGCCGAATTTCGAGAAAGGTATGTCAAACTTCATGTGTGAGGCTGGCATTCTGTACGGAGGTTTTGGGCGTAATGCGGCCAATCAATTGAATGAGAATGGACATCCACCCAGCCTTTCTGTCACCCCCATGTAGAACCAGGCGTGCATGGGTATGTGCCATATTTTCTTTCTTTTTTTTTCTGATATCTGTGTTACGTGATATATTTTTTGTGTGTGTGTCTTTAATCACTTATTTATATACTTTGGATCAATTTGTTGTGTATTTGTTTTATGTTGTGCCGTCTTCCCTACACCTACATACAGTGCTGTGCAAAACTTAAGCAACTCACTACATGTCGGAATGAAAAGGAAAATTGCAATCAAAATATAAAGAATTTTTTTTCCTTTTTTTTTTTTAAATTTACAAGTTAGCATGTTGCTTAAAGTTCTGCAATAAAAAAAGTACATCATTATTTTAACTGTTCTTAAAAAAAAAAACAAAAACAAAATACACCAAAAAAAAGGCTGTGCAAAATCTAAGCAACTTTCAAAACGCAGCTGCGATTCCCAGTCAGAACAAAACATAACGGGGATTTCCCGATGTTGTTTTTGTTTTCTGATGTTCGTGTCAATTAGATCAGTATAGATCGTCTTCCCTTTGGGTTTAATTGTGTCTAAAAAAATAATATTTAAAATGCAGCGTGATCAATACGATAATAGATTTAAATCAAATGTAATTTCGCTATATTATTCTGGAAAAACGCAAATAGAGATTGCCAAATCGTTAAATATAAACAAATCTTTAATTTCAAGATGGATTACGAAATATAAAAACACGGGTAGTGTGAAAAGTGTAAATTTTGGTGGAAGTCCGCGTAAAACTACCATTAGAGATGACTTACAAATTAAACAATTGATAAAAAGAAAACCGTTTATCTCGTCAAAAGAAGTTGTAAAAGAGCTAGGCTTAAATGTCAACTCAAGCACTGTTCGCAGACGGGCAATTGAACTCAATCTAAAAGGCTATACACCTTTAAAAAAACCATTGCTCACAAAAAGACATGCAAGGAAAAGGTAAACTGCTCGAACAACACTTTTAAACATTATTATTTTACTATTTATATCGTTTTATATATCATTTAGGCTTGAATTCGCTAAAAACCATCTTGACTGGTCAGTTGCTAAATGGAAGACCGTTTTATTTAGCGACGAATCCAAGTTCAACCTCTTCAATTCTGATGGCTTCTCCCGTGTGAGGCGTGAGAAGGGACAACAACTCAATCCACGCTTCTATAGGAAAACGGTGAAACATGGGGGAGGAAGCGTCATGGTCTGGACATGTTTCTCAGCATTAGGTCTTGGTCCCTTTCATAGAATAACAGAAATTATGGACAGATTCATGTATAAGGACATCTTAGAATCTGGAATGTTACCTTATGCAGAGTGGAATATGCCACTTCGATGGGTGTTTCAACATGATAATGACCCGAAACACACATCGAAGGTGATTAAAGAATGGCTTAGCTCTAAAAGGATTCAAGTTCTTGATTGGCCGGCACAATCGCCCGACTTGAATCCTTTAGAAAACTTATTCGGTATATTGAAACGGCGTATGGGAACAGTACAGTTTGCAAACAAGGACCAATTGTTTACGAACCTGAAAAACGAATGGGAAAAAATTGACATATCAATTTTAAATAATTTAGTTGAATCAATGCCTCGCAGATGTGCCGCTGTTATAAAAAATAACGGCTATTACACGAAATATTAATAAAAGTTGCTTAGATTTTGCACAGCCTTTTTTTTTGTGTATTTTGTTTTTTTTTAAGAACAGTTAAAATACTGATGTACCTTTTTTATTGCAGAACTTTAAGCAACATGCTAACGTGTAAATTTAAAAAAAAAAAAGGAAAAAAAATTCTTTATATTTTGATTGCAATTTTCCTTTTCATTCCGACATGTAGTGAGTTGCTTAAGTTTTGCACAGCACTGTATATGGACGACTGCAAAGGTGATCGCCAGGTCTGTTCTCATTCTCATCCATTTTTTTCCTATATCCTTGCATCGATATCCATGTGTTTTCCATATTACAGGAACATAGCTGGACCTGGCCGTAATCCAGGATGGGCGCAACGCTGGGATATGTTCACGAACGAATCGCGAGTTTCACTTTTCCGTGACAGATTATCACTGCTCGTTCGTTTCGTTTCGAGTCGATCACAACAATGGTTTTCAGTTGCGATTTAATGATTTGCATGATCCACTTCTGTATTGTTCCTTATTTTGTCTGCTACTACCCACCCAAAGGTGCTGTTTTGCAAAATTGGCATATAATTAGAAAGTTTAATCTGGCCTACTAGTAGTAAACTGCGGTCGAGTTTGGCCCCAATCAGAATATCGATTTTTCGACTCCGATTGAAATGTTTTTCATATCAATAACAGTCCCGTTTTTATTCGAGAACCTTATCTCATATCATATCTTTTACATTTAAAGCGGATTTATGGAAATTTCTTTCATTAAATAATTCTGATAGTCATAATCACATTTAATCGAATTTTATTTTAAATTAATGTTCAGCTTGAAGAGTTGTTTAAATAAGCGTTAGACTAGAATGAAATGATTTCCTTTCAATATACAAAAGCTATATTACGAATAATTAATAATTACTCGTCATACCCTCTCTTCGAATAAAAAAAAAATTAATGAAATATTCTTACTGCAATCAAAATTCTTCTTGATGCTAATGAAGGACGAACCGATAAGCAAAATTAGATAACAAAATACAATATTAATGCTTAAGAAGCAAATTGCCTGAAATATTCATGTTTCGGTTAAGTAATCTAAAAGCAAACTAAACTTCAACAATATCTCAATCAATTAAAGCGGCAACAAAAGAAAAATAAAAGTCGTAACATAAAAACCAACATTGACATAAAATTTTCGTTCGTCCTTTCCATCAACTCAACAAGATACGAGACCAAAAGAGGAAGCTCTGCCAAATGGATAGTAAGTAATAGAAATAATTTGATGGTCGACCGACCATTTCGTGTAATTTTACGATGTTTTCTAATCCGAAGTTGCGGATGAACGGAATGTCCTTCACATATCCATTCACTACCATCCATCGAAAAGAAGCAAGCCTTGTCTTTCCGGATTAAATAGCTTCGAGACTAGTGACATAATGTCACTAAATTCCCAAGAAGAAAAACCGAAAAGAAAAAATATAACAAAAGTTTTATGATGGTTCTCGTTTTTCAGTAGATTTATTTACTCGTATATAAGTGAGTACAGTGCGAGCCTCCTAAAGACATTGGGGGCTCAACGCACTATGCTGTCTAAATGGCAAGAAAAAAGAATTATTCTCGAACATAAACTGGCCCCCGAAAAAAAATAGAAACAAAATGTACGGGAGAGATTTTTAGTAAAGTTTGGATTGTCGTCATTTCGGGGCATGTGTTATCGTTTCTATTTTCTTGTCGTTGTATTTTATTGACCGGATTAATTAAATTTTATTTTGATTAAGTACATTCTTTCGAGTTACGATGAAGGTTTAGTTGATTTTAACGGTTGTGACTTTTTCGGATTAAAGAGATCTAATTAGACACTGGGATTAGTGGTCGAAAAATTGAGAGACCTGATTAAATATGTAGTTCTGTTTGGATCTTTTCCAATTGTAATTTTTTAGCTTATTAAACTCAAATGGTTTCTCCCCTTTTTTAAAATTCCAATGATCTCAACAATAACTTTCGTCGTCAATATTTTCAAATGCGTTAACTGCCATGGGCAAGCGTGATTCACGTTATTGATTTTTAATAAGCAATTATCGGGATCGGGCTTTGTGGCAGAGAACTGTTTGTGCCCTATGCTTCTATAGGTAGTCTTAACAGGGAATTGATTAATAGACTATGTCCAAAAGTTATATTTTTCTCGTATTTTGCTAGTATAGCTTAATATATGTATGCTCTAAGTTTTAATTACATACCTTAAAAGATAGTCGAGATATTAATTTTTAAGTGTTTTTCTTTGTACCCCCTGACGCTCCCTTTTCAAAATATTGGCATCTCTCTGATTGATCATGATGGATGTTCATATGTGCCAACCATTTGGTCCTAAGCTACGAACTTTTTATTTTATTTTAAGAAATTCTGAAGGTTTAATCACAAAAATTAAATTATTTTTAAAGTATGTCCTACAAACCCCTCTATATGTGTGTCGATTTGTAGCTTTCTAGCTAGAACCATGGTTGAGATATTCGAATTTGTAGTTTTCGGTTCTAGCGCTCCCTCCGCCTTCCCATAAAAACCTTCATTTTCCCAAAATTGGAGTTCGCCTGAGATCACCACTCATCTACATTTCACCGAAAAATGAACACTTGCGGCGTTCAAATAGACGGATTTTTATACTCTAGATGAAATCTGAGAGTATTATAAGTTATTTTTTTCAGGTCTGCGAAGAGCCAGTAGGCTAGATCTGGAGAATACGCTGGGTGCGGAAGCAATTCGAAGCCCAATTCATGCAATTTTGCCATTGTTTTGATCGACTTGTGACACGGAGTATTGTCTTGATGAAACAGTATTTTTTTCCTCTGCATGTGTGGCCGTTTCGAAGCAATTTTTCGCTTCAATCGTTTGAGTAATGGTATACAATAATCGGTATTGATGCTCTTTCCCTTCTCAAGGTAGTCTATGAATAATATACCATGTGCATCCCAAAACACTGAAGCCATCACCTTGCCAGCCGATGTTTGAGTTTTTGGTCGCTTTGGTCGCGGTTCTCCCGCTGCTGTCCACTCGGATGACTACCGATTTGACTCTGGTGTGAAATGATGGATCCAAGTTTCATCCATTGTCACATACCGCCGCAAAAAATCTTTTCTATTGCTTCATACAGGCCTCCGAATCGTCGACACGTTGTTGTTTTTGGTCCACTGTGAGCAAACGCGGCACCCACTTAGAAAAGAGCTTCCGCATCGACAAATGCCCATGCAAAATTGTGTGCACACTGCCTTTCGATATCTTTGGAGTGTCTGCTAACTCTTGCGACTTCACTTTACGATCGGCCAAAACGATTTTGTGGACTCTTTTAATGTTTTCTGGAGTAACAGCTTCATTTGGCCTTCCACTGCGGGGCAAGTCCTCAGTCGAGCTACGACCACATTTAAACTCGGCAAACCATTTCTCAACCATTTGTCTCGACGTAGCAGATTCCAAATAACACTTTTCAAGCCATGCTCTTGTTTGAACGGTTTTTTTCCCCATGAAGAAGCAATGTTTTATCAACACACGAAATTCGGACTTTTCCATGTTTTTAAAAATAACAAAAGTAGCGTCACTTCGAGCACTGTAGCTTGTAAACAAAGAATCAGAATGTCATGAAATTTTGACGCATCGCTTCTGAAAGTTGGTACTCCCTGCCAATACAATTGGTTTGGCCACAGAGATGCCATCTGTGGGTCATCCTACGGACATATTGACCGATGTGGTACTCAGATAACATCATCTTTCGGGAAAAGCAAGAACTTATTCAAATACCCAAAATACTACGGGTGGTCAACAATTTTGCGGAATGACAGGGAAGGGGGTAAAATTAAACAGGTTATTATTTTTCCTTTTCAATATATTCTCCCTTAAGCCTAATACTTTTATCATATCTCTCACAAAGTTTATTATTTCCTTCTAAAAAATGTTTTATCAAGGCCTTCAAAATACCTTAAGGCAATAAAACGCAAAATATTTAATTAATTATCAATATTTATTTTGTCGCCTTAAAAGTTATTCCCATTAGATGCAACACACATATGCCAGCGTTTTATCCAGTCCTCGCAACACTTTTCATAAGCACTTTTTGGTATGGCCTTCAGCTCCTTCGGCGATTTTTGTTTTATGTCATTTTTTCCTCCATTCCGATTATTGTTGACTGGTTTGCATGTCAAACACATAGACCCATGTCTTATCACCATTTATGATCAATCAAATACCTGTTAAGACCCCCTATAGGGGCATAGGACAGAAACAACTCTCTTCCACAAAGCGCGATCCTGAGCATCGGCCTTAAGCTGTTGCCAGGACTTGTTTATTCCTCTGGCCTCCTGCTCAACTGCTCGCTTCCATGTGTTGCATGGTCGACCAACCCGACGTCTTCCTTGAGGATTATAATCCAGAGCCTATTTGGCGATGATTCGCTCTGGTTTCCTCAAAGTATGACCGATCCACTGCCACTTCCGCCGTTGAATCTCAATTCCTATTTTAGTCTGACCAGTTGTACTCCAAGGCTCGTCGATGGAGATCACTTCTGGCCAGAATATTCCTAAAATGCGCCAGAAGCATTGGTTTACGAAAGTCTGTAGTTTCTTGGTAAGTCGAACGGTCACTTTCCACGTAGTACAACCATATAACAACACGAATTTGATGCATGCGTCAAAAACTCGCAGCTTCTCTTAACCTCCAGAAAGGGGAAAAGATACCGAAGGCCTGACGAGCTTTATTTAGCCGAGCCTCAACATCCTTTTCTGCTCCGCCGTCCATGCTGACAATGCTTCCGAGATAGCAAAAATCGTGCACCTCTTCCACATCCTGTCCATTAAGAACAATCGGTGTGCTTGCGTTCGAACCCATATGCATGTACTTGGTTTTACGCACATTTATTTTCAGTCCCGCCTCTTTGTATTTAGAATGCAACGAGCGAACATTTGACTCTAAATCCGAACGGTTATGTGCAAGTAAACACACGTCATCAGCATAATCAAGGCGACTTAAGATGTTAAATAGTCTCCATTGAAGACCTTTACCTTCCCGACCTTCCTGTGCAGCTTTCAAGATGTCATTTATTACCACCAGAAACAGGGCTGGTGATAATATGCAGCCTTGTCTGACACCGGTTCGCATAGGGAAGCTCTCGGATAGCTCTCCTCTATGCAAGAACCTTGCATCTTCGTAGGATTATTTAATCATAGCTATGACCTTATCTGGAATACCTCTCCTACGCAAAGCACTCCATATGTAATCTCGCTTAACGCTGTCGAAAGCCTTCTCGAAGTCCACAAACATGAGATGTAGTGGCGAACCCATTTCGGCTGACTGCTCTAACATTATCCGTAGGGTATTTGTGTGGTCGGTACCAGACGACCCTTTACGGAATCCAGCCTGATAAACTTCGAGAGTGCTCTCGACGACATCACTAATCCTATTGAGAATTACATTAGCCATGATTTTTGATACGGCAGTAAGCAGACATATACCACGCCAATTGCCACAATCCCGAAGGTCGCCCTTCTTCGGAATTTTTACAATGACGCCCTCCTTCCATTCAGTCGGATATCTTCCTTCATTCCACACCTTAGTGGAAGAGTGGGAGGAGTATATCGGCTGTTATTTCCGGGTCCGCTTTGAGGAGTTCGGTTGGTAGTCCGTCTATACCTGGAGCATTCCTTCCCGCCATTGACCGAATGGCGGAAACTATTTCTTCCTTATCTGATGGATCGTTCCTAATAGAGGATTGTTGCGGTTGGATGTTTGGTAGTTGTTCTGTTTCCGGAATATCTTCCTCTGACAAGATAAAATATCAGAGAAGTATTCCTTCCATCGCCGCAACTGATGTTCACTCATATTAAGGAGAGTTCCGTTGACATCTCTCACCAGGTGGTTGGCGGTGAAATTCCTGTTCGTCAACTGTTTCATGATTTTGAAAAGTGAACCCATATCCCCAAGGTAAGCCGCAGATTCTGTCTTGTTTGCCAGATCTTCAATGGCCTTTCTCTTGTCGCGTCTAAGAACCTTTTTAAGCCGTATATGAGCATCGCGGTAGTTCTGCCTCAAGTCGGGCGTTCGTTAGTTGACATCGGGTTGAGAGATGATTGCCAATTTGGCTTTTCTCCGATTGTCAACCTTGTCTCATATGTTTTGCGACATCCAGGGTTCCTCACCGCTATGCACATATCCCACAGATTCTTCAGCACTAGTTAGAAATCGTAGAATCGTAGAATCGTGGTGTACTCGCGCTTTTTTTGGGGTCTCTAAATCTATCCACATTACGCTTGCACTTCATTTAAAGAAATTTGGTCGGATAGCTGCTGTGCACAATCTCAAGCAACCATCAAGTGGTGATCGACCCCACGTCAGCTCCACGTTTCGCTCGCACATCGAGGAGACATCTTCTCCATCGGCGATTCATAGCCAAATGGTCGATCTGGTTCTGAGTAACACCATCAGGGAAAACCCAAGATGTTTTATGATGACTCTTGTGTGGAAAAAGGGTTCCTCCGATGACCATTTGCCGAGTACTACAAAACTCCACAAATAATTCGCCGTTTTCGGATCTCTTAATCCAAGGTCGTGACGCGTTGACCCAAGGGTCACCATGCTTCCCCATGACGTGTTCTAGTCAAGTGTTGTCTGATCCAAGCTGGGCGTTCATATCTCCTGAGATGATAATAATATCACCTCTTGGAACACGTTCGAAGGTGGCATTCTACTTCTATAATGGCGCTTCAGTCCAAATCGGACCTTGGCCTCCTGATATTCAGGTTCCTTAACATTTTTTATTACTTATTGTGGAAGGGTTGTTAGCCCTTCGCACAACCCTCTTTCTACGAATTTTTCATTTTCTTAGATTGAGGTGACCAAGGTAGGTATATCCAAGCAGGCAATGTGCCGGAATTATATATTGAGCCGACCGGGATTTGAACTCACGACCTTCGCATTACAAGACCAACACACTACCTACTAGGCTATACCCTAGCTAGGTGGCATTCAGTTGGCTATAAAACTCCTCTTTGTCACCAGATGTTGCGGTATTAGTTGGTGCGTAGCACTGCAGAATTGTGACGTTTCTGACACTGGTCCTGAGCCTGACGACGATAATCCTATCCGAGATTGGTTCCCAGCTAATGAGACTGTTTCTCGCTCTCGGTGTAAGGACGAACTCTACGCCATTTTTGGCTTCACTTTCAGGGCCAATGTACAGAATAGTGTTTACACTAGGGGTTCGTTCTTCTCCTGATCCTGTCCACCTGATCTCGCTCAAGCCCAAGATTTGGATATTATAGTGCTCTATTTCACGATCGATCACCGATTGGCGGTGCAAGGACCGCGTAACCTCAGTTCTTCCCCGTCACTCAATGTTCGAACGTTTCAGAAGCCAATCATAGTCCGTTTTCGAATGCCAAAAGTCGTTACCGTAGAATCATTCCGTATCCTAGGCGCTGTATTCTTGTAGCGATGAGCGGCTACAGTGCTGTGTTGCATTTCGTCCCAGGCCAGCTTACGACGGACTCGTCAGTATGGCTTGTGTAAGCAGGCCCTGCCTTAGGCGCGAAGGGAATACCAGGTAGTGAGATTAGAACCCGGGGATTTCGAGTTGCAAAGCGGCCGTGCTGGCCATTGAGCTATCTAGACCCCACGGCTTAGTCGGTTAGTAGCGATGTAGTATAACCCGCCAGTACTACCCCACCAGTGACAGTTGTGACAGTTTGGGCTGGTGGCGACTAGGAGGCAGCTGTGCACGTGCAGCTCTGCGATTGTGTTGCTGTGCAGTGTTATTGTAACAGCTTGATGCTGTAGCGTGTTGCTATATGAGCGAAGTATGGGTGCAGTGTGAATGAGAATGTGCTGTGTGCTAGCGAGACGAAGGTTTGATCGTGTTGATCACGTCGGGATCACCAATGTAGCGATGAGCTGCTATAGCGCTGAGTTGCATTTTGTCCGAGACCAGCTCACGACGGACTCATCAGTAAGGCTTGTGTAAGCAGGCCCTGCCTTAGACGCTAAGGTAATACCAGGTAGTGAGATTGGAACCCGGAGATTTCGAGTCGCAAAGCGGCCGTGATGGCTACTGAGCTATCAAGACCCCACGGCTTGATCGGTTAGTAGCGATGCAGTAGCCATTGCAACGTGGCTCTTGTGAACAGGTGGGTTTTCGTGCAAAATTAGCACACCTCGAGTACATTTTCCTCTTCTTTTTTCCCTTGATGGCATCCTTTAATTTTTGTAGCAGGTTGGCATAGTATCCCCTTGTGATATTTTGTCCTTTTTATTTAGCCGATCATCAAAATTCTCTCTTAAGCCCGAAGTATAGTGTCCATGATTTTTCCGGCGAATTGTAAGACCTTGAACTTCTTGGAGGGTGAAGCGCCTTTACGGAGCCATGGCATTGACTGCTGCAAAGGACTATGAATAATATGTCGCTCTCAACGCAGTAGAATTGGTTAGAATTTTTTCTATAGGCTTGAGATATCTTATATTATTTATAATCTTTACACCTGCATTGATTCAGGTTCATTATGATGAACCCACGTTTCGTCTCCAGTAACAATCAGGGTCAAAATTTCATCTTTGTTCTCGCTACAGGGATCCCAAAACCCGTGTGAATACTCGACGCAATACTTTTTCTGAATCGCTTGCACTGACTTTAGACATACGGTGAATGTTTCAAGCACATTTCAAGAAAGTTTCCGAATCAGAGCTCAGAAACGCTCAAGATAGGCATATTTGACGGTCCACAAATTGGTGAACGATCCTGATTTCAGTAGTTCAATGTCAGAAATTGAGAAGAATGCATGGGATTCGTTTGTTTGGGTTATTCAAAATTTCTTTTGAAATAAAAATAATGATGATTACATTGAGCGCGTTGAAGAGATGTTGTCTCACTCCCAGCGACTTGGATGCAACATGAGCATCAAAATACACTTCCTGCACAATCATTTAGGTTGTTTTCGTGAAAATCTAGGTGACTTGAGTGAAGAACAGGGCGAACGATTCCACTAAGAAATTCGGACTATGGACGAACGATTCCAGGGTTGCTGGAATGCACATATGGCGGCCGATTTTTGCTGGTATTCAGAGTAGCACTTCTACATTCAACAATAGTAGAAAATCATATAAAAGAAAATGCCAGAGTTTGTAGCTTTTTTATAATTAAATATTTTTGTACGGCGAATGTATCTTTTTCTCAAAAAAACACCCTCCCCTTATAATTCAAATAAACTGCCAACAAGTCGGGCGAAACTTTATTATTTTTGGGACAAAATGCGCATGCGTAGAAAGTCAATATGCAGGTTAGAGTGGTTAGGGAAGACTAAGTGAAAGGAGCTTCTTGGGCAGGGCAGTTCTCAATTTAACACTTTGCGGAAACGTTCAAAAGCTCCATATTTCATTCGTTTATTTATGCAAGTTTGAGTTTTCATGGAGGGGGAGGGTGATAGTAAGGGTGGGTGGATGTTAATAGTTTTTTAATTGATTGCTTGAACCAAATCCAATATCCTTTGTATAGAATGTCAGTTTCATAGACGAAGTTGCATAGAATTTTCATTGGATTCGGTGTATTTTAAATTCACGAAACCAAACATTTGTATGGGAGGGGGTAGAGGAGGTAGGGGAATCGTAAAATTTGTGATGCAGTTTTATTTCTTTTCTCTTGTAAGGTTCTCGTACAAAATTTGAAGTTCGTAGCTTTTAATTTTTTGGTTTAGTTGATTTAATGAAAATGGTCGAAATCATACTTTTATATGGGTGGGAGTGGAAGGGCAAGCGTGATCTCAAAACTTTTAACGTAATTTCATTTCAATTATTTTTGTAAGTTTTTATGCAAAATTTCAAATTGATAGCTTTTAATAGTTAGGTGATAATTGATTTCTTAAAAATGGTCGAAAAAATATTTTTGTATGGGAGGGGGTAGAAGTTTTAAAGATATCCAACCAGTTAATATTTCAAACTCTTAGAGATTTTTTTTAAATGCATTTCGCAAATTTTCAAGTTTCTATCTAAAAACTTCATTCAAAAATTTTCAGTTTATGTGTTTTTTTCATTCCACATGAAACACCTTGTGCACGTTAGACCCCCACTTCGGAGCATAACAATTTTGGAACAAATTACTATTTTTTTTCTGTGTACATTAAATAGATGTGTCGACGTGCAAAATTTAAACTTTGTATCTTTTACCAGAGCCATAAAAAAAGCACTTAAAATTTTCAACATTTTCGGTTTCCACCTCCCTCCCCTTACACTTCCCAACTTAAATTTTTTACCAAAATTAAAGACTATATAGCTCTACAATTTGACAAATTTTTGATTTGATATCTGTACTCAATTTTGAGATTTGGCGATTTGTAGTTTTGGAAAGTGCGCCATTTTTGAAATGCTCCCCATTTCCCCCACTACTGTTATGTCCATATGTTATATTTTTTTCATATTTCGCTAGTAAAGCTTAAGATACGTTTCAAGTTTCAATTACATAGCTTAAGAGAGCTATGGTATAGCCTAGTGGGTAGTGTGTTGGTCTTGTAATGCGAAGGTCGTGAGTTCAAATCCCGCCCGACGCAATATATAATTCCAGCACATTGCCTGCTTGGATATACCTTGGTCAACTCAATCTACGAAAATGAGAAATTCGTAGAAAGAGGGTTGTGCGAAGGACTAACAACCCTTCCACAATAAGTAATGAAATATGTTAAGGAACCTGAATATCAGGAGGCCAAGGTCCGATTTGGGCTGTAGCGCCATTGTAGATAGAGATAGAGATAGCTTAAGAGAGAGTCGAGATATTAATTTTTAAGTGTTTTTCTTTGCACCCCCCCTGACCCTCCCCCTTACAATAATTAGCTTCTATTTAAACTGATTCTAGTAGATCCATATGCCATCTTAATGGTCTCAAAATATCAATTTTTTATGGGAAGTAATTACGAAGATATAATCATTTGAAAAAAAAAATTCGGCCGACAATTGGTTCTTAGCCCCCCCTTTTCGCACCCCAATGGATAAAAAAATTAAATTATTTTTAAAAGTTGTCCCACAAACTCCTCTATATGTATGTTGATTTTTAGCTTCCTAGCTGTAACCATGGTTGAGATATTTGAATTCGTATTTTTCGGTTTAAGCGCTCCCCCTGCCTCCCCTGAACCCCTACAAACCCCGTCAAAATGGTTATCCGGCTGAGATCCGAAACTACCTACAATCCCCCCAAAAATGAACTTTCTATCTTGAAGGGTTTGGGAGTTAATATGCGCTGAGCGTACACACCGGCGTACAGACAGACGGATTTTTTTTTGCATTTTTAGGCTATTTTAGCCATGAAACGCGAAAAAAAAAAATTTCAGGGTAGCAAATATTTTTTTTTTCCCAAGTCGATTACAATACTTTATTATTAAAATAATAAAGTAAAACTAGAGCTGATACTTAAAAACTGACAACTTATTTGAAATCAGCGTCAAAAATTAACTCAGAATCATGTAAAATTTTCCATGCAAAAGACATGCTGTTGGGCGGTGTTATTTATAGTCCTTGCTCCTGGTTTGACTCAGGTTCGTAATGATGAACCCACGTTTCGTCTCCAGTTACAATCAGGGTCAAAATTGCATCCCTGTTCTCGCTACAGAGATCCAAAAACACGCGTGAACATTCGACGCAATACTTTTTCTGAACCGCTGAGAGTACTCTCGGTACTCACCTTGTGCTGACTTCAGACATGCCCAGATGATCGTGGAGGATATTCAAAATGTTTGTATCTGATCCTTCAACCATTTTTCCAATTTGTTTCTTCTTTAAACGAGCATCTTCGAGAACAAGTTTCTCCACTTTTTCGATGATTTTTGAGGAATTGGCGTCAATCGACCGGGCCGAGCGTTCATCATCTTCAATTGACTCTTTGCCTTGCCTGAATAAACTATGCCACTTATAAATCATCGTTTTTCCAGGGCAGGAGTCTGCATAAACAGATGATATTTTTTCGAAAATGATTTGTGGCGGTTTTCCTTGTTTGGTAACGAACTTTATGACAGCACGAAACTCAATTTTGTCCATTGTTTGCGATTTTTTTCCGATTAATTTGTTGATTTGGCGATAACTAAAATGTTAGTGATTCGATTTGACAGAAAGTTTTTATTAATATCTGTATTGAGTATCAAAATACCTCCAGGTAAAAATATTTCCGCCCTCCTTTGTTCATCCCCTTGATTCCGCGAAATTTTTGACCTCCCCTCGTATTACTCGAAAAGTGGAGTTTGACTTGCTAGTATTACTAAGCCGTTAAATTCTGGGTAAAATTGAACTTAAGTCCCGGATCAGCTTCAACACTCGAAAAAATAACTGGAATTAAATAACCCAGTTAAAAAATAATTTAACTAAAAATAGAATAATAAACAATCTCTCATCTTTCGAGTTCTAGCGTAAAGGGAACGTTTTTCAGTTACCAAAATGCCTCCCATACACCTCCATTTTATTGTTCGAGCAATAACCTGTATCTATTTAAATTTTTAGCTTTTGATTTCTTTTCTATTCGTCCTAATTTTCGCTCATTGTCAGTATAAGGACAGCTCGCTGTGAATGTTCTCTTAGTTCTCTAATAGAGAGAAATGTCTCGACTTTTGGTGTTTCCTCAATCATTTTTTTTTTTCGTTTTCCCATGCAAGACTAATGAGAACGTCAGAACAAAAGTAGAGATGCGAATTAATCTAATGGTGTGGAGAAGCATAAGCCGAAGCAAAACGCTCATATGTGCACCCTAAAACCCGCTTTATTCAATTTTCAATGGCACGACGGTGTTCTCAATGCATAACGCACATCACCAAAAGCGTTTGTCGGCGGCACCAAAACTGATGCTTCGCTCTGTATCCTTGCGTTTCCTTACCCAACAATAAAATCTCCTCATTGCAACGATTCCGGTTAGGCGTTTGCGTTGTGGCTTTTTTTTTGGGATGGGGGTGCGTTTAAAAAGCAGAAAATCGCATCAAATGTGACCCACGGTCGTTGTTGCTTGGGATACAGATTGTCCAGCTTCTTGTGTGCAGGCAGCACCAGGTACGGCACGAAAAGTCGTCTTGGCTTATGCGACTGTACCTGCAAGAGAAGTACGATGGGTTTTCTTTTCGCTGGCTGCTATGTACAGGCAAGACTTTGCGCCGCTCTTTGGCAGCCTGGAGATCTACGCTTCCACTCATATAGGCAGGCCAGCAAGGAGGAAAACAGCAGCACCCACAACACAAACCAGAAAGTTTCGGCCGAGAAGACGCGATAGAGGAACGAGGTTGTGCTGTTGTCGTACGAGAAGTGGGCTCTATGCTCGGTTCTGGTCTCGAATATCTCGTCGTGCTTAACTTCGGCGTTCATTTTTGTAATACATATTTTCATGTTGTTACGCTCGAAACTCGACAGTCAGCAGTGAGATCCGACCCGGCGTGGACGTGTGATTTGTACTAGATATTCCATTGCTATCACGTGCTATACGAGAAATTTTTGGTTATTCACTTAACTTGTTCTACCTGCAGATTATCAGTTCTCACCTGAGCGAGAAATTAGTGAAAATTATACGAGTCGTTAATTCGATTTCTTAACGTTCTGTGTGTACCTGGGTGATAATTAGCGCGCAACCAGAGTACCCTTTAAATATCTATATGAAATTTTAGTGCAAATTATCTCGGTTAATCCAAGATTGGATAATTGTTTGATTTCAATCTTAGTCGTGTTCGCCTAGAGAATTTGAATTTCGCGCGCGAATTTTGTGTCGGGATCTTGGAAATCGAGTGTGTGTGCTAATTTTATTCCCTCACTAATCCTAATAATTGTGCATTTTTATAAAATTTTGTTGCTGTTTTCTTTTTTCTTTGCATTTAGTGTAGCGATTTTGTTGCACTCTCCGGGTAACTTAACTCTGCATAAAATGCAAAATAAGTCAGCCAAGAGGTGGAGATTGTTGCAAATTATGTTCGTTTAGACGAGGTCGAGGAGGAGGTGGAGGATGAGGAGGGAATGTTTCTCTCTTTGGCTTGGGTATTGTCTCGGTCGTAATGTAGTTTTGTACTTAGTGTAGCTTTTCAAGGTAAAAAAAAATAAAAAATAAACAAAAAGCTACTACTACTTGGCTGTGTGCGCTATTTAAATGCTGCCTGCATTTTCCGAGAATTAAAAACTTACATAGTCAGTGTTTTAAGTCTTACTATTATTATTTGTTTTGTTTTTCTTGTTTTTTTTTTTTTTTTTGTTATTCTGAATTTTGTTGTTCGACTCTGACGTCTTTTCCTACAATTTTCAGTGGTAATTGTGAGTGGTATTTTATTATTGAAAAAGTGGTGTTTTACCTTCAAATGTGATGGTTTTCTTGGTCTTGATCCAAGAAATGATTGTTTTGACGAAAAATTAAAAGGAATTTTTTTTTTCTACGATATTACCCACTTGGAGCAAGTTTAAGTGAATTTCAGTTTTTTTTCTAAACAAAGTAGAAAATATTTTTAGTGCTGCCCTAAATAATTGTGTTCGGGAAAACCAATCCGGTAAGAGAAAACAATCACCATCGCTCCACAATCGAAAGGGTTAGAAAATTGCTTCAAACTGGAACCTTATGATATAAGTACGATGTATGCATATGCGCCACCTCAAGGTGGCGGTGCACAGGTTCCACCACACTATACCTCACCGCCGGCTTACTTGCCTCACCATCATCATCATCATCATCACCATCATCCCGGCTCACATCATATGTCCAGTGGTGGTAGTCCTCTAGGATCATCGCCAACAACAATACCAACAATTGGGAGTGCAACTGGTGGTGGTGCCGGTAGCCTCACAACAATGATTCCACCTGGCGGTGGACAACAACATAGCCTACCCCATCAACATGATTTAGTTGTGGCTGCTGCTGCTGTTGTTGGAAATCATGGAACGATCCATCATAATATCGAGCCACAATTAACCGAATTAACAACACAATCGAAAAGACGAAGGTAGAATTTTTTTTTATTATTTTATACTCTTTACGTATGATTTAAATATTCATAAAAGCTATTATCTCTTTGATCATAGACGTAATTTAAATGACTCAAACAGTTCGCGTCTTTCTTCAAGTCGGTTTATTCTCTACTTGGGGATTAAACAATGGCGGGAAAATGCAATGACGTCAATTAATTTACAACAATTTCAATTGATCATCATCATCACAAAAGTACAATTAGACAATAAAAAATGAATACGAAAATTGTGATGAATGTTGAATGCAAAATATGGCGATTTTCATAATTAATACCGTCGGCACAGTTAACGTTTATGGGGATTGGAGTTTGGCTTGTAGTGATGTTTTTTTTTGAATTTATCAGTTTGTGGAAAATATTCGACGCTGTTTTCGAAGTTTCAGCTCTCTCATGATAAGTGGTGGTGAATGCTATGGCCTTAAAAATACAAGGTTTTAAAACTGAACTCTTTACCTTCAACAGTTTACAGCAGTTTCAAACTTCTATAAACTGAGTCTACTCTATAGGTCATTCTTCCAATTTACTTGAAATGTTCCTAACATCTCCATCTCCTATTGGCAATATTGAGCATTTCTTGATTCGAGCACATTATTCATTTCTTTTGGATAAATCGCCCGATGTTCGGATGCCTAAAAGAACTATGGATCGGTTTGACAAAGGTCTCAGTAGAGACGATTAATAAAACACAACAGTGTGTAATCTAGGAACTGTGCACATTTACCAAATCAATCTTTTAGTCTATCTGACTCAACGTTGAAGCTTTTGCTAGCTCTTGCTGCTAGCTCTTCACATTGCGAAAGCCTTTGACAGCGATTGGCACGAAGTTCAAAACTCACAGGCATAGGTTATGATACTTCCCTTGGCAAATCAATTGAGAGTTTCTTTTTGAACGTTCGATACGAATCGTAATGGATAGCGTTTCATCCCAATCGTCTCAGATCAATTTCAGCGTCCTTCAAAGTTCATCATACTTTGGTGAAATCTGAGCTCAGATCTCAATTTAATCCTGGAATGAGGTAGGAAAAATTGAGTAGAGCTCAATGCCTTGAATAAGCAGACCTGTCATATATTCCTTAAAAAGTAACTTCCGGCGGGGCTCTCGAAACTATGGGCTATGATATCGCACAACTGCACGTTTTAGAAGAATTTACATTTAGTACCTCAAAACGCCTTGTTGATCTTCGAAGATTAAAAAAAAAATTTACGCCGCACGAGCTAGATAAAATCTACAAGGCCAACAATCGTCCCCGTTTTGAGTGCAACTCGCAATTATGGACTGGTGCACCCAAAACACAACTTGCGATATTCGTCCGAAGAAGCAGGCATTCCGGTCAATCGACGATAAGATTATAACAGCCTCTTTCACCATCATCAATGGCGCTACAGCCCAAGTCGAGCCTTGCCCTCCTGTATGCTGCGTCTCCAATTTTCTCGGTCCAATGCCGCCAACCGCGTCCTCCATTTTGAAAATTTCAGATGCGATTTGCAGCCTGCATTGATTGAACCCTCCCAGCGTTTGCTCGCTTTTTCGATTGGCCTTTTTCCTTCCGCCTTCCTTTTTGGACACGTTTGAGTATTCTTCTGTCCTCCATTCGCTGTACGTGACCAGTCCGCTGTAGCTTTCGAAGTTTGATGAGAGTAGAGACTTCTGGGTCCTCTAAAATATTATATAACTAGCAAACGCTCGCGACTTCGTCCGCGTGAAAATAGTAATAATAAGCAGTTTTTGAGAGTGTAGTTAGTAATACATTATGTGGGATATATAATCTGCTTACTTTAATGGCTCTTTAAAGAAATTGGTTTGTATATTGTTGGAATCAGAACCATAAATTATTAAGAATGAGAGCATGATACTCCCATTTTTATGGGACAGGCTCGTGATCAAATCAAACCCGTGATTCGAGATCATATACGTGTTGAAGAGCGTTAAGGACATGTGAATAATTGTAGCTGGTGTTATTTAAAAAAAAAAACAAATAACATAATATTAAGCTTAAAAACATAACAGGACTACGATTGTGCGTAAAGCCCAATCATACGATACTATGTATAGATGAAATCGAAATTTTTGCGGTTTAAGAAATTTTGTATGGGGAGTGGTAGAAGAGGTGACAGCACTGAGCTAATTTGTTTCACATAATGCTAGAGTAGCTATAAAAATGTTTTGTACCAAATTTAAGCTTCAAAAATTGAGTAGGTACTGAGAAACTTAGTGCATTGAATTTAATAAAATTGTGCAATTTGTATGGGAGATGGTAGAAGGAGTGGGGGGTTTTTGGTGATTTTTCGAGAAACAACTATAACTATCATACAATTGATATACTTTAAATTTCAGATCTGTATCATTCACACTTTTCAAGAAAATCGAATTGTTATGTAGTCGTGGAATGTGTCTCATTGTATGGGAGGGGGTAGAAGGAGTGAAGCTACTCGGTTAATTTTTTCCCCGATATTAATAATTATGCTAATTAAGGATTATGTTAAAATTTTTACCTCGATGAATCTACTGAGAAAATTCGTTTATATGGGAGATGGTGGAAGGAGAAGGGGGTTTTTGGTGAATTTTTGAAAAACAACTATAATCATCATGCAATTGATAGATTTTAAATTGTGAGGTCGTGGAACTGTGTCACATTGTATGGGAGGGGGTAGAAGGAGTGAAGCTAATTTTTTCCCGATATTAATAATAATGTTAATTAAGGATTTAATACAACATTTTAGCTCGATGGAAGTTACACGTACTGAGCAATTTGGTATAAAGTGATTCATGAAAAAGTGTAGTTTGTATGCGAGGTGGTGAAAAGAGTGAGGAAACTCAAACAATTTATATACCAAAAGACTGCATTTATAATAGAAATAATATATTCCAAAATTCAAATTAATACCTTTTATATTTTCCAAGAAAATTTAATTAATATATATTTTGAAAATGAGTCACTTTGTGTGGGAGGGGGTAGAAGGCGTGAGGGCAGTGAAATGAAACCAAAAGCAGATTTCATTCCGATGGACATCTAACAAACTGTGCAAGTTTCATTACAATCGGTTCAGCCGTTTGTGCGTGAAAAGCGGCCGGACAGACAGACAGACAGACAAAAAATTCAAAAATGTGTTTTTATGCTTAGTTATTGCTAACATAACTCAAAAAACTAACTTATACCCGTTTATAAGCAAATAACAGACAGACACTACAATTATATTTATATGTATAGATTCCTGATTGTATCGAATTCTCCATTAGCCTTGTGCTCTCACCGGTTCGAGGATTCGTCGTAATACCTTCATCTCGAAGGCATTAACCATTTTTTCTAATGCCTGTATTAACGTCCACGTTTCACTGCCATAGCAGAGTACAGGTCTTATTATGGTTTTGTACAGGGTGGGCCAAATACAAATTTCTTTTTAAAAATGCAATAAAATGAACAAAATTACATTTTTTTTCCATGTATTATGGCTTCATTAGTAAGAGCAAACATTCCCATTAATGATGGAACACAACTTCGTTCAAGTGGCTGCCTCGGCTGGCTTCGCAGTAGCGCATTCTGTCACTCCAATTTTCCAAGACCATGTCGATGGTTTCGGGCTGTAGCTCACGGATTGCTTGGATGATATTGGTTTTAAGTGCTTGAATCGTTTCTGGATTGTTGGCATAACATTGGTCTTTCACGGTTCCCCAGAAAAAAAGTTCAAAGGGGTCAAATCGCAGCTCCGAGGCGGCCAATTGACATCGCCAAGACGGCTGATAACACGATTTGAGAATTTGGTGCGTAAAAGATCGATTGTGACATGGCGCGCCATCTTGCATGAACCAGAGGTCGTCCAAATCCATTTCTTCAATTTCAGTAAAAAACATAACAGGGCTACGATTGCGCGTAAAGCGCAATCTTACGATACTCTAGATGAAATATAATTTTTTGTGATCCCAAGAAATTTTGCATGGGGAGTGTTAGAAGGGGTGATAGCATTGAACTAATTTTTTTCCCATCATGCTAAAGTAGCTATAAAAATGTTTTATACAAAATGCTTCCACCAAAAATTGATTGGGAGCTGAGAATATTAGTGTGTTAGATGTAGTGAAAATGTGCAGTTTGTATGGGAGGTGGTAGAAAGAGTGGGGAGATTTTAGGGATTTTTTCAGAAATAACTAAGAATATCATAAAATTGACATCTCTTAAATTTTAGACTAGTAACATTCATACATACTTTTCAAGAAAATAGATTTTTTGTGAAGTTGTGAAACTGTATTATATTGTATGGGAGGGGGTACAAGCAGTGAAGCTAATCAAAAATTTTTTCTGATCTTAGTTATAACGCTAAATAAGTATTTATTACAAAATGTGAGCTCGATAAATGATATATGCTCTGAGAAAATCGGCTTAGAGCATTTCATGAAAAAATGTAGTTTGTATGGGAGGGAGTGAAAGGAGAGGGAGGACGCAAATAATTTTTAAACTGTAGATTGAAATCATTATGGAAGTAATATATCCCGAAATTCAGACTAAAAGCTTTTATAATTTTCGAGCAAATCTATTTATTGTCGAATTGCGAAATTGGGTCATTTTGTATGGTAGGGGGTAGAAGGGGTGAAGCTAATCATCTAATTTTTTTTGCCTTACTAAATATTGTAAATAAATATTTAATGCACAATTTCAACCCGCTAAACTTTATACGCACTGAGTAAATTGGTTTCGAGTATTTCTTTAAAAAGTGCAGTTTGTATGGGAGGTGGTGGAAGGAGAGGAAGGACACACACAATTTTTATATGATTGATTGATATTATCCTATAAGTAATATATTTCAAATTTTAGACTAATAGCTTTTATACTTTTTGAGTAAATCCATTTATTATCGGATTGCGAAATTGCATCATTTTGTATGGGAGGGGGTAGAAGGGTTGAAGCTAATCATCTAATTTTTCTTGGTCTGACTTATAATTCTACATAAATATTTAGCGCACAATTTGAGCTTGCTAAACTGTATAGGCACTGAGTAAATTGGTTTAGAGTATTTCTTTAAAAAGTGCAGTTTGTATGGGAGGTGGTGGAAGGAGGGGAAGGACATGCATAATTTTTATACGGTAGATTGATATTATCATAAAAGTAATATATTCCAAATTTCAGGTCAATAGCTTTTATACTTTTCGAGCAAATCCGTTTATTGTCAAATTGCGCAATTGTGTCATTTTGTATGGGAGGGGGTAGAAGGGGTGGAGCGATTTGGCCCGTTCACGAACTTGACCTTACTTTTTTATTAAAAATGACGTGTAAGAAATTTGAACTCTCTAGCTCAACGCGTTCTCGAGGTAGAGAGGACATGGACGGACGGACGGACATCCGGTTTTGAGATTTTTGAGTGATAATATTAACTTCTGTATCGTTTGGTGAATGTTTTCACAGTGCATTTTGAGACCGAAACGTCACGAATAATAAAGCGTAACAGTGTAGAATCCGGAAATCTTTTCTTTTAACTTCTGTATTATTCATTTTTTTCTCCGAGCCTTATTTCTTGGCGTTACAAACTTTAGAGCAAACTTATAATACTCTCAGATTTCATCTAGAGTATAAAAAGTCGGATAACATGGCTCTCTAACGTTCACCGTTGACCGAAACGTTGTTCCCAGCCTCATTTTCGAAGAAAAATGGTCCAATGCTGCCACCACTCCACAATCCGCACCAGATGCGGCAATTTTGTTTGTTAACGTAGCCTCCGAGATGAAAATGCGCCTCGCCAGAAAAGATGATTTTTCGCCCAAAATCGTTGTCCAATTCAAGCTGCTCTTTCCCAACGTTGTTCAAGTGTAAAGCGACTCATTTCGTTCCGCGGAGGTATGATACTGACTTTCTGTCAAAATTTCGAGCGGGAAACAGCTTTCAGTGTCAAAATAACCTATGATTTAAAAAGAAACCACTGGATGGCCCACCCTGTAGATTCGCAGCTTCGTTTTTCTATGCACGTCTTTACATTTTTTATCGGAAGTACCGAGTTGTATGTCTTGTTTTCTACCATTATGGGTCCATTGATTTCATTGCCGTCTTTAGAGAGATTGGCTCCTAAATAGATGAAGTTGTCCACGTTTTCTATGCTGTAGTCTGTTATCGTTAGATTTTGTCTGATTGGCGTGCTTCTTCGTGATTGCAATATAATTTCCGTTTTGTTTTCGTTTATGCGTAGCCCTACTTCTCGTGCTGCTGTGTCAAGATGAACGAAGACTTCCTTGGAGCCCAGTTGTGATCGTGCCATTATGTTTATGCCGTTTGCATAAGCTACTATATGCGATGATTTAAACAGTAGCGCCCCTCTGGTGTCAACTGGGAGTATTCTTACCACATATTCCAAAGCCAGATTAAAAAGTGTAGGTGCAAGGCCATCTCCTTGCTTCAGCCCGCAGAGTGTTTGGAAGCTTGTTGTCAAGTCGTTCTGGATCCTTACTTAACATGTTGATTTCATCATTGTAAGCTTTGTCAGTAGGACGAATTTTGCTGGTATTCCTAATTCCAGCATTATGTTGTACAAGTACAGTCCTTTTGATACTGTCGTATACTTGCTTAAAGTCTACGAATACCTGGTGCATGTCGATGTTATATTTTCAGCATTTTTCTAGCACCTGTTTCACTGTGAATATTTGATCCTTAGTTGAATTCACCCTGGTATTCTCCAATTATGTTTTCGGCAAACTGTTTAATTCGGGACTCTATGATTTACGCCAATCATCAGGTAGTGTTTCATGTGTCCAGATTTGTGACACCATAACGTGAATTTTCCTAGCAATGCAATCATCACCGCTTTTTAGATGTTTCGCTGGTATATCGTCTATGCCTTGCGCCTAATTATTTTTTAAGTTCTTAAGGATATTTTTCACTTCTTCTACTGTTGGGAGGGTCAATATGTATTCGTCTTCAGCAGGTGCCTCGGTCAGATGGTTGGTCGATGATGAATTCAGGTTAAGAAACTGTTGGAAATATTGCCCCATCTCGTTTTTATCTCTTCCGCACCGCTAATTATGCCTCCTGCTATGTTCTTACAAAGGCTTGTTTTCGGTTGAAGTCTTCTTTTTTGATTTTTAACTAGACCGTAAACCTCTCTCGTGTTGTTGAATTTTCAATCTTCATCTATTTTACATGATGAACTAATCATTCAGATACTTCCTTTTCTTGTTTCTGCATGTTTTGTTCGCATATCGCCTAAGCTCGTCAAATCTCTTTCTTGGCTCTCGTTGGCCGATCAGTAAATTGTTCTTAAGCTGCATCCTTTTTGTCTATTGCAACTCCGTCCTTCAGCTTCTCGATGTCGAATTTAAGTGTCGGTTGGTGTTTTGCAGGTCCGCTGTTTGCTATTCGACATCGAAATGTGGTCTTGACCAAAGAGTGGTCACAGTCGCAGTTAGCACCTCTGAAGGTTCTTACATCTAGGATGCCAGACACTGCCCTTTTGTCTATGAGAACGTGGTCTCTACCGAAAGTTTAAACTCTTCCTTCTTGAAGCTCCCTTGTAAGTCCAATGTTTCTCTTCGTTATATTATACTGACTTGATGATGCATTAAGTTATGTTCGGTGCTATACAAAAAGTACACGTGTATATACCATCTATGCCTTTCGAACTTTTTCATTGACTTTGGAACGCCATTGAGAGCAGAAACTGATTATAGAGTGCGTCCTTATGTTAAATTTTTACCAAAATTGTAATGCAGAGTCGAGAAATTACCAAAAAGTACTTTTTGATTTTTTTTTTCTTATCTTTTTCATGAAATCGATTTGGGCACAAGAACATTTTCTTCTTTATTGGTGCTGTAACTCGAATCGCACTTTAGCTTCCTGACCAAATGATTATTTGTTTCAACAAACGTCTCTATCATGAAGTTTGAATTATCCGCTAACCCAAATAATACTCCACTATTTGTAGGTATATCGATCATCTAGTATTCACTTTATTTAAATTAAAAAGAATATATTATTCATATTTCAGTTATCTTCTAACAAACTAAAAATTCAATCTTGTTTAAACTCTACATCAAGTTTAAACTGGACTCTGAATTATTCTTTATTAAATAGTTATAACAATTTACAAATAAAATTAATGCTAAAGAATATAAACTACAGTTTATTCAGACAGGTATCTCAACTATAGACTAAATAGAATATTGATATGTCAGAATAAGATATTGTCATATGCAATTTATGATACACATAGTGCTACTGTATCTCTTCTTATTTTGTTGAATTCTTCAATTAACATCAATTTGTTAATTACATAAATATCAAACATGAAGTATTTAGCACTTGGTTCGTTTTTGAATGTTTGAAATAGAGAAAAAAAATGAATAGAAAATAACAACTAAATAGATCGGTTCGTATAAATATTAATAGATAATTTTCGAAAAGATTGTGGGGGTAACTAGAAAAGATCGATTTTTTTTTTGATAAATCATATTTGCGTAGGGTATTTGAGAGGCAACCTTGACATGCTGTAAACTCTTGCCAAACGCGTACATAATTTCTTGGAAACGTCCACCCTTCAGCCGGCTTTCAGTTATTTGATCACCTGGAAAATCCATCTATTATACAATGACGCCTATTATCTGATTCTGAAAAGTCCATTTCCTTTATCGGATGAATGTAATTTCCCAGATCCTTTATCTTACGGAACCTTAGAGAAGAGGCGTAACGCTTCACTGTATATTTCATCTTCGCAAAATTGTTGTAGACGCTCAAATTGACAAGAGTTTTGTCAACACCCACGTATGAAACTTGCTCATACGCGTCGTTAATTAGTTCACCTCACCAATACCCGCATACTTCCTTCCTGGTTTTTCGGCTGTAGAAATTGATCGGGTGAAATTTTTGGTTACCCTGTTCCCGTAGTAGGACTGCTGCTAGTCCGATCGATGAAGCGTTCGTATGTAGCTCAGTAAGTACTTGTGGATTATACACTCCCAATACCAGTAATGTCGATAGAATTTGTTCAATTAGGGTGTAAGTGATTAGGTCCACAGGTAAACCTTTCTCCTTGTCTGTAAATAGCTTCAGTAACCACGGTAAAAATTTTGACAAATTGTTAAAATTTTGGGCCAACTAATATCGTTTAGAAGAATTATCTAAATTGTAGGTTTTTTTTTATTTCTGGCTACGTCAGGGAGGTGTAGAATCTTCACGAGAAATCTATAGCCCGAGCCATGGGTATGCACGATTCACATACCTGATCCTGACAGAGAAATGTCGGCCGATATATGCCTGTGTATTAAACCACACCCCCACGAACAGACTTCAATCCCTTTCCCCGCGAGACGGCCTTTAGATATTACTTCGCGGAGCTAGCTAGCATTTTATGCTGTGCTTCTTATATTACTTCTGCTTTCTTTTCTCTTTGCAAATTTCCAGCCAATTTTCCTCTGATTCCATCATGTAATCTATAATAAATGGTGGGCTCGGCATATTATTTCTCCATTCTGCGAAGCGACTGTAGTTTAAAACAGCGTGCTCTGTGTATTCTTCGTGATCTGGGCAATTTGGACAAAGAGGCGAGTTATCATGTCCGAACCTATGTAGGTATTTGCACAGAGCCTATACTTGATGACATCCTTTTCCTTGTTTCCTTTGTCGCTAACCCCGCCGCCCAAACCGGAGCAGCGTATAAGAGCTGACTACTATGGAAAGTAGAATCTGGCATATCCAGATCCACCGATGTTTGGCAGCATTCGGGAAACGGCTGCTTGTATTTGTGATCCCTTTTTGCTCGCGAAGTCCACGTGAACTTTAAATTTTAGTCTATTATCGAGCATAACTCCTAGAATTTTAATTGCTTCCTTGGATCTGATGGTTTGACTGCCGACCTGGATGTTCACGTGTTCAATTTTCTTTCGACTTGTTATTTGAACAGCCTCCGTTTTGTGGTTAGCTAGTTCTAAGCCGGCAGACTCTAGCCAGTTCTTAATATTTGATACTGCTTTGTATCTTGCTGACTCTATTTCGTGGATGTGCTTAGCCACGGTAACAACGGCGATGCCGTCAGCGAACCCGATTAATTTCACTCCTTGCGGTTACGATAGGCGAAGAACTTTATCGTACATAACATTCCGCAGGAGAAGAACTAGTACCGATCCTTGGGGACTCCCGCGATGACGTTGTAGTGCCTTGCCACCTCATCATTTTGGTACCACAACTTCCTGTTGGTGAAGTAGATTGAAATTATTCTCAACAAGTAGTATGGTGTATCCATTCTGGCTAACGATCTCTATAAAAGTGACCAACCTACCCAGTTAAAGGCATTCTTAATGTTCAGCGTCCCTATTGCATAATATTTCTTTGTCCCCCATCGCTATCTTTCTCCTTGCATCGCCTCAGCTGTCGGCTACCACTTTTATGGCGTCAATAGTTGAACGCGATGTAATTGCAGAAATGGACTCTATGCTGATCTCTCTGGTTATGAAACACATAGTACTATCTACTATTGATCGGGCAAGCTATTTGTGGGGACCTATGACCCTTCAGTCTTGTCTTCACCATTCTGTATACTATACCCCATGATGATTCTTTCTATAGAATATGCATGAGGGCTCTTTATTCCAACTCTGCGCAATGCGGCTGGCTGTGGTTGTACTCTACAGCCCCACCACACCGGTGAAAGCATTTTGTAGTAATAGCTGTATAAGATTTATCTACTCGCTTGTACCTTCTTCTATATAATAAGGAATAACTGTGCATATATTTGAAGTTACATGACTCACATTAAGTAGAGTACTTAGCTTTGCCTAGAAAATTTCGCCGGTTCAGTAGAAAAACTTGCCTCTCACGCGATCGGCCCTGGGTTCGATTCCCGTCCGATATTCTTTTTTTTACGATTTGACTACAGTAACAATATCATAATATCATATAATGAGTTCCAAATAAAATCAATTTTTTCAGTTCGAAACTACCGACTTGATGTCTAAAACTGAATCCATTTGAATCTAATTAAAGTAGATTCAAAAATTGCTAAATTTTAGCGAGACAAGCTCAATAGCCTCGGTGGTTGTGTGGTGGATTGCTCGTCTGCCACGCGGGTTCGATTTTCGCGGGAAGCAACTTTTTTTTTTAAATATTTTTTAGCATATTGCAATTGGAATTTTCTCAAAATGACAATGAATTTTCACATGGACAACTTTATGTCGCTATGACATTAAAAAATTTGAAGTTTTTATAAGCAAGAAGATCTGAAGCTATTTGTAACTAAATCCAATGGGAAATTCATTACAGAGAATGCCGTGTATTAGGAAGCCCTAACATAAAACATTGACTTCTTTCATTACATTACAAAGATTTTAAGTTCTGGATTTTCCAAACTCCATTCATGAGTGTTTAAAAGGACCGGAAATAATTAAAAATTATTATTTTATTAAATAAACAAATATTTCTAAAAGGAGAAATCATTTTTACTTGTTTTTTGACTTATTCACCAATAACAATAACGTGGATCTTATAAAATGTCCTTCCTGTTCATACAAAATACGCGTGTGAAGCACGGTTGCATGTGCTTGTTCTGAATATTTACTAAAAAGTGCAGTCGGATATTATTAGAGATCCCTTGAAGTTTTGGAAATTTGTTAATTGTATGCGTAAATCTGATGGTTATCCACTAGTAATCAATTTACTATTCGTGATTTTTTCGCCACATTCTTCAGTGGATCTTTTACTGGTAGTAACTTTATCCCTGATATGTCGTAGTTTGATGACCTTAGAGATATTGCTTCCACTATTTTGTCTGGTATACCGTTATCTTATAATGATATAGTTAACCCCATCTCTCGCCTTAAGGATGTTTCTTCTCCTGGCCCAGATGAAGCTCCTGCAGTTGTCCTTAAACGCTGCTGTCTATTGCTGAGCCACTCTCCCTCGGCTTTCAAAGATCTTTAAAAATTGAGATTTTTGCGAACGTATGGAAGGCCTCCTTTATCATATCGACTCACAAAGGTAGAGCAAAATCTGCTGTTGTCAGCTATCGACCAATAGCTAAACTGTCGGCTATTTCAAGCCTTTTCAGTCTATAGTATATGAGTGCATGTCGTTTTACTGTAAATCCCTAATTTCAAGAAAACAACATGGTTTTGTCAAAAATAGGTCAACAGTCACTAATCTGATGGAGTTTACGAATAAATTCATTGTGGATATTAAGAAGGGTAAGCAGATGGATTGTATTTATACTGATTTTAGTAAGGCTTTTGATAAATTGCCCCATTCCATTGTTTTGTTGAAATAAGACATGTTGGGTTTTCCTACATGGTTTATTAATTGGATTAAGTCTTATCTATTAATTAGAAATTATCAAGTTCTCTCTCGTTATTTACTGCGCATTCTGGTGTTCCTCAAGGAAGTCATTTGGGGCCACTTTTGTTTGCCCTGGCCATTAACGATGTTGCTTCTGTTTTTAAATATTCGGAAGTACCTAATTACGCAGACGACATTAAGATCTTTAGGTCTCTCAGTTCCAACTCTGACAATTTTCGTCAGAAGGGTTTGATTAAGTTTAGTAATTGGTTTCGCTCCAATGATATTCGTTTGAATGTGGATATATGTCATGTTATGTCACTTAATAGGAAAGTCTCACCGTTTGTAATAATATATTGTCTTAATGGGTGTATTTCGGATCGTGTCAACTTCATAATATACTTAGGTGTTACATTTTACCATAAGAGTGATTTTAGTTTACATACAAATAAGATTGTGCAAATATTCTATGTCGGTATTCACCACACGCTTATCCAAGGAATTTAACAATTCATTTGTTAAATTGAGTTTGTGTAACACCTTCATTAGATCTCACCTTGAATATCTTTTTCAAGTTAGGTCTCCTTATTATGAGAGCACATTGGCAGAATTGAATCAATTCAGTGTAAATTTGTTAGAATAGCCCTATGTCACCTTACTTGGAGTGACAGAGTTCGTCTTTCTCCTTATATCGATCGACTTCAGCTATTAAATATGGCATCACTCTCGAAATGACGTGGGGTAGCTGATGTCGTTTTTCCTCATCAACTTCTTACAGGGTATCTTCCACACTTTTGGGCTTAATGCAGTTTGCTGTTGGTCAATTTTTACCAAGGCAACCTAGATTGCTGTGGATTTGCTTTCACCGGGCAAACTACAGTATGAGGGAACCGGTTTCGCGTCTCGCGAGAGAAGGTAATAAGAATGCTAATGTATTCGACTTCTCTCTTGATAAGCTGTGCTTAAAGCGTAGACTTAATGCTATTCGACACCAATTTTTTGTCAATTTCTTGTGTTATTTTTATTCATTTCCATCTTTTCAATTTCGAATCGATTTATGGCGATTCCTTGCTTTAAGGTATTCTAAGCTAGGGTATAGCCTAGTAGGTAGTGTGTTGGTCATGTAATGCGAAGGTCGTGAGTTCAAATCCCGGTCGGCGCAATATATAATTCCGGCACATTGCCTGCTTGGATATACCTTGGTCACCTCAATCTAAGAAAATAATAAATTCGTGAAAAGAGGGTTGTGCGAAGGGCTAACAACCTTTCCACAATAAGTAATGAAAAATGTTAAGGAACCTGAATATCAGGAGGCCAAGGTCCGATTTGGGCTGTAGCGCCATTGTAGTAGAAGAAGAAGGTATTCTAATAGTGATATTTCTGACCAGGATAACGCAGAAATCTTTTCGCAGCACGTCGACGTAACAAACTTGGTTCCTAATGAGAAATCTTCAAGCAGTAACTTCTTCCGCTTAACCATGGAGCGACTTACTCCTCTAATATCTTAAAACCACACAACAAAATAGCGAAAGGCCAATTCGCCCAAATTGTAATTCTTCAATTTCATCAGTCTAGCCAAGCTCGAACCCGATTGTACGGTAAAATCGAGAAACTAGTTGAACCAAACTTCAAATTCAAGTTAATCGGTAATAATTTGAATGTTCTCAGTTACATATTTTTCTTTTATGAAGTAAACACAATCATAATGAATTGTTATTTTCGAAAGTAATATTTATTTTCGATTGTAATTAGTAATCTATTCAAAAACTTGTAGTTTAACGCAAGTTTGTCCGAGGACATACATTCCATACATTTAAAAACCGTCAAACTCGCACAAACTACAAGTTTACCTCTTTTTCACATTATTATGTTGTCTTCTTGCATTGTCCAAACTCTATTAGGAGAGTAGTGTTCGTGTGTATCGAGTATCTCTAGTTATAATATATTAATACTTTACAATTCAGTTTTTCATTTCAATTGTTCAGTAACTAAATACAATTAATTACACATTTGTATAATGGTTCAAATGCTCTGTGTAGAATATAAATTTCACAGTTTTTTAGTAGAGAAATTGGATAAAATTTAAATTTATGAAACCATGCATTTGTGTAGGCGGGGATAGAAGGGATGAGAGTATTTCAAAATGTTTTGATAATATTTTATTTCAAATATTTTTAAAAGTATTAATATAAAATTCAAGTTCATAGTCATCAGGGTGCTGGTGTTAATTGATTCAATAAAATTATTCGTAATAAAACTTTATGTATCTGATATTTTGAAATTTTTATTAAAATTATCTAATATACAGTGGTGGTCAAAATAATAAATACACGCCTGCGTTTTTTGGAAAACATCTATTTTTTCAGCTTTCAATACCTTGTATGTTAAGCCAGTCTATTGAAACGATACGTTGAAATGTGTAGAAAAAAGCGTGTTACCTGTTAAGGGTTTTTAATATATTCCGATTTGGATTCATTATCCTAATTATAGAGTGGACAAAATAATAAATACAGTATGAGAAATTGTATTGAAAAATTTAATTCTTTTCAAGAGAAGTTTTCAGTTTTAATTTTTTTATAATTTCAACTTAGTAATTTATTGCGTGACCCTTATTTCTAAGAATTTCTTTGCAACGAGCCGGCATCGAATCCTCTAAACATTTACAACTTTCTTTTGAAATCAGGTGCCACTTTCTTTTTACTGCATTCCACAATTCGAACTTATTTCTGGGTTTATGTACATAAACCTTATCCTTGACTTGCTTCCACAAGTTCTCAATAGGATTACAATCCGGTGACTGCGCTGGCCAATCGAGAACCGACATTTTTTTGCGCCGCAACCAGACCTTCACTATTTTTGCAGTGTGCTTCGGATCATTATCGTGTTGAAATGTCCATCGAAGTGGCATGTCTTCCTCTGCAAATGGCAGCATTATGTCCTTTAGTATGTCCAAATAACTTTCTTTGGTCATAATCCCGTCAATCAACTGAATTGGGCCTACACCATACCAAGAAAATGCTGCCCACACCATTATGCTACCTCCCCCATGCTTAACGGTCTGTTTGGTATATTGTGGATCAAATGGTTTGTTGGAATGACGCCCAACATATTCATTTCCGTCCGATATGAAGATATTGAACTTGCACTCGTCACTCCTGAGAATATTTCGCTTTTTTCTCGTGCCTTCTTCTCCGCTCCAATCTAAATGGGCCCTTGCAAAATTTAGTCGGTTCCGTATGTTTTTTTTACTTAGAAGAGGCACTTTTCTTGGTGATCGGGCTGGTAAGTCTGCGTCCAATAATCTTCTACGAATTGTTCTAGAACTGACTTGAGCATTTGTTTCCCGCAAAATCACGACGGAAGACGCGAAAGGGTTCCTTTTAGAGACGCGCACAATTTTCCGATCCAATGATGGAGTGGTTTTCCGTGGTCGGCCGCGATTTTCTTTATCATTCTTCTCCTTCATGGCATTCTGGGCCATTCCCAAAGAGCAGTGAGAAATTTGTGCAATCTGTCGAAGAGAGTAGCCGTCGTCCCTTAGGCGATGCATTTCGATCCTCTTTCCTGCGGAACATGCTTATTTCGGCCCAGGTTTGAACTAAAGAATTATTACAAAATCAGATAATTTGAACTTGTTAGAAAAGTTTTCACTTAACTTACTCGAAAGAAAATAAATTTGGAAAAAAAAATTAAAAAGTAGCCCGAAAGTACTTATTTAAAAATACTGTATTTATTATTTTGTCCAATGTAGTGGTATAAAAATTTTCAGATCCAAAAAAATATTACACCCTAAAAATGGTTTAGAGGAAACTCCATTACAAAAAAAAACTGTCAACATTACGTAGGTGACTACATTTTGGCAAGATAAGTTTATCAGCGTCGTTGGCTTAGTGGCAGAATGCTCGCACTCCATGCGGTCGGCCCGGGTACATATTTTTTTTTTAAATTTTTTTTTTTTTTAAGATTTCACTAGAGTAAAAATATAATAATTCCAGTAAAGCTCGGCTGCAGATGTGTCCGTGCCATTCAAGGCCAACAATAATTATTGGTAATTAAACACAGCCCTTATGAGTTTTATACATTCGCCTACATACGAAAAGACCAACCGAATGCCGGTGTTGGAAAACGGCTAGTAAGCTGTATCGCTCAAGAATTTGACAAAAGTTCAACTTAAAAGTGATAAACGGTTTGAAAGTTTAGCCCATCTCCAATCAATACTTTTGCTTACAATATTTTGTTTTGTTATATTCCGCTTGATAGTTTAATATAAATATCAAGTTTCAACTTCGTATCTTGAAAGATAATCGAGATATTAATTTTTAAGTTCAGATTTCTATCTGCAGCATAGTTGAGATATTTTTCATTTGCAGCCTTCGGTTTGAAGAGTTTAAAATTATTTTCTGTCAACCGAATTTTTATTTTCATCTGAAAACTGTGTTTGTAGTCGATGAAAACCTTTTGAACCTCTGAAAGTTGCTTTCGTTTGGAAACACGTTAGGCGGTGAATCGAAGAGGCCCGTCCCCACACACAAATTTTGTAATTTCAAATTAAGGAAAAGCATTTCCCTTTTCAAAGGATGATAGCTATCGACTTTAAAATTGAAAGAAAGTTGACAGTTTCGAAATCCAAAACATTTTAATCCTACCAGCTCCCATACAAATGCTATCATTTCAAAAAGTCAATTAATCAATTTGAAATTCACAAACATTAAACTCAGCGTCTTATTCTAAAATTATAACTATTCTAAAAAATTTAAAATAACAAATTTTTCGGTGCATTAAGATCTTTTCCATTTCATCTAGAATATCACATGATTGGTCATTATGATCAATCACAATTCCTATTTGACGATACCAGAAATGTATGGCCTAGATCGAATAAGGTGTACCGAAACTACCAGAAAATCACTTTTTATGTGATTTAAGTGCAAAATTTCGAAAAAGCAAGTATCAAATTTTTTCAGTAAGTAGACTTTATTTCATATTCGCTTTCCTGTGAAATTCGAGCTTTGGTTAATTCGGCATATTAGGGTATCGAATTAATTTTATTTATGTTATAGCCGAAAGCTTAATTTCTTTGTTGATTCATGGATGGTAGCGCGTTCCACATTCAACTAGAACAACGCATTTGATGTTATTATTCCATTTCATGTCATTTCTTCAGGTTTTTTTTTTCAATTTCCTATTAAAAATTAAAAATGTTCAAAGGACATTCTCACCAAACCGTATTTGAGCATAGAAAAAACGAAACACAACCAAATCAGAAAATTGAAAAACAAGCATAACACCTCAATATCTCCGACATCTGAAGTTGTAAATAAGGTTGGTGAATGCTATATGATGGCGCAGTTTTCTACGAATTTGATTTTCAAGAATTGATAACGCATCACTATAAGATAGGATAGAAAAGATGGGTAAAAAGGTAGCATTGCTATAAAGGTTTCTTTTATAATGCGCAACGATACCGAGTGTAGAAAACACACGGAATTCTTGCGAATAGAGAGAGAATGAGAGTGGTGGTGGAGGGTAGGAAAGCAATCCGAAAACTTCTCGGGGACATTCACAAAGCAAAATACAGCACAGCTAGGTAGCACTATGGTTGCTTGTATGGTGCCTTGGTGATGTATGATCGCCGTATATGCATCGTATATATTTTTCGTTTTCTCGAAAGACACCTTAGGAATATTAATGAAAATCTAAAAGCATATGACCCGCGAAGCAAACCCTATTTACGCTTTGTGACATTTTTTTTGTGATATGGTAAAGAGTTTCTGTTTGTATGACGGGGTAATAAGAAATTGAAAAGCTAGAAATAATAATAATAAAAAAAAAATAGATGTATAAGAGTGAAGAGTTTTGAAGTAGAAACGGTAGAAGCTATACACATCCCACCAGGCCAAAGACATAACAACTGAACAAACATACACTTATAATTGGTTGCTGTTTGGATATCAAAAAGAAGAAAACATGGTTATATAAAGGTTTGGCGAAGGAAATGTTCGAGTCCTTGGTGTGGTTGGCTTGTTGAGATGACTACCTCAAAATTTATGATGTCTTCTTGAGAAAAATAAAATAAAATAAGAAACCAAGGAATGACCGAATTTTTGATCTTGTTTGTACCCTGATGGTAGACGACGGTAAGGTGAGGTACAAGAACATAAAATTTAATGGTTGACACTTTCGAAAATAGACATGACATATGGTATGTGTGTTTACTGTTTTCCTTCTTCGGGAACGTTCTGGTCGATTTGGTTCTCTCATCAAAGACTATTTTGTTCGTATAACTTTTGAGGCCAATTGATTCCGTCTTGGAAGGGTATTTTTATGCGAGACTTGTGGGGAGAATTTTGCCTTGTTTCAATTGAATATAAAACTATTGCCAGATTTCTTAGTTTGAAACAATTGCACATGAGAGATTAATAATAATAATAATATTTATTCACAAATTAATGAAAGTTGTACTATTCAGTCAATAATAATATAATAATGATAATAATTCATGCAATAATTTAGTATAACGAAATGTTGTTGTTGATTGATGAAGCAGGTACTGATGAAAATACGATGTGTATAATGCTTCCCAGACAATCGTCGATTGGTATAAGGAAAGCTACAGGATTGCCTATCAGAATGGAGGCCGAAGTTCACTCAACTATGTTGAATGTTCGACACTCCACAATTTTAGGAAACTCAGAATTCATATTATGTACTTCAAAATTAGTCATTAGTCATGGCAAAATTTTTCAAGGATGTGGCATCTTACTGCTTTTTTAAATATTGCAATATTATTGCTTTTGCGAATGTGGTAAGGCATCTCGTTGAAAACTTTAATAGCCTGGATAATTGGGTCGTTTTGAATACGATTCGTTCGAGCAGCTGGTGTTCTTATTTGCTCAGCACTTCTTGTATCATACATATTCACTTCGTTTGTGTCAAATCTTACTGAGCTTTTAGAGAATCGATGTACCAGTTTATATGTACAGGGTGTTTGGTACTCCGTGCGCCAACTTGTAAGGGGTTATTTCTAGATATATTTTGAGAAAAAAATTGTTCTACGGAGACGGTCAATTTTTAATATCGGTGGTGATACAGGGTGATCAAGAAAAGTGTTTCGGACCTGTACCCTCACTCACTCAAAACGCTATATCTTGAAAACTAATAATCACATTTCAAAGTGTTATAGCTTGTTTTTTAGGGAATCAAATTACCTTTCATTTTGTGTAATAGTCCGCATTGTAACTGTACTCAATCCTGAGGTATTTGCTTCAGAACAACAATTTCTGATACTTTGACCCTTAAAATTCTGGGATCAATGTAGTTTTTTTCCCAGAAAACCGCATTATAAAAATGTCATTTTAATGTTGGTTTTTTATGTGCCATATTATTGCCTACAAAAGATGTGTACACTTGCATTGCATAAATTTCATAGTTTAGAAAAAACTATCATTCCAATAATATACAGTGTACCAATAATGTCTTCGTACAGCAGCTATTTGAAACTCAAGTGATAAAAAACAATAAATTGTTGCAAGAAATTTGAAAAAGTTTTAATGCAGATTTATTCATTAAACATTTTTATTTAATTTAGAAACAAAAACTAATCCATTTAAATTATTCATTACAAAGTTATTAACTAAAAATAGAACAAAGTCGACAATTTGCCTCCAATAATGTCTTCGTACACTTACGAAACAGTTTATGAAAAATCTTAAAAACTATAGATACATTTTTTGTTAATATTTAGTTGGGTAGCCTTTATTGTTGATTACGGCTTTAAGGCGGTGTGGCATCGATTCTACAAGTTTTTTTTGCATAGTTTGGCTCTATTTTCGCCCATTCCTTCAGAAGAGCCTGTTTTAACTTAGGTTTCGAGCTAATATGATGAGTCCTGATCCTTTTTTCCAGCATGTTCCACATGTGCTCAATGAGATTGAGGTCAGGACTTTGCGGTGGTGTCTTAAGCAAATGTGGAGTTTTGTACGCCAAGAACATCCTAGTATTATGAGCCATGTGCTTAGGATCATTATCTTGTTGAAAGTAAAAATCCTTCGATAAACCCAATTTTTCAGCACTTGGCTCCAAATTTCTTGAGAATTTCAATATATGCCCGATGATCCATGATTCCTTCAATTATTTCTAAGTTTCCAACGCCGCTGGCAGCCATACAGCCCCATACCATTACGCCGCCGCCGCCGTGTTTTACAGTTTTGATGGTGTTTTTTGGGTTGTAAGCTGGGTTTCTGGCTTTCTCCTCACTCTAAGTCTCCCATCAGACCCAAAAATGTTATATTTGGACTCATCAGAAAATATAACATTGCGCCAGAACTCGAGAGATGCATTTTGGTATTGCTGAGCGAAGTCCAAATGTTATTTGCGATTTACTTCACTTACCAGTGGCTTTCTCTACGTGGCCTTCATATTTAAAGCGCCCGATTACAGATTCGATAGTAGAACGGCTCCGGGACAGTAGTTTGGCTATTTCCGCGTATGATTGTTGTTCCTTTACGTGTAAATTCACTATAAGCTTACGTTCTTCAAACGACAAGCATTTACCAGGCATTATTTCGATTTATACTGAGCGAAACTCATAAAATTTACATATGACAGTAAACACACGTGTTCGTTTATTTACTGTTATTACAAACCGTTATGAGTGGAAAACAATTATGATCGAAAATTATCAGCCAAGAGATCGAAGAGCAAGCGAAATCTTAAATGTACGAAGACATTATTGGAGGCAAATTTTCGACTTTGTTTTATTTTTAGTTAATAACTTTGTAATGAATAATTTAAATGGATTAGTTTTTGTTTCTAAATTAAATAAAAATGTTTAATGAATAAATCTGCATTAAAACTTTTTCAAATTTCTTGCAACAATTTATTGTTTTTTATCACTTGAGTTTCAAATAGCTGCTGTACGAAGACATTATTGGTACACTGTAGCACTTTTATCGAAAAAACAAGAACATGTTGATCAACACTCTCCGCTTGAACTAAAAGAACTTAAGAATGGTTTCAAATTTCCTTAATTACAATAAATGTTCAAAATGGCCACCTTCATTTTGAATGCACGCTAAAGCTCGTTTTGCCAGTGTTCTTTTTGTGTTCATACTCCTCAACTGCTGTCTAACTTCTGTTGCTGCCGTATCAATTCGTTACTACTTCCGTTGCGTAAACAAGGTCCTTCATCCGTCCCTATACAAAGAAATCGATAAGAGTTAAATCAGGAGATCTTGCAGGCCAGTGTATCGGTCCATTTCTACCGATTCAGCGATTGCTATAATTGGAATTTAACCAATCTATAATTTGACGGCCGTAATGAGCTGGAGCACCATCGTGTTGGTAAAACATGGAAGCCAATCGTTGCAGTGGCATATCATCCAATAACTCCTGTAGATCATTTGTCAAAAACTGCAAGTAATTGGAACTATTTAGGGTAGGCGGAAGCCTAATAGGACCAAGGAAATCGTCACCAATCACACCTATCCATAAATTGACACTGCATCTGTGCTGAAATGATGCCTTTCTACAAATGTGGATTGCTCTCAGCCCACGTGTGTAAGTTGTGGAAGTTTGTGATACCGTCCCTGGTGGTCCAAAGAAAGTTGTTCATAAAATTCTCGTCACTTAGTTGTCGTTCAAGTAGCCAATTGCACAACTCCATCCTTTTGGGCAAGTCAATGGGTAATAGCTCCTGCACTGGTGTGTGGTGGTAGGGATGCAAACGCTCTGCTTTTAGGACACTCCAAACTTTCCACGTAGAGACGTTTAACAGCAATGCCAAGCGTCGGATACTGATTGATGGATCATTTTGAACTGCATGTTGTATTCCTTCATCGATTGGAACAGCGATTATCGGCGCAGGATTTGCATTTACTCTGCTCGTCCTAACGCTGCCTGTTTCCCGAATCCTTCTGTAAACGCCTTGGAATACTCTCCTGTCAGGTATCCGACGATTAGGAAATCTCTGATGATACAAAGATCGCGCCGCTCGTGTATTTCCCTGACACTCTCCATAAATGAAAATAATGTCTGCATATTTTTCATTCGTGTACTCAGGCATTTCGAAATTATTTTCTAAATTTTAGTGACACCTTGTATTTTTAACAATGTAACTAAAAAATATGAAGTAAAATTTGCTTTCATACGCTTTTCATTTTGTTAGGTACCCTATTAAAAAAGGCGAAGTGTTGCACCTAGTTGTGTTGAAACTCATTTTAATTTAATTCATTTCCCCGATAATTTAAATAGTAATTAAAGGGCAATAAGAATATTTCAGTTTAACAACATTTTAGGCAGTTTTTTTTAGAACGAGTGTTGCTTTATGGCATATTTCCTTTTTAAGCCATATGTATTTTCGCTTATTACCTGGAAAACGGGAAAACCTAAGTCATAAGTATGTGTGCATCTTTTGTAGGCAATAATATGGCACATAAAAAAACATTAAAATGAAATTTTTATAATGCGTTTTTTTTTGAGAAAAACTATAGAATTTTGAGGGTCAAAGTATCAAAAATTTGTGTTCTGAAGCAAATACCTCAGGATTGGGTACAGTTACAATGCGGACTATTATTATTACTTTGTGATTATTAGTTTTCAAAATATAGCGTTTTGAGTGAGTGAGGGTACAGTTCCGAAACACTTTTCTTGATCACCCTGTATCTCCGCCGATATTGAAAATTGGCCATCTCCGTAGAACAATTTTTTTCTCAAAATATATCTAGGACCCCTTACAAGGTGGCGCACGGAATACCAAACACTCTGTATATTAGCTCTCTCTAGCATTATATATTGGTCAATACTTCGCTTTCCTGTAAGTTTATAGATTTCAATTGATGGTGTCAGTGCAGGGAGGTTATGAACAGCTTTGACTCCTTTATTCATAAGTCTTCCTATTCGATTAATATTGTATGCAGGTGTTTGGCTCCATATTAGCAATCCATAATTTATATTAGATATTATGTATGTTATATATAATTTCATTCATTTTCACGTGAAGCTATCGATATCGTCGTAGGATGCCAATAATTTGAGCATTTCAATTTTTCTTATTGCAGCTATATGACTGGTCCATGTTAGCTTTTCATCAATAATTAGACCAAGATATTTGGTTTGTGGCACTCTATTTAATAACTGGTTATTGATTTTCAGCAATAGGTTGATGTTCTTTTTGTTCTTTTGCCTGAATATCATGTAATTCGTCTTTGAAGCATTTATTGTTAATCTGTTTCCTAACAGCCATCTCTGATATTTTATCACATCTTCATTAATCCGAAAATTTAACTCCTCCTTCAATCTCATTGAATATAGTAGTAAGGTGTCATCAGCAAAGATTACATACTTTCCGTGTAGTCCAGCTTTCTGCAAATTATGAATGTACAGGAGGTAGAAGGTAGGACCCAGAATTGAGCCTTGTGGTACTCCTATATTGACGTAGAGTTCATCGTTGAGTTCATCAAAATTTTGAGTCACATAAATTCTATCGATAAGATAACTCTTAATGAGCTCATTTGTTTTTCCTCTAATTCCAATTTCATCAACTCCATCAATCAGCGTTTTGTGATCCACAGTGTCAAATGCTTTCATTAATAGTCCTGCGATCAACATTCAGAATAGTGATGAGTGGCGAATTATCTTCAAAGAACATTTTTTAGAAATTGCTCACTCATTTTGGAATAAGGTTTATATTGTGAATGATCAGTGTGTGGACTTTTAGAATCAAATGTCGACGATACGCACAGAATTGATAGATTCGTCATAGTTTTATTTGACCTACTATTAGAACAATGGTTTGGCTGAGCTTTACCAACTATCGGAATGATCTCCACAAGCTTTGAAGATAATTTTCTTTAACGGTACTACTGCCAAAATATGACTTTGACCCACATTTATTTGTTACTGCTGAAGGGCAGTTAGCCTTGCGCACTATCCTTTAGCTGTATTTTCGTAGATTAAGATGGCCCAGTTATATCTACTCATAAATTGTGCTGAAATTGATCGCATTGTAGTCCAAAATGGTACCCACTTGGCTACACCCTAGCTAAGCTGATCTTAACAGTTGCTACATACTTGATAATTTCGTTGCATCAACTTTTAGAAACATCTTTACAGATCAGCTTCACCAACTCGATTACTAAAGTTCGATTTGCACTGATTCAAATTAATAACATACAGCAATCATTGATGATGAATAAAACTCAATATTTTTTTTTTATTTTTAGATTAAAAGTCGACTGTACATGTTATATATTTAAGTTAATTGAAATAGTCCATCTTCTCGAAATAAATTTATAAAAAATCATTTCAAAATTAATTTATTGTCATTAAACTTTATCGAATCACTTTCCTGTTAAGATCCCTATAGGGATAGGACAGAAACGGTTCTCTTCCATCATCGGCCTTCTGTTGTCGGAAGGACTTGTTTATTCCTCTTGCCTTCTGTTCAACTGCTCGCTTCCTGGCTACATGGTCGACCAACCCGACGTCTTCCTTGAGGATTATAATCCAGAGCCTTTTTGACGATGTTTCGATCTGGTTTCCTCAAAGTGTGACCAATCCACTGCCTTTGAATCTCAATACCTATTTTTGTCTGTCCAGTTGTAGTCCAAAGTTTGCCGTTGGAGATCACATCTGGTCAGAATATCCATAATATGCTCCGGCTGCTCCGCCGTCCATGCTGGCAATGCTGCCGCGGTAACCACAATTTTCACAATAACACCGTCCTTCCATTTAGCCGTTTATATTTCTTCCGGGTCCGCTTTAAGGAGTTCGGTTGGTAGTTTGTCTATATCTGGAGCTAACTACATATTTCCTTCTCATCTGGGAGATGATCGATAATAGAGGATTTTTGAGAATGGATCTTTGGAAATGTTCTGTTTCTGAAATACATTCCTCTGACAAGATGTTTAAAATATCAGAGAAGTATTCCTTCCAACGCCGCAATTAGTGTTCACTCATATTAAGGAGAGTTCCGTTGACACCTCTCACCAGGTGGTTGGCGATGAAATTCCTGTTCCGCAGATTCTGCCATCGTTCTTGGTCTTTCTCTTGTCGCGTCTAACAGCTTTCTTATATGAGAATCGCGATAGTTCCGTTTCCAGCCAGGAGTTCTTTGGTTGACATCAGGTTTAGAGATGATTGTCAATTTTGCTTTTTTTGCGATCGCCAACTTTATTCCATGTGTCTTGCGTCATCCAGGGTTTCTCACCGCTTAGCACATATCCCACAGATTCTTGAGCACTTGTTAAAAATGTGTTTCTGGTCGCCTCCCACTTGTCGTCCAATGTGCGCATTGCATTTCCGCCCAATGTGGATGCAGGCAACCCACAACAGTTCCACGCTTCGCTCGCAAGTCGAGGAGACATATTTTCCATCGGCGAACTGTGGTCAAATGGTCGATTTTGTTCTAAGTAACACCATCAGGGAGATGTGACTCTTTCTCGCTATCGGTGTTAGGACGACTGCAAGGCCATTTGTTGGCTCTATACTCAGGACCAACGTTCAGAATTGTTTTTGTTGTGTAACCGAGGCCAAAGGATTAGTTATTTCGATATCAGGATATCGAAATAACTATAAAAGAAAGGAAATCGTTGGGGGGGGGGGGGTTCGTTGCTCCGATACTGACCATAAAAACCATGGCCTGTTACAACAAAACGAGCTTTAGAGCTCTTCACGTCGACTTACCTCAGAATAGGTACTCAATAAGAAAATTGGGACTTTCTCTGATCGCGGTGTTGACCCGATCAGATGCCTCGACGATGGCGACTGATGGTATGTCGCCTTACCCTGCCCACCCAGCCTTAGTCAAACAGTCTCTTTCAAATCCTTATTTGTATGGCCCCTCGAGATTCGTTTTTTCCTGATACTGACCTCAAAATCAAGATTTGGATGTTATTGTGCTTCATGCTTGTGTGGACGTCATTCAGTGTTCGAACGTTCCAGAAGCCAATCATAGCCCGTTTTCGAATGTCAAAAGTCGTTACCGAAGAATCCGTCCGTAGGCTTTGTAGTCGTTTCTCGTATCAGTTAGATTTTAAGATCACGAGTGATAAGCCCATGATACAATGAGTGTCCAATTGCAATTTTTGGTCAAGCAGGACTGGCACTAGGTGTAATGTACTGCGGCCATCCCACGGGGTTCTTTCGAAATACCCAAAAATTAATATTTACTCTATAAATTTAACAAATGCCTCCACAATGAAAATAAAATGCTAAAGAGAACGAATTCCACAAAATACACAAACTAAATGACTCAATAACTCGCAATTACGAATGTTTGATAATAATTGCTAATTAGGTTACATAAATTAAATGCAAATTTTGAATATTTAATGTTCATCTATTAGCACTAAATCAATATTAACAAAGTGTTATATATTTTTATTGTTATAGATTAGTTAATTATACAATTTGTAGTTGTTGTTATGATTTTGCAAAATTTCCATTTTATAAATCAATAAGCAAACAGTAGTTGCAGTTTTGATTGAAAAACGATACGGACGCCCGTTTTCTAAAAATATCGATTAGATATTTGAATTGTATTTATATTATGCATAAGTAAGTTGGTTTCGAGTTTGATATTGAAGAAAAACTAAATTAGAATAATTTCAAGACTGCTGTATGCATAAGTAGACAAGATTTAGTGATTTCTTGTTTTGGCGCTGATTTTCAGAATGCAAATTAAATTTTTGTTAAATTGTATTTTTTTTTGTCATAAATTTGAATTATTTTGCATTAGTTTGATAGTTTCATCTTTCTTCCAAATAAAACTGAGTTTAGGTCTAAAATATATCATTATCTAAGTATGTTCCTGTTCGATTCAGAAGTATCACTTCATAATTTCTCGGGAAAAAACCTTAATGCGAAACCGGAACTAGCATATAGTATTCTCCTCCCACTCTTCACTTCACGTCCATAGGTTGGAGGAGAAAGTGACTCTTCTGGCGCCCGATAGGCAGCATTGCTTTCGTGCAGGAAAATGTACGGAGGATGCTTGGAGCTGATCGATTTGAAACTATATGATGGATGACCGCCTTCATGTCAACTTTTCAGTCTGTGCCTACGTTGATGATCTCCTCTTGCTCGTTAAGAGTGCAGATTGTGAAGATTGGGATATAACTTATCAGCTTATAACTGAAACTGTTCTGAAGGGTATGAACTTTTTATACCTTTCAGTTATAATCAAACCGTCAAAGGGTTCATGGTTTACTGACGATTGTCTTCCGACCATCCGGAAAAAGAAAACTTGTTTCAATTCAATTCTATCAGAAGAGATCTGTTGACGGAACTGATGCTGCCCATCTTTTCCGCCAACAGATTGCTTCACAATATGTCAAGAAGTATCTGAAAAGTGCTCAGTTTCAACATGATCAGAAACCTCAACGCAAGATTTTCGAAACACCAAAATGACTCGAGATTTTTTTGGACAGTTGTTACAATACTCACCAAAAATCATGTAAAATCATCGACACCACCAATTCTAGATGGGGATCATATTGTTATACATTCCCTTGCAGAAAGTTTCCGCGAAACTCCAGAATGTCAGCGACCAACCAGTCTCTCCCGCATATGACACTGTATGGATTTCGTCTACCTTCGATTCATTTTCGCACACGACTTATCTCCAAGATTTTTCGTGAGTTCAATGTTGAAAAAAGTGCTGGTTCCGACAGTCCGCTAAAATTGTTTTCTGTTTCTGGTTAAATCGCTTCGCGATTTATTTCATTTCTTATACTCTTCTCGACACTCTCTACGTATGTGCCAAGTAGTGAACGTTCAGCCAAATCGTTATCTGCTAACTACAGTCCTATTGTGATCACTTCGGATCTGCCGAAAGTATTGAAAACGGCTGCCAAATTAGAAATAGTTGACTATCTTGAAAATAAAAAGTTTATCAATGACCTCCAACACGTTTCGTTCTGGATGTTCCACAGGTGACCTCTTAGTCGACTCGCCGAAGGTCACGTGCTTGCACTTGAAATCACTAATGCTTTTGAAAAAGTTCGGCAAGCTTAAAGCCTTCGGCTGATACAATGTATCGAGAGTTACTTATTTGCACACACTATACGAGTCGTAATGGATGTTGTGTCATCTTCCCCCTTCCGAGTGGATCCGGCGTCCCGCAAAGTCCTGTTTTATCACCAACTCATTTTCTAATTTTTATTAACGACCTGTCGTTGAATCTTATTCCGATCCTTTGCTTTGCAGATGACACTGGCTAACATCTATGAATTTGACTGAATTACAGCCATGAACTTGATAATGGGGCAACACAGACCTTTGATCTTTCCCTTAAACATCTCAAATCTTGGCATTGAAATAAATAACACCTTAACTGGAACGAGAACATATTCCACGCAGAATTTCACGCTTCGAAACACCTAGGAGTCCTCCGAAGATTTATAAATATTTAACAACTCACGATGATAGACCATGTCCAGAGACATGTGTTCCGACTAATTGGAGATGAAGTCATCATGACTTCTATAGACTTCCTAGAGTATCGCAGAAATGTCCGAGTACTCAGTCAGTATTTACTACCGCTGCTAACTTTACATCCTAATTCCGCTCCTTTTGACATGTCTTAGAAATACTTGCCTAGCTTAACGCGCTTACAAGCTCACTGTTAAGCTGTTAAGCAACTTCTCGTAAAGTAAAATATAGGCAGTCATTTTAGCCCCGAACTTCAAAGCTTTGAAATGTATGTAATTAAACCGATCACCTTCTCCCCTTTTACCCCCTCTCATACAATGTGACACAATAGCACATCTTTTCCAGAATTCGATTTTCTTGAAAAGTATGGAAGCTACTGATCTGAAATTTAAAACATATCAATTGCATGATGATTATAGTTGTTTCTCAAAAAATTACTAAAGATCCCTCACTCCTTCCACCACCTCCCATACAAACTGCACTTTTTCATGAAATACTATAAACCGATTTGACCAGTACGCATGACCTTGTTCCCATTGTCATATGACTTTCGATGTTTCAAACTCAATGTTTACCGGCACTTTAGGCTCTTCAATTCCTTCCGAATTGCATTTTCTTTTATACATATATACCGACATAACTGTGTCAGTTGCATTAAAGGGAAACCCCGTAAATTGTGTCTGGCGTCTTAAAATACAGACTTAGATAGGAATTTGTCACACTTTGAGGAAACCAGAGAAAAACATCTCTAGACAAGTTAGCATTTTTATACGCCAAAATCTAAACTTAAAAAGTCAAATAACAAACCCCATACGAATTCATCCATCGCATTTAAACAACTTTAAAATGCGCACTTTATCCATTTTCAACTTTTTGTAATAATACGGAAAACATGAAATCAATATTTGTGGAAATTTTTCGCTACATTTGGAGGACAAAACGCATTGCAATAGCGTCCGATTAAATCAACAACCGGGGTATGATACATACAAGAGCCGGGACTAAAGCAAACTTTGAAAGCAAAACCCTTTATTGCCGGCATGATCCTCTTGTTGTTAGTTAGTAAATAAAACAATTTGCAATGTAGGTAACTGACGAAAACTGTGCAAATCCTATAAACGTGATTTGTAGCGTTGATTGAGGGCTCATTAGAATACCTTCTGGCAATGTTCTGCGTTTTCTTGCCCCGCTGCGCCGCCGGCCTCTTCACTATTATTTAATATAAATGGACACAATTTCCAGATAGGTTTCGTATTGTTCAATGAATCGACAGTCGATCGAAAAGAGGATTTCCAGTCCAATAGTTGGCTGGGTGTGTAACATTGAAAAAGTGATGCACATCAAGATGCATATTTAGTTAAAACCCGACAGTTTTCGCGATTTTACATTGTATTCTCATTGAAAAACAAGGACAATACAAAAGCAATATAAGAACAAAAGAAGATAACAGTAAAATTTCACCTAAAAGACGAAAAGGATGTGAGAGGTTAATTGCGCTATGACGGTGGTTGAAACACATCAAAAGCAAAACACACTAACATAATCCAATAGAGCGCGGGCTTTTGGTGGTGCTGAAAAGACAGCAATGAAAAGCAGCAGCAGTCAAGTTAGACAGGACTTTGAAAAAATAACACACTACACCAACGGATAGGGCTAAGAACAACAGAATATTAAACTGAACGAAGAACCCTTTTTTCATTCTTCCTTTTTTCTACTCCGTTAAGAATTTATCCTTTACGGCTAGGCATATAAGTAGATAATGCCATACAATAGAGAGTATACACTGAAATGGAGCAGAATTTTCCCTCCATAGACAAGAGTTTTGATGAATGGAAGTGTGTGTGTAGCGGAAAGCTGGGTATCACAGTTCTGTGGAAGAAAATTGAGTACAATTACGATTCTTTTATCAGCGACATACAAGAAATCAAAAGGAGATGGGGCTTCCTACTTTGAACAATCCCACTTTCAATTCCACCCCATTAACACCGATCACAACAAACAACATTTCAATTGAGGTGAGGCCTCAGCTGATGAAGAAGGACCATCATCGACGCTACCCACGCTTGCTGAAATCAAAGCACCCCTATGTGAACTAAACAAAGTGCCGGGAGTTGAAGAAATACCAGCTTAACTTCTGAAAAACGGTGTGAGCTATGTTGCTGAAATAGTGCACAACATGATATGCAAAATTTGGACAGAAGAAATCATACACGACGATTGGCGAAAAAGCATAATATGTCCAATTTGCAAGAAAGGGCACAAACTCTGTTGTGAGAATTACAGAGCTATATCATTGTTGTGCACGTCATATAAAATATTGATAAAAATAATTGAACGGCCTCTTAAGCCCTATACTAATGAAACAATTAGCGAATACCAAGGTGGATTCAGAACCGGACGATCTACAACAGACCAGATATTCTCGGTGAAACAGGTGCTTGAGAAATGCTGGGAATATAACACAGATGTGTACCGAATTTTCGTAGATTTTAAATAAGCATACAACAGTATCGACAGGAGCGTACTGTACCAAATCATGCTTGACTTTGGAATTCCCCCAAAACTAGTCCGACTAACAAAACTCACAATGACGAACACTGAATCCCAAGTGAGAATACAAACCGATTCCACAACCAGGTTTCGAACGGAATGTGGTTTAAAGCAGGGAGATAGTCTAGCCCCTATGCTTTTCAACTTGGCACTAGAGTATGTCGTCCAAAAAATCCCAGTCGACACCAACGGGACACTACTATTCAAGTCCACCTAACTAGAAGCATACGCTGACAACATTAACATCCTAGCAAGATCCTTTCCTAGTGCTAAAGAGGTATTTATCAATTTTGAGTCCGCCGCAAAAGAAGTCGGATTGCGCATTAACGAAAGCAGAACAAAAGTAATGACACAAGTAAGAAGGAGAACGCCTATCAGACAACACATAACAATTGCGGAATATAATTTGAAGAGTGTGGACAACTTCAAATATATTGGGGCTAATCTAGCAATGCTAGGGTGTAGCCTAGTAGGTAGCGTGTTGGTCTTATAATGCGAAGGTCGTGAGTTCAAGTCCCGGTCGACGCAATATATAATTCCAGCACATTGCCTGCTTGGATATACCTTGGTCACCTCAATCTACGAAAATGAAAAATTCGTAGAAAGAGGGTTGTGCGAAGGGCTAAAAACCCTTCCGCAATAAGTAATATAAAATGTTAAGGAACCTGAATATCAGGAGGCCAAGGTCCGATTTGGGCTGTAGCGCCATTGTAGAAGAAGAATCTAGCAAAGGACGGTAATGAAACAAACGAAATCAAACGACGGATAATACTAGCAAATAAGACGTATTATTCGATACTTCCAATAATGAAATCCAAGAAAGTGCACAGGAACAATAATCTGCGAATTTGCAAAACATTTATACGACCTGTGCTCTGTTATGGCAGCGAGACGTGGACATTAACGTGAACTTCCGAAAAAGCAGTTAACGCATTCGAAAGAAAGGTCCTCCGAAGAATTTTGGGACCTGTGAAGGAAGGAACGGAATGGCGAATAAGATACAACCATAAATAGTATCAACTCTACGACGAGCCAGAAGCTCTTAAAGACAAAGCAAGTGGTAACCGACCAGTAGGCAAACCACGCGAGCGATGGAAAGACTCGGTTGATGAAGACAGCAAAGCCGTTTTAAAAATTAGCAGCTGGAGGACGCGGTCCTTGGATCGAGACGATTGGAGGCGATGATTTTAGGAGGCCAGGGCCCGATTTGGGCTTCGCGCCATTGATGATGATGATTCTTTCGATAAAATTCTAAAATTTCATAATGGAATCTGCCGCAAAAATTTCATATTTTAGGCATTCTTATGTTATTATTTTTCAGTGTTTAAGTTAAAGATTATTGGAACGATATAAAATCTCCGGTAACAATCGATTTGATGACTCCTTCCTAATATCTGTGCCAGACTTCCAAAAACTCCCGACAGCATTCAATCCCTTAATGCATTTGGATTCTAGTAACCTCGGCACCCATCTTGCACTAATTTTGTTCACATTTAAATGATAATGTAGGATTCACAGAAATGAGGGTTTCGATAGACCTAACCTTTCTGCGAAACCTTTGGTCTATAGCAGTCTGTCAGTAAGAATTTTTTCTTCTACTGAGGCAATAACGTCAGAGACGGTGACTTAAATTGGGCGTCCTGGATACGGTTCATTTTCAATAGTTTTCCTTCCCAGATGAAACTATTTCGCCTATACCTTTAAAAACCAGGAGGCTACATCCAGGTACCACCAAGTTCACATATTGAAGCAATATTCTAATTTTAATTGAATCATCTTTAGTTATCAAAATGCTATCTCAAAATTTCCCGATAATTTCTTTTGGATGTGATACGCTTTCTGCCCCTTTTGGGCAGTGTGGAACTATTCTATCGACGTATCGGTTATCACAGTTTCGGTTAATGTCAAAATTTTATACTACACATACGCACCAGTTGTTCTTCTGTATGTGAAAAGATTATGCTTAGGTTAATTTCTGTAGCGAATGAGCAGTTTTTTCTAAGAGAAAATAAATTAAATGTACCAGTAGTGTTATAGTTTGAAAAATTCTTCTATATTCAAAAATCACCCCCATTTCACCTATAAATGGCTGACAAGAGAAAGTCTTCATAATATAGTCCTGTGGTTATGGTTGTATCTTCATCGAAATCATCACAACCCATAACATCACTATGCGGTAAAACCTATTGCTGCTGCTGCCGCCGCCGTCAACATTAAAGAACAATACCATAGAAAAACCACAGGGAGGACCAACATAAAAATCTTAAGGATTGAGTTTCCATGTTACCGCGCGCGCTACAACGTTGATAATTATAATAATGATGATGAAATTCACTTGATTTGCGGCAGCAATGAACAAACCTACCGACGACTTAGCCAGACCGACGACTATCCAAAGAACAACCAAATGATATGGGGGAGGAGAAAGATGAAGATGGAACAATATCATATATGTATATTTATTTCGTTATAGATAACGTATATAGCTACAAGTCTTTATAGCCGCGCTGTTATTTAAAATCGGATGGCGGCTTTAAAAAAAATCATTAACATTTCTAGACGACACGGAAGAAGTCTCATTATAGGAGTTTATGTTGCATTGTTACGGGTAATTGCACAAATTAAACGAGATTAACCTGTTTGTTGAGGTTTGAGGGTTTTTATATTTCTGATATATTCAGGTGTAGATTTTCTTTTTAGTTTTTTAATTCGAGAATGTGAAAGTGACGATAAGTGTTTTAGAGAGAGCTTTGTATCGCTTTAGTTTGATTTCTTATCTATTTTTGTTGTTTTATTATTCGAATAATGAAGTATTGCGATCAAATTGAGGAAAAAATTGGCTACCCTAAAAATTTGGTTTTTTCACGTATCATGGAGCTGAAAATCGACATATGTACATGTACAGGGGTCTGTAAAAAAAACTTTGGGCGCTAATTGGCGAGCCCATAAAAAATTGGCGGCCGAATTTTTTTCTTCGAATGATTATATCTTTGAAATCTTTGCACATAAAAAAGAGTGAAGGAAAATTACAATTATTTAGAGGGGGAGTTAGGGATGGAGTAAAGATAAACATTTAGAAATTAATATCTCGACCATTTCTCAAGATACGAAGTTGAAACTTGAAACTATACCAGCGGAATAAGATAAAAAGATTTGTGTGTAACACTAACGGGTGTGAACAAAAATGGTGCACTTTTCAATTTTTTTCTCAACATGCCAATACTACAGTCTATGTCATATTTAAAGAATATGAAAGATATTTATTTATATTTTTTTTACATTGAAGTATGTTTAAAATGACAAGTCTTCTTCTACAATGGCGCTACAGCGCAAATCGGGCCTTGGCCTCCTGACATGCAGGTTCCTTAACATTTTCATTACTTATTGTAGAAAGATTGTTAGCCCTTCGCACAACCCTCTTTCTCCGAATTTTTCATTTTCGTAGAATGAGGTGACCAAGGTATATCCAAACAGGCAAAGTGTTGGAATTATATATTGCGCCGACCGGGATTTGAACTCACGACCTTCGCATTACAAGACCAACACGCTACCCACTAGGCTACACCCTAGGTTGACAAGTCGCAAGTATTTAATATGCCGTGTAATCTCCATCCTCAAGTATAGCCCGGAACCTTCTTGGCATGCTTTAAACCAGCCTTTCCGCGTACTCCGTGGACAAAGACGACCATATTTGACGAACAGGGCGCATCAGTTGCTTCGAATCGTGGACAGGCTTACAGAGTCGAGAACTTGCAGCGCCGGCTTTGATGTTTCGCGTCATTATGCTCTTGCAAGACCCAATTTTTGTTTTTTCGTTTTACCGTGAAAACATCTCCTTGACCGACTTTAAAAGTTCACGCTTGTATATCTGGACTATATTTTTGGCGTTCAAATTTGTGAAGAATTCCAAACAGCCGAATTCGCACTCGGAAAAGGAGTTCGAAACATTCACCTTTGCTGGGTGTTTAACAGTGCGCTGGATAATATGTGTACCGTGGGGGATCAAGCTCGCTTCAGCCGAACGACCAAAAAGTTGCTACATTGGAAAACACAACCTTGGTCCAATCAATCAAAATCAAATCAAATTCCTGTTAAGACCTCCTATAGGGGTATAGGACAGAAACAACTCTCTTCCACAAAGCGCGATCCTGAGCATCGGCCTTAAGCTGTTGCCAGGACTTGTTCATTCCTGACCTCCTGCTCAACTGCTCGCTACCATGTGTTACATGGTCGACCAATCCGACGTCTTCCTTGAGGATTATAATCCAGAGCCTGTTTGGCGATGTTTCGCTCTGGTTTCCTCAAAGTATGATCCACTGCCACTTCTCTAGTTTCTTGGTAAGTCGAACGGTCACTTTGTGGTGGATAGTGCAGTGTTGAAATATAAATGAAAAGAATGACCGTAGTCGTCGGCGGTTCGTTAACAACTTATCTTTATTAATTTTCATAACTTAAAACTAACTATTTTAGTATACTTAAAAACTAGTTTCTAAATTAAATTGATGTGTACAGTTTCCGAATAGCGGTGCGGCTTAGGATTAGGATTAGTTTGTGAAACAAAAGAATTTAACTTTGTATTGTTTTAAACTAGTCGGAAAATATTCAATTGTATTGCATTAAATAAACAATACCTTTCAGCATTACTGATGATTTAAAATATCTATACCAGAATGGGTAGCATTGCTACACTGTCGTCTGAAACATTTACACTGTAATATAAATGTTTTGGAAATGTTAAATTCGACACTGTCAGCATCGCTACATACTCCCCTTTCAGCAAAGCGTTAATGCGATAAAAAAAATCAATATATATTTAAACAAATGTATATGTTTTCATTTTGATGGAAATATATGCGCTGGTTTTAAACGATCAATGGAAATTGTCACAGCTTTGTCGTTAATTTCGATCACGAATTGCTTACGAAGTCGACGGACTACTTTGTAAGGTCCTTCATAAGGGGGTTTTAGGCCAGTCCTTATTTTATCGACTCTGACAAAAACAAAATCGCAGGTTGTTAGATCGTTTGAGAAATGTATGTTCTTTTGATTGTTTAATCGTGTACCAGTGGCTTTTAAGTTAGTCATGGTTCTCTTTAACTGGGAAGCATAGGTTGTTGGATCTATATCGTTACTTTTGGTAGTATTGGCGAGGAATTCTCCGGGTACTACCAGACTTTGTCCGTAGACAAGATCTGCTGGTGAGCATTGGAGATCTTCTCGTATGGCAGTACGAATTCCTAATAATATGAACGGTAGTTCGTTGCACCAATTTGTTGAGTTTTCTCTAGCCATTAAGGCTGCTTTCATATGCCTGTGAAAACGTTCGACTAATCCGTTTGCTTGTGGATGATAAGCGGTAGTATGGATGCGATGTGATCCTATTAATTTAGTCACTTCCGCAAACAATTTTGACTTAAACTGACTACCTTGATCCATTGTGATTTCGAGAGGTACTCCAAAACGAGCTACATATTGCTGAATGAATGTCTCTGCCACTGTGATTGCGGACATGTCCTTCATTGGATACGCCTCTGGCCATCTAGAGAATCTGTCTACTATGGTAAGCAGGTAAGTATTTCCAGCTGAAGGTGGTAATGGGCCAACTATATCCATGTGGATATGTTCGAATCGCTTGGAAGGCAAGTCGAAACGGTCGAATTTAGTTCGAGTATGGCGTTGAATTTTTGACTTTTGGCATCCAATACAAGATTTTGACCATTTGTTTAAATCTTTATTCATTGAGGGCCAAAAATATCTGGATGTGACTTGTCTCCGAGTTGTGCGAATACCAGGATGTGATAAATTGTGAATGGAATGAAATACTTGCGCACGTAGTTCTTTGGGAACATATGGACGACTTCTTCCCAGGCTGACTTCACACCATATTTTCTCTTGCGATATGGGAACAACCATAAGCTCTAACTTATAACTTGATTGAGTGTTGTTAGTATTGCTTAGAATACTTTGCAACTCAGTGTCACTATTTTGTAGGTCAGCTAAATTTTTTAAATTTAAGGCTGTAATGTTTGTATCAACGCTATTTATTCGTGATAATGTATCAGCTACATGGTTGGATTTTCCAGTAATGTGTCTTATGTCTGTCGTAAATTGCGATATAAATTCTAGGTGTCGTGTTTGACGAGGTGAACGCTCAGTTTTGGATGGGATTGCTTTTACCAATGGTTTATGGTCGGTGAAAATTGTAAATCTTCGACCTTCAAGAAAGTATCTAAAATGTTTTATTGCCAGATATATCGCAAGTAATTCTCTATCGAATGCCGAATACTTGATTTCAGCAGGGGATAGTTTCTTTGAAAAAAAACCTAACGGTTCCCAATTATCGGCATTAAGTTGCTGTAGAACAGCTCCAACTGCCATATTTGATGCATCAGTTGTGAGGCTATAGGAAGTGTTCTCGATTGGGTGAGTGAGAAAAGTGGCATTGGCAAGAGCTTCCTTGGTTTTAGCAAAACTTGTCTCGCAGTCTGCTGGCCAGCTGAATTGTTTTTTGGAACCCTTTTGTTTCACAAGTTGAGCGACATGACTGTGAATGGGTGTCAGCAATTGGGCCAAATTGGGTATGAATCTGTTATAGTAATTGACCATACCAACAAATTGCTGAATTTGCTTTAATGAAGACGGGGTTGCTAAATGTTTAATTGCTTGTACTTTATTGCTCGATGGTAAGATACCTTTTTCGGAAATGTGATGACTGAGAAAATCTAGTTCGGATACTCCGAAAACGCATTTAGCAGGTTTAATGGTTAAACCATATTCAAACAATCTCTGGAAAAGACGTTGAAGATGATCTTTGTGTTCGTCGTCATTACGACTGGCTACGAGAATATCATCTATGTAGACGAAGACGAAATTCAAACCATTGACGACTTGATTTATAAATCTTTGAAAGGTTTGTGCAGCGTTCATTAGGCCAAAATTCATACGAGTGTATTCGAATAGACCAAACGGAGTTGTTATTGCTGTTTTATATTGGTCTTCCTTTGCAATTGGTATCTGATGGTAAGCTCTGACCAAATCTATTTTAGAAAATATTTTACAACCTCTTAAGAACATTGAGAAGTTCTGAATATGAGGCACTGGATACCTATCTGGGATTGTGATCGCGTTAAGTCGGCGATAGTCGCCACACGGGCGCCAATCACTGGTATCCTTTTTGGGGACCATGTGCAATGGTGATGATGCTGGTGAAGCTGAGGGTCGACATATACCTAGCTGTACCATCTGTTCGAACTCAAATTTGGCGGCTTTGTGTTTCAAAGGGTCAAGGCGCCTTGGACGAGCTGTCGGAAGCGGACCATTGGTCAAAATGTGGTGTTCGACCGAATGTTTAATTGGTAAATTAAAATTAATTGGTTGACAAAGCGACGGAAAATCTTTTAATAAAATTCCGAATTTGTTGTCTATGCTAAAATTCAGAGGTGTTGGTGTATTAGCCTGCGTTGGAGAAATCTGAGTAGTCAACTTTGTAACTGTATCTATTAACTTTTTATTTCGTAAGTCAACTAGAATACTATATTTCTCAAGAAAATCTGCGCCTATTATTGGCTTATTTACTGACGCTATTAAAAATGAGTGAATGAAATCACGACGAAGACCTAGATTTAATTTCAATAATTTTGTGCCATAAACGCTAATTCCAGATCCATTCGCTGCCGTTAAGATATAATCTTGCGATTTAGCATTGGATGTGAAAAGGTATTTTGGTACTACAGAGACTTCTGCACCTGTATCTATTAAGAAATTGAGCTTGTTATTGTGATCTCTGATATAAAGACGGCGAGATTTTGTAAGTTTTCCTCTATCCGCCGCTACTATAGAGGTTTTTTTTAGTTTTTTTGGCAACTTTGTAGTTGCATTTAAAGTAGTGGACTTAAATTTACAAGGCTCTACACATTTGTGTGCCTTAGCTCCGAATTTCTTGTGGTACCAACATAGGTTATCGAAGTTTTTGTTTTCAAAATTTCTATTTCGAGAGTGGCTTCGTGATCTGGTTGAGAATTTTTTATTCCTAAATGGTTCTCTTCTCAAATACTCAATGCTCTTTTTTAGCTCAGCGATTTCTTGCTGAAGAGCAGAAAAGTTATCTTTTGGTTTGATGGCACAGATAGAATTCGAGCTAGGGAGAGCATCCCATATTTTATCTGCTAATGACATGAGCTCCTCAATTGGTTTATCGTTTTGAGCAATCAATGCAATGGCTATTGGCTGCGATAAACGTCGCATCCATAAATTGCGAATGAGTTTTTCGCTTATAGCGTCGCTAGTGCCTGCAATATTAGCTAATGATCGATAAAACTCTGAAGGTTTTCTGTCACCTATTTCGACATTACCTAATAATTGCTCAATCCTTTTTTCTTCGCTCATTGAATGCCTTTCAATTAAAATATTTTTAAGGTTATGGTATTTATTCTCGGCAGGTGGTTTTTGAATAGTATCAATAACCAATTCAATTACGTCTTGTGGGAGTGCGGCCAAGATAAAATTGTACTTGGTCGAGTCCTTTGTAATTTTAGCTATCTCGAACTGAGCTTCTGCTTGAATAAACCATACTGCTGGTGAATTGGACCAAAATCCCGGAAGTCTTACAGTATATGAAGATATATTACTAGACCCAGAATCATTCGCTTCTACTTTAGGTGTAGGATCATCGTTATTTGCCATATTAGCAGTTTGAAATCGATTAATATTTAATGAAAGAAGAAGAATTAAAAATTTTGGCTAAAATTAAAATGCCAAATATGCTACGTAACAACAAAAGAAATCGGTTGAATTTAAATTAGCAATTTGTTCGAATTCAATCAAAAAAATACAATGTTAATTCAATATCTTATTGTATTCTTAATTTTTGAGTTATTATTTTGGTTCTTCATTTTTAATCATGATGATGTGTGTTTAACTTAGGGGGCATATACATAAGGAAGAATCAGGTGTGAAGAAGTGGATAAATATGTTTGTTATTTTTTTGAAATTCACTATTTTCAATTTATTTCGAAAAATTTTATCTCACTTTAATGAAAACATATGCATTTTGTGTATTATACTTGATGGAAACAAGTTAGCCGGCAGTTTCCTTCTTTATGGAAGTTTATTCACGCTTTTTTGAGGAAAAAAAAATTGTAGCGGTATTCAAATTTTTAAAGATTTAATTTGCATTACGCTAGAAATTCCTTTTGGAAAAAAAAATCGTAGCTGTATTTTAAATTTGTTAAAAATTTAATAGGGATCACGCTAGAAATTTTTTTTTTTTTTTTTGCAAAAAAATCGTAGCGGTGTTTAAATTTATGAAAAATCCAGTCGGAATCACGCTTGAAGAAAAAATTTTTTTTTTTTTTTTTTTTTTGGGAAAAAAAATCGTAGCGGTATTTTATTCAATTTTTCAGCAATCTTAATTGGAATTGCGCTGTAAGATAGTTTTACCTGATAAAAAAATCTCAGCGGTATTTTTAAATCTTAGAACTTTATCGGAATCGCGTCAGTAGAAAATTTTATCCGGTAAAACCCTCTCAGCGAATAATATTCCGTAAAATACTTTGTAATGCGTAACATTATCTGTTATATGCAACTGTAATTACTTTTACTTGTAACTAGCGCGCACTTTTAGAGGAAAAAAAAAATATATAAATGTATAATTACTAAAAATTCACTGTTCCTAAAAAGCACCGTAGCTATTTCACAATGTTTTACAATTGAGAAAATCCGATTTATAATGAGGAAAAAAAAAGAAGTTTTGTAATTAACTGGTTTTGTTATGGTTTTTTTTTTTCGTATTCTAATTGGAAAAAATTGATTTGAAATTTTATTTAGATCACGTATGCTATGAAATATTATTAATTTATTAATATTCACTGATGTTGAATAGTCACTAAAATGTTAAAATTATAATTTTGTACGAATACTTGCAAGGCTGCTGAAATGTTGAATTATCCCTCGAAATATTGTGATGTCTGTTGAAATTTTACTTGTGTCGTGTGGATTTTAGTTGTGGCTGCTGATGTTTAATTATCCCTCGAAAGATTGCGATGTATGTTGAAATTTTATTTGTGTCGTGTGGATTTTAGTTGTGGCTGCTGATTTTGTCGTATTCCTTTGTCCACTGCTATTTTTGTTGCATGTCCTCTGCCGATGAAATTATGCGCCGAAGATGTTTGCAGAATAATTGCATTACCGATAATAGCGGTTGTAGATGTGTATTAATCACTACACTTCGCACCACGTTAAGTTGTATTATCTTGTATTCAATTTTAAAAAGAAACTTATACGATGTTATGTGAATTCAATTTTGATAAAAACTTTTAATTTTTGTAAGATTTTAATCGAGTATTCTCTGTCGGGGTCACCATTTGTGGTGGATAGTGCAGTGTTGAAATATAAATGAAAAGAATGACCGTAGTCGTCGGCGGTTCGTTAACAACTTATCTTTATTAATTTTCATAACTTAAAACTAACTATTTTAGTATACTTAAAAACTAGTTTCTAAATTAAATTGATGTGTACAGTTTCCGAATAGCGGTGCGGCTTAGGATTAGGATTAGTTTGTGAAACAAAAGAATTTAACTTTGTATTGTTTTAAACTAGTCGGAAAATATTCAATTGTATTGCATTAAATAAACAATACCTTTCAGCATTACTGATGATTTAAAATATCTATACCAGAATGGGTAGCATTGCTACACTGTCGTCTGAAACATTTACACTGTAATATAAATGTTTTGGAAATGTTAAATTCGACACTGTCAGCATCGCTACAACTTTCCACGCAGTACAACCATATAACAACACGAATTTGACGCATGCGTCAAAAGGGAGATCTCTCTTAACCTCCAGAAAGGGGAAAGGATACCGAAGGCCTGACGAGCTTTATTCAGCCCAGCCCCAACATCCTTTTCGGCTCCGCCGTCCATGCTGACAATGCTCCCGAGATAGCAAAAATCTTGCACCTCTTCCACACCCTGTCCGTTAAGAAAAATCCGTGTGCTTGCGTTCGAACCCATGTGCATATACTTGGTCTTACGTACATAATATGCAGCTTTGTCTGACACCCGTTCGCACAGGGAAGCTCTCGGACAGCTCTCCTCTATGCAAGACGCGACACCTTGCATCTTCGTAGGATTCTTTAATCATAGCTATGACCTTATCTGGAATACCTCTCCTACGCAAAGCATTGCATGTACTTGGTTTTACGCACATTTATTTTCAGTCCCGCCTCTTTGCATTTAGAATGTAACGAGCGAACATTTCACTCTAAGTCCGGACGGTTATGTGCAAGCAAACACACGTCATCAGCATAATCAAGGTGACTTAAGATATTAAATAGTCTCCATTGAAGACCTTTACCTTCCCCACCTTCCAGTGCAGCTTTCAAGATGTCATTTATTACCACCAGAAACACGGCTGGTGATAATATGCAGCCTTGTCTGACACCCGTTCGCACAGGGAAGCTCTCGGACAGCTCTTCTCTATGCAAGACGCGACACCTTGCATCTTCGTAGGATTCTTTAATCATAGCTACCTTATCTGGAATACCTCTCCTACGCAAAGCATTCCATATGTAATCTTGCTTAATGCTGTCGAAAGCCTTCTCGAAGTCCACAAACATGAGATGTAGTGGCGAACCCATTTCGGCTGACTGCTCTAACATTATCCGTAGGGTATTTGTGTGGTCGGTACAAGACGACCCTTTACGGAATTCAGCCTGATAAACTTCGAGAGTGCTCTCGACGACATCACTAATCCTATTGACAATTACCTTAGCCATAATTTTTGATACGGCAGTAAGTAGACATATACCACGCCAATTGCCACAATCCCGAAGGTCGCCCTTCTTCGGAATTTTCACAATGACGCCCTCCTTCCATTCAGTCGGATATATTCCTTCATTCCACACCTCAGTAAAGAGTGGGAGGAGTATATCGGCTGTTATTTCCGAGTCCGCTTTGAGGAGTTCAGTTGGTAGTCCGTCTATACCTGGAGCTTTCCTTCCCGACATTGACTGAATGGCGGAAACTATCTCTTCCTTATCTGGGGGATCGTCCCTAATAGAGGATTGTTGCTAAGGTGTAGCCTAGTAGGTAGCGTGTTGGTCTTGTAATGCGAAGGTCGTGAGTTCAAATCCCGGTCGGCGCAAAATTCTAGCACACTACTTGCTTGAGTATACCTTGGTTACCTCAATTTACGAAAATGAAAAATTCGTAGATAGAGGGTTGTGCGAACGGCTAACAACCCTTCCGCAATAAATAATGAAAAATGTTAAGGAACCTGAATGTCAGGAGGCCAAAGTCCGATTTGGGCTGTAGTGCCATTGTAGAAATAGAAAAGGATTGTTGCGGTTGGATGTTTGGTAGTTGTTCTATTTCTGGAATATCTTCCTCTGACAAGGTGTTTAAAATATCAGAGAAGTATTCCTTCCATCGCCGCAACTGGTGTTCACTCATATTAAGGAGAGTTCCGTTGACATCTCTCACCAGGTGGTTGGTGGTGAAATTCCTGCTCGTCAACTGTTTCATGATTTTGAATAGTGAACCCATATCCCCAAGGTAAGTCGCATATTCTGCCTTGTTTGCCAGATCTTCAATGGTCTTTCTCTTGTCGCGTCTAACAGCCTTTTTAAGCTATATATGAGCATCGCGGTAGTTCTGCCTCAGGTCGGGCGACATCGGGTTGAGAGATGATTGCCAATTTGGCTTTTTTTCCGATTGCCAACCTTGTCCCATGTGTCTTGCGATATCCCGGTTTCTCACCGCTTTGCACATATCCCACAGATTCTTCAGCACTAGTTAGAAAAGTGTTTTTGGTTGGCGTTCAGTGTGCGCATTTCATATTCACCCAATGTGGATGACTTTTTGCATAGCATAGTGGTGTATTCGCGTTTTTTGTTGGGATCTCTGAGCTTATCCACATTAAGCTTGCACTTCATTTGAAGACTTTGTGGTCGTCGGATAGCTGCTGTACACAATCTCAAGCAGGCAACCATCAAGTGGTGATCGCTCCCCACGTCAGCTACACGTTTCGCTCGCACATCGAGGAGACATCTTCTCCATCGGCGACTTATAGCCAAATGGTCGATCTGGTTCTGAGTAACACCATCAGGGGAAACCCAATATGTTTTATGATGACTCTTGTGTGGAAAAAGGGTCCCTCCGATGACCATTTGCCGAGTACTACAAAACTCCACAAATAATTCGCCGTTTTCGGGTCTCTTAATCCAAGGTCGTGACGCGTCGACCCAAGGGTCGAGCGTTCATATCTCCCGAGATGATAATAATATCATCTCTTTGGAACACGTTCGAAGGTGGCACTCAGTTGGCTATAAAACTCCTCTTTGTCACCAGATGTTGCGGTATTAGTTGGTGCGTAGCACTGCAGAATTGTGACGTTTCTGACACTGGTCCTGAGCCTGACGACGATAATCCTATCCGAGATTGGTTCCCAGCTAATGAGATTGTTTCTCGCTCTCGGTGTAAGGACGAACGCCACGCCATTTTTGGCTTCACTTTCAGGGCCAATGTACAGAATAGTGTTTCCACTAGGGGTTCGTTCTTCTCCTGATCCTGTTCACCTGACCTTGCTCAAGCCCAAGATTTGGGTGTTATAGTGCCCCATTTCACAGTCGATCACTGATTGGCGGTGCAAGGACCGAGTGACCCCAGCTCTTCCCTCGTCATTCAATGTTCGAACGTTCCAGAAGCCAATCATAGTCCTTTTTCGAATGCCAAAAGTCGTTACAGTAGAATCAGTCCGTTTTTGAGGCGCTGTATCCGTGTCTCGTATCAGTTAGGTCTTAAGATCACGGATGATAAGCCCATGATCCAGTGAGTGTCCATTTGCTATTTTTAGAGCAAGCAGGACTGGCTGTGGGTGAATTTTACAGCCCCCATCCCACATGGCGATAGTTAGTCAGGTGCGTGGAGTCGCTAGTCTCCAAAGATAGTTGCGAAAATTGGTAAAACCTCATCCTACAACTACCCCCTTGCGGGAACTGCCCCCTTGCAGGAACTGCCCCCTTGCGGGTAATCGCGATCCACAATTTCGGTATTTTAAGCCTTGCGTTTTTCGGCGAGTTTTTCCATAACCAGAGGTTTTGACGTCGTGGGGCGGTGAGATAAGTTTCCCTCGTTTAAACGCCGTTCTATGGTCTTGGCCCTGACATCTATTCTCCTCTTAGCGAGAAGAGTGCAAACTAACGCAGTCGCACGGAAGGAATCCGCTTGAACAGCTGGAGAATCGCCTTGTCTTGCTTGTTCGTGGACGCTCGCTTCAAACCCCGATTGGAAAAGTCATCGACATTTTTGTAAACCTTATACAACTGGTTCCACTTCACAACGAACTTTTACGATTTTTTAGTTTCTTTTGCAGCCGCGGAACACGATAATTTTGGATCTTTTGAGTACGAACACAAATATATTGTGACCATAAAGTATCGGGAATTTGTAATTAAAATTAGTCTGGGAAATGAAATTTCAAAAATTCTATTTTATTTTTGTAAGCAGGTAGGACTGTCCTTGATTATTATCCCAAAAATTAGTGCAGTCTGTTAATCAGTTTGCTTACAGAAGCTGATTGAATGGGTACACCTCAGTAGCTAAAGGCCTCTGGTTTTAGCACATCGTTCGTTCAATGAATTGAGAGTTTCCTCTCCGAGCGCTCTATTCGAGTCGTTCTAAACAGAGTAACTTCTACACCCTTTTCCATTGATTCCGGCGTCCCTCAGGGCTCAGTTTTATCTCCCACTCTCTTTTTAGTTTTTAGAAGCGACCTTCTGTCGTCTACTCTCAATCCTATAAACTATTTCGCAGATGACAGTACTCTAGATTACATCTACCAATTTGACTCTCCTGCGGAGGCTCGTCCGACATCGGTGGCCACATTTCGTAATGAGTTGATACAATATGACCTCAGTTTAATCCTGGAATGGGGTAGTAAAAACAGTAGAGTTTAATACCTTAAAACCGTAATCCTGTCATCTATCTCTTAAACTTAACTTTCCGACGTCAGTCGCTAATATGTCCTTCAATGGCGTACAGATTTTACCTTCTGCAGACTTTAAGTTACTAGGTGTAAAATTTAACAATCTCTTTGGTTGGAGCCAACACATCTTCGAAGTCGCTCTTGATGCTTCGAAACGTCTAGGCATTCTTCTTTTACAATGGCGCTACAGCCCAAATCGGGCCTTGGCCTCCTGACCTTCAGGTTCCTTAACATTTTTTCATTATTCATTGTGGAAGGGTTGTTAGACCTTCGCACAACCTTCTATCTACTTTCATTTTTGTAGATTGGAGGGGACCAAGATATACCCAAGCAGGCAGTGTGCTGGAATTATGCGTCGACCGGGATTTAAATTCACGACTTTCGCATTGTAGACCAACACGCCACCCGCTAGGCTACATCCTAGCTGTCTAGGTGTTCTGCGGAAGTGTAAGAAATACTTTACTGCCTCCGAACTAGCTACCATCTATAAGGCTTATATTCGCTCACGTCTTGAGTATAACTCGCATATTTGGTCTGGGGATTCAAAATCACACCTCGACCGTATTCAAAAACATGCATTCCGATTAATTGGAGATGAGGCTATATCGACCTCAATAGAACCCCTCTTCCCTCCTGTGTTTTCCTACTAATTTTCCAATATCCACTTGTTTCTTCGTACCCATGTCGACTTATCTGTGCAACAGTCAGGGTGACCCCCTAAGTTATTTTCGATGGCCGTAAAAAAAAATACCCGGTCGACGTATAATTTCTGCACTCTACGTTGGCCATCTCAAATCGGCGGAAATGAAAATTGTAGATAGAGGGATGGGCGAAGAGCTAACAACCCTTCCACAATAACAAATAAAATTTTGAAGGAACCTGAAGGTGATGAAGCCAAAGTTCGATTTGGGCTGTAGTGCCATTGAAGAAGAGGAAGTGTGGTGTTCCACAGAGATCCATACTCTGTGCTTAACTCTTCCCAATGTGTTCTAATGATTTTCCGAAAGTCATTGAAAATGTTCATTTTCACCTATTTGGAGAAAAGAATCGATCGTTGGCAATAAAAAATTTAACTGTCAGATTCTTTATTTGTCGTATATTCTTCCTTGCTTTCAGTTTCAGTAAAAAACTCAAACTAAACTTGATTGAAATTCAAAAAAGAGATCTTTATTTCCTTTTCTCAACTTGTTCACCTATATCGACCCGTATAATGCCCACCAGTATGCCTCTAATATATAAGTTCCCACGAAACCGGAACAAAATTTCAATTCCCATCAAATATGTAATGAAAATTTACTGATGGATGGGGTGTATAAAAGAGAATCTTTAAGATTCTATCGGAAATATCTACTTGAGTTAATTCCGTGACGTTGAGTTCCGCATAAAAACAATCTTTTTCTCGCTCTCTAGGAAGTGTTTCCTTTGAGATTCGAACCAAAACCTGAATCTTTGAACGTGGCAAAAGAAGAAGAAAATATCAAAGTGAATTCTAAATTTCAATGTACCCTTGTTTGGATGAGTTTTTTTTTTCCTGTAGGTCATATTTAAAGGATTAAACTAAGGATGTTTTCAATTGGTTCATGATTTATGTGTAAATTATGTCCCCCATTTTGTATCTTATTTTATGTGGGAATTAAAATTATGCGAATTGAAAACAGGAAGGTTATTGAGTGGTTGCAGGTTATCTTTTACATCGAATTTTTCGAAAAGGGTTATCATTTTTCAAGGTGCTTAAAAAAAATGTTTTTATCTATTTATAATAATAAGTGTTAAAGTGTGGTTGGAATCGACAGATTTCTAGTAAAAATTAAAACTCTAACCCAAATGACTACACTTAATAAATCGCGCTGCTGATAATTGTTTGTTTGCTGTTTAAAATTAGTCAATTTCTTACTTTTCACAATTGAGGCGCTTCCGGTCTATTTTATGCTTTTAGAGTCGAGCAATTTCTTTTTTCAGAATTACGCAATTTCGCAATTTGATAACAAACGGATTTGCTCGAAAAGTATAAATGCTATTGATCTGAAATTTGGAATGTAATACTTTTATGATGATTTCAATCTACTGCATAAAAATTATTTGTGTCCTCTCCCTCCTTCCACCACCTCCCATAAAAACTGAATGTTTTCATGAAATGCTCTAAACCAATTTACTCAGTACGTATAAAATTGATCGAGCTAAAATTGTACACTAAATATTTATGTGGAATTATTAGTAAGACCAAACAAATTAGACGATTAGTTTCACTCCTTCTACCCCCTCCCATACAATCTGACACAATTTCACAACTTTACAAAAGGTCGATTTTCCCGAAAAGTATGAATGATCACAGATCTGCAATTTAAAACATGTCAATAACACAATATTTTTAGTTATTTCTAAAAAAGTCATTAAGAACTCGCCACTCCTTCCACCACCTCCCATACAAACTGCACAATTTCACTAAATCCAATACACTAATTTCCCCAATACACTAATTTGATCCTAAATTTTGCTTAAAACATATTGATGGCAACTCTAGCGTGATGTAAAAAAAATTAGTTTGATGTCGTCACCACCTCCAACATATCTCCTACAAATTTTCTTAAAATCAAAAAAATTTTCTTTCATCCAGAGTATCGCAGTCTTGTTATGTTTATACTCTAGATGAAATCTGAGAGTATTATAAGTTTGCCACAAAGTTTGTAACGCTAAGAAATAAGGCTCGGAGAAAAAAATTAATGATACAGAAGTTCATATAATCACTGAAAAATCTCAAAACCGGATGTCCGTCCGTCTGTCCGTCCGCGTCCTCTCTAGCTTGAGAACGTGTTGAGCTAGAAAGTTCAAATTTTGTATACGTCTTTTTTAACAAAAAAGTAAGGTCAAGTTCGTGAACGGGCCAAATTGCTCCACCCCTTCTACCCCCTCCCATACAAAATGACACTACTACGCAATTTGACAATAAACGGATTTGCTCGAAAACTATAAAAGCCATTAGTCTGAAATTTTGAATATATTACTTTTATAATGATTTCAGTCTATCGTAATTATACGTGCCCTCCTCTTCCTTCCACCACCTCCCATACGAACTGCACTATTTCATGAAATACTCTAAGCCAATTTACTCAGTGCGTATACAATTTATCGAGCTCAAATTTAGCACTAAATATTTATTTAGAATTATTAGTAATACCAAAAAAAATTAGACCATTAGCTTCACCCCTTCTACACCCTCTCATACAAAATGACACAATTTTGCAATTCGACAATAAACGGCTTTTCTCGAAAAGTATAAATGCTATTGATCTGAAATTTGGAATATATTACTTTTATAATAATTCCAATCTGCTGTATAAAAATTATTTAAGTCTTCCCCTTCCTTCTACCACCTCCCATACAAACTGCACTTTTTCATGAAATACTCTAAACAAATTTACTCAGTACTTATAAATTGATGGAGCTGAAATTGTGCACTAAACATTTATTTAGAATTATTCGTAAGACCAAAAACAATTAGGCGATTAACTTCACTCTTTCTACCCCCTCCCATACAATTTGACACAATTCAACAACTTTACAAAAAGTCGATTTTCCTAAAAAGTATGAATGCAACTGATCTGCTATGCCAAATAAATGATGTTTACAATTATTTCTAAGAAGTTGATTAATAACTCCACCCTTCTTGAACCACCTCCCATACAAAGTGCATAATTTCACTAAATTCAATACACTAAGTTCCTCAGTACCAATTAAATTTTTGAATCCTAAATTTTGTATAAAACATTTTGATAGCAACCTTATCATGATGTGAAAAAATTAGTTCAATGTTGTTACCCTCTATAGCACTTCCCCTACAAAATTTCTAAAATTAAAAAAATTTCTCCTTCACCTAGAGTATCGCACGATTGGGCTTTGGCCCAATTGTAGTCCTGTTATGTTTTTTTATATACTTCTTGTTAATACATTATCTTAGGAAAACTAATTCACGAGATGGGATTCACACTAATTGGCTTTTTTTAGATCTTAAATATTGTACATTTTTCGAATATTGAGATTTTTTGGCTCAATTAGTTTGGCTGACTCACCAGTCCACAAAATCACAACAATTAGTTCATCTTGGATTAAAAGTATAATTTTATGCAACCATGAAATTCACACTACTAAAACGTTAGCTAAACCAAAGCTTAGCGCGCCTTAAAACTGACCTAGCAATAAATACGTTTTATATCTGAACGCGATTTTTCTGCACACATAAATACGAGTATAGGTGATAATCATCCAAGCCTGAGTCTCTGCATAACCGTTAGCTTCAATTACTTCGCCAACTTCTTTTCAGTTCAGTCATTTCCACACCATTTCTTCGTTTTTCTTCAGCTACTTCTTATGTTGTATGTAGACTTTTTTTTTTCTTTTTCGTTTTTCCATAATAGGATTACCACCAGTCTTTAGAGGTCCATTTTTCTTTCTTCTCAATCTACTTTTTTTAAAAAGAAAATAAAAAAGATATCGGGTTTGTTTCCTCTTTCTGTTTAATGATCTTTCAGATAGATCGTACGCGGATTATGTACAAACGATATGCTGTCGGTAAATCTGTAACAAGATCAACCCCTGTTCTTATGATTGCGATCAGTTCCCACGGATTAATAAAAGATGACTTCATGTTAATTTTATATTTTTTGAAAAGAGTCATTTGAAGACAGATAGCAAGTACGACCGAAAAAAAAACGATTTATCGAAAACTATAAGCGGGACTATTTCAAAAGATTGAAGGTGTATTATAAAAATAAAAAGAAAGAGATTTAAAAGAAATCACCGACATGATCATTTTTATAGTAGACAACAAACAAAACAATCTTTCAGCGCGTCTTTTTCTTTTCATCTCTTTTGGTAAGTCCGCGTGGAGGATGGGAATAAAGGTCAAATATGTTCTGCGGTAAAGTTCAACGATTTCGCCTTTGGTCTGTAATTTTGTTTTATTTTTTTCGTCTTTGTTTTGTTTTACTCTGGCGAACTTCTTTATTTAAGTCTGTTTTTTCTTTTGTTGAGAGTTAAATATTTGGCATTCTTGAAAGATCGATCAATATTTCAATTTTTGATGGAATTCGATCAATTCAATAGTTTTAAATAATCATTGTGAGAAGTTGCTTGATGTGGGCTCGATTTAAAAATATAGTATATAGCGTATTGTATTTTTTCATGGTGTTTAGAATATTAGATTGTATTTAATTCGTACGAATCGCATTTTATATAAATAACGGGTGCTTTTTTTAGAGGCGGAGAACTTTCAATTTAAATAAAATACAGAAAAATGTCTTTAATATCCGTGAAATTGGCTTTATTTGAAAGATATTTTATGGCATTAATGTTTGAATATGATTTCGGGCATTTGGTCGCCGCGGCGACTAGCGCATACATGGCGTTATCTTGAAGTCCAATTTTCACACACTCTTCGCAGTAAAACAGGCTGTATTTCGGCAACAATGCGTCGAATGTTGGCTTCCAAGTGCTCAATAATTTCTGGCTTATCGCCGTAGACATAGGACTTTACATATCCCCAGAGGAAAAAATCGAATGGCGTCAAATCGCTTTCAGTAAATTAATTGTATTGCGCGCTGTGTCGTATGTGACGCCGTCCTGTTGAAACCAGATGTCTGCGACATTTATGCCTTCCAATTGAGGCAAAGAGGAAATAGGTAGTAATCATATCTCTGTACAGCTCACCGTTGACTGTAACGTTCTGACCATCATCCTTTTTGAAGACATATGGATCAATGATTCCACCGGGCCATAAAGCGCACCAAACGGTAACTTTTTCTGGATGTAATGGTGTTTTGGCAATGGCTTGTGGATTATCATCGCTCCAAGTGCGGCAATTCTGCTTATTGACATAACCATTTAGGCACAAGTGTGCTTTATCACTGAACAAAATTCTCAAATGAAATTGTGGATCAATAGCAATGCTTCCTTCGGCCAATTCGCCAAATAAACGGGGCGAACGATGATCGTGTTGATTCAATTACTGTATAAGTACTAGCACATAAGCCAAGATCTTTACGCAAAATTTTCCATAAAGTGGATGGGTACAAGTTGAGGACGATGACGAATTGATACTTTTGAATCATCATCAACACTACGCTGCACACTATCAATCGCTTGTTGTGTGCGCACTGTACGACGTCTTACGGGATGTATATTATCGTTTAGAATAAACGTATTGCGAAAACGACCCACATTTTCTCGAATTAATCGCTCTGATGGACGATCACGAGCACCATAAAATGCGGGTAATGCCCGATGAGTTTCCCGAATTGAACCAAAATAAATTTGAACAATTTGCAAAACGTTGCTCTAACGTGAGTCTATTCATGATGAATCGACAAACCAAACTAACCCCAAAACAACCGGGAACTATCAAATCAGCTGTCACAGGAAATAGTGCTGCCAATTTAAAGTTCTCCGCCTCTAAAAAAACACCCTTTATTATAATTTTCCTAAAAAAAATTACACCATAAAACACACAAAAGTTTCTAAAATTTGTTCTTATACATGATAATAGTGCAATATACGCAATAGGTACTGAATACAATTTCATATTTGCAGGAACGTTCAAAAATATTCTCCGAGATGTTTTTTTTTAGTTTTCAATTTGTTTCCTTTTAGGGCTTAAATTTTTGCCGCCCAAATTTCGATCAATATTTCGATGATGTAGTGCAAAAATAGCCAATCTGCATTTGATTATAACATGCAGATTGGCCCTTTTTGCGCTACACCATCAATTTGTTCGCAATTCCCACAGCCTTCTTTTTGAGCTATTTTCTTCGTTTCTCCAAATTTTCGCCATGTTTAAAATTTGCTGAATAATGCTGAAGAGCGATGGATCCGTTTGAGTTGTGTGTTGAGTTATGCATACGCAATATATACGAATTCCCGGTCGACGCATAATTCCAACACACTGCCTACTTGGGTATACTTTGGTCACCTCAATCTACGAAAATGAAAATTTCGAAGAAAGAGGGTTGTGCGAAGAGCTAACAACCCTTCCACAATATATAATGAAAAATTTTAAGGAACCTGAAGGTCAGGAGGCCAAGGCCCCATTTGGTCTGTAGTGCCATTGTGGAATATATACGATTTCGTTGATAATGAAAATGTTCGCGTTTTTGTACGTTTCAAAAACTTGATTTTTTTCGTTTTTGCGAACACAATATATGTGTGCCAAAAACAAAATTATTGTATTATCTAAATTAAATTTGGTACTAATTTTTGTTCACGAATGGTAAAATTTGGATAGCAAAGCCAAACATTTATCATTCATAATTTTAAAACAACTTCAGAGAAACCTGCCAGTCACCTGCTAGTTTGCTCTTTTGACCGAATAAATGAATTCTTTTGGGCGTTTTAAAATTATTTAAGCTAAGATGGGGCTTAGTTAAATCCGCCGAATATTTAAACTGAAACAGTAGAACGACTTAAGCTAGGGTATAGCCTAGTGGGTGCATGTTGGTCTACAATACGTCAATACGTGAAGATCGTGAGTTCAAACACGAGTCGACGTATAATTCTAACACGCTGCCTACTTGGATATCCCTTGGTTACCCCAATCTACGAACATTAAAAAGAAATCGTAGGAACGTTGTGCGATGGGCTAACAACCCTTGCACAATAATTAATGAAAAAAAATGTTAAGAAACCTGAAAGTCAGGAGGCCAAGGCCCGATTTGGGCTGTCGTAGCATTGTAGAATAGTAGGAAAAAATCGATGTCTAGCAGATTTAAGTCGTTGCTAGACTCGATTTTTTCTTCTTTTCTGGTTTTTGGATTAAATTCTCATTTTGTCACTTTGGAAACATTCATTAAATTTTTCAACTCTAAATTATTGCTGAGGTAGTTGCTGTAGTAAGAAACATTACAATTGAATTTATTTAGTTCTTATGTTTTGATTTTTGACTTGATTAACTGCTTTTATGTGCAGTGAATTAAACTTTGAATCAATGATAATTAGTACTAGAATAAATCTGACGCTTAAGCTAGGGTGTAGCCTAGTGGGTAACGTGTTGGTATGCAATGCGAAGGTCGTGAGTTCAAATCCCGGTCGACGCATAATTCCAGCACTTTACTTCCTTGGGTATACCTTGGTTACCTCAATCGAAAAACGAAAATGAATAATTCGTAGATAAAGGATTGTGCGAAGGTCTAACAACCCTTCCGCAATTAATAATGAAAATGTTAAGGAACCTGACGGTCAGAAGGTCAAGGCCCGATTTGGGCCATTGAAGAAGAGGAAGATGGATCTGACGCGCTAAATATTTTGTAAAGATTTTAACATTTGGCAATCGTTTTCCTAAAGGCAACAAAAATGAAGATAATGTCAAGAATACTTAATAGTTTTAGCGACGCACAGTAACTAAAAAATTAAGTAAGAAAAGCATTACGAAAGAATAACTGACCAATATCGTTAAAACATTAGTTAATGAGAAACCGTTGTTATTTGAGGAAAGTCCGGACTCCTGCCACACTTGGGTGCACCACTGCTTTAAAGGTAAAAAATTATGAAATATTTTAAATACTACATTGTTCAATAAGTTCGTAGGATGACAAATAGATGGCGATACTATTTACAAATCCGTATGAATTTCAAGTAGTACCAACCTTTACATGATACACGTCAAAATTCTGTGATATTTCGACCATTACTTTACAAGTTACAGTGGTTTTAGTGACGCTACTGGTATTCCCAAAACAACGAAAAAGAAGAATTTCGTGTGTTGATTAAACATTACTTTTTGATGGGAGAAAATAACGTTCAAGTAAAAAATTGGCTTGATAAGTACTATGGCGACTCTGCTCCATCGAAAATAACAGTCAAACGTTGGTTTGGAATTGAAATGCGATCGTACAGACACCGATGATGCTGAACGCGCTGGGCGTCCAAATAGGGCCCATGAAAAAGCTGTGTTTAAAGTGGGTACCGCGTTTGCTCGCATTCAATGAAAACAAAGCTGTTCAAGCGGAATAAAAAGAATTTTTTCACGCGGTATGTGACAATGGATGAAACATGGATCCATCAGTACACTCCAGAGGCAAATCGGCAGTCAGCTGAGTGGCGAGAAACCGGCGAAACCTGACCGAAACGACCAAAAACGCAAATGTCCGCCGGTAAGGTTTTCGGCTCTATGTTTTTGTATACAAATGAAATATTGTTCTTCCACTATGCTGAGAAGAAAAAGCCGTATACAGCGAATATTACATAGCGATGTTGCAGCGATTCAATGACGAAATTGGAAAAAATCGGAAGAAAAACTGCTCTTTCATCAAGAAAATGCACCGTGTCACAAGTCGATGGTAACGATGGCCAAATTGAACGAATTGAAGTTCGACTTGCCTCCACACCCACTGTATTCTCCAGATCTACCCCCAGCGACTACTAGCTGTTTGCAGAGCTCAAAAGGATGCTCTAGGGAAAGGTATTTGCGTCAAATGCTGATATCGTTGCCGAAAAAATGCTTATTTAGAGGGTAAAGCCAAATCGTTCTACAAAAAAACTGCCAACTTTATTATTTTTGGGACAAGTTAAAGATGCATGGAAAGTCAATATACAAGTTAAAGTGGTTAGGGAAGATTAAGTGGAATCCTCTTCAGGGCAGGGATGCTTCCCATTTAACACTTAATTGCGAATACGATCAATAGCTCCAATATTTCATTCGTTTATACAAGTTTGGGTTTTTATGAGGAAGGGGGAGGGGTGATATTAAGAATGGGTAGATGTCAATAATTTTTCAATTGATTGCTTCAAATACGTCCAATATTTTCTCTGTAGAATGTCAGTTTCATAGGCGAAGTTGCATAGAATTTTCATAAAATTTGGTGTATTTTACATTCACGAAACCAATCATTTATATGGGAGGGGGTAGAGGAGGTAAGGGAAATGTAAAATTTGTGATGCAGTTTTATTTCATTTCTTTTGTAAGGTGCTTGTACAAAATTTCAAGTTTGTACCTTTTAATTTATTAGTTATTAGTTGATTTAATGAAATTAGTCGAAATCATACTTTTGTGTGGGAGGGGGTAGAAGGGCAAGTACGCTCTCAAAACTTTTGACGCAGTTCCATTTCAACTATTTTCGGAAGCTTTTGTGCAAAATTTCAAATTGATAGCTTTTAAATTTTAGGTGATAATTGATTTTTAAGAAATGGTCGAAAAAATAATTTTGTATGGGAGGGGGTAGAAGTTTGGAAGTTATTCGACCAGTTAATACTAATTCTTTTAGACATTTTTTTTAAATGCATTTCGCAAATTTTCAAGTTTCTACCTTAAAATTTCATTCAAAAATTTTCAGTTTATGTGTTTTTTCATTGCAAATGAAACACCTGGTGCACGTTAGACCAGGGCGGTGCATAACAATTGCAGAATTTTTATTATTTTTTCTGTATGTATATAAATACATAGATGTATCCACATGGAAAATTTAAACTTTGTATCTCTTACCAGAGCCTGAAAAAAATCACTCAAAATTTTCGACATTTTACAATTTGACAAAATTTGAATTTGATATCTGTACTCAGTTTTGAGATATAATGGTTTGAAATTTTGGAAAGTGCAATGCTCCCCATTTTCCCCCACTACTATTTTCTCCAAATGTTATATTTTTCTCGTATTTTCCTAGTATAGCGTAATATAAGTACCAAGTTTCAATTACATAGCTCAACAAATAGCCGAGATATTGATTTTTAAATGTTTTTCTTTGCATTTTTAGTCTGTTTTAGTCATGAAACGCGAAAAAACAAAATTTCAGGGTAGCAAATTTTTTTATTTCAAGTCGATCACAATATTTTATTATTAAAATAATAAAGTAAAAGGCATCGAAATGTTAGAGCGGCGCTGGAATGATTGTATCACTCTAGAAGGAGACTATGTTGAAGAATAAAGTTGAATTTTGCCTAAAAGTTGATGATTTATTAGTCATCCTATGAACCTATTGAACGATGTGTTAAATTGGTAGAACGGGCACAGCGAATCAAATCATTCGCAAGCTTTGCCTTCTTTTATTGATTTTGAAATTTATAATTTAACGTTCTCTAGGGACATCCGGTTGCTCTCAGATTTCATTTAGCTTCACAATTTTTCTCAACATTGTCCATACTCATTCATTAAAATTCCAAATCAGCTCAAACCTCTCATAAATGTTCAAAAACTTCCTAGCTTATAAAATAACAATCTTTGAAAACAGTGAACCAGAAACAGATAGAAATCAAAATCATTGCTGAAAAAAAAAATCTCTATTTGTACAATCACTTTTTCAATAGTGTTCACAGAAACGTAAAACCGTTTATTTTCTAACAAGCTCAAGACAGGAAAAAAATACAGGAAACTGTTCTGAAGATAAAAAAAATCGTTTTATTATATATTCTTTAGCTTCATTTTGTACAAGGGACAAGGGGTGATATACACTTGCTGGTCATAAATCAAAATTAGATTTTGTTGACATACCTTCTGACATTCCTTCTTAGGGGCTGTACCACTTTTCAGGTCCATAAACTTCTCAATTTGATATCCCTCATCTGGGTTTTCGGTGTAGTGTGTTGGTATTGAGAGGGAATCCCAAATTGTTGTTGTTTTTCTGAAGAGTGTAGGGTATTGTAGATATATATATATTTATATTTTTTTTAAGGGAACAGCAAAGGGTAAAATGTTTGATGTGCTCGTTAGCATTTATATAATCCTAGTTGAGAATTTAATAGAGTTGTAGAATTAGATGAAATTCGTGATTGTTGTGTCTTAAGATCATATTAAAGTTAATGTAGGCTTCTTATACACTAGAAAATTTCTGGAAAACGCTAAGAAATAATGCTCGCACGAAGTCCCCAAGGATACAATAACTATTTTCTGTCGCTTAAAAAAGTCGATAACTCTTGAACGCTTGAGTAGAAATTGTAATTTTCAGGAAAAAAGGAGCATCAAGATCGTGAATGGTCCACTTTTCCCCTTGCTATCAGCTCCTATGCAAATTTCAATAAATTATTTATTTTTCGTAACGATCGGTTTGAAAATTTAACCAAAGTATAACGATTTGAGGATTTTTAACGTAAATGAAATTTGCTCCGATCCGCTAAATTTTTCTTCTCCTCCCACGTAAATGGACAATTTTGAAAAATACATAAAATCGATTTTCATTGGAATTACAAAATGTTTCTACCTACCCTACCATTAAATGTGATAATTTCGAAATATAATTTATCAAATTCCTTAATAATTATGAATGCTATTAACATTAAGTTGAGCATAAATTTTGCTAATGGACCGAATTCGATGTTATTTTCGAAAACTCTAAATCTCCCCTTCTGTCACCTCCCACACATAAGTAACTATTCTAAGGAAAGAAAATGACATATTTTCCGGTGCTCTTTTTCCGGTGCAATTATAATTTTGTAATGATTTTTTTTCCCACGAAGATGTGATATTGATTGGGTTTCAAAAATATATATGGAAATTCAATACAAGGAATTTCAAATTTTAAGAACCATTTGCTTTTTCTTAATAATTTAAAAATTTCCAAATTGTTTCAAAGTTCTTTTGTGAATGCATTGAACCAATATTTTAATTTTTTTTTCTAAAAATTATATAAATTTAAATAAAATTTGATTGCCATAAACAAATATTTGGAATTTGTTAAAAAAAAAAAAATAATCAAAATTTCTTGGCATAATGTCAACCTCAGCACTTGAAACGTGATTAGCCAAAATAAGAATTTGTAAATTTTGTACCAAACATTTTCAAGAAAAATTTCAAATAATCAAAACTTGTTTAATTAGTACCGAAAATACAGTCGCCTCATAAATTTGTTGGAAAATGAGTTAGGGTAGCAATAATTAATAAAAAAAATCATCAGGATTACGATTGGGTGTAAAGCCCAACCGCGCAATACTCTAAATGAAAGAGAAATTTTTTGATTTTAAAAATTTTTATAGGGGAAGTGGTAGAGGGGGTGACGACATTGAACTAATTTTTTCACATCACGCTAGAGTTGCTATCAAAAATTTAGTAGGTACTAAAAAAATTAGTGTATTGGATTTGGTGAAATTGTGCAGATTGTACGAGAGGTGGCAGAAAGAGGGGCGAGCTGTGACTTTTCAGAAATAATTATAAACATTATGCTTTTTATATGTCTTAAATTGCAGATCAGTAGCATTCATACTTTTCAGGAAAATCGTCTTTTTGTAAAGTTGTGAAATTGTGTCAGATTGTATGAGAGTGGAGTATTTCATGAAAAAGAGCAGTTTGTATGGGAGGTGGTGAACGGAAGGGGAGGACTCGAATAATTCTTATGCAGTAGATTGAAATCACCATAAAAGTATTATATTCCAAATTTCAGATCAATAGCATTTATACTTAGAAGAAAAATTTCCGGTTTCTACACCGTTACGCTTTAATATTCGTGCCGTTTCGGTCTCTGCTGAGATAAAGGTCTAGGAATATTAAAGCGTAACAGTGTAGAATCCGGAAATCTTTTCTTTTCATTGAAATGCATTGTGAAAACATTCACCAAAGCATTCATACTTTTCGATCAAATCCGTTTATTGTCAAATTGCGGAATTGTGTCATTTTGTTTGGGGTGAAGCGATTTACCCGTTCACAGATTTAACCTTACTTTCTTTTCAAAAACGACATGTACAAAATTTGAAATTTCTAGCTCAACGCGTTCTCAAGCTAGAGAGGACATGGACGGATGGATATCCGATTTTGAAATTTTTGGACGATTATATGAACTTCTGTATCATTCATTTTTTTCTCCGAGCCTTATTTCTTAGCGTTACAAACTTTAAGGCAAACTTACAATACTTTCAGATTTAATCTAGAGTATAAAAACAATCAAATTTGAGGATATAAAATTATGTATTTCACAGGATTTTTTTTTGATAAATTCCACAATTCTAAACATCGAAATAATAAAGCTTACTACATAACAATGTCCATTTATACATATATATAAAAAAAAATCTTTAATCTTCAAACAAAAAACCGCTGCCATCTTAACAGAAAATTCGTCTCCGTATCATCATCATCATAATTCTGTAAGAAATAATAAAAATATCCCCGTAGAAAATCCGCCAAGAAACATTTTTAATAAATGACTTTTAAATGCAAATTAACCAAAGAATAAGAAAAATAACTCACACCTGAATAGCTTTTTATTTTTTCTATTTTTCTCAAAAGAGCCGTAAAAATCCTATTAAGTCAAGGGATAGAACAGATTTACGACTTTAAAAAACTCGACTCGGATTTACCGACGACGACGACAATACTTAAGATATAAACATTTCTTAAGGTGAGGGTGGTGAAAATCATAATATAAAGAAGAAGTTTGAAAATTTATTTGTAACACATATATTTTACAAAAAAATCTATCGTTTCGAGAGATTAGTTTTAGAAAGAAAAAAAAATTCTTACATATTCTGCAGTTATCATAGAATTCATATGGGAACACATATTGGCCTACCTGTTCAGGCTGAGACTGTGGTCCGATTAAGGCGAAGAAAATTTCGTATATCCGGAAAAAAAGGACCCTTGCTGTGCAAAATTACCTTTTCATTCAAGTATTTTAAACTTCCTGTGTATAATGGCTCTTTTTTCCAGGATGTATTTTTTGACAATGTTGTATTGTGCGAATTTGACTGTGACCCGACCGGCAATATAATTCCGCAATTTAAAACACCTGGTAAGACATTTTTCAAGTGAAATTATAACAGGTTTAAGTAAAGTCATTTGTAAAGTGGGAATGTCGGTGTGTATTATTAATTGCTGTGAGTTAGAAAAATGAAATTCCAGCAAATTAATTTCATTAAAATAAATCAGACTGAATGGTATACAGTTGGGGACAAAACTCAAAAACATAACAGGGCTACGATTGCGCGTAAAGCGCAATCTTACGATACACTAGATGAAATAGAATTTTTTGTGATCCCAAGAAATTTTGTATGGGGAGTGTTAGAAGGGATGATAGCATTGAACTAATTTTTTCGACATCATGCTAAAGTAGCTATGAAAATGTTTTATACAAAATGCTTACTCCAAAAACTGAATGGGAACTGAGAAAATTAGTGAGTTTGATTTAGTGAAAATGTGCAGTTTGTATGGGAGGTGGTAGAAAGAGAAAAATCCCCCCAGGATTTTAATGATTTTTTCAGAAATAACTAGGAATATTATAAAATTGGCATCCCTTAAATTTCAGACTAGTGCCATTCATACTTTTCAAGAAAATCGATTTTTTGTGAAGTTGTGAAACTGTGTCATATTGTATGGGAGGGGGTAGAAGTAGTGAAGCAAATCAAATATTTTTTTTTCATCTTAGTAATAATATTAATTAAATATTTATTACAAAATATGAGCCCAACAAATGTTATATGTTCTGAGAAAATCGGCTTAGAGCATTTCAGGAAAAAGTGTAGTTTGTATGGGAGGTGGTGGAAGGAAAGGGAGGACGCAAATAATTTTTGTACTGTAGATTTAAATCATTAAAAAAAAACATATACCAAAATTGAGACCAATAGCTTTTATACTTTTTGAGTAAATCCATTTATTGTCAAATTGCGAAATTGTGTCATTTTGTATGGGAGGGGGTAGAAGGGGGGAAGCCAATCATCTCATTTTTTTTTACCTTACTAACAATTTTAAATAAATATTTGGTGCACAATTTCAGCCCGCTGAATTTTATAAGCACTGAGGAAATTGGCTTAGAGTAATTCATGATAAGTACAGTTTGTATGGGAGGTGGCAGAAGGAGGGAGAGGACACGCACAATTTTTATATGATAGATTGATATTATCATAAAAGTAATATATTCTGAATTTCAGGCCAATAACTTTTATACTTTTTGAGCAAATCCGTTTATTGTCAAATTGCGTAATTGTGTCATTTTGTATGGGAGGGGGTAGAAGGGGTAGAGCGATTTGGCCCGTTCACGAACTTGATCGTACTTTTTTGTCAAAAACGACGTGTACAAAATTTGAACTTCCTAGCTCAACGCGTTCTCAAGCTAGAGAGCGCACGGACGGACGGACGGACAGACAGACGGACGGACGGACATCCGATTTTGAGATTTTTGAGTGATAATATTAACTTCTGTGTCATTCATTTTTTTCTCCGAGCCTTATTTCTTGGCGTTACAAACCTTAGAGCGAACTTATAATACTCTCAGATTCCATCTAGAGTATAATGAGCAAGTGTAAGGAAGTAAGTGTTAAAATAAAAAATTCAATTATTGCTGAGCACAGAAATGAAAAATCATACCGCGCAATTGGAGTTTTCTTTAATTTATCCCATGCCACTGTCCAATACATTCTTCAAAAGCATAAAAACACAGGATCAGTGGAAAATAAGCTAAGAAATGGACGACCAAAGAAACTTTCCAGGCGGGATATCAGCATGATCTTAAAAGAGGTCGACAAAAACTCAATTATCACCGGTCGCCAACTTGCGGAACATGTCACTAATACTTCGAATAAGTGTGTTCACCCTAAAACCATCCGAAGAATCTTACGTTCCGATGGATATGCAAGTAGAGTTCCTCGTAAAAAACCGCTAATATCTGAAAAGAATAGGCAGCTTCGACTTGAATTTGCAAAGCGATATTTAGGAAAGGATTTAGAGTTCTGGAAAACTGTCTTATTTACTGATGAAAGCAAGTTCAACTTGTTCGATAATGATGGCAAAGAAAGAATCTGGCGAGAAAAGGGAACAGCATTGCTACTGAAGAATTTGATACCAACAGTAAAACACGGCGGTGGCAATGTGATGGTGTGGGGTAGAATTGCAGCTGGTGGGGTTGGCAGATTGGTCTTTATAGACGGTATTATGGACCAATACTATTATAAAAGACTGTTAGAAGAAAACTTGCAACCTTCCGTGGACAGTTTGGGTCTTGGCCGGCATTGGATATTCCAACAGGACAACAATCCCAAACATACTGCACGCTTTGTAAAGAACTGGTTGCTTTATTATGCACCAAGGCAGCTGTATTCTCCTCCTCAGTCATCGAATATATTTGGGAACTTATGAAAAGAAAAATCTCGAAAATTCACACCAGCAGCAAGGAATCACTCAAAACTGCGCTTCAACGAGCCTGGGGAGAAATAACTCCGGAAGTCACTAAAAATTTGGTGGATTCAATGCCACGACGATTGCAGGCTGTTATTGATGCCAACGGTGGCCCAACAAAATATTAAAATATAAAATTATATTAAATAATGTGGAATTTTCAGTTCAATTACATAATGTATGAACACTTTTGTCCCTACTGAATTTCGTTTGGTGTTTTTACGGTTATAAGTTAATTAATGTAATTTTTTTTTTAATTTATTTTAATAAAAATACATTTGCAGTAAAGTTGAATATAAAATTCTCATAAATATTTGCATTTTCTACTAAATTTATGAAATTTTGAGGGTGTATGAAGAGTTTTGTCCCCAACTGTATGTGGTAGATAAAAGCAAAATCGTTTACCACATTTTTCAGTTACAGTTGATAACAAAGAACGATCCGCTCCCCAAACTCTCTATCATATCCGCAAACAACCTTACCTCTTGTCTCTTCTAACATTTCTATTCCTAGGTCGTCATCCTTGAGTGTAATATACAGTCAAGTCGACATGAGTAAGTAATACAATTGACACATCATTAATGCCATCAGTTTATCACTCAATACAATTTATGTATAGGGTTATTCTATAAGAGGTGTTATTTTGAATAGCCCGCTATTTCGGTAGATGTCACTTTTGAAGCTGTCATTTTTTGACATTTGACAAATAGAAACTACGCCATTAATAAAAATGGAACGATACACGCTTCAACAACGCATTGAAATTATTAAAATTCACTATAAAAATAGTGAAAATTTAGCAGAGACGGTTCGTAGGGTTATCCAATAAGAGGTGTTATTTTGATATTCAAAGAACCGTAACTGTTGCTCCAGCCTCATTTTCGAAAAAGTAAGGTCGAATGATCCCGCCGGACCGGCTGATGTTGTTTTCCATTATTAACGGCATACCTTCCTTTTTACAATGAAATAAACATCCGATCATTTATCTCAAAAAATGCCATTTTTCTTTGAATATCAAAATAACACCTCTAATAGAATAACCCTATATATACGTAGTCTACATTCTGACATCTGTATGGTACCGAAGGTTTTCATGGGATACTATATTCCAACACTTTTCAAAGTACACTATGAAAAGAAGGTTTAAGTACATGGTATACCACGTACTTAAACCTTATTTTGTGCCGTGCGCTTAAAGCCCAGCTACATTTTCCAATGTGTCCATGGTTAAAGATATTTGATGTTAATAATTTGATTTTAAAGTCATGAAAATCGTTGCAATCATCAAATAAGCCTAGCCTTACCATGCGGAATGGTGATTGAATTGATAAGGCGAATATTTTCATGTATAAATTGCGTATATTAAATTTTGTAAGAAATTTGCTGTGACGTTTTAGTCGGATCTCATTTCATGAACAGCTGATGTCAAAAGATACCACGTATGGGCAATTTATCAGCCCTTTTTCTACCACCTTCCATTCGATCAATCCAAACACATTTTTCTCTGTAAATTTCAGGTAAAACTTACAAATACATAGATTTCCATCCCAAAATAATCTAATCATCAATCACACGATTCGAATATGAACTAAATCCTGGAATACAATGCAGTAGTACACTATAATTGAAGGCAATTTAAACAAATCCGATTTGACTATGTTATAGAGCGTTGCATTGAAACAAATGCCGTAAACTTTTTCGAAGATAAATTGGCTTATTTTTTTTTCTTGTTATTTCCATTTTACAATATTTCATTGCTGTGTTTTGTTTTTTAATACTTTTTTATGCAGTTTTTTCTTTTCTTCCTCTTTTCCATGTGAGTATCTAGCTGTTGAGTGCAGGGTAAAAACATAACAGGGCTACGATCTTACGATACTCTAGATGAAATAGAATTTTTTGTGATCCCAAGCAATTTTGTATGGGCAGTGTTCGAAGGGATGATAGCATTAAACTAATTTTTTCCCTATCATGCTAAAGTAGCTATAAAAATGTTTTATACAAAATGCTTACTCCAAAAATTGAATGGGAACTGAGCAAATTAGTGAGTCAGATTTAGTGAAAATGTGCAGTTTATATGGGAGGTGGTAGAAAGAATGGAGGGATTTTAGTGATTTTTTTTTAGAAATAACTAGGAATATTATAAAATTGACATCCCTTAAATTTCAGACTAGTGCCTTTCATACTTTTCAAGAAAATCGATTTTTTGTGAAGTTGTGAAACTGTGTCATATTGTATGGGAGGGGGTAGAACCAGTGAAGCTAATCAAATATTTTTTTCAGATCTTAATGATAATACTAATTAAGTATTTATTACAAAATATGAGCTCAATAATTGTTATATGTTCTGAGAAAATCGTCTTAGAGCATTTCATGGAAAAGTGTAGTTTGTATGGGAGGGGGTGGAAGGAGAAAGACGACGCAAATAATTCTTCTAAAAACGACGTGTACAAAATTTGAACTATCTAGCTCAACGCGTTCTCAAGTTAGAGAGCGCACAGACGGACGGACGGACATCCGGTTTCGAGATTTTTTAGTGATAATATTAACTTCTGTATTATTCATTTTTTTCTCCGAGCCTTATTTCTTAGCATTACAAACTTTAAAGCAAACTTATAATACTCTCAGATTTCATCTAGAGTATAAAAACTGCCAACAAGTCCGGCGTAACTTTATTATTATTGGGACAAGTTGAGGATGCGTGGGAAGTCAATATGCAGGTTAGGGTGAATAGGGAAGATTAAGTGAATGAGGTTACTAGGGCAGGGCTGTTGTCAATTATTTAACGCTTAACTGCGATTACGATCAATAGCTCCAGTACGTAGTAAAATTTTTTCATTCGATTATTTATGCAAGTTGGGTTTGTATTGGAAAGGGGGAGAGGGGTTCGACTTAAGGGGTTGGTGAATGTTAATAATTTTTTCATGGATTGCTTGAATTACCTTGAAAATTCTCTGTATAGAATTTTAGTTTCATAGACGAAGTAAATTCCATGAAATTTGATGTATCTTACATTCACGAAACCAAACATTTGTATGGGAAATGGGTAGAGGGGGTAAGGGAATCGTAAAATTTGTGATACGCAGTTTTATCTCGTTTCTCTTGTGAGGTGCTTGTACAAAACTTCAAGTTCGTAGCTTCTAATTTGTTGGCTATTAGTTGATTTATTGAAATTGGTCGCAATTACATTTTTATATGGAAGGTGGTAGAAGGGCAAGAGGGGTTTCAAAACTTTTGATGCAACTTTGATTTGAGTATTTTTAAAAGTGCTTGTGCCATATTTCAAGTTAATACCTTTCAATGGTGCTGTGATAATTGATTTCTTCAAAATGGTTGTAATAGTACTTTTGTATGGGAGGGAGTAGAAGTTTTGAACGTGTTCGACCAGTTAGTATCCTAAACATAGTATTTTTATTTTTAAAATAAATTTGAAAAATTTTCGTGCATGTTAGGACCCCCTTTGCTCGATAACAGTTCTGGTTTAAATTATATATAGAATTTCTTTATGTATATGAAATAGATGTATGCACGTGCAAAATTTGAATTGTGTATCTTTCATCAGAGACCTAAAAAAATTATTGAAAGTTTTCGACATTTCTGCCCACCACATCGCTCCCCTTACAGCCCCTGTCTTAATAATTCACAAAAATTGTAGATCATATAGCTCTACAATCTGATAAAATTTCAACTTAATACCTAAACTGAATTTTGAGATATAACGGTTTGAAATTTTGAAAAGTGTGCCATTTTTGAAATGCTCCCCACTACTATTATATTAACACCTAATTATTTGGTTTGGTGAATGTTTTCACAGTGCATTTCGAAATGAAAGAAAAGATTTCCGGATTCTACACTGTTACGCTTTATTATTCGTGACGTTTCGGTCTCTGCTGAGACCTTTATCAAACTGATCGACATTTATAAAATACAATTATTATATAGAAGGAAGGGTAATTAAGGTTAAATTAATTTGTAATTGATTGATCTAAATTCTTTTATTTAGATAATTTCAGACGGATTGAAACTTAGTGTTGCACCAAGATTCCTTGCCGGTGTGTAAAGGTCTTAGACCAGTACACTATTTGTTCGGGTACGAAGAAGAGCAATAAAATGCGCACGGGAGTTAATGGATAACTAAATTTTATTTTACTTCTCTAGCTTATTTATACAATTATTTACATAAATTCTGTCGTGAGAAACAATACAGGAATTTTGGTTCACAAGCCTTTCCATGCATAGTTTTTGCGATAAGAAGCCAGACGCAATATGATGCCTTAATTCAACTGACTAACTGGCAGATGCAATATGATGCTACTTACGCGACAGGTGCATGAAAAGACTTGTGAGAATGGAATTTAACAAATTTGCTTAAATTGCATGTTTATAATTAAAGACGATCTATGTGGAATTTACGTTAAATGCTATGAATGATTAAATGAAATTGAATTGAATTGAATGAAATTGTCATAGTATAAGTTTGATATTGATAAATAGATTGATCGGCATTGAACATCCTCCCCGGCATTGAATGAACTGCATTCAATCGTTGAAGCTGGTAGTGAAGAGATGTTCGGTGGCACAGTCTTCAGAGCGCTTGGTCTCAGGATAGCTATCGTGAGGTGGTGAGTTGGCCTCAAGATCTGGAGCTGATGATGCTGGTTGACCTCTTCTTACGCGGCGTAGTCTCCAGAATAAGAAGATCATGATGCTGATTACCAAAGCTAGGCTGGCGTAACCGAGCGAGTAGTGGTGGATGTTATGACCGTGTATCAACTCGGGAAGCTGGACCCTTGTTTCTTGTAGTTGGTGTTTTAGCGTTTCCAGTTCGTGAAGATGTGGTGTGTAATGATTATGATATTGCAACGCCGAAGATAGGTTTGGGTTTGTTACTATGTCTGTTAGGTTCAGTGTTGGGACATACGACAGTCTCTCAATTGCAGGATACACCTTGTGACCTTGAATGGTGATGAGCGGTTGTTTTATGATGCAATCGCTGTCGATCTTCAGAATTCCAGTGCTCTGAAGCACAAGCTGAGTCATGTTGTTGTCGCACACTACGTTGATTGTAGTTTCCGATTCCAGTGAGTAAATCCAGTGATTCGGATTGTGCATTTGCACCCAATATGGTCCTGGTTGCATGGTCATGATTTGACACAGAGAGCTCGGAGGCATACGATTCAGTAGGCGCATTTCGCAAGAACTCACTTGTGAGCCCAATTTGTAGAGAGGATGACGTTGTTTGCACAGGTATTTTTCCGCCTCAATCGCAATGCAGGTCCTTAGCTCTGAATCTGGAAGCGGATAGTAATGATCTCGGTGCAAATTGGCTATTAAGAACTTGAATGAAGGCCTAATAGCAGTTAATGTGTCGTTTATTTTGACTGGAACCGGAGTCAATTTAACAAGTTCAAATTCTTCTGAGCGTAGGAGAGGCAATCGTAGCTTGAATATAATATGCCTTGTGGTGGCTCTGCCTTCCAATGATATTAGACTGTAGAATTTCAAGACATCTTCCAAATTTACCGGTAATTTTAATGCTGGAGGAAGGTTTGCTCGAATGTTTATTAGCTCCGCCCTTAGTTGACGTGGCGAAATTAGCTGAGTACTCAATTTGCCGTGCTGCGTGTTTGTGAGGACGTCCAATATTGAGTTTTGAGTCTTCTGGAAGTTGGTGATAGTTAACAGGGTTTGTAGTGCTAACGTAGAGAACGATTGGGCTAGGTTTTCCTGCCGTAATTTGTCTTCGATGCCCGTGATTTGAAAGGAAATGCTGTTGAACTGTTGCTGCACTCTTTCAAACTCTTCCTTTATAGCTGCATGGTCTCTCTGCATTACGTTGATTGTTGCATCGAGGATGGAAGTTTGATTTCGCAGTAGTTCTGTTAGGTGATCTTCGTTCTGCTGGATTGAGTCGATAGTCGTTGACATGTCTTCTGCATATTTTGAATCCAGAACGCCGAATAAAGCACTTGCTACATTACCGACGATGTTTAACGCACCGCGTTTTTGTCTGGATGGTGGCTGCGTTTTTAGTAAGTCATTGGTTTGATCCAGCTCGTTGAGAACATGTTTGATTTGTTTAACTATGTTGGCATAGGAATCTCGTTTGTGCATTGCCGAAGATAAATTATCAAGAATTGAACTGCAATTGCGCAAGATTTCAAATTCCTTCCAGTATGGGTCCATGTCATAATAAGCTATGAGATTCCATTCGCTAGCAATGATATTTGTAGAACCTATGTTCTCGAAGAATATTCCAGGATTTGTTTTGAAAGGCGTTACCTTCATCGAGCTGATACTAGTCACCGGTAAAATCAAGCATGTTAATAGCATGGTGGCAATTGCGGTACCTAGCGTGAGACGAGCTCTTTTCGGAGGATTGTTGGTCTTGTCTTCAGACCTTCCTGGTGATTCATTTATCTTCCTTGTATAATCACCTTGATTTGAGCTGGGAGATGGTTCAGATAGCTCTTGTTCAACAGGGAGGGGAGCTAATCGATGAATTGGTCGACGGAGTATATTATGTGCTGTTCGAACATCGACCACTCTCACCAGTCCATCTTCTCCCTTGATTATATTGCGTATTCGCCCTAGGGACCACTTCAAAGGAGGCAGGTTGTCATCTTTGATTATGACCATTGTGCCTGGCTTAACGTTGTTGCACTGCTGCTTCCGTTTATAACGCTGTTGCAGGTTGCTCAGGTATTCACTTGACCATCTCTTCCAGAATTCATTTTTAATGTGTTGGACGAGTTTCCAGCGCGTCAACAAGTTTACCTTCACTGGTTCAGCTTGTGGATCTACTGAAGAGGTTAATGTATCACCAATCAGCAAATGAGCTGGAGTAAGGGCTGATAGATCGTTGGGATCTGATGAGAGTGGTGTGATTGGACGTGAGTTGAGTATGGCCTCCGCTTCAATGACCACAGTCTCCATCTCCTCGTACGTTAGTGAGGCTGAGGCTAGGTTATGCCGCAACAAGTGTTTGGCCGATTTTACTGCAGCTTCCCATAGTCCACCAAAATGCGGAGCTCGAGGTGGGATGAATTGGAATTCTATTCCCTTGGTGCTGCACTCGGATGTAACCTTATCTTTAGAAAGCTTGTTACTGACAATCTCCTTGAGCTCTTGAAGCTGATTTCGCGCTCCCACAAAATTAGTTGCATTGTCACAGTATATTCTTCTACAATGACCTCGTCTGGCCATAAAGCGCCGCAGTGCTCCAAGAAAACCATCTGTTGATAGGTCGCTGACTAGCTCAAGATGAACAGCCTTGGATGCAAAACAGCAGAATACTGCAATATAGGCCTTCTGCGGTCGTTTTCCTCTGGTTTTGTAGTGCGTAAAGACTGGACCGCAAAAATCGACTCCTGCGTTGACAAATGGACGGGCAGGTTGAACGCGATCTGCTGGTAGATTGCCCATGAGTTGTGTTAACAATTTTGGTCTTGCCCTTGTGCATCGAACACAGTGCTGTACTACAGCGCGAGCAATATGTTTTCCCTTTATGGGCCAGAATGTTTGTCTGGTGATGGCCAATAACGTTTGAGGGCCAGCGTGCATGTTTTCTCTATGCAAGTCGTTAATGATCATCTTGGTAAACGGATGTGCGTATGGTAGCAACGCAGGATGTTTAGCGTTGTAGCTCAAATTTGATGCCTCAAGGCGTCCTCCTACTCGAAGAATACCCTTTTCATCTATGAAGGGTGATAGGGTGCTGATGTCACTGGTTTTTGACACTTCTTTGAATTTCAGGATATTTTTGATGTCATCGCTGAATTCGTGCTGCTGCATATATTTTATTATGATTGTTTGCGCATCGTCTAATTCCTTAACGCTTGGTGTAGTTGTAGGTGAAGATTCGGCACGCCTTGCTGATTTATTTATGAATCGAAGAACATATGCAACGACACGCTGCAAGCGGCGAAAGGAGTTACGATGATCAATGATTTGAATGAAGTTAGTCGTTTTGCTCGTTGTTCCACTGCATACCGCTCGTGGTTTTTCTCTCCTTTCTAGTGGTGATTCTAAGACCTTTGTGAGAGGTTTAGGCCATAGATTCTCGTTTCCATGTAGAAGCGTAGGTCCATAAAACCAGAGATGGTTGGTTGCTAGTTTTTCGGGCGAGATTCCCCGCGTTAACAAATCAGCAGGATTTTCGGCTGATTTGATGTGCCTCCATTGCTCAGGAATGGATATTTGTTGGATGGTTGATATTCTGTTGGCCACAAACGTATGGTAGTTTGAAGATTCGGCGTTTATCCAATCAAGGACGATCATGGAGTCAGTCCACAGAAATGTTTTTTCGTTCTGTAATTTCAGGTCCTTCTGGATACGTACCAAGAGCTGTGCTGCTAGTTTGGCAGCGCACAGCTCCAAGCGTGGAAGAGTGATTTGCTTTAGAGGCGCCACCTTTGATTTCGAGCACAATAGGCGGACAATAACAATGTTGTTCGGACATAGTGAACGTATGTAGGCTGCTGCTCCATATGCCCGTTCGGAGGCATCTGCAAACACGTGAAGTTGTACATGTTTTGGTGGGTGATGGGCGAAGACATGTCGTGGGAAGCTGATTTCTCCCAGGCATCTTAAACCCTCCGTGTATTTTGACCAGGTCGTATTTAAGTTTTGCGGCAATGCTGCATCCCAATCCAGTTTCAGTTCCCAGAGTCGCTGGAGAAACAGTTTGGCCGTTATTACGACTGGTCCTAAAATGCCCAATGGATCGAAAATGTGGGCTATCTCAGACGATGCCGTTCTTTTAGTGATCCTGGTTTGGGGGGTCAGCGTTGTTTTTACCGCGAAGGAATCATTTGTTGGGTGCCATGTGACTCCCATTGTCTTAATGCTGTCCTTCGAGTGATGTGCGAAGTTCAATTCAATGGCTTTCTGGTTTGGTTCCATAGCATTTAGCAATCGTGGGTGGTTCGCACACCATTTATGTAGCTTGAATCCGGCAGTTTTCAAAGCTGATATCAACTCTGTTTGTTTTTGCAGTGCTATCATCAAGCTGTCTGAGCCTGACATAACATCATCGACGTAAAAATCTTGTTTCAGAACTTGTGCGGCCAACGGGTATTGGCATGCCACTTCGTCTGCCAGTTTATGCAGGGTTCTTGTTGCAAGATATGATGCAGGGGTGGTGCCATATGTCACCGTTCTGAGTTAATAGCACTTGAGCGGCAAATCCGCATCATCTCGCCACCAGATTAGCTGATACTTCCGATCTGGTTGATCGATCTGAACCTGCCGATACATTTTTTCGATATCAGCGGTAAAAACGAATCGGGGCAGACGAAATCTCAGTAGAATAGTGAAGACGTCATCTTGGATGGTGGGACCAGTTGCCAGGATGTCATTTAGCGACATATTTGATGTTGTCTTCGCCGAACCGTCGAAGACGACGCGCAGCTTCGTTGTGGTGTTCTCTGGTTTGAGCACGCAATGATGTGGTAAAAAGAAGTACGGTTCTTGGATCATCGTGAAGCACACTTCCTCCATGTGGCCAAGGTCGAGATATTCCTTCATGAATTGCACGTATTGTGCCTTGACAGCTGGGTCTCGCGATAGTTTTCGTTCAAGCGAGTGAAAGCGCCGGAGCGCCGTTTCACTAGACTCTCCTAATTTACCAGGTTCGACCTTGAATGGTAATTTAACCACGAAACGTCCATTTTTATCTCTTCTAGTGGTTTGTAAGAAGAGTTTCTCACAGCGATTTTCAGCCATCGTGAAGTTGCTCGATTGTTCTCCTGCTTCTTCTAGCTGCCAGAATTTTTCGATATGTTTGTCGAGTGATTCATCGTCGCTACATATGCCACAGTACGCATTATTTTGCGCAGGGTTGCAATTTTGGGTTCTCCCAGAAACTGTCCAGCCGAACACGGTATTTTGTAGTATTGGTAAGCAATCTCCCAAATTGATTTGGCCTATCGCTAATGTGGCATAAAACAACTCAGCTCCAATTAGAATGTCGATGGGACCTGGTTGATGAAATAGTGGGTCAGCTAGTTTTATGTTATTAGGAATCGACCAAGAGGATGTGTCGATTTGTTGAGACGGTTGCGGCGAAACAATTTTTGTAAGAACTTGGGCTTCAATGTTGGCCTTGAACCCAGTTGTTTTTGAATGGATTTGCACATTCACACGTTTTTGGGTCTCTCCTTTACTTTGACCAATGCCCTCAATGCTCATGGAGTGTTTTGTACCACGAAGTCCCAATTTTTTCAGCAACCTTTCTGAGATGAAATTCAATTGGGAACCAGAATCTAATATTGCTCTCGATTCTATTTGATTTCCTGATACATCCGTTAGCTTGATAATGGCCGTACTCAGTAAAACATAAGCACGAGTTTTTAAGAGAGTATTTGTACTGAGAGACGTTATTTGGTCGACCGATCCTGTCTGGCCAGATGCTGCTGCGGTTGCTCCGGGCATTGTGCCTGCTCTGCAATTGGATAGCTGTGGACTGGTTGAACCCTTGGGTTGCTCCTGATTATTTTTGGTTTCGAAGTGAAGCAATGTGTTGTGCTTCTTCGAACACTTAGAGCAATGCCTGGACTTGCATTCGCTAGAGCGATGACCGGATTTTAGGCAGTTTACACAATGCTTGGCTTGTTGAATGACTCGCAGCCTTTTGTCAGTAGTCATTTGCAGAAACACCCGACAAAAGAATAGCGGATGATCTGCCTTGCAGAGAATGCAGCAAGGTCTTTGCGTGGATGCAACTAGGACCTTGGATGATGAATGTTTTGCTGAGCGTTCCTCAGAGCCAATTTTTGCTGTTGTGTTTGACAATGACTCTAGTGACTGGAAGTGGTTTTCCATGAATTTCAGGAAATCTTCCAATGATTGAAGATTCCTTGGGTTTTTTAAGCCTTGCTCGTAGAGCATGTGAGTTCCGGCATCGAGTTTCCGAATTAGTATATGCAGCAATAACGGATCCCAATTTTCAGTTGACACATTGATGTTCTGGAGACCAAATAAACATTCTCTAGTTGTGTCGTGAAGAGCCTTTATCGATTTTGCCGACCCTGCTTGCGTTGAGGGTATTGCCAGGAGTTTGTTTAATAAGGCCGTGACCAAAAGTCTGGTATTGCTGAATCTTTCCTTCAGCATATTCCAGGCTGACTGATAGTTATCGTCAGACAATGTTAGATGATGTACGAGCCTCTCTGCTTCGCCGCTTAGGCTGGATTTTAAGTACCACATCTTTTGTGCATTGCCCAAATTTTGTTGGTGGACCATTTGGTCGAATAAATCGTGAAATTGGGTCCAACTGAGGTAATTGCCATCAAACGTTGGAATAGATATTGATGGTAACTTAACCTTTGGTTCGATGATTTTCGCCTTTTGTGGTTTAGTAGTTGTATTCAATGCTTCTTGCAGCACAATAATTGTTTCTCGTGCCTTGATTTCTAGGTCGTTATATTCTTCCTCGTCAAAGCCTGAGGTTACTGGATCAACCAAGTCGGCCCATAATTTCTGTTGAAGCTGCTCGACATTTAGCCATAATTCGTAGATTGACCTGACAAGATGTGAAGGTTTCACTCATTTGCGGCTGGATTGTAAGAGTTCTCTGTAGGGCCTTCATTGCTGCCTTGATTTGGCGTATAGAAGGATGCGTATGTACCAGAGAAGCAGATGACGGATTATCGATGATACCAGGATGTTTAGGATCTGGATCTTGTAGCTGAAGACGTCTGTGTGCAACATCCTGTACGAACCAGTTGTATCCCCTTTCCATATTAGCATAATATTCCTTTGCAAAATACGAATGTTGTTTTTGATCATCGTATTTGCACTTGATATTGTAATCAGCTGCCTGGAACCTTTCCCAAAGTTTAGCTAGTTCCGTTGCCCTTTCATCCAGATATTCCAGCGTTTTTCGGTCTGGTGAATCCTTCTTGTAATTTCGGATCAGCCTCTCAATCTCAGATCCGGTCTCGTCTTGTTGCTTGGTTAAATCGTCTAAATTCATGTTGAACCTTGTCGATCGCTGATTCAGATCAGGAACTGTTGAAAATGCACTGAAATGCTATTGCGCTAAATGTTTTAGCACGTAAAACTGTATCGATCGCGTTACGGCTTGATCGCGTCAAACTGAATCGGTCGCGTTATAAACTGTATCGATCGCGTAAACGATTTGACCGCGCTTTATTATTGATCGTGTTAAAAATTACCGATAGTGTTTATATTATTCGCGTGAACTTGACTGTGTCGATCGCGAATACTTCGTATCATCACGTCGGGGTCACCATTGGTTGATCTAAATTCTTTTATTTAGATAATTTCAGACGGATTGAAACTTAGTGTTGCACCAAGATTCCTTGCCGGTGTGTAAAGGTCTTAGACCAGTACACTATTTGTTCGGGTACGAAGAAGAGCAATAAAATGCGCACGGGAGTTAATGGATAACTAAATTTTATTTTACTTCTCTAGCTTATTTATACAATTATTTACATAAATTCTGTCGTGAGAAACAATACAGGAATTTTGGTTCACAAGCCTTTCCATGCATAGTTTTTGCGATAAGAAGCCAGACGCAATATGATGCCTTAATTCAACTGACTAACTGGCAGATGCAATATGATGCTACTTACGCGACAGGTGCATGAAAAGACTTGTGAGAATGGAATTTAACAAATTTGCTTAAATTGCATGTTTATAATTAAAGACGATCTATGTGGAATTTACGTTAAATGCTATGAATGATTAAATGAAATTGAATTGAATTGAATGAAATTGTCATAGTATAAGTTTGATATTGATAAATAGATTGATCGGCATTGAACAGTAATTGTCGATCAGTTTGATAAAGGTCTCAGCAGGGACCGAAACGTCTCGAATAATAAAGCGTAACAGTGTAGAATCTGGAAATCTTTTCTTTCACCTAATTATTAATTTTTTTTTTGTATTTTGTATTTTGCTAGTATAGCTCAATATGTACGTGTCAAGTGTCACTTACATAGTTTAAGAGACAATCGAGATGTTAATTTTTAAATGTTTTTCTTTGCACCCCTTGAACATCACCCTTACAATTATTGGCCTTCCTTTTAGTTGACTATAGTGGATCTGTATGCCACCTAATTGGTCCTAAAATAGAAATTCTTTGTGTTAAGTAGCTCCCAAGATATAATCATTTGAAGAAAAAATTCGGCTGACAATTTGTTTTTAACCCCCTCCTTTTCGGAACCCAATTGATAAAAAAATTAAATTATCTTTAGAGTTTATCCCATAACCCCCTCTATACGTATGTTGATTTTCAGGTTTCTATCTGCATTCGTCGTGGGGATATTAGCAAATGTAGTTTTAGACTCTTTTCCTCCCCCTTCCACATGACACTCCCCAAAATTTAAATAACGGAGCTCACTTACCCAATTAACAATCTGGCCAAAAACAAACATTCTACCTTTAATGGTCTCAGAGATATGAGTCCATATGTTCGACGGACAGCGGGACCAATTTTTTTTTTTTTGCATTTTTAGGCTAATTTATTCATAAAAAGCAAGAAAACAAATTTTCAGGGTAGCAAATTCATTTTTTTGTCTGTGTCGACCACAAATGGAACCCAATGGCGGTAGTACTACTACTTCACTACTCTATGAAAATTGTACGATTGCTTAGTGAAGCTATACCAAACAGCAAGTAATAATTTGTCCTTGTTTTCCTGAAGAACCAAACCCCCATCCCCTTTGAAATTCGTGTGCCCTGTATTATTATAGGTCACTCTTTTTTTCCATTATTGTATATATAGTTCTGGCTTTTAACTACGATTGTTGTTGTGTTATTTTTCTGTGTTGTTCTTTGGGAGTTAGAATTTTCTCAATAAGCAAATATACTTATGTTGAAAATCGTTGTTGTTGCTATTGCTGTGTCGTATACGAAAAGGAGCAGCGGAGTTTCATAGTGGAAATAACATACAAACCGAGATACATAATTTCTTTTCCTGGTCCCCGGTAGATTCTGTCTTGAGATTATTTGTTGGGTAAACAGTACAGAAAAAAACAGCATATAACATCAGTTGTCAAAATCAATATTTAACGTTTTTGTTCTTGCCTGGTGCTTTCGTTCATATTACTGGCAAACAGTAGCCCGACGACGACGACTGTGTTTTCCTAATACACAATGCATTTGGTTGGGAAATGTAGCATGTCTTTTAGCAAAGAAAGGAAAGAAAATATTGGCATTATTTATAGACGAATCTCTAGTAGATATAGGAAATGGAAAAGTGAAAACTATTCGTTTTCGATTTGTGTGGCACGAGAGAGTAGCATGTGGTCATTTTTCTTGTACTGTTTGTTTTTGTCTACAAAGTCATAATTGAAAGTAAAATAGTAATGTTTAAGATGATATTTATTATTTATTTATCCATTATGTATTATTGCAGTATTTGTAATTTGTTTTTATCCAGCTATCTACTTCTTCCGTTGGAATAAATCGATTATTTCTTAAGGGCTTACATACACTTGAGACAGCTAAAATTACGGTTATGTTTTAGAATTTTTTTCGTGCATAACTTTATTTTATTGAATAATCATGATATGTATTTTAAAGTATGGCATTTTATCTATGAGAAAAACGCGTTAAAAGTTTTGAAATAACTGGTTTATTTCAAATTTACATAAAATCGTCTGTTAAGGTTCTGTTAATCTCACCTGGGGAATGCGTGTACCTAAACCTCACCAACTTTCAAAAACATGATCCTGCTATACAGAAGGCTATCAAAACCCGGATTTCAAAAGGAGCGAGAATACCCGAATCATAATCGTTGCTTACCCCGTCGATTATACAACGCTATAACTTCGTCATTACTGCGAATTTCATTATGAAATTTCCAAGGTAGACACTCAAAGGATAGCACTTTTGAATGAACCCCTTTTTGAAAAATTGATTTTTTTTAACTACGCAGATGTATGTAACCCCTTAAGTTATACCGGAACCGAAGAAGTTGCCCTTTTGTATCAAGACACAGCACAGATGAGGTGGGAAAGATTGGAGTCATTCCCAATTGAGGGGATGAAGTGGAATGTGGTGCTGAAGAAGCAAGAATCTCCGCCACCGATGTGGACATAACCAACAAACAACCACGTGTACTCCGTAGGAACATCAACCATGGCAGTGCCGATTCGCACTTCCCATGACGTATCAGTCTTTTATTCTTTCGCGTGCTTTTCATCTGTATAGTTGCCTTTGATGTTCAGCTCATACCGGTCTTCTTATTTTGTCTCCAATTTCGGTCACCTCAGCTTACTACTTAACCCCTCAGCTACACATGGGCAGGTATTTCGCTCAACTTAGTTTGCTACTTTCTTTCACTCAATCGTGTATCTCTGATACAACGACTCTCTGCTACTTCAAAGCACAAATTTTGATTCACATTTTGCACACTTTATAGAATAAATTTTTCACAATATTCACGCACATTTTTTAACTCCGTTTTTGCTCCTTGTGGATACACAACTTTCAATCCAATACACACCATTGACTCGCGGAACGCCCAAATAGGAAATGTAGTTATTCAGTAATCATTAGTTGACCACCATCCTGGTTTCCATTAGAAACTAAATGGAAACTTCGATGTCTTTAACATGGCGATGTCACTTTCTGCATTACTAAGGATTGATGCAAGAACTAATGGGAGGCTCACTGATGGTTTCATCAATTCTCGGTAAATTATGTTTTCAGCAATGTATTATCACTAATCATATGACTGGGTATCAATGTTTTCTCTAAGGCTATTCTAAACCTGTGCAATTTTCGACCAGTCTTAAGCTTTCCTTACATTAGTTACCAAAGTTTTGTAATCTAATTCAGGGCCAAAGCAGAACTAACTGAGCAGTAACTTGAAATTTAGAAAGCCAATGAATTCAATGGCTAAATTTCAATTTAAAACGCGGGCACTTTTGCTCTCGCGATGAATTAAACTACAAAAACTCAGAATCTAATGCAGTAATGCATTATCGAAAAGAACTAAAGCAGAAGAAGAAAAATTGTAAGGTTTTCATTGGTTGTCTTTTCTCACCCAGTTCGTCAGGGACTTCGAGGATCGACAACTCGATTTAATAAAATTAATTAATGATTTTAAAGGAAGGATTTCCGGATTTCACACGTTCATTAAGAACGTGTCGTCATCGCAATTCACCGCAAAAACATTCACCAAACCAAATTTTATTCAAAATCGAATTTTTGAATCTCTGGATTCCTAATGAATGAGATTGCAATCGATTCAGAACTGAATACTTAAAATGTTTAAATGAACTAAAAATATTCTGCGATCGCCAAGAATATCCCAAACTTAAAAATTTGAGAAAATGACGCCGCTGCTTAAGCGTTTTCAAAATTAAATGAACGAAAAATGTTAAAATAAAATATCTTTTGTAAAAATTGTACATCACGTCCAGTAATGAGTAATGTATCGAATGTATAGTCGCGGCTCAGTTACTTTTTGCATTACTTTTAGGATTTCAGTAATCAGTTATTATTTTAAAAACGCTCATTGATGTGATTATGCATTACTATTGGGGCGTAGTAATGTGACGTGCCATTACGGCGCTTTCGCTAAACCAACAGCTTCATAGACACACACACACATACTATCTCAGCAATGAGAAAATGCATTACTCTGTTGATGCTATAATCACTTTATGGTAATTGCAAGCAATTACCACATAGATTACACTCCACGTAAAAAAAAACCCATTACACTAACATAGCGATGTCATTAGAGGGAAGCGCAAGACTCTTTTCTGGAAATGCTTCCTGACCTTCAGATTTCTTAGCATTTTTCATTATTGTGGAACGGTTGTTAGCCCTTCGCACAACCTTCTTTCTACGAATTTTTGATTCTCAAAGATTGATGTGATCTAGGGATCTCCAAGCAGGAGGCGTGCTGGAATTATACGTCAATCGGGATTGGAACTCACTACTATTGCATTTTAGAAGAACATGCTTTCGACTAGGCTAAACTCTAGCTCGAATACTGTCTTGGTAACACCAAACGTATGTTTGTTTCAAGATAAATTTTCCGTGATTTAAATACCTAACATATTTTGATTAACAGATTTGGATATTAACTGTCCTCCAAAGGATATTAGCTAAAAAGTTATCACATTTCAGGAAATCGGCACTGTTTCACTTTTCAGTGCATTAAATTGGACTCTGTTCTTTTTAGCCCCATAGAAGAATACGCGTTAGGTCGTCATTCAATGATTGGATCATAGTACTCCTAAAAAATTGATAGGTTAAATTACGGCTAGGATAAACTAATATAATTTGGAACCATTGACCATTGCAGCTCAGTTATTAAGTTATTGAACGGAAGAAAGATTCTCTCATATCCGAAACTATCAAAATATCTAACTATCGAATGCAATTTAATATTGCGCACCATTTCATGCAATAAATTACCGTGATTTCTCTTCTTCTTACTCCATCAATTTGATTGATTCTACACTATACCATAATTTACTGATTTAATGATCATATATGTACGATCGTAATTTTAATTCAGCCTGATCAAAACACAATTACGTGCTATACAGATCGGAAAATTAGAAGAAGTTGGGAAAAATTACTTTATATCTATCTTTGAGAAATTTTTTTTCCATTTATTATGTAAGAGTAAAATTACACCAAAGAGATGGCGGCAATAATATCTTCCAATTATTATTATGGAAGATTCGAGGTGTATTATATTGAATGATGATCATACCGCCAAATGCATTTATAGCTAGTTTTGATTTATGGCATTATGATCGAGGATAAACATAATTGCAGATTCGATACTATGGCATTTGCTATAACTATTATTATTGTTACTTTGTTATTTTTTGAGCATGCGTAAAAAAAACTTAAATTGACATAAATAATGTGACTAAGATATTTATCTTAATTTTATCAAATGTTTTGAGAAATTATCACGTTGTGTAAACGTTATGCTAATTGAAGAAAAAATTACAGTGGAAATAATTTCCTTTTTTTAATGGTGCTTTGGTTATTCTCTTTGTTATGAGCTATAAATATTTTTAAATATTATGTAAGAAAAAAAAAATTGTTACAATTTTTAATGTAAATTTTCACATTTATTTTCAGATCAGATGAGGAAGAGTCAAGTTCAAATAAGTACAACAGAATGGATGAAGATAATATGCAAGATAAAGAGCGATTTGCAAGGTGAACCATTGTTTTTTTTTGATTGCATTATGTTTAATTTAAATAAAATTATTTTTAGTGAATAACAAGCATTAGTATTAAGGGTCGTTATCAATAATTTGTAGCTTTGGCTTTGGATATATTGATGCCACGTAGACAAAATCAATCAATCAAATTCCTGTTAAGACCCCCTATAGGGGCATTGGACAGAAACAACTCTCTTCCACAAGGCGCGATCCTGAGCATCGGCTTTAAGCTGTTGCTAGGACTTGTTTATTCCTCTGGCCTCCTGCTCAACTGCTCGCTTCCATGTGTTACATGGTCGACTAACCCTACGTCTTCCTTGAGGGCTATAATCCAGAGCCTGTTTTGCGATGTTTCGCTCTGGTTTCCTCAAAGTATGACCCATCCACTGCCACTTTCGCCGTTGAATCTCAATACCTATTTTAGTCTGGCGAGTTGTACTCCAAAGTTCGTCGTTGGAGATTACTTCTGGCCAGAATATTCCTAAAATGCGCCGGAGGCATTGGTTTACGAAAGTCTGTAGTTTCTTGGTAAGTCGAACGGTCACTTTCCACGTAGTACAACCATATAACAACACGGATTTGACGCAAGCGTCAAAAACTCGCAGCTTCGTGCGAAGGGAGATCTCTCTTAACCTCCAGAAAGGGGAAAGGATACCGAAGGCCTGACGAGCTTTATTTAGCCGAGCCTCAACATCCTTTTCGGCTCCGCCGTCCATGCAGACAATGCTTCCGAGATAGCAAAAATCTTGCACCTCTTCCACATCCTGTCCATTAAGAACAATCGGTGTGCTTGCGTTCGAATGATGTGATAATATGCAGCCTTGTCTGACACCCGTTCGCACAGGAAAGCTCTCGGACAGCTCTCCTCTATGCAAGACGCGACACCTTGCATCTTCGTAGGATTCTTTAATCATAGCTATGACCTTATCTGGAATACCTCTCCTACGCAAAGCATTCCATATGTAATCTCGCTTAACGCTGTCGAAAGCCTTCTCGAAGTCCACAAACATGAGATGTAGTGGCGAATCCATTTCGGCTGACTGCTCTAATATTATCCGTAGGGTATTTGTGTGGTCGGTACAAGACGACCCTTTACGGAATCCAGCCTGATAAACTTCGAGAGTGCTCTCGACGACATCACTAATCCTATTGAGAATTACCTTAGCCATAATTTTTGATACGGCAGTAAGTAGCTTTTATAACAATTGAAAAAATCCAAGGTAGCTTATTCCAATAGTAAAGCTTATTGCTTGACGTTTAAGGTAGTCGTCATGGTAATTTTAAAACATTTTGTCTCCGCCAAAAAATGATGTCTATTTCATCTAGTCTACCTCAACTGATATAAAAGAAGAAAAGCTGTGAAGCTAAGATAACAGGCAAATAAGAATTGGGACGGACTTTGCTATATCTGATGTGACGTCATAAACTGCTATAACTAGATGAAGCAAGGAACTCGTGTAGGCCTATTATGAGAATCGAGTCTGCCAAGTGAATGAGTTTTCGGAATTATGAGATTTGAGCAAAATTGTGTGAGTGAGTTTTTCGCGTGATTTGCAAGTGAGTGACTTGCTTTTGCGTATTATCAGACTCAAGCACTTGACGAGATAGTCACATTGAACGTCAAAACATCTCGACTGGTAGTGATTGTTCGAGTTTAATTTTTAAAATATTGGGAGTACAAATTGAAAACCGTCGTTTTTTTCAAAATCACTTTGTCGTGTCTCTTTTGGTACTGTGGTGGTTTCTTCTTCAACGCTCAGCTCAAACGTATCAATTGTAGTCGACAGTGATGGTTTCACTCGGTTTCAACAGCACATGATATACCACAAAAAAAAACTCTCTTCCACCGTGGCGGTGGCCGATCGCCAACGTCCATATCGACTCCACAGCGATCGTCGTCTATACCATCGTCCATTTGACGATGTGTTCCTGACTATCGCCTCGGTCGTCGCCCAATCCTAACTGTCGGCTTTCTCCGAGCCGATGATTAATATGTGTGCGTGTATGTGTGCAGAATTATTATTATCGAGAATAGTGGAAAATTGCGATGTTGTGATGAGCGACTAGCGCTGACATGTAACAATGATACTCAAATTTGGTGGAATGTATTTCGGTAGCAATTATAGTGATGTGAGAAGAAATTAATTTGATCACACCACCCCTTCCATCACCTTCCGCACAAAATAACACAACTTTATAATATGTCGATTTTCTTGGAAATATCAAGTCAAGTGCTCTGTTTTTCAGTGATTTATTTAGTTTTTATTAAAAAATGTTTTGTCCCCACACGCATTCTACCCTCTCCCATATAAACTGCACCATTTCATGAAATACAATATATCATTTTTCTCAGTGCCTAGCCGGTTTTCTTGGAAAGTATAGGGTGGTCCAACCATAATGCACGATGTTAATTGTGAGTCACACCTTAACGTCAAGTTTTTCGCCCAACTTAATTTGACATTTCCTTGTTTCAATGTTTGACAAATTCAACCATGGAGAGGTACACAATTGAGCAGCGCGTTAAGGGTGTTGAAGCCTTTTACGAAAATGGGCGTTCAAATCAAAATGCATTTCGTGCACGCGACGAGGCACACTTTCACCTCAGTGGATTCGTTAACAAGCAGAATTGCCGCATTTGGGCAAATGAGAATCCACGAGTGATTGTTGAAAAGCTGATGCATCCACAAAGAGTGACTGTTTGGTGCGGTTTATGGGCTGGCGGCGTCATCGGGCCGTACTCCTTCGAAAATGAGGACGGCCAAGCAGTTACCGTGAATGGTGTTCGCTATCGCTATCGCTATGGCTCTTTTGCGCGAGAAATTAACATCATGCGTTTTGGTTGGACCACCCTATATAAAAGTTTCTCTATATCGATTTTAGATACCTCTGTAAATATCCCCCACCCTTATTTTCAAGACAATGATATTCCATTAAACGAAATATACTTTTAAAATCAGGTTCCTGATTTTGGAGGAAAATGACGTTCTAAAGTCACTGAAACTTTCATTCCAGCTAGAGTATGATTGGGGTTTACCCGCTGTTATGTTTTAGGTTTAAATTAGATTTTTGGTTGATGAACTAAGTATCCGTTCATCAACCAAAAATCTAATTTAAACCTAAAATAATTAGAGCGATAAATTATATTTCTGTTTTATGATCAAACAATCAAATTCCTGTTAAGACCCCAGACAGAAACAGCTCTCTTGCACGAAGCGCGATCCTTAGCATCGGCGTTTAGCTGTTGGCAAGACTTGTTTATTCCTTTGGTCTTCTGCTCAACTGCTCGCTTCCATTTGCTACATGGTCGACGTCTTCCTTGAGGAATATAACCCTGAGCCTGTTTGGCGATGTTTCACTCTGGCTTCCTCAAAGTGTGACTGATCTACTGCCACTTCAGCCTTTGAATCTCAATACCTATTTTAGTCTGTCCAGTTGTACTCCAAAGTTCATCATTGCAGATCGTTTCTGGCCCGAATATTTATAAAATGCATTGAAGGCATTGGTTCGTGAAAGTTTGTAGTTTCTTGGTAAATTGAACGGTCACTTTCCACGTAGTACAACCATATGACAAAACGGATGTGGCGCATGCATAAAAAAACTCGCAGTTTCGTGCGAAGGTAGATCTCTCTTAACCTCCAGAAAGAAGAAACGATACCGAAGGCCTGAAAAGCTTTATTTAGACGATCCTCAATGTCCTTTTCGGCACCACCGTCCATGCTTCCGAGATAATACAAATCTTGCACCTCTTCCACATCTTGTCCGTTAAGAACAATCGGTTTTACTCACATTTATTTTCAGTCCCGCCTCTTTTTTTTAGAATGCAACGAGCCAACATTTGACTCAAAGTCCGAATGGTTTTGTGCGAGCAAACACACGCCATCAGCATAATCAAGGTGACTGAAGATGTTAAGTAGTCTCCATTGAAGACCTTTACCTTCCCCACCTTCCACCTTCAGGATGGCATTTATTACGCCTTGTCTGACACCTGTTCGCACAAGAAAGCTCTCGGACAGCTCTCCTCTATGCAAAATGCGACACCTTGCATCTTCGTAGGATTCTTTAATCATATCTATAACCTTATCTGGAATACCTCTCTTACGCAAAGCATTCCATTCGTAATCTCGCTCAACGCTGTCGAAGGCCTTCTCAAAGTCCACAAACATGAGAAGTAGTGGCGAACCCACTTCGGCGGATTGCTCCAATATTATCCGTAGGGTATTTGTGTGGTCAGTACACAGACGACCCTTTACGGAACCCAGACTGATAAACTTCGAGAGTGCTAAGTTTTGACCGGCGCCACAACATGCGGACGAGCATTATCATGCAGGAGAATAATTTTGTCGTGTCTGGAGTAGTAATGGGCGCGTTTTTCCTTGAGTGCTCGGCTCAATGTCATTAATTGTGTTCGGTAGAGAGCTCCAGTAATGGTTTCGCCCGATTTAAGCAACAAGCTAATCCCACCAAATACACAACATGAGTTTTTTTTCCATGAATATTCGGTTTGGCTGTCGATGTTGATGCCCAAACTACATCTGAAAATTTCAACATAACCTTCCCTTGGGGCCATCTTTTGTCAAACGGTGGAAACTTATTTCTACTCCTAATAAATTCAAGACTAATATAGGCCTTGTAAGCACCAGCGCTAATTTTAAAGGAAGGAGAAACCACACCAATACGCATTGGACGATTAGTTAAAAAAAAAATATCAGTCCAGGAAATAAGGAAGTCGCCTAAACCAATAGCCTTCAGTTTCGCTAAAATGGCGTTGTGCCATAATCTGTCGAAAACTTTGGTAATGCTTTTGTTCCAACTTTCTGTTAAGGGTGGTTAAAAAGTCACCTGTGGAAGATTTTTTTTTCGGAATCAATTCTGTTTATCATCAATGATATCATTGCTGTTTAAATATTCGTATTCTATAACTTTATAGTTGATAATTGTTTCCATGACCTTCGACTGAAGTGAGGTTATTGCTATTGGGCGATAGTTAACTGGATTAAAGCATTCTTATTTATTTATTTTTTGGAACTGGCAAGATTTAATGAAGATGGGACAGTGCAGAACGATAGGGAAGACGACATGGAGGTTTAGCAAGGGAAGCGCAGCCATTTTTAAGAACAAGGGCATGGAATCCATCTGGACTGGACGATTTGTTAGCATCTAGATTCTTAAGAACTCGGTATACGTTACGCGAACTAACGTTAATTTGTCCTAAGCAAGAATTTAGCGCAGTATACGTTGGAATGTTGGAGTTCGTTAGTATTACAGAAAAGTTGGCAGCAAATTGAGCCGCTAAGATGTTTGTCTTCATATTGGGATCCAAAATAACTTCATTGTTGTAGATGAAAGATGGAATTGACGAGGACGAATTATAGAAACTTTTGCTACCCTTAAGACATCTCAAAATTGTTTATCTCAGTTTTTTGGTCATATATTTCTCGATGTAAGCTGGATTTACGGCAATCTCTTTTTTTAATTACTCCAATTTACTTCAGATGGCAGCTGCTTATAAGCATGGTAAGGTGCCTCTTAAGCCCATATCGCAGTACTACATTAAACCAATCCTTAGAACTGGGTTTGATTGGTTTGTAGCTTTGGGTTATGAAAATTGTCTCATTTACTGCGGAAGAAGCATACTCAACTCCTCTGATGAAGCATATTGACCGATCGAATGAATGATAGAATTGCTTAAAACTTAACTAATCGGTACTTCCGTATTGTCAAACCAACGTTTTTGAAAATGGTGTGATTGGCGGCGAGATGTTGGCAGGGATGCGGGTGGAAATTCAGCAATGGTCGCAGCTTCCGAGCGGAGAGTTAGATTTCGAGTATTTAACTGGGTATAAATTTAGGAAAAGATCAAGGAGATAAGATAAGCCTGTAACGTCAGGGATACGAGAAGACCTGTCTACAATTTGTCATAGGTTAGTCGACGATGCGAATAACTTAACAAATCGGTCGGTTGGAGATGTGATATGCATAACCGTCACGAAAAACTTGTGTCGGAGCGAGCATATATTCAATATTGCTAGTGTTTGGGTGCGCTTGGGCGATCCAAAAAAATTTCCACCCTGGGAATTGCTGATAATCTACAAGTCCTTTATTAGACCGAGGCTCGAATACAACACCCACCTCTGGGCACGCGCTGCGAGAACTACACTCTTCTATCTAGAGCGATAAAACTAAAGGTAGATTCCGAATGCACCTCAACTCTGAATTCGCTCGGATATAGACAAAATTTCAGCGACCTTGACATCTTTTCCCCATTCTCGGGAAATTTCCAATATTTTGCCTCCTCGCTTCTCTCGCCTATGTAACATTCCCACCGTTTCCCACGCGCACAAGTATTTTCTGAGTCCTGTTTTTGGTCGTGTAGCAAAATTCAGATGTTCGTTTGCATACTGTTTTACGCGATTATGAAACACGCTTCCACCCAATTTGTTTCCAAACCCATTAAATATCCAAAAGTTCAAGGCGAATATGACTTAATTCTGCCAAATTATAATTACCTTCTAGCTTCCCTCTTCGCCGGTACAGTGCTTCTTTACAAAAGGGCAATCCTTCCAGTTACGTTGCAAGCTATTATTTGAGCAATCGTCATTTATTATCTTTTCAATGCGAACTGTCACTCGGTGTTTTTTTAAATATCGCCGAGTAACAGCTCGATTAACGGCTCTAGTGGCCACCCACTCGGTCTCTAAGCTTTGGAAAGCAGGGCGTCACGTTGATTCTTCGCAGGACTAAAAGCTCAAATCCAATATATTCAACATGCTCTACGATTCTAGAATAATCGAGCTATTCTCCAAATTTTCTCATTATTAAAAAGCTATTTTGTCCCAAATAAGGTATAAAGTACCCTCATGTCTGACTTAAAAAAGAAACTGCAAACACGATAAAGTTTCGAATAAACTCGAAAAAAGGTGTAAAGTAGATTTTTGATACCTGTGTAAAAGTCAATAACTTGAGCATAAAACCAGGATAAAACATCAGCAAGTAAATGGAAATAAGGCAAAAAAAAAAAGAAACTGTATTACATGTACAAGTGTAATACTACCAAACGCATGCAGAGATATATTTATTTTCACAAAAAAAAATTATATCCCTATAAAAAACATTTTCCTTCACAATTTTGTATGAACCGACGGTAGTATCTTAGTATATCTTAATGCTGAAAGTTCGGTTGCCGGTGCTGCCGAGGTGGATCGCAGATTGGTAAGAAAAAAAGGCTAAAAAAATTCAACAAAAAAAGGAAGGAATCAACAATCCAACAACAACTCGGGAATGTAAAATGGCAAAAAGGGAATAACACACAACTGCACATGTTCCTTCCATAGTATCTATACCTTACCATCGTCATCATCATCATCGTTGCCGTCGTCATGGGTAAACCCATACAGAACTTTGACTCTACGCTCTGTTAAAATGAGATTACAGGCCGGGGCTATCTAGATAAAAATCTGTCTCCCCCGCTGTAATAGAATACAAAGGTACGCGGCTTTTAAAGCCAACAATATAGATCCAAACGTATTAAAGATAACTCGCTCTCTCTCTCTCTCTCTCTTCACGCTATGCACATGTATAAACAAAACCGGTAGCTATACAAAATATATGTAGAAATCCAACATTATCCACCATAACATCAGAAAAGAAAATGATTCATGGAACGATATCTCTCTAGAATATGATGGGATTCAAATAACGATTCTGTGTTCCTTGGCCTGATAATCCAGACTTGATAATCCTGGCGCCATTTTTAACGTCAAATTAAAGACAATCTACACAAAATACAGGAAAAAAAATTGTTATAAATATACGTCTATAATCTCTAACAGAAGTTTTCATCAAAAGATCGATGTATCCAACTAATTGGACAATTTATAAGTTCAGCCAAGGGCAATTATGTCTATTCGTTTCCACTATACGAAACATACTACGGATATTAGGGAAACTCAAGACTACAGTAAATTGGGTGGTTCTTAGCAGAAGCAAAAACCACCAAATTATATATAAATTGTTGTTAGAAAGACCGCCACTATGTGCAATGAATTGTTTTGTAATATGAACGTGTTTGATTAAGGCTCGATGGCTCAACGCAGTACCTAGATTTGAATAGTTTGAATGAAGACTGCAATTATTGGATATGTTAAAATAAAAAAAAAAACCCCAAGTAGTTAATGAATTAGCTTAATTGTTTGGTATATAATTTTGTTTGAGTCTACAATAATATAGTCCAGACATTTTCGAATGATATTTAAGTAAGGGATAACCAATTCAAAATCATGGAACTGGAGAGAAAGATATAAAAAAATTCTTTTTTTCCATTCGGATGTCCAAGACATGAACTTTTTGGCGAATTGTAGTCTCTTCTCTCGATAAACGGCAGTTAATCGGGGTTTCCTTTGAGTTTCTTCCCTGCTACTTCTGGCGAAGTGCGTAAAACACGCGCAATATGACGAGGTGTTACATTAATCTGATGTGTCCTTAATTTGTTTTGCAGATAGCCAATTTGTCGATGCCTCGTGTCGAATTTTGCCTTTGTCACGTAAGGATAATTTCGTCTTGCCCTTTGTTGGGGCCTTAATGCCACAGCCATTGCCTTTTTTCAAGAAATTCTTGATTGCACATTCAGAGCGACCAATTTTACTAGCAATTTGCCTATTGGAGTAATACTGAAAGAAAAGATTTCCGGATTCTACACTGTTACGCTTTATTATTCGTGACGTTTCGGTCTCTGCTGAGACCTTTATCAAACTGTTTGAAAAAATTGCCGGATTCTACACTGTTACGCTTTATTATTCGTGACGTTTCGGTCTCTGCTGAGACCTTTATCAAACTGTATGATAAAGGTCTCAGCAGAGACCGAAACGTCACGAATAATAAAGCGTAACAGTGTAGAATCCGGAAATCTTCTCTTTCATTTCGAAATGCACTGTGAAAACATTCACCAAACCATTGGAGTAATACTATTTTTTCAATTAATTGATAGCAAGCTGATCCGCCTCATCTAAGCGCTTCTCAGAAGGCATTGCTGCAAGAACAATGCTCATACTAAATAATATTGCAAAATATATTGAGCACAAACCTTTAATGAAAATTCTTGGAAAAGGTAGAGTATCGCGAACAATTTTAAAATGCACAAAAATAAATTTTACTAATTTATTATGTGTAAAACCGATAGATTCAGTGGTTTTAAAGCGTGCTGGGTAACATATATTATTAACGATTTTCCACCTGGAAAATGAGAAAAATTGCGTTTTAAAATCTCATTTTTTTAAAACGGTCATTTCATCATTTTCCTCGGTGGAGTTATCATTACAAACACAATAACTTGAACTGAAAGAAAATAAATATTACAAAAACACAACCAGTTTATCATTCCGAGCCTTCCGGAAGGCAAAAAATTCAAATTATTTATCGCGTTTAACTAAGCCCGGACGAATTGAAAGTTCTTATGTACTTCGACTGACAGTTGGATTATTTAGTAATGCCCTACACAAAAATTAATTGGGATCACATAATTTCCCGCCGAGGTTTAATGTTCTTTTGGTTTAACTTAATTTTATAATTTTTTAATAATTTTCTGGAAAATTTAAATCTCTCTTACTCTATCGGTTTTACACATAATAAATTAGTAAAATTCACTTTTATGCATTTTAAAATTGTTCGCGATACGCTTCTTGTACCAAATTCTTTAATGTCATTTAAAACAAAATTTGCAGAAAAACTTTAAATTTCGTGTTCAATGCTCAATTAATCCTCGATGCGCTCATACGAATGTTGCTGCTCATACTGAGCTCCATTCACATTCTTCGCTTATTCTTTGAAAATAGTACCGTTAGTTTCATCAGTTTTATTGTCGGGTATTACTTATTTATAGCAATTGCAAAAATATCTAGATAAAGATTTTCTTAGAAATATTCTACAGTAGAGAGCACAATTGATGATACGCTAGCAGTCCCGCACGGCGTTGCCAGTAACCCGCTGTGGCATGAGAATTAATTCGTATTAAATAAACTTGGTCTTAATGAGAAGCATGGATTCGGCCTCCCCTAACACGCACACTAATACCTGAAAATGAAACTGTAGGTTACTTCTTTCTATGCGTAAGTCTGTTTGGGCACTGCTCAATCATGCGAAACAAAATTTTTTTGTTTTTAAGGAATTTTGTGTGGAGAGTGGTAGAAGTGGGGACGGCATTGAAAAAATTGTTTAACATCATGCAAGAATTATTATCAATATGCTTTATACAAAATTGATGCTTCAAAAATTGGTACTGAAAATATTAAAGTATTAGATTTATTAAAATTGTGCAGTTCGTATGGGAGGTGGTAGAAGGAGTGTGGAAATCTTAATTATTTTTTTTCGGAAATAACTATGAACATCATGCAATTGACATACTTTTCAAGAAAATCTCCATTTTATAAAGTTGAAATTGTGTCATATTGTATGGGAGGGGGGGGGGGGGGGGGGGGGTAGAAGGAGTGAAACTAATCATCTATTTTTTTTGGGTCTTACTAATAATTCTAAATAAGTAGTGCACAATTTCAGCTCGATAAATTTTATACGTGCTGAGTGAATTGTCTTATAGTATTTCATGAGATAGTGCAGTTTGTATTGGAGGTGGTAGAAGGAGTGGGGGGAATTCGAATAATTTTTGTAGTGACGATTGAAATCGTTATAGAAATAAATTCCAGATCAATAGCTTTTATATTTTTCGAGAAAATCCATTTATTCTCATATTCCAAAATTGTGTCATTTTGTGTGAAAGGGGTAGAAGGGGTGCAGCAATTCGGCCCGTTCACGAACTTACATCAGTTCGAACTTGTGGGCCTCTGAGTTCAAATTTTCAGACCTCTGCGTGCTCTAGATTTGTCTGGAGACCACCCATATAGATATATAACGTCTTACAAACATTGTATTTTATTATTGTAGATTTTCAGATGCGCTCATACGAATGCGTACCACTGTAATTGTTTTATATACTCCATTGATATTAATTTGAATCAAAGAAAAGGCTGCCAGTTCCATTGTTCTGATTTCTTAATCGTGACGTTTTGGTCTCTGCTGAGACCTTTATCAAAAAATATATTTAATTGATTTGCTTGAGATAATTATTTAGTCGGAGACTTTTGGGTACGGATTGTTTTTGTCAAAATTTAAGACATTTAGCCAAACCGCCTATAGCTTGTATCCGCTGTCTATCTCGTCTAAATTCCGTGAATGCTTGAATATCTCGATGGCTTCCTCTGGAAATAATAATTCGTCCTGGCAAGAATTTGCAAACCGTAAAAATCAATTGTGTGATCTGTCATTGCATATTCCGTCATCGCTTATGAGGGTATCTAGTTTTTTTCGTGTGTATCGATGATGTTCCTTGAACCTCATCTGAACTGTGCGTACCGTTTCTCCTATCTAGACTTTGTCGCATGAACCGCAAGGTACTTTGCACACTTCTTCGATTTCCAATTCTTTTTTGTTGATTTCCTAAATTTGTGCTAATAGTGGTCACTGCAAAGAATATTGTTGGGTTTTCGGAGGATTTCGGAAGTTCTGCCTACTGTCTACCTACACGTAAATAAAGCTGCAGTTGCTTCTCTGAAACTTTCTCTACGTACCCAGCAAACAAAATAATTCGTTAAAGAATCGTTAATGAATTATATTAACGAGCGATTTGATCGTTAACGAGTGTCGTTAATGATACATTGATGGTTCATCAAGCGAACTAAATGTATTCATTCGTATATGATTTACTTTTAATAATTCATTTATTAATTGTAAGACGCTTACTAGAAACGAGTATATAAGCAAGTATACAACCGTTATCAAACGAATATCGTTTAAACGATAATATTTATGAAATATTAACGATTTTTAAAGAACTGGAATTTTAAAGCCACACAAGAAAGATCGCAGATGGTTTTCGGTTGTTTATGCCATTAAACTTTTTACGGATGCGCTCAAGACAAGCATGCACGCACTCAAGTATGATCATCTGCAAACTGAATCTCTACGTTTTCCATCGTTTGCGTTTGCAATTATTCGAGATATCGACACGAAATCATTTTTGACACTGTCAATGCGCATGGTCAGATGAAAACTGCTTGTCTATAACAAGATCGAAGTCGTGTGACCCTTCCTGTTTACACTATTATTTGGTTTGCTTAAGATTATCATGCAGTTTATTTTATTTCGCATCAGTTCAAGCTCGTTTTAGGATCGTTATATGCGAGCGATCATTAAATTGTTTGCTAGGTATTTGGTTAATAGAAGTTTGTTCTCGGCATTTTGATTATGCCTTGCGGAGTGCTCCTTGCATGAGATCACAGAAGACTTCCTCAAATTTGTCGCTGATTGTTATAGCCAAGTCGCATCCTTGCACCATAAATGCAATGTTTCTGAAAAAATTAACCTACTATCAGGGATCATAAAATTGGGGATTTAACACCTTCCTGCGCAAAACCCTGCTCGGCTTCAATCATGATGGTTTCGGTTTCAATTTCGCGAAGGTCAGCCTTTCGCTGATAAATCTTGTGGAAGTTTCAGCGATTTCCCTTTCGCTAATCACATTGTTTATGCACGCATACAAGAAGTTTTCGAATGAGCCCTGAATGTCCAGCGAGGCGTATAGTTCTGTTTCTTTCTCGAGGATTGATTTCTCAGTAATACTTACAAGCTGGAAAAGTATCGCTTAGGTTTTTAGGTATTGATTCATACGTAGGGGCATATAACTAAGTACTGTTTGAATCAGGCAGTGATTTAGTACCTTCTCTATTGTTGTAGGAGAAAAGGTGTGAGACAGATGGGTCCTTAGAATTTCAGATACGATCCCGATCTTTTGCCTATCTTCGGTATAAATTCCATCTTTGCCTTTCTCAGATAATGGGGAATGTAACCTAAAACGTAGCTCGCTCTGAAGATTTTTAGTTGTTGGGAAAGTAATTCCTCTTGCCAATTCTGTTGAATGGCAAGGAATATTCCATTCATTGCTGGTTACTTGAAGCTGATTACCCACATAATCTTATTGTACGTGAAAATTCGAGAGTCGCAGTGCCAGTTTGAAATCTCAACTAGGCTTTTACGGTGTGCTCAGCTCATTACTTTTGCCCGTCGAAAGAACTTTATGTAGTCTTGCTCCCTTCCGATTTATTTCGACTCCTTAGAAGAATTCTCTCCAAGTCTTTTGTTTAGAGCCTCTTATTTTTGTGTTGTACTCAATGAGGATGGATCTATATGTGTCCCAGTCACCAGTGCATTTTGCCTTGTTAACAAGCTTTCTGAGTTTCACTCTTAATTTTTCACTCCCTCTGTCCCACCACAGTGCGCTTCTGTTGTTTTTTTCTGGTTTTTGGCGGACAACTTCAAAAATATGAGGAAGGGATTGTCTTCTTCAGTTCCTTTGTAGTGTGACTTAGGTTGAAGGAATCACCAATCTTATCTTTCATTGGTTGATGCAAGGCGTTCGCTGGGTTGGGTCTTGTATTTGCCTCAATTTGTCAACTTTGGGAGATCTACTTCTGTTGTCTGGATGTCGAATCTTATACTATATGCCTGGGATCCGATATCGAAGGTTCGTTTGGTAATGCCACTTAGCTATTTCGTTGCCTATTAACTGGCTCGTGATAGTCAAATCAAGAATCTCTTGCCTTACCCAAGCCACAAATGACATACAGGTTCTCTTTACATAAAAATTCTAATAAGTGCTTACCTCTTGTATTAGTATCTATGTTTGTCCATATTGTGTGCATTAGTGTCGCAGCCCAACAGGAGTTGTTTGCTCCATTCTCTACAGTACCTCACTAATCTCGTTACATTCGCAGTTGAAGCATCATTGCTGTCTCATGGAAAGTAAACTGATGTGATCTTCTGTGCGGGTGGGAGCGACTATTGCCGCTAGGAGCTTTATGAATTCTATAAGAGAGCGAAATTTAATGTTCTACCTTACTAAGATACACTCTTAGATTTTATGATTGCGTGTCATATATTACAGTTTCTAGCCGTTATTTGACTACGAATCTGTAATTCCACGGCTCTTGCACTAGTGGTAATCCCAATTCTTCTTTAGTGAAGATAGTCAAAGCAACCTTGACATGGTGGAGATTAACTTGAAATATTCTAATGTTTAACACTGGCTAACTGTGGTCTTCTACTGTCATGATTTGGCTGTGTTCCAGACACAGGTTCACCTTCATCTCTTCTGGAACGCAGTGCTCAACTTCACTGTCGTCTGCCTGGAGCCTTTATTCTCCAGTGCTGGTGATTTTTTGGTCGATTGTAGCTGATCTTTTCTTGGTCTTTTGATCGATGCGAATGGCGAAAATTTCGGGGCTCATGCTCTCAGTCTTGCGGAAATAGGCTCTGACTACATGTGGACGGGGGATGTCTTCACATGTCACCGCAGCGGTTTTGATTTTGTCACAACGTTTTATCGTTGAGATAACGCTTCTTAGTCATCATGACATGTCGCTATCTTTGCAGTAGATTATCATATAACCGGGCATGAAAGTGAATGCCTTCAAATTTCGATTTCACATTGCTGTTTCCGATGAAAATAGCTTTAAGAATATCATCCTGGACAAGTCATCGGGTCTGTGGTAAGCAGTGTACTCGGGAATCCGTTCCCAATACTCGTAATTCCCACATATTCCGCTTCCACTGCTTCGGCATAAGCTGCCGACTCCGCAGTTGGAGTGTTCTCACTGCTTAGCGAAAGAGCTCTGGTGCTTTGACCTTTATTTTAGCGGAAATCGAGTGCGCGTCCGTTGCCTTTTCAGAAGATCGTCCTTGGTGGCCTCTCCGGAATCTTTTCTGCTGAAGTGGCCAGGGTATGGGATTCTAAGTTAGGTACAGCGGTTTGCCCTTCTTGGAAGAACCGAAGGTAGTGCCTAGCTCCTATGTCGCTTAGTCTGTGCCGCAGTGTGTGTGACTCTTCGCCGTGCATTCTTTGCTAGGGGTGCTTTGTCAATGTTCTTACCCTTAGCTACACATTGATATAAGGCCCAGTTGCCTTCAATTCGGTGTGTTTGGTTCTAGACTTATTATGTCCGAGAGGTATGTTTCCTCTTTTTGGTGTATAGTTGAGGAGAAAGTGAAGATTTGCATGAAATAAATTAAGGTAACAGAGCTGAAGACTGATACTATGTGGTAGAAAGCACATTATCTTGGTCAGCAGCTGCTTATTCGGCAGCTAACCGATCCCGTTCGGCCGTTGACTATCCACAAACGCACGTGGTGTCATATTCATAGGCATCCATTTTCCCTCAAATTGTTATGTAGTTTATCCGCCCTATTAAATCTTCAACATTCGATTTTTCGCGAAATTTTAAAAACTGAAATTCTTTCGGTATTTCTTTACGATCCCGTTTTAATCCAAAGTCTTTCTTAGGAGAATATGCGTCCAGAACAAAACTGTTCCTATTAAAATACAACCCCAGTTGAATCTCGTCATTAGACAACATTACGTCCTAAATTTAAACTTTATGGAACAACAGACCACCCGCAGTCAGTGTCGATTTCAAATCTTTAAGATCCGATTCGAATCATCTATACCATGCCCTTAACAATAACAGATTAATTTCTTCAAAGCAAAACTAACTGCAAGGATGGAAGCCACAACTAACCTTTAACCAGTAATTACTTTTATTTTGGTTTTTTTTTTCAATTTATCAAAGATAAAACGAAAATATCCACGCACAAATTGCCAATTACACGTACACCGAAAAAGGATTAGATGTGTCTCGAAGGCATGTTTCTTCTTTTCTCTACATGTAATTTTGTTGTTCTTAGCAATTAAACTTCGATTATATTCGATTTCCTCTTTCCGTTTTCATTAAGATGGAAAGCAAAAGACAAAAGAGAAGAATTGAGGTATTCCTCGAATCTTGTGAAATCGAGACGAAACTTTCCGAGTAAAGTCGATAAAGACAATCATTTCTCGTTCCTTGCTCTTTCGTCCTAAGACCCAATAATTTTCTCTGTCTCTGATTAATAACGACTTTAACTTTTAGCATTTATGTTCGAAAGCGTTGTGTATTGTGAGGGTGTGTACCACTATATCCATATCCTTATAATCGACCGACATACAAACATATACACTACGAAAGTAAACCATCTACTAATTGGAAAAATAAAAACTTTCCGGGGCTAAACTTTCGAGATAAACAACTGTGTAATTGAGTTTTAATGAAATTATGGAAAGGAATAAGTGGAAAGATGTTTTGTCTCGTATACGTGAACCGTGTGGGGGCATGTATTTTCGGGAAAGATGAGTATAGTAGGTTATGCTCTAATGCGAAAGTTCTCTAAACTTTTTTTTGAAAGTTGCAAGGAAACTGAAATAGAATAATTGCGGTGGTAAATCTCTAGAGGTATGAATTGGGGTTTTTGTTTTTAAGGAAGGAGGAAGTTATAATGGGAGATTCTTATAAGTGTATAGCCTATAGAACTTTCAATTCAATAGAAGTTTGTCGTTTACAAGTATAAACGACAAGTTGAGTTGCTTTAGTAATTAGAAAGGAATGTTTCCTTGACATTTGACATTTTCTAACTAGCATTCCCGACGGATGTGTGAAACAATGCTTTCATAATTGATTTAAGTTTAGTATTACTACTTGCTCTACTAAATACAATTGCGAGTATTCGGTAGAGCTGTCCAAATGGAGGTCAATGAAATTTAGACAGTCGTTTTTGCGTGACTAATACGGTTCAATATTAAAATATAATTCTCAACTCAACTAAGACCAAGTTCCGATGTCGAATCGCAAACCGAGAACATCCGGTTTCTAAATTCGACATAGAAAAACTCAATGATGAGAAAGTAGCTGCGAAGAACGTATCAGCCTTAGAGAGGCCCTTCGCGCTGAGGAACCACCCAAACAACAAAGCGCCGGGCACTGATCAAATTTCAGCTGAGCTTCTGAAAGCTGGCGACACCTGCATAGCGCATCTCCTACATATATTAGTCAGGGACATATGGACGCAGGAAACACTTCCTGAAGATTGGCGCAAGAGCATTATATGTCCAATTTATAAAAAAAGTGACAAACTCTGCTGTGAAAACTATCGAGGAGTATCTCTGTTGTGTACGTCGTATAAGATTTTGACGAAAATTCTAAGAGAATTAAGCCCTATGCTGACAAAGTAATTGGTGAATACCAAGGCGGATTTAGAGCTGTACGATCAACCCCGGATCAGATATTCTCAGTTAAAGAGGTGCTGGAAATATAATATTGATGTGCACCAGATATTTGTTGACTTCAAGCAAGCATACGACAGTATCGACAGGCGCGCACTGTATAAAAACATGTTGGAGTTTGGAGTCCCACCGAAATTGGTTCGGCTTACAAGAATGACAATGACCGAGTCTGTGGCACGAGTCAGAGTAGAAAATGATCTGACTTCCAGTTTTAAAACAGACAACGGCCTTAAGCAAGATGACGGCCTCGTACCAATGCTTTTCAACTTGATACTCGAATGTGTTGTTCGAGAACTTCCCGTTGACACCAAGGGAACACTATGTTTCAAATCCACACAACTAGTAGCATATGCCGACGATATAGATATCCTCACAAGATCTCTGGAGAGTGCTAAGGAGATATTTGTAAACCTTGACTCGGTAGCAAGGAAAGTTGGACTACGTATTAATGAAATCAAAACAAAAATTATGACAAACTAGAAAACGTAGACAACTTTATATACCTACAGGCGAACCTATCGAAGGATGGAAGCGAATCCATCGAAATCAAAAGAAGGATAATGATAGCAATCCAGACGTATTACTCGATACTTCCAATAATTAGAAACAAGAACGTACACAGAAAAACAAAACTTAAGCTATATAAAACGATTATAAAACCTGTGTTATGCTATGGCAGTGAAACGCGGGCTTTAACTCAGATGTCCGAAGAACTATTTAACGCCTTTGAAAGAAAAGTCATCAGAAGAATCTTCGGACCTGTGAGGGAAGACTCGATCTGAAGATTACGATACAATGGAGAATTGTATGCCATCTTCGACAATCCAGAAGTGTCAACCCTCATAAAATTTAAGAAGTTACAATGGGCTGGTCATGTGAAGCGGATGGATGACGGAAGAATTCCCAAACGCACACTAAAAGGGAAAGTCAATGGACAAAGATCGTTCGGATATCCACGGAAGCGCTGGGAGGATTCGATTGACGCAAACAGAAAATCACTGCTAAGATATTCTTACTGGAGGACGCGATCACTGAACCGAGATGAATGGAGGCAAAGCATTCAGGAGGCCAAAGTACAATTTAGGCTGTAGCGCCATCGTAAGTAAGTAAGTAAGTAATTCTTAACTCTTATCTTAGTCTAGTCCCCGGACAAGTCGAACGCGTTTTCTCTTATCTGATTGCCAATTGAAGAAGTTTTTTTTTTTAATTACTTTTTATGACCACTAAGTGTAGACGAAACAAAACAGCGGTACTGCTACTGCACCTTGCACCTTGCTGGACGATATGACCACGCCAGCCCGAACTTATCGAATAAAAGAAAGAAAACAAATCTTTAAAACAACAAAACCCGGTTTGTTAGGTTAGGTTAAAATGTCAACTTCCTTCCGGAACATAAGAACTCAACTAAATAAACCTAACCCAATCAAACTACATTAAATTCCAACCAACCACTATAAAAGCAGCTAATTCTCCCCCTTTAACTTTATCGTACCGCCAACCTGAAAATTTCATTATATGAACATATTAAATTTACATACTACTAACTCCATCAGACCCACATCATCGGAATTTACTAAGACCTTCCACCAATTACCCACAATCAAAGAACTACCCAACGCATTTTCTCAATAGCTCAGGAAGCTTAAAGATTCTTGCCAAAACGGATCCATTCGTGGCGTAGTGCTCAGCATGCTTGCTTCTCAGTCAATAGGTCGTGGGTTCGATTCCCACTCCAGACAGGATTTTTTTTAAGCGCAAATTTTTCAGTTGCTACTGGTGATAAAAAATTATTCGCAATAAAATGGGGAAACGGTGTAAAAGTGAAACTCAGTAGATGGTTTCTGTTCGCTTTCTATCATTCAGTCCCCCATAACATCTGCAAATATTTGTCAGTAAACAGCCAGTACAACTGAGCAATATACCAGCTTCACTCGTTACGGTCGTTTTCACTCCCCTTCCCCAACCTTCCCAATCCCGTTCCTTCCCTTCATGACTGTGTTTGTGCATTGCACATAAAGGCCGAAATTGCCTATAACACAGGTCATTCTGTAAAAAAAAAAATGTGCACTTAATCTACTCGTATGTCCGTCTCTAATTGCTAATAAATAAACAACCCAAACAATTATACCTTCCTCTCAATTATACATAACATCGCAGCATTTCATAATTCTACTATAGAACATTTTTTAAATAATATCAGCTGCTATATTATACTACTCCGCACATTGTCATAATGCAGGAAACGAAGGTCCTAGAGAAAAATAGGCGCAAAAGTTTCTAAAATCTTACAAAAACAATCGAAGCGGTATATGTTTAGAGATGGTATGCTATTTCACATACCTGCGATTTTTTCACTGCTATTTGAAAAGAGCAATCGCATATTGCGATTCAAAATTTAAAAGAGCTGCGATTAGAAGAGCAGAGCAAATGCACACTGCTTACGTTCTATCACCAATAAAATTGCCGCAATGATCATCGCTACAAATTCCAGAGTTTTTGTTCGCACTCGCATATTAGCCCCCCCACGCATTCCACATCGATCGCTAAGCAATCGTAATTTTCCTACATCTATCAATCAGGCAAGACTCAATCTCATAGCTCAGCATAGTGAACACTTTCCCCATTTCCCCCTGGGAATGAAAAGGTTTTCTTTTACTATCCAATGTACGAAAAAATCGCATGGCATATATACAACCGCATCGCATATATACAAATAAAAGCCAAATAACAAAAAAAAAAAAAAACCGGTCATAGAAAACCAAAACAAAAGGGTCTTTTGTTTTGTTTTTTTACACGACACTACCTCATCCCGAAACCCATGGAAGTCGAATTTTACCCAAGTCCCACCGCTAAATATCAATCGCGCGAAGAAAGAGCTTGAACGTCATTATTGCGATTGCTCTCGATTGCTCTTTCGTTGCTGTTATATCGCTTGAACGTTGTTATTCCGATTGCTCTCGATTGCTCTTTCGTTGCTGTTATATCGCTTGAACGTTGTTATTCCGATTGCTCTCGATTGCTCTTTCGTTGCTGCTATATCGCTTGAACGTTGTTATTCCGATTGCTCTCGATTGCTCTCGACTGCTCTTTCGTTGCTGTTATATCGCTTGAACGTTGTTATTCCGATTGCTCTCGATTGCTCTCGACTGCTCTTTCGTTGCTGTTATATCGCTTGCGATCAGCGATATATCAGCTCTGTGATATTAAAGACTATCAATCATATAAGCTATCCCAAACCTATATTTGGTGATTGATATTGACACTGAGAGCACGAGCAGTGTCTGCTCTCAGTGATGTTGCTTTAGACTAATGAATGAATGAATTGGAACTATGTAGATGAAACGATTGCGATTTGATAAGGGATTTGTTTAGCGATATTTTGATCGGTGGGATCTGATCTGATAGGTGAGGTGTGGAACGTCCGATGATAAGGGATTTGTTTAGCGATATTTTGATCGGTGGGATCTGATCTGATAGGTTAGGTGTGGAACGTCCGATGATAAGGGATTTGCTTAGCGATATTTTGATCGGTGAGATCTGATCTGATAGGTGAGGTGTGGAACGTCCGATGATAAGGGATTTGTTTAGCGATATTTTGAACGGTGGGATCTGATCTGATAGGTGAGGTGTGGAACGTCCGATGATAAGGGATTTTTTTAGCGATATTTTGATCGGTGAGATCTGATCTGATAGGTGAGGTGTGGAACGTCCGATGATAAGGAATTTTTTTAGCGATATTTTGAACGGTGGGATCTGATCTTATAGGTGAGGTGTGGAACGTCCGATGATTAGGGATTTGTTTAGCGATATTTTGATCGGTGAGATCTGATCTGATAGGTGAGGTGTGGCACGTCCGATGATAAGGGATTTGTTTAGCGATATTTTGGTCGGTGGGATCTGATCTGATAGGTGAGGTGTGGAACGTCCGAAGTGGTCAATGATGCGCTTTGCTAGAGTTTTTTTGGCGGTTTTTGTTCTGAGTTTCGATCTGGTCGGTTGGTAGGACATGTTGCGGCTATCGCAAGTTTCGCCGATTTATGTTGCAGTCCACCATGTCGATAAGAGCTTTACGTTCTTTATGATGAAATTGCTTGTGTGAGGTAATGTGTGGAAAAAGTAAACAGTAGACCCTTTTGGTTTGGTTTTCTATGACCGGGTGTTTTTTTTTTATTTGACTTGTATATATGCGATGCGATCGATGACCGGGTGTTTTTTATACTCTAGATGAAATCTGAGAGTATTATAAGTTTGCTCTGGAGTGTGTAACGCCAAGAAATAAGGCGCGGAGAAAAAAATGATGAATACAGAAATTAATATTATCACTCAAAAATCTCAAAACCGGATGTCCGTCCGTCCGTTCGCTCTCTAGCTTGAGAACGCGTTGAGCTGGAAAGCTCAAATTTCGTACACGTCGTTTTTTACAAAAAAGTAAGGTCAAGTTCGTGAACGGGCCAAATCGCTCCACCCCTTCTACCCCCTCCCATACAAAATGACACAAATGCGCAATTTAACAATAAACGGATTTGCTCGAAAAGTATAAAAGCTATTGGCTTGAAATTTGTAATATATTACTTTTATGATAATATCAATCTACCGTAAAAAAATTATGCGTGTCCTCCCCCTCCTTCTACCCCCTCCCATACAAACTGCACTTGTCATGAATTACTCTAAGCCAAATTACACAGTGCGTATAAAATTTACCGGGCTGAAATTGTGCACCAAATATTTATTTAAAATTATTAGTAAGGCCAAAAAAAATTGGACGATTAGCTTCACCCCTTCTACCCTCTCCCATACAAAATGACACAATTGCGCAATTTGACAATAAACGGATTTGTTCGAAAAGTATAAAAGCTATTAGCCTGAAATTTTGAATATATTACTTTTCTGATAATATCAATCTACCGTAAGAAAATTATGCGTGTCGTCCCCCTCCTTCTACCACCTCTCATACAAACTGTACTTGTCATGAATTACTCTAAGCCAATTTACACAGTGCGTATAAAATTTACCGGGCTGAAATTGTGCACCAAATATTTATTTAAAATTTTTAGTAAGGCCAAAAAAAGTTAGACGATTAGCTTCACCCCTTCTACCCCCTCCCATACAAAATGACACAATTTCGCAATTTGATATTAAATGGATTTACTCAAAAAGTATAAAAGCTATTAATCTGAATTTTGGGATATATTACTTTTAGAACAACCTAAATCTAGAGTTGAAAAATTATTTGCGTCCTCCCTCTCCTTCCACCCCCTCCCATACAAACTACATTTTTTCATGAAATGCTCTATGACGATTTTCTCAGAACATATAACATTTATTGAGCTTATATTTTGTAATAAATACTTAATTAGTATTATCACTAAAATCAGAAAAAAATATTTGATTAGCTTCACTGCTTCTACCCCCTCCCATACAATATGACACTGTTTCACAACTTCACAAAAAATCTATTTGCTTGAAAAGTATGAATGTTACTAGTCTAAAATTTAAGAGATGTCTATTTTATGATATTCTTAGTAATTTCTGAAAAAATCACTAAAATCCCCCCACTCTATCTACCACCTCCCATACAAACTGCACATTTTCACTAAATCTAACACACTAATTTTCTCAGCTCATATTCAATTTTTTGAGTAAGCATTTTGTATAAAACATTTTTATAGCTACTTTAGCATTATAGGGAAAAAATTAGTTCAATGCTATCACCCCTTCTAACACTCCCCATACAAAATTTCTTGGGATCACAAAAAATTCTATTTCATCTAGAGTATCGTAAGATTGCGCTTTACGCGTAATCGTAGCCCTGTTATGTTTTTATTTGGCTTGTGTATATGAAATGCGATTGACATTTTTGCCATCCTGACTCCATTGCGCTCGATCGTTTTTTCGTACATTGGATAGTAAAAGAAAACCTTTTCATTCCTAGGAGGAAATGGGGGAAGTGTTCACTATGCGCACTGAGCTGGTGGTACTGAGAGATTGGGTCTGCCTGATTGTTAGATGCAGGATTTCGCAGAAAATTACTATTTTGTCTCTTTTTTTTTAATTGCGCACTAGCATGGATAATAGAGGTGGAAAAATCACTGCTATTGGAAGAGCTGCTCTTTTTCACAGATATTGAAAAAGAGCAATCGCAGTGGATCACTGCGATTGGAAAAGAGCAGATTTTGCCATCCCTATATATGTTATTATAGATCATAAATCAATTACTGCCGCAACCATTTCACTTACATCGAATATACTTTCGAACGCCATATCTACACTAACTGAAACTCGACTATCCTTCCTTAATAGCTAGATTGAATATGACACCCATCTTGAAACGAAAGTTTATAAGCCATTTCTTGAAGTTCGGAAACAGGAAAAACTCACAGGGGATCAAATCTGAAGAATACGGTGGATGAGAAAGCAAGCCGAAGCGAATTCGCAATTTCAAGGTCACAATTGCCGATGGTTAATCCGGATGGAGTGATGGAGAAACAATATTTCTTAGCGTTTTCTCGTTCAATTAGCTCAATAATAATATAGAAGTTTGCTAGGGGTCAGAGGAAGTGTTTGCATTCGATTTCTATTCACTGTTTTGACTGTTCCTTAGTGTCAGGTGTGTAGTGATGGATACAAATGTCTTCAGCAGTTTTAATCGAAACTGAAATTCCTGCGGGTTAGTACAATAGCATATTTGCGTTTTTGATAAACTGTTCTCAAACGAGGTATCCAACGCGCGGTGTGCTTTTTCATGTTTAAAAGTGCATGTAAAATATGTCCAATTCGATTTTTTTAAATTTTTAGTATCTCAACTATTTTACGCAACTTCACTCACTTAAAACAATATCGTAGACTTTATAGATGATTTCTTCAAAGCTCACCTCTTTTAGTTGACCTAAACGTTGTTCATTCTTTGTGAAGGTACGACCACGTTGAAATTCATTTACCCAATAATATATGTATAAATAATATTATAAATGATTGTGCTGATGTACCATAAACTCTATCCAACTCTGCATTGATATCGATCAGTATCTTAAGAAGTGTTTGATGTGGTACGAAATTTTTCTTTATCAATTTTCTTAAAAAAGCAGAAGTTCAAATGATTAACAATAAAACTAAAAGTCAGAATGGGCTCAAATTTTGACAGACTTCCTAAAAAATATTTTATTTTCAATATCTGTTAGGGTTTTTGTGCTTATGGTGCTATTTAGCAGCTACACTCCACGACAGCTGTTTATGACCAACCCAATTTTTCTAAGAACTCCATAATTACGTAGTAAAATTCAATGATCTGCTTTGTCATTTTATTGCTTAGGTAAAGTAAGTTCTTGACGCATCTAAATTAAAATTATTCTCTTTCGCTACCTGCCAACAGAAATTTAATTCCCTGAAATAGTATTCAAAAGCGCGAGAACTGTTTATGATCATCAGTGATCAGTTCAATTTCGTTATTTCTGGCGGATAGACGTGTTTAAAGAGGAAATTTTCGGGTTGTTGTAATTCTTTGTAAGTTTGTGCATGAACAGTTTTTTAGAAAGATTTAAATATTATTGAAATGGGAGAAGGAACAACTTTAACGGCTTTCGAAATTGGTCAAATTAAAATATTGAAGGATACAGGCTGCTCAACTAGAGAAATTGGAAGAAAACTGGGGAGAAGTCATGGCGTGATTGTGAATTACCTGCGCGATCCGGAAAATTATGGGAAAAAAAGAGAAAGGGGGAATTAAAACTGCAACAACGGAAAGTGAACGCCTCAGTTTATTGAGACTTGCATCCAATGAACCACTCACAGCGAGAGAAATAGCAAACAGCGCAGGAACATCTGCTAGCTTAAGGACAGTACAACGAATTTTAAAAGAATGCCCACATTTAAAACGAATGAAAATGGCAAGAAATCCAGTTTTAAAGGAGATTCACCAAGAACAGCGTTTGGTCGAAAATATATGGATTGGACAACAGAACGGCAAAAAGTCATTTTTACTGACGAAAAGCGTTTCTGTCTTGATGGTCCTGATGGTTATTCTTTCTATTTTCACGATACGCGAAAATAAAAGCGATTTCTCTCACGACGACAGAAAGCATTTGGTTCCGTAATGGTATGGGGCGCTGTGTCCCACAACGACGTGGCCGATTTAGGAGTCCTTGATGGGAAAAAAACGCTCAAAACTATTAGGAGCTTTTAATGCAGGAGAAGATTAAAATTACGGAAGTTATGGAGAGTACTAATTGGATTTATCGGCAGGACAACGCCACCATACATACTGCGAAGCAGTTGTTTTTAGAAGAAAATCTTCGTGTGGACTGGCCAGCGTTATCTCCCGATCTGAATATCATCGAGAATTCGTGGGTATACTTATCTCGACGTGTGTACGCAAACAGCAAGCAGTACAACAGCAGATCATCCCTTATTGGAGGAATAAAGAGAGAATGGAGGAATATTCCTTTGGACTACGTTCAAAAATTATACAGCTCAGTTCCCAGTCGAATTTTTGAGACAATACAAAACAATGGAAAACACACTCACTATTACAAAATAAATTTATTATAAATTGTTTTATTTGTCTTATTTTTTTCCGTAATTTTCATGTGGTCATAAACAGTCGTCGCGCCTTTGAATACTATTTCAGGCAATCAAATTTGTGCTGAAAGGTAGCGAAAGAGAATAATTTTAATTTTGGTGCGTTACTAACTTACTCCACCTAACCAATAAAATGACAAAGGAAATCATTAAATTTTACATAATAATTATGGAATTCTTAGAAAAATTGGGTTGGTCATAAACAGTTGTCGCCGAGTGTATTTACCTTACTTATCAGCTGGCCCTCGTGGAAGAATTCTTAGAACGGGGCTGTTAAGTGGACTAGTCTCGGTGCTCGTTGACGGGTGCACTTTTTCTGGCAACAAGGTCGAGGCCCTTGGTAGTTGCAAAAAGTACAAATGTCCCACCTCAATCGTCGCAATCCGTTAATCCAAATTAAAGCCGGAGACAGTCTTAAAATTTTAGAAACCTCATCAGAATAAACCAACTGCATAACTATTCATACAGCGAAGTCGCTTTTAGAAGGCATTCACTACGGGATAATATTAGTTGAAATTTTTTGTCTAGCATACTGAAACAAATTTGCAAAGCTCAGTGAATACCATTAGTGCCTTTGGAACCAGTGCTTTGAACAGAAAGAGGGGAAATGCCAATTGAGATAACTCTTAATAATCACCAAAAACATATTGAACTCAAAAATGCCTCATTCTTTCTGCTAGTACTTCACCTAACTCTCCTTGTATCATCCCAGCAGGAAATTCTCTGCGCAGACTGGTAAATAATGTAGATGTGTAGTTCACGAACGAACTAGTTAAATTGAGCTGCTCATATTGATGAACTAATCGAACTATTCATTAATGCTCACGTTTAGTTCGAAATGAGCTGGTAGTGAGCTGACTGCGTACTCGGTTGATAACTAAGCACTCGGCAAAATTCGTTAATCAGTATATCTTGATAATTGCAAGGTCCATTAATAATATAAGATATCCCAAGCCTATGGAAGAAATTTTACCTACCTAACAGCTAAGCAATTCAATCGCGGCCGTTGCTTTGAACTTAGAAATCTTTTACATCAATCTCAACAAATTGCAATGGGTAACATTTCTTCCGTAGGCTTGGGATATCTTACAGTATTGATAGTCTTTGATAATAGTTTTACTTTATTATTCTAATAATAAAGTATTGTGATCGACACAAGAAAAAAGAAAATTTGCTACCCTGAAATTTTTTTTTTTCGCGTTTCATGATTAAATTAGCCTAAAAATGCAAAAAAAAAATCCGTCCGCCGTAAGCCGTACATATGGACTCATATATCCGAGACCGTTAAAGGTAGAATGTTCGTTTTTGGGTGGATTGTTGATTCGGTAAGTGAGCTCTATTTTCTAAATTTTGGGGGGTTAGGTGGAAGGAGGAGGCGGGGGAGAGAAAAAGTTGAAAACTACACTTGCTAATATCTCCACCACGAATGCAGATAGAAAGATGAAAATCAGTATAGATATAGAGAAAGTTGTGGGACAAAATTTAAAAATAATTTAATTTTTTTATCCATTGGCGTCCGAAAAGGGGGGGCTAAAAACAAATTTTCGGCCGAATTGTTTTTTCAAATGATTATATCTTCGAAATTACTTATCGTAAAAAAATCATATTTTGGGACCATCAAGGTGGCATATAGTGTCATCGGAATCAACTTAGAGAGTGGCTAATTATTGTAAGGGGGAGGGTCAGGGGGTGCAAAGAAAAACACTTACAAATGAATATCTCAACTATCTCTTAAGCTATGTCATTCAAACTTAAAACGTATATTAAGCTATACTAGGAAAATACAAAAAAATTTAACATGTTGAAATAATAGTAGTGGGGGGAATTGGGAAGCATTTAAAAAATGCCGCACTTTTCAAAATTACAAATCCTTATATCTCAAAAAAGAGTACAGATATCAAATCGAAAATTTGTCAGATTGTAGAACTACATAATGGTTAATTTTGGTAAATTTTAAGTTGGGAGGTGTAAGGGGAGGGAGGTGATAAGCAAAAATGTCGAAAATTTTGAGTAATTTTCTTAGGACTCTGGTGAAAGTTACAAAATTTAAATTTTGCATGTGGATACGTCTATTTAATGTACATAGAAAAATAATAATAACTTGATCCATAATTGTTATAAACCGACCCCCCCGGTCTAACGTGCACAAGATGTTTCATATGCATTGAAAAAAACACATAAACTGAAAATTTTTGAGTGAAATTTTAAGGTGGAAACTTGAAAATTTGCGAAATGCATTTTAAAAAAAACCCTAAATATACGAAATATTAACTGGTCAAAAACCTTTAAAACTTCTACCCCCTCCCATACAAAAGTTTTTTTTCGACCATTTTTAAGAAATCAATTATAACCTAACTATTAAAAGCTATCAATTTGAAAATTTGCATAAAAACTTATAAAAATAATTCGAATGAATTTGTTTTAAAAGTTTTGAAATCGCGCTTGCCCTTCTACCCCTTCCCATACAAAACTATGATTTCGACCAATTTCATTAAATCAACTAATAACCAACAAACTAAAAGCTACGAACTTGAAATTTTATACAAGCACCTTACAAGAGAATCGAAATAAAACTACATATCACATTTTACGATTCCCCTACCTTCTCTACCCCCTCCCATACAAATGTTCGGTTTCGTGAATTTAAAATACACCGAATTTTATGAAAATTCTATGCAACTTCGTCTATGAAACACATTCTATACAGAGAATATTGGACGTGATTCAAGCAATCAATTAAAAAGCTATTAACATCCACCCACCCTTCCTATTACCCCTCCTCCTCCCCTCATAAAAACCCAAACTTGCAGAAACGAATGAAATATTGTTAAATTGACAACAGCCCTGCCCAAGAACTCCCTTTCACTTAGTCTTCCGTAACCACTCTAACCTGCATATTGACTTTCCACTCATCCGCAACTTGTCCCAAGAATAATAAAGTTTCGCCCGACTTGTTGGCAGTTTATTTCAAATCCAGTTGAGTGGTGTATTTTGTAAAAATTGCATAAGATAGTGTACTCTACTTTCGCCTTTACTTGTCGAACATTTTGTAACAATTTCAACTTACGGAACCAAACATCGTAAAGAAATATGAAAATCATCTTCAATTATAAAATTCTACATTTTATTTAGCTTTATAAAATTATTTTTTTTTTGCCATTATTAAATTTTGATCGCTAATCACAAAACTCCGAAGAAAATAATGCATTCTAAATTTATTACTAATCATTTTCCATTTTCTATCACGGGGTATATGTATATGCATGTATGTAGTAAAATCATTGGGCTTGTACATTTTCTACACAATATTTTTTCCCACGATACAAAAAGGCGCCATAACTAAACCTAGAATTCTTCCAAAGTCCTATACTTCCGTAACTATCGTATCTCTGCAAAAAGCTAAAGATATATCTACACTTACTTGTAGAGAGTTCGGTATGTTTTTATGTTGTTACCGATTTATGGAAGTTTTATGGAGCTCGTTCTCATCTCAGAAGACTCTTCTTTATCGAAGGGAAAACTTGTTTCATGCTGCTGCTGCGGTATATCCGAACTCGAGAAGCAAAACCTTGGGAAGAAGACACATTATTCTATACAAGAAATCTTTTAAAGCGAATAAGAACGAAAAATAGACATGGAGGTAAAATATAAACCTAACCATTTTCTAGACACATACCTACAATTTATCTTCATTGTTATAAATGATTATATATGTCTGCAATAGAAGACTAACAATTGATTTTAAATTTAATTATATTCCTTGTTTTCTCGCTATACATAGGTATATAAATGTTGAGAATTCTATGATACTTATGTAATTTTCGTTTTACTTATTATTTATTTGTATTTTCGCTTGTTGTTTTACAGTCGAGAAAACCATTGCGAAATCGAAAGAAGACGAAGGAACAAGATGACTGCCTACATAACAGAATTATCGGATATGGTACCTACATGCAGTGCATTAGCTAGGAAGCCGGATAAGCTGACAATACTTCGCATGGCTGTAGCCCATATGAATGCCTTAAGAGGTAAGAATACTATTTGATAATAATTGGAATTAATTAATTTTTTTTTTTAGTATTTTTAAGGCTGTAAATTTGTTTATTTATGGAATTTATGCAACTTTCACATCTTAAATTTAAACAATATCACATACAAATTAGAACAAATATCTAATTTTGTGGCGAAATTTCAATTCTGCTTTCGCTCTGAAAAACTCGGAATCTACTGTAAGCTTATAATGAGCTTTATTGTAGTAGGACTCAATAAGGATTTTCTATTTCATTTAACAAATTCTTCGAAATGCGTAAAAGTAATTTCACAACAAGAACAAAGATTAGATTACAAAAAAAAAAGATAAATTTTTCAACATTCTCCAAATATTCGTTTCCTTGAGCTCCGTCCAAAAGTGTGTCGTCCTATAAAAATGTTCTCTTATAAATTTACAACCCCAAAAGGCTCCGTCTGTCAGGTCTGTAAGAAACATAAATATGTACCTACTTCTTCCTGGCCATAATTTTCCAGTCAACATGATAAAACCTTCCGATCCGAGAAGGAGCCAAAATGAAACAGGACTTCATGCTCCCCATAAGTTAAGCTGAAATGAATTAAAGGAAATCATGAGAAAATTCGCATCAGATAAAAATTCTCATCGTATAATTAACATAGGCGCTAGATATGCGAGAGTATAAATCGTTTTATACAGAGCGAGAAAAAAAGCCTGCCGAAACATTAAAATCTAGTATACAAAAGTATACTTGGGAGCCAGTACTACTGTGATATCAAAATGATTTATGTTTAATGGGGGTGGTTGTGAAGGTGGCAGAGAGTGAAAGGAGGCGCTCGGGTATTAGAATGAATATAAACCTACCGAAAAAGCAAAAAAAAAAAAATACGCTTAAACGCGAAAATTCTCATGAAGATGTGCGGGAGTTGAACGAAAAAAAATTGAACGAAAAACAAGAACATGCTGACTCCCATCACACTTTATGGAGATATGAGCTGAGGGTATTGCAAGAAAAAAAAATGGAAAAGAAAAAAATATATATATAAACGAACTGAAACACTCATAGAAAATAAAATTTATTCCTAGAGACAGCGAAAGAAAGAAATTTATATTATGAAGAAGCAAGAACGAAATAGCTCAATATCATTAACTATTTCGTGCTTTAAAATTTTTTGGAGAGAAGCGTACTGCAAAATTTGTTTCTTACTGTGCTCTGCTCTTCTTCGTTAATAGCATTACTGGTGTTTTTTTTACTTCTATTAATGTTTAAAGGTAACGACATCCATTAAGCAAAGTACTCGCGCGTTAATTACATGACATTCCTGTTAATGAAATGGAATGGAATCCCGCAGATATTTTTCTTAAAATAAAATAAAACGAAGAACATAAGAGGTAGTGACAAAAAAATATGAAAAATAATTCAATGAAGATTCTTTTCAGATGGTATGGTTGAATAATAATTCGTACGATGAATTTGTATGAAGGGAAGGATTCAAAATAATGTTAATGGAATGTATAATTTTGTTCGGGTGTGAATTGTGGTGTAGCAGCATTAAGATCGTCGCTGATATTCATCACATATGAATGTTAAAACAATAACCTCGGAAAGCCTTGGATTCGACGTATTCAACGCAAACAACCCTTCAATCCAAAAATTGTCCACTCTCTTGGAGCTCGAAATGTGCGATCCTTGTTACAACCTCCAGCTTAAAAATCACTGCTTGAACAAGTAAATAAAACAACATTAATGTAATTCTACTCCAACTAAATTCTTTGGCAATCAGATTTGACATGATGCATGTATACAATCCTTAAAAGAGGAAAACTATCGAAAAGCCGACGCAACTAATGATAAGTTTTGTCGTCGTCGTCGTCGCAGCGCTATAGCCCCTTTCGGGCCATGGCTTTCCGTAGCCGAAGTCTCCAGCGATCTCGGTCCAGTGACCGCGTCCTCCAATTTTGAAATCCGAGCAGCGATGAACAGTCTTCGTCAATAGAGTCGGACCAGCGTTTCCTGGGTTTTCCCTCGAATACCTATTCGAGTTTCGTCCATCCTTTGTACATGGCCAGCCCATTGCAGCTTCCGCAGTCTGATAATCGTGGAAACCTTCGGTTCGTCAAATATATCATACAGCTCACTGTTGTATCTAATTCGCCATCGGTCACCATCACGTTTCGCTCCAATTATTCGTCTCAGGACCCGTCTTTCGAAAGCGTTCAACATATTTGCGGATGCTTGTGTAAGGGTCCATGTTTCGCATCCGTAGCAAAGCACAGGTCTTACTATTGATTTGTAGACTTGGAGTTTGGTCTTCCTGTGTACGCAGCTGGCCTTAAGAATAGCTAAGACTGAATAATACGTTTTATTTGCGAGCTGGATTCGTCTTTTTATTTCGTTCGTTTCATTTCCACTCTTTGTCAATTTTGTGCCTAAATATATGAATTCGTCCACATTTTCCAAATTATATTCGTCAATTGTAATGTTTTGTCTATTGGGGGTCCTTTTCCTTGTTTGTGTCATTATTTTCGTTTTTGTTTCATTGATTTTCAGGCCAACTTCTTTTGCTGCTTGATCGAGGATTAGTAGAATTTCTTTTGCGGATGTGAAAGAGCGTGATAATATGTAGATATCGTCCGCATAACCCACTATCTGGCTGGATTTATAAAGCAGCGTACCTCTTGTGTCAACGGGTAACTTTGTGATGACGTATTCTAAAGCTAGGTTAAAAAGCAGAGGGGCCAGCCCATCACCCTGTTTTAGTCCGACATTTGTGTCAAAGGCATCAATTCGTTGGTTGTTGACTCTGACTTGTGATGTTGTTGATGTCATCGTCATTTTGGTCAGTCGGACTAGTTTTGCTGGGATGCCAAAATGCACCATTATTTTGTACAGTACGTTTCGATCAATACTGTCGTATGCTTGTTTAAAGTCCACAAAAACCTGGTGAACGTCGATGTTGAATTCCCAGCATTTTTGAAGCACTTGCTTGACCGTAAAAAGTTGATCAGTCGTTGATCGACCAGCTCTAAAACCGCCTTGGTACTCCCCAATCACATTGTTGTCAGCGTAAATTTTAATCTTATTTTCTAATAATTTTGTCAGTATCTTATATGACGTGCAAAGTAGTGAGATACCTTTGTAGTTTTCGCACTGCAGTTTGTCTCCCTTTTTGTGGGTAGGGCAAATAATGCATTGGCACCACTCCTCCGGTATTTGCTCCTGATTCCAGATGTACTAAATCACTTTATGGATGGCATTTTGGGTGCAGCTTCCGCCATATTTAATTAATTTCGCTGGAATTTTGTCGATGCCCGGCGCTTTATTGCTTTTCTGGCTTCTGATGGCAAATTCGACTTCTTCCAACGTTGGAGGATCCAGTGGGCATTCGTCGGAGGTTTGGAGACCTATCAGCTCCGATGTTCGGGAGCCGTGTGCGGGATTAAGGAGTTCTTTAAAGTATGACGCCCATCTTTCCTTAATCTGACTATCCTCGGCGATGATAGTGCCATTTCTGTCTTTACAGAGGGTTGTCTTAGGCTGATATCCACGTCTTAGGCTTTTCACTACTTTGTAGGCTTGTCTTGTTTTATTGCTCGCAAGATTGTCATCGATATTTCTCAATTGGTCGTCACAATATTTTCTTTTCTTACATCTAATGACCTTATTTGCTACTCGTCGGAGATTTTCGTATTTTTCTCTCTTCGTTCTGGTATTCCTTTCGAGAAACTGTCTGTACGCCTGATTTTTCTTATCTAACGCATCCTGGCATTCGTCGTCGAACCAGTCATTTCTTTTGCGCCGAGCTTCATACCCAACCACTTGTTCCGCAACGGTCTTTATGGTTGCCTTTATATCCATCCAAACTTGGTTCACAGGCTTCGGTATGTCATCCTGCAGAATCGGAGTGAGCTCTCTTTCAAGTGCTGCTGCGTAATTTTCCGCAACTGACGCCGTTTTGAGCTTTTCGATGTCGAACTTACGAAGAGGGCTGGTCTTTGTTTGATACGCCTTTGACATACGACATCGATATTTGGATTTGACCAAGTAGTGGTCCGAGTCACAATTTGCTCCTCTGAATGTTCGAACGTCAATGATGCTGGAGGCCCATCTCCGCTGGATAAGGACATGGTCTATTTGGTTAAAGGTATTGCCATCTGGTGATGCCCATGTTCTTTTATGGATGCGTCGATGTGGGAAGCATATCGAACTTATAACTATGTCTCTGCTGCATGCAAAGTCTATCAGGCGCTGGCCGTTGTCGTTACTTTCGTCGTGGAGGCTATGTCCTCCAGTTGTTCCACGATGAGTCTCTTCGTTCCCGACCTTAGCGTTGAGGTCGCCAAGTATTATTTTAACGTCGTTTGAGGGCAATGAGTCGAATAGCCTTTCAAGGCTCGTATAAAAGGCATCTTTCGTTTCCTCATCTTTTTCTTCCGTCGGGGCATGTACATTTATTAGCCATATTTTGAAGAATTTCGCTTTGATGCGGATCGCACACATCCGTTCGTTAATTGGCTTGAAGTCGATGACGTGTGATTTGAATTCCCTATCCACAATAAAGGCGACTCCAAATTCACGGCTTCCTGAGGGCTTCCCACTTTTAAAAATTGTGTGCGATCTCATGTCCTGAATCTCGCTACCAGTCCATTTCGTTTCCTGGACTGCCAACACATTTAATTTGTACTGACTGGCCTGTTGTAGTAATTCTTTAACAGCACCAGGTTTGTTTAATGATCTGATATTCCAGGATCCAAAAGCATAGTCCGTTGTACGTTTGCGCGGTCGTTTCTGTTGGTCCAATCCTATCCGAGGCTTCGTCTTGGGTTCCAAAACAATGAAGATTTTTTACGGTGACAGGGGAGTTAACCCTTCGCCCAACCTCCGCTCTGGAGGAGTGTTTATTATTGTTGTTTCCGTTATCAGGCGCGGAAAACTCGCCTTCACCCTCCTACGTTAGCAACTCTTAAGTGACAGTTCCCAGCGGCCACCACGAGGAGGTGTAGGTAGGATTCGGTAGCAGAGCTGACGATGTTCTTACAGTAGGCTTTTCTCGGCTTTTAATACTTTATTGGAAACCAGTAAACCAATGCAGACCCGAGACCTTTTACTACCATTTGGCCACCGATAAGTTTTGTAGTCATCTTTAATCAACTTATGTTTCATTGCCCTCAAATGACACCAAGATAATATTAGGTGACCTCAATGCAAAGGTTGGATTGGGAAGGAACTCTTAGGACTCATAGAGGAAAGTCTGGAGGGCATATAAATAACGATAAGACTGACTTCTAAGTAAGCTCGAAATACTTCCCGCCTTCATAAAAGAACGTGGGCGTCACCCGATCGAAGAACGCATTACCAAATTACATTCGCACAGATAAGAAATCTATCCACACAAGATCACGCAACATGCTCTGATTAACACGCAGAAGAACCAAAAAGAAGCCCTCGTAAAAACGAAACAGGAAGCATAATTAGTGACGCTAAACAGATAAAAATCAGATGCGTAATATTTCCAACAGTTTGATGAACATAAACTCACTTCTGTAAATAACAACCTGATCGAGGCATTTGCTGACGATGAAAACATATTGTACGTTCTAACAATAGAAGAGATTTATTAGATTTTCAAAATATTATTGTAAGCTGAAAGATCTAATCCTACAGCACTGCTTTACCTCGGGATATGTTCTCTAGAGTAGCTCTAGAGTTCCTCGTCCAGTTTCATTTTCTTGCGGAATTGGATTATTTGACCGAGATCCAAATTTAAAATTATGATAGCATTAGTAAAGTGCTACCCAAAGCAATTGCAAATGAAACTCAATGGGGTTAAGAGTTTATATGAAATGAAAATTTATGCGTTTTTCGTCATGGAGGGAAGAATTTATAGGAATAGGAAGGTAGTGGATGTGAAGTAAGAACGAACGTAACGAGGGGCGAGGCTGGTACATTTTTCAGTTGAACTGGCTTCTCTACTTCTAAAATGGCACTACAGCCCAAATTGGGCCTTGGCCTCCTGACCTTCAGGTTCCTTAACATTTTTCATTATTTATTGTGGAAGGGTTGTTAGACCTTCGCACAACCCTCTATCTTCGAATTTTTTACTTTCGTAGATTGAGTTGACTAAGGTATACCCAAGCAGGCAGTGTGCTGGAATTATGCGTCGACCGGGATTTGAGCTCACGACCTTGGCATTGTAGACCAACACGCTACTCACTAGGCTACACCCTAAACCTCGAAACATAGTCAAAGCCACTTTAGCCGAAAGTATTGACATTATTCGTTATATGAAAAATCATCTTACTTTCGACTTGTTTTCAGTATGTGTACCATTGATATTTGTATTAAGTATGACGAAGGAATTTAAAAAATTAAATATGAAGAGGGAAAATAAAGCAATATGTTTTACTTTGGGTCTTTCCAATCAAATTTGTTTAAATTAATTTAATAAAAATTTTGTTTGTTCACAATTGAATTAAAAGAGAGTATGCGAAGTACAGTGGTGAAAATTACAATAAAATAGATAGTTTTCATCAATTCATTATAAGTTGAATAATTATGCATTGATTTAGTGGAATTAATATATTTCCAGTTAATATTTCCTTTACTTATCGCGATGGCAGAGATCAACCACGGAATGTTAATGGATAAATTATCCATGAACGCATTTTTCAATTGCCGAATTATAAACGATCCTGAAAGGCCTTTTTTTCGGATAAATTGTCTGAATATCGGTGCTGCAACGTCGGGATATATTTCTTTCGTAGTTTTTTTTATGCATTGTGCTAAAATATGTTACTTACTGTTACTGGTGAAAAACCTACACAAAGTATAATTTCGTCGGAAAATGTTCTAATTTTCACATAGCATTTTTATTTATTTATTATTTTTTTTATGGCAGCGATTATAATTTAGGCACAGTTAAGCCAGTAAAGGAAGTGAATTAAAATTTAGTGTATTACGGAAATTCGGGTGGAGATAGACGGTTATACCCGTTTGGAAAAACGTTAGCCGATGGATTCCAGAGTCTGGATGTTCGGGAAATGAATGACCGCCTAAATTTCACTGTATGGGAAAATTCAAGTTTGACAGTATGCTCGTGCGCATGTTCCTCTTGACGATTATGTCGTGGAAAAGTATAAAGTGGAGGAATAAGTGCGCATAGTTCCGAACTACATTTACTATGGAAGTAAAGTAAATGCTGAGTACTCCGACATTTCTGCGATGTTTGAGGGAGTCAATAAAAGCCGTAATGGTTTCATCTCCAATAAGTCGGAACGCATGTTTTTGGATTCGATCGAGCAGCGCAAGGTGTGTTTTGGACGCCCAGCCCAAAAATGCGAGGTGTACTCTAAGCGAGGTTGTGAGACGTAAATTAGTTTTTGCTTTTACGAAAATACCTAGACGTTTGGAGGCGTCAAGGGCAACTTCAAAGAAGTGTGACTCCAATCGAGATGGTTATTGAACTTTACGCGTAAAATGATAAAATCGTCGGAAGAGCAGTTGTACGCCATTAAAGGCTGCATTAGAAAACAAAGCTGGAATATCGCGTTTAAGGGAAAGATGACAGGTTTATGTCTTAGCGGCATTGAACTCTACTCTATTTTTCCTGCCCCATTCCAAGATTTAATCGAGATCTGAGTTCAGCGAACGGAATAACTTCCTGCGATAGGAAGCAAAAGAATTGATTTCGCAGCAGAGTCAAATTCATACATGTTATCTAAAGTGCTGCCATCCGCGAAACTATGGATTAGATTGAGAGTAGAAGATAAAAGGCCGTTAAAAATACAAAGAACAGAGTAGGTGATAAGACAGAACCCTGAGGGACACCAGAATTGATTGGGAAGGAGGAAGAAATAACTAATACTACTCGTATAGTGCGTTTGGACAAGAAACTCTCAATCCGGCTTAACGAGAAGACAAACTCTGGCAAAAGCTTTTGCAATGTCAAGCGCAAGAACTTGACCTTCGCTGTATTTATGCAAGCAAGACTTCCAGCGTTTCGTCAGATAGACCAAGAGATCTCTCGTCGACCTTCCAGAACGGAAACCGTATTGGCGATCGTGGATAAGCTTGTGATTGACAGCAGTTTCCATTACTTTGGAGAGCACTGAAGTAATGGCTATTGGGCTGTAGTTAGCAGGGTTCACTTTGCTTCCTTTCTTCGGAATTGGCTTAATATTCGTGACTTTACACAATTGTGAAAAGAACCCAGAAGAGTCGGATAGAAGATAAATATTGCGAAGAGGCTTAGCCAGAGAAGAGGACCACATTTTTAAAGGTAATGGGGAATGCTATCAGGGCCAGCAGACTTGTGAATATTGAGCTATAAATAAATAGCGAAATAGAGATTGGGTTCAATTTATTATTGAAGAGATAAATAACATACATAGTTAACTTTCCACGAGAAACAGTGACTCCTTTGTGTAGTCTTGTTGCTTTGGATTTTCTATGACTTCTTGTAAATGCCTCTTCAAGTCCTTTGAATAGTCTCTTATATTTTTGTCTTACGCTGTGAGGGTGGATCTTGCTGTGTCCCAGTCATCATTGTGTTTTGCCTTGTCTAGAGTTACTGTATAGGAACGTACCTTCTATCAGAGTTTGGATACCAGGTTCAAGCACAGAGCGGGAAATTTTCAAATCGAAGATTTTAGGCCAAGATTACTTTATTTGATGTAATCGATTTTCAGTGTTCAGTTTTACCTTCCTGGGTACCTCAAAAATTCTTCGGGGCTCATGCCCATACTTTTGGGGGAATAGGCTGTAACGACATCTGGAAGGAAGATATCCTCTCATGTCACCGTAGTCAGTTTCGCTTTGTCTCTAGATTTCATCGTCGAAATAACGGTTTTTATACTCTAGACATCTGAGAGTATTATAAGTTTGCTCTAAAGTTTGTAACGCTTGAGGCTTCCGTGGCGTAGTGGGCAGCGTGCTTGCTTCTCAGTCAATAGGTCGTGGGTTCGATTCCCACTCCAGACAGGGGATTTTTTTAAGCACGAATTTTTCAGTTGCTACTGGTGATAAAAAATTATTCGCAATAAAATGGGGAAACGGTGTAAAAGTGAAACAGTGCCACTTTAAGAAGGCCTAGATACTCAGTAGATGGTAAAAAAAAAAAAGGCTCGGAGAAAAAAATGAATGATACAGAAGTTAATATTATCACTCAAAAATCTCAAAACCGGATGTCCGTCCGTCCGTGCGCTCTCTAGCTTGAGAACGCGTTGAGCTAGATAGTTCAACTTTTTTACACGTCGTTTTTGACAAAAAAGTAAGGTCAAGTTCGTGAACGGGCCAAATCGCTCCACCCCTTCTACCCCCTCCCATACAAAATGACACAATTGCGCAATTTGACATTAAACGGATTTGCTCGAAAAGTATAAAAGCTATTGACTTGAATTTTGGAATATGTTACTTTTATGATAATATCAATCTACCGTATAAAAATTATGCATGTCCTCCCCTCCTTCTACCATCTCCCATACAAACTGTACTTGTCATGAATTACTCCAAGCCAATTTACTCAGTGCGTATAAAATTTAGCGGAGTGAAATTGTGCACCAAATATTTATTTAAAATAAGTAATAAAAAATAAAAAGTAAGGCCAAAAAAATTAGATGATTAGCTTCACCCCTTCTACCCCCTCCCATACAAAATGACACAATTTCGCAATTTGACAACAAATGGATTTACTCGAAAAGTATAAAAGCTATTAGTCTGAATTTTGAGATATTCTATTTTCATAATGATATAAATCTACAGTAGAAAAATTATTTGCGTCCTCCTTCTCCTTCCACCCCCTCCCATACAAACTACACTTTTTCATGAAATGCTCTAAGACGATTTTCTCAGAACATATAACATTTATCGAGCTTATATTTTGTAATAAATACTAATTAGTATTACTAAGATCAGAAAAAAATATTTGATTAGCTTCACTGCTTCTACCCCTCCCATACAATATAATACAGTTTCACAACTTCCACAAAAAATCGATTTTATTGAAAAGTATGAATGGCACTAGTCTTAAATTTCTGAAAAAATCACTAAAATCCCCACACTCGTCGAAGATAGCACCTAATCCTCGCACCGCTAAGTCCTCGCCGAAGTAGCTTTGGCGAGGATTTGTAATTGTTTTTAGCTTTTGCTGCCTTGGGTGCTGCAGTGTGATACGGTTTGTAATATTGGAAGTGATTGATCTCACGAGAAATTTCGGTTTTGTCCGTACTTTGCCTCTACCTTCCCCGTTTGTTTACCCATTGGTAGGAGGCCCGCTTGCCTCTCCTTCGGCTCGAGTGATATGCTTTCCTTTTTCAATTGATGTTTGTTTTTGCTTAATTTTTATTCCCTTACTTATTTGGTTCCCACGAGTAGCTAGAGATGGGTAGTCCTCTGTGTAAGTTCCCTGCCTTACTTCAGTAAGGTACGAACCGTTAGGGTATACTCGCAAAGGGCGGTCGGAATCTGAGAGACTCCGTTATATTAACTTCATCTGCTAGGCACGGATCGTGGGACACTTCACGATTTTTGGGCTTTAGAAAGTGGAAATTTGAGGATTTGGAGGAGGAAAATTAAGGTAACAGGACCGAAGGCTATAGGGTAGAAAGTACATTATCTTCATGTGCCGCCTAACTGGCCGCCAAGGGAGTGTTCGTAAGCTTTAAAAACAAAAGCTACTCGTATGACGCACACAAGAAGTAACGCGCCAAGTACTTTCGATAACCAAATGTAAAGACGTGAATAGAAAACCAATGCTGTGAATTTATCGGGAGTGCAAATTGAAACCGCCGTTTCCCAATAGATGGCGCCAACTGTAAAGGCTGATCAACAATTGCGGATCAGAAACGTCACATGGTAAACTTAGGCATCTGTAAACAGCTCCTCATCATTATATTTGTGAAGATTTATCGGCACTATGTACTTTTTTGTGCTCAAATATGTCGAAGTTTGAGCCAACCAAGCGTCATTCGCGCAGTTTTACTTTTTGCCTTCAATTAAAAAAAAAGAAACGGGTCTTGATTGATTTCAACGCTTCAATAGCGGTATTTCGAAGTCGAGAACCGGCATGACAGTGGAGAAGAGGAAATTTTTGTAGTATATCATGAGCTGTTGAAACCGAGTGAAACCATCACGGGAGATCGCTATCGACTACAATTAATGCGTTTGAGTCGAGCTTTGAAGGAGAAACGACCACAATACCAAAAGAGACACGAAAAAGTAATTTCGCTGCATGACAACGCTCGACCACATATTGCTTAGGTTGTGAAAACCTACCCGGAAACACTGAAATGGGACGTCCTACTCCACTCACTGTATTCTCTAGACACCGCCCCTTCCGACTATCGCCTGTTCCGATCGATGACGCATGGCCTGACTGAACAGCACTTCCATTCTTACGAAGAAGCCAAAAATTCGGTCGATTCGTGGATCGGCTCAAAAAAAGAGCAGTTTTTTCGACGCAGAATCCGTATGCTGCTAGAAAGATGGAAACAAGTTCTGGCTAGCGATGGGCATTTCCTTGAATAATAAATATTTAACCATTTGTACTCCCAATATAAGACTATAATAAAAACTGTTTTCTGTAAAAGTAGTAAAATTTGAACATGTATACAGGCACCAGATAAAATCCTTTATGCATTCGATAGAAAGCTAATACTCGTAGGATGAATCTTCGGACCGGCGTGAAAACAATGCGATTTGTATATCATCTTTGAGGAATCTCTAGTCTCATCACAAGACTAAAAAAATGCTGGGAGCATTTAATCAATGAGAAAAACAAATCGCTTTTGAAATTTTTGACATTGAAAACACAGTGGACCGAGATAATTGGCGGCGGTGCATACAGGAGACTAACACCTGACCACACCGAAGCTGAGAAATACTCCTCGAAATTGGCGATTACCTGATACCAGTCTCCATTAAAGAGGGAGTGAACGAGGAGTTAACAGCTGTCATTCGATCTGTATTCTAGCGATTCTAGATTTCAGTGGACTTCAGGATCTCGCGTAAATTTTCTAAGGCGAGATTGAAGACAGTTTAGTTGTATTCCAGTCTCAATATTAAAAAAAATTTTATTTTGTCACAGATCAGCAGGTGGAAGAATCTTGGGTAACCTAAGCCCACCCTTACACTAGGATGTTGCTTTAGCGATAATAAAAATTTGATCGTTTCAAGAGGAGCTTAACAGCAAATTGATTGACTGATTGAAGATAAGGTTCTCGTGACATTGTCAAGCCGAAGATTGCTAAAAATCAATAGGCCATATATTTCAACAATGCTCTTTTCGCTTCATTGGAGAACTACTCGAGTCCTTTTTCAGTGATCGAATCATATAAGGTTGTACAACACAAGGATATTTCCTCTTCTTTATTACAACCAGCTATGCAAAACTCTAAATAGACTGTTTCATGATTGAACACTCACCAATTAGTTAAGTATAATTAGGCCGAATTCATCAGACAAATGTAATACAAAGTAATGCGAACTCTAAACTTTTAATTACTTTCATTTTTACTTTCCATTTTCGCCTTGAACATCCAAATAGACTTCTTGCGATGAAACTATAAAGGCAGCGTATTTTTCGTCGTAAAATGTTAAAAAAAAAACAACAATGCATCTCCTACAAAACGAAAAAACATACAGCAAGAAGTTATTCACTACTACCCCCGATAAATCCCAAGTGAACCATTTGTTTTGCACCATTTCTCCAGAAAAGGATTGACTCGAACAAATATCGGAAAATTAGGAAGGAGTATGAAGGTTGAGATGGGTTTTAAAACTTTCCATTATTCAAGTTTTATAATCTAATTTAAAGCTTTTTATGTAACTTCATTGTTACAACTATTTAGTCAACGAGTTTGTATGTTCCTAATTCAGTGTATAGTCCTAGTCCGGGGGTTTTGTGATTTTCCAAAGATGTATCCGTAAAGAAAGCATCAAAGGGTATGGGTATATGTGTAAATGTGTGCGTATGAAACTTTCCGTTTACTTCCGAAGTATTCTCTTTATGTGTGGAGGAGGTCGTTAGATTAAGCACAACCCGTTCCATTACGGCAAAAACTTTTCCGAAACTCGGAATGTAAGAAGTATATAGCCGGTGGAAATTTCCTCCAAAATTAAGGAAATAAGAGATTGAGAAGTTCTTCTCATAATCTAGCCGACAAGGTGAATAAGGCTAACCGCTAATTCCTACTGTAAAGAAATTTGTCTTCTGAAGTGTAATATGCCATTCCTTCACGATCCCTATTTTTGGTCACCCCACTCCTCCGTGTGCACTTAGCGCACAACTTCTTCGCAAGTTTAGTGTTAAATTTACTTATCATGAGGGCATGCATAAAATTTAAAGTCACCTGAGGGATTTTCATGATTTAAACTCCTTATTTTATCTCTGGGCTTTATGGCTCCCATCCGTGTACACATCTTAACGAACAATTTTGCTTTTATACATTTTCTTGAGCGAATTTTCCGTGCAAGTTGCTGGTTACTTCTTAGCAGCATGATGGTGGTACTTTTTAAACTTTATTTTTTATTTTTAAATATGAGTACTTTCCAGTAATGTAGAGAAAGCTGATAACCTTTTGTGTGAATGCATTACTCCGTTAAGTTTTTATTTGTTAAAAAAAAGAAATGGCTGATTATGTTGTATTCGTTATTTTTTTTAAGAGGCCACATAACCGTTTTTCTTTTTTCGAAAAGTAGACGAAAAAATCCCATAGCGCCAAGAATCAATCATTTGAATATTTCGCCATCGAAATTTATCCACGTACGGATGCTTTGTATCAGATTGTGGAATTCTTTTTGGTGAAATAACGCATTACGCGTCTCGAATTTATAATTAAAATTTGTCGTATTTTTCTCGTTTCTTTTTTTTCGGGGATTTCAAGCCGCACTTGAAGACGCCGCGTTTTGGGTCGTTTTCGAAGCTGTGAACGGTTTGTTTAAACGTTACCAATGGATTAAATTGTTGATTGTTGATTAACTTAAGTACTTTATCATGACTAATGAACAATTGGTTATAAAATGTAATTGAGGAACGACATTTTTTTGACCAGTGTCAGGATAGTTTTGGGTTTTACATAGCACAACGTAGAGGAAGCGATAAATCTAAATTGCATATTTATTGAGCGAAACAGTGATTTTATAAGTCTTTATTTTTATTCTTATGTGTTTTTAGAATATAAAGACTTTTATTGGCGATTATCATTTTAAGTCTTTCGGGAAATTTAACACAGAAAATTAAAAAACATTAAATTTTAACACCATAGAAGAACTATGAGGCGAATTGCGCTCCCAATGTACTTTAAATTTCATCAGAGGGGTAGAAGGAATGGATGTTTTTAGTGATTTTTTCAGAAATACAATAACTATAAGCATTATGCAATTGATTTATCTCGAATTTCAGACCAGTAACATTCATACTTTTCAAGAAAATCGATTTTTTGTAAAGTTGGGTCACATTGTTTTTAAGGAAGGCTAGAAGGAGAAGGAGAAGCTAATCAGTTAATTTTTTCCGATCTTAATAATAATGCTAATTAAGTATTTAGTACAAAATTTGATCTCGAGAAATGTTATACGTACTGCAAAAACTAGTTTAAGTAATATATTCTAAATTGCAAATTATTAGCAAGAAAATTTGATTATTGCAAATTTTTGAAAATGAGTCATTTTGTATGGGTGGGGGTAATAGAAGTGGAGCGATTTGGCCCGTTTGAGAGCTTGGCCTTACTTTCTCGTCAAAAACTACGTGTTCAAAATTTGAATTTTCTAGTTTATTGCGTACTCCAGCTTGAGAGCACTTAGGCAGATGGACATCCGGTTTTGAGATTTTTTAGTACAAATGTTAACTTCTGTATCATTATTTTTTTCCGACCTTTATTTGTGAACATTACAAACTTTTAATACTCTCAGATTTCATCTGGAGTATAAAAATCTTGCACCTCTTCCATATATTGTCTGTTAAGGTCAATCGGTGTTGTTGTGATGGTTGGACCCATGTGTATGTACTTGCTTTTACGCTAGTGCGGATCTAGGACTTTGTGACGTGGGGCCCAAACATTTCTATGATAGAATTTTTTTTTGTGGCCTTGGTTATGCTAGGTGGCCCTTAACGGAAATTTAGCTTTATTTCAGCCGAAACGTTTGTAAAATATTTTTCAAATGTTCCACTTGTAGAACCTGCAAAATTGACCACCTTTGTAAAGTGACCACCTGCTTAAGGAGACTAAAACTATATTTTCCGCATTCACAATCGTAATCTCACATTTATGAAACAATTAAACTACTGCTTGGTTCGTTCGTAAAGTAAAATTTTCATTCGAGAGCCTTCAATTTGCATCTAAAGCCTAGTACGCTGTTGAAGTGAAATGAAATTTTTATTCCACTCCAGTCCAGCGAAATCGTCGAAGAAAAAACTATTTGTATCATTAACAATCAATTAAATTTTTAAGAACGATGTTTTTAGGGGTTGCTGTGTAGATAAACGTTAACATTACAAATTTTTTACGTAGTTTCCATGATATTTGAATGAAAATTATATGTAAAATAAATGTGATCCCTTTTACCTAGAATAAAAACAAATCGTTGGAAATCCATTTTCCCAACATATTTGCGTATTTTTACAAGAAAGGAGACAAACTCTGCTGGGAGAATTACAGAGGAATATCAATGTTGTGTACGTCCTATAAAATACTGACAAAAATAATTGAACGTCGTCTTAAGCCCTATACTATTGAAATAATTGACGAATGCCAAGGTGAATTCAGAACCGTACGATCTACAAAAGACCAAATATTCTCGGTGAAGCAGGTGCTTGAGAAATGCTGGGAATGCAGACGTCCACCAAATTTTCATAGATTTTAAACAAGCATACGACATTATCGACAGGAGAGGACTGTACCAAATCATGCTTCATTTTGGTATTCCGTCGGACTAACGAGACTCACAATGACAAATACTGAATCTCAAGTGAGAACAAACCGATTTTACAACCAGTTTTCGGACGGAATGTGGTTTAAAGCAGGGAAATGGTCTAGCCCCCAACTTGACACTAGAGTATAGCGTCCGAAAAATTCCAGTCGACACCAATGGGGCACTACTATTCAAGTCCATCCAACTAGTAGCGTACGAGGACTAAATAAACATCCTCGCATGATCGTTCTTTAGTGCTAAGGAAGTATTTGTCAATCTTGCCTCTGCCGCAAAAGAAGTCGAGTTGCGCATTAAAGAAAGCAAAACAAATATAATGATGCAAACAAGAAGGAGAACGCCAATCAGACAGAGTGTGGACAACTTCACATATCTTGAGGGCGAATCTAGCAAAGGACTGTAATGAAAGAAACGAAATCAAATGATCTATAATACTAGCAAATAAGACATATTATTCGGTACTTCCAATAATGAAATCCAAGAAAGTGCACAGGAACAATAAGCTGCGAATACATAAAACTAATCTAGAGCGAGACATGAACATTAACGCGAACTTCCTAAAAAGCATTCGAAAGAAAGGTCCTCCGAAGAATTTCGGGACCTGTGAAGGAAGGAACAGAATGGCGAATAAGATACAACCATGAGTTGTATCAACTCTGCGACGAGCTAGAAGCGTAAACTGCTGTAGCTGGCCATGTAGAGCGAATGGAAGAAAGAAGAATCCCCAAACGTGCTCTTAAAGGCAAAGCAAGTGGTAGCAGGCCAGTAGGCAAACCAATCAAGCGATGGAAAGACTCGGTTGATGACGATTACAAAGTCATCTTAAAAATTAGCAGCTGGAGGACGCGGTCTTTGGATCGAGGTGATTGGAGGCGACGACTGCAGGAGGCCAGGGCCCGATTTGGGCTGTCACGCCATTGGTGATGAACATATTTGCATACAATGTGTTCCATGTATTCTGTAGTTGACAAAATCGAAAAGCAATCAATCTCATCTCCAACGAAGAATCCTAGAAATTAACACGTACGTTCTTGTTTTTGATTATTGGCGGCACCGAATAATACGTCTTATTAGCTATCATTATCCTTCTTTTAATTTTGATGAGTTCGCTTCCATCCTCCGATAGGTTCGCCCCTAGGTAATGAAGTTGTCTACGTTTTTTAGATTATAGTATCCTACTGTAATATTTTGTCTGATTGGCGTCTTTTTTCTAGTTTGTGTCATCATTTTTATTTTGTTTCCAACTTCCCTTTCTACCGAGTCAAGGTTTACAAATACCTCTTTAGCACTCTCCAGAGGTCTTGGAAGGAAATCTATGTCGTCCGCATATACTACGAGTTGTGTGGTGTCAACGGGAAGTTTCCGTATTAGAGTGTCAACTTGAAAAACATTGGTGCGAAGCCGTTACCTTCTTTACGGCCGTTGTCCGTATTAAAGCTGGGAGTCATATCGTTTCCTGCTCTGACTTGTGACAAAGACTCATTGTCATTCTTGTAAGCCGAACCAGTTTAGGTGGGGCTCCAACCTCCAACATGATTTTATACAGTACGCGCCTGTCGTATGCTTACTTCAAGTCAACAAATATTTGGTGCACATCAACGTTATATTCCCAGCACTTTTCCAGCACTTGTTTAACTGAGAATATCTGGTCCGTGGTCGATCGTACAGCTTTAAATCAGCCTTGGTATTCACCATTTACTTTGTCACCATATGGCTTAATTCTCTTTTCCAGAATGTTCTTCAAGATCTTATAAGACGTACACAACAAAGATATCCCTCGGTAGTTTTCGCAGCAGAGTTTGTCACCTTTTTTATAAATTGAACATATGATGCTCTTACGCCAATCTTCAGGAAGTGTTTCCTGCGTAGGAGATACGCTATGCGGTGTCGTCGGCTTTCAGAAGCTCAGCTGGAGTTTGATCAGTGCCTGGCACTTTGTTGTTTGTGTGGTTCTTCAAACTTAGCAGTGATTTACTATCTGCGTCAATCGAATCGTCCCAGCGGTTCCGTGGTTTTCCGGTCTTTGTCCATTGACTCTCTCTTTAGTTTTATACTTGCAGTGGGTCGTCTTAGATTGGTATCTCTCTCTCATCCTTTTAAATAGAGAATACGCGGCTCTTGTGTTGTGTAGTTTAAAATGTTCGTCCATGTTTTTACTATTCTACTTCCTTTTTTTCTGTCTGCATATTTTGTTTGCAAATCGTCGAACATCATTATATTTGTCCTGTTTGGCTGGTGTCGGTCTTTCCGTTAGTATTTTGTAAGCTTGATTTTTTCGTTCTAAGGCATCTTGGCTTTCGTTGTCGAACCAATCATTTCTTTTGCGCCGGGTGTTTTCTATTTGACCATCTATCTCAACGTCAGTGTAGCTTATTCAGCATTTTCGGTGCTACGTTTAGTGTTATTTTGATCAATTTAGATTTTTGCTTTTGTACGATTTCGGATATGATATTATTATATAAAAGATTTTCTTATAAAGTATCTTGAGGTTAGAAGGCCAATGCCGAAATTGAGCTACAGAGCCATTGAAGAAAAACGAAGAAGCCATCAAGCTTTCATGTGTGCAATGAGCGAAGTATGAAAACCGTAATATGGTTATATTGACAAAATAAATTTTCTTGGTGCATATTAGGACCATTGCGCAAAAGCAACTAATTGTGACTAGAGATACTCTATACACACTAACACTTCTGTCCTAATAGAGTTTGGACAATGCTAGAATACCAACAGTTAAGAGTGCGATTAGAAGCACAAGAAGGCAACATAAGAAATGCGAAAATCAGCCAAACTTGAGTTTGACCGATTTCAAATGTACGGATACGAGCACAAACTTGCGTTAAACTACAAGTTTCTGAGTAGATTACTCATTAAAATCGAAAATAAATATGACTTTCATAAATAACCATTCATTTTGATTGTGTTTACTTCATAAAAGAAAAAGAATTGAGAAAATTCAAATTTCGGACGAAATTTTTCGCGCAATCGCATTGTCCAAACTCTATTAGGACGGAAGTGTTAGTGTGTATCGAGTATCTCTAATTGTGACCTGTTTCGATGAAAAGCAGGCTCTCCTAAGAGTAAGCAGCAATTGGATTCTACGAGAAAGGTACTTGAATCCGCTCGGAGTCGCTAGATTTCAAGTAAATCAAGATTACTTCGCTTTTAATTAAATAAACACAAACTTTATTTAATCGCTTTTTAAGGATTCACTTAACACTTTTTGTTCACAATATGTCGGATTAATCTTCGCACTATTCGCGCTGTCGATCACACGACTTCATCACTTTTCAAATTTCGACCTTTGCCTGTGTGTGTGCGATGTGTATTATACCACCTCCCATCCAAAAGTAAATTTCAGTTCCTCTAAAGGCATTTTTTGAGTCCACTTTATTTATTATCTTTGAGCGCATTGCTCACAAATGTTTTGACTGCATATATTTCGAGTCGGTTTCGCAGTTGAAGTTTAAATCCAATATTTAGTTTAAACTACGGCTTAAATGTAAGATATACGAATTTTACCCATTCTTCCATTTAAAATTCCGGGTGAAGACGGCATATTTCCTACACTTATGCAAGTATTGGGCTACTTCTTCCTATTAAACATTTTCAGAATGAGCCATGTCTGGAGTTTTATACCCTAGTCATGGGGTACGGTCATGTTAATTCCTTTTTCAAAAGTAGGGCGCAGTCCTATTTAACTTAAATCGTATCGGTCGATCACGCTATCCATGCATTCATTTCTCCTATCAGCTAGTGATTCAAGATCATGGGTGATAATGTCCATGATCTAGTTAGTTTCCATTTGCCATTTCTACGGACAGCAGCACTTGTAGGTGAATTCGACTGCCCCTATCCTATAGGGAGAATAACAATAGTGATAAGGGATTGCGAAATATTCTTATCCTTTCTTCATCCTCGCATGCAACTGTCACTATTCAGTATTCTTAAGAATTTGAGACAAGATAGTTTCTAGTGCATTAAATTCTTCCCCATTTCATGTATAGAATTTCACTCAATTGGGCTATTCCCTTTACGCAATCATGATTGTTAATATTTTTTCTTGCGCAGAGTTCTATACGGCGTTCATCTTTAGATAAACAAGACCAATTAATCATAACATTTCACAAATTGCAGCCGCCTATTTAAATTTACAATCCAAAGTCTCTTTTGTGTTTTTATGACTTATATTGCAAGTTGTTCTTTCGTCAATGGAATTAACAACTACTTCACGTTATCTCGGTTAATTGCCTGCAAAAGTTTCAAATGCTCGTTGATTATATGGACGTCAAGCTCTCAATACTGCATATTTAAATATTATAATTGTAAACCCACTTGAATATTGCTTCATAAAACGTATCACAAAAACCTTCGCTTTTAACAACAAAAATAATAATGTGTAATTTATTTTTATTATGTCCCTTAAAATAACATTTTGCGAAAAAATATCCGTTTTCCTCAAGCATAATTTTAATATCACTTTAATGCGTCCTGGTTTCAGTATAGTTTACTATTTTACTGGAGCTGTTAAGTTGTTGAAAACTACCATCCGCCCCTTCGCTCCATTCTCCAGCTTGTTTTATGTTTGACGTTTTTTTATGCCTAACTTTAAGTAGTGTATCACTAAGCAACTTGAAACAATGTTGCAGTTAGCTCACTTAATTTTATCCATAGAAGAAATAGAAGAGAAAAAATAAATACAAAATTCAATAAGAAAAAATAAAATGGGTGCACTGTATGTATATGACTAAAGATAAGCTCTAGTAAATTTGAAAACAATGACACGACATCGATAATCTTTAGTTTTATTTCGTTTTGTTTATAAATACGTTTTACTGTGTGTCCTAGTCTTACATATTCATCTCGAGTAGAGGTTTATGTGGTCTTTATGGCTCGTTTCAAAATGTAATGTGCAATAAGCGCCTTGATATTCGTTTTATTTTTTTCTCGTAGAATGTTATTGAGTTTCATTTGAATTTCTTAATAACAAACAATATACATGGGCAATAATCAGGTGATTATTGTTGTAGAGGGAAGTTTTTTGTGTTCTTAAATTAAAGCTATCATATTCAAAACTCACCTTATTCATATTAAAAAAAATTTGAGATTTTCAAAAAAAAAATATTTTTTTCGCGGATGGAATTTTTTTTTTTTTTTGGTTTCATAAAGGTTATGATTTTCAAAAATGAAGGTATTTTCAGAGCAATAGTCAACATACAATAATTTTTTCGATTTGAATAAAGGTAGTTTTGCTGCAACACTTAAAATAAAGCAAGTTTTGAATCTAACCCTATTAAAAGCAGCTGGCATTTTTAATAAATTTTAATATACATAATAAGGACCTTATTCAAATGGCTTAATACGTGAAAAGGAGATAAAAAAATAACGAAATTTCAATTTATATGCAAAAAAAACATAACAGGACTACGATTGGGCGTAAAGCCCAATCGTGCGATACTCTAGATGAAAGAAATTTTTTTTTATTTTAAAAAATTTTGTAGGGTAAGTGGTGGAGGGGGTGACGACATTGAACTAATTTTTTCACATCACGCTAGAGTTTCCATCAAAATGTTTTATTCAAAATTTAGGATTCAAAAATTTAATAGGTACTGAGAAAATTAATGTATTGGATTTAGTGAAATTATGCAGTTTGTATGCGAGGTGGTAGAATGAGGGGCGAGTTCTTAATGACTTTTTCAGAAATAACTATAAACATCATGTTTTTGAAATGTTTTAAATTGAATATCAGTAGCATTCATAATTTTTAGGAAAATCGACTTTTTGTAAAGTTGTTAAAATTGTGTCATTTTGTATAGGAGGAGGTAGAAGGGGTAAAGCTCATTGTTTAATTTTTTTTTGTCTTACTAATAATTCTAAATAAATATTTAGTGCACGATTTCAGCTCGATCAATTTTATACGTACTGAGTAAATTGGCTTAGAGCATTTCATAAAAAAAGTACAGTTTGTATGGGAGGTGGTGGAAGGAAGGGGAGGACTCAAATTAAAATTATGCAGTAGATTGAAATCATTATAAAAGTATTATGTTCCAAGTTTCAAATCAATAGCATTTATACTTTTCGAGCAAATCCATTTATTGTCGGCGCCGCGGACTACTGAGATGTACCGATTCAACCAGCTGCTGTAAACAGCAGACCGCGCCAATTTTTGAGATAACAATTATAGATAGTCCTACCTGCTTACCAAAAAAAATTGTTTTGATATATCGTTCCCTCGAGTAATTTTATTTACAAATTGTCGGTACTTTATGGTAACAATGTATATAACTCATATTATCCATGGGTGTATTACACAGCCGATGATAAAGAGCACTAGAAATTTGGTTAGATGCCTTGAGATACGCGTCTTATGTCCATGAATATCAAATTCCTGTTAAGACCCCCTATAGGGGCATAGGACAGAAACAACTCTCTTCCACGGCGAAAGTGGCAGTGGATCGGTCATACTTTGAGGAAACCAGAGCAAAACATTGCAAAACAGGCTCTGGATTATAACCCTCAAGGAAGACGTCGGGTTGGTCGACCATGTAACACATGGAAGCGAGCAGTTGAGCAGGAGGCCAGAGGAATAAACAAGTCCTGGCAACAGCTTAAAGCCGATGCGCAGGATCGCGCCTTGTGGAAGAGAGTTGTTTCTGTCCTATGTCCATGAATATATGAAAACATTATCATTAGTAAGGCGAGCTTTCGAAGATCCCTGCACAATAGTTAAGTTGTACAGATGCAGTTGCCGACTGTACTAGGTAGCTTGATCAAGGACGCGTGGTAAAACCATGTTCTTTTCGCAGTCAAATGAAAAAAATAATAATAAATATACAGTGCTGTGCAAAACTTAAGCAACTCACTACATGTCGGAATGAAAAGGAAAATTGCAATCAAAATATAAAGAATTTTTTTTCCTTTTTTTTAAATTTACACGTTAGCATGTTGCTTAAAGTTCTGCAATAAAAAAAGTACATCAGTATTTTAACTGTTCTTAAAAAAAAAAAAATACACCAAAAAAAAGGCTGTGCAAAATCTAAGCAACTTTCAAAACGCAGCTGCGATTCCCAGTCAGAACAAAACATAGCGGGGATTTCCCGATGTTGTTTTTGTTTTCTGATGTTCGTGTCAATTAGATCAGTATAGATCGTCTTCCCTTTGGGTTTAATTGTGTCTAAAAAAATAATATTTAAAATGCAGCGTGATCAATACGATAATAGATTTAAATCAAATGCAATTTCGCTATATTATTCTGGAAAAACGCAAATAGAGATTGCCAAATCGTTAAATGTAAACAAATCTTTAATTTCAAGATGGATTACGAAATATAAAAACACGGGTAGTGTGAAAAGTGTAAATTTTGGTGGAAGTCCGCGTAAAACTACCATTAGAGATGACTTACAAATTAAACAATTGATAAAAAGAAAACCATTTATCTCGTCAAAAGAAGTTGTAAAAGAGCTAGGCTTAAATGTCAACTCAAGCACTGTTCGCAGACGGGCAATTGAACTCAATTTAAAAGGCTATACACCTTTAAAAAAAACCATTGCTCACAAAAAGACATGCAAGGAAAAGGTAAACTGCTCGAACAACACTTTTAAACATTATTATTTTACTATTTATATCGTTTTATATATCATTTAGGCTTGAATTCGCTAAAAACCATCTTGACTGGTCAGTTGCTAAATGGAAGACCGTTTTATTTAGCGACGAATCCAAGTTCAACCTCTTCAATTCTGCAATTCTGATGGCTTCTCCCGTGTGAGGCGTGAGAAGGGACAACAACTCAATCCACGCTTCTGTAGGAAAACGGTGAAACATGGGGGAGGAAGCGTCATGGTCTGGACATTTTTCTCAGCATTAGGTCGTGGTTCCTTTCATAGAATACCAGAAATTATGGACAGATTCATGTATAAGGACATCTTAGAATCTAAAATGTTACCTTATGCAGAGTGGAATATGCCACTTCGATGGGTGTTTCAACATGATAATGACCCGAAACACACATCGAAGTTGGTTAAAGAATGGCTTAGCTCTAAAAGGATTCAAGTTCTTGATTGGCCGGCACAATCGCCCGACTTGAATCCTATAGAAAACTTATTCGGTATATTGAAACGGCGTATGGAAACAGTACAGTTTGCAAACAAGGACCAATTGTTTACGAACCTAAAAACCGAATGGAAAAAAATTGACATATCAATTTTAAATAATTTAGTTGAATCAATGCCTCGCAGATGTGCCGCTGTTATAAAAAATAACGGCTATTACACGAAATATTAATAAAAGTTGCTTAGATTTTGCACAGCCTTTTGTTTGGTGTATTTTGTTTTTGTTTTTTTAAGAACAGTTAAAATACTGATATACTTTTTTTATTGCAGAACTTTAAGCAACATGCTAACGTGTAAATTAAAAAAAAAAGGAAAAAAAAATCTTTATATTTTGATTGCAATTTTCCTTTTCATTCCGACATGTAGTGAGTTGCTTAAGTTTTGCACAGCACTGTATCTGGTTTCTCCTCTTGTAATAAACGAAAAAATGCTTTTGCACGTAACTTGTGTATTCGTTTTTCAATAAATAATTTGGATTTTTCGTCCTCACTCTGTGAATTTTTTTTCTGCTAACTCAATGCATTTTAAGCAAACATCTGTGATTGGTGATTTAAAATCAATATTAAACTTAATATTAATTATTTTATAAAAAAAAAATCGTTTTACTTTTAGTAAGAGCTCTACTGTTTCTTGTTTTTACAGTTTCATCATTTTGTTAATACTTAAATCCGAACTTAAGCATTGCCTAACAGAAATTCTGAAATTTTCTCTTCACGATTTTTTTGTACATAAACATATTTTTTGACATCTGTTTTAATTTTCCTAGATGTTAAGATTTTTCAAACTTAAAAATTCAAATTACCGATACCAAAACAATGACTTTACAGCAATAACTTTAAAAATACTTCATCATTATCAATGGCGCGACAGCCCAAATCGGGTCCTGGCCTCCTGAAGTCGTCGCCTCCAATCGTCTCGATCCAAAGACCGCGTCCTCCAGCTGCTAATTTTTATTATGGCTTTGCTGCCTTCATCAACCGAGTCTTCCCATCGCTTGCGTGGTTTGCCTACTGGCCGGATACCACTCGCTTTGCCTTTAAGCGCACGTTTGGGGATTCTTCTTTCTTCCATTCGCTCTACATGGCCAGCCACAGCAGTTTACGCTTCTGGCTCGTCGCAGAGTTGATACAACTCATGGTTGTATCTTATTCGCCATTCTGTTCCTTCCTTCACAGGTCCCGAAATTCTTCGGAGGACCTTTCTTTCGAATGCGTTAACTGCTTTTTCGGAAGTTCGCTGCCATATGCTCTGTTATGGCAGCGAGACGTGGACATTGGTCATGGTCGTATAATAGTTTTATAAATCCGCAGCTTATTGTTCCTGTGCACTTTCTTGGATTTCATTATTAGAAGTACCGAATAATATGTCTTATTTGCAAGTATTATCCGTCCTTTGGTTACGTCTGTTTCATTACCGTCCTTTGTTAGATTAGCCCCAAGATATATGAAGTTGTCAGCACTCTCCAAATTATATGCCGCAATTGTTATGTTTTGTCTGATTGGCGTTCTCCTTCTTGTTTGCGTCATTACTTTTGTTTTGCTTTCATTCCGCAATCCGACTTCTTTTGCGCCAAAGTCAAGATTGACAAATACCTACTTAGCACTAGGGAAGGATCTTGCTAGGATATTAATGTCGTCAGCGTATGCTACTAGTTGGGTGGACTTGAATAGTAGTTTCCGTTGGTGTCGACTGGGATTTTTCGGACGACATACTCTAGTGCCAAGTTGAAAAGCATGGGGGCTAGACCATGTCCCTGCTTTAAACCACATTCCGTTCGAAAGCTGGTTGTGGAATCGGTTTGTATTCTCACTTAGGATTCAGTGTTCGTCATTGTGAGTCTTGTTAGTCGGACTAGTTTTGGGGGAATTCCAAAGTCAAGCATGATTTGGTACAGTATGCTCATGTCGATACTGTCGTATGCTTGTTTAAAATCTACGAAGATTTGGTGCACGTCTGTGTTATATTCCCAGCATTTCTCAAGCATCTGTTTCACCGATAATATCTGGTCTGTTGTAGATCGTCCGGTTCTGAATCCACCTTGGTATTCGCCAATTATTTCATTAGCATAAGGCTTAAGACGACGTTCAATTATTTTTGTCAGTATTTTATAGGACGTACACAACAATGGTATTCCTCTGTAATTCTCACAGCAGAGTTTGTCTCTTTTTTTGTAAATAGGACATATAATGCTTTTTCGCTAGTCGTCGGGTATGATTTCCTCTGTCCAAATTTTGCATCATGTTGTGAAGTATTTCAGCGACACAGTTTCCACCGTTTTTCAGAAGTTTAACTGGTATTTCGTCAATTCCCGGCGCTTTGTTTCGTTTTTGGTCACATAGGCTTCTTTGATTTCAGCAAGCGTGAGTGTCGATGATGGTTCTTCTTCGTCAGTTGAGGCCTCAATTGAAATGTTGTCTCTCGTGATGGATTCTAATGGGGTGGGATTGAGAAAAATTTGTCATAATTTCATTTTATATTTTATATTTTCATTTCTGAAGAAGGAAGAAAATCAAATTTTCATATATGTGATTAAATAGGAAAACAGCTAAGTTCATTTCTTATAAAAAAAACAGAAAAGAATTATGATTGAGCGTAAAGCGAAATTTTTATGGGAGAGGGTAGAAAGAGTGAAGTTGATAGTTTTTCGAAAACCGGTTGCTATTTTAATAAAATTAATTATGTCAAAAATTGGTTCTTTTAGCTTTGCTAGTTGCAATGCAAACCGATTAAATGCATTTTTGAAAATTGTGCACTTGTATGGGAGGGAGTAGAAGGAGTAAGGGGATGAGATAAATTTTTTTCACATTATTGATATTCACATCATTATACTATGACCTAATTTTCAAATCAATAGCTGAAATGGTTTCGGAGAAAAATCAATTTCTTTAAATTTCGAAATTTCATGAAATTTCGAAACTTCATGAAATTTATATGGGAGGGGTAGAAGGAGTGGGGGGATGTGGCCCGTTCACGAACTTAAAGTTACTTTTTCGCTAAAAATGACATATGACAAATTTCAGTATGATAGGTTAAAGCGTTCGAAAGTTATGTTGTAGACAGACAGTCACTCGGAATCGAGGTTTTTGAGCGACAACAAATATTCCTGTACTCTTGGCGACTCTGTGCGAGCATTATTTCTTAGCGTTACAAACGGTAAGGCAAACACAGTATACTCTCAGATTTCATCTAGAGTATAAATATGACGGAACTATCAAGCAGAGATGTTCGAATTATTTATGCTCTTCACTTACTCTTTTTTAAAAAATCTGCCATAAATTGATCTCATCATGGACTTGTAGGGTGTAAAAGCTTTTCGGTAACATTTAACGCCACTGACAAAATTATCCTGTATAATGCTTTGGCCGTTATTAAAACCACATGTAAATGGAACAACCGTCGGCTATCAACTACATATTATATAAAAATTTGGCACTTGTGATATTTTCAGTCTATTCGAGAATGCAAACTTTCAAATCTCCTCAATATCAGTCCATTAATTTGGAAATATACCTAAAATTTAGTCTGTAGCGCCATTAAACAATCACAGTGCTCAGTAGTGAAATATTCCGACTAAAAGCTACCTTTTCGGGCAAACAAAACGCCATTCATCTCAACAATAATGATTCCTAGGGAAAAAACATTATCTTATCTATAGAACCAAAAAAACGAAGTATCTCCAAATTGACGAAATTTGAGATTTTGATAATATAGAAATCACTTAATAATCTCTAATCTACGGAAGGAATGTAATTCTATTGGTAGCACAAATTGGAAATCGGGTTTTTTTTAGTTCGAGCCTTTATTGTGCAAAAGTGGTTAAATATTTATTATTAAAAAAAAAAGCCCATCGCTAGCCACAATTTTTTTCCCCCATCTTTTTGGCAACATTCGGTCTCCGAAAAAACTGCTCTTCTTTTGAGCCGCCACGAACCGACCCATTTCTTGGCTTCTTCGTAAGAATGGAAGTGCTGCTCAGCCAGGCCATGAGTCATTGATCGGAATAGGTGGTAGTCAGAAGGGGCGATGTCTGAATAAAACGGCACGTGAGGTAGAATGTCATATTTCAATGTTTCCAGGTAGGTTTTCACAACATGAGCAACTATGTGACCGAGCGATATCGTGCAAGAAAATCACCTTTTCATGTATCTCCTCATAGTGCGGCCGTTTCTCCTTCAATGCTCGACTTAAACGCATTAGTTGTTTTTTGTAGCGATCTCCCGTGATGGTTCTACCCGGTTGCAGCAGCTCATAATATACCACGCCGAGCTGCTCCCACCAAATACACCGATGTTAAAGCATGGCCGCGGTATTCCCACGATTTTTTCCCTTTTGCCGTTGGAGCAGCTGGAGCAGCTGTTCGCAAATGAAAAAACGCCGTTCGACATTTCTTGGCTTCAACTCGTATGGCACTCAATCTCCGTGCGTTTGCATCATTCCCAAGCTTTTCAAACGATGTGAAATGCTTGTTAAGACACGCACAATGAATATACACGTTGTTGTTGCGTTTGCGTCTTCGTCCAGTAATGCCTCCAATTCAGCGTTTTCAAATTTTATAACTGCTCCGGGAAGCTCCTTGTCTTCCAAGCCGAAATTACTCATTTCATAGCGTTGATGCCATTCGCGACACGTTCTTTCACTAATAGCACCCTCATAAGTTTCAACGATCATTCGAAACGCCTCAGCCGCAGATTTTTTTTGAATTGAAGGCAAAAAGCAAAACTTCCCGTAAATGACAGGCTCAAACTTGGACATAGTCAAGCACAAAAAAGTATATGACGCCGAAAAAAGTTCACAAATCTAGTGTTGAGTAGTTGTTGGCAAATGCCTAAGTTTACCATGTAACGTTTCTGATCAGCATATACTGCTAGCGTCATCTGTTGGAAAACGGCGGGTTTCAATTTGTGCTTCCGATGCAACATACCAAACATAAACTTAAAATTGACTTTATGTTTCTAAGGATTTGTATATGGTTCTAGGCATCAATTACGTTGACTGCAATGTTGAAGATTTAGAACAAACCAAACTAAAAATTAGTTATTCCTGTCTTGATGGATTTTTCCGGTTATATTTAACAATTAAAGAAATAACACTTACGTCGTTCTGGTTCTAGGGATTTATACGGTGACAAGTGCTCAATTTTTACACTGCATTATTTCTTAGTACAATTGATCTGAAAATTGATTTTATTTACTGTAACGCTAGCGTTTTCTAGATTATAAAAATTGCTAGATGTTATGTATTTTTTACATCTGCCGACATTTACTTTTGGCAAAAGCAATTGTGGATTTGAGTCCAAAAATCAGGGATGCTTTTTATCTATGCAATTCTAAATCTCGAATTGAGTTTTTAGTTTCGAGTATTTTGAAACTTGTTTTGTGTTTGTTTTGGTATCACCCATCTCAATCGAGATAAAAGCAACAAATGTGCTAATGGCTTTTGAAAACCAAATAGAACAACGTAAAATAGTTCAAGCTCACCAGTATTTATGCGTAGAACGACACGTGCCAGTGATCCGGGCTACTCACACGTGTGGCTACCTCTAAATCAGGAGTTAATAATCTCGTAAAGTGAAAAATTTCCCTATGACCTCAGCAAACCCGTTGAGTATATCAACTTAATACTATTCCCTCGTTTTTATTACAGACTACAAAAAATGTACATTAAAATTATAAACACAAGACTTATTATACTCATGAAATCAATAAAGAAATAATCTTCATGGTTATAAAATTTGCATACGCATACTTAACTACAGTTATAAAAAAAATGTTTCGTAGAAAATTATTCTTGTTGAAAACTGCTCATAATTTTTTTAATGCATTTGTTTTACAACTAAGCGAACTCAAAAAAAGAAAAAAAAAACAAAATAAAGTAATATAACGTTGCCTCTTTTGTTTGTACTTAATACGCAATGGGCTCGGCTTTTGAAAACAACAAGAATAATAAAATCGTCAAAAGGAAGAAAAGTAATACGAAGGCATAAATAAAACTATGCGATATTTACCGGATGCTTAAGCGCGACACCTGTATTGAATTCTCAATTAACTTCAATATAACTTACATTGTAATAGAATTTCGTTTAATATTTTTTCTTTTTATGTGTGTTTCTCTCTCTTTTCAATTTGGTCTGATTTATATGACAGAAAAGAGAAAATAAATCGATTAAACTGTGCCAAAAGCATGCAATCATAAATTAAAAATTATTTCTTTTTTTATATTTTTCAGGTACTGGCAATACAAGCAGCGATGGAACATATAAACCATCATTTTTAACCGATCAGGAATTGAAGCATTTAATTTTGGAAGCAGCCGATGGCTTCCTTTTTGTAGTTTCTTGTGATTCGGGACGAGTTATTTACGTTTCGGATTCAGTAACGCCCGTATTAAATCACACACAAAACGATTGGTACGGAACAAGCCTGTATGATAATCTCCATCCGGATGATCGTGATAAAGTTCGTGAGCAGCTATCGACGCAAGAACCGCAAAATACCGGAAGAATATTAGATTTGAAAACCGGTACAGTGAAGAAAGAGGGTCATCAATGTAAGTGTGAAATTAACTAAATTAACGTTTCCATGATTTAAACTGGTGAATCTTTTTCAGCTTCGATGCGATTATGTATGGGCGCAAGACGCGGTTTCATCTGTCGAATGAAAGTCGGCAATGTGAATCCGGAAAGTATGGTAACCGGTCATTTGAACCGTTTAAAGCAACGAAATTCTTTAGGTCCGTCTCGCGATGGTCAAAATTTTGCCGTTGTTCATTGCACTGGCTACATAAAAAATTGGCCACCAACCGAAATGTTTCCGGGCGCTCCAATGGATCGACAAAATGAAGACGATATGCATACGTCACATTGTTGCCTCGTTGCGATTGGCCGATTACAAGTCACTTCAACGGCGAATTCGTCCGATCTGAGCGGCTCGAGCAATCAATCGGAGTTCATTTCGCGCCATGCGATGGACGGTAAATTCACATTTGTCGATCAACGTGTTATGAATATTCTCGGCTATACGCCGACCGATCTTCTCGGTAAAAGTTGTTATGATTTCTTTCATTTGGAAGATCATAGTCATATGAAGGAAAGTTTTGAACAGGTGCTCAAGCAGAAGGGTCAAATGTTTTCGCTAATGTATAGATTTCGGGCGAAAAACCGTGAATATATTTGGTTGCGAACACAAGCGTATGCCTTCTTAAATCCGTATACTGATGATGTCGAGTATATCGTGTGTACAAATAGTTCTGCAAAGTAAGTTTCTCGAATTACTCTTTTCGATCGAGTTGTAATTAAATTAAAATTCTAGAACTATGCATTCCACACATGAAAACACGGCACCGGAGCAACATACAGAACATGTTTATCCGCCGCCTGGAAGTGATTATACGTTACAGTCGAGAAGAGATCCAACACCTACGGCGCCAAATAGTGCTGCTGCGGCTGGAGTGTACAACACCCACGGCATGATTGGCCATATACAGGGCCAGAATAATGTTCGTCCAGGAAGTGCTCAGAATACCGTGGGCTATAGTTACGAACCGACTCCCTCACCGATAGGGTAAGATGCTAAAAATTCATTCAAGTTTCGATTTATTTAATTCTATCTCACTTTAGTTACGGCTCACCAGGAGCACCGTCGGCAAGTGCTGCGCACCATCGAATACCAAAAGCCAATACGTCTCCAACACCAGCTGCTGCTGCCTGGTCATTGCGACAACAACAGCCGGTTACGGAAGGATACCAATATAGCCAGTTGAGTCCGTCACGATCACCAAGCGGACCAACTTACACGCAACTGAGTGCATCTCGTCAGTCCTATCATACTGGAGCGCCATCTCAACCGAACGCAGGTAGGATAATTTTAAATTTTCCAATTAATTGAATATTTAAGAAAAATTCTTTTTTAGCAATTTGGGGCTGGCAAAATGCTGGACAAACTGCTGATCCTGGACCGGGTTCAAGCGGTTCCGGTGCTGGTCATCCGGCTGTCGTAGCTCAAGGTCAACCGCATGTACAAGGACCACAACAAGGACAAGAACTCTCTGATATGTTGCAAATGTTAGATCAAAGTGGTGCACCTTCGTTTGAAGACATCAACATAAACATGTTCAATGCCACGTTCGAATAATCCTCCGAGTGTTTTGCTTACGATGCTCTTGAAATTCGGGGATGTTGCAATTCAAACAATATAAAAGTGTAAATTGTCGGAGTTGTGTTGTTACAAATTTACAACTACAAAAATGTATACAAAACGATAAAAATGTGACAAATCAAAGAAAATAATACGTGAATGATTCACATGCAATTCGATTGAATGCAATTTCTTTCTTTTTTTATATACATACGGTTATATACTTTGGAATTCCTTCATTTTAAAAAAATTAAATACCCATCATTCACAAAAACAGCTATAAAAGATGTCAAGAAAAAATTGCACAATACGAATACTTTAAGCATAAAAGTATAATTTAAAACAAAATAAAAATTATGTATTGCAAAATCTGAGATTAATTCATACATTTAGAAATTAATTAAAAAAAAAATGTTTTTCTAACTATTAAGCGTGCAGTTCTTAGATATTTCTTATAATTATGAAAACTTGACAAAAAAAAAATTCAAATAAATATTAAAGCAAAAGAAAACACTAAACTAAAATAAATTATAATTAAACAAAAAATAATTGATAGACTTATTTAATATTCACAATAATTATAAATAAATAAATTAATGACTATACAGAAAAGAAAAGAAAATCGGGTGTTTAATAAAACACAACATACGCACGCACGTCTTTCAGGAAAACAAAATAAAAGTAAATAATTAAAATTTAGAATGTGTGTGTGAAGGGCTAGAAAGAAAAACAAAACAAACAACAAAAAAAAAGATTGTAAAAAGGAACAACGTATTTTAATTTTTAGATTTTTAATATTACGAAAAAAGTATCTTTAAAAAGTAAAGAATGAAAATAAAATTGGCGTGAAGAAAAGCTACAAGATAAAAAATAAGAAAAATAACAGTAAATGTCGTGAATTTTAGATTTATATTATATATACACAAAATTTTATTTATAATATTTTGTTGATGGCTTTTTTTTATTACTTTATTTTTTCATTTTATTGAAGACTTTTTTTTTGTCATTTTCAGCCAGTTTTATTTTGTTAAACTGCAGGAAGAAGAAATTTCTACAGAAAAGTGTAAGATCGGTGATTGGCGTTTGAGCTGTTAAGGTGAGGATTAAAATTATTTTTAGATGCAAATTAAGGTATAGCTTTGGCAGAAAACTATAATCGTGAAGCGCTTCGGATTTTCCAGGATTTTACGGAAGACTAACCCAGGGCCGCCGAAAGCAAGTAAAATTGGTAAGTTCACTACACTACTGAGAAATTTCACTAATGCGTCGCCTCGACATGCAAGTGAAATCGGTAAGTTCACCACTGCACAGTATTCCTCACAAGAAAATACTATTTTTGGCACAACTGTGTGAATTCAATAATTCTAAGTACTCCCCTGCGAAGGTGCGTTCAAAACCAGGAGAGACATTGAAAAACTGCTAACAGATTACAACATTAATCCCCATTAGGACAAAATTATCTACAAAAAAAGTAATTATAGTTCTTGAAATATAAGGTGGTCGATATATCGACCATAAATCGTTAACTCAGCATTGTTTGGATGGATAAACATTTTGTAGGTGATATTTCGACCAGTTAAGTCGCTAAATAATCAACCACTAAATGTATGTGAAGTGCTGGTATATGCATAACATTCGTTTCCGGAACGAACTTCACGCTCTTTATCGGAACTGTCATTAACAGACGCTGTTCTTTTAGTTGATGACGATGCAATATTAAACTCTGGGTCTTTGACGGAATCGTCAGAGTCAAAATGGTCATCTCCAGAATCATCATCAGCCTTGTGTTTCGTACTAATTTTACTCTGACAATGAATGGAAGGACGTCGGATTGCAGTTTGCATAAGGACTAGAAGACAGGGATCGTAGCATGTAAGGTATTTCGACTCAGCCGTTTCGTTCGATTTGAAACAATTGCTGCAACAATTTATCTGCGGTAGCACGGAAAGTATAACGACTGGCAACTTGGCATTGCTACGCCAAAAATAACAAAAAAACATAAAAGAATTATGATTGGGCGTAAAGCCCAATCATATGATACTCTAGATGAAATGAGAAAGAGTTCAATGTACCGGAAAATATGTCACCTCCAATTCTTTTAAATAATTAATAGTGACTTTTGTATGGGAGGTGGTAGAAGCAGAGGAGGAAGGTTTGTAATTTTTGGATATGACACCTAATGTGGTATGCAAAATATTTCGTGCTGAATTTAAGGTTTGTAGCTTTCATTATTTTCAATTGGGCATAGTTTTCCTGAAATTGAGGCACTTGTATGGGAGGTGGCAGAGGAAGTGGAGTGTTTAAGATGATTTTGAAACTGCTTATCATCATCCTTATCACCACGCTTTGATTCAATTTCAAATTCGATAGTTCTAATATATTTGAAGAAGAAATGCTTTAAAATACAGATATTTGTATGGGAGGGGGTAGAAGGAGTGTACGGATCAAAACACATTTTTTCTCGTTATTGATATTTCTATTTTTATACTTTATGCAAAATATGAAGTTGATAGCTTTAACAGTTTCGAAGAAAAATAATTTAGTTTAAATTTCAAAATTTCGTGAAATTTGTATGGGAGGGGGTAGAAGGAGTGAGGTGAAGTTGATAATTTTTTCAAAGCTGATTGGAATTATAATAAAATTAATTCTGGAAAAATTCGTTTTTCCAAATTTGCTAGTTTCAATGAAAATCGAAAAACTGCATTTTTCAAAATTATACATTTGTATGGGAGGGGGTAGAAGGAGTGATGGGATCATATCAATATTCAGTCATATTAATGACATTTATATCATAATACTTCAACCCAAATTTCAAGTCGATAGCTTAAATAGTTTCAAAGGAAAATCAATTATTGAAAATTTCGGAATTTCGTGAAATTTGTATGGGAGGGGGTAGAAGGAGTGGGGGGATGTGGCCCGTTCACGAACTTAAAGTTAATTTTTTGCTAAAAATGACACACAACAAATTTCAGCACGATAGCTCAAAGCGTTCGAGAGTTATGCTGTAGACAGACGGACAGACAGCAACTCGGATTCGAAGTTTTTGAACGACAACAAATATTTCTGTACCCTTAGCGGCTCTGTGCGAGCATTATTTCTTAGCGTTACAAACGGTAAGGCAAACACAATATACTCTCAGATTTCATCTAGAGTATAAAAATACTAGAATGTACCAAACAGATGTTTCAATTGTTTAGTAGAGTAGTAGAGTAGGATAAATTATGGGAGTGATTTGTATAGTAACTAGTTCGTAATTCGCTGGGGACTAGTGCTAGCGGCGAAATTCCGTTAAAAAAAACGAGTGGTCGCAACTACCTCAGGGTCACTCGGCAGCGTTGCTCTTATATTTCCTTCGGTGCTTGGCTTACGAAAAGCTGCGCCAAGAGAAAGCTTGACCTAGGAAAAGCTGCGCCAAGAGAAAGCTTGATCCAGGAAAACCTCCGCCAAGAGAAAGCTTGACCTAGGAACTCCATTCAGGGTGGCGATGGGCGCGAACGATATTATTCTCGATAGAAATCAAATATCACGAACCATAATAACAAAAAGATATTTCAATCTGAATTATTTTTCCTAAATTTATTCGAGTCTAAACTACACTGCGGAGCATAACTATAAACGCAGTCATAAGGTGCTTCTTTTTGAAATGAATTTAGTGAAATACCGTTATTTTGTAATAGATTATGAGACATTAGAGACACATCCGACATATCTATAAAAAAAACATCGTTTCTAACATTTTATTCCGAAATATTTTTTTTTCCTATTTTTCATTACTTCTTTATGAACATAAAACAAAAGAAAAATGAGAATTACTGTACTCTAAAACAACGGTAAAATTCGGAAACGAAAAATAGTCTGAAATTCCAGGAATAAAAAGTTTGCGTTCAAAGCGTATAAAGGGAAGTCAAAGTCTCTGACTTGCAGTTAAATCATTAATAACAATAAATTTTGTGTAGGAAAGTTGATAAACGTGTTTTTATCTAAGGTTTGCGTTAAAAATAATTGCTAAAAAACGTTAAGTAATAGAAGTCTAATAAAGGAAAGGAAATTGAATTTGGGGAAAGGAAAATTATCGTGGTTTTGTGGAAAAAAGGTACGTCATATCGTGAAATAGGTGCAATACTCAGCAGAAGTCATTCATCTGTCCAACGAGTCGTAAACAACTTCAAAAACACAGGAGTTTTGGTTTCAAAACCCAGATCTGGCCGTCCTCCAAAGTTGAACCGTCAGCAAACTCGGAGTTTGCTCCGAACGATGAAGGCTAATCCTAGATTAACTGCAGCTGATATGGCAAAGGACATCAAAGCAAAGTACTGCAAGTCCATTTCTGATGATGGTGTTCGTAAAATTCTTAGGAAATATGGGTATCACGGACGCGTTGCCCGTAGAAAGCCATTTATAACTACAGTAAACAGACTCAAGCGGCTGGCGTTTGCTAAGGAACACATTAATAAGCCAAAAGAATTTTGGAAACAAGTTATTTTCTCGGATGAAAGTAAATTTTGTATTTTTGGAATCAAAGGTCGGAAGATTGTATGGAGAAAAACTGGCGCGGCCTTCGACGTAAAAAATCTCTGTCCTCCAGTAAAGCACGATGGTGGCGGTGTTGTGATATGGGGGTGTATGGCTAGTGGAGGAGTTGGAAAAATTTAGTTTATTGAAAGTAATATGAATAAAATAGACTACCTTAATATTCTCAAGCGCAATTTGAAGAAAAGTGCAGAGCATTTGGGCTTAAGCGACAACTTTTACTTCCAACAAGACAACGACCCTAAGCACACTGCTGAGGTAGTAAGACTCTGGTTGCTGTATAATGCCCAAAATCAGCTTCGTACACCGCCCCAATCTCCTGACCTTAATCCAATAGAGCATTTGTGGCATCACTTGGAACAAAGGATGCGAGCGCACACAATAACGCCGAAGGTAATGCTCAAGTAAGTCCTGATTCAGGAGTGGAATTCAATAACCCCAGAGTTCACTAAGAAGCTGGTAGATTCCATGCAAAAACGGTTGTGGGAAGTAATAAGGAGACGAGGATATCCCACAAGCTACGAGGAAAAACTATTGTTTTATTTTGAAAAGAAATATTTGTACGCAGACTTTTTATTGTTGCAATTCAGAATTTGTTTTCGTTTTTTAATTTTAATATTTTTATGGAGTACAATAATTATCATTTTTGTTTTGTTTTATGTTTGTAATAAAGCCATGAAAAAAAAGAAAAAAAAATGATTATGAAATAAATTACTTAAAACGATGTTTTTTATAGATATGTTGGATGTGTTGAGTGTGTACGCAGACTTTTTCTGCCTAGTGTGCATATATATATATATATATTCTGCCAAGCGTTAACAACAGCCATTTTCAACTGTTGAATATTGTCATACTGCCTGTTTTCCTTATAAACTTTCCTTACTAGGATTGCCCAAATGTATTCTATTGGAGTAAGGTCTGGGGAGCAAGCGGGTCATGACATCTATGGTCCTGCAACCAGGAATAAGTGACCTAAGCTAAACATCCCCCTGCGGGGTGGAGGCAGTAGAATTCACTCACAGCCAGTCCTGCTTGCCCTAAAATGGCAAATGGACACTCACTGGATCATGGGCTTATCACCCGTGATCTTAAGACCTAACTGATACGAGAAACGGATACAGCGCCTCGGATACGGACTGATTCTACGGTAACGACTTTTGGCATTCGAAAACGGACTATAATTGGCTTCTGGAAAGTTCGAACATTTAATGACGGGGGAAGGGCTGGAGTCACTCGGTCCTTCCACCGCCAATCAATGCTCGACCGTGAAATGAAGCGCTATAACATCCAAATCTTGGGCTTGAGCGAGGTCAGGTGGACAGAATCAGGAGTAGAGCGAACCCCTCCCGGAGACACCATTCTGTACGTTGGCCCTGAGAGTGAAGCTAAAAATGGCGTGGCGTCCGTCCTTACACCGAGAGCGAGAAACTGTCTCATCAGCTGCGAACCAATCTCGGATAGGATTATCGTCATCAGGCTCGTGACCAGTGTCAGAAACGTCACAATTCTACAGTGCTACGCGCACTAATACCGCAAGCCCTGGTGATAAAGAGGAGTTTTATAGCCAACTGAATACCGCCTTCGAGCGTGTTCCAAGAGGTGATATTATTATTATCTCAGGAGATATGAACGCCCAGGTTGGCTCTGACAACACTGGACTAGAACACGTCATGGGAAGCATGGTGACCCTTGAGTCGACGCGTCACGACCTTGGATTAAGAGACCCGAAAACGGCGAATTATTTGTGGAATTTTGTAGTACTCGGACATCGGAGGGACCCTTTTTCCACACAAGAGTCATCATAAAACATCTTGGGTTTCCCCTGATGGTGTTACTCAGAACCAGATCGACCATTTGGCTATAAGTCGCCGATGGAGAAGATGTCTCCTCGATGCGCGAGCGAAACGTGGAGCTGACGTGGGGAGCGATCACCACTTGATGGTTGCCTGCTTGAGATTATGTACAGCAGCTATCCGACGGCCACAAATTCTTCAAATGAAGCGCAAGCTTAATGTGGATAAACTCAGAGATCCCAACAAAAAACGCAAGTACACCACCATTCTACGCGAAAAGTCATCAACATTGGGCGAATATGAAATACGCGCACTGGACATCAATTGGGAGGCAACCAGAAAATCTTTCCTAACTAGTGCTGAAGAATCTGTGGGATATGTGCAAAGCGGTGAGAAACTCTGGATGTCGCAAGACACACGGGAACTAATGCCGAGTAACCAGCAAGAAGTCCAGTCGCAGAAAGTGATAGTTGCAAGTGCATCCAAGGAAAAAATTTGAAAAGTGAATTTAACGTAAAAGAAATAGTTACCACGAGTCGGTGGTTTTGATTTTGATTTTTTGGAAGTGAAGTGTGGAAGGAGGAAAAAAATCGACGGCTACGTAACAAGGACCAAGGCGGAACGAGGCAAGATACCGACGCAACGAGCAGCGATTTCCGATAGCAGCCAACGAGGGAGGCGTAGCAGCAAGGGCCCCAACGAGCGGCGATGCAAGAAACGATAGGAATCACAAGTAATACTTAGCTAGGGAAATTTTCTTTTGGTTATTAAGTTAACGTAGAGTTAGCTAGGTTTGGATAAATAAAGCCAGTAGGCAATTCCACTATATTTCCCATCTTTTTTTTTTCTTGAATATAAATAATTTATGTGTAATTCCGTGTGTGCGTCTTTCCTTGCCTCTCGGTTGCCGTATGTCCTTTTTTTTGCGTTCTGATCGCACTTTCGTCGCGGAAAAGAAAAGATTGATTTCGTCGAGCCCGTGGTCCGGCTCGAGGAAATTTTGAAGAAGCGTGGTTTTAAGTAACGGATCACTGGCGCCCACGACCCGTCTCCACGGGTTGGCCGGACAAGCCACGTTCTGCCCCTAGTGCGAGGGGTTTATTTTTGATAACGGATTCTCGACCGGAGAATACCGTAATAAATTGGCGACGCATTTTAGGAATATTGTGGGCAGAAGTGATCTCCAAGGACGAACTTTGGAGTACAACTGACCAGACTAAATTAGGTATTGAGATTCAAAGGCGGAAGTGGCAGTGGATCGGTCATACTCTGAGGAAACCAGAACAAAACATCGCCAAACATGCTCTGGATTATAATCCTCACGGAAGACGTCGGGTTAGTCGACCATGTAACACATGGAAGCGAACAGTTGAGCAGGAGGCCAGAGGAATAAACAAGTTCTGGCAACAGGATCGCGCCTTGTGGAAGATAGTTGTTGCTGTCCTATGCCCCTACAGGGGGTCTTAACAGGAATTTGATTGATTGACAAGCCACTGAGAGTTTTCTGAAAATTCAATAATTATTACTCAATATTTATACGTTTTAGAAGTTCAAGTGTCAGGTAAAATACTTTAGTTTATAAAAGGGACTATGAATGAAAAAGGGACTATGGACTATAATGCAACAGAAGTTTTAAAGAAAGATAATAAAATGTATAAGATTGAATGGAGGCTTTCTATGATACTTGAACGTCTATTACAAAAGGATTGGTATTCCCCGTGATTCGGAAAAACCATTGAAACTATTTTATAAATATATTTTAACCTGATAAAAAAAGATTTTTCAGTAATTAGAAAATACTCAAAAACATTGACTCGTGGTTGGGACCGAAACGCGTAAAGCCAACCAACCACTAGACAATCAAAAAAGTGATGGCACATAATAATGTAACCATACGACCCGGATTTTAGAGAACTTAATTATTAATTATTTATTAAAAGTCATAATTCTTATTAGAAAACATAGTAATGAGGACCAATAAACAAACGTTAAGATTTTAAAATTCAAAACTTTATATAATTGCACTCATCCCAAACTTTCTATAGAGTCTAATAAATTGCCAAAAAAAATTGTTCACACAATATTTCAAAATTTGTTCACTAGAAAATCCGTGCTATGAACATCATTTAGAGGCTATAGATTATTTTATTACCTCATCATTCTCTTTGAATTATGCTTCCCCTTCATGCTGTCACCGGTATTGAATTCGCTTGGATGCGAGAGAAGGCAGCGAGCTTTTTCTTCTTGTGACTTTTTTCTTGTACTGAGTGACACATTTTTATGTCTTGACTTATCTCTGATAATAGTCACAGTTTTGCCTGTTATCGTATCTTTTATGGGACTTTTTTTCGTGGAATAACAATTTTACAAGAAAAAGAGTATAAAAGAGTATCAGAACTAAAAAAGAAAGTAGAGCTGAAAATGAGTACAAATACTCTTAAATGATGATTGGTCACCCTAAGCTTACATAGTCTTCACGTATATAAATTTCAACTTTTCGCGGCTACATAACCTAAAATTTATTTGCTTACTAATTCGAATCCGACAGGTTAGTGTTCAGAAGAACTGAAACGAATTAATACGGTTTATTCTAATTAATTTAGGTATATAGGTGTTTCTTAATATTAAATACATGGACATAAAACCCGTTGAAAAGGCGATTTTTTCTACCCAAGAGTGGAATCAAAATTATTCGAAATTATGATATTTTCACTTTAGTAATCGTAAATAAATCCCGGCTGGGAATCGAACCCGGGGCTGCCAGCGTTGCAGACGACCTCTTCCATTGAACTACTGATATCGACGAAATTCTCTCGCCAAAGCCTAGTCACATACTTCACGTGACTTCAAATAAATGCACAGTTTTTGCTTATTATTATGGTACTGTTGCTCATATCGTGAACAATGATTTTAATTTAAAACTAAACTAAAATAAATCGTGCTGACATATCTCCTACCGTTTCCATTGTAAATGGCGCTACATAAGATGCGCAAGTTCTACGTTTCGTTGTAAATCAGGCATAACCGTGCGGTCTGATTTGATTCGAGCAACGAGCATGGCTGACATGTGGAATAAGCGAAAAATATTGGATTTCATCGATTGTTATCGGTGAAAACGGTGAAAAGCGAAAACTGCCACATCAGAAACAAAAAAATAGATGCGTGGAATAACATTTTCACTTACGTTTGTAAACTCGAGCATTCAAAATGCTCCAGACAAGTTGGAGCATCGCGAGCACGTGCGTTTGCGCTCAGATCTCATTTGGTGAGTATGTTTACATCGAAAGCTTTCGCTCGACTCAGGCATGCTCGGCTCTGCATATTTGGTGTAAACGCACCTTAAGACGAATAACAATCAACTTCCTCAAACTCTTTTTACACAAAAATATACATAAACTAGAAAACCCTTTATATTGTTGAAGGATCAGCACAATGGGAGAATTAAAATACATTAAATTTTTCTTTTTATGACGTTCATAGGTCGAGTACTTATAATATATTATATTTTCAATCTCAATTGTTATTTTTCATTACATTTAAAAATTCATGGCATGCTGTGTTTTTGTATTACAGTTTCTATAGCTTTACTATACTTTTAATTTTAAATGGTATATTAGCGCGTATTCTATGATGTACAATTTGCGATAAAAATTTCTAATAAATTCACTACAGTACCCCCTCTCTAGCGTAGCGATTAAATTACAATATGGTGATAATTGATATTATTATTATTTTTATACTTTTTAGAAAATATTTGAACTTAAATTGTCGTCAAAACTGACTCTTTTTGGAACTTCGTTTTTATTTCGTTCTTTGCTTAGTATACCGAAAGCTGGTTTCAAACGATCAATTGAAATAGATTTGGGTCGTCCTTTCATCTCTACTACAAAATGTTTTCTGAATCGCCTGACAACGGAAAATGGTCCATCATATGGAGGATTGAGCGGAGGTTTCACTTTATCAATTCTGACGAATACGTGGGTGCAGTTGTCTAAAGACTTCGGAACAAATTGCTTTGAACCTTTTAAACAACGTGGCTCGGTGGGTCTAATGGTTCTCATATGGTTTCTCAACCTCTCAAGGAAATTATTAGATGTTGGTTCATTGGATAGTGTACTATTGCACAAAAATTCACCAGGAATTTTGAGTGTTTCGCCATATCTTCTTTAACCGATACTCGAAGTCCTAACATGACAAAAGCTAACTCTTCGCTCCAATGAATGGTGCTGCACCTGGCCATTAAAAGTGCTTTTATTTGTCTATGTAATCGCTCTACCATTCCATTGGATTGTGGATGGTAGGAATTTGTTCTTATTCTATTCGTTCCAAGGAGACTTTGAAGTTCGGTGAAAAGCTTTGATTCAAATTGTGAACCTTGATCAGTTGTAATTGTGGTGGGAACTCCAAATCTTGGAATATACTGGCATACGAAAATCTTTGCGACAGTTACAGCTGTCATGTCTTTTATTGCGTAAGCCTCTGGCCAACGTGTGAATCGGTCGATAATCGTTAAAATGTATGAGTAGCCAGCTGACGGTGGAAGGGGTCCGACTAAGTCTATGTGAATGTGCTCGAATCTGCCCGCAGGTATCGCAAAACGGCCTGGAGCAGATTTGGTGTGCCTATGCACTTTTGCTTTCTGGCAGGAAATGCACGATTTTACCCAATTATTTATGTCCTTAGCCATGTTTGGCCAAAAATAACGGGAAGTAATGAGTTTTCTTGTAGCTCTAATTCCTGGATGCGAAAGTGAATGTAATTTCTTGTAGACTTCGTGCCGTAGAGGTTGTGGAACATATGGTCGATTTTCTCCTGTTCCAGTTTCACACCAGACTTTATCATTGTAAAATGGGATTTTTAATAGTGTCATTTCTACTTTAGAGTTAGGGAGTTTATCGCCGGATATAAGAGTCTGTAATTCTGTGTCAGATTGTTGATGCTTTACGAAAGACGAATGGTTGAAATTTTGGTTTGTCATAGAAATTTCGGGATGACATCTTGAAAGGCAATCGGCTACATTGTTGTCTTTACCTTTAATATGCTGAATGTCCGTCGAAAATTGAGCTATATATTCTAAATGTCGAGTCTGCCTTGGACTCCTCTCGGTTTTTGAATTAATAGCGTATGTTAATGGTTTGTGGTCTGTAAATATCACAAATAGTTTTCCCTCAACGAAATACCTAAAGTGCTTGATAGCTAGGTATATTGCGAGGAGCTCACGATCAAACGTAGAATATTGTTGCGAGCTAGGGGTTCGCCAGATTCCAAAGAAAACTCAATTCGTTTTAAAATATAACGATAATTTATTTATTGCACTTTATACACAATTTCCCGATCACTTCACTAAATTCGCTCTAAAAACTTAATTCGCACAACCCAGGAACACTGGCGATCTATCACTTTCGCTTACTTACACCGATAGGTGTTTTCCATGAAACTGTCACTGAGTAACTCGATAACTTGTCGTGAGCTCTGGCTATTTATAGTGGATTTATCCGAGTCTCGAACCTTCTCTGGTGTATGTTTTTCTGTTGCGTCTGGACTATTCTGGAAGTTACTAGATGGCGTCGGGTGTCATTGTCTGTGTCTTTGAGAAATTACTAGAAGCCCTCTACATGTTGGAAGAATATTCTAAATAGTTCTGGTAGATTTGAGAGAGATCATTGCCAGATCTATAACATTACCCTCTCCTTAGTCCCTGTTCGTCCCGAACAGAGTCGTTCACTTCCGCAATGGCACCGTGGTACTTTGTTAGTCGGTCGAGATGTACCACTTTCATTTTTGTACGGGGTTTTTGATGTAATTGAATCCGATAGACGACATCGTTTAACCGGTTGATGATCTGGTAAGGGCCTTCCCAGTTGCGCTGTAGTTTCGGCGATCTGCCCTTCTGTCGTCTGGGATTGTATAGCCAAACTAAATCACCCTCTTGGAATCCTGATGAATTCGCCCGTTGATCATACCTCGTCTTCATGCGGTCGGTCGCCAAATCAATTTTATCTCTGACCAGGTTATAAATTGTGTTTAGTCGACATCGAAGATCCGAGACGTAATCTTTGGCATTCGTTGGTTGGTCTGGTGGCACTCCAAACATTAATTCCGCAGGGACTCGAATATTCCTTCCGAAAATGACTCGGGACGGGGTTTCTCCTGTTGTTGAATGCACCGATGTTCTGTAGGCCATTAAAAATAGAGGGATGTGCTGATCCCAGTCCTGTTGCCTCTCGCTGACGAGTTTGGATAGGTTTGAGTTCAATGTCCTATTGAAGCGTTCCACCATTCCATCGGACTGTGGATGTAATGGAGTTGTCCTGGTTTTGTTTATTCCCAGCATTTGGCACACGTGTTTGAATATTTGAGATTCAAAATTGCGCCCTTGATCGGAGTGTAGTTCACGTGGAGCTCCAAATCTGCTCACCCAGTTGGTAACAATTTGTTCGGCGACGGTTACTGCTTCTTGGTTTGGAATTGCGTAGGCTTCAGGCCACTTGCTGAAATAATCAATGACCACTAGAATGTAGCGATTACCATTTTCTGATTCCGGAAATGGTCCAGCAATATCCACAGCAATTCTCTCAAATGGGACTCCCACGTTGTATTGTTGCATTTCTCCCCTGGATCTGCGGTGTGGGCCCTGACTTGATGCACACGTAGTACATTTACGGCACCAATTCTCGACATCATCTCGGAGATGGATCCAATAGAACCTTTCTCGTATCTTTGCCAAGGTTCTATTTACACCCAAATGCCCACCGGAGGTACCTCCATGATATTCCTTCAAAACCTCCTCGACTTTACAATGCGGGACGATGGTTTGCATGTGATACGACTTTCCGTCAGCGTTTTCCCATTTCCGTTTTAATAATCCGCCGTCTAGGTGAAGGGAGTTCCATTGTGCCCAATAACACTTCAGGGTTTCGCTGAATTGTGAGATGTCTTTCCACTCAGGCCGTTTCATTTCGTCCTTCCATGCCATGATCGGTGAAATATCTGGATCTTTACGTTGGGCATCTTCCAGTTCTTGCTGATTCCATCCAGTCTCTGGTTCGGTCGTTATCCTCTGAATGGTTTCTCCGGCTTCTTTTCCTTCTACACGGTGACAATGCTTGCAGTTCGGTGGACAAGGACGACGTGAAAGCGCGTCGGCATTACCGTGGATTCTTCCTCTTCGATGAACAATCTCGAAATCGTAGGATTCGAGCCTTTCGATCCATCTGGCTACTTGGCCTTCGGGGTTCTTAAACTGAAGTAGCCATTTAAGCGATGCGTGATCCGTTCGAAGAAGGAACTTTTGACCATAGAGGTATTTGTGAAAATGTTTTGTTGCTTCTACTATGGCTAGTAGCTCTCGGCGAGTTATGCAATAGTTCCTTTCTGATTTTGAGAGTACTCGGCTGTAGTAAGATAGCACTCTCTCCTGCCCATCGATCTCTTGTGATAGTACTGCTCCGATACCGACATTGCTGGCGTCAGTGTCTATGATGAAACCATGACCTGGTTTTGGATACGCCAGAACTGGGGAGTCGCAGAGTTGGTCTTTTATCCTCTCGAATGCTTCCTGGCACTGTTGACTCCATGTAAATGGCTTCCCTTTTTCTGTTAACTGATGCAGATATTTCGCCGTGTTAGCAAAGTCTTTTACAAATCGTCGGTAATATGTCGCTAAGCCTAGGAAGCTGCGCAACTGGTGTTTATCACTCGGAGTAGGCCAATTTTTCACCGCCAGTATCTTCTCCGGATCTGTCTTTACACCATCAGCTGAAACGATGTGACCCAAGTACTTGACTTCTGCACTAAACAAAGTGCACTTTTTCGGACTCAGCTTTAATTTTGCCGCTCGCAGTCGCTGGAAGACTTCCTGCAGATTTTTTAGGTGTTCATTGAATGTTTTTCCGATAACGATCACATCATCTAGGTAAACGAGACAAGTTTTCCAACTCAGACCACGCAAAACGAATTCCATCAGTCTTTCGAACGTAGCTGGAGCATTGCACAGGCCAAATGGCATTACGATGAACTGCCACAGTCCACTGCCGACAGAGAATGCTGTCTTCTCTCTATCTTTTTCATCTATCTCCACTTGCCAGTAACCACTCTTCAGGTCCAACGTTGAGAACCATTTAGCATCGGTCAGGGTGTCCATGATGTCGTCGATTCTAGGTAGTGGATAGCTATCCTTTTTCGTAACATCATTTAGTCGCCTGTAGTCCACACAAAAACGGGTACTGCCGTCCTTCTTCTTTACCAGCACTACTGGTGATATCCACGGGCTCTTTGATTCTTCGATGATTCCCTGATGCTCCATAGTTTTGACCATTGAATTGACTTCTCCTTGTTTCGCTAATGGTACTCTTCTTGGAGGTTGACGTATCGGTGTAGCACTTCCGGTATCTATACGATGTTTCACTAAGTTTGTTCTGCCATAGTCGTCATCACCGGTGGAAAAGACGTCGCTAAATCCTTCGATTAGATCTACTGCTTGCTTGTGTTGTTCTCCTCTAAGGTTGCTTGACTGAAGAAGTGTTGATGTTACATTGTCCTTCCTTCTTGGCTTATTTTTAGAGGGTACGTTATGTGGTTCTGCCTTGTCGATACTCGTCACCGCCGATATTGGTTCACAGCTGCCAATTACATCTCCTTTCTTTACGCTGGTAGTGCTGTCCGCAACGTTCAGGACTCTTATTGGTACCATCATTCTCTCATTCCTTTTTACGAGCGTTTTTCCTAGTATCAGACTTCGTAATGCAGGTGTCGTTTCCGGTTCTATGAGGTAGAATCGGTGGTTCCCGGGATCACCATCGAGCTCTGCCCAAATAACATTCTCAGATGACTTTGGTATGTCCGCATCTTCGCATAATACAACTCGCAGCTTTGTTGATTTGGAGGATGTTATTTCCATCGGGATTTCAATATTCCGCCACTTCATTATTCGTTGTCCTAAGTCCAGCTGGATACCGTGTGGTTTCAGAAAATCCATTCCAAGGATACACTCATCGGTAATGTCAGCTACCACGAATACATGCGAGAAGGTCAAATCCCCAAGTTGTATGTCACGGGCTATTTCTCCATGGACCGTTGTAGTTTCTCCTGTAGCAGTGCGAAGTGCGTACTTCTTGGTGTTGTGAAGCCAAGTACGATCTACGAGGTCAGATCTTAGCACTGACCGTGTTGCGCCTGTGTCGACTGTTATGATGCAGTTTAATTTGCCGACTCGACCACTCATACATAAGTCGTTTTCACAACGATGTAGTCGAGAAACTGCGATGATGGTTCCGGGGGCGTCGATTCTGCCAGCCAACTTCTGCCCCATGAAGTTGGCCTTTACTCGTTTCCCGGACTGTCACTAGGCGAAGCGTGCTCTCGTGACGGTTCGCCCCTCCCTCCTCTTTGTTTAGCAGCGCAGCCGGAACAGTAGTTGATCGCTTTTCTGGGTTTGCGGCAGTCGCGTCTTAAGTGTCCTGCCTGTCCACAATTCCAGCATCGGGGAGCACCAGATCCTTCGCTCCGCTTGGTGTACTCGGCTTTCTGGCACACACATTCTTCTACTATTTCTCGAACTCGATAGTTACTCCGCGAGCTTTGCTTGGCAGCTTCGAACGTCAGCCCATATACTAAGGCTTCGCCAATCGTTTTCTTACCTGCCAGTTTTAACGCCTGTTGCAGCTCTCTGTCCTGTACAGCATTGTTAAATGCGAAAACAGCTGTATCGTTGCGTTGCTCTGTTTGCGCATTAGGCAGCGATAATAGTGTGAGTCGTTCAATATCGCGTGCCAGCTCTTGAAGTGTTTCGCCATTCTTTTGAGTTCGGTTGTACAGTTGAGTTTTGTAGATCTCTCGCATGTGGTCACTGCCGTAATGAAGATCCAATGTCCGGACTAACGTTGAAAAATCTTGTTGTTGCTCCTGCGGAATCGTTTGAAGAACTTCTGCTGGTGGGCCTCTTAACGCCAATATAAGAGCCGTTCCTCGTTCCAGATCATTCCAATGGTTGTTTCTTGCGGCAGCCTCAAATTGGGTCTTATAAATAGCCCACGGTGTTTGTCCATCGAAGATTGGAGCCTTGAGACCCTTGTGCGCAACGTGTTCTGTCTTGATGACGCCAGTCGCTTTGACGTTATCGAAGTCTCTTTTTAGCCGTTCGACTTCTTCTTCGAAGACTCGAAGTTTCTTCTCTACTTTCTCTTCTATTGCTTTACCCATGGTGTCTTTTTTATTATTTTGTAGCTCCAATTTTTGGTTGAGGTCTTTTGAGGTCTGATCTAATTTTTCATTCAGGTCCGCTGACAGCTGACTTTGTTGGTCTAATTTCTGATTAATATCCGCCGATTGTTGCTCTAGTTTGTGATTAATGTCCGCAGATTGTTGCTTAATGTCCGCAGATTGTTGTTTAATGTCCGCAGATTGTTGCTTAATGTCCACTGATTGTTGCTCTAATTTCTGATTCATATCCGCAGATTGTTGATCCAATTTGTGCATCATTTGTTGCATTAACTGTGTTAAGGCATCCGATGTACCAGAGCACTCCTCTTTACTAGCTTCTTCGATTTGGAACTCAAAAGTATCTGCATTCTCACCCTCAGCCTCAAGTGTCTCAATCATACGGCTGACAAGTTCAGACTTGCTCCCTGTCGTAGGTAACTCGCGTCTACTGAGCTCTTCCTTCAGCTCCGTTACTTTTAAGTCTTTTAAATAACGCGGCATTTTCACTACCGATTATTTCCAGTTTTTCCGCGATTCGAATTCACTTAAATTTACGTCACTGCTCACTAAATCACTCGAGATTATTCGATTTCACAAAATTCTCACTGTCCGTTCGAGAATTTTAGTTCCGCGATTTTACTTCGCTAATTAAAGTCACTGCTCACTAGAGCACTCGAGAATATTCGATTTCACAAAATTCTCACTGTCCGTTCGAGAATTTTAGTTCCGCGATTTTACTTCGCTAATTAAAGTCACTTTTCACTAGAGCACTCGAGAATATTCGGTTTCACCAAATTCTCACTGTCCGCTCGAGAATTTTAGTTTGACTTTTCCGCTCTCACAAAATTATCCGTTTCGAGAATTTTTAATTTCACTCGCGATTTTTAACCCGAATTTATCCTTGAAATCCCACTTCTGACACCAATTGTTGCGAGCTAGGGGTTCGCCAGATTCCAAAGAAAACTCAATTCGTTTTAAAATATAACGATAATTTATTTATTGCACTTTATACACAATTTCCCGATCACTTCACTAAATTCGCTCTAAAAACTTAATTCGCACAACCCAGGAACACTGGCGATCTATCACTTTCGCTTACTTACACCGATAGGTGTTTTCCATGAAACTGTCACTGAGTAACTCGATAACTTGTCGTGAGCTCTGGCTATTTATAGTGGATTTATCCGAGTCTCGAACCTTCTCTGGTGTATGTTTTTCTGTTGCGTCTGGACTATTCTGGAAGTTACTAGATGGCGTCGGGTGTCATTGTCTGTGTCTTTGAGAAATTACTAGAAGCCCTCTACATGTTGGAAGAATATTCTAAATAGTTCTGGTAGATTTGAGAGAGATCATTGCCAGATCTATAACAATATTTAATTTCTGCTGAGGATAGCTTTCGTGAGAAAAAGCCTAACGGCTGCCATTGCTGGTTGTGATATTGTTGAAGAACAGCACCTACTGCTTTATCGGATGCATCTGTTGTTATGCTTAGTGTGGCTGTATTGTCAGGATAGACTAGAAGTACCGCATCACTAAAAGAGTGTTTGATTTTTTGAAATGCATCATTACAGCATTCGGGCCACGAAAATGTTAGCTTTGACTTTGTTTTCTTTTCATTTTGAATCGATGTAAGATGTAAATGTATAGGTGCTAAAAGTTTAGCTAAGTGTGGTATGAACCTGTGATAATAGTTTACCATACCTATGAAGCGTTGCGTTTGCTGAATAGAGGAGGAGCCGGATAATTAGCTATGGCTTCTATTCTATTCTTTGATGGAGTTATGCCATCTTTAGAAATAGTGTGACTCAGGAAGTCAAGAGTTGGAACTCCGAAAATGCATTTACTGAGTTTTATGCTTAAGCCGTATTTAGCTAGCCTTTCAAAAACAAGATCTAAATGCATTTTGTGTGCTGATTCGTCCTTGCTGGCTATTAATATATCGTCTATATAGACGAATACAAAATCTAGATCGATTAGGACTTCGTTCATGAAACGCTGAAACGTTTGTCCAGCATTTCGAAATCCAAAATTCATTACGGGGAACTCAAAGAGACCGAACGGAGTTGTGATAGCTGTTTTGTACACGTCTTCCGCTGCCACTGGGATTTGATAATACGCACGGAATAAGTCGATTTTTGAGAATATAGTACAGCCAGCCAACTTCATTGTAAAGTCCTGTATATGAGGAATAGGGTAACGATCTGGTATGGTGACAGCGTTTAATCTACGGTAGTCACCGCATGGCCGAAATTCTCCAGTGTCTTTTTTCGTTACCAAATGAAGAGGTGAAGACACCGAAGATGATGAAGGACGACAAATTCCCAATTCGGTCATGAGCTTGAATTCTAGCTTGGCTGCCTCATATTTCGTCGGATCCAACCTACGTGGCTTGGAGAATGGCAATGGGCCTTTAGTTAGGATATGGCGCACAACGCTGTGCTTAGTTGAGTTTTTAAAATTTGGTGCTGCGGTAAGCGAAGGGTATTTGCGTAATATATCTCCATAGACGTTATCTATTGTTTAGTTGACTGGAGTAGGTGTATTTGTATTAATAGATTTAGCATGCGTGAAAAATGTTGTTTTGCTGTCAATTAAGCGCTTGTTTTTTATATCAACGATTAATGCGTTTTTTTTCTAAAAAATCTGCGCCTATAATGGGCTTGTTCACTGAAGCTATGATAAATTCATGTAAGAAAGTATGATTCAAACAAAATCTACTTCAAGTAATTTGGTACCAAAAGTATTTATGATTGTACCATTTGCGGCTGAAAGACAAAATTCAGAGTTTGTACGAGAATGTTTAAAGAAATCTCTATGTGGTAATACTGAGCGATCTGCGCCAGTGTCTATTAGAAAATTCAATTTATTTCGTCTGTCTTTGATGAAAAGACGGCGGCTTTTTGTAAGCATCCCACCGTCTGCCGCAATGACGATGGGATGAATTAGTTTGTCGAAAAGGAACTGGACGGGGTTGAATCCTTATCGAATTTGCAAGGTTCTGTACATTTTCGAGCTTGATTCCCGTACTTGAAATGATACCAGCATAATGATCCTTGGCTGTTGAATCCTCTTCTTCTAGAATTAGATCGATTGCCAGAAGGATTTCTTCCTCTAGAAGTGGACCGTGAGTTTCTGCTAAAATTCTGTTGCTTGGTAATCATTCTCTTCAATTCTTTGATCTCTTGTTCCAAAATTTCGAATTGAGAATTTTGTGATGAAAGAGAGTTTTGATTCTTCTGTTTTGGCACTTCGACCACAGCTGACAGGTTATGGCTATTTTGCATGGCCTCCCATATCTTATCTGCTGTGTCCAGTATGCTATGGATATCTTTGTCCATCTGGGAAATAAGGGCAATGTTTATTAAATGTGGTAATCTGCTTAACCATAATTGTTTAATAAGATCTTCCCCAACAATTCCAGATGTACCTGCTCTCATCTTTCTGTAGAACTCGGAGGGTTTTTTATCCCCGATTTCCTCATCAGACACGAGTTTTTTTATTCGTGTTTCGATGCTTAACGAATTACGATCGATTAAAGCTTTTTTTAAGTAGCTGTATCGATTATCCGCTGGAGGATTCTCCAATATGTCGATCAGGGATTCAGCCACATCCTGCGGCAACGACGTAATTATACTTCGATGCGTCGGTGCTAACTCTACTTATGGCAAATTGCGACTCAATTTGGATAAACCAAGTAGTGACGCTATTCGGCCAGAATGTAGGCAACCGTACGTTCATTGGACTTAATTCACTAGTACTTAAATTTTCGATATTATTAGTAGAATTAATTATTTAAATATATAATTTAATTATTATATATTTACTGTTATCAGAAGTAATTGTTTGATTAAGAGAAGCATTTACTTCTGTATTGTTGGTTTTTTCTTTGTCACCAACCATATTATAATTTATATACTGGGATAATGTATGGAGCGAAACTACAATATATCGAACGTCAAACAATAAGAATTTGAAAAAAGAAAAGAAGAAAAAAAATATTCATGGAATATGCGCACAATAACCTTACAATCACACGTTAGGTATAAATTTAAATCTAAGAACAAAAAAAAAATGTATGTTGGAATAAATAAATAAAAATGTCCACGATGCGTTCCTGTTACGAATTTTCGGTTTTTTATACGGGATGGATGATTCCGTTTTTTTTTCTTTCGCACGAGGTTCGGTATGACTTCACTTTATTTTTACTGACCTTTTTTTTTCAAATGATTTAAATTTATTTTTGTTCTTGAAATTTTTCTCTTTCATTCTGTCGTCGCTTATCTTCTCATTTCAATAGTTCCTCTGACGATTTATTTGTGTTGAAAATTTCCTTCGATGTTCCATGTCGCTTATCTTTTCTGCTTTCCTCTGATAGCTCGGCAAAATCATCGGCGGCTGCAAACATCGTATTCTATTTGGTATTCCTTGTCTGCCTCCAAACGAATAAAACACTTTTTTTTTCTTTTAAAAAATGAAAAATGGAGAAATATTTAAAGTTCGGGGTCACCACTGTTGAAGGATCAGCACAAGGGGAGAATTAAAATACATTAACTTTTTCTTTTTATGACGTTCATAGGTCGAGTACTTATAATATATTATATTTTCAATCTCAATTGTTATTTTTCATTACATTTAAAAATTCATGGCATGCTGTGTTTTTGTATTACAGTTTCTATAGCTTTACTATACTTTTAATTTTAAATGGTATATTAGCGCGTATTCCATGATGTGCAATTTGTGATAAAAATTTCTAATAAATTCACTACAATATCAACTAGGTTCAGAAAGACGATAGCCCAATCTGGAATTAACCGGCTCAGATGAAATTTGATAGCATGTTTGCTCTAACTTTTGCAATGCTGAAAATAAGACTTGCACAGTGCCGGCAAGGATCCATAAATATTTGCTGTAGCTCAAAAATTTCGAATCCGAACCGACAGCTAGCTGAACGATTTGATCCCGCCCTACCACATCCGCCAAAGACCATAGATAGGATACGGAGCCGAAAGCAAGCTATTCGACTTTTTCTTCCATCGTTTAGGTCATTCGAAAATCACCATTGATATAGAGAACACACGGCACTGCTGGTGGTCCTCCGGTTGCAATTGGACCTTGTACGCATGCTCCGACGCTTTCAGGGATACTTTAGTTATCTCCAACGACAAACTTTTGCGTACAACGGGACAGACCAAAATAGGCACTGAAATTCAAATTTGGAGATAGCAGTGGATCGTTCACACTTTGAGGAAGCCAGAGCGAAAGATTGCCAAACAAGATTGGGATTATAATCCTCAATGAAGACGTCGGGTCGGTCGACTAACACATGGTAGCGAGTAGGAGGCCAGAGGTGACAACTAAAGACCGATGCTCAGGATCGCGCCTTGTGGAAAAGAACAGTTTCTGTCCTACGCCCATATAGGGGTATTAATAGGAAATTGATTGCATTTCAATGGCCCGGGCAAAATTTCTACTAAAACGCCTCTCTTTTCTCTTAAAAACTTTTTACATAATTTATTTAACGTACTATCGATTTTTTTCTGCAATATTTTTTTAGTTTTGTTTTTTGTTTTTTTCAAAAGACAATTTTCTTGTTTGTAAAGAACCAGTTTCAAAAGAACAATAAAAAAAAGGAAGATCAAACAATAACAAAAAAGAGAACAAAAATAAAGTTGTATAACATCAGAACGCGCGTACGCACCACTACTTCAGCCAAATATCCTCGAGCGTATCGTCGCTCAGCTCGTCCGTCGGAAGTGCCTTGAGCGTTCGGAGCGTTTCCATATAAAAAGTCAACTCGGAAGTGACGCTACCGTGTTGCGGTCCGCCATTATTCACAATATTATTCTTGAGCAACTGTTCCCGCAGTTTGTCCTTGAAGCTACGATGCACCGTTCGATAGATAGCATGAATCTGCTGCTCGGGCAGAATCGGCGCGACAGCCTCGTGCAGTTTAACAAAGTGCCGAGAAATGCTGCGAAACGATTGCGATGGAACCGGTGGTCGGGCATCCCACGTGTTCAATTGATTCTCGACCAGTGTCGTTACGATCTGCAAAACTTTCGTTTCGATCTCTTTGATGTGCCCGATGAAGTCCTTCTCGACGACGTCGTAGCCGCCGACCGAAGCGGCGTCGAGCTGCAGAAAGTGTTGTTTCAATTTCGGCAGGAGCCAGAGAACGAGTTGGAGAGCACGCGATATCAGCGCTAGATTGCCGCTTGTGATGGTTTTAAGGCCGGCGACGTGAAGGGCGCCGGCACCGAGAACCAGCTGGCACGAGCGCGAGTTGAAGGTGCGCAGCAGGTCGACAACGTGCCGTGATAGTTGACCGGCTACGACCGGTAAATGGGAAGCGCATCGACAATACTCGCTGACGATTTGTACAAGAAGAAGCGCGGCACCGACTAGCGTGTACGGGCAGCCGTCGACGAGGAGAACAGGACTGGTGGGCACGGCATTGGCCAGGCCAAATTCGCCCGTCGAATCGGACACGGACGATTTATAATAGGAGAAGTCGTTGCGCGAGATGCGATCGATGATCTTCTGGAATTCGTTTGGAATGTCGACTTGTTTCCAGCGCTCGCTGTCCAGCAGCAACGCAAGCTTGCTCTTGCGTTCTGAGTGGAACTTCTGGGCGAAGCGAGTTGCTTGGATTTTCAGTGCAGCCTGGAGCGGAACGCTTTGCATGCCGGAGATTGCTTCGCAGCCAGAACTGAAGTGGTCTACGATCGTGGTTAGTTTTTCGATTTCGTCAGCCGTCGCGACGCTCTTCTCGAGACTCTGCGACGAGACCAGATTGGCGCAACGCTCGTGGCAGTAGTTACAGACGTGCTTGAGAAGATTGGCGAGTTTTTCGGTGACTATTTGGTGATCGCGGCTGGAGAGAAACACCTCCGAGTCGATGAAGTTCAGGGCATCGACACAGTTCCCGGAACTGGCATCGGCTGTTTGGTGCATCACATCGTGGACGAGGCGGATCCGTTGGAGGAGCTTGAGGAGTGCCACGGTAGCCTGTTCGAGGAGTTGAATCCAATCGGGGATGGAGAGACTCTGAGCTTCTTCGCCAGCTCCGGTCAGGCAGACCTCTGCATCTGATGACGCGATTACTTCGATGACCATCTGCTTGATGATGGCTTTAACCGCCACGATTGCTTCCTCCTGGTATTTATCCACGAATTTGAAGTTCTTCTCGCGTAGCAGCCCCATTATGATGCAAACAAGCTTGTCCTCATCGAGGACGCGATCGCATTGGCCATCCGACAGGAGCGGGCGATTCAGATCGGCTGTGGAATACCGCTCGAATTCAGTGCTCAGCATTTTATCGATTAGCCGCTCCATCTCCTTGAGCTGCATGGGCAGGTGGCGGAAGCAGTGGACTCCTACGAGTTCTTGAGCAACAATCTCCTGCGTCGTGCCGATCAGGTCGAGCGCCGCCACGTAGTCCTGTGTTCCTAGCAGCAGCTGAATCATCGGTTGCGTCTGATGCACCGTCGCCATTAGCTTCATTTTTTCGAGCGTGGTGCGGTAGTGCTGGCGCGTGCGCGACAGCTGCAGAATCCTGAGCGAATCCTTGACCAGCGACGAATCAATGTGAAGGATTTTGCTGCGCAACATTTTTACGTTCGTGGCTGCTTCGTGCATCTGTTCCATGATCGTGTCCTGCGAGGTCATGGCGTGGAAGAATGCGGAGGATTTTTGCGAGACTTGTTTAGCGATTTGCACCTCGACGATATCGAGGTAGTGACTGAGTTTCTCTTGCAGCAGTCGCCCCGACTGTCGGCTTTGTTCACCTGCCTCTCCAATCCCGGGGAAGACCTCGGCAAAGGTTGACGGGCTGTTCAGGTCGATCGCTTGCTTCATGAAGATCGGTGGAATGTCCTTGAGACTGCCGCCCGCTGCGTTGTCCAGGTCGCGCTGTGCCAGCCGATGGCTATTCGAGGTGGGCGAGTCTTCGCCCGGTTGTGGTTGCTGGCTAGCAATGCGGACGTGGCGCCGGTAGCGCTTTCCAATTCGTTTCAGGTACACGTCGAAGTCGCTCCAGGCGACAGGAGGCAATTGCACAGCTGGACCGATAACCACTTTCTCCACGAACGAGTCGCCCCACTTTTTCGTGAACAGATTCGATTGCTTGCCCCTGCTCGGATCGTTCAGGACGGCCGGAAGGTTCTGCGCCGCGGAGAACACCGACCATTCCGGTTCCCGCGCCACCTGATCGACGTGATACTTCGCCACATGCGTTTCGTAGTCCCGATCGTTCACTCCGTCGAGTGGCAGCGAGGCGCACACACCGTTGAAGCCGTACCGGCAGACATAGGAGCCGCCCTCCTTCGTGCAGTGCCGGTCGCGAAGGTGCCTGCAAACGAAAAAAAACGGATCAGTGCCGGTCACAGTCGCTTACCCCGAATCACCCCGACTTACTTGACAAAATCAGCGGACGACCTAAACGACTGCATAGGACAGAAGTGGCATAATTCCCAAGGCTGTTGCTGCTGCGGCTGAAAATGTTCCTGCTGTTGGGAGTGTTTGCGTAGATCTTCGCCGAATTTGGCCATCACATTCCTCCTGACTTTACAGTTAATGAGCGAAACATTTAAACACGATTGCACGATTAATGGCGAGCTGGCATCGTCCTTTATTTACTTAGCAAAAAACACTTTTAAAATTCTACCGACGAGGAAAAAATTCATTACTTCATCGTGACAATTGTATTGTCAAATAAATTTGAAATGTCATCACTGCCGATTTTCGAAATTAGGGCTGCACAAAACTGCTTTCGTTTCGAAAAATGGCGCGGCAAAATTTTGAATTCGATAGTTAGGGAACTATGGAAACCGAACAAGTCAAACAGAGGTCCTCGACCTTTCCCGATTTATTTAGTTTGTTGTCGAAATGTTGAAAATCTCAGATAAACCCGACTCGATCCAAAATATCGCTATAAAACTGGTCTCCGAGCAAATGAAGCTGCTTCAGCTGGAAAATGGCCCGAAAGAGCGAACTGTTTTCATCCTGGGCAGTAAAGGTGCTGTAAGTGTTTTTTTCGCGCGACCCAATCAGAGATTTCTAATCGATAACTTTCAGGGAAAATCAGGAATCATCAATAAATTCTTCGATCGGGAGGAAAACTCTCGCCCGACTTTGGCGCTGGAGTACTCTTTCGGTCGGCGTTCGAGCCAATCGCGCGGCATCGACAAGCAAATCCTGAACGTTTGGGAACTGGGCTGCCTCGATAATAGCAATCAACTCGTCGAGGTTCCAATGCGATCACATGGCTTGGCAAATTTCTCGGCCATCATAGTTCTGGACCTTTCGCAACCGAATCGGCTATGGTCCGATCTGGAGTGTGCCTTGCAGGGATTGAAGCAAGCGTACGCGAAGCAAGTGGTGGACGAGAGTGAAATTCGTGGGCACAAACAAAATGCAGAGGAACGCTTATCTAAGGATCACCCCGATCTGGCCAGTTTGGAGCTGTTTCCATTTCCAATTGTGATTGTTGGCGGAAAGTACGACATTTTCCAGGATTTTGGTTTGTTCGCATTTCTCCCCGACTTTCCGACTTCTGAAACTCTCTTTTGTACAGATCCCGAAATAAAGAAGCACGTTTGCCGCTGCTTGCGTTCAATTTCTCACGCAATTGGTGCCGCGCTTCTCTTCTATTCCCATAAAATTGGAAATCTTGCGAAAACCATGCGCGATACAATCAGCCACTTCGGATTCGGAAGTCCTTCGCACCCGTTTCGAAATTGCTGCACCGATTATAATGACGCACTGGTGATTTGGTTCGGGCAGGATTCATGGGAGAAAATCGGTGTGACACCATCGAACTCGGAACGTATTGGTGTTACGTTCAGTGCGGAAATATCACAGGTAAAAAGCGGATCGCAGGAGATGCCGGACGATCCAGCAATGGATCCGGGCTTTCGGGAAAGTTTGATTGATGAAATGCGCGCCCAAAAGGACGAGGAGCTGATGACCCTCATTCGGGATACTGAGATACGATCGAAATTTGAAACGGTGGCGAGTTAGATTTGGGAGATTTTGTGAAATGAATTAAGAGAGTTTGGAGAGAAGAAAATGAGATTAAAATTTAAAGATTAAATTGAGGTCTTTAACTTTTACATTAATACTACTACTTATTAAACTTATTGTTAAGGATTGCTAGGAAGTTAAGAAATTTCCAAAAAAAAACAAGTTGCAGCTTTTTTTAACGTATTTATTCTATATGACCGTATATCGTCGCGACATATGCGATGTAACATGATACGATATAATAAAAAAGACCATAATATGTAATGCGGAATGAATACGTAGCCTTATGCTTAGTTAGCATAAAAAAATAAGAAAATCTTACAGGGTGACCCATAAGATACAGAAAAAGGTGAGTATGAGCAAGACTTCAGATACCAGGCGACCTCTGGATTCAATTTATCCTTCTCGTAGTAATGCGGTTTTCCACTCCAAATGACTACCTTTTCACTCACTTTGGCAGATTTCGAAAATACAACATTTTTCCGGATGACTTAGCAAATAATCTTCCTTCCAACACAATGTCCCAAAATCTTACTCTCCAAAACCCTCAAATTTTTTTGCCACCGTGGTCGAGATTTCGAACCAAGCAGCGTACCGATATTTGATCATAGGAAAGGAGAGGAATCAAATTAAAATTTGGCGCCCTTCAATTTCTATGCGTCGGGTGTTGTCTTCCAAGTGCTCAATAGTTTCTGGTTTATCGGCGTAGACATTGGACTTTACATATCCCTAGAGAAAAAAATCGAATGGCGTCAAATCGCACGAACGAGGTAGCCAGTTAACATTTCGTGAAATTAATCGATCATCAAATGTTTCTTTCAGTAAATTAAGTGCATTGCGCGCTGTTTGGCATTCGGCGCCTTTCTCTTGAAACCAGATATCTGTCACATTCATGCCTTCCAATTGAGGCACAAAAAAGTTAGTAATCCCGTCTCTATATCGCTCACCGTTGACTGTAACATTCTGACCATCATCATTTTTGGTGGAATATTGATCCATAATCAATGATACCACCGGCCCATAAAGCGCACCAAACGGTGACTTTTTCTGGATGTAATGGTGTTTCGATAATGGCTTGTGAATTATTATCGCTCTAAATGCTAAAAGTGTACTTCATCACTGAAAGAAATGTGTATGTATGTAGGTATGGCAAAATGTGCTCTTTTCCAACCGCAGTGATCAACTGCGATTGCTCTTTTTCATATATCTATGAAAAACCCCAGCTCTTCTAATGCAGTGATTTTTTCACCTCTATTCTTCAGGCTAGTGCGCAAGGATTGCAAAAACTGTTATTGCTGTCATAAATATCTTCGAAAAGAGCTGTTATTTCATTTTTTTTTTAATTTAGCAATGATTTAAATTGAAACAAAAACAAAATGAATTAATCGGAAGAGCACAGAAAACTGAAATGAAATCAAATCCGAAAAACTCAAATTATTTACTTAAATGTTGATTAAAATAGCACAACTCAATAAAAAACAGACAACATAGCAATTGTCTTGCATCTAATAATCTGGCAAAAAAAAACCTAATCTCATGCGTAGCACCATCAGCTCAATGCGTATAGTGAACATTTCCCCTTCGGAATGAAAAGGCTTTCTTTTACTTTCCAAAGTATGAAAAAACGATCGAGCGCAATCGATTCAGTATGGCAAAAATATCAATCGCATCGCATGTACACAAGCCAAATAAAAAAAACCGGTCATAGAAAACCGAACCAAAAGGGTCTATAGTTTTCTTCTTTTCACACGATATTACTCCCACAAGCAATTCAATCAATGAAGAACGTAAAGCTTTTATTGACACAGTGGACTGCAACATAAAATCGGCGGAACTTGCAATAGCAGCTACGCATATGTCCCATCACCGACGAGATCGAAAATCAGAAAAAAGCCCGTCAAACAAATTGCCAGCAAAGCGCACCATTGACCACTTCGCACGTCCCACCTCACCTATCAGATCCCAAAACCCATCGATCAGATCATAAAATCCACAGACCCACCGATCAGATCAAAGCTCGCTAAACAAATCGCAGTCGCACTTCACCTATGACCTTTTCATTCATTACTATACTTCCTCAATGTAAAGAAATAGCACTGAGAGCACGAGCAGTGTGTAGATGGTGTAGATATAACCAAAGATTATTAACTAGGTTTGGGAAACCTTATGTTATTGATAGTCTTCGACAGTCTTTAATATCACTGAGCTGAGCAGTGAACAGTTTGCAGATATCGCTGAGCGTGAAAGATATAACAAATACGAAGAAAGACATTATATCAATATATCAGATGTCTCAAGCGACAATCGAGAGCTTTCATATGAATGACGTCCATATGAAAGCTCTTTCGTTGCGCGATTGGTGAGCTTAGCGCTGGGACTGGATGAAGTGCGATTGCGATTTATTTAGCTTTGATCTGATCGATGGATGAAATTGCTTGTGTGAGTAATATCGTGAGAAAAAAAGAAAACAATAGACCTTTCTGGTTCGGTTTTCTATGATTTTTTTATATTTGGTTTGTGTACATGCGATGGGAAAGCGGCGGCTTGTTTTGCTAGCTTAGTTTTGAGCAACGATCTCGTCGGGGTGAGGTGGAATGTTTGAGTTGTGCGATTAACGTCCGAGTGCGAACAAAAATTGTGGGATTTGTAGCGATGATCATTGCAGCAATTCTATTGGCGATAGACCGTAAGCAGTATTTGCTCTGCTCTTCTAATCGCAGCTCTTTTTAATTTTTAATCGTAATATGCGAATTCCAATCGTAATAAGCACAGTATGTGAAAATTGGACTTCCAGATTACGCCATGTATGCGCCAGCCGCATACCGAAATCATATTCAAATATTAATGCTATAAAAATACAATAATAAAGCTAATTTCATGAATACTAAAAACATTTTTCTGTGTTTTATTTCAATTTAACGTTCTCCGTCTCTAAAAAACACACTATGGATGTATGCACCTATAAAATTTTAACTTTGTATCTTTCCCCATCTTTCGACATTTTGAAAAAATTTATTTTTACGTGTTTCATCACTAAATTAGCCAAAGAAAGCAAGAAAATCGTATGCCGTACACAGTACATATGGAATCTATACATCTATACATATAAATATAATCGTAGTGTCTGTCTGTTATTTGCTTATAAATGGGTATAAGTTAGTTTTTTGAGTTATTTTAGCACTAACTAAGCATAAAAACACATTTTTGAAATTTTTGTCTGTCTGTCTGTCTGTCTGTACGACCGCTTTTCACGCACAAACGGCTGAACCGATTGTAATGAAACTTGCACAGTTTGTTAGGTGTCCATCGGCATGAAATCTGCTTTCTCCTCACGCCTTCTACCCCCTCTCATACAAAGTGACTCATTTTCAAAAATATATATTAATCAAATTTTCTTGAAAACTATAAAAGCTATGAGTTTGAAATTTGGAATATATTATTTCTATTATAAATGCAGTCTTTTGGTATACAAATTATTTAAGGTCTGTCACTCCTTCTACCACCTCCCATACAAACTACACTTTTTCATGAACCACTTTACACCAATTTTCTCAGTACGTGTAACTTTCATCGAGCTAAAATGTTCCATTAAATCCTTAATTAACATTATTATTAATATCGAGATAAAATTAACCGATTAGCTTCACTCCTTCTACCCCCTCCCATACAATGTGAGACAGTTCCACGCCTTCACAAGAATTCGATTTTCTTGAAAAGTCGGAATGTTACTGATCTGAAATTTAAAATATATCAATTGCATGATGATTATAGTTGTTTCTCAAAAAATCACCAAAAACCCCCTTCTCTTTCCACCACCTCCCATATAAACCGCACTTTTTCATAAAATACTCTAAGCGAATTTTCTCAGTACATTTAAATTTCATCGAGGTAAAAATTTAAACTTAATCCTTAATTAGCATTATTATTAACAGCGGGAAGAAAATTAACCGAGTAGCTTCACTCCTTCTACCCCCTCCCATACAATGAGGCACATTACACGACTATGTAACAATTCGATTTTCTTGAAAAGTGTGAATGATACAGATCTGAAATTTAAAGTGTATCAATTGCATGATAGTTATAGTTGTTTTTCGAAAAATCACCAAAAACCCCCCACTCCTTCTACCACCTCCCATACAAATTGCACAATTTCATTAAATTCAGTGCGCTAAGTTTCTCAGTACCTACTCAATTTTTGAAGCTTAAATTTGGTACAAAACATTTTTATAGCTACTCTAGCATGATGTGAAACAAATTAGTTCAGTGCTGTCACCCCTTCTACCACTCCCAATACAAAATTTCTTAACACCGCAAAAATTTCGATTTCATCTATTAATAATATCGTATGATTTGGCTTTACGCACAATCGTAGTCCTGTTATGTTTTTATGCTTAATGTTATTTTATTTGCTTTTTTTTTTTTTAATTAACACCAGCTACAATTATTCACATGTTCTTAACGCCCTTCAACACGTATATGATCTCGAATCACGGGTTTAAAAATCTAAAAAGAAATGGTCGGTCAATTTTTTTTTTTTTTCAAATACTTAAATCTTTGGAACTACTTGATCCAAAGAATCTTATTTTAAGACCAATTAGGTGGCATGCAGTTCCACTATAATCAACTAAAAGGGAGGCTAATAATTGTAAGGGGGAGGGTCAGGGGTGGTGGTGTGAAGAAAAACACTTAAAAATTAATATCTCAACTATCTCTCAAGTGTAAAATATACTTTTTCAATATATATTTTATTTCATTTATTTATTACTAGCGATCGCCCGCGATTTCGTCCGCGTAAAATTCACAATATTAAGCAATTTTGAGAATTTTGTTAGTATTACATTATGTTAAACATATAATCTGCTTACTTTAAAAGCTCTTTGAACACAATGTTTTATATTTTGTTGGAATCAGAACCATAAATTATTAAGAATAAAACCACGATACTCGCATTTATTTATTTATTTATTTAGCCATTGAACAAAAATTTACATTTCAATTACACAATAGCAAGCGATAAGAAATATCACAAGAATTTCTTAAGTTTAGTTTTAAAAGCATTAAGAGAAATAGACAAAGATCCAAGTTGTAGTTTGTCATGATTTCGCTGAAGTCTTACTACAGGAGAGTGAAAATAAACGTCTAGTAAAGCGCGTGAGGGATAAAAAATATCGGCATTTCTTGTACTAACAACTTCCATTCCGAAATTAAGTTCGTCAACAAGATTAGTCCTTATAATACCATTTACAACCTTGTAATGAAAGTACTTATCAAAGTAACTTCTGCGTATGTCTAAAGGATGGAGATGAAGTACCGAAAGCCTCGTAGAGTAGTTAGCATACGGTATTTTAGAACGAAAGAACAGAGTTCGCGTAAACTTACGTTGAACTGATTCAATAGCAGCTGAGTGACACTTATGGTGAGGGCTCCAAACAACAGAGCAGTATTCTAGAATACTACGTACTAGAGAGATAAAAAGCAGGACAGCAGTACTAGAACAAGCGAAAGTTGAAGAAATACGGAGGACGAAACCGACAAGTCTATAGGCTTGAGTAATAATATTTTGAAAATGTGTGGTGAAACTCAACTTCACATCAAAAGCCACACCGAGATCCTTTATAATCGTTACTTCCAAAAGTCTAGTGCCATCGATTAAATAAAGTAACTCGAGAGGTTCAGTTTTAAGTGAATATGACATTGAGGAGCATTTTTTAATGTTTAAGTCAAGGTCATTCGACAAACACCACTGATATAGTCGATCAAGGTCCAATTGTAAAATATCACGATCACAGGGAGAATTAATCACTCGAAAGATTTTGAGGTCATCCGCATACAGGAGACAAGAAGAAGATAAAAACTGGGGTAGGTCATTTATAAAAAATAGGAATAATAGTGGACCAAGAATAGACCCCTGTGGAACACCAGACCACGCAGGAAATACATAAGACTCATGTCCCTTAAAAGTTACACGCATACTACGAGTAGATAAATAGGAAGAAATCCAGTCAAGTAAATTTCCAGAGACGCCATATATTTTAAGTTTCCCAATTAGAATCTTGGGATTAACTGTGTCGAATGCCTTTGCAAAATCTGTGTAAACAGTGTGAACAGACTGATGGAGTTCGAAAGATTTGGCAATAAAGTTTGTAAACTCGCACAAATTGGTAGTTGTAGATTTTCCTCTAACGAAACCATGTTGACAGGGTGAAATCAAATGACCAAGTTTGTCACACATTACATTGTGAACAGTTCAAAAATTTTGCTAAAGCTAGTAAGAATGGAAACAGGGCGATAATTCAAGACATCTTCGGGGTCACCTTTCTTGAAAATAGGGATAACGTTAGCCAGTTTCCAGACTTCTGGAAAAGTACCTTCGGAAAGTGATTTATTAAAAATAATCGAAAGGGGAAAAGCGAGAACTTCCGATAGTGTTTTAACAAAAAAGTTAGGTATGCCATCGCAGCCGCCGTTAATTTTGGGATCAAGTGAATTAATAACCTTTAGAACATCTAGAGAGGAAACATAAATAGAACTAATGGATTCGTGATTAGAAACATTAAAAACATAGTTTAGTTCCTTGTCTGGAATTTTAAAAACGGAAGAAAAATAATCAGCAAAAAGATCACACATAGCTTGGGTATCAGAGGTATTAGTATTTTGATACCTCAGAGTAGACTAAGCCCATGCTTACGGTGATTAAAAAAAAAAATTTAAATAACATAATAACATTAAGCTCAAAAATATAACAGGACTATAATTGCGCGTAAAGCCCAATCATACGATACTCTAGATGAAATAGAGATTTTTGCGACCTGAAGAAATTTTGCGTGGGGAGTGGTAGAAGGAGTGACAGAATTGAACTAATTTGCTTCACATCATGCTGAAGTAGCCATAGAAATGTTTGATACCAAATTTAAGCTTCAAAATTGAATAGGTACTGAGAAAATTAGTGTATTGGATTTAGAGAAATTGTGCAGTTTTTATGAGAGGTGGTAGAAGGAGTGGGAGGTTTTTAGTGATTTTTTGAGAAACAATTACTATCATCACGCAATTGATATATTTTAAATTGCAGATCAGTAAAATTCATACTTTTCAAGAAAAATCGAATTTTTGAAAAGTAATGAAATTGTGTGACATTGTATGAGAGGAGGAAAGCTAATCGGTTTATTTTTTCCTGATATTTATGATAATACTAATTAAGGACTCAGTACAAAATTTGAGCTCGATAAATACTAAATGTACTGAGAAAATTCCACTTCTACAATGGCGCTACAGTCCAAATCGGACCTTGGCCTCCTGATATTCAGGTTCCTTAACACTTTTCATTACTTATTGTGGAGGAGTTGTTGGCCCTTCGCACAACCCTCTATCTACGAATTTTTTTTAATTTTCCTAGATTGAGGTGACCAAGGTATATCCAAGCAGGCAACGTGATGGAATTATATATTGCATCGACCGGGATTTGAACTCACGACCTTCGCATTACAAGACCAACACGTTACCCACTAGGCTACACCCTAGCTACTGAGAATATTGGTTTAAATTATTTCATGAAAAAGTCTGTATGGGAGGTGGTAGAAGTAGTGAGGCGATTCAAAAAATTTGTATACTGTGGCATCATAAAAATGATATATATTCTAATTTTCAGATCTATAGCTTTCATGCTTCTTAAGAAAATCCCTTTATTTTTAACGTCCGAAATTGTATTGGAGGGGCAGAAGGGGGTGGAGCGACTTGGCCTGTTCCCAAACTTGGCCTTACTTTTTTGTCAAAAACGACGTATAAAAATTTGAACTTTCTAGCTCAACTCATCTCTCAAGAGAGAGAGGACTCGGACGGACGGACAGACGGAAGGACGGACTGCCAGTTGTTAGATTCATCACTCAAAATAATATGAGCTTCTGTATCATTAATTTTTTTCTCTTAGCGTTACAAACTTTGTGGCAAACTTATAATACTCTCAAATTTCATCTAGAGTATAATTAGCAGCTGAAGGACATGGTCTTTGGATCCAGACGATTGGAGGTGACGACTTCAGGAGGCCTGGACCCGATTTGGGCTGTCGCGGCATTGATGATTTAAAGCTATCAACTTCAAATTTTGTACAAACACTTTCAAAAATATTTGAACTACAAAAGTTTTGAAATCCCCCTATTTTTCTACCACCTCCCATGCAATGATTTCGACCAATTTAAATAAATCAACTAATAACCAACAAATTAAAAGCCACGAACTTGAAATTTTGTATGAAGACCTTTCAAGACAAACGAAATTATACTGCATCACAAATTTTACAATTCCATCAACTCCTCTACCTCCTGCCGTACACATGTATTATATGTTTTCAAGAATGTAAAATATACCGAATTTCATAGAATTTGTTGTGATAGATAGCATAGATAAAGATTAAACTATATTACACAACAATTTTGTTATAATCAAAAATTAAATTTATAGTGTTAATTTTTAGTAACACATTTAAATTGATAAATTAGTTTGAATCACGTTATATTTATGTACAAATTTGATTTAATAAATTAGTCTTGCTTATATTTTATTTATACACATATTTGATTCAATTAATTATTCACAAATTTGATTCGATAGATTAGTTTGTATTATTATCTATTTTTATTTTATTTACAACAGTATATTATGTTTCTAATTCAAATCGTATTATTCAACTGATTTTCTATTTTCGACTGACGTCATATCCATAAAATTTTTTTAATTTTCGAAAACAAAAGTTACTAATTCCAAAATTCTCGTTAATAAAAATCAAAGTGAATTTATAAATGTGTTGGAGCACCACAAATTCACTTCGTCTATGTAACTAGCGTTCTAATTTTGAGCGTGATTCAAGCAATTAATTAAAACATTAATAACATCCACCCACGCCTTATAACGCCACCTTCGCCTCCCCCCCTCCTTCCTTCAAACCGAAACTTGCATAAAAAAAAAATAATCGAATGAAATATTGATACTACGTACTGAAGCTATTGATCAGTAATCGTAGTTAAGTGTTAATTAATTGGAAACTTCCCGTTGACACCAAGGGAACACTATGCTTCAAATCGACACAACTCGTAGCATATGCCGTTGATATAGATATCCTTGCAAGATCTCTGGAGAGTGCTATGGAGGTATTTGTAAAACTTGACTCGGTAGCAAGGGAAGTTGGACTACGTATTAAAATTTTAACGTTTAAAAATTTTGAAAACAAAACAAAAACCATAACGGAATTATGATTGGGCTTAAAGCCCAATCATATGATACTCTAGATGAGATGGAAATGACTTAAATACACCGGAAAATATTTCATCTCAAATTCTTTCGAATAGTGAATAGACTTTTGCATGGGAGGTGGTAGAAGTAGAAGGGGAGGTTTGTATTTTTCGTATATGACACCGAACATGGCATGCACAATGGTTTTTGCTGAATTTAAAGTTTTTAGTTTTCATTATTTTTAAAGAAATTGGTCATAGTTTTCCTGAAATTGGGGCATTTGTATGGGAGGTGACAGAGGAAGGGGAGCGTTTAAGATGATTTTGAAACTGCTCATCATCCTCCTTATCACCATGCTTTGATTCAATTTCAAAGTCGATAGCTCTCAAATACTTGAAGGAGAAATACTTTTCTTGAATTTATAATACAGATATTTGTGTGGGAGGTGGTAGAAGGAGTGAAGCGGAGCTAATAATTTTTTCTAACACTTATTTAAATTATTAAGAAACAAATTCTGGTAAAATTTGAAGTTTTTACTTTTTCTAGTTTTAATGGAAATCGATAAAATGCATTTAACAAAAATTATGCATTTGTATGGGAGGGGGTAGAAGGAGTGTACGGATCAAAACCATTTTTTTTTGCATTATTAATATTTCTATTTGCATACTTTATACAAAATATCAAGTTGATAGCTTTAACAGTTTCGAAGAAAATTAATTTAATTCAAATTTCAAAATTTCTTGAAATTTGTATAGGAGGGGGTAGAAGGAGTGTGGTGAAGTTGATAATTATTTTTAAAATAAATTGCAATTATAGTAGAAGTAAAGCTGACAAAATTTCGTCTTTTCAACCTTACTAGTTTCAATGAAAATCGAAAATACGTATTTTTCAAAATTGTCCATTTGTATGGGAGGGGGTAGAAGGAGTAAGGGGATCTGGTCAATATTCCATGATAGTAATGACATCCATATAATAATACTTTGACTTAATTTTCAAGTGGATAGCTTAAATAGTTTCAAAGAAAAATCAATTTCTTATTATTTCGAAATTTCATGAAATTTGTATGGGAGGGGGTAGAAGGAGTGGGGGGATGTAGCCCATTCACGAACTTAAAGTTACTTTTTTGCTAAAAATGACACACAAAAATTTTTAGCACTATAGCTCAAAGCTTTCGAGAGTTATGCTGTAGACAGACGCACAGACGGACAGACAGACAGACGGACAGACGGTCACTCAGAATCGAGGTTTTTGAGCGACAACAAATATTTCTGTACCCTTGGTGGCTCTGTGCGAGCGTTATTTCTTAGCGTTACAAACGGTAAGGCAAACACAATATACTCTCAGATTTCATCTAGAGTATAATTATGATTAAAACTAGGAAAAAGACGCCAATCAGACAAAATATTACAGTCGAAGACTATAACCTTGAAACCGTAGACAACTTTATATACCTAGGGGCGAACCCATCGAAATCAAAAAATGTATAATGATGGCAAACAAGACGTATTATTCGGTACTTCCAATAATTAAAAACAAAAACATACACAAGAACATAAAACTTAAGCTATATAAAACGATCATAAGACCTATGCTATGCTATGGCAGCGAAACGTGGACATTAACTCAGGCGTTCGAAAAACTACTTAACGTCTTTGAAAGAAAGGTCCTCAGAAGAATCCTCGAATCTGTGAGGAAAGCCTCGATCTGGAGAATACAATACAATAGAGAATTGCATGCCATCTTCGACAATCCAGAAGTGTCAACCCTCATAAAATTTAAGAAGTTACAATGGGCTGGTCATGTGGAGCGGATGGATGACGGAATAATTCACAAACGCACACTAAAAGGGAAAGTCAATGAAAAAAGACCGGTCGAAAAACCATGGAAGCGCTGGGAGGATTCGATTGACGCAGACAGCAAATCACCGCTAAGATTTTGTAACTGGAGGACGCGGTCACTGAACCGAGATGGATGGAGGCAAAGTATTCAGTAGGCCAAAGTCCGATTTGGGCTGTAGCGCTATCGTAACTAAGTAGGTAAGTTAATTAATTGACAATTGCCCTGCCGTAGAATCCTCATTCATTTAGTCTCCCCTATCCACCCTAACCTGCATATTGACTTCCCATGTATCTTCAACTTGTCCTAAGAATAACAAAATCTGTCGAAGGCACTTGTCGGCAGATTTTTTGTGTATAATTGAAAACCGTCGTTTTTTTCAAAATTAGAATCTTTATTGGGAAAAAATGGTTAAATATTTATTACTAAGAGAAATGCCCATCCCTAGCCACAATTTTTTCCTATCTTCTCTCTTCTTTTGAGCCGATCAAAGAATCGATGCAATTTTTGGCTTCGTAAGAATGGAAGTGCTGCTCAGCCAGGCCATGCGTGATCGATCGGAATAGGTTGTAGTCGGAGGGGGCGATGTCTGGAAAATAGAGCGGGTGGGGTAAGACGTCCCATTTGAGTGTTTCCAGGTAGGTTTTCACAGTGTGAGCAGCATGTGGCCGGACTTTGTCGTGCAGCAAAATCGCTTTGTCATGTCTCTTCTCATATTGCGGCCGTTTTTCCTTCAATGCTCGGCTCAAATGCTTTAGTTGTTTTTTTGTAGTGATTTCCGGTGATGGTTATAGCAGCTCATAATACACCACGCCGAGCTGGTCCCACCAAATACACAGCATGATTTTGGAGCAATGGATGTTGGGCTTGGCCGTCGATGTTGATGGATGGCCGTGGTATCCGAATGAATTTTTTCTTGGCTTCAACTCGTATGACTCCCAATTTCCTTGCTTTCGCATAATTCCCAAGCTTTCCAAACGATGTAAAATGGCATTGTAGAGTGACAACCAAGGAGGATATATAAAGAGGAGTATCTGATAGGCTGTCTCATGTGGGAATACTTTTTGATTCGGGAATTTTCGAAAATTGCGTCGAAGCTTAACTTGGCTTCAAACTTTTACAAAAAAAAATATCATAACTCGTATTATCTCGTGGTTGCTAATATTCAGTCAGCAATAAAGTAATTTTCAGTACAATGAAGTTTGCTGTTTTATTTCAGAAATCTTTATTTTTTCAATTTTTATTAGTTTTTGGTTCGTGTTTAAGCTAAGCACTTTAGCAACGGACAATATAACGCGGGACAGAGATAATTGAATTGGGTTTAAGTATGCCAAGCAAGGATAGCGAAATAATTATTTCGAAAATTTGACAATTGTCTAACGTGGGAAAGAGTTAGTTGCAATACTTTTAAGTGTGCCAGACAAAGATAGCGCAACGATTTTTTCGAAAAATTTCGAGCATTTCGCTAGTAAGGGAGGAAAATACTTTCATTCCTATGCTCATACACGGAAAAGCATGCTCATAGTCACTCCTTATTATATATCCTCCTTGATGACAACCAATGAATTAGCAAGTTGTTTTTGCATTTGGCATGAATCTTCGTCCAGTAATGCTTCCAATTCTGCTTTTTCAAGCTGTTTAACTGGTCCGGGACGCTCCTTATCTTCCACTCCGAAGTCACCCATTTTTTGCGTTGAAACCATTCGCGACACGTTCTTTCACTATAAGCACCCTAACCATAAGATTCAACAATCATTCGACATACCTTAGCCGCAATTTTTTTTGATTTGAAGGCACAAATCAAAACTTCCCGCAAATGACGCTTATGTGGCTCAAATTTCGACATATTCGTGCCCAAATACCTTTTTGGGCGCCGATAAACTTCACAAATCTAATCTATGTTCACCAAGGAGGATGTATAAAATGGAGTGCCTGATAGGCTGTCTCATGTGGGAATACTTTTTAATTCGGAAATTTTCGAAAATTGTGTCTAAGCTTAACTTGGCTTCAAACTTTTACAAAAAAAAAAATACCATAATTTCTATTCTCTCTTGGTTGCTAATATTCAGTCAGAAAAAAAATAATTTTTAATAGAATGGAGTTGGCTGTTTTATTTCAGAAATCTTTATTTTTCCAATTTTTATTAGTTTTTGGTTTATGTCTAATCTAAGCAGCTTAGCAACGGACAATTTAACGCGGGACAGAAATAGTTTAGGCTTAAGTATGCCAAACAAGGATAGCGAAACAATTCTTTCGAAAATTTGACAATTGTTTCGAACAATTTAACGTGAGAAAGAGTTAGTTGCAATTTTTTGAAGTGTGTCCGACAAAAATAGTGAATCGATTTTTTTCGAAAAATTTCGAGCATTTAGCCAGTAAGGGAGGGAAATACATTCATTCCCCATTTTCTTACACGGCAAAGCATGCTCATAGTCACTCCGTATTATATATCCTCCTTGATGTTCACCATGTGACGTTTCTGATCCGCCATTATTGATTTTCAGATTTCTAGCTAGAGCCATGAATCAAATATTGAAATTAGTATTTTTCAGTTCTAGCCCTACCCGGAATAGAATAATAAAGTAAAAGTGGTTATGCATTTATGTACAATCACTATTTAAAATAAATTAATAATATTTCCCTAGACCCACAATGAAAACAAACATATTGCAATGCGAAAATCCCAATGAAAAATGCATAAAATCATTTTATTGATTTCTTTTTTTTTTCGAGATTCGATAATATACTTAATATAATATATAATTTTCTTTTTACATAAAAATTTTACAAAAGGTGTGCCGAACAAAAAAGCAAAAAATTTTTGAATTAAAATAAAAACGTTTTAAAGTAACTCAGAGAATAATAAATCATTCTGACAATCATTCAAACTATCGCCTTTAATCCTTTTTGCAATGATAACAGCTACAACTTAGCGCCGATTTAAATGTTAATATCTTTGTTCCATCGATGCAAGACACTCTCACTTTTAGCTTAAGAGAAGAAAAATAGGAGCACGTTAAATTTTTATGATAGTTAGAAATTACAGCGAAAAATTTTTATGATATACAGAATTGGTTTTAAAAAATATTTGTGAAATCACCAGGAGAGGAATTATGTATGTATGCAGATTCGAGTTTTTCTTATGAACTCGATACGAGTTTGTTTTGGAATCACTAATCTCGATCGAAAGCGTAAAACGTACCGAGGCACCTATATGTAAAATCGTATGATTTCTATTAAAGAGCAACAGATTTGCATCCTTTGTGTTGCTTTTTGGAACGAATATGAAGAAAAAAATACGCAAGATTACGTTTCAATAAAAATGAGTACGGTTCGATTTTGAGCGAAGTGACAACTCGAAACAAGATACATAATACCAAAACCACTCGAAAGTCCAGTTTGATACTCGATTCGAACTACATAATTCCTGCCCAGTTTATCTAATGAGTTAAAAAATAATCAGATTAGAAAAAAAAAACACTGAAACAATGAAAACATTTTTGCGAAACTATTCTGCAGTTGAATTTGAAACCTTACATCTTCCGATTCCATAATATTACAACACTGTCCTATCGAAACAACTGGCTTTGGTGATTTCATTGTGCTCGGTAAGCTCCACGGTAGCGATGGTACCGCATACGACTCGCAATAGCCACGACACGCGTTCGTCGTTATGGTAAACTCCACACAATCGGGTATGCTAATCCGGCGAGTATTGCCGACCTTATGGCAACCGGGTTTCTGCCATGCATCTTTGGCAAAAACCGTTGCAATCGAGCAAAGTAAGACCGCAGCTAAACGGATCCAAAGCATCCTGATGCGAAGGAGTTGTGTGGTATAAAGAAGATTGAAAGGGAATGAAGGACTCGAATGCAAACAACTTGTTGAAAGGATATCGAACGACTGAATCGGGGTATTCCATTGAGATCCTTTTATCCCTGATATAACGACTTGGAATTACGTCACTAAGGTTCAGACCTGCGTAATTATCGTTTTTCTTACAATCGTACATTTAAATAATTACAGTAAGAGACGGAAATTATCCGGAAAGAATTTAGAGAGAATAATTTTAAGTGCATAGTTAAGATTTTAAAATTTGAATTATAAATTTAAGTTGAAATTTAAAAGGCTGAGAATTCCAGGCCGTTTTACGTAACTAATTAGAAATTCTGGTGAAATTGTAATATTTTCCTATGTTCTCGTCATTAGAACTAAAATCAGAACATAAATCCTTGAAGTTGTTCTTGAAAAAGAGTTTTCAGTGGAACTATCACGAAATGCTAAAGATCAACAACATTGAGTTTCTAAATCGGGTCTCTCCAATAAGATGAACGATACAATCTGGCACATTACTAGACCATGTATCAACAAATATTCAAAAAATTATTGACAATCATAGCATCCAATACGATGACTGGCCAGAACTTGACCACAAAGTGCTGACACTGACAATCAAGCATACTAAAATTGAAAAGATAAAAATGGAAAAAAGATACATCAAATTACTCGATATTGATGTGGCACCGGAACTAGAGGGGTTGCCCTTTTGTACTGAAACACAGCTCCGGTAAGGGGGGAAGGATATTGGTTTTTGGGAATTAAGGGGATAGAGACGGAAGTGGCTATGAATAAATAAATAAATAAAATAAAATAGCCTTTATTTCGCCAAATTTTATACAATGCAATTTTTTTTTTTTTTTTTTTTTTTAATTTGTTATGTGGCGTGTCCTTTATTGGACGAAGGCCTCCCCCATCGTCTTCCACTTCGCTCTGTCGCGTGCCAACCTCATCCATGTCCTACCGGCTAGCCGCCTTATATCGTCATCCCATCGTAATTTCGGTCTTCCTCTTGGCCTGTTTTCAACTCGTGGATACCATTCGGTCACTAACTTTGTCCATCTATTGTTTGTGCACCTTGCGATGTGACCCGCCCACTTCCACTTTAAAGATCTTGCTCTAATCTTGCAGCTTATGATTCCGGTTCGTTTCCTAATGGTGGAATTTCTTTGTCTGTGCGATCGATTTATGCCCAGCATTGCTCTTTCCATAGCACGTTGGCAGACTTCGAGCTTTTCGGTGCTGGAAGTCGTTAATGCCCATGTTTGAGAAGCATATGTTAGTGCGGGAAGAATACAGCTGTCATGAAGCTTTCGTTTCAAACTGACAGGTAGTTCACTTTTCAAGACGTCCTTTAAAGACCAGAACCGCTTCCATGCCGTAGAGATACGTCTGTTAATATCTTTCGTTGTATTATCTTTCATGGAGATTACACGACCTAAATACACGAATTCGTCGACGTATTCGATTGCTTTCCCATTTAATAAAATAGAAGGCTTCTTCGCGTTGGCCAAGAGCTTTGTTTTCGTGACATTTATTAGAAGGCCAGCAATTCCACTTTCTGCAGCTAAGTTTTGAATCATATGTTGAAGTTCGTAGTGATTTTCGGCGAATAGAACGACATCATCTGCAAACCGAAGATGCGTTAGTCTGTCCCCATCTATGCGGAGTCCGAGCGAGTCCCAATTTAGTTTTCGAAAAATGCTTTCAAGAACAGCTATGAAGAGCTTCGGTGATATTGGATCTCCCTGACGAACTCCCCTCTTCAGGTCAAATTTCGGACCTATAGTTTCCAATTTTACCCTTGCTGTACTGTGCATATAAATTTGTTTTAGGATGGATATGTAACCGTTTTCCACGCCCTGTTCCTCTAGAGCTTTCCATATCGCATTGTGCTTAACTGTATCAAAAGCTTTCGTGTAGTCAATAAATGCAATATAAACTTTTTTGTCAAATTCCGTATATTTTTCTATAACTTGCAGGAGTGTGTGAATATGGTCCATAGTCGAATACGTTCTCCTGAAACCTGCTTGTTTGGCTATGAATATTTCCCTTGAATTGCTGAATGTTGTAGTCATGCGGGAACACCGAGATGGGCAGCGAGTTCCATATTCGAACAGTCCGGTTTAAAAACGAATCACGAAATTTGACAGTGCGACCGAAGGTGGGGTTGAGAGAATACTTATGAGTGCGCGAAGCAGCTCTAGTATTACGGGGTAAGGGCATACATGGGGGCGAGAGATTAAAAATTTCGTCCGAACAATCGTCATTGTAGTAGCGATACAAAAGGGTTAGGGAGCTTACAGTTCGTCTATGCTCGAGTGAATCGAGCGAAGAAGTGATGTCGGAATCTACTATAATTTTAATAGTCCGAGACTGGATACTATCCAGATAGGAGAGACAAGTTTTTGCAGCTCCCGCCCATAGGTGGGAATTAAATTCAAGACGAGGTCTAGTATAGGCCTTATAAATTGTTAATAGCCCAGAGGCGGTGAAGAAGTTTTTACATCGTTTTAGGTAGCCCAAGCATTTAGATACTTCCTTGGCCATGTTAAATATATGATCGTTCCAAGATAAGTTATCTGTGATTTGGATACCTAACATCTTAACACTTGAAGAAGTGGTTAGTGGCTGACCACCGAAGGTGATTGGGTCAAGGTTAGAGTCACGTTTATGGGACACAAGACAGCACTGGATTTTCGAAGCATTAAACTCAACTTGATTCTTATTGCCCCAACTAAGAAGTTGTTAGCCAAGTCGACATTCAATGACTGAACCAGGTACCTACGTTGTTCTACTAAGCTAGTACATCGGGCTAAGGACGCACTGTTGAAGTGATAGGAGAAGTCTAAGGTGCTGTCATCGGCGAAACTATGTATTTGTAATGTAATTGTCATTAATAAATATCAGAAAAAGGATGGGAGAAAGAACCGAACCCTGCGGGACACCTGCGTTAATTTTATAAGAAGAGGAAACCATACTATCCAATACTATACGCATTGAACGATTGGCTAAAAAACTTTCAATCCAGGAAATAAGAGAGTCGTCCAAACCAATAGCTTTAAGTTTGATTAAAAGGGCAGTGTGCCATACTCTGTCAAAAGCTTTGGAAATATCAAGAGCGATAATACAAGATTCACCAAACTGGTGAATGCTCTTGTTCCAACGTTCAGTGAGGGTGGTTAAAAGGTCTCCTGGGGAACGTTTTTTACGGAATCCATACTGTTTGTCGTCAATAATATCATTGATGTTGAGATATTCTATTACTCTATTGTTGATGATTGTTTCCATGACCTTGGACAGAATTGAGGTTATTGCTATTGGGCGATAATTAGCGGGATTGGTGCGTTCTCCTTTTTTTGGAACTGGCTGAACATTTGCGTGCTTCCATGAAGATGGGACAGTGGAGGAAGATAAAGAGAGACGATAAAGTTTGCATAGAGGTTTAGCTAGAGAAGCGGAGCAATTTGTAAGGACAAGGGCAGGGATTCCATCTGGACCGGACGATTTATTAGCATCTAGATTCTTAAGAACTCGGTAAACGTTTCGCGGACGAATACTAATCTGTCCTAAGGAGGAATTTAACGTAGTATACGTTGGAAGGCTAGAGTTCGTTGGTGGTAAAGAAGAGTTGGCAGCGAATTGGTCCGCTAAGATGGTTGCCTTCATGTTAGGATCCGTAATAACCTCATTATTGTAGATTAAAGATGGAATCAAAGATGCAGAACTACCTCTGATGGAGGTGTTATCCCAAATAGATAAGAAGCGTGAATTATACAAAAGAATGGTTAAAGACCCGTTAAATCAAATCTTAAGAGCAGAAAACGCACGATTCAAAAATGAAACGACCAAAATGATACGACTGACCAAAGAGAAGTTTCATAATTCTCGCTTTGCGTCGACAGCCGGTAATCCAAGGAAACTATGGACTCTTATCAAAGAGGCTCTCGGTCAAAACGACAGCTCCCATTACCAACCGGGAATTCATGAATTGAACATGAATCCAGGATTAACGACTGACATTACCGAAATTGGAAATCGGCTCAACGATCACTTCGTATCGATAGCAGACACCCTTGCGAAAGACTTAAAAAATTCTAATGGAGAGTATTATCCGAAATACAGCTGTCCGGTAGCTGACAACACCATGTTTCTATATCCCACCTGCACTAATGAAATAAGTACAATAATAGCAGAGCTTAAGAACAACATAGCTCCAGATATCACTATCAGGATTCCTTAATGCAAGGAATTGCCATAAAATCGATTCCAAGTATAAAAGATGGAAATAATTTTATCCTTTGGCTCATCATTTAGTGAAGGGACAAAACAAACATCAATATCCCTACATTAGCACATTAATAAACAGAGCACAGTAAATAGACAAAAACTGACATAAATTGGCATAAATTGGTGTCAACTAGCGTTAAGTCTACGTCTTAAACATAGTTTATCTATAGAGAAGTCTCGTTAACTTCTCTTGCAAGACGCGAAATCGGTTCACTCATACCATAGTTAGTCCGGTGAAAGCAAATCTGCAGCAATCTAGGATGCCTCGGTAAAAATTGACCAACACCAAATTGCATCAAACCCAAAAGTGAGGAGGAATCAACCACCCCAGTGAGAAGTTGATAAGCAAAAACTGCGTCAGCAACTTCACGTCGTCTCGAGAGTGATAACATATTTAGTAGCTGAAGCCGGTCAATATAAGGAGGAAGACGAACTCTGTCATTCCAATTGAGGTGACATAAAGCTATTCTCACAAATTTGCGCTGAATAGATTCAATTCTGCCAATATGCACATCATAATAGGGAGACCAAACTTGAGAAGCATACTCAAGATGAGATCTGACAAAGGTGTTATACAGACTCAACCTAACAAAGGAATTGTTAAATTCCTTGGATAAGCGAGTGGTGAAACCCAGCATAGAATTATCCTTTTGCACAATCTTATTTATATGCAAGCCAAAGTCAATCTTTTGGTCAAATGTAACGCCTAAGTCAATAACTGAATTAACACGATCTAAAATACAGTCATTGAGACTGTAAGTTACTACAAACGGTGAGAATTTCCGAGTAAATGACATTACATGACATTTATCCAAATTCAAGGGAAGGCCATTATTGCGACACCAGTTACTAAAATTTAACAAATCCTCTTGAAGAAGATTATCTGAGTTAGAACTAATAGACCTAAAGATTTTAATGTCATCAGCATAGATGAGTACTTCCGAATATTTAAAAACAGAGGTTACATCGTTAATGGCCAGGATAAATAGAAGTGGTCCCAAATGACTTCCTTGAGGGACCCCAGAATGCGCAGTAAATGGCTTAGACGTACAATCACTAAAGATAACTTGGTAGGTTCTATTAAATAGATAAGACTTAATCCAATTTAGAAACCATGTCGGAAAACCCAACAATCTTAGTTTTAACAAAATTATTGAATGGGGCAATTTATCAAAGGCCTTACCAAAATCAGTGTATACACAATCCACCTGCTTACCATCCTCAATAGCCAAAATGGATTTATTCGTAAACTCCATCAGATTAGTAACAGTGGATCTATTCCTAACAAAACCATGTTGTTTACTCGAAATTATTGATTTACAGTGAAACGACATGCATTCATACACTATAGACTCAAATAGTTTAGGAATAGCCGACAGTTTAGCTATTGGAAAATAATTTTCAACAGCAGATTTTGCACCGCTCTTGTGAGTAGGTATGATGAAGGACGACTTCCACACATTTGGAAAAATCGCCGTTATTAAGGATCTTTGAAAGAAGTGAGAGAGTGGTTCAGCAAGAGAGAGACAACAACGCTTAAGGACAACAGCAGGAACACCATCTGGGCCAGGAGAAGACACATCTTTAAGGCGGGAGATGTGATTGACTATATCATTATAGAAAATTTGTAAATCAGACAAAGAAGTCGAAGTAATATCTCTAAAGTCATCAAAATACGCCATATCAGGGAAAAAGCTACTACTAGTAAAAGATCCACTGAAGAATGTGGCGAAAAAATTACAAATAGTAAATTGATCATTACTATCGTTGCCCAGGAATTGAAAAGAAGCTGGATAACCATCTGATTTACGCTTACAATTAACAAATTTCCAAAACTTCAGGGGATCTCTAATAATATCCGACTGCATTTTAATTAAATATTCAGAATATGAGCGAGTAGATAAATCCTTAAAAAGGTCATAATATTCCTCATACAGACAAAAATCAGTATCATTCTTCGTCCTAGTATACCCATTCCAGGCAGCATTACGAGCATTACGAATTACGCGCAACTCGCTAGTATACCAAGGGTACGACGATGAGATGTTCCTGCGATAGGTAAAAGGAACTGTAGCAACAAACAATTGATACAGAACATAATAAAACTCAACTATGGCACCTTCAAAATCAGGATTGTCAAGAATTTCATTAAAGTTGAAGTTAGATATAAGGTAGTCCAACCGGGAAAAAATCTGCTTTATTAAAATCAAAAGAAAGCTCCTTCTCACTAGGGCTAACAATATGCTTCTCGTCAATTATAACGAAAATATTAATAGGAGGGTGCAAGACATCAATGGTAGTAATTGAAGTTAAGCTCTCATCCACGGAACATGCACAATAGTCAGACTAAAAAATTAGGTCTAGCTGTCTTCCATAGGAATTCCGAACAAGGCTAAGTTGATGGAGACCAAGTGCAGTTATACTATCTACAAAAAAACATTCAAGCGAGGACGAAGAATCAGAAACTAAGAGAGTAGAATCATCGTCTGAGAGAGACCAAGAAAGACTTGGAATATTAAAATCACCCATTAAAATGAGTTCGTCAGAGATATTCATACTATTATGAACAAAAGTTATACAGTCAACTGTTCAACTGTCAACTGTTCGTTATACAGTCAACTGTTCTTTCGTATAAAATACAAGGACTCGACGGAGGAATATATGTCAAAAAGACATTAATATCCTTATTATTAAACACGAGTTTAACACACAAGATCTCCAGACCGTGAGGGTTCGGGACAGGAACAACTACACAATTAATGCAGCTTCGGACTGCTAATAACACTCCACCACCCTTCAATTTCAGATCGGAAACATAGCGATCCCTACGAAAGACTTGGAAGTCTGAACTAAAAAGTTCACAGTTAGAGAAACTACAATTTAGCCCCGTTTCAGTTAGAGCAATAACATCATAGGAAGAATTCTGAGACGAGGCAAATACATATCGCCTGGGTTTTGGTGCGCAGTCCATTTACGTTTTGATAGTAAAAGGACAATTGTCTAAGTTTTTTGGACCAGAACCAGATGCATTATTACGACGAGATATAAATTCTTTAAGAAATACCCCAGAGGGCCATGAATCAATATTTAACAACTGATTGAAAAGTCAAAACAATTTTAAAGAAGGCAATGGAACTAGTTTCTTTACTAGTTTTATCACATTTAACTGCTGATCCTGTTGAAATAAATTTTCTTGAAAGCAAATAGCTTATGACATCATACGGGGATGTTCGGGGATCAAGTCTAGAAATGAAAATGGCTTTTGGACGAGGAACAATAGTAAGCAGATGTGGCTGTGTTGGTATAGAAGAAGAAGACCCAGTGGAATTAACATCAGTAAGAGGCGGTTGAGAACTATTCAAGAAAACTTGGGTAGATTTCAAGGGTGAAAAATTTTTGCATCGAAGACCAATTTCATGATATTTAACCAATTAAACAAAGCTGACATTGATCTAAAACTCAACATAGATGGAATTGAGTTATCTAGAACAAAACAAACCAAGTATTTAGGATTAACGATCGATGAAAAACTAACATGGACTCCTCTCATTAATAACGTTCGCAAGAAAATAGCACCCATAACTGGAGTCCTACGGCGTAACAATTTTCTACCAACACCAATAAAAGAAATTTTGTATAATTCATTTATTTTATCAAATATAAACTATGGAATTGTAATATGGACCCAAACATCTATGCATAACATGGAAAGATTATCGAGGATTATGAACAAAAGCATTCAGGTCGTGTACAATTTACCACATCTGACACCTTCAGCAGATCTTTACGTAACCTACAACAAGCTAAACCTGCAGCAAACATTAAACTTGGAGAGGACAAAATTAATATAATAAACCAAGGACTAAAATCTTCAATAGTCATAACATACAACGCAGATATTCACAATTTCGAATACACGGAATGCAGCCTCGATAAGAAATCGAAATTTTAGGACGAATCGTCTAACGAAGGATCCCATTTACGAAGCAATACGATACTACAATTCCTTGCCAATATATATTCGACAGGCGAAGAACATGAAGTGTCTCAAGATCGCAGCAAAGAAGTTCATACAGCAATCGTAAATATATTAAATTGACTGTGTATTACCCGGTATTGCTTATATTTATATGATTCCATGATATTACCAAAATCTGCCTTATACCAGCTCGTAGCTGACTGGGAAACTACCCTTATACCAGGGGTGTAAATATGAAACCGGAATTTTTTTGCAAAAAAAACACTTATTGGTTGGAAATGAAAAGGAGTATTCAAAGTATAACCCTTCGCTAACTATACATTTTCCCCATCTCTCTGATAATGTGTGGATGCCTCGCCAAAAAAAATGTTGGTCTTTCGATGAAAACCAATCATTGAGCCATGTTCGTACATTTTCGTAGGAAGTGAAGCGCTGCTCAGCAAGTGCGTGTCCAATCGATAAAAACAATTGGTAATCAGACGGAGCCAAGCCTGGTGAGTAAGCGGCATGGGAAAGTATTCCCCAACTGAACGACTCTATCTTTTCCTTGACCAGTCTTGCTGTGTGTGATGGTGTATTGTCATGAAGCAAAAGCACTTTGTTTTTTCTCTGCTGGTATTCTGGACATTTTTCACTCAAAGCTTGATCCAATGCAATCATTTGTTTTCACCAGGTTTCAGCAGCTCATAATAAATCATACCCTTCTGATCCCACCAAACGCAGAGCATTGTTTTCCGGTCATAGCGATTTGGTCTTGCAGTTGATGTCGGTTGGTGGTTGGCCTGGAGTTACCCATGATTTTTTCCGCTTCGGATTCTCAAAATAAATCCACTTTTCATCGCCAGTCACAATTTGATGGAGAAATGACTTTCTTTTGTATCTGGCGAGCAGCATTTCGGAAGTGGTTTTTCTGTTTTCCTGCTGTCTTTCGTTGAGACCGTTGTGGGACCAATTTTCCCATCTTGTGGATCTTTCCCATGGCTTTCAAACGTATGGCGACGGCTGCTCGTGTTACGTTTAACTAATCTGCTAGTTGTTGCATTTGAGCGTCGTCCTCATCCAACAATGCTTGCAACCTGCTGTCTTCAAACTTTTTCGGTGGTTTTCCACGTTCTTCGTTTCTCACGTCAAAATTTCCACTTTTGAATTTTTCAAACCACTCAAACCACTGTGATTTGCCAAGAGCATGATCACCGTAAGCATCGACAAGCATTCGATGCGATTCAGCAGCAGTTTTCTTCAAATGGTAACAGAAAAGTAAAGCTGCCCGTAAATCGTAGTTTCGCGGTACAAAGTTCGACATGTTCACTGTTATTAAAAACTATTCTGTCGTATGGAACTTGAAGTGTTATGAGTTGACAATCTTTGTCCGATGTCAAAAAAATTAGAAAATGGCGCCACTGACGCATGTTCACAATAACCACATTGACCAGTGAGTCCCTCTATGATCAAATTCCCCTGGTAATGTGGACAAATCCATTAAGACTACTTATTAATTAATGTGATGGTAATTGCAATGTACAGATGAACATCCGTAACACTGACTCGGGTGAACTACTTTTTTTAATCTATTATTTTCTCCTATAAATTATCTTGAAAATTTTTATTTTTGTTTATTTATTTTTTATTATTTTCTATTGTACTATAATACTATTTTACTTTATTCTTAATTTATTATTGTTTTAAGTAAGGATTAATTTATCTAATTATGGATTGAATTTAAATTATACTTTTATATCTAAAATGTTATTGAATTTATTAAATAAAATATTATTATTATAACTAGACTTGAGAATATATTACGAGGTCCCTTTACTTGCTTAGCACCTAAAAAAAAACCCGCAGAAAATCTATGAAATTCTTTTTGGATTTCATTCGGAATGCAATTCTACCCGAACCATAATTCGATTGATGCCTACTCAGTACGAAAAAATCACAAAATATCACTTTTGTTTTAAACTATTTTAATGTCAGAAGCGTTTTGCCTTCTTTTTAATTTGGTGACGCTTGAAACGCCTTAGATAATTATTTAATTTTTTTATACTTTACTTTCTCACTATTTGCGATTTTTTTTGCTATACTAAAATTAATGTAACGTTTAAAGTTGTTTTTTTCTTCAGTGACAAAGAAATATAATCACAATATACGAAATTGTTGCAACATTTAATTAAGAAAAAGAAATATAACAACACAAAATTTAAATTTCCTTTCATATAGTTTCGAAATTTTGGCCAAAGTTATTTTGTGGCAGCTGATTTTCTTGTACGGTAGAATTCAAGAAAGAGGAATAAAAAAAATCTGATTATCAAAAAATATATAAACAATATCGGATTTAATCGTAATAAGAATAACAATCATTACCTTCGCCCGTAATAATATATCTCCGAGGACGACAGTATGGAATTGGATGAGGAACTTGAACACGACCCTAAGACATGCATGAGTCAGCAGGCAATGCACGCATTGTTCGAGATGCGTGCGAATAATATGCTTTGCGATGCAACAATACGATTGCAAGATGGAAGCTTCTATCACGTGCATCGAGCGCTCATGTGTTCGTGCAGTAATTACTTCAGGTAAGTGATGTGCGACTTATTTCATCAGTTTGGTAATCGATTACCCGTAAGGTCTAACTGAAATAAACCCAAAATTGTTTGGTATGTGCCGTGTTCTTTGCACTTTTTTTATATTATCTCTCCCTACTCACTTCCACTGGCGTATTCAAGATGGGTCCAGACTCCCACCCCCTTGAAATTATTTTCTTCTTTGTTGGATTGTGAATAAATAATCGAACTTGAAATATGGCTAAAGCTCCGCGCCAAATTAATTCTGATATCATCTAACCAAAGTTCATTTCACTGCAAAGAAGCAAATTAATCAAGTTAAAAATACAAAGACAACATGAAAACTACAGTTTTGGTGTCGTATATAATTCGAAATTCAAAAAATGAAAATTTCTTTTAGAAGTCTACAATTACAAGGAAATTGATATCTACGAGTCTCTTAAAGTCGATCTATTGTTCTGATAGTACGAGTAACATACCATCAATCACCTGATTTTTTCGGCGGAACTAGCTAACCACACGAATAATATGTATACCTGTATTTTATTTGACGCAAATAATAGCTTAGTTTCTTTAGATTAAAAACGTCCCCAGAAATTGATTTGGGTTTAGGTTGTAGGAGGGTGGTTCCATAGAACCACAATGCATTGGGGCCATCTAGTTGGGCCCATTGTACCCCCCTATGTATTACAAGATGGAAATCACTCCTCTTGTTCTAAAAACTTGGTTCGGTTTGCGAACCGTAGCAGGCTGGAATGTTGAACCCCTCTGAGGTCGTCTAGCTCTGAGAAGAATCTAGAGCCTAAACAAAGGAGACGACTGTTGGAGATTTGCGGACAGTGATAAAGGTAATGTTCGAAAGATTCTTCCTCTTCCTCGCAACCTCTGCAAAGCCATGCCATCCGTTGGATTATCTGTAGAGGTGTTAGGTTGGTTTTTATTACCACCGCTGGCCACCACAACAGCGCGCCATAGCATTGGTCTGACAATACTAGTATACATCCAGTGGATGAGGTGCGGCTTAAGGCCCCATCTCAAACCGAATGTCTTTTTGCAAGCGAAGAAGGCTACGGTAGCCTGTTTTGCTCGTTCTTGAATGTTGGCCTTCCAGGATAATTTACTATTAAGAATAAGACCTAAGTATTTAACTTGATTCGAGAGGACCATAGTAATACCCCGAATGTTTGGTGGATTGAAAACATATGGTCTTCTTCTTCTAGAGAAGAGGGCCAGATCTGTTTCTTGAGAGTTAATGGTAAGTCCTTTATCTTGTGCCCAGCTGTCTATCAGTTATAAAGCGGACTGCATAAGGTCACCTAGAACTTGCTCAAACTTACCAGTTAGCATGATGACCGGATCGTCTGTATATGCTATTGTGGGGTAGCCGCTCCGATTTAAAATGGAAAGGGGTTCATTCACTGTTAGGACTCCGTCACCCAACCGTGCTTCGATTTTTGAAAGCGAATTAGCTTTGCTATCCATGCCGTCAGGGAAGGTTTCACACTATGGCTGCGCAAGGTCTAAAGTATGGCATTAATGTTGACGTGGTTAAAAGCGACTTTCACGTCTAGAAAAGCCCCGAGAGCAACCTCTTTATGATGGAAAGCTTTCTCTATGGCGGACACCGTCACATGCAAGGCAGTGTCAGTGGACCTACCTTTCAGATAGGCGTGTTGGTGGGGGCATCTGACCGAGAGGTTCAGATTTGGCCATAGGTAGCTATCCACCAGTCTTTCCAGGCCTTTAAGAAGGAACGAAGTCAGGCTGATGGGTCGAAAAGCCTTCGGGATGTTATAGGAGGCTCTGCCTGGTTTCGGTATGCAAACTACCTTAACCTCTTGCCTTAGCTTCGGTAAGTGGCAAACACTGATGCATGCTTTATACATGTCAACCAGGTACTGAATTATTGTTTCATCCGCATTCTGGATCATTGCGGTATAGACTTCGTCCAGTCCTGGTGACTTATAAGGTTTGAAGGAACTGAACACAATTCCTATGCTTTCTGGCGTCACGACTGTGTCTAGCTCTGAGTTGGCTAGAATGTGATCGACACATGAACTTTGTGGCGGGGGCTCAAAGCATCCGGGGAAATGCGTTTGCATTAAAAGTTCAAGTGAACCGCTTCTATCCAGTAATTCAGGCATGTTTGGCAGTGGCGTGGCGTGACTTTATAGCTAGGGGAAGCAATTATTTTTTTAAATATATTGGTAACGTGATATAAAGAAAACGATTTACATTCACCCCTACTACCGCACGTGAGCTTAAAGCGCCTGAATTATAAATTATCGGACAATTCATATTGTTCAATCCCTTTAATAGATGGCATTTTATTTGCTAAGGTGGTAACGGAATTCGAAGAAATATTTTAGAGACGTCTTGCTTTAACACACCCTTGAGCCTTTTTTATTAAATATAGACTTTAAAAATGTTAAATAATTAATTAATTCAAGCCTTAGTTTAGGTTTATAGTTTTTATTTTCTTAATAAAAAAGTAAAGGCGTCCAAAAAAAGATGTTGCCCGATCTGCCGAAGCTTAAACCGGTTCCACTCAAAGCACGACAAATATGGGCAATGTTGCCAGATCTACCCTCTTCACATTTTTCTTCCTGATAATTTTTCGGCAAGTACAGAAATATCAATTCTGGCAATACTTTGAGCCTGAGCTTGCTGTAAACAGTGGTAGACGAATGCGCTTTCTGTGAAAGAATTGTTTTAATAATTTTTCATATTCGAGCTTTACTAAACTGAATAAAGGGCAAAACGTAAGGGAAGCATTGCTTCCCTTGCATCAATGGACGCCACGCCACTGATGTCTTTGGATAGGGTCCTCTTTATTTTAGCAGTATCGTTGACGTTATCGATTTCTTCGCAGAATCTCTTCCATGAATTTCGTTTGACGGCTGTTAGCTGTTTTTTATACAGTGTAAGTGCTGCTTGGTATGTCCCAGTCTGTGTCAAGTATGCTGGAATTAGCTTTGTTAAAGAGTTTCCTTGCTCGTTTTTTCAGAATATCGAGATCGTTATTCCACCAGACAGCGTTCTTACTATCTTTGGCGGACTTCTGGGGGCAGGAACTCTTGTATGAGTTTGTTAGTATATATGTTAACATACCCACTCTTTTATGTAAGGAATCTGGTATCTTTATTGGGTAAGGAACTATTGCCGGTAGCTTACGGTTTATTAGCTCCTGATATTTAACCCAATCCGTTCTTGCTGGATTCCTGTAAAACCGGCTATTTTTTGCTGATCCCACTATTTCAAATCGTATCCACACCTAGTCTGACAAGGATTGTTCTTTCGAAAGTCTCTAGTTGCGGACCACTAGTGACTTAGAATTAGTTGCAAGAGTCAGGTCGCTTCTTGCTCTATTTATGAAGGTGTTACCAACATTACAAACATTTAGATTGTTAATGCTAAGAAATTCTTGAATTGACTTACCGCGATCGTTGCAGGCTATGCTCGACCAGTAGGTGTGGGAAGGATCTTGCTAGGATGTTGATGTCGTCAGCGTATGCTACTAGTTGGGTGGACTTGAATAGTGGTGTCCCATTGGTGTCGACTGGGATTTTTCGGACAACAACAATATTTTAATCTAAAGGGAATGCTGTACACAACTGCCGTGATTCTAGTCAAAGAGAAAGCACTGCTTTTGGGAGTACAAATTCAAATCCGCAGTTTTTTTTCTCAAAATTCGAGCCATTATTGTACAAAAATTGTTAAATATTTACTATTCAAAGAAACGGGATAGGTGGTAGTCGGAAGGGGCGATGTCTGAAGAATACGGCGGGTGGGATAGGACGTCCCATTTAAGTGTTTCCAGGTAGGTTTTCACAACGTAAGCAACATGTTGCCGAGCGTTGTCCTGCAGCGAAATCACTTTGTCGTGTCCCTCCTTGTATTGCGGCATTTTCTCCTTCAATGCTCGGCTCAAACACATTAATTGTTTTTTATAGCGATCTTCCATGATGATTTCATCCGGTTGCAGCAGCTCATAATACACCACGCCGAGCTGGTCCACCAAATACACAGCATGATTTTCGAGCCATGGATGTTGGGCTTGGCCACCGATGTTGCTACATGGCCGCGGTATCCCTACAATTTTTTTCATTTTGGATTATCGTAATGGATTTTTTTCATCGCCAGTGGCCAGTGGATGCGATGCAAAAACTTTTCCCTTTTTGCAATTGGAGCAGCTGATCGCGTGTGAAAAAACCCTGTACGACGTTTCTTGGCTTCAACTCGAATGACACTCCATTTCCTTAGTTTTGTATCATTCCCAAGCTTTTCAAACGATGTGAAATGGCTTGTAGAGTCACGCCCAATGAATCTGCAAGTTGTTTTTGACGCCGATAAAACTTCCCAAATGTAATGATAATGATTGCTTACAGATGCCTAAGTTTACCATGTGACCTTTCTCATCCGCCATTGTTGATCAGCATTTACTGCTGGCGCCATCTTTTGGTAAACGGGCGTGTTTCAATTTGTACTCCCGATATTTATATTCGGAAAGATGTTAATTTTCAATCTATTCTGATTGGCGATTCTTACCACAAAATAACAGACGAGTCAATTAATGACAATTCATCATTAACACTTACGACTTTTTATGATCTACCTTCTGCTTCAAAGAATCCATTTTTGAATACCTTGTTGCAATCTACTCAAAATATATCAGTGGCTGACATCAATTTTGACATACTAAAAGAGACCTAGACATTACAATCCCATTCCTTCCCTCCATGACTGTGTTTGTGCATTGCACATCAAAGGCCGAAATTGCCTATAACACAGGTCATTCTGTAAAAAAAAATCATGAAATGTTGAAGACCAACAACATTGAGATTATGTATTAAGACTCTCCAACAAGATGCACGGTACATTTTTTTATGTTAGACTATGTATCTACAAATATTCTAAAAATTATTAATAATCATAGCATCCAATATGATGACTGGCCAGAGCTTAACACAAAGTGCTGACCGTGACAATCAAACACAACACACTAAAATTGAAAGGTTAAAATGAAAAAAAATCAAATCAAATTACTCGATGATGGTGCCTTTAAAAGTGAGACTATCTAGAATATCAACAAAGTAAAAGGCACGAGATTCAAAACCAATTTGTTCAGTTGTATATGGATATCGCATGAGGTATTACCCCAAATAGATAAGCAACGTACAGTGTTGTGCAAAACAATAGCAACCATTTCAATAAAAAACATAATTCATGTTTTTTTCTTAATTTTAATTCAACTATAACAAAAATAATAATACATATTAATCCACTCATCAAACACCAACAAATTAACATACTTCACTAAAAACAAAAGATTTTATAACTGTAAAAATAAATGAAAAATAGCAGGATTCTGCATTTTGAAGTGTGCAAAACAATAGCAACTTTTTAGAAATGGTAGCTGATTCCTCAGTACTTCGTATAATAACCATTTTTATACTCTAGATGGAATCTGAGAGTATTATAAGTTCGCTCTAAGGTTTGTAACGCCAAGAAATAAGGCTCGGAGAAAAAAATGATGAATACAGAAGTTAATATTATCACTCAAAAATTTCAAAACCGGATGTCCGTCCGTCCGTCCGTCCGTCTTTCCGTCCGTCCGTGCGCTCTCTAGCTTGAGAACGCGTTGAGCTAGAAAGTTCAAATTTTGTACACGTCGTTTTTGACAAAAAAGTAAGGTCAAGTTCGTGAACGGGCCAAATCGCTCTACCCCTTCTACCCCCTCCCATACAAAATGACACAATTACGCAATTTGACAATAAACGGATTTGCTCAAAAAGTATAAAAGTTATTGGCCTGAAATTCAGAATATATTACTTTTATGATAATGTCAATCTATCATATAAAAATTGTGCGTGTCCTCCCCCTCCTTCTACCACCTCCCATACAAACTGTACTTATCATGAATTACTCTAAGCCAATTTCCTCAGTGCTTATAAAATTCAGCGGGCTGAAATTGTGCACCAAATACTTATTTAAAATTGTTAGTAAGGTCAAAAAAAATGAGATGATTAACTTCACCCCTTCTACCCCCTCCCATAGAAAATGACACAATTTTGCAATTTGACAATAAATGGATTTACTCAAAAAGTATAAAAGCTATTGGTCTCAATTTTGGTATGTGTTACTTTTTTAATGATTCAAATCTACAGTACAAAAATTATTTGCTTCCTCCCTTTCCTTCCACCCCCTCCCATACAAACTACACTTTTTCCTGAAATGCTCTAAGCCGATTTTCTCAGAACATATAACATTTGTTGAGCTCATATTTTGTAATAAATATTTAATTAATATTATTACTAAGATGAAAAAAAAAATATTTGATTTGCTTCACTACTTCTATCCTCTCCCATACAATATGACACAGTTTCACAACTTCAGAAAAAATCGATTTTCTTGAAAATTATGAATGGCATTAGTCTGAAATTTAAGGGTGCCAATTTTATAATATTCCGAGTTATTTCTGAAAAAATCATCAAAATCCCCCCACTCTTTCTACCACCTCCCATACAAACTGCACATTTTCACTAAATCAAACTCACTAATTTTCTCAGTTCCCATTCAGTTTTTGGAGTAAGCATTTTGTATAAAACATTTTCATAGCTACTTTAGCATGATGTCGAAAAAATTAGTACCTAGTCTAGCCATAAATATTGTTACAAAGTTTGGCAACCCTGCAGAAAGGAACCGTTATATTGCATTTCTTAAAAATTGAGCTAATCGCTATAGTACGCTTGTGCTTGATGCATTTGTCATCATTTGAGTTTAATTTTTAGTGTAGTGAACATGGATTGGGGTGACAAAGAAAATAGAATTGCTGTGATTGCACTTCATAAAGTAGGAATGCAACCAAGTGATATTTTTAAGACTCTGCATACCCTTGGTATAAGCCGAATGTTTGTATATCGGGCTATTGAAAGATTTAATGATACGTCTGGAGTAAGTGACTGTGAAAGAAGTGGCCGTCCGCGAACTACTCGAACACCTCAAGCGGTTAAAGCCGTGCGCGAGAGAATTCGCCGTAATCCTCTTCGGAAACAAAAAATTTTATCGCGTGAGATGAAAATACCCCAAAGAACAATTTCACGTATCATCAAAAGTGACTTGGGGTTGGGAGCTTATCGTAGATCTACCGGGCATTTACTAACAGATTCGTTAAAAAAAAATAGAGTGGAAAAATCAAAACGATTACTTTGCCGGTACGCAAACCAAGAACACCGCAAAATTTTGTTTACGGACGAAAAAATTTTTACTGTCGAAGAAACATTTAATAAACAAATCGATAGGGTTTATGCTCGCAGTGCCAGAGAAGCTTCTCAAGTTGCCCAAAAGGTTCAAAGAGGTCATCATCCAGCCTCAGTAATGGTTTGGTAGGGTGTTAGCTACAACGGGGTGACAAAGTTGCATTTTTGTGAGAAGGGCGATAAAACGTCTGCCAAAATTTATCAAGAAAGTGTAGTGAAACCTCTCAACATGTCATTATTCAAAAATCAGCCTTGGAGTTTCCAGCAAGATTCTGCACCAGGTCATAAGGCGGAGTCAACCCAAAAATGGCTTGAAGAAAATGTTCCAGATTTTATTAAAGCTGAAGATTGGCCTTCCTCTAGCCCAGACCTGAATCCGCTGGATTACGAATTATGGTCTGTCTTAGAGCAAATGACGTGCTCTAAAAGACATCCTAATATCGAATCCTTAAAGAAGTCTCTTACACATGCAGTCGCCAACTTTCCGATTGAAGTCGTGCGTGCTTCCATAGATAAGTGGCCAGCTCGATTAAGGGCTTGTGTAAAGGCAAAAGGCAATCACTTCGAATAACTTGTTGCAATTTCCGTTGTTGACAATGCATTTAATAAATAAACAATGATTTCTTCACATATAACACCTCTTTCATTGAACAGTGCTTCAAAAAGTTTGTAACAGTATTTATGGCTAGACTAGGTACAATGCTATCATCCCTTCTAACACTCCCCATACAAAATTTCTTGGGATCACAAAAAATTCTATTTCATCTAGAGTATCGTAAGATTGCGCTTTACGCGCAATCGTAGCCCTGTTATGTTTTTTTTTATCACTTCAGCACATCTCCGTGGCATAGATGCTATTAAATTTGTAATTATACCCTCAGGTATATTTTCCCACTCTTTTTTCAAGGTTTCCATTAGTTCTGTTTTATTTCGGAAACGTTGGGACCCAACTCGCCGTTTGAGGATTCCAAAGAGGTTCTCAATCGGATTTAAGTCTGGAGATTGGGCCGGCCAATCAAGAACTTGAATCCTATTCTCAATAATCCATTCTTTTACCAGCTTCGATGTGTGTTTCGGATCGTTGTCATGTTGAAAAACCCATCGAAGCGGCATTTCCCATTCGGCATAGGGCAACATAATAGTCTCTAAAATCTCCTTGTATTTGAAACGGTCCATTATTCCATTTATTTCGTAAAAAGGACCCATTCAGTTAGCTGAAAAACATGTCCACACCATGACACTACCACCTCCATGCTTGGCTGTGACCTTGCAGTATCGTGGATCGAGTCGCTCACCTTTTCGTCTTCGTACAGTATTCATCCCATTCGAGTTAATTAAATTAAATTTGGATTCTTCACTGAAGAGGACTGTTTTCCACTTATCAATGGACCAATTCAAATGTGTTTTTGCAAAATTCAACCTGTAAATTGGAATCAATGCAAAGCAATAGATCACATTATTAAATTCACATTTTTTGCAAGTGTTTCTTAGTAAGAATTGGTTTCTTGGCTGGTCTATAACTTTTTAAATTATTCTCCAAAGCGCGCCTCCGGATTGTACTGGAATCTATGCTTAAATTTAACTCTCTTACAATGATGTTTGACGTCATAAACGGGTTTTCTTTAATTAGAGCAGTAATTCTCCTGTCCGTGTGGCTTGAAGTTTTTCGTGGTCGTCCACCCAAATGCAACGTGTCAATCTCTCCCATCGTTTTATATTTCTTAAAAAGTCGCGAAATTATAGATTTATTAATATTATATTTTTTTTTGCGATTGAAATTTGGTAAGATCCGATACGATACTCTTCAATTAATTTAGACTTAAAACTTTTATGAAACTTATTTCGCGCCATAATAAAAAAGAAAACACTCAAAAAATACTGATATCTGTTTTCAGCAATTCATTTGCATGAAATGTGCAAAAGTTACGTAGAGAAAATTCCATTGGCTGAAGATTCCTTCCTAGTTGGTTGCAAAGTTGCTATTGTTTTGCACACTTCAAAATGCAGAATCCTGCTATTTTTCATTTATTTTTACAGTTATGAAATCTTTTGTTTTTAGTGAAGTATGTTAATTTGTTGGTATTTGATGAGTGGATTAATATGTATTATTATTTTTGTTATAGTTGAATTAAAATTAAGAAAAAAACATGAATTATGTTTATACTCTAGATGAAATCTGAGAGTATTATAAGTTTGCTCTAAAGTTTGTAACGCCAAGAAATAAGCCTCGGAGAAAAAAATGATGAATACAGAAATTAATATTATCACTCAAAAATCTCAAAACCGGATGTCCGTCCGTCCGTCCGTCCGTCCGTCCGTCTGTGCGCGCTCTAGCTTGAGAACGCGTTGAGCTAGATAGTTCAAATTTTGTACACGTCGTTTTTGACAAAAAAGTAAGGTCAAGTTCGTGAACGGGCCAAATCGCTCCACCCCTTCTACCCCCTCCCATACAAAATGACACAATTGCGCAATTTGACAATAAACGGATTTGCACGAAAAGTATAAAAGCTATTGGCCTGAAATTTGGAATATGTTACTTTTATGATAATATCAATCTACCGTACGAAAATTATGCGTATCCTCCCCCTCCTTCTACCACCTCCCATACAAACTGTACTTGTCATGAATTACTCTAAGCCAATTTACTCATTGCGTATACAATTTAGAGAGCTGAAATTGTGCACCAAATATTTATTTGAAATTGTTAGTAAGCCCAAAAAAATTTTGACTATTAGCTTCACCCCTTCTACCCCCTCCCATACAAAATGACACAATTTCGTAATTTGACAATAAACGGATTTACTCGAAAAGTATAAAAGCTATTAGTCTGAATTTTCGGATATGTTATTTTCATAGTAATTTTAATCTACAGTAGAAAAATTATTTGCTTCCTCCCTCTCCTTCCACCCCCTCCCATACAAACTACACTTTTTCATGAAATGCTCTAAGACGATTTTCTCAGAACATATAACATTTATTGAGCTCATATTTTGTAATAAATACTTAATTAGTATTAGCACTAACATCAGAAAAAAATATTTGATTAGCTTCACTGCTTCTACCCCCTCCCATACAATATGACACAGTTTCACAACTTCACAAAAAATCGATTTTCTTGAAAAGTATAAATGGCAATAGTCTGAAATTTCAGGGATGTCAATTTTACAATATTCCTAGTTATTTCTGAAAAAAATCACTCTAATCGCCCCACTCTTTCTACCACCTCCCATACAAACTGCACATTTTCACTAAATCTAACTCACTAATTTTTTCAGTTCCCATTCAATTTTTCGAGTAAGCATTTTGTACAAAACATTTTTATAGCTACTTTAGCATGATGGGGAAAAATTAGTTCAATGCTGTCATCCCTTCTAATACTTCCCATGCGAAATTTCTTGGGATCAGAAAAAATTCTATTTCATCTAGAGTATCGTAAGATTGCGCTTTACGCGCAATCGTAGCCCTGTTATGTTTTTTATTGAAATGGTTGCTATTGTTTTGCACAACACTGTACATCATACAAGAAAATGCTGAAAGACTCTACAATTCAAATCTTAAGAGCAGATACATTCGAATAAAAAATGAGACGACTAAACTGATACTGAAATAGTTATTGAGATTTGAAGGCGGAAGTGGCAGTGGATCGGTCATACTTTGAGGAAACCAGAGCAAAATATCGCCAGACAAGCTCTGGATTATAATCCTCGAGAAAGACGTTAGGTTGGTCGAACATCTAGCACATGGAAGCGCACAGTTAAGTACGAGGCCAGAGGAATAAACAAGTCCTGGCGACAACTAAAGGCCGATGCTCAGAATCGCATCTTGTAAAATAGAACTGTTTCTGTTCTATGTCCCTAACAGAAAATTAACTGATTGATTGACTTAAAACCTGTAAGCCCACGGTCCAACAAAAAGGTAAGTATATGGTATAACATGAAAAATTTGCGAATTTAGTATAAAACGAAAGCCTTCGATGCCAGGTTGTGTACTTGTTGTATGTTCCATTACGGGAAATACAATGATTGTATTGACGATGATGATACACGGTGATACAGTGCTGGAGTACAATACCTGTTGTACTTCAGCAGTGTATCACCGGCATTAAAAATATGACCTTTGGTTTAGTAGTAGGGATTGGAACGCATGACTTGAACAGCATCACTAAACTGTAAAGACTACGCAACACCCAAGTTGACTTCGATAGGAAAGTTCCGCTTATAAAAATTGCATAAAGCCAACAAGATATTTTTGCCGAAAAAATTCCCAAAAGTACAAAAGTTGATTAAATTCTTTGTTTACTTAAAAAGGACACACGGACAATTTCGATTATATCGATTTGATTTTTCCGGAGATTTGTTAAATTTTCATGAAGTCTTTCTTACTCGTTCGGGCAACAGCCAGCAGAAAGTTAAAAATACTTCATAGAAAGGATATTTTTTTTCCTTTACTAGGCTACGGTTTTTTTTCCATTATTTCATGTTTTTGATTTTTCACTATATGCATATTCAAACAAAAAAATCCCATTTTCCCACACAGAGCTCTTTTCACAACATCGCTGACCGGCGAAAAGGACGACGTTACGATACCAGGAATTCGTACGGCAATTATGGAGAAAATAATCGACTATGCGTATTTAAGGAAGTGCGAAATCGATCAGATGAACGTCTACGAGCTTCTCACTATTGGCGATTATGTTGGAATGACGGGATTGGTGCGACAGTGCGTCGAATTTATGGTCAACATGCTTTGTCCGACCAATTGTGTTGGAATCATGATTTTTGCAAGGTAGGCTTTTGTAGCGATTAAATTCTTTGATTTAGGTTTTTTACCAGTCAAACTTTGATTCAAACATTTTGGTTACTGATAATTGTAGCAGGAATCCCATGGCGGGAATCCAATGGCGGGAAACCCACGGTGGGAATCCTATGGCAGATTGAATTTGGTCAATATTGTAAGCAAAAAAAAAAATGTTGAGCCTTATTGCATTAACCAAACAAAAACAAACTGCCAACAAGTCGGGCGTACCTTTATTATTTTTGGGACAAGTTGAGGATGCGTGGGAAGTCAATATGCAGATTAGGGTGGATAGGGAAGACTAAGTGAATGGGAGTTGTAGGGCAGGGCTGTTGTTAATTATTTCACACTTAACTGCGACTACAATCAATAACTCCAATACGCAAGTTTGGATTTGTATGGGGGGTCGCTCTGGAAATTCGCTGTATAGAATGTTACTCTCATAGACGAAGTAAGTTCTATGAAATTCTCGGTGTAATTTACATTCTTAAAACAATGCACTTATATTGGAGTTGATAGAGGAGGTGAGGGAATAGCAAATTTGAAATGCAGTTTTGTTAAGTTTCTTTTGAAAGGTGTTCGAACAAAATTTCAATTTCGTAGATTTTAATTTTTTGTTTATTAGTTGATTTATTGAAATTGGTCGAAATAATACTTTTGCATGGGAGGGGGTGGAACTTTTGATGCATTTTTTTTTGAAATATTTTTAGCAATGTTTGTAAAAATTTCAAGTTGATAGTTTTTAATGGTTTGGTGATAATTGATTTCTTAAAAATAAAAAAATTCTCTTGTATAGGATGGGGTAAGAATTTTAGAGGCTTTCGACTAGTTAATATCTTAAACTTTTAAACGTTTTTTTTTTAAATAAGTTTTACAAATTTTCAAGTTTGTAGCTTAAGATTTCACTCAAAAATTTTGAGTTTTAGTGTTTGTTTTTTCAATTCACGTGAAACGCCTAGTGCAGGTTAGGGCCCCCTTTGGTGTATAACAGTTTTGGTTCCAATTAATATTTTTATACTCTAGATGAAATCTGAGAGTATTATAAATTTGCCACAAAGTTTGTAACGCTAAGAAATAAGGCTCGGAGAAAAAAATTAATGATCCAGAAGTTCATATAATCACTCAAAAATCTCAAAACCGGATGTCCGTCCGTCCGTCTGTCTGTCTGTCTGTCTGTCCGTCTGTCCGTCCGTGTCCTCTCTAGCTTGAGAACGCGTTGAGCTAGAAAGTTCAAATTTTGTATACGTCGTTTTTAACAAAAAAGTAAGGTCAAGTTCGTGAACGAGCCAAATCCCTTCACCCCTTCTACCTCCTCCCATACAAAATTACACAATTTCGCAATCTGACAATAAACGGATTTGCTCGAAAAGTACAAATGACATTGATCTGAAATTTGGAATGTAATACTTTTATGATGATTCCAATCTACTCTATAAAAAAAATTTGTGTATTCCCCCCTCCTTCCACCACCTCCCATATAAACTGTACTTTTTCATGAAACGCTCTAAACCAATTTACTCAGTGCGTATAATAGTTATCGAGCTGAAATTTTGCACGAAATATTTATTTAAAATTATTAGTAAGACTAAAAAAAATGAGACGATTTGCCTTCTATCCCCTCCCATACAAAATGACACAATTTCGTAATTTCACAATAAACGGATTTGTTCGAAAAATGTAACTGCTATTTATCTGAAATTTGGAATATATTACTTTTATGATGATACAAATCTGCTGTACAAAAGTTATCTGAGTCCTCCCCTTCCTTCCACCACCTCCCACACAAACTGCACTTTTTCATGAAATGCTATAAGCCAATTTACTGAGTTCGTATAAAATTGATCGAGCTGAAATTACTAATCACTAAATATATATTTAGAATTATTAGTAAAACCGAAAATTTAGACGATTAGCTTTACCCCTTCTACCCCCTCCCATACAAAATGACACAATTTCACAACTTTATAAAAAGCCGATTTTCTTGAAAAGTATAAATGCTACTGATCTGCATTTAAAACATGTCAAAAGCATGATGTTTATAGTTATTTCTGAAAAGTCATTCAAAACTCGCCCCTCCTTCTATCACCTCCCATACATACTGCCCTACTTCACTACATCCAATACACTAATTTTCTCAGCACCTATTAAATTTTTAAACCCTAAATTTTGCATAAAACATTTTGATAGCAACCTTAACGTCATGTTCAATTAGTTCAATGGTGTCACCCCCTCTACCACTTCCTCTACAAAAATTTCTCTTTCATCTAGAGTATCGCACGATTGGGCTTTATGCCCAATCGTACACCTATTATGTTTTCTTCATGTATATAAACTGGATGTATGCAAGTGCAAAATTTTAACCTTGTACCTTTTACCAGAGCCCTAAAAAAGTGTGTGAAAATGTTCGGCCTTTGGCCCCACCTCGTTCCCCTTACACTTCTACTTGTACTTCTACAATGGCACTACAGCCCGAACCGGACCTTAGCCTCCTGATATTCAGGTTCCTTAACATTTTTCATTACTTATTGTAGAAGGGTTGTTAGCCCTTCGCACAACCCTCTTTTTACGAATTCTTATTATTTTTTTTAATTTTCGTAGTTCGAGGTGACCGAGGTATATCCAAGCAGGCAATGTGCTGAAATTATATATATTGCGTCGACCGGGATTTGAACTCACTACCTTCGCATTATAAGACCAACACGCTACCCACTAGACTACACCCCCTCTCCTTTCCATCTTAAAATTTCTACAAAAATTATAGATCAAATAGTTCTGCAATTGGACAAAATTTCAACTTAATACGAGTTGAAACAAAAGTCGACTGAAAAGCATAAGACAGTAGAAAATATTTGCACCAGAAAGTTACAGATTATTATTATTATTATTGCTATTAGGGGAACGCGTGAGAGCACTTCGACCTTCTTGGCCTATTGTGCGTTTATAGCCCCTTCACCCTATTATAATTCAATAGCTTTAGCTAATTTGAGAATCTTTACGGGAGCCGTATTGGTTAGTTCCTCCGTAGAAAGGAAACTCTTTCCCAGATAACTGTGTCTTTTCCTAGCTACTGCTTCACAGTGACATAGGATGTGTACTGTCGTTTCTGAGTCCTCGAGACAAAGGCGACAAATGTCGGTTTCAGCTAAGCCCATATTTTTGAGGTGGTGGTTTACTCCACTGTGCCCAGTCATTAGGCCAATTAGAGTACTAATATCCTTCTTGCTGAATTTTAGAATATCCTCCACTTTGTTTTTTTTGTGGAAGGATCAGTTTTTTTGAAATTGACAAGCCTGGAAGTCTCTTCCAGTAGATTTTATGTTCTTGTTCTACCCACTTTTTGGAGTACCCTTTTGGTTTTCCGCAGAATGGCTCTGGACCAATAAAGTTTGTTTCTGCGCCGTTTTTTGCAAGGCGATCAGCCTCTTCATTTCCCTCAATTCTCATGTGTCCTGGTACCCACATTAAGGTCATTATTTCTTTTCCCCAGGATGATTAGGTTTTGAAGGCATTCCCATACTATTTTCGATCCGTGTTTATTGGATGCTAGAGCGTTGAGAACCGCCTGAGTATCCGATAGGATATAAATGGATTTTTTGCGATGAGCTCTCCTTATATTTTCTTGGATGCATAGCTCCATTGCAATTAGTTCGGCCTGGAAGATTGTGACTTCCTTACCCAGTGGTTTTGACACCGAGAAGTTAGAACCTTTGAATCCGGCTCCTGTCTCCTCAGAGGTGCGAGAGCCATCTGTATACCAGGTGATTGATCCCTCTACTATTTCTGGTAGCATGGATTGCCAGTCCTTGCGTTCTCTGATTCTAACTTTGAAGGGGGTTTCAAAGTTGAATTTTATCGACATCGCGTCCGATAGTGTGGAAGTTATAACCTCTATTTTTGGGTCTTTTAGGATTTTGAGGTGACCTCTAAAATCCCCTGATTTGTAATTTTTTTTCTCCTGTATGCGTAACACTCCTTTGATAGCTTCTTTTTTTATTTGGATATGTATCGGAGGGATGTTAAGGAACATTTTCATTGCCGCTGTCGGACAGGTTTTCATTGCTCCTGTGATACCAAGGCAAGCTAGCCTTTGAATTTTTTGTAGCGTAAGCTGTGCTTGTGTTGTAAAATTTTAGTCTACCATATCGTTAATCTTCTTCTTCTTCAATGGCGCTATAGCCCAAATCGGCCTTTGCCTCCTGACCTTCAGGTTCCTTAACATTTTCATTATTTATTGCAGAAGGGTTGTTAGCCCTTCGCACAACCCTCTATCTACGAATTTTTCATTTTCGTAGATTGAGGTAACCAAGGTATACCCAAGCAAGTAGTGTGCTGGAATTATGAGTCGACCGGGATTTGAACTCACGACCTTCACATTGTAGACCAACATGCTACCCACTAGGCTACACCCTAGCTATATATCGTTGATCCGTATGTGACTATAGGGAGAATGACTGTTTGTAACACCAGTAAATCATTTTGGGCCTTGATCCCCATTTTCTGCCGAATAAGCTTTTGCAGGCCCAAAAAGCCACCTTGTTAGGCCCCGTTCTTATGTGTCCACTAATTTCTCCATCGTTTTGACAAAGAAGGAAGTAAGACTTATAGGGCGATAAGACTTTGGCTGTTCACTGGGACGGTTCCCTGCCTTTGGTACAAATACCACTCGATTTCCTCCAGATTTTTGGGATGTATCCCCATACAAAACTAGCTTTAAAGATCCTTATCATTATTGGCATGAGGATCTCTAACCCCTTCTGCAATAATGCGGGGAATATTTTATCTACTCCGGCTGATTTATAGGGTTTAAAGGTGTTGATCGCCCATCTGATCTTTTCCGGAGTGAAGATTTTACCAGCAATACTTTTGCAGAACGGAGTTTGACGATACATCCTTTCCTCTACCCCTAAATCTTCATTATTGTTAATTATCTTGCAGCCTGGGAAATGTGTTGCCATTACAATTTCAAGAGTTTACATGCTGCTTTTGGTTAAGGACCCATCTGATCTCTCTAATAGTCCGATATCTGTCGGGGTGTCTTTTGACAACACCTTTTGAAATTTTGAGACCGTTGGGAGATCATCTATCTCTTCACAGGATCTTCTCCAAGACTTTTTTTAACTTTTTTAGAAATTTATTATATTCAGTAAGGGACTCTCTGTATTCGTCCCAGGTACCAAATGTTTTTGCTCTATTGAACAATTTTCTAGTTTGTTTGCGTTTTGCCGCTAGTTCCTCGTTCCACCAAGGAGTTTGTTTGGCTCTTTTTTTGTGTAGAACAGGACAACTTTGTTAGTAAGCATTGATAATATTGTTTACTAGTTTATTTGTGATTTTATCAATGCAGTCTGGGTTGCTTATTGTTTCTTCCTCGATACCTATTTCGTACTCTAGGGCTGACTGGTAAAGATTCCAGTTGGTACGTTTAGGATTTCTGTATTGTTCTATGTAACTAAATGAAGTCTTCAAAACAGATGTGCCTGTGGTCTGATAATGAAGCTTCCTTAGATACGTGCCAATTTTCACACTTGTCAACCAGGCAGGGGCTTGTTATGGTTAGGTCAAGTACTTCCTGCCTTACTGAATTTATGAAGGTCGGTGTATTACCTTTATTTATTTATTATATCTAGGTTGTTAGTAGTAAGAAACTCCAAAAGTGACTCACCTCTTTTGCTGATATCACTACTTCCCCAGATAGTATGGTGTGCGTTGGCGTCACGGCCCAGTATTACCTGTAATTTGTGGAGTCTGCTGTAATCCACTAGTTCCATGACGCCTTGAGGTGGAGCCTCTAATTCCTCACCAGGAAAGTATGCTGAGGCTATTATTACCTCTTGAATCCCTCCTGCCTTTGGTATTTTCACCAATACAGCTACTAGATCTGTTTTAAACTTGGAATATTTAGGTATTTAATTTCAGATGATACAAGAAGTGCCTTGGTCTCTCGCTTCTTTTGTCATAAATCAACATTTCAAATTTATGTGGAATTCCAATAATTTTACCATGTACGGCTCTTTGTTCTTGTAGGAGGGCAACATGGAATTCCTCTCTTGCAGATCTCCACGTCAGTACGTCCATGGCCGCTGCTGCACGATGGAGATTTGCCTGAATAACTTTAATGCTATTCAGGCTTTTGACCATCGTCGGTAGATTGCGGCTTGCCTCTTCTGACCTCCTTAGCCTTAGGGCCTAGGGTCACACTAGAGAACTTATACCAGACGGTGCCCCTTCTGTTTAAGCCCCTCCATCGATTGGCCGTCGATGGAGAAGGTTATAATTGTGTTCGTGCCCTCTTTCCTTCTATTAAGGACTTTCCAGTTTGAGGCGCACAAACCTACGTTTTGAGAGTCGATAAGTGTTGTTATTTTCTCTGTCGAGTCTTCTTCGTGTGGGAAATATCCCGTGATTATTTCTAATCGCGGAATATTTTCCTCCCGGACCGCCCTGATGGTAGTGGAGTCATCCGGCTTGATGCGGTTTGTTCATCCCCGCACACAATTAGCATCCATCCTGACTGGAGACTAAGACCACAAAATTGTGGCTTTATTCCTTCTATGGCTGCTGTTGGAATGCTGTCCAGGATGGATTTTTGGATTGCAGCTAGCTACTCTGGAGTAAATATTTTGAGCGGATGCTCGGTGTGTATAATTCCCACCTTTACTCCTTTGACCGCGTCCCCATAGCTAATTCCCGACGTGGATGGCTGAGCATCTTCTGCCGGTCTTTGCATGGCAATTTCATTTGCGGTCTTGTGCCTTTTGTTTTCATTTCGGGCGGCTAGCGGTGTTGTTGATGAGGTTCTACCTCTTTTTGTCGCCATTTTCTGTGCCGGTTCCAATGTGCTTTGCATTGGCATGCAGGCAAGGTCGTATGACTCGTTTGGGTTTTTTCCCGATTTTTATATACGAGGTTTACTCCTCTAGCGTCGTACTTTATAATGGTCACCATGTAGGTAGTACGTACACCTGCGAATCACTACAGGAATATATCCCCTTGTAACCATAGAGCTTCTTGAGAACTGCCTGAAACATGACCAGTCCAGATTTCAAAATGCTCCATGCTGTGATAGGATACGGAACCGACAGCTAGCTGAACGATTTTAATCCCCCCCCAAAGACCAAAGATAGGATACGGAGCCGACAGTTATCTGTTCGACATGTTCCCCCCTATCTTGATAGGACACGGAGCCGATAGCAAGCTATTCGACTTATTCCCCCCTATATGTAGATCTTTTAGCATTACCCAGTCTGCACCACGTGGAGGCGATCTACCCAACAGACTCAAGTTACAGATACCGAGTGTGCTAAATTCGTGGCCACCACCGTATAATGATTTGAAATTTTGAAAAGTGCACCATTTTTGAAATGCTCCCCATTTCCCTCCACTACTATTAGCAAATTTTATATTTTTCTTGTATTCCGATAGTATAGCTTAATATAAGTTTTCATTTTTAATTGTATAGCTTAAGAGATAGTTGAGATATTTATTTTTAAGTGTTTTTCTTCGCACCTCCCTGACCCTGCCACTTACAATAATTAGCCTTCCTCTAAGCTGACTCTGGTGGATCTATATGCCATCCTAATGGTTCGAAAATATGAATTTCTGTGGTGAGTAATTTCGAAGATATAATCATTTAAAAAAAGAAATTCTGTCGACAATATGCTTTAAGCCCCCCCCCCCCATTTTCGGACGACAATGGACAACAAATGAAATTACTTTTAAGGTTTGGCCAACAATCCTCTCTATATCTATGCTGATTTTCAACTTCCCATCTGCATTGGAAGTGGAGATATTAGTATGTGTAGTTTTTGACTCTTCCCCTCCTCCGCCTCCTCTTCCCACCTGAAACTCCACAAAATTTAGATAACTGTGCTCACTTACTCAATTCACAAATCACCCAAAAACGAACATTCAACCTTTGATGTTCTCGGAGATATGAGTCCATTTGTACGGCGTACGACGTGGCGGATTTTTTGTTGTTGCATTTTTAGGCTAATTTAGTCATGAATTGCAAAAAAAAAAAAAAATTTCAGGATAGCAAATTTTTTTTCTGTGTCGATCACAATACTTTATTGATAGAATAGTAAAGTAATTGGTTCTCAAAGCTCCAAAGCTTCGCCGATTTCTGTCTTTTGAAACAATTTCTAATCTTGATCTCCAAAACAATGGCATTGGAGAAGGAGGGAGGGTACATAAAAATTCAAAAGTCAATTTTGAATACTTTCGATGAATTTTTCCAGACTTCGGAATAGGTACAACAGTTTTCATCAAAATCTGATTAAAAATCTAAATCACTGAAAGAAGAAGACCAAAAGGATACCACAAACGATTCAGGAATTATTATGTCATCGAATCCAGGTGTGTGCACTAGTTCAATTGCTTGAGTGCATTCCCACATGCTCTCTAAAGGATTAGGATCGTTCTTTCCTTCCTCTCGAAATTATTTGCTTATTTTTTTCCTGGAATCAATATTCGAAAAGTCCGTAATCCTTTTCCTTTCCTCCCCCATCTCTTCTACAGGGCTAAATTTTGCCATGATTTATGCTCAAAAGCCCGTGCTTATATTCTGAGAAATTTCGTGGAAGTCGCAGTCAAGAGCCAGGAAATATTAAAAATCGGATTAAAAGAATTCTACGATATAATTAGCGACGATATGTTGAATTCGAAGGACGAGGAGCCAGTGTGGGATTGTTGCCTGCGCTGGATTGACTTCGATCCGGCCAATCGGTCGCAGCATATTACGAAGCTGATGCGAGGCGTACGATTGGGATTGCTCAATACTCGAGTGAGTATGATTAAGTGGTTTGAGCCCGAGCTAAATGATTTGCGGAGTAGCTTTCAAATATTGAAATAAAATCGATTAACATATTTCAAGTCTACAGTTCTTCATGGAACAGGTCAAGGATCATCAGTATGTAACGTGCTGCGAAACAGCGAAACCCTTGATTATCGAAACGCTTACGTTTCTCTACGATTTGGATATGATTGGATCACGAGATGATGAGGTAAGCGGGGGCGGAAAAATGGATTCTGTGAATATTCTCATTGTTTTTTTCCTTACAGATTAGGACCCCGGCGCTAGCGTTACCACGTCTACCGCACGAAGTGATTTTTGCAATAGGCGGCTGGAGCGAAGGGCTTCCACAGCGTTGTATCGAAACGTATGATACGCGAGCGGATCGGTGGATTCGCGTCCGCGACGAAGACCCGGCAGGACCGCGAGCCTATCACGGGACCGCTGTGATTGGCAATAAAATCTACTGTATTGGTGGATTCGATGGCATGGACTATTTCAATACGTGCCGGGTTTTTGACGCAGTTAAGAAAACTTGGAAGGAGGCAAGGATTCAAATTTTTCCGTTTCTATTTTCGTAGCAGTTTGGAAGTTAATGAGGCAGAAATTTATGAGTACTGCTGGGCTGTGTTCTTAGCATGATTTTGTCGTTATTTTCTGAATTTAAAAATCTTCTCATCGCTGTTCTTTTTTCGGGATAATTATGCAGATTGCTCCGATGCACTGTCGCCGTTGCTACGTAAGCGTTACGGAATTGAATGGGTTGATTTATGCGATGGGCGGATATGATGGGAATAATCGACAGAATACGGCGGAGCGATATGATCCAAAGACGAATCAGTGGACTATGATTGCTCCAATGAGTGTTCAAAGGTCGGATGCAAGTGCGTGTACGATTAATGGAAAGGTTTACATTACGGGTGAGTATTCTTTGTTTTTGTAGAGTGAGAAATTCCAACTGGGATTCGTTTCGAAGGAATATGAAAAGGATTCGGGGTCGGATTGCCAAACACTGTGATCTATTATAGTTGTCTAGGGTGTAGCGGGTAGCGTGTTGTTTACAATGCGAAGGTCGTGAGTTCAAATCCCGGTCAACGCATAATTCCAGCACACTGTCTGCTTGGATATACCTTCGTTACCTCAATCTATCAAAATGAAGAATTCGAAGATAGAGGGTTGTGCGAAGAGCTAACAACCCGTCCACAATAAGTAATGAAAATATTAAGGAACTTGAAACTTAGGAGGCCAAGGCTTGATTTAAGCTGTCGTGCCATTGAAGAAGAATAGTTGTCTATAGTGGATCCATATTCTGTCTCAAAGAGTTTTGGCCAACACACACCAAGAATTCCTTTCCTCGACTTCATTGAGTCACTCAGAGATACGATTTAACTCCCCTATTTTTTTTTAATTTCAGGCGGTTTCAACGGTCAAGAATGTATGAACACTGCCGAATGTTACGATCCAGTAACGAACAATTGGACACCACTTCCCAACATGATTTCACGCCGTTCTGGTGTATCCTGTGTTTCGCACAAAGGATACATCTACGTAGTTGGTGGATTTAATGGCCTGTCACGAATGAATACCGGCGAACGTTTCGATCCGGAAGCACAGACATGGTCATCGATTCGCGAAATGTATCATCCGCGAAGTAATTTCGGTTTGGAAATAATCGATGATATGATCTTTGCTATCGGCGGATTCAATGGCGTTGCAACCATAGCTCATGCTGAATGCTATGTTGTTGAAACGGATGAATGGTTAGTGGTGGTATCATCACTCCTGAGCTCTAAAAAAGCTTCCATAATTCCAGGCTGGAGGCAACTGATATGGGTATAGTGCGATCGGCATTATCCGTCAACGTAATAATGGGATTGCCGAATGTTCGCGACTACATTCACAAAGATCGCGAACGTCTAATGGAGGAGCGACGGCAACGAATGTTCCCGAACGAAATAGAGAGTGAAGAAGACGATCAGGTATCAGCAATTCCACAAATAGCGATCGACACGGACGACAATAATGCCGATCCTGCTGCTGTTGGTCCGGCACCTGATGTTGCTGATGTCGCTGTACCAGCCGTTCCAGTCATTCCTGCTCCGGATAATCGTAACAACAATAATAACATGGTAAATGGAGTCGCCATAAATCTACGGCCGAACAATAACCGAGGCGGAACACGTAGAAGGCAACAACACTAAAATATGAATGGGACAAGAAGGCACCTGGAGTAATAACAACATCCGGACAGATCAGAGCTATTGTGAGCCAGTCACACCAACCATCATATGTACCATACCGAGCTATCACACCATAATTTTGCAACAAGTTCACCTTTTTTGTAGTCTATTCTTTTCTACTCTCAGTGATTCTTTTCTAATTAATTATATTTTCTACATGTACACGAATGACCTTAATATCTTTTTTAAATACACTTTTGCCGCAATTCCATTAGGCTCTGTGCAAGCTTATGCGCAAACACACACACACGTTTCTGATTTTAAATTTTCCGTTTAGGCGAATATCGTTGAAATATGACGAGAGAAAATAAAGATTTCGGATAAAAAATGGCAAAATAAAATTTGCGAGTTTTTCTAGTTTGCGCAGGACTTCCGTTTTCTTGCAGGACTTGTGGAAGGAATATAAAAATGTTCTCGCATTCGATTGGAACAAGTATTCGTAGCTGAGACGTACAATCGACAGGATGACTAGTGAATTGTAAGTTTGGATTTGATTTTTTTCCGGTAAATAAATTTCAATCATTTTTCATATTTTCAGATCCGTTCTGTTTGTAACTTTCGTGATAGTCTCGGTCACATGGATAGTTCTAGCCATTGAGATGCCGGCCGTTATCGAAGGACCAACCACTGCTCCGCTAGGATGTCATCGTCGCGTCTATACGTATCGCGTAACGCAGGTCGATTCCGAGGGACGCGAATGCTGGGATCATGTGAGTGTGATGTCCTGTTGGGGTCGCTGTGATTCCAGCGAAATTTCCGACTGGAAGTTCCCGTACAAGCGATCACATCATCCGGTTTGTGTCCATGCTGCACGCTCCAAAGCTGTCGCTATGCTAAGGAATTGCCATCCTGATGCTGATCCGGAAGCTAGACGTTATGAGTATATGGAAGCGATTACGTGCCATTGTCATACATGTTCGTCGACTGATACGAGTTGTGAGGCTCCGAATCAGGTTCGTGACGAGACTTCGATAAAGGTGCTGGCTTTGGCCGGACCGGATCCTGATGATTTGGAGTACTAGAAGGAGTGAGCGGGAAAAGGAAAAAAAGGAAGAATATTCCTGTAAAGAGTTTGCAACATTATTTATATTTTGTGTAACATAATTAAAAAAAACGTAGTTTTAAATGAGCCATCATGGTGTTTTGTGTTGATTGTGACAGTGGTGGATGTCTCCAGTTGAGAAATGAAGTCGATACGACCAAAGATTGGAGTCCACGTCTATAGGGTCAGCCCTTCGCCTTCGTGGTGTATCCTCAGGATTTTCCGCTTTACCTTTCTACGTACCCCAACATTTTTAGGGCCCGTGCGTATGGGGGATGTCCTCACGTGTCACGCTCATAATTCAGACAATAGTTTCTTCATCGAACCTAAAATTTTCATTTCGTAAACCTCCAATAAATATTTTAGCCTCGATCTTTCCGATCCTGGCAAAAAAGAATTCTATCCACTTAAGTTCCTCCATTTTTCAAACAAAATAAATAAATATTTCTTTAATTTATTAAACCACAAAACAAACAAAGAGTTTTTATACTTTATCGAAACAGATAAAAAAATTAGAAACGAATTTTACAATTTACTCGTTGGTTTCTCGCCAGCTCGAATTAAAAGCTCATGCATCGAATTCAATGCTTCACACATGGCTTGCCGAAAAACTATCGAACTAGTCTCGTTATTACTTTTCCACGACGAAATAGCAAAGATCATATCATTCTCGCGAGGATTATAACAGCAACCGTAGCCGTTATCGACAGCCGGCCCGTAACACATAAAAGCGAGATGTTTCGACGCAACCTGACTCGTTGAGACGCGGAAATGTGCGCTTCTTGTCACGGCCGGAAGCTTATAGAACTCGGGTATGTCCAGATTATTCTCGATTGCCATCAATTTCAATCCGAGCAGATGCCGATCAACACCTTTTCCTTCCAGCGCCATTTTCGTGTAGTCCCGATGCGAATTGATTGCCTTCTTCAAGCGAGCAACCCGCTCCTCGTCCGAACAATCACCGAGCATCGAACAAGCAAACGATATCGCATCGACCGAACATGATCGAATCGTTTCGGTTCGACCATTGAAAAAAATTCGTAAATGTGCCGATTCGTATTGGGCTCCAGGAGTTTTATGAATTCTGAAAAAAATTGGGTAATGTTCGAAATGAACTGGAAAATCGATTTTGTGACATACTTGAAAAAAGCATATTGCATTGCCATCTGGATATAACTGTCCGGACTTAATTTCTGCGATTTAATAAATTCTTTACCGTAACTGGAGTAATGTAAAACGTTCATTTCAAGATTATTGGCCAGTTCGCTGCATGATTTGCGGGCTTTTTCAATATAGCCCTGAAGTTTAGGCGAAATTTTGAACGGTAATCGATATCCAGTGGGATAATCGCCCTCCTCGATGAAGCATTTATGCATTTTCCCGGAATTCCTAGAAGAAACGCGTATTCAAGTTGGAGGAGACAGGGAATCAAACCATAATACTTACCAGCAATTCAGAATAAAATCAGTCATAATAGCGATCGGTTGTCCTTCGGCTGGCGAATGTTCATAACATAATCCGTTCACACCGTTTCGATTAACAACAATCTGAATAGTCTTGTCCATCCAGCGATTCCCGGCATTCTGATTAGGTCCGCCGCCATGAATCAGCTGCTCGCTAACTACACACATCTCGTTCTTGCCGTGCGTGACCGGAACCTCCTGATCCAGGCAGACCGTGAACAGTGCCTTGCGAATATCGTCTATCGATCGTTTATTCTGGAAGTCCTCGATAAGTTCCTCGTACGCAAGACTCCATGAATCACGCGAATCGGCCGTTAGAAGTCCGACTGGTTCGGCTGGCTGATCATTCGACCGTATAATACTCATCAGATGCGCTGCAATCTTATCGGGATGGAGAATTTCACCCGACGACTGTGAGTAGACGGGAATTTTAAAGAACTGAAAAGAAGGAACGTTAATACAAACAAAATCGCATTAAAAAAAAGCCAAACTTACATGATTCCTATAGATCACAACAATATGCTTCGATTTCGGATTATAAACCAATCGATCTTCGTTCGCAGCCGGAATCCGACATGTACCGAATACTTTCTTATACTGCGACATATCCAATTCCTGTTTTCCCATCTTCTCGAGCGGAATCTTATCGCGATCGATCATACTCTTATAGACTAGTGCGGCGTGAGTAATTTTCGCTGTGTAATCGATAAATTCTTCTTCGGTTTTGAATTGCTGCGCCGGGAATGCCATTCCAGGACTTGTATAGACCGTGACGGGATCACGATAGGTCATATAGGCAGCCTTAAGCCAGCGCCGTGCCAGCCAGTTATCTTCGTTTTTCGCTGCATCTTCGAGTAGGGTTTGTAATTTTGCGCCCTCGCCTTTTTCAAATTGCCGTATGGCTTCTTCGGTTTCCTTCCGCTCGTCCGCCGATAGATGGACTTCAGCGGTTTTCAGGAACTTCGCAAGCGTTTCGTTCAGCGGTTGAACCGGGTAGCGGAGCAAATTTTGCTCTTTTTCAACCGTTTCCACGGAATTTTCGGCAGTTGAGGTATATCGTCTGGCATTGCACAAATTTACGGTCACGGCTCTATTTTTTAGTGATGTCGATGTTAGAGGTAGAGAAGAGTATGCTCCGGAAAGTTGAGATGCCTTGGTGGCCTGAAAATGAAATCTTAGTGAGTTCAGATGATCACTCGTGCGTTATGGTCGTGATAACTCGAAGTTTGTCTGATCGGTTAAGGTTTCGTTAACTGAAAAAAATTTAAGAATTTTCATGTTTGCAGGTTGAGGTGACCCAGATATACCCACGTAGGCAGTGTGGTAGAATTATACGTCGATCGGGATTTGACCTCACGATCTTCGCATTGTAGACCAAAACGCTACCGACTAGGCTACACCCAGGCTAGAGGTTAGAGTTCAGGAGCGAAATAACTCGCTGCGTCTGGATGCTACAGAATGTCTGCGTGGGTCCGTTAAATTCGTAAGTTTTTTCAAGAGTACTATAATCTGCAAACTGTGGATTGGATTGAGAGAATACGACAGAAGATTTTTAATGTATATACGAAATAGAGCAAGGGATAAGACTGAATCTTGACGAACGGAAGCAGTGATTGGACAGGAAGATTATGAATAGCTCACTTCTGTCCAAGACCGCCTCAAACTACAATTTTGTCTGCTTTAAATGCTGAAAATCCACAATAGCAGCACACATGCGATCATAGTTTATTAGACGTGTTCGAGATCAGATTTTTTCCGCTTCGTGCGCTGCTGTAGCCTGGTCAGGCATTCCCCGGGTCAGGCTTGCCAGAAATCTTGCTGTAGTATGTTTACGAACGTGAGGTTCGTCAGGTCTTGTGGACCAGAACTTATTGGATATGAAGACCTTGCGCGTTCCTCGTACACTGGCATTGAATCATTAATACTTCATTTTAGATGGCTCTCAGGTCTCCTAAATTCGGTTCAGCTGGTGCGTTGAAATCCCATTGGGATAAAGTACGGATCCTTTATGTGGTTGTACAAAGTCTAGCTTAGACTGATTATTTCATTGTGGGCTCTCCAAAAAACGTAGTTCCACAATTACCGAATAAATGTAAATATAGTCCTCGTCGAGTCACAAACCATTTAGAGCGTGGCAGAAAAAGGTCTCTGTTGCAAAACCACTCAAAACTTTTGCAGCAAAGCCACGATCTTTGGAGCTTCTTAAGACGCATTCGACTCCAAGTGTGGGCTACTAGATTGAAAAATACCAAATAATAAAGCTCTTAAGTTAATGGCTAGTGAATATAATGTTTAACTATAAATTATTATATTTCAAAAGAAGTACCACTATCTTCATGAATCCTTAGTTCGTAATTATGTTTTTTCGGTTGAGAATAATATTAAACATAACAGGGCTACGATTGCGCGTAAAGCGCAATCTTACGATACTCTAGATGAAACAGAATTTTTTGTGATCCCAAGAAATTTCGCATAGGAAGTATTAGAAGGGATGACAGCATTGAACTAATTTTTCCCCATCATGCTAAAGTAGCTATAAAAATGTTTTGTACAAAATGCTTACTCCAAAAATTAAATGGGAACTGAAAAAATTAGTGAGTTAGATTTAGTGAAAATGTGCAGTTTGTATGGGAGGTGGTAGAAAGAGTGGGGCGATTAGAGTGATTTTTTCAGAAATAACTAGGAATATTGTAAAATTGACATCCCTGAAATTTCAGACTAGTGCCATTTATACTTTTCAAGAAAATCGATTTTTTGTGAAGTTGTGAAACTGTGTCATATTGTATGGGAGGGGGTAGAAGCAGTGAAGCTAATCAAATATTTTTTTCTGATGTTAGTGCTAATACTAATTAAGTATTTATTACAAAATATGAGCTCAATAAATATTATATGTTCTGAGAAAATCGTCTTAGAGCATTTCATGAAAAAGTGTAGTTTGTATGGGAGGGGGTGGAAGGAGAGGGAGGAAGCAAATAATTTTTCTACTGTAGATTAAAATTACTATGAAAATAACATATCCGAAAATTCAGACTAATAGCTTTTATACTTTTCGAGTAAATCCGTTTATTGTCAAATTACGAAATTGTGTCATTTTGTATGGGAGGGGGTAGAAGGGGTGAAGCTAATAGTCTAAATTTTTTTGGGCTTACTAACAATTTTAAATAAATATTTGGTGCACAATTTCAGCTCTCTAAATTGTATACGCAATGAGTAAATTGGCTTAGAGTAATTCATGACAAGTACAGTTTGTATGGGAGGTGGTAGAAGGAGGGGGAGGATACGCATAATTTTCGTACGGTAGATTGATATTATCATAAAAGTAACATATTCCAAATTTCAGGCCAATAGCTTTTATACTTTTCGTGCAAATCCGTTTATTGTCAAATTGCGCAATTGTGTCATTTTGTATGGGAGGGGGTAGAAGGGGTGGAGCGATTTGGCCCGTTCACGAACTTGACCTTACTTTTTTGTCAAAAACGACGTGTACAAAATTTGAACTATCTAGCTCAACGCGTTCTCAAGCTAGAGCGCGCACAGACGGACGGACGGACATCCGGTTTTGAGATTTTTGAGTGATAATATTAATTTCTGTATTCATCATTTTTTTCTCCGAGGCTTATTTCTTGGCGTTACAAACTTTAGAGCAAACTTATAATACTCTCAGATTTCATCTAGAGTATAAAAATGATGATAAAGCTTTTTAATTTCGTGAATTTTGTATGGGAGGGAGTAGGAGTTGATAGTTTTTCTAGAATTGGTTGCAACTGGAAAAAAATTAATTATGACAAAAATTGGTTCTCTTGGCTTTGCTAGTTGTAATGCAAACCGAATAAATGCATTTTTGAAAATTGTGCATTTATATGGGAAGGGGTAGAAGGAGTAAAGGGATCAGATCAATATTTTTTGACGTTAATGATATTCACATCATTATACTATGACCTAATTTTTTTTCGGAGAAAAATCAATTTCTTTAAATTTCGAAATTTCATGAAATTTGTGCGGGAGGGGGTAGAAGGAGTGGAGCGACGTGGGTCGTTCACGAACTTAAAGTTACCTTTTTTGCTAAAAATGATACATGAAAATTTTCAGCACGATAGGTCAAAGCCTTCGAGAGTAATGTTGTAGACAGACGGACAGACATACAGACAGACAGACGGTCACTCGAAATCGAGATTTTTGAGCAACAACGAATATTTCTGTCCCCTTGGCGACTCTGTGCGAAAATTATTTCTTAGCGTTACAAACGGTAAGGCAAACACAATATATTCTCAGATTTCATATTGAGTATAAAAATTTCTTTGCAGCATCTGATCGGACTATTTTATGTTGATTTCCATAAGTACCTACTACTAGAGCTTGATCACTCGAATCTTTTCATTTTGTAATGAAAAAAATAACAGGACTGCGATTGGGCGTAAAGCCCTTTCGTGCGATACTCTAGATGAAATAGAAATTTTTTGATTTTAAGAAATTTTGTAGGGGAAGTGGTGGATGGGGTGACGACATTGAACTATTTTTTTTCACATCACGCTAAAGCTGCCACCAAAATGTTTTATAGAAAATTTAGAATTAAAAAATTCAATAGGTACTGAGAAAATTTAGTGAAATTGTGCAGTTTGTATGGAGGGTGGTAGAAGAAGGGAGTCTTAATGGCTTTTTAGAAATAACTAAAAACACCATATTTTTGATATGTTTTAAATTGCAGATCTATAGCATTCATACTTATCAGGAAAATCGAATTTTTATGAAGTTGCTAAATTGTGTCAGATTGTATGGAAGGGGGGTAGAACGTGTGAAACCAATCGTCTAATTTTTTTGGTCTTACTTACGATTCTAAATAAATTTTTAGTGCACAATTTCAGCTCGATCAATTTTATACGTACTGAGTAAATTTGTTTATAGTATTTCGTGAAAAAGTGCAGTTCGTATGGGAGGTAGTGGAAGGAAGGGGAGGACTCAAATAACTTTATACAGTAGATTGAAATCACCATGAAAGTAGTATATTCCAAATTTCAGATCAATGGCATTTATACTTTTCGAACAAATTCGTTTATTGTCAAATTACGGAATTATTTCATTTTGTATGGGCAGGGGTAGAAGGGGTAAAGCTAATCATCTAATTTTTTTTTTATTTTACTAATAGTTCTAAATAAATATTTGGTGCATAATTTCAGCTCGATAAATTGTATACGCACTGGGCAAATTTGTCTAGAGCATTTCATGAAAAACTGCAGTTTGTATGGAAGGTGGTGGAAGGAGGGTGAGAACAGAAAAATTTTTTATACAGTAGATTGAATCCATCGTAAAAGTATTACAGTCCAAATTTCAGATCAATAGCATTTATACTTTTTGACTAAATCCGTTTATTATCACGACGGGGTAGAAGGGGTGGAGCGATTTAGCCCGTTCACGAACTTGACCTTACATTTTTGTCAAAAACGACGTGTACAAAATTTGAACTATCTAGCTCAACGCGTTCTCAAGCTAGAGAGGACACGGACGGACGGACATCCGGTTTTGAGATTTTTGAGTGATTATATGAACCTCTGTATCAGTCATTTTTTTCTCCGAGCATTATTTCTTGACGTTACAAACTTTGTGGCAAACTTATAATACTCTCAGATTTCATCTAGAGTATAAACACCACCTATTTCTAAATTAATCACAAATTTTGCCAACACTCACAAAGTCACAAAAAATAGAAATATTTTCATAATTTTTACTGCGCGATCCGAATGCAGATCAGCTGAAAGCTGTTGAACCGGTTTCCGAAGAAAATATTTTAGTGACAATGATTGTTCCATTCCATTCCGTTCCGCTTTATGTATTCTTAAGGTGAAAGTCCGGCGATCGTGCACTTCAAACCGGCCGAAAATTTAGATCAAGTTTCTACAATATCGACCATATCACATATACTTACAAAATTTTTGATAACATTTCGTGGCAAAAATTGCATATCCAATTTCTTTTGATTATCCGAAAAGCGATCGTTTCTAAAACAGAAAAAATGTTCAATTAGTTTGGTAAGAAAAATAAAACAATTCAATTTAGCAAAGTTTCAAAGTTCACCTCTCGACTTCAAGCATAACGCGATCGCACTAAACAAACAAAAATTGTCTGGGGGGTTGAATGGGGAACAAAACAGTCTTGAATTAAATGATGGCGTGGACGCGTTTGAATGTAAATAATCGTACTGTGACTAGAACTGAACTCTGAGTGAACTGATCGAACGATCGTGTCATACTCGCTGGCTGGAATTCAAGATTTCGTCGACGTTGGAGAGAAGTTCAAATTGCCTTTCACTTTTATTTTCTTATGGTTGTTTTATGTTTATTCCTGATATCACCGCGACGGAACAAGAAAATCGAATTTTGTGATAACTGGTTCGGTGAGTATTTGTTACGAGTGAAGCACTTAGTAGGTAGGTGCCGGCATTATATCGAAGTAAATTACTAAACAAGTCGCGCAGTCTGAAAGGGAGGAGAGCAAGATCGCCGACCGTAACAGAAATCTTGGAGGTTTCAGAGATAAGGGTAGGGAATGTTTGTGCGAACAGTAGGAGCACAAGAACAATCGATCTTATCTCGGCGAAAAATTAGTAAGATAAGAAATACATACAGTGGTGGCCACTAATTTAGCACACTCGGCATCTATAACTTTCAAGTGCAAATATTTTCTACTATTTTATGCTTTTCAGTTGACTTTTGTTTCTTGAGTGTTGGCTATGATGGGTTGATCATGTCCCGTTAATTTAGTCTGATTCCTTTTTTCCTTTTCTTTTCTATTCTCATTTAATTGCAAGTAGTACGTGATCAAGCTGGCCACGAATTTAGCACACCTTTTGAAATCTTACTAATTTCGGGCTTTCGTTTGTGGTAAATCAAATTAATTGGTAAGATTTGCGTTTTTTTAATTTCATTTATGATTGTTTAAAAAATGTGTGGCGAAAGGTACATGGTGCACAGAGACTCAGCGGCAGGTAGTTCAGCAAATGAAGAGCAGTGGAAGTACCGTTACGCAAATTGCTAGTGCTTTAAGATGTTCCAGAAAGATGGTGTACAATATATTGAGCCATACCAGTGGCGTGGTGTCCATTGATGCAAGGGAAGCAATGCTTCCCTTATGTTTTACCCTTTATTCAGTTCAGAAAGTCTCGAATATGAAAATTTATTAAAATAATCCTTTAAAAGAAAGCGCGCATTATTTTCGTCTACCACTGTTTACAACATTTACGTGATCAGGACAGCTTTTTTTCTCACGCATTTTTGACTAACGAAAGTTGAAAGCCTTCCACAGGGAAAAGATGCGATTTTAAAATCACATATACACACAAGACCGCCGGCTAACACGAGCAAAATTTTCTCGTGCGACGAACCCAATTTCGACTTCAATAGGAAGAGGAGATACGTCCCATTAAAATGCTTCCACCTTTCCTCTCTTTTCCTTTAGACGTATACACAAGATGTCGAGACCGCCCACCAATACGAGTAAAATTATTGCTCGCGGCGAGCGCAAGTTCGACTTCAATAGGAAAGAGAGATGCGTTAAGGCAATTACTTCTAGCCAGTGCTTTCAGTCGCAAGTTCTGGCTCTCGATTAAAGTATTGCCAGAATTTAAATTTCTGTACTAACCGACAAATTATCAGAAAGAAAAATGCGAAGAGAGTAGATCTGGCAATATTGCCGACATTAATCTTGGAAACGATTCGGTTTAAACTTCGGCAGATCGGGCGACATCTTTTTCTGGACCTCTTTACTTGTTTGTTAAGAAAATAAGAACTAGAAACTTAAACTAAGGCTTGAATTAATTAATTATTCAACATTTTTAAAACTTATATTTAATAAAAAAAGGTTAAAGGGTCTGTTAAAGCAAGACGTCTCTAAAATATTTCTTCGAATTTTGGTCCGTTACCACCCTAGCAAATAAAATGCCATCTATTGAAGGGATTGAACAATATGGATTGGCCGTTAATTTACTAATTAAGATGCTTTGTGCGGTAGTAGGGGTAAATATAAATCGTTTTCTTTATATCACGTTCGTGATTACTGGGTCGTCTCAACATTAATAATGTAGCAGCTGACAAGAGAGGATTTAGTAATATTTATAATATATCGCGTAGTAAACCAATATATTTAAAAAATAATTGCTTCCCCTAGCTATAAAGTCACGCCACGCCATTGAGCCATACGCAACAATATGGGAGCTCCAAAAATGTAAAACAGCAACCTAGAGCACGAAAAACAACAATTAAAGAGGACCGTCTGATTTATAGAGCCTCAATCAAGAACCCTTTCAATAGCTCGACCATTATAAAAAAGATATTTCGTCAAAATTTGGCATTAACATATCCTCAAGAACAATAAAACGACGGCTCAATCAAAAACAATTACGTGGATGCATTGCACAGAACAAGCCACTTGTGTCAAAAAACATTTAAAATCTCGAATTGCGTTTGCCCGTGAGCACTTGCAACAACCTTTGATTTTTTGGAAAAATGTGCTTTGAAGTGACGAATCAAAGTTTTGTCGGTTCGGATCCGACGGTAAGCGGTATGTAAGGCATCCTCCAAACATGCAGCACCATCCAAAGTACACTTATAAGACTGTTAAGCACGGTGGTGGGAGTGTGATGTATGGGCTGCGTTTTCTGCGTACGGCGTTGACTCTATACATAAAATTGACACAAGAATGGATCAGCATGTTTGCAAAAACATTATTGTAAACACAATGATGCCATTTGCTGATAATAACATGCCCCTTAAATGGCGTTTTATGCGTGACAACGATCCAAAACACACTTCGCGCACAGTGAAGAGTTGCTTGAAAGAGAACGGAATTGATGTGCTGAAGTGGCCAGCCCAATCACCGGATATCAATCCCATTGAGAATTTGTGGAATGATGTCGAGTAGCATATTCACGTAGTTAAACCAAAAACTATGGCCGATTTTTGGATCGAAATTAAAAAAGCTTAGTATGCAATTCCGAGAGAACGTTGTATGACTCTGGTAGAGAGCGTACCGAGGAGATGTAGAAATTTGTTCTTTGTTATTTTGTTTTTCGCTTATAATAAACAGTTTTCCATTTTGTGTTAAATTCGTGTCCAGCTTGTTTCCATCTTATTCACAATTAAACTGAAATAGAAAAGAATGGGAAGAAAATAACCAAATGAAAAAAACGGGATATAATCATCACATAGTGGGCAAAACTCAAGAAAAAAAATTGGACTGAAAAGCATAAAACAGTAGAAAATGTTTGCACTTGAAAGTTTCAGATACCGAGTGTGCTAAATTCGTGGCCATCACTGTAGTTGTTGGGAATAAAAAATGAGAAAACAATTTGAGAATGGTTTGGACAATGTGTTCACCACTGTGATTGCAGAATAGATATCCGGATTCCACATTGTTCGGCTTTATTAATCGTGACGATTCGGTCTATGCTAAATCCTTTATTTTATTAACCTTCATCCCACCCTTGAGTAGAAAACTACACAGATACGACTCTTTTTTTAATTTTTTTTTTCAAGAACCGGTAAATGCAAGCTAACAGGATTTCGTAACTTTATTTCTACCATCATTCTGAGCAAAAAAACAAAACTAATAATTTTAGCTATAATTTCAAAAGTTACGTTGTAGATTTCTACACATTTGGACTTTTAATGTGCTTGGTTCCTTGATCGTATGTGAATATTGATAGCCTGATAGCCAGAGCAAAAAAAAACCAGAAAATCATGCCTTCTTAATTACGAACCACCATTTGCACTATTTACCACCAACTATAACGAACTAGGGTGTAGCCTTGTATGTAGCGTGTTGGTCTACAATGCGAAGGTCGTGAGATCAAATCCTGGTCAAAAAATTCGTAGAAAGAGGGTGGTGCGAAGGGCTAACAACCCTTCCACAATAAGTAATGAAAAATGTTAAGGAACCTGAATATCAGGAGGCCAAGGTCCTATTTGGGCTGTAGCGCCATTGTAGAAGTAGATAACGAACTTTCGCAAGTGTGCATGCCGGTGTAAACAAAAGCAAGCAATCTTCAATACCTATGCTAAGACGTCTAATTTGCTTACACTCGATGAAAAAAGAGACAGAACTAAATTCAGTCCATTTCATATTTTCCCCTAAGGATCTTCTCCTTAGGGAATAAACAGTATAACTGATAAGGAAAAAAGATTTATTTGTTTTTGGCTTATGTTTACTTAGGTCTTAAAAATTTTCTGCACTTAGAAGATCGATCTTAGCCTTAACAGACGTGCTCTGTAAGACAGTGAAATTTCATTCTAAAATTGCGAATTCAATAAAGAAAAGAAAAAGAAATGTCTGCTAGACTACGCTACCTAACAGTTGACGAAGTGGAAGCACTATTGAGTGAAAGTGATGGTAGTGATGATGATGATTTTTCGGGAGACAGTGATAATGAATATGTGCCAGAGGAATGTGAAGATGCACGTGATTTATATTCAGAAGATAGTGATTTTGATGCTGAGGAGGAATCTAATGAAGCAAACGAATCGGCTTGCCGCTGAAAATACGTATCCACTCTCTGTAGCAAAAGATGGTGTTGCGTGGCAATCAGAACCAGTTGAACATCCAAAAGAAAGATTTTGGATCTCGTTGGTGGCTTGAAAGGTCCCAACTTCTTCGTATGATCTTGAGCAAACATTGTTGTCGAAAGGCATTACGATGAGGAAAAATAAAAGAAGTATTCAACCAAAGTTTCTTGAATATAAAAAAATGCCTTTATATCAATCGACTTTTGTATTCACTGAAAACACAGCTCTTGTTTCGTACATTGGGAGAAAACATAAATGCACTATTCTGCAGAGCACAATGCATAACTCTATAGAAATTGGATCCAGGGTAAAAGTATTTCCGTTGGTTATAGAGTATTACAACAAAACGAAAGGTTTGTTCAAACACATTGCGCCTTCAAATTGTATTATATTCAATAATTTTTTTGGTTTATTCAATGTAGATGGTGTGGATACTGTCGATAAAATGCTTTTTGAATTAAATCCTGAAGTACTGAGCAAACCAAAAGAAATCCGGCAGATTCTACGCAAAATAAAACCCAGAAAAGCTCCTGGTCTAGACAATGTTTCAACGCTAATGGTCAAGAATCTACTTAACGTTGCCTTAATTTTCATGAATTTCATCTTCAACAGCTCTACTTTCCTGAAAATAGAAGCATACATCAAACTCCACTTCATGATCAGAAAGTGACTGTTTGGGCCGGTGTCTGCTCAAAAACCATCATTGGTCCGTTCTTCTTCAGAGTTGGGGAAACTGTCAATGGGGATCGGTATCGATGGATGTTGGCACACTCTGTTTTACCAGAAATGCGTGAAAAAGGTCTTAAAGGCTTTTGGTTTCAACAAAACGGCGCGACATGTCACACCGCGAAATCAACGATGAACTTCTTGCGTCAAAAGTTCCCAGGACGTGTGGTATCGAAAGGGGGGGATATTGACTGGCCACCGAGATCGACCGATTTAACGGCACCGGACGTTTTTTTGTGGGGATTTTTAAAAAGCAAAGTATATGCCAACAAACCGAAGACTTTAGACGAGCTTAAGGACAATATTCGAGCCGAAATCACTGCGATATCACCCGAGATGCTGGCAAATGTCATGGAAAAAGCTGAATTTTGTATCCGCAATAAAGGTGGTCTTTTGATCGACGTTGTTTTTGGAAACTGAATGGAAAAAATTGTAAAGCTTCAAATTTTATAAAAATAAATAGTTTTCCAAAATCGATTGAGAATTGTTCAAGTTATTCAATATTTCCATCGACCACATTTAGATGGCGCACCCTGTAGATCAAAGCACTCCACAAATCACCAACTTAATAGAGTCAAAACTGACATCGTCAAGGGTTTTAAGGCCAAGCACTCTACAGGAATGATTACTCTCGATATCGAAAAAACGTTCGATTCAGTATTGCACGAAGGTCTCATCTACAAACATCACAATTTCGCTGTCCCCACGTATACGGTGCAACTGATTCGATCATTTACTGTAAAAGTCTAGAGCAAATACTCATCCCAGCACAGCATTTCCGCTGGTGTTCCCCATGGCTCTTGTCTTAGCCCAGCACTATACAACATTTATACGGCTGACATCCCTCAAAGATCAGAATGCCAAGTCGCTTTTTTTGCAGAGGACACTTCTATTTACTCTTCTTCATCCGACCTGAATACCATCATAACAAATTTTCTGGCTCAACTTGATGACATTCATAAATTCTTCAGCAAGTGGAAAATTCAAATCAATGCAGACAAAACGCAATGGATATATTTTACTAAGCGACGAGCTACGCGATACCTCCCAGCTCCTACCTTGAATTGTACTAGGACAACCTGACAAGTGGGCTAAATCTATCAAACACTTGGGCATTACCTTTGATCCCAAGCTCACGTTTCATCTACATATGGAATAAGTAGTATCTAAAGCGATCGAAACTGTCCCAGGAAAATAAGCTGCTTTTATTTAAAACTGTAGTCCAACCAGCAATCACGTATGGTGCATACATTTAGAATTCTTGTGCCAACATTCATAAGAGCAAAGTACAAATCGTACAAAACAAATGGCCAAAGATTCTAATTGACAAACCTTGGTATTACTCCACAATAAAGTTACATAATATTGTTGAAGTAAAACTTATAAATATTAGAGCAATCGAATTAACAAAAAATTGTTTAGCCCGCTGCAAATATTGCAACAATCTGCTAATCGCTGAATTTTGAAAAACACTAAATTAATAAACTTAATTTTACCATAGTTAAATATAATAGATTAGTTTTAAGTTAGTTTTAGTTAAACTAAAATATGATCGATGTTTCGGCTTTGAATGTAATAATTATATTCAAAGAAGTCGATCCAAACTGGCTAACAACTCAAAAAAGAACACTGCGTAGAAATTTTCTACATGATCTTGGATTTGCACTTGCACAACCATATATGGCATCGAGAAGTGGTAAATCCAATCAACATCATCAGCATCTTTGCTTGTAATGGTTACACGTGGAATTTTACCCTCAAATCAATCATTACGAGATTTTCCCTCAACATTATCACCAATTCCACCAAAGAGATCGAAGAGCGTTCCACAGCAATTGAAAGGCAGAGCAAGATGTCACGTTCGCTATGAAGAAAATTTTGCCACCAAAAACAACGCGTATGAAAGAATGTGTTGTTTTTGCTGCTTGTAAAAAGCTACATAATCGAAATGTTTGTGTAAAATGCAATGAAGAAAAATTAATTTGAATGTTTTTTTTTTAATAAAATAACATTATAAAATCAGTTACTTTTTTCGTTTCAATCCCAAAAAAGCAATTAATCGTTAAACATGTACTGACATTCCATATGTGTAGAAATCTTCACACGGGGGTAGACAACTTAGGTTTTTTGGAGGAGATGAGGGTTAATGTGGATCCCAGGACATGGGGATTGAGGGAAATGAAGAGGTAGATCGACTTGCAAAAAACGGCGCAGAAATAAATGTTATTGGACCAGAGCAATTATGCTGAAAATCAAAAGGATTGCATTCCAACCTTATACTTAGAAAGTGGGTTGAACACGAGCATAGAATCTACTGGAGTAGACTTTCAGGATTATCAATCTCATTTTTTTTACAGAATGACCTATGTATGTTATAGGCAATTTCGGTCTTTATGTGCAATGCACAAACACAGTCATGGAAGGAAGGAATGTGGTTGGGAAGGTAGTGGAAGAGGAGTGAGAACCACAACAAAAAAAAAACCCCAGGGGAAATAATAGTACTCTGATCGGCTTTATGACGGGCCACAGTTGAGTAAACCATCACCTTAAGAATATAGGTCTAGCTGAAACCCACATCTGCCGCCTCTATCTCAAAGACTCAGAAACGACAGAGCATGTCATTTATCACTGCGAAGCAGTAGGAAGGAAAACGCAAAATCTTCTAGGAAATGGTTTTCTTAGAACTGAAATCTTTTCTTTCAATGAATAAATGAATGCTTAATTGTACGGCAATCCAATTAATAAGATTGCGGTTGTTAGATGTGAAATATCGAATAAATTCACGCAAACTTCTACCGGGATCCTGTGAAGGGATCTGCGACACATTAAAAAATAATGAGATCATTAGAGTTTAGATGATTTTCTAGATGGCTGTGAACTACACGGTTTACGACAATGCAGTGCTACATTACTTAAGGTGAGAGTCTTTGAGAAGCCAATTTTAAAAAGGAGTTTCAGTTTATTCTTTTTCATTGCCGGTACGCATAAATGCTGGCCGTCAGGTTTCGAAACATTTTTGACAATGAGCCAACTAATTCAATCGTTAAGTGGTGACAAAGCTCATCAACAAGATCATTCTGAAATCTGAGGAAACGCCCTCTCCGTCCACCCGCTTGGCTTGCCTTTATTTTGTTCAAAAGGATTTTCATCACTTGGACAACTATCGAGAGATATTTTAGTGTAGTACAAATTTTCGATCGATTACTTGAAGATAAGAGAAATTCAAAACTCCTGGAATCCTTATCCCAATTGACTTTGCTTTAACCTTTGTAAAAAAACCCTCCGAAAAATATTTCTCTTCTTCTGCTCTTTTGTGGTTTACAATATCTTAAACCAAAAAAAAATCATCAAATTTTCCCGCCATCTGTTCTTACAAACAGTTTGAGAACCCTTCCATCACCCGGCATTGTCAAAACAAAACACTTTCGTAAATTTCATTCAATAGGGGAAAGGAATTTCACAACGAAATAAATTGGTAAACGGAATCGAAGCAGCAGGATCTTGCCGCCCGACTTCAAAACTCAGGTAATTAATGCTAAACAAAACACAAATTATACGCTAAGCCTAAACAATTTCATACTCACTCTTATATAAAATGGGGCAAGCAAAATTTTCCACACGCGTTTTCGCGCCCTTGTCCGAATTTCCACAACTTTTTCCCTTAGTTTCCTCGCTTTTCTTAATGAAATTGAAATAATGAATCGACTGCTACGTTATAATTACCAGTAAATGAAATAAACTCGCTGGTTTTCCGGCGCGAAACTTCAATTTTTTACTCGGACTCTTGGAGGCAATTTTAGTGGATTTTTCTCTTTTCTTTTATTTATTTGATTCGCCAAAACGGGCATTGACAGAACGAGCGGCGAGTACTCCGCAAGTTTCGAAAATAGAAAAAAAAATAAATGTTGTGAAATCAGTCATGGGCGGGCGGTTTCGGGAAGGTTATTAGCGGTCAGACGAGTATGTAGTTTGTTAAATGTGATGGGATGGAAGTGAAACAGTTTGGACAATTTAATGTTGTGGTGTTTGACTCACAGAAGCTTAAACCCTATAAAAATTCCCAAGCTGCGTAGTTCTTGTTTTCCCAATTCGTAGCTTCACTGTTGAAATGAGATGCTTGTTGTAAAAGGCGAATTATCTCTTCTTGGGGACAGCAGAGTTTAACTACATCCAGTCCTGTTTGCCCTAAAAGTGGATATCTCCCGTGAATTCAGACTCTGTGGCCCATCTATTTAAGCCTTTCCATTGATTGACCGTCGATATAAAAGATTATTATCGTGTTTGTGCCCTTCTCTCTAAAGGATTTTCCAGTTAGCGGCGCACAAAGCAGCATTTTGAGTGTCAAGCAGGGTAGTTATCTCCCGTGAATTCAGTTTCGCACATGCTACTGATGGTGAGACGTCTTCATTCAAGGAATTACTTACTTACTATGGCGCTACAGCCCTAATCGGATCTTGGCCTCCTGAATGCTTTGCCTCTATACATCTCCGTTCAGTGACCGCGTCCTCCAGTTTGAAAATCTTAGCAGTGATTTACTGTCTGCGTCAATCGAATCCTCCCAGCGCTTTCGTGGTCTTTCGACCGGTCTTTGTCCGTTGACTTTCCCTTTTAGTGTGCGTTTGGGAATTCTTCCTTCATCCATCCGCTCCATATGACCAGCCCATTGTAACTTCTTCAATTTTATGAGGGGTGACACTTCTGGACTGTCGAAGATGGCATACAATTCTCTATTGTATCGTATTCTCCAGATCGAGTCTTTCCTCACAGGTCCGAGGATTCTTCTGAGGGCCTTTCTTTCAAAGGCGTTAAGTAGTTTTTTGGACGCCTGAGTTAATGTCCACGTTTCGCTGCCATAGCATAGGTCAGGTTTTACAATCGTTTTATATAGCTTAAGTTTTGTTTTCCTGTGTACGTTCTTGTTTTTAATATTGGAAGTAGCGAATAATCCGTCTTGTTTGCCATCATTACCCTTTTGATTTCGATGGGTTCGCTTCCATTCTTCAATAGGTTCGCCCTTAGGTATTTAAAGTTGTCACCGTTTTCTAGGTTATAGTCTACTACTGTAATATTTTGTCTGATTGGCGTATTTTTCCTAGTTTCTGTCATAATTATACTCTAGATGAAATCTGAGAGTATATTGTGTTTGCCTTACCGTTTGTAACGCTAAGAAATAATGCTCGCACAGAGCCGCCAAGGGTACAGAAATATTTGTTGTCGCTCAAAAACTTCGATTCCGAGTTGCTGTCTGTCCGTCTGTCCGTCTGTCTGTCCGTCTGTCCGTCTGTCTACAGCATAACTCTCGAACGCTTTGAGCTATCGTGCTGAAATTTTTTGTGTGTTATTTTTAGCTAAAAAGAAACTTTAAGTTCGTGAACGGGCCACATCCCCACACTCCTTCTACCCCCTCCCATACAAATTTCACGAAATTCCGAAATTTCCAGAAATTGATTTTCCTTTGAAACTATTTAAGCTACCAATTTGAAATTTAGGTCAAAGTATTATGATATAAATATCATTAATACGACAGAATATTGATCTGATCCTGACACTCCTTCTACCCCCTCCCATACAAATGCATAATTTTGAAAAATGCAATTTTTCGATTTTCATTGAAACTAGCAAAGTTATAAAAACGAATTTTTGCCAGAATTATTATAATTCCAATCAGAATTGAAAAAAATTATGTACTTCACCTCACTCCTTCTACCCCCTCCCATACAAATTTCACGAAATTTTGAAATTTAAATTAAATTATTTTTCTTCGAAACTGTTAAAGCTATCAACTTGATATTTTGCATAAAGTATAAAAATAGAAATATCAATAACGGGAAAAAAATGTGTTTTGATCAGTACACTCCTTCTACCCCCTCCCATACAAATGCATAATTTTTGTCAAGTGCATTATATCGATTTGCATTAAAACTAGAAAAAGTATAAACTTAAAATTTTGCCAGAATTTGTTTTTTAATAATATCAATAAATGCTAAAAAAACTATCAACTCCTCTTCACTCCTTCTACCCCCTCCCATACAAATGCATAATTTGGAAAAATGCATTTTTCGATTTTCATTGAAACTAGCAAAGTTATAAAAACTAATTTTTGCCAGAACTAATTTTAATATAATTGCAATCAGTATTGAAAAAATTATCAACTTCACCTCACTCCTTCTACCCCCTCTCATACAAATTTCACGAAATTTTGAAATTTAAATTAAATTATTTTTCTTCGAAACTGTTAAAGCTATCAACTTGATATTTTGCATAAAGTATAAAAATAGAAATATCAATAACGAGAAAAAAATGTGTTTTGATCCGTACACTCCTTCTACTCCCTCCCATACAAATGTATAATTTTTGTTAAGTGCATTATATCGATTTCCATTAAAACTAGAAAAAGTATAAACTTAAAATTTTGCCAGAGTTTGTTTTTTAATAATTGCAATAAATGCTTAAAAAATTATCAGCTCCTCTTCACTCCTTCTACCCCCTCCCATACAAATATCTGTATTTTAAATTCAAGAAAAGCATTTCTCCTTCGAATATATTAGAACTATCAAATTTGAAATTGAACCAAAGTGTGGTGATAAGGATGATATGATAAGCAGTTTCAAAATCATCTTAGACGCTCCACTTTCCCTGCCACCTCCCATACAAATGCCTCAATTTCAGGAAAACTATGTCCAATTGAAAAGAATGAAAGCTGCAAACCTTAAATTCAGCACGAAATATTTTGCATACCACATTAGGTGTCATATCCAAAAATTACAAACCTTCCTCCTCTCCTTCTACCATCAATTATTTAAAAGAATTGGAGGTGACATATTTTCCGGTACATTGAACTCTTTCTCATTTCATCTAGAGTATCATATGATTGGGCTTTACGCCCAATCATAATTCTTTTATGTTTTTTGTTTTGTCTCGTTAATACGTAGTCCAACTTACCTTGCTACCGAGTCAAGGTTTACAAATACCTCCGTAGCACTCTCCTGAGATCTTGCAGCGATATCTATATCGTTGGCATATGCTGCGAGTTGTCGCTCAAGGAATAGACGGAACACAAATTTTCAACGCAATTCTTATGACTTTCGGTTTTCCAGACACATGGAAAAATCGAAAATAATACCTGCTCCTAAAACAAAGCCAATCCAACGCAACTGGAGCACGAAACTATCTCAAACTTGAAAATTCTTTACTTTTTCGTCTTCTTCGACACCCATGGTGTCCCTAACAAGCCATCTGTTGAGGTTCAGCCAAAAAGAAATGAAACACGTCTGCTTTGCATGACGTTCGAACTGAACTGCATCGCTTTTATTTAATATGGCCCGGTTCACAAGATTGCCGCGGTTGGCTGGGCTTACACAACATAATTTATTTCAACACCATCAACAGGCTGTCCGTGCCAATATTTTGTCATCATTTCTAACAACATACTCTGTATTCAAAGAGTACCCGGAATTTGTCAATAAAATGAAAACTGTTTAATTATTCATCAATATTTATTTTATCCCCTTCAAAGTAATCTCCCTCGCAAGCAATACACATATTGCAAGGCTTCTTCCACTTTTCATAGGCAGATTTTGAAATCGCCTTCAGCTCCTTCTGCGAATTCTCCTTTATCGCCTCAATCGCCCTAAAACGCTTTCCGCGAAGTGGTAACTTGAGTCGTGCGAACAGAAGAAAGTCACACGGGGCCATGTCAGGTGAATATGGAGCTTGCGGAACGGTATTAACATTGGTTTTGGTCAAATCGTCGCGTACAAGATGAGATGTGTGAGTCAGTGCATTGTCGTGGTGGGAAAGCACGTTGTTTCTCCATAATTCCAGCGTCTTGCGACGATCATTCTTCCTCAAACGCTTCAGTACGCTCATATGTTACTCCTTATTTACTGGCGGCCTGGCAGAAGAAATTTGGAGTAGACCACACCACGGCAATCAAAGAAAACGGTCAACAAAACCGTGATTTGTTGGGGTTTGGCTCGTCTGAGAAGCGCCATTCCTATGATTGTTGGTTCGTTTCGATGTCATTTTCATAGACTCATGTCTCGTCACCGGTAATGATGCCTTTGATAACATTTTGGCCTAAAGAAAGAATTTCTTTAGCGACAGCAATGCGATACTGTTTCTGTAAAACATAGCGAAATTCGCAGAATACACCAAACAACGATTTTTTTACAAAGCTTTCACCAAGGAGGATATATAATAAGGATGTGCATGCTTTGCCGTTTAAGAAAATGGGTATGAAAGTATTTCCCTCCTTTACTGGCGCAATGCTCGAAATTTTTCGAAAAAAATCGTTTCGCTATCTTTGTCTGGCACATTTACAAATATTGCAACTTACTCTTTCCCACGTTAAATTGTTCGAAACAATTGTCAAACTTTCGAAAGAATTGTTTCGCTATCCTTGTTTGGCATACTTAAACCTAAAGTAACTATCTCTGTCCCGCGTTAAATTGTCCGGTGCTTAAGTGCTTAGCTTAGACATGAACCAAAAACTAATAAAAATTGAAAAAAACAAAGATTTCTGAAATAAATAGCAAACTGAATTCTACTGAAAATTATTTTATTGCTGACTGAATATTAGCAACCAAGAGAGAATACAAATTATATTTTTTTTTGTAAAAGTTTGAAGCTAAGTTAAGCTTGGACACAATTTTCGAAAATTTCCGAATCAAAAAGTATTCCCACATGAGACAGCCTATCAGGCACTCCAAACTTTTACAAAAAAAATACAATAATTTGTATTCTTTCTTGGTTGCTAATATTCAGTCAGCAATAAAGTAATTTTCAGTACAATGGAGTTTGTTGTTTCATTTCAGAAATTTTTATTTTTTCAATTCTTATTAGTTTTGGTTTGTGTTTAAGCTAAGCACTTTAGCAACGGACAATTTAACGCGGGACAGAGATAGTTACTTTGGGTTTAAGTATGTCAAACAAGAATAGCGAAACAATTTTTTCGAAAATTTGACAACTGTTTCGAACAATTTATCGTGGGAAAGAGTTAGTTGCAATATTTTTAAGTGTGACAGACAAAGATAGCGAAACGATTTTTTTCGAAAAATTTCGAGCATTTCGCTAGTAAGGGAGGGAAATACATTCATTCCCATTTTGCTTACAAGGCAAAGCATGCTCATAGTCACTCCTTATTATATATCCTCCTTGGCTTTCACGCACAAACTATTTGACAGATTGCGCTCAAAAGTGACATGTAAAACTACCTACCTACCAACCTAGAAAAAAAGATTTTGAAAATATTTCAAACACGGTTCGTTTAAATGAGATATTCCGGGTACTTTTTGAACACCGTAGTACATACATTAATGATCTTTCGTACCACATAAAACATTGCTTTGATAACATGTGTCCCGGGAAAGCATAGTTGCAATTAACTTCCGAACGCAGTTATGAATAAAACGATTAATTGTAAAAAATAAACGGCATTTTATTTGCGCCAATTAACAAAGATTGTTCACAAATACTATCTCGCAAGTTTTTTGTTTAAGCAAAAGCTTAAACAAAAAACTTCCAAGATCGATAAACGATGCTGGGCTGTCATCGAACGCGGTTGCTGCTGGATTGCTAAAGGGCCACGTTTTAATCCCTACTGCGAGTGAGATGTCACCCGGCTCGAGATGTTGTCTTAGCCTGGTGAGCGAACTGTCTTTCGGCAAATGATCGGACAAGCTTAGTTATGATCCAGCTCAGCATTCTTCTGGATAAAACTGACCATTTACGAACAGAAGAAAACTCTACATGACGCCTCCTTCTATAAATGGAACATCAATACCCGTTTCGAATGTGGTCTGGTGTAATATTTGATAATCAACGTGGTTGGAACAAACATATAGAATGGACTCATGCCAAACCATTAAATGAGTTTTGGGTCTTTAAGAGTTTGTTTGGCAAAAAATTGGGATTACAATCCAAGATGATCTACTGGTGTTACTGAATTATCATCCTCCCAATAGTCACATAGTCTGGTGGACTAAAATTTTACAACAGAAAGCAAAGCATACGCTACAAAAAATCCAAAGACTAACTTATCTTACTAGCATGTACCTAAACATCCCTTCGATACATCTCTAAATAAAAAAGGAGGCCATGTGTGTTACGCATACAAAGGGGGAATATTTACAAATTGGGGGATTTTAGAGGTCATCTCAAAATCCTAAAAAAACCCCAAGATAGAGGTTCTAACCTCAATAGAATGTATACGAAGTTCAACTTTGAAACCCTCTTCAAAGTTATAATCAGAGAACGCAAGGACTGGCAATCCATGCTAACTGAAATGGAAGAGGGATCAAACATTTGGTATACAAATGGCTCACGCACTTCGGAAAGAACTGCAGCTGGAGTCACAGGCCCTTACTTCTCGGTTTCAAAACCCCTCGGTAATCGCAATGGAGCTATGCATCCCAGGGAATATTAGGAGAGATCATCGCAATGGATAGTCAGGCAGTTCTGAAAGCGCTAGCATCCAACAAACGCGGATCGAGGCTAGTTTGGGACTGCTTTCAAAACCTAATCATCCTGGGAAAAGCGAACAAAGTAATATTAATATTGGTCCCAAGACATACAGGGATTGACGAAAAAGAAGAGGCAGACCGACTAGCAAAAAACGGCGCAGAAACAAAGTTTTTTTGGACCAGAGCCATACTGCAGAAAACCAAAAGGACATTGCAACCTTATACTTGAACAAGACCACAGAATCTACTGGAATATCAATATCCAAAAAATTAAAATAAAGTAAAAGGGATATCAGTACTATGATCGGGCTCATGACGGGCCAGAGTGAAGTAAAACACCACCTCAAAAATATGGGTCTATCCCGACATCTGCGCCTCTGTCTTAAAGACTTAGAAACAACAGAACACATCCTATGTCACTGCGAAGTAGAAGTAAGGAAAAGACAAAATCTTCTGGGAAAAGGTCTCCTTACAACCGAAGAACTAGCCACAATGGCTCAGACATACTTAAATTAGCCAAATCTATCAAATCGTTGTAGGATAAAGGGGCAATAAACGCACAATAGGTTGAGAAGGTCGCCTTGCTCTAATGTGTTCCCCAACAACAAAAATCGTCTCTGCTGAGAAGAGAAAACCGGCACTACAATGGCATATTATTGTTGAGCAGTAGAAATTCTTTAGCGCAGTCATCACTCAGCTGTTGAAAGGCAAAAAACTTGCTTCAACAAGCGGACTAATAACATTAGCACCATATCTCGACGACAAGAACGTTTTACCAGCTCGAGGCTGAACGGAGTTTGACGATATGTCGTTTCCTACTTCTAAATCTTTTCAATTGATAAATATTTTGCAGCCTTGGAATGTGTTGTGAATAAGACTTTAAGTGTTTTCATTCTAGTTTTAGTTAAAGGCCAGATGGTCTCTCTAAGACTCCAATAACAATCGGAGTATCTTTTGCTAACAGAGTCTTGAGGCCGTTGGAGGCCTCTTCATAAAATCTTTTTTATTCTCTAAAAGTTTGTTGTATTCAGTAAGGGAGTTTCTGTATTGATCCCAGTTACAAAAGGTTCTAGCTCTATAGGCTTCCGTGGCGTAGTCGGGATTTTTTTTAAGCGCAAATTTTTCAGTTGCTACTGGTGATAAACAATTATTCGCCATAAAATCGGAAAACGGTGTAAAAGTTAAACAGTTCCACTTCAAGAAGGCCTAGATACTCAGTAGATGGTTTCTGTTCGCTTTCTATCATTCAGTCCCCCATAACATCTGCAAATATCTGTCAGTAAGCAGCCAGTATAACAGCAATATACCAGCTTCTCCACTTGCTACGGTCGTTCTCACTCCCCTTCCCCAACCTTCTCAATCCCATTCCTTCCCTGCATGACTGTGTTTGTGCATTGCACATAAAGGCCGAAATTGCCTATAACACAGGTCATTCTGTAAAAAAAAAAAGAATAATTTCCCAGTTTCTTCCCGTCTTGCCGCCAGTTCCTCGTTCCACCAAGGTGCTTGCTTCGCCCTTTTGTGTAGGACGGGACAACTATGCTCTTAGGCAATTACAATATTGTCAACGAGTTTGTTAGGTATTTGATCAACTGACTGCTTATTGATTCTTTTACGTTACCTACTTCGTACTCAAGGTTTCCCTGGTGTAGATTCCAGTTGCAGGTTTTGGGTTTCTATACTCGCTTACATAGCTACATGTCTTTATATGAAAACAGATATGCCTATGATCTGAAAGTGATGCTTCTTTGGATACGTGCCAATTTCCGCACTCGTCAAGTAGGCAGGAGCTTGTTATGATAAGGTTAAGTACTTCCTGGCTAGTAATATTCATGAAGATTAGGGTGCTGCCTTTATTTATTATGTCAAGATTGTTAGTAGTAAGATAATCTAAAAGTTATTCACCTGCTTTGTTAACATTACTATTTCCCTATATTTTGTGGTGTATAACCGAATAACTTTTAAATTATTCAGGTTTTTGGTCATGTGCGCTGAGTTGCGGCTTGCCGCTTTTGGCCTTTTTAACCTTAGGGCGCAGAGTCGCACTAGAGAATTTAAAACAGACTCTGTGGCCCTTCTGTTTAAGCCTTTCCATTGATTGACCGTCGATATAAAAGGTTATTATCGCCTTTGTGCCCTTCCCTCTAAAGGATTTTCCAGCATTTTGAGTGTCAAAGAGGGTAGTTTTCTCCTCTGAGGAATGCTTTTCGTGAGAAAAATATCCCGTGATTATTTCTACTCACAGAAAAATTTTCCTCCCGGACGGCCTTGATGATAGTGAATTCGTCCAGCTTGATGCTTGTTCCAACCAAGATGCGGTTTGCTCATCTAGGCAAACAATTAGTATTTGTCCGCGTAAGAACCGCAATAATTACCAATTTTTGAGAATGGAGTTAGTAATACATGACGTGGGATATAATCTGCTTAGTTTAATGGCTCGTTTAACATAATGTTCTGTATTTTGTTGGAATCAGAATCATAAATTATTAAGATTCTCGATGTTACTCGTATTTGTATGGGACAGGCCCGTGCTAACGGGGGCGATTTGCGATCATATACATATTGAATATTGTTAACGAAATATATTAAAAAAAAAAGTCTAAACAAAATAACATTCAATCCAAAATCATAACAGGACTACGACGTAAAGCCCAGTCATATGATACTATAGATGAAATCGAAATTTTTGTGATCTTAAGAAAATTTGTATGGGGAGTGGTAGAACGAGTAAAAGCATTGAACTAATTTACTTCACATCACGTTCCACTAGCTATAAAAATGTTTTGTATTAAATTTAAGCTTCAAAAATTGAATAGGTACTGAGAAAATTAGTGTATTGGATTTAGTGAAATTGTGCAGTTTGTATGGGAGGTGGTAGAAGGAGTGGGAGGATTTTACTGATTTTTTGGAAAAAAACTATAATTATCATATAATTGAAATATTTGAAGTTTCAGACCAGGAACATTCATTCTTTTCAAGAAAATCGAATTTATAAGAACACACATTGTATGAGAGAGGGTATAAGGGGAGAAGCTAATCGTTTTTTTTCGGATATTAATAATAATGCTAATTAAGGATTTGGTACAAAATTTGAGCTCGATAAATGTTGTACGTACTGAGAAAATTGGTTTATAGTATTTCATGAAAAAGTCCAGTTTCTATGGGAGGTGGTGATAGGAGTGGGGGAATTAAAATAACTTGTGTACTATGGTACACATTTATGAAAAAATAATATATTCTAAATTTTTTTTTTTTTCTATTGCTTCCAAAATTTTTCTATAGGTAGTATACATCGAATAAGCCGACACGTATGCGGGGATTTTTTTTTAAATTGTTTATTTTAAGAAATATGGATGTTTAAACATTTTGAGAATCGTTGGTTTTGCTCTTCTTAAAAAGCTATTATCTTCGGTTCTATTTGTCACACAGATTTCGTTCTTATCTCATTTTAAAGGTAATTTTGTAACCTTTTTACTACATTGTTCAAAAAAAATTGTATTGTTAAATAATTGTAGTTATTAGCAATTAAAGCACTTAAAGTCGATTTTCATACTTGCGCCCAGCCGATAAAAAATTGAAAAAAATACCATCGTATTCCTTGATTGATTCTCTAAAAAATACATTTAAAAAAAAAATGGAGAAATAACGGGATCAATAGAAAAAAAATAATTTGCACCACCGGGCGCGTATGAATAATAACAGAAAAAATTTAGGGCAAAATGAATGCATTGTTATTTGTGATTTTTCTGAGAACTACGCTTTTGTGATCCGAAATGCTATTCAAGGCGTACATTGGAACAATGATCAGGCAACAGTGCATCCGTTTGCGATTTACAACAAAAGTAATAAACACGTACTATAAATGAAAAGCTTAGTAATGATTTCCGAATGTTTGCATCATGACACCGTAGCCGTTCACATATTCCAATGGCATTTCCTCAATTTTATCAAAACTAACTTACATAATGTCAATAAAATCATACATTTTTCTGACAGAGCGAGTGCACAATTAGTCCAGTCGGATTAGATCAAAAAAGGTCTGTTTGGCGAAATGCTGCGATTTCGATGTTGTTTTTAACCTCATTGTTTTTTTGCGTAGATTACAATAAAAATATTGCGGCCACTGGGGGAGTGGGGGAAAGACTCGAGAAATAGCAAAATTCGCAAATTTACGTCTGTTTTAGAGGTTTTTTGAGCTTCATTACGTTATACTAAACAGTTTCGAAAAACTAAAAATGAGGTTCGATTGCAGACACTTAGACCTTTCATTTGAGTGGTACATTGTTAAATTCGGTTTATTTAAACCTGATATATAGACTGTTATTCAAGACGTTTTTGACAATTTTCAAAGAATCTGTGTTTTTGGAAGGAAATGAGTATCTCATAGACTGTAAAAAAGATATTCTACCAAAACTTGCGGCAGTGCCTCTTAATAAATGCACTTTAAATAACTGAATTAAAATTCAGCCCAAATTTAGCCGGTTTCATAGAAATTTCACCTCATGAATTTATTAGAAAATGACTTTTCGAGTAAATTTTTTCTTAACTCTTTTTTTAAGGCAGAAGGACTAAATGAAATTTCCAACTAACCTTTATAGTCTTATTGTATTGTGGACATTCTGATATAGAATTTGCGGGGCTTGAAGTTCAATTTGATTTACCCGGAGCCGAGATATCGAACTTTTTATTGCAGATTTTAAGATTTTTTTAATAATAACGTTATTTTTACTCGTAATAAGTGCAGTTACAGCCTATTTTTTGATGAATAAATTCATATTCCTTTCAATTATTTATCCTTAAAATAAATAAAATCAGGATTTTTGGCCAACGCAGAGGAATAAAAAAGTCGACCCGGCACTAACACACTAAATTGTTTCGTAGTGCTGCGCGCCCGGTGGTGCAAATTATTTTTTTCTGTTGATCCCGTTATTTCTCCATTTTTTTTAAATGTATTTTTTAGAGAATCAATCAGACGTGAATTTTTTCGGCAAATCCGTACGGTTTGTAAAAGAATGACCCATATAGTTTTGAAGAAAATTTAATTATTATATACCCGTGCTTCGCATGCGTAGTTTTTTCGAAAATGAAGGACATTTTATAAGGCCCACCTTATTGTTATTGCAGAATAAGTCAAAATAAGCTCTCCTTTTAGAAATAATTGGTAATCTAATAAAATATATATAATTAATTTTTAATTATTTCCGGTCTCTTCAAACACTCCTGTTTTCCCAAACTTAGTCCAGAACTTAAAATCAGTGTAATGTAATAAAAGAGGTCAATATGTTTATATGAGGGTTTTCTTATGTACTTGTCTTATGTACTTTATGAAGAATTTCCCATTGGATTTATTTCTAAATCGCTTCAAACCTCTTGTGTTTTGACTCATGAAAACATGGAGTTGTCCATGTGATAATACATTGTCATTTTAGGAAAATTCGAATTTACAATGAATTTGCGTGTCAATTTAATTAAAGGAAAATCAATTTATTTTTAGATATCAAGTCAATAGTTTCGAAATTAAAAGATCGATTTCACTTTGAACTCATACATGGCATACAAATTATTTGAAATTATGATATTTTGACTGTAGTCAAATCGTAAAAACAATATTCGTAAAAAATATATCGGCCGGGAATCGAGCCCAGAGTCATCCGCGTGGCAGGCGAGTTTTTCCACTGAGCTACCGGTATAGGCTAAACTTAGTCACCTACTTCACGTGACTTCAAATATATGCACAGTTTTATGATATAAATTTTTGAAAACGAGGCATACCTAACACACCGTGAAAGTTTCATTACAATCGGTTCAGCCGTTTTTGCGTGAAAGCCGGACAGACAGACAGAGAAGAATTTCAAAAACGTGTTTCTGATTAGTTACTGTCCAAATAAAGCAAAACACTAACTTATAGTTATTTATAAACAAATAACAGACAGACACTACAATTATATTTATATGTATAGATTTGGCTGCTTTTGTAATTTCGGATGGATTTTTCAATTACAGCAAGCTGTTTTAGAGATAGGCTCTTGAGCGGATGTTCAGTATGTATAATATCGATCCTGATCCCTTTGACCGCGTCTCTGTAGCTAGTACCCGACGTAAAGGGCTGAGCCTCTTCTGCAGGTTTTAGCACGATACTTTGGCTTAAGGTCTTATGTCTTTTGCTATCGCTTGTTGTTGATGATGCTCTGCAGCTTTTCATTGCCTTATGTTGTGCTGGTGATAACACATTTTTAGCATTGGCAGGCATGCAAGATCGTACGCTTCGTTTGCTGTTTTGGTTACGGTGGTACGTTTACCATCTCCTAGCAACACTACTTAGTCTCTTTTTGTTATCTTTAAGACTCAACTGTATTAGCTCTGCTGATAATAGCTATTCCTCTGATATAGGTTTGCTGGAGGTTTTTTTATTCACTTTAAGTGGCGGTCTTTTGTACTTAATCTTGACTAGAGTCACTGTATAACTGAGCAACGCGGTAAAGGAGTCTGGCAGATGCGTATCAGAGTTGAAACCGAAAGTTTGAATTTTTTGGTGTATATACATATTCGGTTAAATATTTATCAAAATGCAATTGGAATTCGATTATGTGCCCTGAAAAATTAATATCATTCTGCCATTCCATTAGAAACAGCCAAAAATTCAATTTTATTTTGCAATTTTCTGCACCCACACATCTTTACCAAACAGGTTTTTAGTCTAGTTTATGATTCTGTTTGTTGGCACATGGCGGAAAAACATCCCAACAGGGATTTTTGCAATCCATTCCCTTTTATTGAAAATCATTCAAATTGAGAAATCATTCAAATCGACCTAAGAAATTTGCAATGCATTCTGAAGTAATATGAAGGCATTACATAAAGTAGCAGTTTATTTAGGGAATTTGATATGCATTGAAAGGTAATGTGAGGAGATTGCATAAAATAAATGATCATCTTCAAAACGTGCCGCGCACAAAACGAAAGATTAATAATAGAAAACATTATTATTATCATAACCCGTTTGCTTTCTAATATTCCCGTAAAATTTTACAAGTTGTTCATTGCGAGAAAAAAAATCTTAAGTCGCATTTTTCCAGCAACAAAATTAGTTAAATTATAGCAACAGAATTTAAAATACTGAATTCATATCAAAAGCAGGATCCAATTTCATCACATTTTTCAATATTAATTCAAAATGAATCGCTCCCTCAATATTAGAATACCTTCTCAAAGATTAATTTGCTTTCTATTCTTTTGTAACCATTCCATCGTAGATTCTATTGCGACCATTATATTGTCGATTTTTTCCAATCATTACATTATTCATTCGTTTCCCTAGATTCCTATGTCGATTCTTTGTAATGCAGAAAGTAGAAAAAAAAACGAATGCTTGCCTATAACATTGCAATGTTAAAATAATCTATGTTTTACGACAGGAAGTAGCTGTAATAGCTTCATGGTAAGAATCATCGGCGCGGTAATGATTCCACTCCCTACTGGGATTTGTCAGAATGACTACACAGTCTACACTTATTTTCACCAACACTTTGATCTTTCGAACGTTCGATTTTTAGTACCAAATTTTTTAGCACGTGCGATTTTTGTACTAAAATAGCTATCTGCCAGACTCCTGGACCGAGTAGCTCAGTTATACAGTGACTCTAATCTTGACCGAATGATTAGCCTCTACAGTCACTTCACGTACTTTTTCTGAAGGGTTAGCATTATAGGGTGTTAATCTCGGTGCCCTAAAAATAAAAAAAATAGTGCATGCCGATTTTGCATGGCTGTCCTATTACAGTTGATTGTTGATTGAGCATGATGTGAGAGTCTTGAATCCTATAGGTCCTAGAGCACTTCTTCGCTTAGTGCTTCATTGCAAACATGATCCATATCATAACAAAGTTGGTTTGGTTTTTATCACCTAAAAAACCAGAAGTTCATTAACATGAAGAATGCAGCCATGTCTGGTTCGCGCCTTTATGATTGTTCCAACATCTAGGCTAACTTTTTCAGTACCTATCAATGGTGAAAAATATTTTGATAGCAACAATGATGATATGAAAAAAAAATTATTTCAATGTTGTCACTCCTTTTACTACCTCCCAGTCAAAATATAATAATTTCTGAGAGTCAAAAAAATCCATATTTCATCTAAAGTATCGTATGTTTGAAGTTTACCCGCAATCGTAGTTCTGTTATGTTTGGACGTAGTTTTTACTATTCTACAATATATCTTATTGATTAAATTAGCTTATTCTGTTCTTTTCCATAAATTTAGGAACAGATTTCTATGATTTTCATTTCTATTCACTTTCCGCTTATATTTTTATCTGATTTGCTGAAAAAATAACTCCAATTTTTCTATTTCAGCCACAATCACGTACATTCCGCAAAAGCATTAATAAAAACAAAATGTCGCCTTCCGTAAATCTAAACATCGGCGATCAATTTCCCAACTTTCAAGCTGAAACTACAATCGGTTCCATAGATTTTTTCGAATGGCTTGACCATTCGTGGGGCATCCTATTCTCACATCCGGCCGACTATACCCCGGTATGTACAACCGAACTGGCCCGAGTTGTTCAGCTCATTCCGGAATTCGAAAAACGAAATTGTAAACCGATTGCTCTATCATGTGATACGGTTGAATCACACAAAGGTTGGATTACCGATATTAAAAGTTATGGAAGTAAGTAAATTGTGGAAGGGAGAATAAGGAAATTCCATGTTAATATTATTTTCTTCTAAAATAGACGTTACAGACTTTCCGTATCCGATTATTGCCGATCATAAACGTGAATTGGCCGTTAAACTAAACATGCTAGATAAGGACGAAATAAATAATGATGGAATTCCACTTACGTGTCGAGCGGTTTTCGTAATCGACCAGAATAAAAAATTTCGCTTATCAATTCTTTACCCGGCATCGACAGGACGTAATTTTGAGTAACTTAGAAAACATTTTTTTTTTTTTTGTGTAATGTAATAATTTTTTTTTTCAGCGAAATTTTGCGAGTGATTGATTCATTGCAACTAACTGATAAAAATAAGGTAGCAACGCCAGCCGATTGGAAGGTAATTAGAGCAAAATATTCGCTTTTCAGCTCTAATTTTTTTTTCATTTATTTTTCAGAACGGTAACGAATGCATGATTCTTCCAACGGTTCAGGAAAAAGATATTCCCGATTTGTTTCCAAAAGGTGTAACACGTGTTGAAATGCCTTCAGGCAAAGGTTATATAAGAAAAACTCCGCACCCTTAATTATGCTAATTTTGTTTCGGTGCAAGAATAGTTCAGGAGAATTTTATGTTGTGAGTTCTGTTTTTTTTTTCATTATTAATTCGTTTGTAGTTTATTATGTTACATTTTTGTACCGCCGTTTTGTACCACCTTTTTGTAAAAGAAAATAATACGTGATGAGTAGAGATTAAGTGAAATATTATCGAGAAGTTTTTTAACTTAAATGCGAGAGAGAGTTGTGAAATATTTTTATACAGAATATTGATTGATTTGTATACTTTTGTAAAATTATGCACGAAATGTTGTCGTTTATTCATTGTTATGAATGAACGGCACATTTTGAGTAGGAAAATAAGAATGATGCCATTAGAACTTTATTTTTGATTACCTTATTTTTCCGTTGATATCCTTTGAATTTAATTATTTTCTATTAAGACTCTCAATGGACGATTCAGAGCATCGGCCTTTAGCTGTCGCCATGATTTGTTTATGCCTCTTGCCTCTGTTTTAATTTTTCGTTTCCATGTGCTATTAACGCGCGACTCTAATCCAGAACTCCATCCTTGTAATCCAATGCCGTTTACTCTAAGAAGATGAATGAACACCTTATAGAACGAGCCACTGTGGACCTGCTACCGATTCAAAGGCAAAACCGTTAGAATCTATCAACGTACACAGCCATAGTAAGACCCATCCCTGCGCATCATTCATTATGGGAAAGTTCAGATACAAATAAAAGAGGTAAGTCACTTTTTGAATTTCCAGCGGAGGGACAAATATGATGGTAGCAAATAGACATTTCTTAATAAAGTTAAGGCAACGATTATCGACATTACTGAGGTATCTTTGTCATTGGAAGGTTTCTCGACAATAGTCATTATTCGACTAGTGACGGATAATTTCCACAGTAGATAGTTATCCTCCTAGGCAGGCTTTTGAAATCCTTTTTACTGGGTCACTCACCCACACATGCTTCCCAGGGGTCCGATACCATTGAATAGGACGTCAACTTCTTAACAACTGCGGTTATGAACTATGATATGCTCCACGAAATGTCTAAAGTGAGATATGGAGCAAACTAGTGGAACGGCAAGTTCCATGCATTACGTCGTAAAGCCAGGAAACTTCCAAATGAAGCACGAAATAGTTAGCATGAAACTGCTTGGGAAGTTTATAGAGCCACGCTGTGTGAGCTTAAGCTCTATATACGGACGGCAAAGAGGCAATCTTGGCGACAGTTCTGCACATCTATTTACTCAGTGAATAAAGCGGCTAAGCTTAAGAAAGTTCTGTCAAACGGCACTTTCATGATCGAGTTCCTTCAAAAAAATGTAACATGTTTAAATTTAGCCATAGCTAGATCGTAAGCTCTCTGAGCCTCTTCAAAGAAGCCCATCTGTTCATACGCAATTGCAGTGTTTGTTTCCGAATACTTAGCGTATTTCAGCCACAAGCCAGCCCAGAGATCTTCTTCGTGTGATGATGTACCAAAGATAAAATGATATATTTGGGTCTAGATGGAATCTTATGATGCCACAGCATCGTCGTAAGGCTGGCTAACATTTTCAATGTCTGTCTTCTTTTTAGATACATATGTGCCTTCGAAGTGGAAATAAGATCAAGGTGGTTTTCACACCGAAGACAAATAAAAGTAGTCATACGCTGTCGAAGGACTACAGGCCATTAAGTCTGGCATCTGCCTTTCTTGAATTCATAAGAACCACTGTGAACATCGCCAACATCTCAACAAGCTTAAATTAAAGGACGCTCTGTCGAAACTGTACTACACATGATTAAAATTGTGCCCTGGCTAAAGAAAAACATAATCCCTTTAGTAGCAGTAAGCTGGCGATCAGCGGGAATATTGGCGGCGCATTTGTGTTTTTATGACCAGATCGTACAACAGTTATACAGGTGGTCGTATGAAATGGTGAAATCCATAACGTCATTCCCACTGGACCCAGCTTGAAGTGTAGAATTTAATAGCAATACTTGACATTTACAGGACAATTTTCGACTCTCTTCCTGATTTCTATGATAGCCGATGAGAATATAAATTTGAGTGATTGAAAATCGCGATTGACCTGAAAATATGTCGCATGAATGGAATTTCGTATAATGTAGCAGAATAAAAGACTCTGCTATGAATTGAAGAGAAAATTTGTTGTTTTGATAAGGAGGGAGCTGTGATTTTTATTTATCTGAAATGTTTTTGGAGCAGACAAAATCTTTTGAATGCAAAAACAAAACTTCGTAGATTTCATGAAATGAAAAGAGTAAATTTAATATTTTGATAAAGAAAGACTTGCGATTTTTTATATGTATAGTATGCAGGGCTTTCAATTTCAACTTTTCAGCTTGGCGTAGCGTTGTAGCTATACATAGTTATAATTGTATTGCAGTCGAATGAAATAAAAGTTAAAAGTCGTTCAGAATTAAACGCGACAAGTGAAGTGATTTTAGAAAATAAGTGAAGGACAAAAAAACTCTAAAAATGAGTACAAGCGTTTACGAGAAGAAAAAAAGGAAAACCATTTTTCGCGTTTATTATTTTAATAACTGCGACTATCTTGGAAAAAAGTATGAAAATTAATTGATATAAAATGAAAAGACTGGAAGCTGGGGTATAGCCTAGTAGGTAGTGTGTTGATCTTGTAATGCGAAAGTCGTGAGTTCAAATCCCGGTCGACGCAATATATAATTCCGGCACATTGCCTGCTTGGATATACCTTGGTCACCTCAATCTAAGAAAATGAAAAATTCGTAGAAAGAGGGTTGTGCGAAGGGCTAACAACCCTTCCACAATAAGTAATGAAAAATGTTAAGGAACCTGAATATCAGGAGGCCAAGGTCCGATTTGGGCTGTAGCGCCATTGTAGATGAGATGAGATGAACTGACTGGAGAATCAGCCTATCTAAAATTGTCTGTCGGTGATTACACTGATAAATGGCTGAACAGGTTAAAATCTAAGAATATATCTAAATAAATAAACTACGTACATAAATATTTAAAAAAAAAACTTTACGATTTTATTACCGCGGAATACGGATTATTTAGTGTCTGAAAGTTAGGACTATCAAGACTAAGGCGGTAAACTTGGTGAAGCCTCCGGTAGCAAAAAGTCTAAATCCATCCCTGGAATATATCGAAAGTTAGGAATGTATTGGAACCAAATATAAATTTGGCACCCTTCGGCTCCATTTGAACCTATGGTTGCTCCGTCCCTGCAGAAAAAAATGACAATAATAGTCAGTCTCTCTCGAAAAATACATGAAAGGAACAAACATAGCTGAGTCTAAGATCTGCAGTCTTTTCCTGAAAGAAGAAACTGCAGAGCATTTACTATGCGAATGCGTGGCAATTACACGCAGCCGATTTCATCATTTGGGGAAGCCTAAGTGACGAAACTCGCTCTCCGCCTAACGCGTAACTACTCTTCCTCGGCGTAGCCGGTATCTTGGAGAAACTGTGAGTTGTGTGATGCCTAAAAGAAGAAGAAACTGTGTGCTTCCTTGGCGTAGCCGGAATCTAAGTGGAGCTGTGAATATATGAGACACACAATAGACCCTATGGGGTTGCATTTCGTCTAGGACTAGAAAAGCCTTGCTCACTCTATTCAAATCTAAAGAATCGGATATTAGAAGAAAACTAGCAAATTAAAAAAAAAACTGCAAAAATTTTTTACTATCGATCAATAATTTACAATGAAAACAAATATAAATACACTGGCTACAAAATGTACCTTCTCAGTAAAATCTCGTGGATCTGACTAAAAATTATTTGGACACGCTAATCATCCAGAAGATCCAGATTAAACGTAAAGTCTGCCTCGTCAGGTTTTAGATTAGCTGAATTGTTGAATTGATTGGTTTCATTCGTGACATCCTGCTTTAATGCTGCATTCGTTATCGGTGGCATTCGATTTTGAAATTGTAGAGGTTGAACAGGTTCCTGTTCTATAGCGTTGTTATATACGCGTTCGAGTGCATCACTCGTAGAGTTTGAAGTAAATGACCGAAAATACTGTGCAAGGTTGTAAGTTCCCGGGTTGTCATCTGTATTGTGATTCCATCTGCTGGATTCCTGCTTAACTACACCACCAATTGGCATTTGCTGTACATTAAAATATCCAGCTGTATAGTTCTGTTGATAAATTGCACTATTTCGATCATTATTGTAATTATAGAATTCCGAATTCGGTAGAGATGTCGCGCCATTTGCAGTTTTTCTAATTTCAATAATGGGTAAATTTGTAACGTTGGCTATGAATTCCAAAGTGGGCAAAGCTGCAGTCGTTTCGTTTTTATAAAATTGTTGAACAAGAGAAACTGGAGTTTCATTCAAGCGAACCGGACGACCAATTGTTTGAGAAATTGGATCCAATGATTTCGGCACAGTCTTACTGAAACCAGTCTTCTCCAGTATTAGGTTCATACATCTTTGAAGCCTAGCAATAGATTCTACACTCTCATCCAGTTGTTTCCGTTGTTCATCAATGCTCCGCTGAAGCTTGGCGATGTATTTATGTGCAGAAACTTCAGTATCGTCGTTCTTTTTCGAAAGATATGAATACGGATTTCTGAATTTTTTTGGATTCTCGGAATTATTCCTTACTCGAATAGGCCCCACTATTGTCAATTCATTGTTGCTCACATAGTGTTTTAATTCCTCCTTAATGTTGGTCATCCCGTTATTATTAAGTTTGTATTCCCTGAAACGGTATGGGTTCAAATATTCGCTCACATAAATCGATTGTCCAGTGGTAGTGTCTTGCTCAAATTCGAAGGGTTTAAGTAACTGAACAGAACTGGCGTTCATTTCGGTGATGTTTCCATTTTCGATTTTGAACATTGTAATGAGTCGTTGACCTCGCCGTAACTAATTTCCTAATAAAATGTGAAAAGTTAAAAAAAAATATTTTCCATTTTTTTAACCTTGATACCTTTTAATTTTTGTTAAACTCTATTTCGGGTTAATCTTGTTTTTATTCAGTTATTCTTAATAATGTTTGATTTAATTTGTAATAATTATAAAAACATTTTTAACACGGCTAATTTTAAACTATTCTAACATAAACATTGAAATGTTGCTTAAGTTCTTCTATCACGGTACTGTTCAAAATAGTCGTAAACTCTGGTATTTCGGGAGCCGTATTATCATTCCTTCTCTTTCTCTGTACTTTAGCTTAGCTGTGCCTCGTCAAAAAAATACTACTAAGAACTCTTCTGTTGTTATTGGTTCATGTTTTTAGAGAATTGGTATTAGATCAACCTGAACTTAACAGTTTCGATGAACGCAATTGGCACTGCGTCGGTTACATTTTTAACACGGCTAATTTTAAACTATTCTAACATAAACATTGAAATGTTGCTTAAGTTCTTCTATCACGGTACTGTTCAAAATAGTCGTAAACTCTGGTATTTCGGGAGCCGTATTATCATTCCTTCTCTTTCTCTGTACTTTAGCTTAGCTGTGCCTCGTCAAAAAAATACTACTAAGAACTCTTCTGTTGTTATTGGTTCATGTTTTTAGAGAATTGGTATTAGATCAACCTGAACTTAACAGTTTCGATGAACGCAATTGGCACTGCGTCGGTTATGGCTGAGGTCGAAAATTCGGGGTTTTTTTTTCTACTATGCTGAGCCGAATTTTTACTTCACAGAATTCTCGGTCGAACTTGATGACGCTTTAAATATTCAGATTGGTCAAAGGAGCGAGTACATGATTCTCAATGGCTCAAATATTCTGCTGAGATCCACAGCGGTGATTTCAGCGTTTGTTTTTGTGCAACAGATTTGTAACTGAAAAAGGCGCAACCAAATTTATATCTCGTTTATCTAGTATCGAAGAGGATCCGTCCTTCATATTGGGCAGAGTTGTCCGGATGATTTTCAAACGGAAAACTGTTAGATTTTTAGTATTACGAAAAGATACGCACTCGTGTAATATTTCTATGCGGCATTTGATTAAATTATGGTTTTGTTTTTGGCAACAAGAGCGCACAACAATAATACTGGTGGTCTTACGAAATTGTGGAATCCGTGACGTCGTACTCACTGGAGTAAAACAAGATAGCCGATACGTCAGTTGTGTCCAGCTTGAAGTGTAGAAAGTAATGATGTCAGTGACGATGCCAATTCCGGCATTCTATGTTGTCACACTTAATCGTACGTATTTCAATAATATGTTTATGCCAATGCTAGCGCCGATGCTTTATTCTGATTCTACCATAACCATCTTTCACTCGTATTATGTTAGTTTGCTTTTTTGCAATCGTTTGGAGTGGTTTAGAGTTTCATCAGAATCGTTTGACCGTTAACGGGTTTTTTCTAAATCATTCAAAATTTGATAATGATGTTGACAATTGAGGGGTTCAAAAGCATAACTCACATTCTTCACCCTTGATTATTTTGTATGAACTGCATAAAACCTATAAAATTATGGAACACCAAATTTGTTCAATTATCTTTTGTTTCTTATGATCCTTACGAAATCTCATGATCTAATATCTAAATCTAGATTTAGATATAGTGTATAGCTTTAGAGATTTTTTGCAGTTTTTAAAATATGTGAGTTTTGCTTTTAGACTCCTCAAGTAACGGTTTAAAAAAAAAATTTGTGAAATCAATTGGAAATCATTCCCAGAGGTTTTAAGTTCTTCAGTTTCATTTGACAGTCCACCGTTTTACTTTATTATTCAATAATAAAGTATTGTAATCGACTTAAAAAAAACATAACAGGACTACGATTGGGCGTAAAACCCAATCACATCATGCTAGAGTTGCTATCAAAATGTTTTTTTTCTTCAATTTTTGCTTTGCAATGCTTGTGAGTCTATTTCGTGCTGCCATATTCTCGTTTCTATTTTTGTTTTTAAATTTGTATAGTTTTATTATTATTATTATTATTTTTTTCACATCTTGACGAATTTTTAGCTATTAGTTTTTCTTGTAATGTGTACGTTTTTTTCGCGTTGATGTATATTTAGTTTCTTGTTTCTTTTAACTTAAATTTACTGTTTTTGTCTCGAATTGTTTTCTCCTTTTTATATTATTTTCAATTTGTTCTCTATTTATTTTCAACTTTTTAATTTTTAATTCCTTTTTTTTCTTTCTCTATATCTACATTTATTTTTGTACACCCTTCTATTTTTAATGGCAACTTCTACGATCGACCAGGTCAACGAAATACTGCACAAATAATATGCAAAATTTGGACAGAGGAAATCATACCCGACGATTGGCGAAAAAGTATGATATGTCCAACTTACAAGGAAGGAGACAAACTCTGCTGTGAGAATTACAGAGGAATATCATTGTCGTCCTGTAAAATAATGACAAAAATAATTGAACGTCGTCTTAAGCCCTATACTAATGAAATAATTGGCAAATACCAAGGTGGATTCAGAACCGGAAGATCTACAACAGACCAGATATTCTCGGTGAAACAGGTGCTTGAGAAAAGCTGGGAATATAACACAGGCTTGTGCCAAATTTTCGTAGATTTTAAACAAGCATATCACAGTATCGACTGGAGCGCACTGTACCAAATCATACTTGACTTTGGAATTCCTCCAAAACTAGTCCGACTAACAAGACTCCCAATGACGAACACTGAATCCCAAGTGAGAATACAAACCGATTCCACAACCAGCTTTCGAACGAAATGTGATTTAAAGCAGGGTGATGGTCTAGCCCCCATGCTTTTCAACTTGGCACTAGAATATGTTGTCCGAAAAATCCCAGTCGACACCAACGGGACACTACTATTCAAGTCCGTACAACTAGTAGCATACGCTGACGACATTAACATCCTAGCAATATCTTGCCCTAGTGCTAAGGAGGTATTTGTCAATCTTGACTCTGCCGCAAAAGAAGTCGGGTTGCGCATTAATGAAAGCAAAACAAAAGTAATGATGTAAACAAGAAGGAGAATGCCTATCAGTCATAACATACCAATTGCGGAATATAATTTGGAGAGTGTGGACAACTTCATATATCATGGGGCTAATCTAGTTAAGGACGGCAATGAAACAGATGAAATCAAGCGACGGATAATACTAGCAAATAAGACGGTACTTCCAATAATGAAATACAAGAAGTGCACAGGAGCAATAAGCTGCGGATATGTAAAACTATTATACGACCTGTGCTCTGTTAAAGCAGCGAGACGTGGACATTAACACGAACTTCCGAGAAAGCAGTTAATGCATTTGAAAGAAAGGTCCTCCGAAGAATTTTGGGACCTGTGAAGGAAGGAACGGAATGGCGAATAAGATACAACATGAGTTGTATCAACTCTACGACGAGTCAGAAGCTTCAACGTTCATCAAGTTACGTAAACTGCAGTGGGCTAGCCATGTAGAGCGAATGGAGACAGGAGAATCCCCAAGCGTGCTCTAAAGGGCAAAGCGAGTGGTAACCGGCCAGTAGGCAAACCACGCAAGCGATGGGAAGACTCGGTTGATGAAGACAGCAAAGCCGTTTTAAAAAACATAACAGAATTATGATTGGGCTTAAAGCCCAATCATATGATACTCTAGATGAGATGGAAATGACTTTAATATACCGGAAAATATGTCATCTCAAATTCTTTCGAATAGTGAATAGAGACTTATGCATGGGAGGTGGTAGAAGTAGAGGGGGAGGTTTGTATTTTTCGTATATGACACAGGACATGGCATGCAAAATGTTTTTTGCTGAATTTAAAGTTTTTAGTTTTCATTAGTTTTAAAGAAATTGGTCATAGTTTTCCTGAAATTGACGCATTTGTATGGGAGGTGGTAGAGGAAGTGAAGCGTTTAAGATGATTTTGAAACTGCTTATCATCATCCTTATCACCATGCTTTGATTCAATTTCAAAGTCGATAGCTCTCATATACTTGAAGGAGAAATGCTTTTCTTGAATTTATAATAGAGATATTTGTGTGGGAGGTGGTAGAAAGAGTGAAGCGGAGCTGATAATTTTTTCTAACACTTATTTCAATTATTAAAAAACGAATTCTGGCAAAATTTGAAGTTTGTACTTTTTCTAGTTTGAATGGAAATCGATGAAATGCATTTAACAAAAATTCTGTATTTGTATGGGAGGGGGTGGAAGGAGTGTACAGATCAAAACAAATTTTTTTCGCATTATTAATATCTCTATTTGTATACTTTATACAAAATATCAAGTTGATAGCTTTAACAGTTTCGAAGAAAAATAATTTAATTTAAATTTCAAAATTTCGTGAAATTTGTATGAGAGGAGGTAGAAGGAGTGAGGTGAAGTTGATAATTATTTTTAAAATAAATTGCAATTATAGTAAAATTAATTCTGACAAAATTTCGTCTTTTCAGCTTTACTAGTTTCAATGAAAATCGAAAATATGTATTTTTCAAAATTTACCATTTGTATGGGAGGGGGTAGAAGGAGTAAAGGGATCGGGTCAATATTCTGTGGTATTAATGACATATACATCATAATACTTTGACCTAAATTTCAAGTTGATAGCGTAAATAGTTTCAAAGAAAATCAATTTCTTAATTTTTCGAAATTTTATGAAATTTGTATGGGAGGGTTTAGAAGGAGTGGGGGGATGTGGCCCATTCACGAACTTAAAGTTACTTTTTTGCTAAAAATGACACACAAAAATTTTTAGCATTATAGCTCAAAGCTTTCGAGAGTTATGCTGTAAACAGACGCACAGACGGACAGACAGACGGTCACTCGGAATCGAGGTTTTTGAGCGACAACAAATATTTCTGTACCCTTGGCGGCTCTGTGCGAGCATTATTTCTTAGCGTTACAAACGGTAAGGCAAACAAAATATACTCTCAGATTTCATCTAGAGTATAATTAGCAGCTGGAGGACGCGGTCTTTAGATCGAGACGATTGGAGGCGATGAGTTCAGGAGGCCAGGGCTGTCGTACCATTGATGATGATGATCATGCGAGTCCTTCTCATACCATTGACACATAGCGGTCCTAATTACTATTGAGCTAATTCGTAATTTAGCTCGTCTTCATCGTTAGTAGATTGGTGACACACAGCACTTTGCTAATTAATAAGAGCCACTCACTTATCTGTTATAATTTTAAAAAGTTGAATTGCATAGCCAATAGGCAATCAAATTTTGCAAGGAAGGCGACAAACGAAGAAAAACAATCCTTTGTCCTGTTTTAGAATCATTTGCGAGTCATCTTTCCTGGCTAGACGTTTAAATCACGATTCCAAGATTTTGTATAATTCAGAGCTGTCAGAAAATGACTTTTCTTCTCTCTTGCACGACGAAGCTTTTATGAAAGCTCCAACTCTAGTACTACATTTTTCATCGTTATAGCCTAAATCAGAGTACAACAAAGAGTAAGAACACTTTGTATAGTGCCTGGGTTAACATGTTTGTGACGTAATACCTCTGAAAAATCCGGTTTTTACCTCTGAAAATAAAGAGAGCAACGTGTCCCGCCGAGTCCGCGACACTTCTTATCTCTCATTCTAGTACATGGCGTTCTTACAGCTTTTGCTCGCGTCGTATTCAACTTGGTCGGCGGGTGCGCGGGTCATGGTCGGCGGGTGATCGACGATTCTCCTTCCGCTCAATGTTTTCGATATTTTTCGCTTGCTCTTGTCTAATAAAAAAAATCTTTGCGAGAATGAAATGGAAAGATCAGATTAAATGTTCACTATAAGCGTGAGAGAGAGGAAGCACACGTATCGGCGATGAAACACGAGTGTGTTTTCGGCAAATTTTCGGAGCCGGGTCGCATTTTTAGCTGAATGTTCCTACTCTTTGTTGTACTCTGGCCTAAATTATGAGAAAAATGAGAGGATTTAGCTAAATGAGATGATTTAGCTGAGAGCATGATGAGATGATTTAGCTGCTAAATGATCACTATTTTGGTAATTTAGCTAAATAAGCGTATGACACTCAGCCGTTTAATGATAATTTAGGCCTTAATTATAATTTAGTTGCGCTATGTGTCAATGGTATTAGCTGCTAAATGATCACTATTTTGGTAATTTAGCTAAACTCGCGTATAACACAGCCGTCTAGTGATAAATTAGGACTTAATTATTATCTAGCTATATGCTGTGTGTCAATGGTATTACAACTTCAACCGTTAATTGGTGCCCAGTTTTTTCTAAGCAAAATCGCTTTGATGAGCAGCATTGCCATACTCAATTAACTGAACTGGTCGAAACCGCGGAACACTGTGAGAAAGTCTGATAAGAAGTGAACATATGTTGTTTCTGACTGTGTGTGTGTGTTGACCGGTTATATTTATAATTTTTTTCTATCTGACAACTTAACCGTCGAAACGTCACCAGAATTGTAGTTCCTTTGGCGAGGCAGGCACGTCCGAGGGAACTTTCACTTTTTATCGCTCCGGTTATTAATTATAATTTTTATTTTATAATTTTGTGAACAAAGTTTTAACTCAATTTATAAAAATAGTAGGCCACAATAAAATAAAAGTTGAACAAAAAGGAGTGATATAAGCGCAATTTTACATTCAATAGGAACAGGAGGCTCCAAAGTACAAGGTTCGTGGCATCGATTGCATTTTTTAAATCAATCAAATTAATTCAACATAATTTTAGGTTTTGTTAAAGTAGAGTGAAAGACAGCAGCAACAGGAAAACAGTATCATGTCGGAACAAACGAGTCCTATTAAGTATTTCCTATCCGGAGGATTTGGCGGAATATGCACTGTACTTGCCGGCCATCCGCTAGATACGATAAAAGTAATTTGTGTTTTCTTCTTTTTTTTAAACATTCAAATTAATATAAATTTAGAGTAGATCAGATGACTGGCCAAAGTCCAAGTTTTGATGAGAAAAATTGGCAATAAAAATAAAAAATAAGATTTTGCAATAGTGAAGGGGATAGTTTGATCAATGAACTTTACGATTCTTGTTTGATGACAATTTATTCAATTATCTGGGAGGAAGCCAGTCAATGAGACGCATTTGGGAGAACGAATAGTTTTTGCAATGAATGCAGGATTCGATGTTTTATTAACCTACATCTGCTGCTTTAACAAGATACATCTTATTTTTGTTTACTATGTGTTGTTCCCACAAAAAAAATATATTGAGAATACTATTGCAGTCAAGTTGATTGTCTAATAACTTAATGAGTGTTACAGCATCAGAAAAATTTCTTATATTTTCTATAGTACACAAATTCATTAGTGGCAGGATCAGATTATATGCAATTGATTCTCGCCAGCAATTTCCCTACACATTTTTCAATTTACTTCAATAAAGAAATATAAAGTAGTTTTATGGCAGCTATCTTAGTGAAATTCTGATAAATCCAAGGTTACGATATGAGTTATTTACAATGTCTTTAATATGATCATTAAAATCATTAAAATTTAGTTTCAAATTTAAGAATCGTGAATTTCATCAGTCTTGGAAATGAAGATTTAGTAACTTATTTACGGAACAGAACAACCCCTTAAACTAATACAGATTATGTACAAGGAAAGAATACTGATTAAAAGCGATAAAACGACAATATAAAAACTAAGCGGGAGTTAGCAGTTTTTATATTGACAGAGATAAAGCGGTTTTGCAGGTGATCATTTAACCATAAAAGCAAGGTATCGGAAATAATATAGTATTTTAATTTAGAAATTAAAATCCGATGATTAACTTTGCCAAATGCCTTAGATAAGTCAGTCTAGACTGTGTGTAGTTGATAATTATGCTCCATTGTATTCGCAATCGTATCAGTGTATGTTAACAGGTTGGGCGATGTTGAGTTACCTTTTTGAAAGCCATGTTGGTGAGGCGATAAAATGCTGTTGTTAGTAACAATTGTAAAGGTTTTAGCGGCAGTAAACTGTATAGAGATCGGTCTGCAGCTTACTATGTTACTTTTGTCACTAGACTAGAAAGACTAGAAAGAGAGGCTAAAAAGAATATGTGAAGGTAATACCTCACGACCAAAGATGGAACACCATCAAGGCCCATACCTTTGTTCGGGTTAAGACCGTCAAGCATCGATGCAACATCATGGATGTCAATGGACAAGGAAGAAAGACAAAGGTAATAATTAGGACAAGTGCCAGTAAAAGAGTTAAAAGACTACAGATAATTCGGACAATTACGTTCCATGGCTTGTCCGAATTATCAAATCGGCCGGATTACCGAGAAAGTTCTAATCTAATATTTGCGGTTCCTTATAAGTACATAGAACAAAACCGTTTATTTTAAATTTACAACAATTTATTTACTAAAATGTATAATTATAAAGTTTGAATATAAATCTACAAACTGTATCAGAAATAAAATCAATCATGCAGTTATTTAAAAAAATTGTAATCTTTGCTTGACAAACAGGAACCCGTTTGAGACCTAGCATTGCTTTTTCCCTTAATTTTTGAAGACCGAATACTTCATTTATATTGTACTCTTGTTGTTCTGCATATTCAATACATTTGTTAAAAGCGGACACAGCTTCAGCATGAGAAACTTTCGTGTTTTCGATAAGTGGTTTATCGATGTGATCTTCATCGTCCTCACTTTCACTACTCAGTTTTTGAAACGCGTCATCCTCAATCCATTCGTTAACTTCTGATAAATGGTAGACGTCAGGAGAAATATCTTTGAGCAAGTCGATTATTATTGCATTCTGTTTAGAACTAGCAGTTAAATTTTCTCTTAATGCGGAAACAGGTAATTCATCTTCATCTTCTTCATGAGGTTAGCCAAAATATGGCAAAGAAAACTCTTACGATAACTTATTTTAAGGATTCGAATGGCGTTTTGATCCATGGGTTGTAGGAGCGCAGTACAATTGGGAGGGAAAAACATTACACATATTTTGCCATCATCGCTTCTTATCTCGGATTTTGTTGAATGGCATGTCGCATTATCCAATAACAGTAATGCTCTTTCTGGCAAGCCTTCACTTTTTAAATAACGTCTAACTTGCTTTACAAACGACGTATGAAACCATTCTTTGAACAAAAACTCCGTCATCCAAGCATTTTTTGCTACTGACGTACTCCACGGGCAAAGACTGTCCTTTTAACGCTCTTGGGCTTCTGAATTTTCCTATCATCAAGAGTTTCAGTCGATGCTTTCCAGTGACATTGGCACAAACTAAAAGAGTCACTCGTTCTTTTTCAATTTTTCGACCTGGAGCACATTTTTCAGTACGCAACGCTAGAGTCTTTTCCGGTAATTTCCTCCAGAACAGAGCGGTTTCATCTGCATTATAAATTTGACACAGCTGCAAATTCATCTCTCTTACTCTTTCCTTAAATTTAATTTTAAATGGTTCCACAACATTGCAGTCATTGCTTAATTTTTCCCCGGAAATCTTTAGAGCTTTAATACCGAAACGTTTTTTGAAGTTATGAAGCCAAACTTTACTAGCAAAAAACGTATGTGTGTCTCCATAAATTTCGTTGAAAAATTCTTTCGCCTTTTCACAAAGAAGAAGTGCTGAGATCGGAATGTGTTGTATCCGTTTTCTTTGAAACCAGGTAAAGAGTTTCTCCTCCATCAAATTGTACTCGCCGGATTTCATAGATTGCCTGGAACATAGGCTACTATCAGTTCTGGCTGCATAACTGAAAAGTAAGATATTTTATCGCAAGAAAATATTTGCAGTTTTAAATTTCCTACCTTTCAATTTTTTCTTTATTCTTTTTAATGTCAGACACTGTCGATTTTCCTACTCCATACTCATTTGCAAGATGCCTTAAACTCCTTTCACTTTTTAACTTATCAAGTATTTCAAGCTTCTTCTTTAATGTAAGGAAATTATGCTTTGAATTCTTGTTTACCGGTGCCATAATTCACTTTAAGAATCGCGTGAAAGCACTTTTGTAAATAGCAACTATTTACTATTATTTGTGCAGTGGTTTACTATTATTTGTGCAGTGGTTTATAAAGAAAACTCGGCTGTAGAGCCCTATTTTCGGCACCGATTTGTAATGGTGCTTCTCTGAGTCGGACAACCCCTCAAGCCGGCTGCTCACAGCGTTGGGATGAAACAGAAATAATCAGAAAAAAATTGGGTAAACAATCAGTTACTCTATTTTTTCTATAGAATATATCTAAACTAACAGTGCCGCATCTCCTGATGTAAAGAAAAACAATGCAAGACAAATTGAAAGTCTAATAACTTTACTCCGATTTGGAATAAAACAGTTCGGGGATCAAAGAAATGGTAAACATATATTCGTTGAGAACCAAAACTTTACTTCAAGTGAGAAAAAAACATAACAGGGCTACGATTGCGCGTAATGCGCAATCTTACGATACTCTAGATGAAATAGAATTTTTTTGTGATCCCAAGAAATTTTGTATGAGGAGTGTTAGAAGGGGTGATAGCATTGAACTATTTTTTTCCCCATCATGCTAAAGTAGCTATAAAAATGTTTTATTCAAAATGCTTACTCCAAAAATTGAATGGGAACTGAAAAAATTAGTGAGCTAGATTTAATGAAAATGTGCAGTTTGTATGGGAGGGGGTAGAAAGAGTGGGGGAATTTTAGTGATTTTTTCAGAAATAACTAGGAATATTATAAAATTGACATACCTTAAATTTCAGACTAGTGCCATTCATACTTTTCAAGAAAATCGATTTTTTGTGAAGTTGTGAAACTGTGCCATATTGTATGGGAGGGGGTAGAAGCAGTGAAGCTAATCAAATATTTTTTTCTGATCTTAGTGATAATACTAATTAAGAATTTATTACAAATAATGAGCTCGATAAATGTTATATGTTCTGAGAAAATCGTCTTAAAGCATTTCACGAAAAAGTGATGTTTGTATGGGAGGGGGTGGAAGGAGAGGGAGGACTCCAATAATTTTTCTACTGTAGATTTATATTATTATGAATGTAATATATCCAAAAATTCAGATTAATAGCTTTCACACTTTTCGAGTAAATCCATTTATTGTCAAATTGCGAAATTGTGTCATTTTGTATGGGAGGGGGTAGAAGGGGTGAAGCTAATCGTCTAATTTTTTTTTGGCCTTACTAACAATTTTAAATAAATACTTGGTGCAAAATTTCAGCTAGCTAAATTTTATACGCACTGAGTAAATTGGCTTAGAATAATTCATGAAAAGTACAGTTTGTATGGGAGGTGGTAAAAGGAGGGGTAGGACACACATAATTTTTATACGGTAGATTGATATTATCATAATAATAATATATTCCAAATTTCAGGTTAATAGTTTATATACTTTTCGAGCAAATCTCTTCATTGTCGAATTGCGCAATTGTGTCATTTTGTATGGGAGGGGGTAGAAGGGGTGGAGCGATTTGGCCCGTTCACGAACTTGACCTTACTTTTTTGTCAAAAACGACGTGTACAAAATTTGAACTATCTAGCTCAACGCGTTCTCAAGCTAGAGAGCGCACGGACGGACGGACGGACGGACGGACGGACGGACATCCGGTTTTGAGATTTTTGAGTGATAATATTAACTTCTGTATTCATCATTTTTTTCTCCGAGCCTTATTTCTTGGCGTTACAAACCTTAGAGCAAACTTATAATACTCTCAGATTTCATCTAGAGTATAAACATAGCAGGACTATGATTGTGCGTAAAGTCCAATTATCCGATACTCTTGATAAAATAGAAATTTTTCTAATCTTCAGAAATTTTGTATGGGGAGTGGTAGAAGGGGTGAAAGCATTGCACTAATATTTAGTGAAATTATGCAGTTTGTGTGGGAGGTAGTAGGAGTGGGGAGATTTCAGTAAATTTGAGATATAACTTTGAACATTATGCAATTATTATATTTCAAATTTCAGATCAGAAACATTCATAATTTTGAAGTAAATCGATTTTTCATAAAGTTCCGAAATTGTGTCACATTGTATGGGACGGGGTAGAAAGAATGAAGCTAATCGGCTAATTTTTTCCAATCTTGATAATAATGCTAATTAAATATATGTATCAAATTCCTGTTAAGACCCCCTATAGGGGCATAGGACAGAAACAACTCTCTTCCACAAGGCGCGATCCTGCGCATCGGCTTTAAGCTGTTGCCAGGACTTGTTTATTCCTCTGGCCTCCTGCTCAACTGCTCGCTTCCATGTGTTACATGGTCGACCAACCCGACGTCTTCCTTGAGGGTTATAATCCAGAGCCTGTTTTGCGATGTTTTGCTCTGGTTTCCTCAAAGTATGACCGATCCACTGCCACTTTCGCCGTTGAATCTCAATACCTATTTTAGTCTGGCGAGTTGTACTCCAAAGTTCGTCGTTGGAGATCACTTCTGGCCAGAATATTCCTAAAATGCGTCGGAGGCATTGGTTTACGAAAGTCTGTAGTTTCTTGGTAAGTCGAACGGTCACTTTCCACGTAGTACAACCATATAACAACACGGATTTGACGCATGCGTCAAAAACTCGCAGCTTCGTGCGAAGGGAGATCTTTCTTAACCTCCAGAAAGGGGAAAGGATACCGAAGGCCTGACGAGCTTTATTTAGCCGAGCCTCAACATCCTTTTCGGCTCCGCCGTCCATGCTGACAATGCTTCCGAGATAGCAAAAATCTTGCACCTCTTCCACATCCTGTCCATTAAGAACAATCGGTGTGCTTGCGTTCGAACCCATGTGCAAGTCCGAACGGGTATGTGCAAGCAAACACACGTCATCAGCATAATCAAGGTGACTTAAGATGTTAAATAGTCTCCATTGAAGACCTTTACCTTCCCCACTTTCCAGTGCAGCTTTCAAGATGTCATTTATTACCACCAGAAACAGGGCTGGTGATAATATGCAGCCTTGTCTGACACCCGTTCGCACAGGAAAGCTCTCGGACAGCTCTCCTCTATGCAAGACGCGACACCTTGCATCTTCGTAGGATTCTTTAATCATAGCTATGACCTTATTTGGAATACCTCTCCTACGCAAAGCATTCCATATGTAATCTCGCTTAACGCTGTCGAAAGCCTTCTCGAAGTCCACAAACATGAGATGTAGTGGCGAACCCATTTCGGCTGACTGCTCTAATATTATCCGTAGGGTATTTGTGTGGTCGGTACAAGACGACCCTTTACGGAATCCAGCCTGATAAACTTCGAGAGTGCTCTCGACGACATCACTAATCCTATTGAGAATTACCTTAGCCATAATTTTTGATACGGCAGTAAGTAGACATATACCACGCCAATTGCCACAATCCCGAAGGTCGCCCTTCTTCGGAATTTTCACAATGACGCCCTCCTTCCATTCAGTCGGATATCTTCCATCATTCCACACCTTAGTGAAGAGTGGGAGGAGTATATCGGCTGTTATTTCCGGGTCCGCTTTGAGGAGTTCGGTTGGTAGTCCGTCTATACCTGGAGCTTTCCTTCCCGCCATTGACCGAATGGCGGAAACTATCTCTTCCTTATCTGGGGGATCGTCCCTAATAGAGGATTGTTGCGGTTGGATGTTTGGAAGTTGTTCTGTTTCCGGAATATCTTCATCTGACAAGATGTTTAAAATATCAGAGAAGTATTCCTTCCATCGTCGCAACTGGTGTTCACTCATATTAAGGAGAGTTCCGTTGACATCTCTCACCAGGTGGTTGGCGGTGAAATTCCTGTTCGTCAACTGTTTCATGATTTTAAATAGTGAACCCATATCCCCAAGGTAAGCCGCAGATTCTGCCTTGTTTGCCAGATCTTCAATGGCCTTTCTCTTGTCGCGTCTAACAGCCTTTTTAAGCTGTATATGAGCATCGCGGTAGTTCTGCCTCAAGTCGGGCGTTCGTTGGTTGACATCGGGTTGAGAGATGATTGCCAATTTGGCTTTTTTCCGATTGTCAACCTTGTCCCATGTGTCTTGCGACATCCAGGGTTTCTCACCGCTTTGCGCATATCCCACAGATTCTTCAGCACTAGTTAGAAAAGTGTTTCTGGTTGCCTCCCAATTGGCGTCCAGTGTGCGCATTTCATGTTCACCCAATGTGGATGACTTTTCGCGTAGAATGGTGGTGTATTCGAGTTTTTTGTTGGGATCTCTGAGTTTATCCACATTAAGCTTGCGCTTCATTTGAAGAATTTGTGGTCGTCGGATAGCTGCTGTACACAATCTCAAGCAGGCAACCATCAAGTGGTGATCGCTCCCTACGTCAGCTCCACGTTTCGCTCGCACATCGAGGAGACATCTTCTCCATCGGCGACTTATAGCCAAATGGTCGATCTGGTTCTGAGTAACACCGTCAGGGGAAACCCAAGATGTTTTATGATGACTCTTGTGTGGAAAAAGGGTCCCTCCGATGACCATTTGCCGAGTACTACAGAACTCCACAAATAATTCGCCGTTTTCGGGTCTCTTAATCCAAGGTCGTGAAGGGTCGACCCAAGGGTCACCATGCCTCCCCATGACGTGTTCTAGTCCAGTGTTGTCTGATCCAACCTGGGCGTTCATATCTCCCGAGATGATAATAATATCACCTCTTGGAACACGTTCGAAGGTGGCACTCAGTTGGCTATAAAACTCCTCTTTGTCACCAGATGTTGCGGCATTAGTTGGTGCGTAGCACTGAAGAATTGTGACGTTTCTGACACTGGTCCTGAGCCTGACGACGATAATCCTATCCGAGATTGGTTCCCAGCTAATGAGACTGTTTCTCGCTCTCGGCGTAAGGACGAACGCCACGCCATTTCTGGCTTCATTTTCAGGGCCAATGTACAGAATAGTGTTTCCGCTAGGGGTTCGTTCTTCTCCTGATCCTGTCCACCTGACCTCGCTCAAGCCCAAGATTTGGATGTTATAGTGCTCCATTTCACGGTCGATCACTGATTGGCGGTGCAAGGACCGAGTAACCCCAGCTCTTCCCCCGTCATTCAATGTTCGAACGTTCCAGAAGCCAATCATAGTCCGTTTTCGAATGCCAAAAGTCGTTACCGTAGAATCAGTCCGTATCCGAGGCGATGTATCCGTTTCTCGTATCATTTAGGTCTTAAGATCACTGGTGATAAGCCCATGATCCAATATATGTATGTATGCTTCAAATTTCAGCTCGATAAATCTTATACGTTCTGAGAAAATTAGTCATGAAAATGTGTAGTTTGTATGGGAGATGGTGGAAGGAGAGGGGTAATTCGAATAATTTGTATACCATAGATTGTATTTATGATAAAAATATAACAGAACTACGATTGTGCGTAAAGCCCAATCATGCGATACTCTTTTTGATTTTATGAAATTTTGTAAGGGGACGGCATTGAACTAATTTTATCAATCATGCTAGAGTTGCTATCAAAATGTTTTCTTGAAAATTTAAGCTTCAAAATCTAAATCGTTACTGATAAAATTAGTGTATTGGATTTAGTGAAATTGTGCGTTTTGTATGGGAGGTGGTAGAAGGATTGGAGAGTTCTTATTAACTTTTTCAGAAATAACTGTAAACATCAATTGATATGTTTTAAGTTGCAGATTAGTAGCATTCACACTTTTCAAGAAAATCAACTTTTTACAAAGTTGTGAGATTGTATCATATTGTATGGGAGGGGTTAAATATTTTGTGCCTGAATTTCAGTTCGATTAATTTTATATGTACGTACTGAGTAAATTGGTTTATAGAACTTCATCAAAAAGTGCAGTTTATATGAGAGGTGATGGAAGTTGTGGAGGGATTTAAATACATTTTATAAAGTAGATTGAAATGATCATAAAAATAATATATTTCAAATTGCCGATCAATAGCTTTCGCGAAAAGCCGTTTATTGTCAAATTTGACTCATTTCGTATGGGAGGGGGTAGAATGGGTGGAGCGATTTGGCCCGTTCACGAAATTAACCTTACTTTTTCAGCAAAATATTGTATACAAAATTTGATGTTCCTAGCTCAACGCGTTCTCAAGCTGTAGAGCGAACTGGCGGACGGACAGACGAACTTGCGGGTTCGAGGTCTTTGAGCGACGACAAATATTTCTGTACCCTTGCCGACTCTGTGCGAGCAATATTTCTTGGCGTTACAAACTTTAAAGCAAACTTATAATACTCTCAGATTTCATCTAGAGTATAATAATGTGCTCTAAATTTCAAATTATTAGCTCTTATTTATCTCCCTTATCCAAGAAAATTTTTATTATTGTAAATTTTTGAAAATAAGTCATTTTGTATAAACTTTCTAGCTCAACGCATTCTTAAGGTAGAGAGTCCACTGGCGGACTGGCAGTCAGACGGACGGACGGATAGATGAACCGGTTTTGAGATTTTTGAGTGATATTATTAACTTTCATTCATTAATTTTTTCTCCGACTCGTATTTCTTAGCGTTACAAACTTTAGAGCAAACTTATTATTCTCTCAGATTTCATCTATAGTATAAAAATCCTAAAGTATTGCTTAGAGACCGAATTTAGCGCAAAAGTCGAACTGTATGTAATATGGAACAGTAATTTGTGTTTAATGTAAGATAGCATTTCATATTATCAACTACTGGTTTTCATTTATTTAATGCTGAAACTAGCGAATAAAATAGTTATCGATAAATTTTAATTTATGCCGAAATATATTAAAAAAAGAAAACAATGGACTGTTAGAGGATAAGGAAAAGGTTAAAATAAAGAAATGGGATATCTAGTTTATTCAATTGAAAAAATAAAAGTGGATAGAACGTCTTCCTCGGCTGCTAGGTTAAATGAGAGCGAATAATAGTATTTTCGCAATTTAAATTGGCAGTCTTTTCTGGAGGTTAAGAGAGATTTCCCTTCGCACGAAGCTCCGAGTGTTTGACGCATGCTTTAAATCCGTGTTGTTATATGGTTGTACTAGATGGAAATTGACCGTTCGGCTTACCAAAAACTGCAAACTTTCGTGAGCCATTACCTCCGGCGCATTTTAGTGATATTATGGCAAGATGTGAGTCAAAAACGGTTGCTTTTTGTGTACGAATTTAAACTTAGTCACAACGCAACTGAGGCAACCAGGAGCATCAACAGGGCATATAAAGCAGCCACGATAAAAGAATGAGCCATACGTTCGAAAAATTCCGATTAGGAGTTAGCGATCCAGGATGATCGATAACCACGAGCTGCGTTTATTAGTAGAGTTTAACTCACGCTAAACTGTAAGGGACATTGCACAGAAATTGGGCGTACATTATTCGAAAGTTTCCCGGAACTTGCAACAGCTTGGAAAAGTCGAGAACTAAGCAAAACATGACGCGTCGAATGGAAACATGCAGTTCTCTGCTCTCCTGGTACAGGAACGACCCGTTTCGGAATAATAGTAACGTGTGATGAAAAGTGTTGATCGGCACAAAGGCAAGATGCTATTAAGGCCCAAAAACACATACCGAAAACAAGCCTTCATCCGAAGCAGATAATGATGACTATTTGGCGGTCTGCAGCTGGAGCTATTCACTGTTCCTTTTTGCAACGTGGTGAAACCATTAATGCTGTTAAGTATTGTACCGAACTCGATGAAATGCATAAGATATAGGGTGTTCAATGGCCTAGATTGACCGACGGGGAGCGAGTTATACTGCTTCATGACAGCGCACGGTCTCATGTATCAAGAACAACGGTCCAAACGGTCCAAGTTAATCGAGCTGTAGTATAAGACTCTTCCTCATCCACCGTGTTCACCTGACCTCGCGCCAACCGTCTCCCACTTTTTTAAACATTGGGATAATTTTTTGACGAAGAAATAATTTAACAATGAAGCAGCCATCAAAAATGCCTTCGAGGAATTTCTTCAGTCTAGAAAGTCGAACTTGTACGAAACTGGCAAAAATGCACTTGTATCTCGTTGGGAGAAGTGTAATGCATCTGCATGTATCTATAAATCAAGATTGTACCGTTCCAAATGCAAGGAGGCAGGACGGAAAATAAATGTGTGCGTAAAACCAAGTAAATGCATATGGGTTCAACAAACATAAGCACGCCGATTGCTCTTAACGGACAGATGTGAAAGAGGTGCAAGATTTGTTACCTCGGACCCGAAAAGGATATTGAGACTTGCATAAATAAAGCTCGTCAGGCCTTTGGTATCCTCTTTCCTATTGGAAAGTTCCCTTCGCGCGAAGCTTCGAATGTTTTGCGCATGCGTAATATCTGTTATATAGTTGTACTACATGGAAAGTTACCGTTAGATTTACCACGAAACTGCAAACTTCCGTGAACCAATGTTTCCGACGCATTTTAGGGATATTCTGGCCAGATGTGATTTCCAACGACGAACTTTGGAGTACAATTAGAAGACAAAAATTGGCATTGAAATTCAAAGACGGAAATGGCATTGGATCAGTCACACAATACAGACAAGCTCTGGATTATAACCTTCAAGAAAGAAGTCGGGTTGGTCGCATGTATAGCACATGGTAGCGAACAGTAAAGCAGGAGGTCAGAGGAATAAATATGTTCTGACGACAACTAAAGGTCGATGCTCAGTATAGCGCTGATGTAGCGCCATTGCTTTTTATTGAATTATGGAAAAGTTCATTGATGCTCCGTTTTAATGTTGGTCTTCCAGGCATATCTTCAATAACCATTCCATCTCTTCTATTTCCTTTGAGCGATTTCGTAGTGCTATAACACCAGCTCCCACATGTGATAAAAACCTTCATCTTTCAACCAGCCGCCGAATCGATTCATCAATTGGAAGAGAGAGAAAGAATAATTCATGTAATTGTAACATTGCTGGTGTCGTAATATTATCAGAATGGCGCAAAATCTTCCCGATATCCGATTAATTGTTTCTACTTTTGGATACGGGCGAAGATGAATCTGATGATAATGAATTGGCAGTGAATTTCCGTTCACAGTTAAAACAGGCTAGGTCGGAAAAAATCGCTGAAACCGCCGGTAGCATTGAAAAATATCGGCGAAAAACACAGCCAATTCATGAATTCCTTCATAATGTAATAATGAGAAAAATTATAGTTAGCTTTGGTGAATTGAATGATGTGAACTTATAGAATTTTGTCGCGGATTTGGAAGGAATCGTGGCAGCTAAATCGGAGAGATCGAAAAAAAATCCTAGCAAACAATCATTCAATGCCGGGAATTGGAATAATTCAATGCCGGCAATTGCAATCATTCAATGCCGGCAATTTGAATCATTCAATGCCGGCAATTGGAATCATTCAATGACGGCAATTGGAATCATTCAATGCCGGCAATTGGAATCATTCAATGCCGGCAGTTGGAATCATTCAATGCCGGCAATTGGAATCATTCAATGCCGGCAATTGGAATCATTCAATGCCGGCAATTGGAATCATTCAATGCCGGCAATTGGAATCATTCAATGCCGGCAATTGGAATGATTCAATGCTGGCAATTGGAATGATTCAATGCCGGCAATTGGAATGATTCAATGCCGGCAATTGGAATGATTCAATGCCGGCAATTGGAATGATTCAATGCCGGCAATTGGAATGATTCAATGCCGGCAATTGAAATGATTCAATGCCGGCAATTGGAATGATTCAATGCCGGCAATTGGAATGATTCAATACCGGCAATTGGAATGATTCAATGCCGGCAATTGGCTCGGAAATGACCAGTCTTAATCAAATTTAGAAAGATAAGAATATTTCAGGTCCGAAGCAGCAGAATCCACCGAAAAATGTCAAGATGATTTTAATGTCCGATCCACCGGCACAAAACAAAAACTAGCTTGCACATTTCCGATGGTGGAAAACCAAAATAGTCGCAAGATTCGAGAGATGGTGATAATAGAAAATATGTATTAGGTTGTTGCAGATGAAATGGCGACTTTGCTAGTGAAATTTCAAACAATTTTAACTCTTACAAAACATAATTTTATTAATCAAAATAGGTACCATCAGATGCAATACACTTCTCCCAACGAGACACAAGTGCATTTATGCCAGTTTCGTAGAAGTCCGACTTTTTAGACTGAAGAAATTCCTCGAAGGCATTTTTGATGGGAATTATCCAAATGTTTAAAAAAGTGGTAGTCGGTTGGCGAGAGGTCTGGTGAATATGGTGGATGAGGAAAAGTCTGATACTGCAACTCGTTTAATTTTTTGACCGTTATTGTTATTATTTGCGTCATGTTTTGCTCAGTAAGCTCATGCGAAACCCACTTATCAAGTTTTTTGACTTTTCCAAGTGCCGGGAAACTGTCGAATAGTATACACTCAGTTTCTCTGCAATGTTCCTTACAGTTTGGCGTGAGTCAGACTCCACTAGTAAACGCAGCTCGTCGTTGTCTATCGATGGTCTTAGGTGACCACATGGCTCACTTTGAAGGGTCATATCTCCTGATCGGAGTTTTCTGAACCATCACTGTGTGGTTCGTTCGCGTACTGTGTCAGCTCCAAATGCCCTGTTGATATTTTTGGTTGCCTCCCTTGCGTTGTGGCCAAGTTTGAACTCGTAAAGAAAAAGTAACAATTTTTGACTCGATTCCATGTTTTTTTTTCTCTCCGATCTTAATGAAGTCCAAAACTGATGATTCCATGAGGCTTCCGTGGCGTAGTGGGCAGCGTGCTTGCTTTTCAGTCATTAGGTCGTGGGTTCGATTCCCACTCCAGTCGGGATTTTTTTAAGCGCAAATTTTCAATTGCTATTGGTGATAAAAAATTATTCGCAATAAAATGGGGAAACGGTGTAAAAGTGAAACAGTTCCACTTCAAGAAGGCCTAGATACTCAGTAGATGGTTTCTATTCGCTTTCTATCATTCAGTCCCCCATAACATCTGCAAATGTTTGTCAGTAAGCAGCCAGTACAACTGAGCAATATACCAGCTTCTCCACTCGCTACGGTCGTTCTCACTCCCCTTCCCCAACCTTCCCAATCCCATTCCTTCTCTCCATGACTGTGTTTGTGCATTGCACATAAAGGCCGAAATTGCCTATAACACAGGTCATTCTGTAAAAAAAAAATGTAGGAGTATTTATACTTCAATATTCATTACTTCCAGAGCCACCTGGTGGCAGTTTGAGACATGAAAATCACAACTAACTTCACTTCATCGCGAAAGTCGCCATTTCCTCTACAACAACCTAATAGAACAAACTGGTCGGAATTCTGAAAATACTGGAAATCGAAAAGGCTAAGTTGGGAGTAGCTCAGGCAATGAAAATCGGAACAGACGCGACAGTGAAACCAGTCTGCCGGAGAAAGAGAAAAACTATGGATTCGGAATGATCGTGGTCGTCAAAATACATTAAAATTTGCCGGCGACTAACCAAAGAAGGAAGAATCGAGCGATGATGACGATGACAAATTGCCACCTTTGAACTCATGAACTCTTCCCGCTGAATTGCTTTTTTTCATGCCAGTTGCAGGTTGGCATCGCCCGGAAGTGCAAGGCAATTAGGTTTTTCCCCCTTTGTGCGGGATGACGTATCCTCTAACCACACGGGTGTTTACCATTTCAAAAATGAATTATTTTAATTCAAAAATGAATTATTTTAATTCAAAAATGAATTATTTTAATTAAATTTAACTGTTACTATCTTTATCTTTTTATTTTGACGCGAATCCAATAACGAAGTCTTCCCCGAAATGTTAGTCATTCGAATTGTCAAAGCCACGACGTCATCATTGCTTCGTAATTTTTTCACCACGGACTTCATCATTTTCTTCTATTTTCCTACCACTGCCTTGCGGCCTACGCTCGCCAATCTAGTGAACCTCATCCTTGAACAAGACTGCTTTTCTGACTTTTACTCATAGATAAATCGGGAAATAAATAGAACTTTAATGATTGTAGGCCAATTTTATTAATGTACGTACGTAGGGAAGATAATAAAACACGTTGCGAAAAATGGGATTGTTGAGTACGTCTAAAACAATAATTTTAAAGCAGCACGTAGCACGAGCAAAGCATTCGACTAGGCTAATATATTAAAATGCCTATAAAAAACGGGCGATAGTCCATGTGCTCTATTGCCGTACACAATCAAAGATTTTGACTCCATTTCACATAACGAAACCATTTCTAAACTGTACAAACTGAATTTCACTTTAAAATGGATTTATTGGTTAAATAACCGCAGAGAAAGAGTTTAAAGCAACTGCAATGGCTTTCTACCGGGCTCTGTTTTAGGGCCCATTTTATTTGTATTAAATGTTAATATACTAATAATTGCTCGGAAAGCTAATTTCTTTTGCTGACAATACAGTCCTTTTTATTGAAGATAGCGAATGGGAAGGGCATCAAAATAATTCACTTTCTTTAAACACAACTACAAGAAACTTAATATTATTCTCGCAGGGCCTACCAACTGAAATGGACATTGCAATTTATTCAAATAAATGTTCAAAAAAATTGTAATTGTCCAATTGTGATCAGGCCAGGCATAGTAGTATTAAATATCTAGAAGTCATATTTGATGAACTTCTAAAGTGTGATTAACAGATCCATAGAGTCACTAACAGACTTAGAAAGCTCATTCCAATATTCTTTGAATTGAGGCCATTTTATTAGATCTAAATCGCATTGAATCAAATCTGGCGGTTAATGTTCATTTGAAACCTTTGCGTCTCGCATTCATTTGGAAGCGAAAAACAGATCAAACCAATCTGCACCCAAAAAAAAAAAATGAATTTCACAATTCTTTTTCTCATTTATTTTTTAGGTACGCCTACAAACAATGCCTGTACCAAAACCGGGCGAACAACCACTCTTCAAGGGAACATTCGATTGTGCTGCAAAGACGGTAAAAAATGAAGGTTTCCGTGGCCTATACAAAGGAATGTCGGCACCGTTGACCGGTGTAGCGCCGATTTTCGCTATCAGTTTTTTCGGTTTCGGCCTGGGAAAGCGCCTGCAACAAGTCAATAACGATGAGAAATTAACGTACAAACAACTGTTCATGGCCGGTGCATTTTCAGGAGTTTTCACCACCAGTATAATGGCACCGGGCGAACGTATCAAGTGTCTCTTACAAATCCAGCAGGGCGGTAATCAACCGAAAAAATACAATGGCATGGTCGATTGTGCCAAGAAATTGTACAAGGAAGGCGGCATTCGGAGTATATATAAAGGAACATTTGCAACATTGTTGAGAGGTATTAATTTTTTTATTTTATTTTTTTTTGCTCAGTCAAAGTTTATTACAGTTTTGTTTCGAATTTCTTAAAACGAAAAAAATGTTTAAAAATAAAAATATTTTAAATATAATTAAATGACTCGTACGAATCAGCATTGCCCAGAACGCCTGCAGTTCTGGATTCATTCGAATTTGCGTTATTATTCCTGCTTAGATATTTGACTGAATTCTGTTCGGCGATTGTTTTCTTGGTTTTCTCCAGCATTCGTTGTTGTCGTTCGTTTCGCGTCATAGGAACAATTTTCTCGACATTTTTCGCTCTATGATTTCGTCTTGCTTCCAATTTTTTGTACTTTTGATTCGATTTCATCATCATAGCATTCTTCGACGATCGATAGAGTTCTTTTTTGAAATCGCAGTTCAGTTCCTTACGTAGTGCATAGAAAACGGTTCTATTCTTTACATTAGCACACCGTGGTGCCAGTTTATTATCGAATTTGTAATTGTCTACCATTCGACAGGAAATCAGTTTGCCTGTAAGGAATTCTCGAATACATCGTTCCTGGCGAAAGCCACGAACTTGATTTGTTACTTTCGGATCCCAAGTAGTCATATCGCACGAACATTTCCACGGATTCTCGACTAATCGGGCCAGCTTTAAGGCCGAGTTGACGAAGAAATTCGATGGCAGATAGCGCAAGCGATTCCGCTGCAGGTAAATCTCAGACAAGTATTTCTGATCGTCAAAAAGTCCCGGCGGAATATATGTAATATTATTGTCGGCAAGATTTACAATTTGCAAATTCCGACAACCGATAAATGCATCCATCGAAATTTCACGCAAGCTACAATTGCTCAGATCCAATTCACGCAGTTTCGGCATCTCTATGAATGCATCGAAATCGATTTTCGTAATTTCACCGTGCAATTTCAATCGTTCCAGGCTACGCAATCCTTTGAATACATTCTGATCTAAGACCGCTGCTTTGGCATTGAAAATCGTTAAATATTTTAAATTGTCGAGCGATTCGAACGGATATGTCGTAGTCAATTCCAGCTTAACACTATCGCAACCGATATGCATGGTTTCGGTTCGATTCATAACACCGAAAACATCGGAAAAAATAAATCGAATCGGATTATGCCGGAAATCTATTGTATCCAATTTCGGAAACGGCGGAAACGTTAGTTCCGATAGTTTCGAAATATTATTAAAGCTTAGATCTAAATTTTCCAGGTCGAGTAGTCCGGCTAACGAACGATAGTTCAAATCGAGGATAACATTGTGGGCGAGCGATAACGTTTTGATATGTAATGCGCCGTAGAATGCAAAAGCCGGAATTATTTTAATATCGTTGTGTTCGAGCGATAAGTGCTCGAGTTGATCGAGGCCGTTGAACATTTCCCAGTGTAATTCATCCAGCTTGCAGTCGTGTATTCGCAGCACGGCCAGATTGTCCCAGCCGTAAAATGATGGAATTTGCGATTTTTTCATTTCCATCAGGTAAATATCGTACGGTAAGATCTCTATTTCTTCATCGTTCTCGAGTTCGAGCGATATATTGTATGTGACTTTCTCACTGTCCGGCACGTAATTAAAACTTTCGCTCGGATGTATTGCGTTTAGCGGACGCTTCGAACCCTCGCTGGCCATTAATCGAATCAATTCGAGATTAACATTTTGTATAAAGCCGAGCGGTTCGTCGATGATAAGTTGAAAGCTTCGATCCTTCGATCCACGAATCTCCAGCGTTGTAAGCTCGGGTAGGACTTTAATGTCGCTCGTCGTAACTGAAACATCAATTTTGAATTAAAATTAATTAAACCCCATGATCATGATCTCACCAGTAATATTTTGATCCTGTCCGCTGTACATTAGAACTAACGCTTGAACGTCTTGCGGCAAAACGCTTAATAAATCTTTCGGTTGATGACCGCTTTGCAAGAAGCACATTGCAAATTTAATTAGCGGATTCTTCAAGTAGCTATCATCACCGGCAAACGTTGCTTCATTATTGTTAACAGAATTCTCAGTTTCTGCCTCGGAATTCGGTTCCTTATCGTTCCGCTCCTTTTGATTTATCCATCTTGCGATCGATAAATCCATAAAATGCGAATATTGGCAAACACATTCGTTCGGGCAGATGATATTAACATCTTCCCATCCATCGGATAGAACACATTTCTAAAACGGTATTGAATTTCCATAAAACTATATCACTAGGCACTAAATACTCACTAGAAAAGTCACTATCGCGATCACAAATTGCATGTAGATCATTATGCTGGTTTATTTCAGTTCTTTAAAATTAACTCGTTCGATATATTTCGGAGAAACTGAATTATCCACTTTACATATTTGCTAGAGTCGAATTTCAACGGTATTTTGTAACTGACCGCTGTCTTCGAACTGGCAGTGATCAGAGTAGTGTGAGAACCACCCCATTAGGAAGGGAAATGACGACGATCATGCAGCGCAGTAAAGGATGTTCTTATCGGGTCTGAAGTGATTAGAGAACGTTATTTTGCCTTTTGTGTTTTATTTTAGCTTTATCGCGGCTGATGGAGTAAATTTTTCTTGTATTGTAGTTTTACTATAGCAGTATTTTTATTTTATTTTTATCATCATGTGCGGCTAGAATGCGTATGAATGCTATCTGAGAGGATGATACTACAGTTTTTTTTTTTAAGTTTATCAGAAATTTTGTTGCTGTTAGTAGCATTAATAAAACTTAAGATAGAGGGATATGATAGAGTGCTTAAGATTGATAAATATATTCCAAAAAAGTGTGTACCCGATCCTGAACTTCTGCTTCCCTCTTTTAGTCCAGTGTTGTTTAGGCTTTTGTCTGGCGTCGCATGCTAGGAATCTACAGGGCTCACAATCCTTTTCGCATGCTTGTATGCTGCCATAGATGCCGACAAATGATGACTCTCAAATTGAAGGATTCTTGTTCTTAACTTACCAAGCGGACTAGCCATAAAATTTACTGTTACAAAACATAATATTTTCTCTCATACAACCCAATTAGAAGTATAAAAACCAAAACCCAAGCAACACCAACCATACACAAATTTCGTGCAGTAGCATTAGCTAGGGTGCTGTTTAGTGGGTAGCGTGTTGGTCTACAATGCAAAGGTCGTTATTCCAGTACGCCGGCTGCTTGGGTGTATACCCATGGTTAATCAATATCACTCTACGAAAATGAAAAAAAATCGTGGATAGAGGGTTGTGCGAAGAGCTAACACCCTTTCACATTGTAGAAGTAGAAATAGAAGCGCCAGCACATCTTGCAATCTCAACAACGAACTCCAAACTTCAATATAATACAACAAATTAACCACTACCACATCACATCTATCAACCACGGATGAAATGATGTGCGGCAGAGAAAGGCAGTTTCTAGATCTCGAATATGCAATCACCTGATCACCTGGAAAGAGCAAGGACGTTTTCTACTTTCAGTGAGCTGAGGGAGGGTTATATTATATTATGATCAGTGATATGAGGTCTTGCAGACAATCGAATGGAGTAACTGTTGAGCAGTTCTGTAGGATGGAGGCAGTAGGATACACCCACGACTGGCTGCTTGCCCTAAAAACGGCAAGTGGACACTCACTGGACCATGGGCTTATCACCCGCGATCTTAAAATCAAGCCAAGAAACGGATACTGTGCCTTGGATACGGGCGGATTGTACAGTAACTACTTTTGGCATTCGAAAACATATGTGAAACGCTTGTCGAAAATAGAATGATAGTGAGGCTGAGGTCACTCGGTCAATACACCGCCAACCGAGAAATAAAGCACTGTAACATCCAAATCTTGGTCTTAAGGGAGATAAGGTGAACAGGATCAGGAGAAAAACGAACCCCGAGCGGAAACACTATTCTGTACGTTGGTCCTGAGTGTGAAGCTAGAATTGGCGTAGTGGCCGTCCTTACTCCGAGAGCGAGAAACAGTCTAATCGGCTGGTACCCAATCTCGGATAGGATTATCGTCGTCAGACTCAGAATCAAGGCCAGAAACGTCACAATTCTGTAGTGCTACGCACCATCTAATGCCGCAACACCTGGCACCGAAGAGGAGTCTTATGACCATCTAAGTGACTTCTTCGAGCGTGTAATAATATCATCTCAGAAGCCCAGATTGGCTCTGACAGCACTGAATTAGAACACGTCATGGGGGAGCATGGTGACTCTTGAGCCGACGCGTTACGGCCTTGAATTAAGAGACTTGACAAATGGCCATCGGAGGAACTCTTCCCACACAAAAGTCACCATAAAACATCTTGGGCTTCCTTAATGATGATACTCAGAACTAAATCAACCATTTGGAGAAGATGTTTTTTCGATGTGTGAGTGAAGCGTGGAGTTGACGTGTGGAGCGATCACCACTTGAGATGTTTGTCTGTTTCAAATTATGCACAGCAGCTGTCCGGCTGCATCAAATTCTTCAAATGAAGCGCAAGATTAATGTGGATAAGCATGAAGACCCCAACAAAAAGCGCGCGTATTTCACCATTCTATGCGAAAAGTCATCAACATTGGGCGCATATGAAATATGCACATTGGACGCCAATTGGGTGACTTAAAAGGCTGGTAGATGCAAAAAGAGAAAGTCCATTGAAGATCTGTTCAATAAGGCCGAATCTGCGGCTTGGGTTCCCATTTTAAAATTGTGAATCAGTTGACGAACAGTAATTCTACTGCCAACCATCTGGTGAGAGATGTCAATGAAACTCTCCTTAAGATTAGTGAACACCAGTTGCGGCGATGAAAGGAGTACTTCTCTGATATATTCTGAACATATTGTCAGAGGCAAATATGCCAAACATACAAGCAAACAATCCTCTATTAGGAACGATTCTCCAGATAAGGAAGAAATAGTTTCCGCCATCCGGTCAATGGCGGGAAAGAAAGTCCCAGGTACAGATGGACCAGCAACGAAACTCCTCACAGCAGACCCGGAAATAACAGATTAGAGAAGGCTTTCGACAGCGTTAAGCGGGATTATGTATAGAATGCTTTGTATAGGAGAGGTATTCTAGATAGGATCATAGCTATGATTAAATAATCCTATGTCGCGTCGTACATAGAAGAGAGTTGTACTAGAGCGAACGGGTGTCAGACAAATCTGAATATTGCTGGCGATAACTAAAACTTCCATATGCAAATCAAATTACCGCGAATTGCGCTGCAAAATAAACAAATTACAATTTATAAAAAACTAATGCAATTAATAATTTACAATTTACGTCAATATGAGCAGCAATTAAATTGTTCTCTTAATTAAATAAACATGGTATTTTTTGCGCTAAGTATAACATTAAATTAATCGGTGCATTTTTGCGTAACCACTCATTGTAATGCAAAAATAAAAACAAATATTTTGTCTTAAATATTGCGGCATGTTAAATCGTATTTCATTTCGAGATTTAATTGTTTCTGACGATTTTGAAATATTTTCAATTGAAACTGATGTTGTCGACTGCGATTAGTTAAATTCTTTATGAAATAGCGCCCTAATGAATGGCGGGGAAAAAATAAAAAAATTAATAAGACGATTAAATTCCAGTTTTAAAGGGGCAATTATTTTTGTTTTTATTCGGATTTAAATAGATAGTAAAAATGCAATCTACACAGGATTATGCCATACTATTACGTGGTGTTATTGCTTTTATGAGTTGGATTCAATTAACGGTCATTTAGTTCTACTTTATTATTCTAATGAAAAAGTATTGTGATCGACACAGAAAAAGAATTTGCTACCCTGAAATTTTGTCTTTTTCGCGTTTGATGACTAAATTAGCCTAAAAATACGAAAAAAAATCGTCCGTTCGTACGCCGTACATATGGACTCATATCTCTGAAACTGTTAAGGGTAGTATGTTCATTTTTTGGTGGATTGTTGATTGGGTAAGTGAGCTCCATTATCTAAATTTTGGGAGTGTCAGGTGGAAGGAGGAGGCGGGGAGGGAAAGAGTCAAAAACTACATTTGCTCCACTACGAATGCAGATAGGAAGCATAGGTATAGATAGGATTGTGGAACAAATTACAAAAATATTTTAGTTTCTTTATCCATTGTGGTTCGAAAAGGGGGGCTAAAAACAAATTGTCGGACGATTTTCGGAACTACTTGATCCAAAAATTTCTTATTTTAAAACCAATTAGGTGGCATTCCATTTACTAAAAGGGAGGCCAATAATTGTAAGGGGGAGGGTCAGGGGGTGCAAAGAAAAACACAAAACACAAACAAAAATGAATATCTCAATTTTCTCTTAAGCTATGTAATTGAAACTTAACACATATTTAGCTATACTAGCGGAATGCAAGAAAACAAATTTGGTCATAATAGTAGTGGGGGGAAATGGGGAGCATTTCAAAAATGGTCCACTTTTCAAAATTTGAAACTGCTATATCTCCAAATTCAAAACAGGCCTAACCAACCAGCATATCTAATGGGGTTAGGCCACAGTTCCTCTCATATCCTCATTTGTAGGACTGCCAACGAAATTGCATTGTTTCATCCAATTTTCATAACCTAAACGTTACCAAATGTTTTTCATTACAGATGTTCCCGCCAGCGGTATGTATTTCCTTACCTACGAATATATTCAAGATAAAGCAGCTGAACGAGCTGGTCCTGGAGCTAAGCTAGGCATGCTATCAACAATATTTGCCGGTGGTATGGCTGGTATTGCGAATTGGGCCATCGGAATGCCAGCCGATGTTTTAAAGAGTCGATTACAAACTGGTAAAATATTTTGGTACATACAAATAAATTGCATCTGAAACATGAACTTTTTTTTTTAGCCCCAGAAGGAACATACAAAAACGGAATGCGAGATGTTTTCAGAGAATTAATGAAAAAGGAAGGACCATTAGCGCTATATAAAGGTGTTACGCCGGTTATGTTAAGAGCTTTCCCAGCCAATGCTGCATGTTTTATAGGCTTTGAAATTTTCATGAAATTCTTGAATAAGGTTGCGCCAGGATTGTAGTAGATATGTATTTTCTTTAAATTCGTGATCTTTCAGGAAAAACTTTTTTTTATGAATATAAATGAAGAAAATTTTTAAAAACAATAATGGTTTTTTTTTGCTTAGACGCGGACTTTTATCAGTATTCATTTTTATACCAAGGACTGTCGGCATACCTATGGTGTAGCCTAGTGGGTGTTGGTGGTACAATGCGAAGATCGTGAGCTAAGATCCCGATCGATGTATAATTCCAGAACGCTGCCTGCTTGGGTATACCTTGGCCACCTCAATCTATGCAAATGAAAATTTTGTAGATAGTTGGTTGTGCGAAGGACTAACAAACATTTCACAATAAGTAATGACAAAAAAAATCTTAAGGCACCTGAAGGTCAGGAGACCAAGGCCTGATTTGAACTGTACTACCATTGTAGAAGTATACTTTCGGTATTACGATATTTACACTTAATATGAAGCTTCATAACCTTGAAACGAAGACGCAGGTACTCCGCATGTGTGAAATCTGTGTTGTTATATGGTTGTACTACATGGAAAGTGATCGTCAGGCTTACGATGAAACTACAAACTATCGTGAACCAATACCAATGGATCAGTCACACTTTTAGGAAACCATAGCAAAACATCTCTAGACAAGCTCTAGAATATAATCCTCAAGGAAGTCGAGTTTTTCAAAGCGAGCAGTTAAGCAAGACGCCAGATGAATAAATGAGTCCTGGCGATAACTAAAGAGCGATGCCCAGAATCGTGAGATAGAACTATTTTGAAGAAGAGCTATTTCTGTCCTATGTCCCTGCAGGAGGTCTTAACAGGAAATCGACTGGTTGATAGATTGATCCCGGCAATACCTTGTAATCTTAGATGGACACCAGTTCCACATAACGGGACAGCAGTTTTCGTATGAGTGCCAAAGGTCCAGTCATTATAACAATAATGATTTAAAGGAAAGATTTCCGGTTTTCACACTGTTATGTTTTATTGAACGTGACGTTTCGGTCTCTGCTGCGACAAAAGTCTCAGTAGAGACCGAAAGGTCACATTTAATAAAGCATAACAGTGTGAAAACCGGAAATCTTTCCATTAATTCAAAATGCAACTTTAATGAAATTCAATGATCGTCATTTCAGAGGAAGTAAAAGCAAAATGTTATTTATTCCAATGATAATTATTATCTTCTCGCGTGCTAAAAGTTCACAGTAATTTCATGTTATTTTATACCTTAGCTTTGATCTTTAATAATAATTATGAAAATTAGCCTGAACAAATGTTAATTTAATTTCTGTCTGAATAGTTAGACACTAATTTCCTTCTAAATTAATAATTCAAGCGGAATTATGTATCATATACAAGTCGCTTAATCGGATGATATCCGTATACGGCAGTTAAACATTGCTTCTTGATTGTTCATGTTAATTACTCTCGGCAATTAGCGCGATAGTAGATTAGGCATTGAGTCTTAATAGTTCTGGAAGGGTTATAATTAGTTTTTTTTTTAATATGTAAATTGAATGATAATGATACCCAATTCGGCTCGTTCATTTGTTGTTTATCAATCAAATTCCTGTTAAGACCCCCTATAGGGGCATAGGACAGAAACAACTCTCTTCCACAAGGCGCGATCCTGAGCATCGGCTTTAAGCTGTTGCCAGGACTTGTTTATTCCTCTGGCCTCCTGCTCAACTGCTCGCTTCCATGTGTTACATGGTCGACCAACCCGACGTCTTCCTTGAGGGTTATAATCCAGAGCCTGTTTTGCAATGTTTCGCTCTGGTTTCCTCAAAGTATGACCGATCCACTGCCACTTTCGCCGTTGAATCTCAATACCTATTTTAGTCTGGCGAGTTGTACTCCAAAGTTCGTCGTTGGAGATTACTTCTGGCCAGAATATTCCTAAAATGCGCCGGAGGCATTGGTTTACGAAAGTCTGTAGTTTCTTGGTAAGTCGAACGATCACTTTCCACGTAGTACAACCATATAACAACACGGATTTGACGCATCAAAAACTCGCAGCTTCGTGCGAAGGGAGATCTCTCTTAATCTCCAGAAAGGGGAAAGGATACCGAAGGCCTGACGAGCTTTATTTAGCCGAGCCTCAACATCCTTTTCGGCTCCGCCGTCCATGCTGACAATGCTTCCGAGATAGCAAAAATCTTGCACCTCTTCCACATCCTGTCCATTAAGAACAATCGGTGTGCTTGCGTTCGAACCCATCGCATGTACTTGGTTTTACGCACATTTATTTTCAGTCCCGCCTCTTTGCATTTAGAATGCAACGAGCGAACATTTGACTCTAAGTACGAACGGTTATGTGCAAGCAAACACACGTCATCAGCATAATCAAGGTGACTTAAGATGTTTAATAGTCTCCATTGAAGACCTTTACCTTCCCCACACTCCAGTGCAGCTTTCAAGATGTCATTTATTACCACCAGAAACAGGGCTGGTGATAATATGCAGCCTTGTCTGACACCCGTTCGCACAGGAAAGCTCTCGGACAGCTCTCCTCTATGCAAGACGCGACACCTTGCATCTTCGTAGGATTCTTTAATCATAGCTATGACCTTATCTGGAATACCTCTCCTACGCAAAGCATTCCATATGTAATCTCGCTTAACGCTGTCGAAAGCCTTCTCGAAGTCCACAAACATGAGATGTAGTGGCGAACCCATTTCGGTTGACTGCTCTAATATTATCCGTAGGGTATTTGTGTGGTCGGTACAAGACGACCCTTTACGGAATCCAGCCTGATAAACTTCGAGAGTGCTCTCGACGACATCACTAATCCTATTGAGAATTACCTTAGCCATAATTTTTGATACGGCAGTAAGTAGACATATACCACGCCAATTGCCACAATCCCGAAGGTCGCCCTTCTTCGGAATTTTCACAATGACGCCCTCCTTCCATTCAGTCGGATATCTTCCATCATTCCACACCTTAGTGAAGAGTGGGAGGAGTATATCGGCTGTTATTTCCGGGTCCGCTTTGAGGAGTTCGGTTGGTAGTCCGTCTATACCTGGAGCTTTCCTTCCCGCCATTGACCGAATGGCGGAAACTATCTCTTCCTTATCTGGGGGATCGTCCCTAATAAAGGATTGTTGCGGTTGAATGTTTGGAAGTTGTTCTGTTTCCGGAATATCTTCCTCTGACAAGAAGTTTAAAATATCAGAGAAGTATTCCTTCCATCGTCGCAACTGGTGTTCACTCATATTAAGGAGAGTTCCGTTGACATCTCTCACCAGGTGGTTGGCGGTGAAATTCCTGTTGGTCAACTGTTTCATGATTTTAAATAGTGAACCCATATCCCCAAGGTAAGCCGCAGATTCTGCCTTATTTGCCAGATCTTCAATGGCCTTTCTCTTGTCGCGTCTAACAGCCTTTTTAAGCTGTATATGAGCATCGCGGTAGTTCTGCCTCAAGTCGGGCGTTCGTTGGTTGACATCGGGTTGAGAGATGATTGCCAATTTGGCTTTTTTCCGATTGCCAACCTTGTCCCATGTGTCTTGCGACATACAGGGTTTCTCACCGCTTTGCGCATATCCCACAGATTCTTCAGCACTAGTTAGAAAAGTGTTTCTGGTTGCCTCCCAATTGGCGTCCAGTGTGCGCATTTCATGTTCACCCAATGTGGATGACTTTTCGCGTAGAATGGTGGTGTATTCGAGTTTTTTGTTGGGATCTCTGAGTTTATCCACATTAAGCCTGCGCTTCATTTGAAGAATTTGTGGTCGTCGGTCAAGCAGGCAACCATCAAGTGGTGATCGCTCCCCACGTCAGCTCCACGTTTCGCTCGCACATCGAGGAGACATCTTCTCCATCGGCGACTTATAGCCAAATAGTCGATCTGGTTCTGAGTAACACCATCAGGGGAAACCCAAGATGTTTTATGATGACTCTTGTGTGGAAAAAGGGTCCCTCCGATGACCATTTGCCGAGTACTACAGAACTCCACAAATAATTCGCCGTTTTCGGGTCTTTTAATCCAAGGTCGTGAAGCGTTGACCCAAGGGTCACCATGACGTGTTCTAGTCCAGTGTTGTCTGATCCAACCTGGGCGTTCATATCTCCCGAGATGATAATAATATCACCTCTTGGAACACGTTCGAAGGTGGCACTCAGTTGGCTATAAAACTCCTCTTTGTCACCAGATGTTGCGGTATTAGTTGGTGCGTAGCACTGCAGAATTGTGCCGTTTCTGACACTGGTCCTTAGCCTGACGACGATAATCCTATTCGAGATTGGTTCCCAGCTAATGAGACTGTTTCTCGCTCTCGGCGTAAGGACGAACGCCACGCCATTTCTGGCTTCACTTTCAGGGCCAATGTACAGAATAGTGTTTCCGCTAGGGGTTCGTTCTTCTCCTGATCCTGTCCACCTGACCTCGCTCAAGCCCAAGATTTGGATGTTATAGTGCTCCATTTCACGGTCGATCACTGATTGGCGGTGCAAGGACCGAGTAACCCCAGCTCTTTCCCCGTCATTCAATGTTCGAACGTTCCAGAAGCCAAACATAGTCCGTTTTCGAATACCAAAAGTCGTTACCGTAGAATCAGTCCGTATCCGAGGCGATGTATCCGTTTCTCGTATCATTTACGTCTTAAGATCACGGGTGATAAGCCCATGATCCAGTGAGTGTCCATTTGCCATGTTTAGGGCAAGCAGGACTGGCTGTGGGTGAATTCTACAGCCCCCATCCCAGAGGGGGATAGTTAGCTCAGGTCCGTGGAGTCGCTAACTCCAAAGATAGTTGCAGGAATTGGTAAAACCTCATACTACAACTACCCCCTTGCGGGAGGGATTGTTTATACTCTAGATGAAATCCAAAATAAGTTTGCCACAAAGTTTGTAACGCAAAGAAATAAGGCTCGGAGAAAAAAATGAATGATACAGAAGTGCATATAATCACTCAAAAATCTCAAAATCGGATGTCCGTCCGTCCGTCTGTCCGTCCGAACGCGTTGATCTAGAAAGTTCAGCTTTTGTACACGTCGTTTTCGACAAAAAAAATAAGGACAAGTTCGTGAACGAACCAAGTCGCTCCACCGCTTCTATCTCCTCCCATACAAAATGACGAAATTTCGCAATTTGACAATAAGCAGATTTTCTTGAAAAGTATATAATGATTTCATTCTACTTTATAAGAATTATTTGTGTCCTTCCCCTTCTTCCACCACCTCCCATACAAACTACACTTTTTCATGAAATGCTCTAAGCCAATTTACTCAGTGCGCATAAAATTTATCGAATTGAAATTATGCACTAAATATTTATTTAGAAATTGGATATAGTTTTTCTGAAATTGGGGCATTTGGATGGGAGGTGGCAGAGGAAGTGGAGTGATTAAGATGATTCTGAAATTGCTTATCATAATCCTTATCACCATGCTTTGATTCAATTTCAAAGTCGATAGCTCTCATATGTTCCAAGGAGAAATGCTTTTCTTGAATTTATAATACAGATATTTATATGGGAGGAGTGAAGCAGAGCTGATAATTTTTCCTAGCATTTATTGCAATTATTAAAAAACAAATTCTGACAAAATTTGAAGTTTGTACTTTTTCTAGTTCTAATGGAAATCGATATAATGTATTTAACAAAAATTATGCATTTGTGAGGGGGAGTGTACGGATCAAAAGACTATTGATTTTTATATTTTTATACTTTATATAAAATATCAAGTCGATAGCTTTAACAGTTTCCAAGAAAAATAATTTAATTTAAATTTCAAAATTTCGTGAAATTTGTATGGGAGGGGGTAGAAGGAGTGAGGTGAAGTTGATAATTCTTTTTAAAACTAATTGCAATTACAGTAGAATTAATTCTGGCAAAATTTCGTCTTTTCAGCTTTACTAGTTTCAATGATAATCGAAAATATGTATTTTTCAAAATTTTCCATTTGTACGGGAGGAGGTAGAAGGAGCGAGGGGATCGGATCAATATTCCGTAATATCTCTATCATAATACTTTGACCTAAATTTCAAGTCGATAGCATAAATAGTTTCATAGAAAAATCCATTTCTTTATATTTCGAAATTTCATAAAATTTGTACGGTTTGGGGTAGAAGGAGGGGGGGGGGATGTAGCCTATTCACGAACTTAAAGTTACTTTTTTGCTACAAATGACACACAAAAATTGTTAGCACTATAACTCAAAGTTTTTGAGAGTTATGCTGTAGACAGATGCACAGACGGACAGATGGTCACTCGGAATCGAGGCTTTTGAGCGACAACAAATATTTCTGTACCCTTGGTAAGGCAAACACAATATACTCTCAGATTTCATCTAGAGTATAAATATGTCAAAAGCATGATGATTATAGTTATTTCCGAAAAGTCATTAAGAACTCGTCCTTCCTTCTACCACCTCTCATACAAACAGCACAATTTCACTATACACAATACACTAATTTTCTTAGTACCTATTAAATTTTTGTATAAAACATTTTGATAGCAATCTTAGCGAGATGTGAAAAAATTAGCTCAATGTCGTCACCCCCTTTACCACTTTTCCTATCAAATTTCTTAAATTAAAAAAAATTGCACTTTCATCTAGAGTATCGCACGTAGTCCTGTTATGTTTATACTCTAGATGAAATCTGAGAGTATTATAAGTTTGCCACAAAGTTTGTAACGCTAAGAAATAAGACTCGGAGAAAAAAATGAATCGTTCAGAAGTTCATATTCAAATTCCTGTTAAGACCCCCTATAGGGGCATAGGACAGAAACAACTCTCTTCCACAAGGCGCGATCCTGCGCATCGGCTTTAAGCTGTTGCCAGGACTTGTTTATTCCTCTGGCCTCCTGCTCAACTGCTCGCTTCCATGTGTTACATGGTCGACCAACCCGACGTCTTCCTTGAGTACTATAGTCCAGAGCCTGTTTGGCGATGTTTCGCTCTGGTTTCCTCAAAGTATGAACGATCCACTGCCACTTTCGCCGTTGAATCTCAATACCTATTTTAGTCTGGCGAGTTGTACTCCAAAGTTCGTCGTTGGAGATCACTTCTGGCCAGAATATTCCTAAAATGCGTCGGAGGCATTGGTTTACGAAAGTCTGTAGTTTCTTGGTAAGTCGAACGGTCACTTTCCACGTAGTACAACCATATAACAACACGGATTTGACGCATGCGTCAAAAACTCGCAGCTTCGTGCGAAGGGAGATCTCTCTTAACCTCCAGAAAGGGGAAAGGATACCGAAGGCCTGACGAGCTTTATTTAGCCGAGCCTCAACATCCTTTTCGGCTCCGCCGTCCATGCTGACAATGCTTCCGAGATAGCAAAAATCTTGCACCTCTTCCACATCCTGTCCATTAAGAACAATCGGTGTGCTTGCGTTCGAACCCATGTGCATGTACTTGGTTTTACGCACATTTATTTTCAGTCCCGCCTCTTTGCATTTAGAATGCAACGAGCGAACATTTGACTCTAAGTCCGAACGGGTATGTGCAAGCAAACACACGTCATCAGCATAATCAAGGTGACTTAAGATGTTAAATAGTCTCCATTGAAGACCTTTACCTTCCCCACCTTCCAGTTCATATAATCACTCAAAAATCTCAAAACCGGATGTCCGTCCGTCCGTCCGTCTGTCTGTCCGTCCGTGTCCTCTCTAGCTTGAGAACGCGTTGATCTAGAAAGTTCAAATTTTGTACAAGTCGTTTTTGACAAAAAAGTAAGGACAAGTTCGTGAACGGGCCAAATCGCTCCACCCCTTCTACCCCCTCCCATACAAAATGACACAATTACGCAGTTTGACAATAAACGGATTTGCTCGAAAAGTATAAAAGTTATTGGTCTCAAATTTGGAACATATTACTTTCATGATGATATCAATCTACCATATAAAAATTATGAGTGTCATCTCCTTCCTTCTACCACCTCCCATACAAACTGTACTTTTTCATGAAATACTCAAAATCAATTTAGTCAGTGCGAATAAGATTTAGCGTGCTGAAATTGTGCACTAAATATTTATTTAAAATTATTAGTAAGACCAAAAAAAATTAGACATTTAGTTTCAATTAGACATTTAGTTGAAGCCCCCTCCCATACAAAATGACACGATTTCGCAATTCGACAATAAACGGATTTTATCAAAAAGTATGAAAGCTATTGATCTGAAATTTTGAATATATTACTTTTATAATAATTTCAATCTGCTGTATAAAAATTAGTTGAGTCCTCCCCTTCCTTCCACCCCCTCCCATACAAACTGCACTTTTTTATGAAATACTCTAAATAAATTTACTCGGTAAGTATGAAATTTATAGAGCTGAAATTATGAACTAAATAATTATTTAGAATTATTAGTAAGACTAAAAAAAATTAGGCGATTAGCTTCACTCCTTCTACCGCCTTCCATACAATTTGACACAATTCAACAACTTTACAAATAAACTGCCAACAAGTCGGGCGAAACTTTATTATTCTTGGGACAAGTTGCGGATGAGTGGAAAGTCAATATGCTCTAACCTGTGGTTAGGGAAGGCTAAGTGAAAGGGAGTTCTTGAGCAGGACTGTTAACAATATTTCATTCGTTTCTGTAAGTTTGGTTTTTATGAGGAGAGGAGTAGGGGTAATAGTAAGGGTGGGTGGATGTTAATAGCTTTTTAATTAATTGCTTGAATCACGTCCAATATTCTCTGTATAGAATGTGTTTCATAGACGAAGTTGTATAGAATTTTCATAAAATTCGGTGTATTTTACATTCATGAAACCGAACATTTGTATGGGAGGGGGTAGAGAATATAGGGGAATCGTAAAATTTGATACGCAGTTTTATTTCGCGTCTCTTGTAAGGTGCTTGTATAGAATTTCAAGTTCGTAGCTTTTAGTTTGTTGGTTATTAGTTGATTTAATGAAATTGGTCGAAATCATAGTTTTGATGGGAGGGGGTAGAAGCGCAAGCGCGATTTCAAAACTTTTAAAGCAACTTCATTTGAATTATTTTTATAAGTTTTTATGCCAAATTTGAAATTGATAGCTTTTAAGAGTTAGCTGATAACTGATTTCTTAAAAATGCTCGAAAAAATAATTTTGTATGGGAGGGGGTAGAGGAGGTAGGGGAATCGTAAAACTTGTGATGCAATTTTCTTTCATTTTTATTGTAAGGTGCTCGTACGAAATTTCAAGTTCGTAGCTTTTAATTTGTTGGTTATTAGTTGATTTAATGAAATTAGTCGAAATCATACTTTTGTATGGGAGGGGGTAGAAGGTCAAGCGCGATTTTAAAACTTTTAACGCAATTTCATTTTAATTATTTTTGTTAGTTGTTATGCAAAATTTCAAATTGATAGCTTTTAATAGTTAGGTGATAATTGATTTCTTGAAAATGGTCGAAAAAATAATTTTGTATGGGAGGGGTAGAAGTGTTAAAGGTTTTCGACCAGCTAATATTTCGTAATTTAGGGATTTTATTTAAATGCATTTCGCAAATTTTCAAGCTTCTACCTTAAAATTTCACTCAAATTTTCAGTTTATGTGTTTTTTTCAATGCACTTGAAACACCTTGTGCACGTTAGACTGGGGGGGTCGGTTTATAACAAATATGGATCAAGTTATTATTATTTTTCTATGTGCATTAAATATAGGTATTCACATGCAAAATTTCAACTTTGTATCTTTTACTAGAGCCCTAAAAAAATCACTCAAAATTTTCGATATTTTTGCTTATTACCTCCCTCCCCGTACACCTCCCAACTTCAAATTTTTACCAAAATTAACCATTATGTAGTTCTACAATTTTTGATTTGATATCTGTACTATTTTTTGAGATATAAGGATTTGTAATTTTGAAAAGTGCGCCATTTTTGAAATGCTCCCCATTTCCCCCCACTACTATTTCAACATGTTAAATTTTTTTTGTATTTGCCTAGTATAGCTTAATATACGTTTTAAGTTTCAATTACATAGCTTGAGAGATAGTTGAGATATTAATTTTTAAGTGTTTTTCTTTGCACCCTTCCTGACCCTCCCCCTTACAATAATTAGCCGCTTTCTGAGCTGGTTCCGATGAAACTATATGCCACCTTGACGGTCTCTAAATATAATTTTGTTACGATAAGTAATTTCGAAGATATAATCATTTGAAAAAAAAATTCGGCCGACAATTGGTTCTAAGCCCCCCCTTTTCGCACCCCAATGGATAAAAAAATGAAATTATTTTTAAAAGTTGTCCCACAAACCCCTCTATATTTATGTTGAGTTTTAGCTTCCTAGCTGTTACCATGGTTGAGATATTTGAATTCGTATTTTTCGGTTTAAGTGCTCCCCCCGCCTCCCCCTGAACCCGTATACCCCCGAAAATGGGTATCCGCCTGAGATCCGCAACTATCTACAATCCCCCCAAAAATGAACTTTCTATCTTGAAGGGGAGTTAATGAGTTAATGTGCGCTGAGCGTACACGTCGGCGTACGGCGGACGGCGTACAGACAGACGGATTTTTTTTTTGCATTTTTAGGCTTATTTAGTCATGAAACGCGAAAAAAAAAATTTCAGGGTAGCAAACTTTTTTTTTTCTTGTGTCGATCACAATACTTTATTATTATAATAATAAAGTAAAAGTAGATTTTCCTGAAAAGTATGAACGCTACTTATCTGCAATTTAAAATATTTCAATTAAATGATGTTTACAGTTATTTGTAAAAACGTCATTAATAAATTCACACTCCTTCTACCACCTCCCATACAAACTGCACAATTTCACTTAATCCAATACACTAACTTTCTCAGTACCTTTTAAATTTTTGAATCCTAAATTTTGTAAAAAACATTTTGATAGCAACCTTAGCGTGATGTGGAAAAATTATTTCAATGTCGTCACCCCCTCTACCACTTCCTCTAAAAAATTTCTTAAAATGAAAAAAATTCTCTTTCATCTAGAGTATCGGACGATTGGGCTTTCCGCCCAGTCGTAGTCCTGTTATATTTTTTTTCCAGGGTTCGTTTGTATGTGCGTACTCGTTCACGCGAATGTGTGTATGATGAGTTTAAGGTCGTAAACAATCGTAAATCGTAAACAGTTGAACAGCGGTTTATAGTTGCCATGTAACATTAGCCTCAGAATACCACTGCACAAGGAACCACTTAACTCCAATTCCAAATATTTTGAAATTTATGGAAAAATATTAAGGCAGTATGCAAATATGGCAAAAAATTGTAATGATCATCCTTTCTGGGCAGTCAGAATTTTCGCACTATTATTATTGTATATATATGTCGTTGAGGATTCGTTTTTCCTCTATGCGTCTTACTCTACTTGTTTTTTTAGGCTTTTCGAAATTAGTATTCTATTGAGTAGACAGCTTTCTTGAAATCAATAGAAACAAATTGTATTGGTACTTGATATTCTAATCTATTCCTCGTATTATCAAAGTAAGTTTGGAAAGCGCCCTATGAGAAAATCTTGACCGTAGAAGAAGCCTTCAATAAACAGAACGGCCGCGTGCATGTTCGGTATGTTCCAAAGCGTCCGAACTCATCCTGGCAGACGAAAGAGGCCACCAGCCCGCATATGTAATATTTTGGTAATGAATCAGTTACGATAGCGTTTCCAAGCTGCCAGAAAGGAATGAAAACATCGGCCAAAGTCTAACCAATTAATTAATTCGTCAACAAGCCATGGACCTTCTAGCGAAACATGGCAAAAACAGCGTCCTAGACTCCTTATCTGCAGATGATGGGCGAGCGGCTAGTTAGACCTCAACCCGTTTGGATTATAAGTTGTGGTCAATGTTAGAGTTCAGAATTGCGCCCTTAAAATCCTAGTTCGTAATGTGTACAATTTCTTCATGCATAAGCTGCGT